>CM041296.1:148101045-149386045 GCA_023052935.1 Piezodorus guildinii | reverse complement strand
CGGTGTAGAACTTTAGGGCTCTACTAAACCATTCTTAAAAATCCTTCCCGCATCCAATCACTACAATCCAAAATCCTTCGTAAAATTCTCAATGCTCCTTACTTTGTCAGGTATAAACTGATCCATAAAGACCTTAATGTTCCGTATGTTGCTGATTTGGTCCGAACCAGGTATCATTTCTTTCATGACAAACTCCATCCTCTAGTTTCAATAAGTTCTTCCACTTCAATTCCTGATAATCCTCCGAGGCGTCTGAAAAGAAGATGGCCTCGAGACCTTCTAGTTGAGAATATTTTTTAGAGTGCTGCCGCTGGTTAGCTATTCTGCATGTCTTGTTCATGCCTATTTTCTTTTAGCCTATTTACTAGATGTGTTGTATAATACAGTTGTAAATATCAATAAATAATTAAAAAAAATTTTTTTCGACGTTTCGGCTTTAACTTCTGAGCCATCATCAGGGCATTACTAAACCATGTCAAGTATAAACTATGGCTTTATGCTTGTGTTTATGCTACACTGTGTGTTTAGTATATCGGCATTTACGCTCTGTAAGACTGTTTCAATCAGAATGAAATCTACATGATATTAAAGCCCATTAAATTTTACACCAATATAGCGAAATTAATCAAAATCGTTTCAGTTTCTTTTTAGAAAATCGTAAAAAGGTGCAAAATGCGTGGTATAAAGTGGTTCTTATGGTTAGCCGATGTTGATGAAACTGTTGCTGTAACATCTCAGGCGTATAGTGGTCTAAATATGAAATTTCAGTTCGGTACGACTTTTTTTTTTTGCGGTAGACTTACACACAGACCTTTTTGCGGGACTTGGTTATTTGGACTCAGGGGACCCTAAAACGTGTATTTCCGTTGAAAACTGGAATTCGAAAATGTTCACGATCGCAATACTTTCCCTTACTATATATTGTAAGTGAATGACTCCCAATTGTTTCTACCTACTATAAGTTTTTTAATTTTTATTAACAACGGAGGTAAGTAAAATTGTGTGATATAAGCACACCAGATTTTTAAATGTTATTTACCGCAGATCTTATAGGCTATATAATAACAGAGGTGTAAATCTGACGACATGTAATCTTTCCCTTACTCTATTAATACCAGTGGTTTGTTAAGGCTTCTCGCCTGTAACATTAAACCTTCGGATTTTTTTTTTGTTTCGATTTATCGATCAAACACTGAAGAATGCTTTCGAAAGAAGCCATAGCAAATCTCTCTGAAGCGTCACAAGATCTCTCCTTTCCTTCGTTATTTTCTAAATAAGTTATAGCAGCTTCGAGGTTAACTCGAGAATTTATATAACTCCGTCGGATAAAGCGTCGAGATTTATTTTAAACGTTTTAACATTGAGTCGAATTTCGACGTACGTCATTGCAGAGGTTGTGCAATCAAGAGGATTTTAGATGTTGTATTTTAAAGGCTACAAGATGAGAGTTTCAAGTCTGAAACTACTCTCGCGATAGAAGGAGAGGAGAAAATCTGGTGCGGGCAACACACGACTTTCACATACCTCGGCTGTTGAAATAAATTTAATAAATTTTAAATGGGACTTAATTGTCAGCCATGGAGGAGGGATAGGATACCTACCTGTGCTATGTGCAACCTTAATATGCCCAAGGTTACCTACCACTTTTTGTCAATATGTCCTGTCTTAAAGGAGTTCAGAAGGAAATACTTGGGAAAATATAAGGTTTAATTTGGGTTAATATTGGATTAAATTTGCAGCATATTTAAATAAATCATTCAAATACAGAAATTTTTTGGTACAGCATTTTAATTATTAAATTTTTACAATTTATAAAAATAAATCATTACCTTACTAAAAATCAAAATTATTATTATCAAAACTGAAAATAAGAAAAAAGGGCAACTCGACAGACGACTTAACGCCATTGTCTTGTGGGCTTTGATTTCAAAAAAAAAAATTATATATATATATATATATATATATATATATATATATATATATGTCATTATTATTTTGTATATTACGAAAATAAAGCATTTATTCATTCATTCATAAATTTAAGAAATATTAAATAAACTAAAACTAGAAAAAAGTTTCAAGTTAACTTAGATAAAAATTGTTTGTTTGTTTGTTTATTTATTTAACGTCACTTTATGCTACTATGGCTAATCGGACGATGCTACAGTGGGAGTCCTAAATTTTGCCTATCCAGGTTTTATTAGGATAGGGATCTTTAACGAGTGTCTGACATCGCACAGGCTCGGGACCACCTTTTAACTTCCCCTCCGAAGGATGGTATAACTAAGGATTTTTTACTCCCATTAAAAAGGTCTGGAACCCGTGACTCTTGGCATAGGAGGCTGTTATGCTAACCACCCTGCTACAGGTGATCCCAAAATAAACATTGTATTCAGTTTTGTTGGAAACATATAATTTAGGTTAAATTATAAAACAATATTAAATTGTTACCCAGTAATAATCAGTAATTAGTTTATGCCCTATTCGTCACTTTACATTACATATTACATCTTTGTATTTAAGATAGTTTTTCTTCTAAAATATTTTTCTTTCCAACGGTATATTGTACGTCTATACTATATTACTGTTATTATTTTTTTTTAAATTACACAAACAATTTTTTTTTTCTCTTTTATCGTATATTTTTCCGGTCATTATCAAAGCTAATATGATTATATTGTTAATCTTTTGAAATGTACAAAATTGAAGGTACTTTAATGGAAGAAAATACAAAAATTCGCCATTTAAGCCCTGTCAGACTATTTAAATCAGGATGAAACTTACATGATATTGAAGCTCGTTTCATTTAACATCGATATAGCGAGTTTAAACAAAATTGATTGAGTCTTTTATGAGAAAATCTTAAAAAGATGCAAACTATATTTTTCTTTTTATTTATTTATTTTTCTAATTTTTCTCGCTTTTTTGGTTAAAACAGTAATAAATATTTTCTCTATCTTCGAAAATAACTGAGTTTTGGGCGTATTTAATTTCATTTTTTTCGCGGTTTTTTGGTTAAAAAAGGTTAATAATTTTTTTTTCTCTATTTTAACAAATAACTGAGTTATGGGAGTATTTATGGATAAAATTTTAATTTTTGGTTAAAAACAGTAATAAATATTTTCTTAATCTTCGAAAAAAACTGAATTTTCGGCGTATTTATGGCTAAAATTTCATTTTTTTTCGCGGTTTTTTGGTTAAAAAAAGCTAATAATTTTTTCTCTATTTTCACAAATAACTGAGTTATGGGCGCATTTATAGATAAAATTTCAATTTTTTCTAATTTTTCGGTTAAAAGCAGTAATAAATATTTTCTCTTTCTTCGAAAATAACTGAATTGTGGGCGTATCTATGGCTAAGATTTAATTTTTGTTGAGGTTTTTTGGTTAAAAAAGGCTAATAATTTTTTTCTCTATCTTCCAAAATAACTGAGTTATGAGCGTATTTATGGGAAAAAAATTCAAAAATTTTTTTTTCCATTTCTGTTTTTCAATTGTTTGTTCATTTGTTAATTAATTTAACATAACTTTATGCTGCTATGGATAATCGGACGATGCTACAGTGGGAGTCCTAAATTTTGCCTATCTTGGTTTAATTAGGATAGAGATCTTTAACGAGTACCTGAGATAGGACAGTCACAGGACCATGCCACTAATGGATAGCATAACTACCGATTTTTTATTCCCTTGAAAAAATCCTAGAGCCTGTCGGACTTATCAACTCGAGACCACCTTTTAACGTTCCCTCCGAAGGACGTCATAACTAAGGATTTTTTTACTTCCATTAAAATATCCTAGGACCACCTGCGGGTTTGAACCCTGGACCTCTGTCGATTTGCTATTTAGCCGTGTCCTTAGTTTATTTACAAAACTCCCCGAAATAGAAAATATCCTCTCACTTGTAACCGAACTAAGCTTAATCTTTTTTAAGGCTGATTTTAAAAATTGATATTTTTATAATATTAAAATATGCCAGCTACATTTCTCATTTTCAAATTTTTTGTAAGTGTTATTCATACATTGAAAACCGATATTTTCTACTAAAAAAACTGTTATGCTATCCACTACAGTTTTAATGGTACAGGTTTTTTAATTTTCTAGTCAAATTGAACAAACTTAGAATAGAATAGAATAGAATAGAAATTTTATTTTGTCTTTGAGGCTTCAACATACAAATAGAGCCTAGCTTGGCTATATATTACAATATTATGGTTTTAGAACTTTATATACATATCATTTAAAAATAATAGTGAAAATTTACTAAAACAATTTGACTTTCAAAAGTAAATTACAGATTAAAGAATAAACAGTTACTGATGCTATAACAGGCACAATAAATTAGCAAAATATCATTTTGAAGATAAAATAAAAATAAACACTGAATAGAAAATGTTCTAGGATAAAGAATTGAGCACTTTTTGAACTGCCATCATGTAATAGTACACTTTATGTAACTTATCTACACTATCGATACTCAGCATATATAAATTGCAATCCGGAAAACCGGTAAAAAAATACCGATTTTTTATTCCCTTGAAAAAATCCTAGAGCCTGTCGGACTTATCAACTCGAGACACCTTTTAACGTTCCCTCCGAAGGACGTCAAAACTAAGGATTTTTTTTACTTCCATTAAAATATCCTAGGACCACCTGCGGGTTTGAACCCTGGACCTCTGGCATAGGAGGCAGTTATGCTAACCACCATGCTACAGGTAAGCCTATTTTTATTAGGTTAAAAAACACAAATAAATTGTTTTAAATCTACAAAAATAACACAGTTACCTGAGTATATATTGGCAAGATATACATTTTTTTTTGTTTTTCCCTTTTGTTTTTTTTTTTGTTTATCGCACTTTACTCGTTATATAAACATTATTGACTAAGTAAACACGATTTTATAAACACAGACAGAATTAAATTGAAATATAAAAAACGCAACGAAATTATTTTACAACCAAATATATATCGTCATTAATCAAGCTTCATTATACCTGGTTGTATACGGTATGAATGTTGAATCGAGAATGTCCTGAGAGAAACATGGTTTAACCTACTTCACTAACGATTCTTTCCTCCTCTTGAAAGACGTCGGAATAAGAGGAAAGCTGGAAAAAGGATATAAATGATAGAAAGGGCAGGAGAAGAAAATATGAAGGGAAGAAAAAGAAGAAATGGCCTGAGGAGTGTCTCCTCGAGATAGAGGAAATCTCTCAAGGCTAAGCCGGGATTTAACGCAACTCACATAATGAAGGCCAATGGGGGCAAAGCCAAAGCCAGTGGAGGTAAAGTCCGGGCGGGTAACAGCCCATCTCCCTTCCACCTCTTCTCATCTTAGTCTCATTATAATCGATTATCTCTTTCGATATGTCATCGCTAATGATCTCATTCATTATCGACAAATATGTTTGTTCAATGCGAGCTAAATTCCTTTGCAGAAGAGCTTTCTGTTCACCATACAAACAGACTTCTTCGATACAAAGACGACATACCGGAAAAAGCACATAACCATTATCTCTCAGCCGACATACAAAGGACCCTAAATTCGACTAACTATCCTTTATATAGATTACTATGCAATTACAATGCTCCCGACCTTGAAACGTACCTCACATTTAAAGTACATATAAAGAAATTGAGATGTGTCAGCCAATTAAGAGTTGCAAATCCAGAACATATTAGAATATATGGAAAAAACTCAGCTTTTTTGTTCAAGTCACAAGAAAGCTGTATATTATGCAATCGATTTATCTACAACAGTCTACATCACATTCTCCTTCACTGCCCGGCACACAATGAAAATAGACGACAATGTCTTCAAAACTTCATCTTAGAATCTTCTGACAACCAAAGTATCCATGCTATACTGATAGGGATTGCAATCCGGCGTCATTTTCAATCCGGCCGGATTGATGAAATTTTGGACCGGATGAAGTTAAGTGAGTTATTCGAGTATAATTGTAGTCATAATAGGAAGTTTATAAAATAAAAGTTATGTTAGGATTAGATATGGAACGAAAAATTAAAGTTTAGTAGTTTAGGTAACAAGTAAAATTTTAATGGCTATTAAAACAGTCGGCTATTGATCACCATTTCCTGAAAATAAAGACTATTTGTTTTCTACCACCCTTTTTTATTTACTAATACCACCCTATTAGTACTTACATACTATTTGAATAACAAATATTGTCAGTAGAATAATTTAAAGATTTATGCTTACAATACAAACTCATTATTGTGATAATTGTGCCATTTATTAGATATATTCATCAAAATATGATAGTGTGTATCATAAATATGAGACTTGTTTGTGATTGTCAGCATTCTCAAATAATTTAAAATTATTGTTGTCACAATTCCAATCTGAGTTAATTACTCAAGGATAATTATATTAGATTTTATAAAGTAACTTAATAAACTAATTGAGCTATCGGAGAAAGTGAAGTATGGGAAGACTTGAGCAGTAAGGCAGCTCAGTATTCCAAGATTTCAATATATATGTAAGCAGTTTTTCATTTAATTCAGTAACTTAAGACTTGAGTCAGTACTTGAGTGAGCAATCTCTCTAAAAAAATGTTAGAGTTGTTTCAGAAGTACCTCTA
The DNA here is from genome assembly GCA_023052935.1 of Piezodorus guildinii. Taxonomy (NCBI): domain Eukaryota; kingdom Metazoa; phylum Arthropoda; class Insecta; order Hemiptera; family Pentatomidae; genus Piezodorus; species Piezodorus guildinii. The sequence goes on along the minus strand of CM041296.1, from coordinate 149,379,447 downwards.
CAGCCAACTTATAGGATGCTATAGCTCGCGTATATCCAAGATAATAATATCTGTTTATTTATATTTAGGTGAAGCACCGACAAAAAAATAAACACAGTATTGTCTCGCGAAAGGCGAACGAATGATGCTGAACTGATTCGGCGACACTACCACTCATGTACACCAAATGTAACGCATTCAAAGTACTTTTTTTTTTATTAAACTGCACTATTTTTGGCCAAAAATTGCTATAATCGGATCCGGTATATTATTACAGGTACTTGTTAAAGATCGCTATTCTAATTAAACTCGCATTTTCAAAATTTAGAACCCTCAGCATCGTACGATTAGCTACAGTAGCATTAAGTAAACGTTAAATTTATAAACAATGAAACAAAAGCCTATGCAATTTTTAAGTTAACGGCTGTATTCTAAGTGCATAGCAAGGGCAAGTATCTAGTTAATTATTTTTTTTTTTTTAAATACATTTATTGCTATTTACAACTTTATAATGATATACATCTAGTAAATGAGATACAAGATACAAATGTCATGAATTCACATGTGGGGATACTACCCATTGGCAACTCTCCAAAGACTATGTTAAACTAGAAGGTCTCGTGGCCATCTTTTTTTCAGACGCCTCGGAGGATTATCAGGGATTGTAGAGGAAGCAAGGATTGAAAAAAGTGGATTAGAGTGGGAATGGAGTTTGTCATGAAAGGAGTGGTACCTGGTTCGCGCCAAGTCAGCAACAAAGGGAACGTTAAGGTCTTTATGGATGAGTTTATTTGTGACAAATTGAGGAGCGTTGAGGATTTTTGATTGCAAGGATTAGAGACGGGAAGAATTTGATGGTTTAGTAGAGCCACAAATCTCTACTCCGTAAGTTCATATCGGTCTGATGATAGTCATATAGGTGAGTCTTTTGTACTTAAGTGGAAGTTTAGAGCGTTTATCTAGTAAGTAGTAGTCGTTCAAGTAGTTGTTTGGTCCAGGTGTTGTCCTAGATATCGGATCTGTTCAACCGGACAAGAGGAGTGTTATTGAAGGATACTGTTGGGCAGGATGTCATAGCTTTACGACGAAGGGTAAAGGTGATTTGGTGGGATTTATTGGAATTTAGTTTTATTCTCCTGTTCTGACACCATACTTCAAGGTCTTTGATGTGTGATTGAAGAGTTTGTGAGGCAATAGTTGGATCGTTGTTGACTGATAACACACAGGTGTCATCAGCATAGGTAGAAAGGAAAGTGCTAGGATAGGATGGGATATCAGCTGTGTAAACTGTGTAAAGGATGGGTCCTAGAATACTGCCTTGAGGAACACCTGCATACTGATTAAAAAGGGATGAGCAGGAACGGTTATGATTTACTTTGAAGGAACTGTCTGTGAGATAGGACTGGATAAGAAGGAAGTATTAGGGGGAAGGAATTTACGGAGTTTGTAAAGCAGTGCCACACTCGGTCAAAGGCCTATTAGTAAATTAATAAGTGATGTTAGCGCTTTCATGGAAAATTTCCTCGATTGGATATAATATTTTTTGGAAATCTAAGTCTAGATAGTAAAGATTGGAAACAGCAGTGGAACCCGAGCGAGAGTATTTACCCAGCTCAGCTAGTGGTAGCTAGTAGTAGGGCGAAATCGCGATATCGGCAGAAATAAATTTCGGAAAAATGGTGCCATTCGGAGACGGAATATAGCTTTTGGTAGAGAGTGAGTGAGAGAGAGAGAGAGAGAGAGAGAGAGAGAGAGAGAGAGAGAGAGAGAGAGGGTTGGGGGGGGCCTATATTGAATTAGCCGTGTCATTCTTGGCCCACCTGCCCCGGGCCCGGGACCCCATTCTTCCTCTCCCCCGCCCATCGCTAACAAACTTTCTTCCACAAATACTCCTTATTAAGGGACCTTATCGTATCTTTCTCCTCTCTAAGCTCTCGCAAAATTAAATTTCTTTAATATTGTCATCATTAATTTTCAAAAAAAAGTCCTTCTTAAAAAGTAATATAGACATATTAATATTCCAAGTAAAAGTCCCTAAAGTATGAAAAATCTGCTGCGGCTAAAGGGTACTTTCATTCACTTCTGTTATTTTTTTTTCTTTTTAATTTATTTTATTGAAATTTACAACTGTATATTTTCATACAACAAGTAAATATGCTATAATGATAAAATACTGGAAGAGAAACTGCCCATTGGCAGCAATCTAGTAGCGAATCTATACAAGAAGATCTCGAGGCCATTCTCCCTTGGCGGATTTTCAGGAATTGAAGTGGAAGCAAGGATTGAAACTGGTGGATTAGAGTGGAAGTGGAGTTTTTCATGGAAGGAGTGATACCTGGTACAGGCCAAATCAGCAACATATGGAACATTAAGGCCTTTGTGGATGATTTTATTCGTGACAAAGTAAGGAGCGTTAAGGATTTTGGATTGTAAGGATTAGATACGGAAAGCATTTGATGGCTTAGTAGAGCCCCAAAGCTCAACTCCGTGAGTCCAGATGCGCCTTATGATTGTTATGTAAATGAGTCTTTTGTACTGAAGTGAAAGGTTAGAGCGTTTGACAAGTAAATATTGAAGTAACCGAAATCGGCGAGCAGTTTCTTGTCTTTTCAGTTTTTTATGCGGATTCCATGTAAGACGTTTGTCAAGCAGGAGGGCTAAATAAAGGATCTGTTCAACATTGACTAGATATGTTGATATCATGATATCATTAAAGGACACTGTAGGGCAGGATGCCAACTTCTGTTCTTAATATCAATTGAGGAACTGTTGAAATTAAGCCATTGAAGAATGATGTCACATTTGGAGGATTAAAATAAATTCTAAAACATCTGACCAAATCACCTTATACGTCGTCGCAAACCGATGACTTCTTGCCCCCCAGGTATCCTTTATAGTCCGTGAGGCAGCAACGAAAAATGCAACCAAATGGGACCAAATTCTGACTCTTTTGACCTCATAATACTAGGCGATAATATGAATCAAACGACTCTAGTATACCCATTTATAGGTGGGTAGGAAGCCGCCGTAGACGTTTTTAGGGACAGAAATTCTGACCCATGTAACCATTGCACTGTCATGTAGGTGAGTATTAGACCTACGGATTTCTAGATAGATAGATAGATAAATGTGTTTTATTAATAAATTTTACATTTTTCTTTACATTCGTCTAGAGAACACAAAATACTGGCATGGATTTCCGTCTGCCAGGAAGTTGGTTTATTTATATACATTATTAATAAACAAAAGTATAAGCTTACAATAACAAACAAAACATAAATAAACATTACACATTATTGTAAAAAGATAGAGGGATAATCTTTGTTTCCCAAATAGAATAAACAAAATATAATTACACTTTATCTGTGACAACATATTCTCTGTTTATTTAATTATTGTAATTGAATTCCTTTATTAAAAAGCTTCTGTAGTTAACAGCACATTTCATAAATTTATACAGTGAGTTCCAATTAATTCCATTCAAAATGTCTATTATTTTGTTTTCAGTCAAAATACTTTCTCCAAAATACTTTTTCCTAAAATGATTAAATGCCGTACATTTACCTAAAAAATGAATTATATTTTCGTCCTCCTTACTATTACAAATTGAGCATGTGTAAACTATTTCCCTCATCCATGGTTTACAATTTAGGGATATCATTTCGGCTCTTGTATTAAAAACTATTCTTATTAATTCTATATTGTTTTCGTCATTAATGTAGTTTACACCATAATCTAGCTTCTTATAAATTAGATGGTGTTCGGCACCCATAACGGAGATCCCTAGTTCTTTTTTAAAATTTTCCTTGGCTGCAGCTATTATATTAATCATTTGACTATTCCACCTCGCCACCGATACGAACTCCCTATCAAATAGACAGCCTAAATCTTCTGCTAGTTTTACCCATTCGTTTAGCCAGCTACAATTTTTGTTTTTCATACCATCAAGAGCTATAATTTTAGGTAAGCGACAATCACTATAGTTTAAAATTTTTATAATATAATTTAAATGCAAACTTCTTGTACTAAAACACAATAGATCCCTGCCCGTTTCCAGGTACAACATGTAGTTAGGTGTGTTCTTTGGTAAGTTAAAAAGTTTCTTCAAAAATAATCTATGAATAATTTCTAATTGTTGGTAATTATGGTATCCCCAAAATTGCGCTCCATAATACATTACAGATTCCACCACCGCCTGAAATACTTTATACTTGGCCGATATCGGAACATGTTTATTAATGAATACGTTACTCCAGATACTATTGATACTTAACTTGGCAGTCTGTACTTTTTCTTTAAAATGCTCATGAAGTGATAGATTATCAGAAATTGTCAGACCCAAATATTTATACTTCCTCACTACCTCCATCTCTTCTCCCTTATACCACCATTTATATTTTATTTTGGGTCTTCTCCTTTTCGCTTGACCAAAAATCATTATTTTTGATTTAGAAACATTTAGAGCTAATTTCCATTTATCCAAGTACATCTCTAATCGTGATATTATTTCTCTTAGTTTAAACGGCGAATCTGAGAAAACTACAATATCATCGGCAAAAAGCAACGAGTTAACTTTAGCTGTTCCCACTTTGATTCCCTCTCCTAATTCCTGCGTTATGTCATTTATAAAGAGAGAAAAGAGTATTGGACTCAAAGAACATCCTTGCCTCAACCCCCTTTCTATACTAAATTCGCCAGAAATACCTTTTTGTGTCCATACCACAGCTTTCGTTTCCGTGTATAAAGTTTTTAAACTATTTACAAATTTTGTCGAAATTCCTAACGAGCAAAGTTTATAAAATAGCAGGGAATGATCCACAGTATCGAACGCGGACTTGAGATCTATAAAAAGACAAAAGATCTGTTTACCTTTAGCCTGTAATTGCTGCTCGATTAAATTATACAGAACAAAAATGATATCAACAGTACTGTAGCATCGCCTAAATCCTGATTGTCTTTCATCAAGTATATGATTTACATCCACCCAATTTGTAAGTCTTTCAACCAGCAACCCAGTATAAAGTTTTTCTACAGCGTTAATAAAGGATATCGCGCGATAATTATTGGGGTCAGTAATGCATCGTTTTTTGTGCAGTGGATATAAAATTATCTTTCCGAAACCTGGAGGTAGTTTCTCTGAATTAAAATTATCATTGAAAACTTTGAGTAATAATTTTATAAAGTTTTGCGGTGCTTCTCTATAAAATTCGCTGGGAATTCTATCTATGCCGGGAGCCTTGTTGCTCTTTACTCTCTTAATAACCGCGCTTAGTTCGGAGCAGCTAAATTCACGGTCCAGGATTTCATCGGTAATACACGGTGTGCTATAAAAAGTTATTGTAGACGGGTTGGAAATATTATACAAAGTTTGAAAATGATCTACCCACTTTTCCATTTTTATATTTGGACAAATAATATTTTTTTTGAACTTTAAATTATTTACTAGAGACCAAAATTGTTTAGAGTCTTTAGCTTCCACGAATTTTTTTGTCAAGCTGAGCGAATATTCTATTTTTTTCTTATCACAAACACTCTTATACTCTTTTGATATTGAAAGAAATTTGTCTTTTATTACTTTGGCATTTGTCTTTCTAAATAAATTCAAAAGGACAAACATTTGTTTTCTGATTCTGACACAATCGTGATCAAACCATGGCCGCTTTTTATTTATTATAGCATTATTACTGTTATTATTAAAGTTACATACTGTTTTTGCACTGTTAACTATTGATTCAATTAAATCTTTAACTTCGGTATTAATCTTTTGTTCTAAAATTTTATTTGTGTAGCCCTCTAATATCATTTTATACTCTATTTTTCTAGATTCTTTCCACATAATTTTGGGTAGCAATGGCAGAATATTTTCTTGATTAATAATTGGCCCCAAATTTAGCGTTAAATTTATAGGAGAGTGTGGCGAAAAAGGCAGTACTACCACTTTGAAATCCAAAACCTTTTCTAATAATTGTAGATTTACTGCACATAAATCAATTACAGAACAACCCCTGCTACTGATATACGTAAACTCTCCCTGGTCTCCTTTAGTTAGCCCATTCAACAAAATAAAGCCATTACTTTCACAGAAATCTAAAACTTTAATTCCCTCACTATCCTACGGATTTCTATTACTGCTTAAATCGAAGCTAATTTTATGCCTTGTAAAGTAGTTTATTACCATTATATTGTTAGGAACAACCGTTTCCAAGATATCAACCAAACTAATTACGAACATAAGAATTTTCTCGTTTTTTTTTATAAGAACCATATCTCTATAACTATTAGTTATACAGAGGTGTTTTACAACTCAAATCAAAGGTAATTTAATTATCTATATCAATTGTTATATCAATTATCCTCATTAGATGTGTCGTTTCCATGGTAGTAGCCATAATAATGTTAGACAAGAGTGATATCTCGTTTTATGCAAACCTTTTTTTGTAATACCTCTATATCGTTGAATATTAAACATATAAATGTCTTTTACCACTCAAATGAAAGCTTATTAAATACTTGATGATTTACTTTATAACTATTATCTTCATAGGATGAGCGATTTCCATGATAGTTACCAAAATTATGTTAGAATTCCCTTTTTTAATGGCCGATATTTTGTAATCCATCCGTTTGAGTTCACAGACGTGTATTTTTTCTTTTATTTTTCGTTGATCGCTCACGAACTATTAGTAACATCACACCTAATCATGTAGAACGAATCCGATACCTAGGTCTCCATCTTGATAAGCGCCTTGGAATCCTCACACAAGACTGAAACGACAAGAACCTGCTCGAAGATACCGATTAGAATAGAATAGAATAGAAAGAAAAACCTTATTCTGGGACAATGTCCCTTAAGAATAACAATTATGAACAAAATAATAAATTATAACTAGCCAAAGACAATATATAACTACAATTAAATAACACAATAATGAAAAAAAGAAAAAAAAGTCATAGTACCATCTCTATTTACAAATTCAAGAAATAAATAAATAAGAATAAACATAAAATGTAACTTTTACATCTCATTAAAGTAAAATTCACCTTACATAAAATAGCATAATAAAAATTAGCTTACATCTGTCTGAAGAGAAAGGGAGTATTGAAAGAGGAGGGATTTAAAAGATGATAGGGAAGGAGCATGACGGATGTTTGAAGGGAGAGTATTCCATAAGGCAGTGGAACGGACTAAAAAGGAGCAGTCATATTTTTTGGTTCTGTGGAGATTATTATAGTATATTATAGTAAGTGATTACTATAACATTTACATGATAAACGTTTAAAACTTCCTGTATATTACAAAAACTCATTTACATCACTATTATTATACCTATTTGGACATATGAAATCGAGCTTTGAGGGTTTACTAAGCCATCCAATTCTTACAATCCAAAATCCTGAATGTCCCTTATTTTGTCACAAATCAACTCCGCCAAAATGACCTCAACATCCCATTTGTTGCAAACCTAGCCCATGATAGATATACCTCTTTTCATTTTTAACTCTCTGCCCACACAAACCCACTTGTCCGTAATCTATCTTCCTTAGATATTCCTTATAATCCTCCGAGACGATTTAACTTCTCAACTTTCACGTTCATTACTCGGTCCACCTAGTAGTAGTCAATCAAATAATAACATTATGTATTTCGCGACTCAGTGTCCTTTGGAAGCTTTTAACTCTGTCATTAATCCTCAGTCCTTAATCTCTGGTATGAGAAAACCACAGTATAGCCTAAAATAAGTTAGGTGAGAAGAAAAGCAATACATAACAAATCTTGTCTCCGACAGTATCAATCAAATTCATCATAATCAAATTCTTTCGTATTGTATTGGGTTGTCCGAAAAATTCGTAGAGATTTTTAAAATAAAATTTACCTTTTCTACTAAATATGAATAACAAAGCTAATTTTTATTTGTATGCATGCTTTTAATCCTCATGGAATTAACTATGTTCAAACCAAGATGAGTGACGATTCAGTTCATTTTCGGTATATTAAGCTGTCCTTTTTTAAAAAAAGGGAAAAACAAAGACCAAACTCCAAGAAAGATTCTTGTCGTGTAGGCAGCGATTCAATTGATTCCAATGGCCGGAGTTCAACTCTTGACATCGAGGATATTATGACGGTCATCGCAAACAATCTACGAATTACAGTCTGTGAGATAGCTGCGGAGTTAAGAGCCTGTAAATCGACCGTTTTTGATCATCTAAAGAAGGCCGGGTACGTCTGTCGTTACGACGTTTGGGTTTCCCACGAGCTCAGTGAAAGGAACCGTATTGAAAGGATTTCATGTTGTGATTTGCTGCTGAAAAAAATGTAGAGGATCCATTTTTGAAACGAGTAGTTACTGGTGACGAAAAATGGATTCTCTACATTAACATCAGCCGAAAAAAATCTTGGGGGTTGCCTTAAACGACGCCGCTCACAACACCAAAGGCCGGCTTGCATCCAAGAAAGGTGATGCTCAGTATTTGGTGGGATTGGAAGGGACCCATACATTTTGAGCTTCTTCCACAAAACCAAACTATAAATACGGACTTTTACTGCTCACAGTTAGATCGATTGAAGGCAGCAATTGAAGAGAGTTGGCAAATCGGAAAGGAGTGCTATTCCACCAAGACAACGCTAGGCCCAATGTGTCTTTAAGGACTCGGCAAAAGTTATTAAGCTTCAGATGGAATGTTTTACCTCACCCGCCGACTCTCCTGACGTTGCTCCTTCGGATTTCCATCTTTTCCGTTCCTCAAAAATTTTCTACAAGGGACTACTAGTCAGAAGATGACGTCAAAACAGACCTTTTATTGTTCTTCAGAAGTAAGGTAAGTGATTTTTGGAGAAAAAAGGGATAATGAATCTTCCAAGCCATTGGGAAAGGGTATTGCTAACGGTGGTAACTATTTTGTAGATTAAATAAATAAATTTTAAGTAGTTCATCAATTTTAATTTCTCTATGAATTTCGTGAACAACCCAATACTTATATTAACAAATTGTTATAAAATCTATACAATTCTTTAAATGTTTGTTAACTTTAGCTTTATTTCAAAATTCTTAAATTAATTGAGTTGTAAATTAATACGCAACAGATTTTTATTCCAATTATAATAACTTTTTTTAATGAAGTAAAAAAAAATTAGTTTAATTTGTCTGTATTAGTAATTAATTTAATTAGGTTTGAGTTAATTAAATTTCGAGAACAAGTAATAACTGGTCGAGTTTCCTTCCCGGTGGCCATCAGGCTGACATCTAACTGAAGGAAGTCCTTTATCGGCCAAATTTCCGTCCGTCACTGATAGATATCTCGAATTTAAGTTCCAATTTTCGCCTCATGGCAGTTTGCTAGGTGAGAATGAGCGAAAAGTACTTAATTTATTGGAAAATATTTGAGAAAATAGATGAAAAACATTAAATATACATACTTAATATGTATTGGGTTGTGTCACATAAAAAGTCGGTTTTCAAGGTAAAGGATTTTTATTAAAAATACGATATGAAAACAAGATAATTTATTCGAAGTATTTACCTTCTTTCTCTACACATTTTTTCCAACGTGACACCAACTTTTTTATCCCCGAACTGAAAAACTCTGAGCTTTGAAGTAAAACAAAATCTGAAAACGCACTTTTCACTTGATCATCATTTTCAAAAGTTTTCCTTTGACGAAGTTTCCTGAACAGGTGGTAATCTGTTGGAGACAAGTCGGGAGAATACGGTGGGTGCGGAAGAACTTTGTAGCCCAGTTCTTTCAATTTTTGCACGGTATGATTTGAAACACGCCGCTCAGTGAGATCATGAGGTACCCATGTATCGAGCTTTTTTACTTTCCCAATACGTTTTAAATGTCTGGAAACGGTAGATGCACTTGCATTTAGTTGTGCTGAGAGTCCTTTAACTATTGGGTAGGGGTTTCCTTCTACTGTATGTTTGAGGACATCGTTGTCTATTACGAACGGAGGTCCTCCTCGGGGCAAGTTTTCCAAGTCGGTATCCCAAGCTGAAAACTTAGCAAACCAACGCCAAATGGTCCGTTCATTAACACTCCCTTCACCAAACGCCTTGCATATAATAAAGACCCAACATTGCAGCCGCACGTAATCGTATATGAATATAAGAAAGTTTTGATATCTCATATAAAATTACAGGACCATTTTTTACACAAATTTTCTTATTATCACGATGTTGCAACATTTAATTAAAATAATTTTTTTTAAATAATTAAAAATAGTCTGTCCAGGATTTTTTTAGGCTACCTATTCTTAACATATTCTAATATACTAAATTTGTTATAAAATATATTTCATTCTATTATCGGCTCGTGCGATCGTTTAGTTCGGATTTTACATATTAGGTTTATCCATATTAAGGTCATTTCATATAACCTTGATCGAACGAATAGAGTCATTGATCTTCCAGGTTATGATCCGTTTTCATGAAATTGGAGTTGATGCATCGGAGTTCTAAATGGAGAAGGGAGTTAATCAAAACCTGATCTTTGAGGAGAAATCAGCGGGCGGAGCGATTGAGATTAGAAATTCAGCCTTTTAGGAAATTACTCAGCCGTTTAGATAAGCGGGAATCGGGAGTTTATTCACTAATTGAATAGCAAGCAATTGAATATTTCAAAAGTTATTCCATATTTTGTAATGGTACATAATGTATTAAAGGACAAATTATTCATTAGAATTACAGTAAATTTTGTGAAAAATAGAATAAACTCCTTTTTAATTCCTATATCAATGATCTTCGCAATTCCATCTATCACTGCTCCCACCACTTATACACAGATGTGTAAATTTCTTATTATTATGTAGCGGATGCTACATCCGGTAGGGAATACTTCACACGCTCGCTCACAGATAGCGCTAGCGGTGGCTACTTGGGTCACCAGCTGAATATGTGAAGACGTACTGTGTAATAATATTGTATATTTTAACTTGGTAATACCATTGTAAATATAATTGTTAATATAACTGTTTCATGATAATAAATAAACCTTAAGAGGTATCTTGACCTAGGGCCGAGACACTAATCTGGTAGAGAAACTCTCGCTATTAACAATATACATTGTTTGATTAGTATAGCAAGAAGTAGCTCACCTCTTCAGATCGCCTTCCTGCTTCTACCTTGTGGTATCACTCTGGTTCAGAGGATCTCTGCCTTTGAAACATAATCTGGTCTATCTTTACGTCACATCCTTCATCTAACTTCTCTTCTAATTCCTTCCCATCCGCCTCATAGGATGGGGTGCATGACTTCTACCCGATTTAAATTATCTTTTTTTCATTATCTAGAAAATTTAATTTTTGGTATTTATTTATTTATAAATTAGGAGAAACAGACATTTTTTTTTTCGTTATACCGGCTCTACTTTAAATTTGAGGGGGGGGGTGATTTATTTTATTTTAATTTTTGGTACGATGTAGAACAGGCCTTTGACCGAGTGTGGCACTCGGGATTGCTTTACAAAGTCCGTAAATTCCTTCCACCTACATACTTCCTCATTATCCAGTCCTATCTCACAGACAGGTCATAATAATTCCTATTCATCCCTTTTTAATCAGTATGCAGGTGTTCCTCAAGCAGTCATATTTTAGGACCCATCCTTTACACAGTTTATACAGCTGATATCCGAGCACTTTCCTTTCTACCTATGCTGATGACACTTGTGCTTTATCTGTCAACAACGATCCAACTATTGCCTCCCAAACTCTTCAATCCCACATCAGAGACCTTGGAGTATGGTGTGAGAATTGGAGAATAAAAATAAATTTCAATAAATCCCACCAAATAACCTTCACCCTTCGTCGTAAACTTATGACATCCTGCCCAACAGCATCCTTCAATAGCACTCCTCTTGTCCCGTTTGAAAAGATCTGATACCTAGGACTGCACCTGGACAAACGTCTTACTTGGAACCCTCATACAAGACTGAAAAGACAAGAAACTGCCCGACGTTTTCGACTACTTCAACACTTACTGGACAAACGCTCAAACCTTCCACTTAAGTACAAAAGACTCATCTACATGAATATCATAATACCAATATGGACTTACGGAGTAGAGATTTGGGGCTCTACTAAACCATCGAATTCTTCTCGTCTCCAATCCTTGCAATCAAAAATCCTCAATGCTCCTTATTTTGTCACAAATAAACTCATGCATAAAGACCTTAATGTTCCCTTTGTTGCTGACTTGGCCCGAACCAGGTACCACTCCTTTCATGACAAACTCCATTCCCACTCTATTGCTTTCTCTACAATTCCTGATAATCCTCCGAGGCGTCTGAAAAGAAGATGGCCCCGAGACCTTCTAGTTTAACATAGTCTTTAGGGAGCTGCCAATGGGTAGTATCCCTACATATAAATCAGGTCAACATCTTGTATCACATTTACTAAATGTATTTTATTATATAGTAGTAAATACCTATAAATATATTGAAAAAAAAAAAAAAAAATGTTTGGTCCTTTACAAACGTTCATTGTTGAAAATAATAAGTAACAAACCAAATTACTGGATCAGTATTTAAGTGGTCAGATAATTTGAGTTGAATACTCCGTTTCTTTTAATTTGTGTATTTTCCCATCTCTAGATCAAAATATCTGGACACAAAACCTTCTTTATTAAAACTGAATGATGATATATTTCGGATGATCTATAAGTCCTTTTTTTTTTTTTTTGTCAGTTCTCGCAATATTTCCAGGTTCATGCCAACCTCTTGTAGTCCCATTTGTACGAAAAAACTTGCCAATATATCGGAAGAGATGGAAAGAAGAGAGGCTGGAATAAAGGCGGTAAAAAGAGAAGAAGCGGCCTTTAATCCTGGCGGTGTGTTGAGGAATGGTTTTGTAAAGTGCCTACCTACGTCTGCCTCGCGGAGCCATATTAATACCTCCCCTGTCTTTGCCATATCCCAACCCCACCTTCTTTCGCAGGAACTGGGTTTTTTCCTCTCTTACCCGCTGCCTCATATATTCAAATAAACCGTCTAGAGGTTTCAGGATAAAAAACAAATAATAAAAATGATAAATAAAAAGAAGTCTAACAGGGGATAAGAGGACCGTTTGTATCACGGCACTGATTAATCTTTTTATTTATAGTGCGAAATATATTACCTTTGTTTATTCCGTAAATATTCTATGATTGTGATCTAAGTAACTATTATAATTATTATTGTAAAAAAATCTGGTACGGGCAACACACGACTTTCACTTAACCCCGTTTTAAAAATCGATTAAAGAATACAGTTAGAGATAAAAATGGTTTCACGTTAAAGACTTAATTAAATTGAATTTATATAGAAACACGTGTTTTATTAGAAACTCTATTATATTATTATTATCAAAAATAATCACTTAGTTTTATCGGCTATTTATTACTCTTCATTAACTTTTACAAGCTTGTGTATGAGATAACATTTTTTCTAAAATCTTTCTCTTTCCAACGATATATTATACGTCTATATTACTGTTCTTATGTTCGAAAACAAAAAATTGCATTAAATTTATTTTTTTTCCAGTTTTCTTCTTTAGTTGTTAATCAAATTCGCTCAAATTGCATATTTAGCTGTTATTTATCAATACTAACAAGGTAATATGGTTATTTTTATAGAATATACAAAATTAAAGGTACTTTAGAAGAAGAAAATTCAAAATATAATTATTAAATATTAATTATTAAAATAAAATATTTCAATCATAATGAAACCTACATGATATTCTTCTTCTTCCTCTAACTCCTGTGTGCCGCTAAGCGTGGAGTTGCCGCCTCGGTCCATCGAGCCCACTGGTCTCTGTCCCTAGCTATTCTTTTCATATCTGGGATGGTTAGTCCTCTTGCTGTACCCAATTTCCCAATGTAGTCTGAATACATACACCTGGGTCTGCCACGAGGACGTCTTCCTTCAGCCCTTAATAAGCCCTTTCAGATTATTTTAATCAGAGGAAAACCTATGTGATATTAAAGCTCATGAAATTTGACATCGATATAGCGAGCTTAATCAAAATCTTTTGAGCTGTTTTCGAGAAAATCGTAAAAAGGTGCCAAATGCATGGTATAAATTTCCGGTCAGCCAAGCACATTTGCTTTATGTAAGATAGTTTCTGACAACTGTGCGGATGAAAAATATGAAGAGAAAAAAACAAAAAAATACATTTATTTGATTTAATTTACACCTTTTCCACATATGTTAATAAATACTTTTTTTTTTTTTAAATATTTTATTGATATTTACAACTGTACATACAATATATACAACAAGTAAATGGCCTAATTGACACTTATGGGCGTGATAATATCTTGTGAAGAAACTACCCAGTGGTAGCACTTCAAAGTCAATTTAATTAAAGTAGGTCTCGAGGCCATCGTCTTTTCAATCGCCTCGAAGGGTTGTCAGGAATAGATGGGAATGATAAGTTGCGTACAAGAGGATTCGTGTGGGTCGGGAGTTTGGAATGAAAAGAAGCATATCTGTTTCGGGCTAGTTCTGCGACAAATGGGATATTTAGGTTATTATGGATGATTTTATTCGTAACGAAATAAGGAGCATTTAGGATTTTGCGAAGGATTTTGGATTGTAAGGATTGAATACGAGAGGAATTAGATAGTTTAGTAGAGCTCCAAAGCTCGATTCCATATGTCCAGATGGGTCTGATGATGGTAACATAAATGAGCTTTTTGTAATAAATAGGAAGTTTTGAACGTTTGTCAAGTAAGTGTTGTAGTAATCAGTATCTACGGGCAGTTTCTTGTCGTTTAAGTCGCGTATGGGGATTCCATCTAAGACGTTTGTCAAGATGGAGTCCTAGGTAACGTTAATAAATACAAACTTTTAAAATGAAAAACAGAAATTTATATAGATTCATACTTTTGTAATGCATGCACCATACCAGATTTTTTTTTTCATCTCTCCTAAAAATTGAAAACAAACATATATTTACCATTTCCCATGAACGATTTCACATTGGAAAGAGTGATATTTATGGTTTTATCTGTTGCATAAGAAGTATACGGGGAGGGGGACTTTGAGATTTACGACGGGAGAGGGTGGACTGGTCATGAATTATCCCCTCCGGCGATGGCATTCCTATTCACTTTGTTTCTCGCGCATTTCAAACGGATTCTGTCCTTTCAATTCCATCTTTGTGAGGCGCCTTTTAGTTCAGCGCCAGCGGGAAAGGGTGTTGGATAAAGCATTGCTTCACTCTAGCCCTCACTAAATTATAGCTATCTTATTACCAACGGTAGTTTTCTAAAAAATCTGGTGCGCGTATGACACGACTTTCACTTAACTCCGATTTAGATTAAATTATAATAATAATAATAGGCTTAGCGAACCCGAAGGTTCGATGCCGATACCACCAAATTCCGCCTACACAGACTCGTCCAGTGTTCACCATTCAAGCCCAAGCTCCCGAGATCAGCCTTAACGCAATCCTCCCATCTCCGCTTCGGCCTACCTTTCGGACGCCTAACAGTCGGTTCAGCGAACATCAACTTTCTCGAAATCCGTTCCTTACTAAGCCCAACAACTTTACGCGCCCATTTAAGTCTCCGCGATGCTATTAACTCAATTATATTCACAGGATACAAACTCCGCAATTCCGCGTTGTGCAACCTTCTAAAGTACCCAGTGGCCTCATCTCTCTTCGGACCAAATATTTTACGCAATACCTTATTTTCGAAAACCTTAAGCCGTTGTTCATCCTTCAAAGTAAGCGACCACGTTTCACATCCGTAAAGAACCGTTGGAAGAATAATAGTTTTATAAATTCTAATCTTTAAGTTTTTAGATGGAAGCCGCGAACTAAGTAACTTAGCAACTGAATAAAAACACGCATTTCCCACCTTTAACCGGGACTTTATTTCTTCCTGGATTTCTTTTTTTCTAATTATAATTGAACCTAAATACTTGAATTTCTCTACGTGTTCAAAAGTATGACCTGATACATTAATATCACCAAGATCGACACCGTTTCTGCTACTAATCATATACTTCGTCTTATCGGTATTTAATTCGAGTCCTATTTCTTTACCGGTTTTTATTAACACACCTGTATTTAGTTGTATGGTTTCCGTGTCTTCACCTAGCAGTACCAGATCATCGGCATACCCCAAAACCGGAAAGATTAAATAATAGAACTATTAAATTGTTAATCAGTAATAAGTTTATTCCCTATTCGTCACTTTATGTCACCTTTTACAACTCTTGGTATAACATAATATTTTTCCTAAAATGTTTCTCTCTCCAACGGTACAATATAAGTATATATTACTTTTCTTATTATTAAAAAAAAAAAAAAAAATCAATGGGCTTTAATATGATGTAGGTTTCATTCTGTTTGAAATAGTATGACAGGGCGTAAATGCCGATATTTTAAATTGTCTTCATCTAAAGTACCTTTAATTTGGTTGATTCTATAAAAATAACTATATTATCTTGTTACCATTGATGATTAACAGCTAAATATCTAAGTTGAGCGAATTTGATAAATTAACTAAAGGAGAAAACTGAACAAATATTTTTTTACGCATTTTCTGTGTTTTTAAACACAAGAATAGTAATATAGATGTATAATATTACGTTGGATAACTAAAGATTTCAGAAAAAATATCATCTGATACACGGACTTGTAAAGGGCAATGGAGAGTGATGAAAAGCTGATAAAACTAATTGTTTCGGGTTCCTATGAACTAACATGAATTTCCCATGTTGACCGTGCTGCAACCTGGTTTCTTATCAATGAAGCAGAGCGCCCCAATTTTGTTTTTAAACATAAGAAGTAATCATATGCACCGATTTCCTCTCCACTCTTCCTCTATCCGTAACATATATTCCTCTGACTACCTCATCCAATGAATTCATACCATACTTGCATCCTTTTCCTCCCGGGTCAACCTTGTTTTCTTCTGGGTTCCAGGACATTGTGGGATCTTGGGGAACGATCGGGCTGATTTAGCGGCACGTAATGCGGTTTCCGAGGGTCTTGAACTTCAAGGTGTGAGCCTGCCTGACCTTGTCACTTCAATTCGATCGAGCATATTGGGTTGCTGGCAGCGGGAGTGGGCGGCCCTCGGGAACAATAAGCTTCGCCTTATTCGGCCCCGTGTTTGCCCTTGGGGGTCCTCCTGCCGGCCGTCTCGACGCGAAGAGGTTGTGCTCGCGCGACTTCGTATAGGACACTCTCGGTTGACCCACGGTTATCTCATGGCCCGTGGACATCCTCCGCTCTGTCGATCATGTCAGGTTCCTCTCTCAATACTCCACATCCTCACAGAATGCCGACAATATACCGCTTCACGTATTCTTTTCAACCTCCCCACCGATCTGTCGCTTCTTCTCTCTGATTCCTCTCCTCATATAACTAACATCATTCGCTTCCTAAAGTCACACCATCTTTCCTCCCAGATCCAAACTATACTCTCACTCTACTCCTATAATCATCTAACCTGTGTCTAACGCTGCAAAGGCGAACATGACTCTAGTGGTTGTCGCCTCAAAAAAACAAAAAAAAAACATAAGAACAGTAATATAGACGTGTAATACACCGTTGGAAAGAGAAAGACTTTAAAAAATATATTATCGTTTACACAAGCTTCTAAAATTAAATAAAGAGTGATAAAAATCCGATATAACTGATTATTTTAGATAATAATATAATAGAGTTTTTAATAAAACACGTGTTTCAATATTAATTCAATTTAATTATTTCTTTAATGGTTTCACTCATTTTTATCTCTTACTGTATTCGGAAATTCTTTAATCGATTTTAAAAACGGAGGTTATTAGCCATTGAAGAATGGTGTCAAAACTGGAGAATCAAAATAAATCCTAATAAATCCCATCAAATCACCTTCACTCTACGTCGTAAGCCTATGACTTCGTGCCCCACCGTATCCTTTAACAATATCCTACTTACTCCTGTTGAACAGATTCGGTACTTAGGACTCCACCTCGACAAACGCCTAACATGGAATCCTCATACTAGACTGAAACGACAGGAAACTGCTCGTAGATACAGATTACTACAACACTTACTTGACAAACGCTCAAAACTTCCTACTTACTACAAAAAACTCATTTATATCACAATTATCAGGCCTATTTGGACCTATGGCATTGAGCTATGGGGGTCTACTAAACCATCGAATTCCTCTCGCATCCAATCCTTGCAGTCCAAAATCCTTCGTAAAATCCTCAATGCTCCTTACTTTGTTACTAATAAAATCATCCATAAAGACCTAAATATCCCATTAGTTGAAGACTTGGCCCGTTACAGATATACCTCTTTTCATTCCAAACTCCCTGCCCACTCAAACCCGCTTATCCGTGACCTCTCCTCCATATCTATTCCCGACAACCCACCGAGGCGCCTTAAAAGAAGATGGCCAAGAGACCTTCTAACATCAGACATTGGAGTGCTACCAATGGGTAGTTTCTTCTCAGGACTATCATGTGTACTAATCATATATAAAGCCTATTTACTTGTTGTATTTATTTAATACAGTTGTAAATTTCTTTAAATAAATAAATAAAAAAAAAAAACAAAAAAAAAAAACGGAGGTAAGTGAAAGTCGTGTGTTGCCCGCACCAGATTTTTTCATTCGTTTCGATTATTCACGACAGGTGTTTCGAGAAGACGTTACGAGATAGAGATAGAAGTGGCCTTAAATAAAGGCGAAGAAGAAGGAGAGATGATAAAGTAGACACTAGTACTCGACTGGGAGATTTTTCCTCGTTGGGCTACTAAATAGGCCGCGGTTAGCAGGAATTCAACTCTGTAGGGGAGCGCATTTATACTACTTTATCATACCATAACTCCAACATCTCAAAGGATCTTCTCTTGAAATTAATCCCACTCCAAGTAGTGTCTACAATTTCCCTAGCACGCCGCGAAATTTAATATAATACTCAGGAGGGGATGGGAAAGGCGGGTTTTTGTCAACGTCACTTGTTATTCATTAAGGATAAATCACGGGGAAATATTTTGAATTTTAAAATTATATCCTGTCACCTTGCCTTGTAGCCTGTATTTATTATTTTCCATTATTACAGAAGGAAGAGATGTATATTTTATTTTTGTATTAGTTCTTTTTTTATATTATTTCTCCTTAAAGCGAAATAACAAGGAGTGTCGCTCCAGAAAAACAAAAAATATCATCTGGAATATGAAGCAAGGGATAAAGGTAGGGCAGCAAGAAAAAATCGATATCAATTTCTATGCCCATAGTTGGAGGTTCAAACCCCAGGTGGCCCTAGGCTTTTTTAGAGGTATGCCGTCCTTCGAAGGGAACGTAAAATGGCGGTCCCGAGGCTGTGCGATGTCAGGTACTCCTTAAAGATTTCTATCCTAATTAAGCCTTGATAAGAAAAATTAAGGACTAACGCTGTACCATCGTCATATTAATCAATGAAACAAATCGAAAACATATGGTGCGCTTAACCACGACTTTCACTTTACTGCGTAATCAAATACAGTCACAGATGAAATACATAGATAAGTTACAGGTGGTCCTAGGATTTTTTAATCTGAGTAAAAAATCCTTAGTTATGCCGTCCTTCGGAGGGGACGTTAAAAGGTGGTTCCGAGCCTGTGCGATGTCAGGTCTCGTTAAAGATCTCTATCCTAATTAAACCTGGATAGGCAAAATTTAGGACTCCCACCGTAGCATCGTCCGATTAGCCATAGTAGCATAAAGTGACGTTAAAGTGAAAGTAAAAAGGTTAAAGAATTAATTAAATTGAGTTTCGATAGAAACATGTGTTTTATTAAACTATTTGTTACATTATTATCTATACCCTACAATCCTCCTCGAAGATTGAAACGGCAGTGGCCGCGAGACGTATTGTCACATTTAAATTGGAGTTCTGACACTGACCAGATCCTCCATGAGTGGAATGTACGGTATGTTTGTGGCTACAGCGCCCAAACTCAGCCTCCACTGGCTCACACCAGTGATGCGGCTAAGATAGAGGCGCTGGGATCTCTTGGATTCTGCTTTTTTTCCACAAGTGGAGGGAAAAGCCCAGTCTGGGGTCCCTTTAGCAGTTGTATATAGTTATGATTGTTTGTATGATGTTCATTTATTTGCCAATTTTTTATTTATCTCAATTATAGGTTTTTGTATATATATGAATTTATTTATTTTCTATTTTATTTAATTTGACTATTATTATTATTTTCTGTAAATATTGTATGAATGTGGTCTCATATCACTATTACTATTGTTCATTTTGTAACAAACTGTAATATATCTCAATAAATAAATTATATATTATTATCTATGACAATCAGTTAGTTCATTACTATCTATTCACTCTTGAAATTTTCTTTGTAAGATAATTTTTTTTTTCTAAAATCATTAGCATTCCAACATTATATCAAAAAAAATCTGGTGCGGGCAACACACGACTTTCACTTACCTCGATTTTTAAAATCAATGAAAGAATTTTCAAATACAGTTAGAGATGAAAATACGTGAAACTATTAAGGAATTAATCAAATTGAATTTCTATAGAAACATGCGTTTCATTAAAAAATCTATTATATTATTATCTAAAATAATCAGTTAGTTTTATCTTCTTCTCATCACTCTCTATCAACTTCTAAAAGCTTGAGTATAAGATAATATTTTTTTCTAAAATCTTTAGCTTTCCAACGGTGTATCATACATGTATATTACTGCTCTTATGTTCAAAAACGAAAAATTGCATTAAAAAAATATTTTTCAGTTTTCACCTTTAGTTGCTTTTCAAATTCGCTCAACTTGCATATTTAGCTGTTTTTCATCAGTGGTAACAAGATAGTCTAGTTATTATTATTGAATGTACAAAATTAAAGGTACTTTAGGGGAAGGAAATTTAAAATATCGGCATTTAAGCCCTGTCAGACCATTTATATCCAAATAAAACCTACATGATATTAAAGTTCATTAAATTGTACATCGATATAGCGAGTAAAATCAAAATCGTCGGAACCGTTTTCGAGAAAATCGAAAAAGGTGCAAAATGCATGGTATAAAGTGCCTCTTCTGGTAAGCTCGTCTTGATGAAAAATTTTTTGTCACGTCTCAGGCGTATAGTTGTCTTAAATATGAAATTTCAGTTTCATAGGACTTACCGTTTCCGCCCGGGAGTTACCACACACACAGAGACCTTTTTGCGGGACTTGGTTATTTGGACTCTAGGGACCCTAAAACGTGTATTTTCGTTGAAAACTGGAATACGAAAATTTTCACGATCGCAATACTTCCCCTTACTATATATAGTAAGTGAAAGTAATAATTGTGTTATAGTGTATTCATAAATAAATTTTAATTTTTTTCTTTGCTTTTTTCTCTTTTTTTATGATAAATCGGTCGCTATTTTAAACATAATCAACGTCTAGGTGTTAGGATCATCGCTGCATGGACAGTATTTTTGTGGCGTATTAAAAAAAAACATTGGTCAAGTAGTTTCGAAGAAATGCCGCGGACGGCGGACGAACGTATTTGTTTTTTATTCATAATTCGGATTCTACACATCCTGAAACGTCCCAAAATTTTGATGGAGAGAGGGGTAATTTTTTATTTTTTATTTTTGATCGATTAAAAAGGTTCATTATTGAAAACAATTAACCAAAATCGTATTAGAAATTTTGACGATCAATATAGATTCTCTTACTATATATTTCAAGTATATAGCCCAGTAGAATTAGACCAAAAAATGGGGTTGGCTAGAAAAAGGTGGGGTAAATTTAATTTTTAGGCATGATTGTTTGTACTGCTCCCCTCATTAAAAACCCAAGTTTTCACACTTTTCACCCTTGTGCATTTTCCGCCATCTTGAAAAAACCTCTAAAAAAATCACTTTTTTCCTTCTAAACCTCTTTCTGGTCATTTAAAGAATAATTAATAACCTACATGTTTGGAAAACATTTTATTTATCCATGCCAGTAAAGAAAAATCCCTATTGTCTGTTTATAGTGGTGATATGAATACTTCTATAGATGGGTTGTGGTATCTTCGATTAGTTAAAGCTGCAGCAAGAGCTAACTCAATTTAGCACGTCTACCTCCAACCAGCGATGCAGTTAAATTTCATGATTATCGAACTTATCTGAAAGTAGAAATGTGTATAGAAAATGTGAAAGACCCCTTAAAATGGCGCTTGAAAAAGGATATTGGTGGTCAAACATCATTGACCATGATTAAAGAACCAGCAACGTCGACATTGCTGAATATGATTTCCTTTGTAGATGCAAAGAGAAATGCAGCTGCAAAAATGGTGTACTTCAATGTTCTATTGTCTGTTTTTATCGCAGACTCGAATCCTGCAATAATATACCAAATATTAAATATAATATGGAAGCAGACGAGTTTGACGATACGCAGCCTTTTCGCTCAAAGTGATACATTATACACAATAAGTACATTTGATATTTAAAAAAGAAAAAATAATTAACAAAAATGCTTTATATTTTAGTTAAAGTTGTTTGTGTACCATTAAAATGTTTCATTTTTGTTTTTAATCAATTAAAATAAAAGTAATATATTGGAAATTTGTTCTTATTAGTTGCAAAAATGCTTGTCTTTTCCTAGAATATACACAATATTTAAAACGGATTATTTTATTTTTTATTAACAGGGCACTTTCAGTATAAATGTTATTTCAACATTTCTTGTTCGTTTAATTAGGAGAAATTAAAAATGTTATAAATCAAATTGTTAGAAATTTAATGTTCTAAAAGATTGTTCTTATGTATTCTTTAATAAACTGCACACGAAAATAGTTATTGAAGCAATACCACCGACTTTTCTGACATTTTGTGTTTTTTTTGGCCAATATTGACACCCACGTGTCTCAGTAGGTCTTCCGAATTTTCCAACATTTTATAGACCAAACATGTAGGTAATTTATTATTCTTTAAAATTGCTAACGACAAAGTTTGCTCTAAAATGACCAGGAAGAGATTTAGAAGGAAAAAACTGAAAAAAGTGAATAAAATTGGAGGCTGATGTCTACTTCACCACTCTTTTATTGAAAAAATTCGCACTACGTTTCGGCTATAATGCCATCTTCAGGTGCAATGGAACAATTTAGATTTAATGTGAGTAGCTGCTTTCCAGTCAAAGCCTCATGTCTAAATCGAATTTTTTCAATAAATATGTGGAAGTAGACATCAGCCTCCAATTTTATTCATAGAAATTTGACCTTCACCTAAAAGAATTTACACCTTATAGAAAAAAGTGAGTTTTTGGTGGCATTTTCAAGATGGCGGAAAACGCACAAGGGTAAAAAATGTGAAAACTTGGTTTTTAATGAGGGGAGCAGTACAAACAATCGTGCCTAAAAATTAAATTTACCCCACCTTTTTCTAGCCAAAATCCTATTTCTACTGGGTTAATATGTATGTGGAAGGAAATAAACAATTTAAAATAAAGAATAAATATTTATTTTATATCTCGGGTAAGACGGTGGAGAGAAATGGGAAACATTGCGGTGGACTTGACTCAGGTCCAGTAAGTCCTTTGGGAAAACTAGGGCAAGAGTTGAAGTTTGTCGTCCCCCCACAGCCTCCCCCCACAGCCTCCCCCTTAGCCTCCCCCCTGGGGTCCTCCCCCTCCCCCCTTTCCTACCTCTCCTCACTCCCCTCACCTCCCTCCCTTATCCCCCACTGTCCTTCATCTAGCCCCATTCAACTTATCTTCCGCTGCCATTCCTTTGTCTTCGCCTTTGGCTTTTGATACTTTGCTTTAGGTTTCTAATCGGACGTTATAATAACATCCTTCATTACTATATTCGTTATAAAAAAAAAATTACTATCACGATATTAATTTAGTTATATTCATTAGGAATAGTAAAGTACATCTCGAACAATAAATAGAATCCATCAATGCTATCAAAAATCGTTTCAATAATGACGCTGTTTCAAAGCTTCCAGCAGTTAAGGCTGCTCAAGACGGTGAGAGTAGAGGTAGGTGATGATTCGTGAAAGAGAGTGCTTGTGAGAGTTCAAGAAAGTAGTGGGAGAGAAGAATAACATTAATTTTTTCTTTCGCTTACCTATATATGAAATGTATAGTAAGAGAAAGTATTGCGATCATGAAAATTTTCGAAGTTTTTTTTTTAAACATAATTTATTGAAATTTACAACTGTACTAAAAAAATACATCAAGTAAATATGATTTTAGATAAATGACTTGAAAAAGACTTGTGGAAAGAAGAACTACCCAATGGTAGCACTCCTGTAACTATTCTAAACTAGAAGGTCTCGGGGCCATCTCCTTTTCAGACGCCTCGGAGGATTGTCGGGAATCGAAGAAGAAGAAAGGATTGAAACTAGAGGATTAGGGTGGGAATGGAGTTTGTCATGAAAGGAATGGTATCTAGATCGGGCCAAATCAGCAACATGCGGAATATTAAGGTCTTTGTGGATCAGTTTATTAGTTACAAAATAAGGAGCATTGAGGATTTTACGAAGGATTTTGGATTGTAGGGATTGGATACGGGAAGAATTTGATGGTTTAGAAGAGCCCCAAATCTCTACTCCGTAAGTCCATATCGGTCTGATGATAGTCGAAAACGTCAGGCAGTTTCTTGTCTTTTCAGTCTTGTATGAGGGTTCCAAGTAAGACGTTTGTCCAGGTGCAGTCCTAGTTTTTCGAAATTAAAAATGAAAAGTAGAACAGAACTGAAAATTCGTATTTAAGACTACTATACTTCCTAGATGTTACAGAAACTTTTTCATCGAAATCAGCTGACCACAGAATTCAGCAACTACTTTATACCAAGTATTTTGTAATTTATTACGATTTTCTCAAAAACGATT
The DNA here is from genome assembly GCA_023052935.1 of Piezodorus guildinii. NCBI lineage: Eukaryota > Metazoa > Arthropoda > Insecta > Hemiptera > Pentatomidae > Piezodorus > Piezodorus guildinii. The sequence continues at coordinate 149,354,667 of CM041296.1, read as the reverse complement.
TTGATTAAACTTGCTATATGGATGTAAAATTTATTGGGCTTTAATATGATGTATATTCTGATTGAAATAGTCTGACAGGGCTTAAATGCTGATATTTTAAATTTCCTTCCTCTAAAGTACCTTAAATTTCGTAGATTTTATAAAATTAACCACATCATCTGATTAACATTTCAAGAAAAGATTAGGAGAAAAGAAAAACAATAATTTTTTCTTTGACTTACCTATATATGAAATATATAGTAAGGGAAAGTAACGAAAATTTTCGAATTTCAGTTTTTAACGGAAATACACGTTTTATGGTCCTCTGAGTCAAAATAACAAAGGCCTAAAAAGGCCTGTGTCTCTGTGTGTTTCCGTGTGTGTGTAGTCTAGTGAAAACGAAAATTCGCATGAAACTGGAATTTCATATTTAAGACAACAGTTACAGCAACTTTTTCATCAAAATCATCATCTTACCAGAAGAGCCATTTTGCACCTTTTGACGATTTTCTCAAAAACGATTTTGATTAACCTCGCTATATGGATGTAAAATTTAATAGGCTTAAATATCATGTAGGTTTCATTCTGATTAAAATGGTCTGACAGGGCTTAAATGCTGATATTTTAAATTTCCTTCCCCTAAAGTACCTTTAATATTGTACATTCCAAAAGATTAACCATATCATCTTAATGATATTGATTAAGGATGGCTAAATATAAAAGTTGGACGAATTTGATGACCAACTAAAGGATAAAAGAGCAAAACTATTTTTTAATGTAATTTTTGGTTTACTGATAATAAGGACGTATAATAAACCGCTGGAAAGAGAAAGATTTTAGAAAAAAATATGTGATACAAAAGTTATAAAAGGTAATAAATACTAAGTGACGAATAGGGAATAAACTTATTACAATTATTATTACAACAATTTAATATAATTATATTATTTAATCTAAATTATATGTTTCCAAAGAAAATGAATACATGTTTTATTAAAATCAGGTTAAAATATTTTACGTTATATTTTAAGTTTTTAAATTGTTTTTGTTTTGCCGAGGTAACTGAAAGTCGTGTGTTGCCTACATCAGATTTTTAATATTTTTGTTTATATGCCAGACGCAAGACTCAGTTTTTGTACTTTATTGTTATTATTAGGGGACTGAAGGTCCTAGAATACAATTTATTATTATTATAATTAAAATTTACTGTTCTTTCTTTCTATATATGTAAAAGAAATCACGTTGTACGCTCCATTTTTTTCTATAACTAAACTATCAACTTTTAATTAACTTAGAAATAAAAAAAAAAAAAGAAGCTAAGCAAACAAATAAATTTTTAGAACATTCATTCATTATTTTTCAAAGTGAACTAATTACTGCTTCTATAATTGATTTATTTAAGAAATCACCTTTCCCTACCGAGAAGTCTGTCCCTTACTCCGTAACTTAAACTTACCCCCTGAAATTTATCTGTTTTGGATGACTCGCAAACTGCCGTGCAAGGGGCTATTAGGAACTCGCTAAATCACGGGAACGTCATTCAAGATCCCAACTTCACTAATTACAGGTTCCCAAAACAGGGCACTAAATCAGCTATGACTTATAGGTTCCACCCCCCTCGATCGGCAAGTTGACTCGTCTCTTATAGGGTTACCTCCCTCACTGATGGTAAGTTGACTCGCCGAAAACAGACTTAGGCTTTGTTTATACTGATAGGAAATTTTAAATCGCCCGTAATCAAAAAATAAATTGTCAACAGAAAAATTGGTGAGAGCAACACACGACATTCACTTACCTCGGTTGTTAAAATCAACTTAACAACTAATAAATAGAGCTCAAAAAGGTTTAAAAAATTATATTTAGTTTCGTTGGAAACATACGTTTTATATTGAATAATTTAACAATATAAAATTGTTATCTACAACAATCAGTTAATTTTATCTGCTTTTTACCACTCTCCATTACAAATATTTTATATTTTTTTATGACCCCCACCCTAGCCATCTCAACCTTCACATTCATTTCACGGTCACCACTTCAAACAGTCAATCAAAGAATTACATAATGTATTTCGCGGCTCAGTGTCCCGTGGAGGCTTTTAACTCTGCCATTAATCCTCAGCCCTCAATCTCTGGTATGAGAGAACAACCGTGTAACCTACTAAATGAAAGGTAGGTGTGAAGAAAAAAAAATCAGGTGCGGACAACACAAGACTTTCACTTATTTCCGTTGTTAAAATCAATTTTAGATCAATTTTAACTCGCCATATCGATGTAAAATTTAATGGGCTTTAATATCATGTGGGTTTCATTCTGATTAAAATGGTGTGACAGGGCTTAAATGCCGATATTTAAAATTGTCTTCCTCTAAAGTACCTTTAATTTTGTTGATTCAATAAAAACAACTATATTATCTTGTTACTACTGATAAAAAACAGGTAAATATATAAATTTAATGAATTCGATACCCAACTAAAGGGGAAAACAGAAAAAATATTTTTTTAACGCAATCTTTCGTTTTTGAACATAAGAACAGTAATATACATGTATGATATACCGTTGGAACGCTAAAGATTTTAGATCAATAAACAATAACTAACTGATTGTTTTTGATAATAATAAAATCGATTTTTTAATAAAACACATATTTCTATAGAAATTCAATTTAATTAATTCTTTATTAGTTTCATTCATTTTTATCTCTAACTGCATTTGAAAATCCTTTAATCGATTTTAATAACAGAGGTAAGTGAAAGTCATGTGTTGCCCGCACCAGATTTTTATCCATGTTAATAAGATGATATGTTTTATTCTTTCAAATCTATAATATTGAGGGTACTTTAGAGAAAGGAAAATTGAAACTATCGGCATTTAAGCACTGTCAGTCTATTTCAATCAGAATGAAACCTACATATTAAAGCATATTGAATTTTACGTCAATATAGGAAGTTTGATCAAAATGGTTAGAGGCGTTTTAGAGAAAATCGTAAAAAAGTGCAAATTGCAAGGTATAATATGGCTCTTCTGGCTAGACGATTTTGATGAAAATGTTGCTTTAACAATTTAGGATTATAGTTGCCCTAAATATTAAATTCCAGTTTCGTGCGACTTTTCGTTTTCGCTAGACTACACACACACACACACACACACATAACACACACACACACACAGACCTTATTGCGCCTTGGTTGTTTTATCTCAGAGGACCCTAAAACGTGTACTTCCATTGAAAACTGGAATTATAAAATTTTCATGAACACAATACTTTCCCTTACTATAATATATTTCATATAGAGGTTATTGAAAATAAAAAAGGTTAAAAAATGAATATTATATTGGGTTGTTTCACATGAAATGTCCGTTTTTATAGTTTCTGAAATACATAAAGGATTTTGCAGGTCTCTATTGTTTTCTTCCAAATGTTTACATATTTAAAGTAAACAGTTACTAATCCTCTACCTTTGTATTATAAACATTAGCTTCCCAATCAATTACTCAATTTTTAGTATTCCTCCAAATATGAACATGGAAAAACGCGATTTTCGAGTAATATTTTTGTACGAGTTTAAACTCGGCCATTCAGCAGCTGAGGCCTCTTGAAATATTTGCAAGGCGTTTGGGAAAGGGGGGTGTTAATGAACGTACCATTCGCCGTTGGTTTGCTAAGTTTTCAGCTGGGGATACCGACTTGGAAAACTTGCCCCGAGGAAGACCTCCGTCCGTAAAAGACAACGATGTCCTCAAACATACAGTAGAAGGAAACCCCTACCAAACAGTTAAAGGACTCTCAGCACAACTAAATGCAAGTGCATCTACCGTTTCCAGACATTTAAAGTGTATTAGGAAAGTAAAAAAGCTCGATACATGGGTACCTCATGATTTCACTGAGCGGCAGCAAGACCCCATGTTTCAAAACATACCGTGCAAAATTTAAAGAACTGGGCTACGAATTTCTTTCGCACCCACCATATTCTCCCGACTTGTCTCCAACAGATTACCACCTGTTCAGGAAGTTAGACAACTTCGTCAAAGGAAATTTTTTTGAAAATGATGATCAAGTGAAAAGTGCGTTTTCAGATTACGTTTCACTTCAAAGCTCAGAGTTTTTCAGTTCGGGGATAAAAAAGTTGGTGTCACGTTGGGAAAATTGTGTAGAAAAAGTAGGTAAATACTTGGAATAAAATTATCTTGTTTTCATATCGAATTTTTAATAAAAATCCTTTACCTTGAAAATGTACATTTCATGTGACTCAACTCAATAATATAATAAATATTAAAAAAATCCTGCATCGTTTTCCGGAGAAGGAAATAATACGTAGAATCGTCTGCCGTAGCTGACTCCCCTCACAGCTGGTAAGTGGACTCGCCGAGAACAGTGTTGCCAATTGTAAACTTGAAGGATGACAGGACTCCATTACTCGCCAACCATTAGCAATATTGATTTTCCACCCGCTTCTGCTCCTTTATCGCTCTCAACTTTTTCCTTTTAAAATTTTCTTTAGAAAACTTTTAAACCTTTCCCCTTTGAAGAGCTTTTTTTCCCCAGCGTCCCCCACTCCACTTTCGAAGGAAGTTTACTACAAAACGCTTCGGACAGGCACGCTAAGATAAGTAAGAAACGATATTAACTTCTTATGTTTTAAAGTTTCTACTTTTTTTTTTTTTTTGAATCACATGCACTTAAAGAGATCGATTGAGGTATTTTTATAAAAGTTTTGCTCCTAATAGGCTCTGTTTTTTTTTTTTATCAACAGTTAACAAATACCAAGATTCCTAGGCCTAATAAAATGTTGGGTGATCGAGTACGCTTTTATTCTATAAAGAGGTTGTACTACCTCCCATGAAACACAATCGATTATACAGTATATATTGAAACCCCCATCTCACCTCTATACAGTTATACATTCAAATAAAATTTAAATTATTACAGGTGGAATAGTCAGGAATCATTCATTTTTTGAAAAGTTTTAATTTTGCCAACAGACAGTACTGAAACCTATCTGGACCTACGGACTTGAACAGTGGGGGACAGCCAAATTTTCTAATATCAAACGCATTCAATCCTTCCAATCAAAAGTCCTCCGAACAATAGTTAATGCTCCTTATTATGTATCCAACCATACCTTACACCGCGACCTAAATATTCAAATTATTTTAGACCTTATACCATTAAAATTCTCTAAATTCCATCAGAACCTTATCCATCACCCTAATCCCCTAGCTCAATCCTTATCCAGCTCCACACATCCTTACCATCCTCCTAGAAGGTTGAAACGGTAGTGGCCTTGACCTCTTGTAAAATGTATATTGGAGTTCTAGCATTGGCTAGATTCTCCAATCACGTGCTGTATGCTTGTGAATTGTATATAGGTATGAGTGACTTTTGTATATATTTTTATTGATTTTGTTTTGTATATATTTATATTGTATTATTATTATATAAATTTATTGTTTTGTATATATCGTGTGAATGCAGTACTTTATCCCTATTAAAAATGTCCTAAATTGGACAGATTGTAATATTGCTCAATAACTTTTGCCAACGTTTCGGCCCAAGCTTGTGAGCCATCATCAGGGCATTACTGAGCCATGTCCATAAACTGGAATTTATGCTTGGACATGGCTCAGTAATGCCCTGATGATGGCTCACAAGCTTGGGCCGAAACGTTGGCAAAATTAAAAACTTTTCAAAAAATGACTGATTCCTGACTATTCCACCTATAATAGTTTCTACAGTCGACTATACATCCTCAATGAAATTTAAATTATATCTGTAAAGTATTAGAAACAAACTCACCAGACAGATTCTTTGGCAAATATAGTCATTTTTACTTTCACTTACCTATATATGAAATATATAGTAAGGGAAAGTATTGCGATCGTGAAAAATTTCGAATTCTAGTTTTCAACGGAAATACACGTTTTAGGGTCCTCTGAGTCCAAATAACCAAGTCCCGCAAAAAAAGGTCTTTGTGTGTGTAGTAAGTCTAGTGCATGAGATTTACTCATCAATAGATTATTGTAATTGTTATGATTAATATTTTTATATCCCTTATTACAAAGGATGCCTCCCTCTACCTCTGAAGAGCCTTTTGCCCAAGACACCTGTGCATATACCTGAACCCTACTTGAAACAGCTTACCTACAGGAAGTACTTGGACATTATGGGTACTATGTGACACATATATCCCGGCATTTCTCTGCCGCCTTTCCTCCATCCCCTCTACCATTCTTTCATATATGTACCACCCAAATCCTAGAATTAAATAAAATTGGGGGCACTCCGGTCATGATGTTATTAATGTGAAGTAGTAATATAATATATCAGTAAGATGTTTATGTTTCTATTTTATTGTGAATAAATATAAAAAAGTTTATACAAATGTGTTATTCGTTAACTGTACGAAAATGAAACTTCGTATTTAAGAAAACTATACGCCCGAGATGTTACAGCAACTTTTTCATCAAAATCGGCTGACCATAAGAGCCACTTTATACCATGCGTTTTTCACTTTTTTACGATTTTCTCAAAAACGGCTTTAACGATTTTGACTAAATTCCCTATATTGATGTAACATTTAATAGGCTTTAATATCATGTAGGTTTTCTTTGATTGAAATAGTCTGACAAGGCTTAAATGCTGGTATTTTAAAGTTTCTTCCGCTAAACTACCTTTAATTTTGTACATTCCAAAAGATTAACCATATCATCTTATTGGCATTATCCGAAAGAAGGCTAAATATGCAAGTTGGACGAATTTGATGACCAACTAAAGGATAATAGAGAAGAACCATTTTTTTATGTAATTTTTTATTTTTTTTAATATTGAGGACAGTAATATAGACGTATAATATACCGTTGGAAAGAGAAATATTTTTGAAAAACTATTATCTGATTCACAAAGTTGTAAAAGGTAATATAAAGTGACGAATAGTAAATAAATTCATAACTGATTAACAATGTATTGTAGTTATATTACTTGTTTGTTTGTTTATTTATTTAACATCACTTTGTGCTACTATGGCTAATCGGACGAAGCTACAGTGGGGGTCCTAAATTTTGCCTATCAAGGTTTTATTAGGATAGAGATCTTTAACGAGTACCTGACATCGCACAGGCTCGGGACTACCTTTTAACGTCCCCTCCGAAGAACGGCAACTAAGGATTTTTTAATGAAAGTAAAAAATCCTAGGACCACCTGCGGGTTTGAACCCGTGATCTTTGGCATGGAAGGCTGTTATGCCACCCAGCTACAAGTGATCCCTAGGGCAGGTTCAAACGAAAATGAATACACGTTTTATTAAAATCAACTGTACATATTTTTCAAATTGAAGTATATTGATTAGTTTTTAAATTGATTTTAACTGTCGAGGTAAGTGAAATTCGTGTGTTGCCCGTACCAGATTTTTTATTCAGTAATATTACTAATCTGTCCTAATTTGGACAATAAGAATAGTGATGAAATACAGCATTCATAATAATATATATATACAATACGGAATCAATAAAATGTATACAAGATCTAGAAATCTAAAAATCAATCATACCTATATACCTGTTATGCATACATCACATTGAATGGAGAATCTAGCCAGTACTAGGACTCCAATATACGTGTGTACAAGATGTCGCGGGGCCACTGCCGTTTCAACCTTCTAAAGGAATCGTAAGAGTGTGTGGAGCTGGATAAGGATTGAGCTAGAGGATTGGGGTGATGGATAAGGTTCTGATGGAATTTGGAGACTTTGGATGGAATAAGGTCTAGAATAAATGGAATATTTAGGTAACGGTGTAAGGTATGGTTAATGACATAATACGCAGCATTAACTATTGTTCGAAGGACTTTGGATTGAAAGGATTGAATGCGTTTGATGTTAGAAAGCTTGGCTGTTCCCCAAAGTTCAAGTACATAAGTCCAGATAAGTTTTAGAACTTTCTTGTAAATTAGAATTTTGTTTTTAATAGAAAGTGGAGATTTTCTGTTTAACAGTCCGTATAATTGGCTATATCATCGGTTAAGTTCTTGTCGTTTAAGTCAAGCAACCTATGTCCGCCTGTCCCACTATTTCCCTTAACAATATTCCACTCGCCTCAGTTGAACAGATCCGGTACCTAGGACTCCATCTAGACAAACGTCTTACTTGAAATCTTCACACTAGACTGAAACGACAAGAAACAGCTCGTAGATACCGCTTACTACAACACCTACTGGACAAACGATCAAAACTTTCTACATACTACAAAAAATTAATTTATATTACCATCATTAGGCCTATTTGGACATACGGGATTGAGTTATGGGGATCCACCAAACCATCCAATTCTTCCCGCATTCAATCCTTGCAATCCAAAATCCTCCGAAAGATCCTAAACGCCCCTTACTTTGTCACCAATAAAATAATTAATAAAGACCTAAATATCCCATTATTTTGATCTAGCCCGAACTAGATATTCCTCCTTTTATTCCAAATTACCCGTCCACTCCAACCCACTCGTTCGCAAACTCTCATCTTCTATTTCTGATCATCTTCCTAGGCGGCTGAAAAGAAGATGGTCCCGAGACCTACTTAGCTGAATAATCTTTGAAGTGCTACCACTGGGTAGTTTCTTCACATGCCTGTATCAAGCCCACTTGATCTATTAGCACATTTACTTAATGTATTTTATTGTATAATACAGTTGTAAATTTCTATTAAATAAAAAATTCTAGTATACGGGTTCCAAGATAGAAGGAAGACTTGATACTGAACAGTGAGAAAGGGAGCGGAATGGAGTTAAAGATAACTGGAGGGCAGGGTGGTCTTAGAAAGGTAAAGATGACATGTTTCTATTTGGATTGATTGACAAATATAATAGAAAAGAAAATATCATGATATGAACGGTATGATGGCCAGACCCAGGAGTGTTATGCGAGACTAGACCGAGAATAGTCAAAGTACTACATTAACAATAGTTTCGTTAGTTTTTATTACAAATCTCTAATATTTTAAAGTAACTAAAATTACTAAAATACTCATTAGAAATAATTTCTACAGCAGAAAACGCTTGCCAGGTTAGCTACCTATTTTTTGTAAATATATATATATAATATATATATATAATATATATATATATATATATATATATATATATATAACGAGGCATCTTTCTTAAGTAAGTACAGTTTTGCGATTCCGCCGACGCAGCGCTACTATGCACGCTGGTTACCTACTTCTCTTCTCTACGCACTGACGCCATTACAGTCAGATTCTTCATTGTATACGTTGTTTACCGAGTGTTTAAGATGCCTCCGACAATCGTGAGTCCCGCTGATTGTGAAGTACGGGCTGTTATACGATTTATTAGTGCTAAAGGCGTAAAACCGATTGATATTCATTGTGAGATCGTTGAAGTTTACGGACAAAACATTATGAGTGATGGAATGGTATGGCCTGTTCACATGTGGCTAATCGGACCAAAGATCTCATCAAATCATTTAAATGGGAAACTATAGATCATCCTCCATACAGCCCTGATCTGGCGCCCAGCGACTACCATTTGTTCCTGCACTTGAAGAAACACCTGGGCGGTCGGTGTCTTCAAGACGCAGTCAAAATATTTTGTCAAAACATTTGTGATGCAGTGGTTAACAAGTCAGGCGGCAGAATTTTTTGAGGAGGGTATTCAAAAACTGGTGCCGCGTTATGACAAGTGCCTCAAAATTCATGGAAATTATGTAGAAAAGTAGATTAAGGTACAGGCTTTCATGTAAAAATAAAATTATTGCTATATCTTTGCCTTTTTTTATTATTTTCACTTACTATATATAGTAATGGGAAGTATTGCGATTGTGAAAATTTTTGAATTCCAGTTTTCGGGTCCGCAAAAAGGTATGTGTGTGTGTGTGTGTGTGTGCGCGTCTGTGTGTGTGTGTGTGTGTGTGTGTGTGTGTGTGTGTGTGTGTGTGTTTGGTAACTCCCGGGCGGAAACGGTAAGTCCTATGAAACTGAAATTTTATATTTAAGACAAATATACGCCCGAGACGTGAAAAAACTTTTTTCATCAAAATGAGCTTACCAGAAGAGCCACTTTATACCATGCATTTTGCACCTTTTTTCGAATTTTCTCAAAAACGGTTCCGACGATTTTGATTAGACTCGCTATAAGGAGAAAACAGAAAAAATATTTTTTTAATGCAATTTTTCGTTTTTGAACATAAGAGCAGTAATATACATGTATGATATACCGTTGGAACGCTAAAGATTTTAGAAAAAATATTATCTCATACACAAGCTTTTAAAATTTAATAGAGAGTGATGAAATGAACATAAAACTAAGTGATTATTTTAGATAATAATATAATAGATTTTTTAATAAAACACATGTTTCTATATAAATTAAATTTAATTAATTCCTTAATAGTTTTACGTATTTTTTTTATCTCTAACTGTTTTTGAAAATTCTTTCATTGATTTTAAAAATGGAGGTAAGTGAAAGTCGTGTGTTGCCCGCACCAGATTTTTTAATTCCAAAACGGTACTTAAAAACCATGCCTCGTATTATCAATATTCATAACTATTGAAGTCCGTTTCTTAAGAAATAAACATTTCTATTCCCTTGTCCGCTGTTGAAAGAAATCTCAGAAGAAATCTCGGCTAGAATTCGGGCGCACTTGATTGCCACCATTAAGACAACTTAATGACTCCAGGACAAAGCGACATTAATTTTGACGACTTAGTCCTAAAAGAGCGATAAAATCCTGCGGGCTGTTTGCAGGACCGTGTAGGACAGGACACGTTGGGGGGGGCAGGATACCAGGGGGGGCAGGATGGGGGGGCTATTATCTCCCATTGACAGGCAATCAATAGTACTAAGGCCTTCCACTCAGTTAAATTTATCTGTTTTCCTTTCTCCCTCCACCCCCTTCATCTCTCTCTCTCTCTCTCTTTTCCACTCTCTCTCTCACTCTTTATCTTGTTTTCTTACCTCAAGTAGTACCCATACAGTAGCAGTACCTTGTCGTGGTAGTACGGTCGCAGATGTGAAGAATAGTTGAAACTGATTGGTTGGTTGGTTGTTATATTTTATTGGCACAAAACATCTCGGTCATCAGTGCCAGACACTCATTTTTATAAATCAATTTTAGGTTAATTAATGAACAATAATTTTACTTAAAAAAACATATAACAATATATAGTCGAATACATTAACTATAAGAATAATCAATAGTAAGAATAAATGTAGCGGCATTAGTGAAATATAAATATATATCAGGTTAATTAAAAAATAATAAAAAATAATAAAAAAATAAAAAAAATGAATAATAATAAAAAACATTAAATAAATAAAAATAATAATAAATAAATTTAAAAAAATAAAATATATTTATATGTATGTGTATAAATAAAGTAAAAAATAAGATATATTAATTAATTTATAAAATAAAAAAATAAAATAAAATAATAATAATTTTAAAAATATTTTTTTTTTTTTTAAACTTTTTCCAGGCGGTAGAGTGATTTCAGTTCTAAAGAGAGTTCTTGATATTTTCTAATTTTTTAAGCTCTAGTGCTTAACAGATTGGAGTCGCATGGGACAGCAATATCGATAATTCTGGCCATTTTGTTGGTTTTATCCAATAGCAAAATATCTGGACGATTATGCAGCACTCTGTGGTCGGTGATAATCTGTTCATCTCAGTAAACTTTTACGTCTTTATTTTCCATAAGTTTTTCAGGGGTATACCGATAATAGGGTATCTCTTCACCCCCCAACAATCCCAGAGCTCTGCTCAGACCTTGGTGGTAAATTTTAGCAACGTTATTATGCCTCGTTAAATAGTCCGTCCCAGCCAAAGTTTCACAACCATTTGTTACATGCAGGTTCATTTATACATTTTTTTAAAAAGAATAATCATAATAATAGTAAAATAATCCCCTTGACTTTTATCCGAGAAGTAGATGAAGCTCCAGTTACCTGAGAGAAATAAAACATTGTAAAATAAAATTTTCAAATCTGTTTGTAAAAGTCCATTTCAGTAAGAAAGCACATCAATTCGTCTATTCTATTTACATCGTTCCCCAAAGCAACCGCAACATTGATTGGTATTCCCCTTTGGTTCAATTTTCTTGTGTAGAAGGGACATTCTTCGAAAATGTGAGTAATTGTTAGGGTTCCCCTACAATGTTGGCATCTTGGGGGCACATCCTTAGATATTAAGTACCCATGGGTTAACCTTGTATGTCCGATTCTCAGGCGGGCCAGGACCACCTCCTCTCTGCGGTTTGATCAGTTGAAACTATCAGTTGAAACTATCTCTTGTAAACTATCAGTTGAAACTGATAGTTTACAAGAGTAAAATTAACCAATCTTGAGATCAGTGGAAAATGATGCGTTTGGGAAACATTACTGCATCAGTTGGAGTCATTACCTTTATGAAAATTAAACACAATGATATTAAAGAGTAGCAACCGGCTTTCAAGAAGAACGAAGGTACAGCTTTATAAAACCTTAATTCACCCAGCCCTCAGCTATGGCTCTGAGACATGGACACTAAGCAAATCGGATGAGTCAGCAATTCAAATTCATGAGAGATCCTTCGATCAATCTACGGAACAGAAGAGCAGGAATGGCGTCGAAGCACACATTAGAAACTATACTCCATATTTCAGGAACCAGACTTTGCTAAATCCATTCCATTAATAAGAGTTAGGTGGGTTGGGCATCTAGCGAGGATGGATGAAGATTCGATCCTTAAAAAAATTTTCCTTGTAGAAATTCATGGATCTTTCGTCTCGAGGAAAAATCTTGCACGGATGGTGCTTGGAATGCGGAACTTGATGTTGGCTGCATAAAACCGGGTTCCATGTCGTAGGCTTATCCAGGAGGCCTTGAATCAGTAATGAGTTGTTGTGCCGATGATTGATTGATATTAAAAAGACATCATCATCAATATCAGTGGCGCAAGAACCCAATCAGAGTCATAGCTTCCTCCAGACGTCTTCTCCATTTCTCGCTATGCTGGGCAGCCGCAGTCCAATTTCTTATTCCAAGAAGAATTCTGTAACCGCGACTCCGTCTCTCAACCGCAATTCGGGTCTTCTTATGCCTCTTGGTCTGTAGACTTGGTCAGACATCAGTTTTTTAGGAACGTTTTGTACCAAGGCCCTGGCGATGTGCCTAGCCTAAGTCTCCCGGTGCGGAAAACTCTCATAATATCTGGTTGAGCATATAGCGTGTAGCTCACCAGGTCGTTTCTCCACCACCAGTTCTCATCTCTTTTCAATAGATTGCAGATTCGCCGCAATTTTTTTTTTTTTTAAAAGACTAATAGTAATTGCTCTACCAACTTCGAGATGGTCCAAGTCTCAGAGCTATATTGGCAAGACAGGGCTAACCTTATTTTTGCAATCCTTGTAAGTTAGTGGCTTCTAAAAAGATATAGTGAGCGAAAATTAAAACAAAAACAATATTACAGCTACTTTAGAGGAAGAAAGTTAACAGTACTCACACTAACTCCGTGTATATTCAAGTAAAAAAAATTCAATTTCACCAAAAATCGGTTATTATTGAAAATAGAGAAAAATCGAAATTATTTTCGAGATCAAGACAACGCACGAACAAAGAGCAAAACAGATGTGATTCCCTTCTAACTCGGTTATTATTGATGATTAGGATAAATCATAAATTTCTATAAAGTCCTAATTAATAAATAATCAAATTAAATTTTTGACAAAATGAATTATGGCTTTTCATATTACTTAATTGCCTATCAACAACAATATAAACAGTTATACCCTAATATTGTTATTTGGAAATAATAAACCAGTGTGTAATAATTTGCAGTGTTTTTAACTGCAACGTTATATCCTCCTGTATTTCTAGTTATCACATAACCTAACTTCTTAATTTTCTTTTAAGAATATATAATAATAATAATAATAGGCTTACCGAACCCGAAGGTTCGATGCCGATACCACCAAACTTCACCTGCACGGGCTAGTCCAATGTTCACTGTTCAAGCCCAAGCCCCCGAGATCAGCCTTAACGCAATCCTCCCATCGACGCTTCGGCCTACCTTTCGGACGTCTACCAGTCGGTTCAGTGAATACCAACTTTCTCGGAATCCGTTCCTCACCGAGCCCAACAACTTTACGGACCCATTTGATTCTCCGCGATGCTATCAACTCAATTATCTTCACTCGGTACAAGCTCCGCAATTCCGCGTTGTGCAGCCTTCTAAACTACCCCAGTGGCCTCATCTCTCTTCGGACCAAATATTTTACGCAGTACCTTATTTTCGAAAACCTTAAGTCGTTGTTAATCCGTTAAAGTAAGCGGTAACGTTGGGACCCAGATTAGGACCAAGATTTTTGCAGACAACCCTATATCAATGTGTTTGCAATAAAACAAAGCTTATATTGGTATAATTTTTTTTTTCTATTATCATGATGTTGCAATATTTAATTAAAAATCATTTTTTTAAAATAATTAAAAATAGTCAGTCCAGGATTTTTTTAGGCAACCCATTTTTAACATATTTCCTAATATACTAAATTTGTTATAAAATATGTTTCATTCTATTATCAGTTCGGTGCAGATCGTTTCAAGTTCGGATCTTAGACTATAAGAATATATATATTTAGAAAATAGTTATGTAGTTAATATTGGGTAGCGAATTTGATTAATATAGTTGAACAATGCCAGAGAGAAACCTCCGAATCATTAAGCCTAATTATCATTATTATTGGATTACATATTATTGTAGCCAGAGAGCGTGCGTATAATATTATACTTTAAAGAGGTGATTATGGAGCAATATATTTGCGAGGACCAAATGTAAATTATCAACTGCCTCATTAGGGGAGCTGCAGAGGATGTTCCGGGGCAAATAAAGCCCCAATGCAAATTCTGCCCTCCTCCCGTTCCAGAATCAAATCAGTAAATCGGAGATAAAACGCGTTTCAGCTTTTAAATCGATTTTAAAGCAATCCTCTTTTTTTTTCATCAATGCAAATCACTTGGAAGGATAAAAAGTGGCCTGTTTGTTTTGTATTGCTGCTTTAAAGCAAATATTTGACAGGCTTTTGAAAAACAAGGCACCGCGTTTATTGAGCCCATTAGCACCTTTCATTTGATGTTATGTCAAATGAATTTACCCGAACAAAGAGCAAATTATATATATAGATATTGTGTTGTCCAAAAAATTCGTAGAGATTTTAAAAATAAAATTTTATTTTAGTCTGGCACCCAGGACTGCTTTACAAACTCCGTAAATTCCTCCCTCCTACATACTATCTCATTATCCAGTGTTACCTCTCTGGAAGATCCTTCAAAATAAATCAAAATATTTAGGATGTCGACTGTAGAAACTATTATATAGTATATATTGAAACCTCAATCTCACCTCTATACAGTTATACATTCAAATAAAATTTAAATTATTACAGGTGGAATAATCAGGAATCAGTCATTTATGAATTTTTTTAATTTTGTCAACATTTTGACTCTAGCTTGTGAGCCATCATCAGGGCTACAAACATCAGAACAAAAGAGATACATATCAAAGTGATAATGACATTTTTTTTAATGTAGTGACAATGATAACAATTGAAATAAAACAGAAAATATACCAACATACTTAAATATTATATATACAAATAATGATAATATGATAAACAATATGATGATGATAAGCACATTTCCCCTACAATAAAAAAAAAAAAAAAAAAAGACACACACACACAGAACTTTTTGTGGGACTTGGTTATTTGGACTCAGGGGACCCTGAAATGTGTATTTCCGTTGAAAACTGGAATTCGAAAATTTTCACGATCGCAATACTTTCCCTTACTATATATAGTAAGTGAAAGTAAAATGAGTAAAACTAATAAAGAATTTTTATTAACATGTGTTTTATTAAAAAATCTATTATATTATTTTCTGAAATAATAATCAGTTAGTTTTATCGGCTTTTATTTTTTATTTTTTACCAGCTTGTGTATAAGATAATATATTATTTTCTAAAATCTTTAGTTTTCCAATGGTATATAACACATCTATATTACCGTTCTTATGTTCAAAAACGAAAAATTGAATTTAAAAAAATATGTTTGCAGTTTTCTCCTTTAGTTAGTGATCGAATTCGTTCACTTTCTATATTTACCTGATTTTCATCGTCGATAACTAAAAAATTAAAGGTACTTTAAAGGAAGAGATTTTAAAATATCGGCATTTAAGCCCTCTCAGACTATTTCAATCAGAATGAAACCTACATGCTATTTAAGCCCATTAAATTTTGCATCGATATATAGATTTTGATCAAAATCGTTAGAGCCGTTTTTGAGAAAATCGCAGATAGGTGTAAAATGCATGGTATTCAGCGGCTCTTCTGGTTAAATGATTTTAATGAAAAATTAGCTGTATCAACTCGGACGTATAGTTGTAATAAATATGGAATTTCAGTTCCATAGGACTTTTCGTTTCCGCCCGGGAGTTACTACACAAACACACACACACCTTTTTTTGGTACTTGGTTATTTGACTCGAGGGTCCTAAAACATGTATTTCCGTTAAAAAATTGGAATTCGAAAATTTTCACGATCGCAATACTTTCACTTACCATATATTCCATATATAGGTAAGTGAAAGTAAAAGTTGTGTGAGTATAAAGTCTAAGACATTATACCTTACTACAGTAAGAAAACCTTCAAAAGATAAAAAATTCGGGCCTTTAGAACTGCCTGGTTGATAATATTGAATTATTTATTAGAGTTAGGTAGTCCGTTATCCGATAGCGGAGGCTATATATATTTTAAACGGATCGAATTTCATATCCGGATGGGGCGAGATTGGAGGAAACTGCTGTTTATTTAATAAGTACTATATAGGAGGCAGTGGGAGGGGCTCTTGAATATTCAGGAGGCACCGGCGACGTATTTGCTCCAGGTGTAGAGCCGAAACATTCACACTTATCTCTCCTCACGCAGCGGCCATTGTCAAAACCTTAATTATTAATTACAGCAAATGTTTGATCTCTTAAAATATGTTGATTAATCTTCACAAACTTTATTAAATGTGTATTACAAAAGTTTAGGGCTTAGTTAATAACCTATTATCAGGAATATAAATATTTTATCGGCCGCCATTTTGAAACCAAATGCCTAATAGTAACGTAGAGTTCCCAGAATCATTTTCGGGTATATTGTAATATTAGTGCCGAATTAAAAAACAAAACAAAAATACCCTAGTTGATTTAGAAAAAAGCCGAGAATGGCAGAATATATGATTTTTCTGGGGATGAGGTAGCCAATTGGGTTGCCTAGCAACCAGATTCGCGTCTCGGGTCCGGGGTTTTTTAACTAGGCATTTATTCCGCTCCACCCCGTAGCCCGAAAAAAAACCTTATAGCCTCTCGACGCGAGTTAGAGGGTAAAAAAAAATTTAAAAGGATTTTTTAAATATTTCAAATTTCGATTTTACCAGGTCTTATACATATAACAGGGATTTCTGAAACATAGTCAGTTTGGAAAATTCAAAGCTTTGATAGTCTGTGTTACCTCTAGCTAAAAAAAAAGTCAGATATTAAATATTTAAATGAGATATCTGTTTATGAGAAGGTACAGCAATTTTTTTTACCGGCATACAGAAAGGGCCAATTAATTTTATGTATTTTATACCTATTTACAGTTTTCTGAAAACATCTACATTAATAATTTTGGTTATACATACTCGTATATTGCATATATAACATACATTTTGTCACATTTAATAAAATTAAAATAAATCTATTATAGGCTGAACTAGCCTTGTCAGCTTGTTATCATGAGGAGGAAATGAAACAATGTATTGGGTTGTTTCACATGAAATGTCCGTTTATATAGTTTCTGAAATTCATAAAGGATTTTGCAGGTCTCTGTTGTTTTCTTCCGAATGTTTACGTATTTAAAGTAAACAGTTACTAATCCTCTACCTTTGTATTATAAGGTTTTAGCTTCCCAATCAATTACCCACTTTTTAGTATACCTTCAAATATGAATATGGAAACACGCGAATTTCGAGTAATATTTTTGTACGAGTATAAACTCGGCCATTCAGCAGCTGAGGCCGCTAGAAATATTTGCAAGGCGTTTTGGGGAAAGGAGTGTTAATGAACCGCATTAATCTCAGGAACTACTGGTTCGAATTGTAGAATTCTTTTGGTATTGGATAGTCCATTTATCGAGGAAGGTTTTAGGCTATATGACATCTCGCTGCGACCAAAGAATCAGTGGAAATTTAGGAAAAAAAAGGGAAAAATTAACCTCGCATCCCAATGATTCCAAAAGATTTACATTTTAATTTTAAAATAATTCAATTTTCCGTTAAATTATCTTTTACCGAAACAATTAATAAATCACAGAAGAAAACATTTAAACACGTAGGAATCGGTTTCCGTCAAGAATGCTTTCCACAAGTCCAACTATATATCGCGTAATCAGGTTCCGGTTGTGGAGAAAATCAGTATGTTCTTCTGCCACAAGAAAATAAAACCAAAAATATCATTTACACAGAAGTACTTTAAAATATATTCTTTTAAAAACTTCTTAATCGCGATCATAATAACAGAAATTGACGCGGATGAAGTCGTGGGCAACAGCTAGTGTTATATAACAATGTAAAAACTAATGTTGATTATCTTTTAATTTTAAAATAAATGACGTTGTTACAACCCTTGAAAATGGCAAAGGCCGAAACGTAGGGAGAAAGAAAAAGGAAATAAAGGAGTGTTGAGTGAAAATGAATCATTTTATCATTGTGGATGTAATTAGTTGACCGTTGAGAATTACTGGAAGGAATTAGTCCGGGTGGCGGTCATTAAATGAAACAACTGAATAGTTTCAACTATTTTATTGTTTGCCAACTCGTTTTCATTCTCCCACCATGCGCCCTGATGATGACCCACAAAGGGGGTCGAAACGTTGGCAAACAATAAAATAGTTGAAACTATTTAGTTGTTTCATTTAATGACCGTCACCCGGACTAATTCCTTCCAATGAATCATTTTATTTAAAAGAATCTAGCAATTAGATTTATTCACTCAAACAAATAAAAATTAACAATTAATTGTTTTTATCAGGTTTTTATCATTCTCCATAACCTTATACAAGTTAGTAAATACGATAACATTTTTCCTAAAATCTTTAGCTTTATAACGATTCGCCAGATATTTGTACGGATAATTAAACGAGATGTCTAAAATGGCGGTAAATATTTTAAGAATCCAGTCGGGCGCTCAAAACGTTGCGTGATGTTAGGCTTTGAAGTTACTACAAAGGATTCTCAGATCCGATCCCCTCCGTTTAATTAGTACCCTTTGCTAATTACACTCAGGGGGAAGCGAAAAGTGTTTTTTGAGGGGGTGGAGTTCGGGGGAGGAGTGAAAAAGTGCGGGGCGCGAGAGAAGTTGAGCTAACTCTGTTAAGAATAAACTTGAGAAGATTTATTGAGGGCGGTGGCGGGGAATCGTTATCTGAGGAACGGCTAGGCGGACGTTTCGGCCTCTCTTCTAACGTCTTGTCTATATACGAAGCGATTTGCCTAGAGGGTAGAGTGTAGCTTAGCGAGTTACTAGAACGAGCTAGAGGGTCTATTGAAGAGTATACTGAAAATTAGTACTTTTCTTGCAGTTATGGAATGAGTTTGACAAATCAGTTATAGTAAATGTCAATAATTAATATTAATATTTCACATTCTCCATCTTGACAAGCGCCTTACATGGAATCCTCACAGAAGACTGAAACGACAAGAAACTGCTCGAAGATATCGATTACTACAACACTTACTAGAAAAACGTTCAGAACCTCCAGTATATTACAAAAGACTCATTTACATCACTATTATCAGACCTATTTAGACATGTGGAATCGAGCTTTGGGGCTCTACGAAACCATCTAATTCCTCCTGCATCCAATCCAAAATCCTGAATGCTCCTTATTTTGTTACAAATAAACTCATTCATAATGACCTTAACATCCCATTTGTTGAACAATATTCCGATTACCGCCTTTGGTTCACGGATGCTTCTAAATCGAACTCCGAAGTTGGTTGTGCTGTTCTCATGGGCTCTATTTGTAGCAAAAATGTTTTACCAGAACCAAATAGTGTATACACTGGAGAGCTCTACTCGATCTGGAAAGCCTTAAAAATCATATAAAACACGACCACCAACATCACCTGATTGTAACTGATTCTCTAAGTTCTCTAAAGTCAATAGAGAATAGGTACTCAAAAGAAGCCTTGGTTCAAAGAATCCAGATTCTCAAGGAAGAATGCGAAAGTGAAGGAAAAACAATAAAATTTTTGTGGGTCCCATCTCACTTGGGCATAGGAAGCAATGAGGACGCTGATCGAGCGGCTAATAATGCAAGGATGGACTCTGGAAGGGAAGTGACACGTGTCATTAAGACAACTGCATCGGACTGGCGAAAATACGTCAAGAAAATGATTTATACTACATGGGCTGCTGAGTGGAGTAAAACTATAGACAAATTAGGAAAAATTAAAGAGACTCCAGGGATATGGGAAACGTCAGAGAGGAAAAACCGGCGCGAAGAAGTGGTTCTGGCCAGGATAAGAAGCGGACACACAGCACTGACACATAGTTACCTACTGAAAGGATTGTACCCACCGACCTGCAGGACTTGTCAGGCACATCGTACTGCACTGCGGGGCCTTCAGCGTTGCAAGAACGGAGTGCGGAATTGACACCAGGCTGGAAATAGCACTAGGTAACAGTGAAGTGTGTGTTCAAAAAGTATTTAAGTTTTTAAAAAAATGTAAAGTCTTCAATGTGATTTAAGATATAATGTCCTTCTACCAAACATTCACCATTATTGTCTTGTAAATGAAATCATTTTAAGAAAAAAAAAACAATTATGTATATAGCTAATGACCCTTAATGGGTAGATGCTCTGTATAAATAAATAAATAAATCCCATTTGTTGCAGACATAGCCCGTGATAGATACTCCTCTTTTCATTCTAAACTCCCCGCCTATACAAATCCACTTGTCCGTAATTTATCTTCCTTAGATATCCCTGATAAACCTCCGAGGCGACTGAAAAGAAGATGGGTAGTTCTTTCTCAAGACATTTTCATGACTTTTTTTTCATTCCTCATATTTACTTATTGTGTTATTTAATACAGTTGTAAATTACTATAAATAAATAAAAAATAAAATAAAAAAATATATTTCCCATAATTACAAAAGATTCCGTTCCCTAACATTGCTTATCTCTGATAGCCTTGAGGGGCTTTTGCCCAAGACACCTGCCAGGAACCTGCTTTTGATTCTTGCAATATTTCCTAAGAAGTTTCTCACATATTTAGCCTCTCTTAATAGGCTCAGACAGTTGATGTTAAAATCATTTATTGGTCAAATGTCCTGGGGGAAACCATATTATGAAAAGGTAGAGGTTCAAACTCGCAGGACAGGTATCATGGTAAAATTCCCGATGCCTAGGTTCTAAGGCGGCTTTATATTACTTCTTATCATCAAACAAAGTTAACATTGAAAATAGGATTATACTGAATTTCGATTAAAGCATTTATTTTAGATTAAATTACTAATAAGATTAAATTAATAATAACATAATAATATACGATAATAACTAAAGTTTTTTGCGGTTATTATAACTATCAATTACAGCTTTGAATGTTACATAAGTACTTTTATTCGCGCTTTACTTCACTTCATTATAACCAATTAATTTTATTATTATTATTTTTCAACTTTCAATGTTTTGGAATAAAAGCAAACTCCTCCATGAAAAACCAATGAGTCATTCCATAACTGGAGTACCTAAACACTTCACTGTAAATGTTTAAAATTCAACATTTTAGTTGGTTTGAGATGTTGAAATATTTACTCAACTTTACTTTCAATGCACATTTTAAGCTCAAGAAAAATGTATCAAATGGATAATATTTCTTTTCTTTTTTTTTTTTAATATAATTTATATATGCATTACTGCATTCATATTTTTCATTTTCCACAAATTAATAAATTTTAAGATATATTTGTTAAATTAATTCCTTATTGAGAAAGGAACTGTATGAGAGTTGATATATGCAAATAAATAGATATTCGTATTTTTTTTTCTTTCGTTGGCTTAAACCACTTGGGTCATTTTCACCTTAAATCACGGATTAAATATTATAGTTTATTGTACAAGTCTGTCTGTCGTAGGAAGTCAAAATTTTTGCAGTTGTCTGTATGTTGTCTGTAAAACGGTTGGTAAGTCAGTGTCAATTGCAATATGAGCTCTGTGAGTATCATAAGCCCTACACTTGTCAAAACGTGTTTCACAGTAATCGGGCAACCGCATGTTGGGCAGTCCGTAGGAGGTTCCCGTGCCATGAGATGTCCTGAGTTAGTCGGGTGTGTCCAATGCGCAGGCTCGTCAGGTTGTCGTAGGGCCGAATGCCAATGGGAGGTGTCCCTTCTTATTTCCCTTAACTTGTTTTCTGTAGTGTCGTGCCAAATTTGTCCCCACTTAGAACGAATTCGATGCTTGATGACAGATACACAGTCGCCAACAGGCACCCCAATAAACGGAATGCCATCTGTTATTGCTTCTTTGGCTGCATGATCTGCGAGTTCATTGCCAACTATACCGCAGTGGTTCGGTACCCAGACGAAAAAAACTGAATTATTAGAAACTATTGTGGACTTCAATGAAAAAAGAATATTCGTATTTAAAGAAGTTATTGCAACAATATTCGAATCATATTTAAAAAAAAATCATAACTATTAAATTTTATGGCATATAATATAAGATAAAATACCACCGTATTCGAATTCACTCCTACAAATGCCTACATTTGTCAACTTGTACAGGAATGGAACACGGCCCGGCCCGTATTCGCTTTTAACCCAGTGGAAAATTTGCACTTAACATTAACAAAAATAATATTGATTCTGCCAATACTTTCAAAAATATAAATACTTTATCAAAACTATTCACAAAAACTAAAGATTCCGACAAATTAGATCTTAAGTCGAATAATGTATACGAAATTTCCTTACATATATTCCCTATATATCCCAACAATAATGCTTAAATGTATAATAAGATCTGGGCTAGATCCTTCTAAGATAGGAACGTTCTGCCGCAGAAGACTCGGGCTCTCAAAGAAAGAAAAGAACAAAGAAAGAAAGCGATGTTCTTATCTAAACTCGCATCGGAACAGTATTCGTTAGGATGGAAGGAGACATACCATACACATTGTAATATGGAAATACAAAGCAAATTGCTTGGCTAAAAACTAGTTTAGTTTCCAGTTTAGAAGAATTCTTAACCAAGCAATTTTTGTTTAAATCTGATTAATATTGGACACTTCATTCTTATTGTATTTTCAGCCTAAATCTACACCAAATTATATTGTTCGACAAGAAACAGTCCGCGATTTTCTGACAGTAATCAAAAGTCATCTAAAGAATCATAAATTTCTGTATATAGATTATATCAATAAATGAAACCTACTACACTATTTATAGTTTAATGTATTGATTTTTTTTTTATATTTATTATTATTTAATTCTCTCTCTCTCTCTCTCTCTCTTTATATATATATATATATTATATATATATATATATATTATATATTATCATTTATTTTGTATTCATCTCAATTATAGGTTGTTGTTTGTTTTCTTATTTTTTATATATATTATATTTTATTTAATTTGACTTTATCATTGTATACTGTAATTATTGTGTGAATGGGGTCTTATATCACTATTACTAATGTTCATATAGAAACAAATTGTAATATATCTCAATAAATAAAAAAAACTAAAAAAAAAAAAAAAAAAAAAAAAACTACACTATTAATCGATTTAGTAAGTTTAACCCATTCGAGACTACGATTTTATTCGAATTTTTTTTTCTCGTTGTATTGTTCATTTTTAATTAAATACAACAAAAACATGTTTACTATGAACATCACCCAATTCGTAAGTGAGTTCACATTAATAAGATCATTGCACACCGGGTCTGCTCGCTCCTCGAAAAAAATTGTGTGTGAGGAGTGTCTTGAACTCCATGTGTGCCATGTAGGGTAAAATGAAAATGCATTGTTAAAAAATGTGTAAACATTTATTTCAAAAGTAGTTAGATAATATAAAATCGTTATTTTGCTTTCAGTAATAAAGAACGGAATATAATGCGAAGAAAATGTTTATTAAAAAGTAATTTGAAAAAAAAAACCTGGTGCGGGAAAAACACGACTTTCACTTACCTCCGTTTCTAAAATCTATTAAAGAATTTTCAAGTACAGTAAGCGATAAAAATTAGTAGAACCATTAAACAATGATTTGAAAATTAAAAAATTGGGATCACTTGTAGCTGGGTGGTTAGCGCAACAGCATCCCATGCAAAAGGTCACGTGTTTCAAACCCGCAGGTGGTCCTAGGATTTTTTAATGGGAGTAAAAAATCCTTAGTTACGCCGTCTTTCGGAGGGGACGTTAAAAGGTGGTCCCGAGCCTGTGCGATGTCAGGTACTCGTTAAAGATCCCTATCCTAATAAAACCTGGATAGGCAAAATTTAGGACTCCCACTGTAGCATCGTCCGATTAGCCATAGTAGCATAAAGTGACGTTAAATAAATAAACAAACAAACCATTAAAAATATCATATCATTTCCTCCTAACTTTGCCCACATGTTCCACTCTTTTCCTCTCTTCCCACCTCTTCTTCATTCTCTCAGACTTGACTCTTCTCTGTTCCTCGCTCCATACTCTCCCCTTTCTCACCTCTTTGGCATCCACAAGGACTATTATCTTCCTCAATTTTTCCGTATACTCTATTGACACAATCCAAAATTTAATTATTGAAAATACTACACAAAAATGTTATCCATATAACAGACTTATGGAAGGTAATGCAAAAGGGCAAATAGGGAATAAACTTAAGTGTTTGTTGTACATAACAATGTCTATCCTAACACTGAACAAAAACACATGTTTCCATTAAAAATAATATAATATTTATTTCAGGTTAAGTAAATTTAAAAATCTGGCAACACGCGACTTTCACTTACCGCCTTTGTTAAAATCGATTAAAGAATTTAAAAATACACTTAAAGATAAAAATGAGTGAAACTAAAAAAAAATTAATTAAATTGAATTTCTATAGAAACATGTGTTTTATTAAAAAATCTATTATATTATTATCTAAAATAATCAGTTAGTTTTATCGGCTTTTCACCACTCTCTATTAACTTTTACAAGCTTGTGTATATGATAATATTTTTTCTAAAATCTTTAGCTTTAAAGATATATCATATATGTAGATTACTGTTCTTACGTTCAAAAACAAAAAATTGCATTAAAAAAATATGTTTTCAGTTTTATCCGATAGTTGTTTTTCAAATTCGTACAACATACATATTTAGCTGTTATTAATCAATGCTAACAAAATATTATGGTAACTTATAGTATTTTTCATGTAAGAAAGGCTTCTGATAATTTTTAGATTTTTTAGTACGCAGTAAAACCAAAGCCAAATTTTGTTTTCCTGTACTTTACAGATTTCATTAGTTCCAGAAAAATCTTATTTCGACGACTAGTTTACTCAAAATAACTGAAAATTGCAAATAACTGTTATTGCACACACGGTGTGCAATCGGTCTCGAATGGGTTAATCAAAATCGTTATAGCCTTTTTTGAAAAAATTGTAAAAAAAAAACCTGTACCACTACAACCCATGAAGGGTCTTGGGCTCAGTACATATAGAGGATTCATACTGTTTCTAGGCCAACGGCTGTGCAATGAGGTGATTAGGCCTTGATCGCGCTCAGCCGCCAGGTTTTTCCCCAATTATTTTGGGTACCCAATTTAAAGAGGCTGGGTCTGCCCCAGGAGGGTCTCCATACCCTAGGGTTGCTCCCCGACTGAATTAACAGAATAAATAATATTCTGCTATAGCCGGGATTCGAACCCAGGACCCGGAGCACAGCAGACTAGCGCTCTATCCACTAGACCACGCCGCTCCCCAAAAAAAATTGTAAAAAGGTTCAAAATGTATGGTACAAAGTGGCTTCTGGTCATTCATGATAATGAAATTGTTGCTGTTACATCTCAAGGAAATAAGGTCCTGCGAAACTGGATTTCAAAAATTTTCAGATTTGCAATATTTTCACTTACAATACAGGCTGTCAGGTTAAGGAGGAATTTTTTTTTTATTTCACTGTTATTGATGTCCAAAGTGGAACAGATTGAAATAATACTTAATAAAAACTTGTTGTTGATTTTTTATTTATTGTAATTTACAATTACAATTTAATACAACTGTATTAAACAACACAATGAGTCAATATGCAGAATGGAGACCGACACAATGTCCATTATACTGTGGGGCACATGTGCTCACTCAACTTGTGTCTCAGATCCTATTGCAGACCTGCCTGGAATCTTGCCATTGCCTGCAATTTTCGGCAGGGAGTCCCTTGCCTGCCTGCTAGAGGGCAGCACTTAAAATATCTTAAGGACCCTATTTCCTTTTGTGTGATATGCGCACCAGATTTATCTATTAATTCCAGTATCTTTATGAAATATTTTACGCTTCAACTTTTTTTAACTTTATAAACGACTCGATTAAGATGATGCAATGAGAAGTGAGAGAGTGGAATGAAGCGTTCGTGAAAGAAGAAATGAGATCAAAAGAAAAAAAAAAAAGAACCGGGAAAAGAGTTGATGACGAAGGAGGGAGAGAGTGATGCTATTTGGAGAAATATAAGTTAGTTTGCGCCGGATTGGCGGCGGTTGCCGGACGGGTCCCGGTGGACGGCTAATTCGGTTAGCTCCCTTCTCATTATGCCCGCTCTGGTCCAACAGGTTAACGAACCTACGCAGCTCAAATACGACTCTTTAAACATTTGAATAAAATCCTCCTCCGGCTGCTTTATCAGGGGAGCTCCAATTAGTTTCCTAACTCTCGGACCGACAGAGGATTGTAAAAATACCGTCCGGTTAACTGGAACGCTTCCGTTCTAATCGAATCATCTCAAGGTGTCATGCATAGAGGAAATTAAGACTCTAGTAGTAATCTAGTGTGGAAATTATAGAACTAATATTATGACGCTGCAAATTATTACACAATATTTCATATTTAAAAATCTGGTGCGGGCAACACACGACTTTCACTTACCTCCGTTTTTAAAATCAATGAAAGAATTTTCAAATACAGTTAGAGATAAAAATACGTGAAACAATTAAATAATTAATTAAATTGGATTTATATAGAAAGATGTGTTTTAAATAAAATCTATTATATTATTATCTAAAATAATCAGTTAGTTTTATCTTTTTTTCATCACTCTCTATTAACTTTTAAAAGATTGAGTATAAGATAATATTTTTTCTAAAATATTTTAGCTTTCCAACGGTATATCATACATGTATATTACTGCTCTTATGTTCAAAAACAAAAATGCATTAAAAAATATTTTTTCTGTTTTTTCCTTTAGTTGGGTGTTGAATTCATTCAATTTATATATTTACCTGTTTTTTATCAGTGGTAACAAGATAATATAGGTATTTTTCTAGAATCAACAAAATTAAAGGTATTTTACAGAAAGAAAATTTAAAATATCGGGATTAAAGTCCTGTTAGAACGTTTTAATCCGAATGAAACCTAAATGATATTAAAACCTATTAAAATTCACATCGATATAGCGAGTTTAATCAGAATCGTCGGAACCGTTTTTGAGAAAATCGAAAAAAGTTGCAAAATGCATGCTATAAAGTGGCTCTTCTGGTAAGCTCATTTTGATGAAAAAGAT
The DNA here is from genome assembly GCA_023052935.1 of Piezodorus guildinii. Lineage (NCBI taxonomy): Eukaryota > Metazoa > Arthropoda > Insecta > Hemiptera > Pentatomidae > Piezodorus > Piezodorus guildinii. Next base: position 149,326,883 of record CM041296.1, on the reverse strand, counting down.
TTCGTAACGTCTCGGGCGTATATTTGTTTTAAATATGAAATTTCAGTTTCATAGGACTTACCGTTTCCGCCCGGGAGTTACCACACACACAGACCTTTTGGACTTGGTTATTTGGACTCAGGGGACCCTAAAATGTGTATTTCCGTTGAAAACTGGAATTCGAAAATTTTCACGATCGCAATAAATTCCCTTACTATACATAGTAAGTGAAAGTAAAAAAGCACCCATTAACTTCCTTTTCTCAATAATTTATTTTTCTTAACTATCCATGACATTGCTTTTATGCGTTATGCGATTTTTTGGCAGGGTAAAAGCTTTGATCTCGTAACCATAGTAACGTCACGAACATGCCCAAGACTGGCGCATGCGCTCTGTGTATAAGCCCCCGCCATCTTCTTCCACTATCCACCCGTAAGCTCCTTGTATCCTCACTTATTTCCCCCCACTTTGACTACTGCTGCGGGGTATATGGTGCTCGAGGACAGGCTAAAGCGAATTAGGAATACATTTTTAATATTTGTCCTTGGCACACCGAAGAGTTCTCATGTGGCCCATTTATACAGTGAGTTAAAGTTGCTCCTTCCCTCAAACCGCAGACAATATTTCCTAGGATCATACCTTTACCAAACCATCCACTCCCAGCTACCTCCCTATATCCACAGACTTCTGCAATTTAAATTGTCAGTACGCTCCCTCCAAACAAGATCGATCCAAAAAAGATCATTCTGACCTTTATATTCCTGCCCACAGAACAAGAAGTTTTGAACATTGCTTTCTTGTCCGCTCTACTACTCTCTGGAATTCCCTATCTAACCATATCCGCCATGCTTCTTACCTTACCATCATTCAAGTCCCAGCTGTTCGAGTACTATTGTCATCTCAAACAGACGCTCCACAAGCCTGATATTCAAATCAAATTCTATTCAAAAAGAAAATTTATTATTCATTGTTCATGTTTCTATATCGATTAATTATTATGAATCAGTTTCAACGTTAAGTTTTGTTCAACATATCAGAAGTTATTCATTTATTTTAGTCTTTATTTTATTGTATCCTACTTTTCTTCTTAAAGCTTTGTAAATAAGAATTAATTATAATCCTTTGGTCTTGTTGCCAGACACATTGTACATATCATATTGTTCTTAAGGGACCCAGTCCCAGAATAAAAAATATTTTTCTATTCTATTCTATTCTATACCTGTCAATTAGTGATAGGATAACGATTTCAATTTCCGTGAACGTTATCGATACCGGTGTAATATCGGAACAAAAATATCGATATTTATAACACTTTCAAGTAAACTCCTAGATCATTTTTTCTGTTCTTTTTTCTTCATTTCCATTTCCCTAACTATGCCATTTCTATAATACAGAATTTCGGTAGACGTATTTCGCAGGCAATATACGGTGTTAGCCATTAAAAATGTAATTATGTATCCACTATTTAGATTTTAGAGAGTATGAAAATTGAATGAAGAATTGCCATTGAAATGATTGTATGAAGGAGTCCGCGTAAAAACATTGTGAGAACCACTAATGTAGGGTAGTTATGTCTAGGTTTTAGTACAACTGTTTTTTGTTTTTTTCCGCATAGGGTACAAGCTCCGCCATTCCACGTTATGCAACCTTCAGAATTTCCCAATGGTCTCGCTCTCTTTGGGCCTAACATTTCAAGTAGAATCTTATTCTCGAAAACCTTAAGGTGTTGTTCATCCTATAAAGTAAGCGGTCACGTTTAACATCCTTACAGAGCCGTCAGAAGTAATAATGTTCTAACCTTTAAGCGAGCTGAATAATAACACGCATTTCCCGCCTTTAAACGCAAACATGTCACCTTTACCCTTCGAAGACAATCCTGCCCTCCAGTTCTCTTTAACTCCGTTCCGCTTCCTTTGTCTGACACAGTCCGGTATCTTGGCTTCCTTCTGGACAAAAGACTAACTTGGAACCCACATACAAGACTTAAACGACGATTTGGCCAATTATACAGACTACTGAACATAAATTCTAAACTTTCGATAGAAAACAAACTGCTAATATACAAGACAGTACTGAAACCTATCTGGACCTACGGACTTGAACTGTGGGGGACCGCCAAATTTTCTAATATCAAACGCATTCAATCTTTCCAATCCAAAGTCCTCAGAACGATAGTCAATGCTCCATATTATGTCACCAACCTTACCTTACACCGCGACCTAAATATTCCATTTATTTTAGACCTTATACCATCAAAATTCTCTAAATTCCAACAAAACCTTATCCATCACCCTAATCCCCTAGCTCAATCCTTATCCAGCTCCACACATCCTTACCATCCCCCTAGAAGGTTGAGCCGGCAGTGGCCTCGAGATCTCTTGTAACATGTATATTGGAGTTCTAGCATTGGCTAGATTCTCCACTCACGTGCTGTATGCTTGAGGATTGTACGTAGATATGAATGACTTTTTTATATATTTTTTGTTTATTTATTTCCCAACTTTTTATTTATCTCAATAATAGGTTTACATTTCGATTTTTTTTATTTATTTATTATTATTATTTTATTGTATATATACGAATTTATTTATGTTCTATTTTATGTAATTTGACTATTATTATTATTTTCTGTATATATAGTATGAATGTGGTCTCTTATCAATATTATTATTGTTCATTTTGTAACAAATTGTAATATATCTCAATAAAAAAAAAAAAAAAAAAAAAAAAAAAAAAAAAAAAAATATATATATATATATATATATATATATATATATATATATTTATTTATTTATTTATTGATTTTGTTTTGTATAATATTTGTATTGATTTTTTTTGTATAGTATTTTTATTGATTTTTTTTGTATATTGTATTATTATTATATAAATTTATTGCTTTGTATATATGGTGTGAATGTTGTACTTTATCACTATTAATAATGTTCTAATTGGACTGATTTGGTCCAAAGAGAGATGAGGCCACTGGGGAGTTTAGAAGGTTGCACAACGCGGAATGGCAGAACTTGCATCCTGTGAATATAATTGAGCTGATTGCATCGCAGAGACTCAAATGGGCGAGTAAAGTTGTTGGGCTCGATGAGGAGCGGATTCCGAGAAAGTTGGTATTTGCTGATCCGACTGGTAGGCGTCCGAAAGGTAGGATGGGAGGATTGCGTTAAGGCTGATCTCGGGGGCTTGGGCTTGGATGGTGAACGTTGGACGAGTCTGTGTAGGCGGAATTTGGTGGTATCGGCATCGAACCTTCGGGTTCGCTAAGCCTATTATTATTATTATTATTAATTGGACTTATTGTAATATTACTTTATAATGAACTGTTTCTCTCTCAAAAAAAAAAAAAAAAAAAAAAAAAAAAAAAAAATCGCGACATTATTTCCTCCTGGATTCGTTTTTTCTTGTTACCATTGAACCTAAATACTTAAATTTATCATCGTGTTCAAACCAAGATGTTCACTGTTTCTGCTACTAATCATATATTTCATCTTATCCGTATTTCTTTCAAGCCCTACCCTGCCTTTACCGGTTTTTATTAACTTGCAAGTATTAACTAATTATAATGGCTATTAACCTTATATTTATACCCTTTATGGGAAGAAGATTAACGTCAGATAAAAGTAAAGTTGGTACAAGATAAGAGAGAGAATGGAGGAGGCCTCGAACATTGAAGTAGACACCATAAAGCAGGATCTCGGGAGCTTAGTGCCTGTTCTCTCCGGCAATGGCTTACTTCTTCCAAACTAGTTTCTTACTCCCTTTATTTATCACTACAATTATTTTGTCTAAGTTATTTTGTGTTCTGTATAAGCTATCATACTATATACTTTTAATCTAAATATATATATATATATATATAATATATATATATATATATATATATATAATGTAAAAACTAGCGTAACTAGGAAACAAGAAAAAAAAAAAGAAAAAAAAGATGGAATCCAGGAGGAAATATAATCGCGACTCAAGACAGGAAATGCGTGTTATTATTATGTTGCAAAATTACTTAGCTGGCGGCTTCTTTCATGAAACTAGAAGGTTAGAATTTATAAAACAGTTTCACAATCCATACGGTTCAAGACGGATGTGAAACGTGGTCACTTACTACGAATCGCTTATTACTTATCAGTAAGTCATCACTTACGGACCAATGCCTTCACGTTTTGGAGAATAAGGTACCACAAAAATAGAGATGAGGCCATTGGGGGAATTTAGAATGTTACACAACACAGTAAAGGTAACTTTCATTGGTTAAAATATTGTCTCTGCCCAAAGAAAATTATCAGCAACACGGGAAAGATTGACCCAGAAGTAACAAATAGGATATCCAATTCCTTGAAAACTTCCCTGTGCCCAACTATGCTGTTGCAGATAGGGTAATAGACCTGGTTGACCCTATCTGCAACAGCATAGTTGGGCACAGGGAAGTTTTCAAGGAAACAAAAAGGCACATTTATATGTCTGTATACCTCCCAACCATCACGTATAGAAGCGAAAGCTGGATTATGCTGGACAAGGAAGTTAGCCGAGTGACAGCAGCCGAGATGGAGTTCCTGCGGAGAGCTGCTGAAAAGAACAGAAGGGACCGCGTCAGGAAAGAACGCATTAGAGAAGATCTAGAGGCGCTGGAACTTAAGGAATTGCTGGAAAGCTGACAGTTGAAGTGGTTTGTGCACGTTTGTCGGATGGAGGAGGAGAGAGAGCCACGAAAAGTTCTGGAAGCTCGAAGCACTGGGAGGAGGCCGAGAGGCCGCCCTAGAATTTCATATCAAGAATATATTGGAATATATTGAAGAGAAGAAAGGCAAAACACTCCAAGAAATGAAGCGGGTTAGTAGGGACCGAGAGGCATGGATGGCTGCATTGGATAGAGGCTCCTCGACGTTATGGCATGAAGAGGAAGTCAAAGAAGAAGAAGACACAACACGGAATTACGAAGCTTGTATCCTGTTAGTATACTTGAGTTGATTACATTGTGGTGGCTCAAATGGGAGTAGAAAATCGTTTGTTTATTTATTTAATGTCACTTTATGCTACTGTGGCTAATCGGACGATGCTACAGTGGGAGTCTAAATTTGGCCTACCCAAGTTTAATGAGGATAAAGATAATCTTAAATCACAAAGGCACATGACCACCATATTACGTCCAAAGAACGCCGGCATATCAAAGTAATTTTTTTGGAACCCGTGATCTTGGGCAGAGAAGGCTGTTATGCTAGTCACTATGCTATAGGTGACTCCAAAATCGTTTGAAATCGCTAGGCTTTTTTTTTTGTTAGTTTATTTATTTAACGTCACTTTATACTACTATGGCTAATCTGACGATGCTATTAAGGATAAGAATCTTTAACAAGTACCTTACATCGCACTGGCTCTGGTCCACCACTTTATGATCCCTTCGGAGGACGGCATAAGGAAGGATTTTTTATACCCTTAGGAACGGTACGGAAACACGATCTTGGTTATGGAAGGCTCTAGCCACTATATACAGGTAAACCAAGGACAGTATTTTCATCGGATCATTAACTTCAACTCACGTATTAATAATAATATATATATATATATATATATATATATATATATATATATATATATATATATATATATAATAAGAGAAAGTATTGTGATATTGCGAATTTTCTAATTAGAGTTTTCAACAGAAATACACATTTTAGGATTCGCTCAGTCTAAATGACCGATTTCCCCAAAAAAGGTCAGTATATGCTTGTGGTAAGTCTCGCTCACAAAACGAAAATTTGACCTCGAATACACTCTGATCCCAAACAGACGCTCAAAAAGCCTGATATTTCAAATTAAATATCAATTAAACAAAAAATTTATAATTTATTGTTCCTATTTTACTTAGTTAATGGATCAGTTATTATGAATCAGTTTCAATGTTTAGTTTTGTTCAACCCATTAATCTATTAGAAGTTATTTATTTTACTTTTTTGTTTTATTCTATACTTTATTCCATTCTTTTCTTCTGATATCATTGTGAATAAGAATTTATTATAATCCTTTCGTCTTTTGGCCAGATACACTGAATATCTTAATTGTACTTATTGTTATATAATAGAGCCCTTGTCCCAGAATAAAAATTATTTGTTTGTTTGTTTATTTATTTAACGTCACTTTGTGCTACTGTGGCTAATCGGACGATGCTACAGTGGGAGTCCTAAATTTTGCCTATCCAGGTTTTATTAGGACAGGAATCTTTATCGAGTACCTGACATCGCACAGGCTCTGGACCTCCTTTTAACGTCCCCTCCGAAGGACGGCATAACTAAGGATTTTTTACTCCCATTAAAAAAATCCTAGGACCACCTGAGGGTTTGAACCCGTGACCTTTGGCATAGGAGGCTGTTATGCTAACCATCCAGCTACAAGTGATCCCTCACAAAAACAAAAGATTAATTATTAATAATTATTTTAATAAGATTGATAATTAAAAAAGTCATTTTTTTACTTCTAATTTATTCATTTATTTATTTAATAATTGATATTTAATAATAATCTTGAAACGTAAGCTCTAATTTTGAGGGAGGTTATTTATTTATTTATTTTGGTCGATAATAAAGGTTCATTATTGAAAATCATAAACCAAAATAATACATGATAGATAGAAAAGTCTGTTTTTATTTTTCAAAATTACATCAAATAGCAAATAAACAAATACAAAATAAACAATTTACAAATTATAATAATAATAAAAATCAGACACACTACATGGTCTATTGACCGTCCGTGGAGTCTGTGTTTATTAACAAAATTAACCTTTAATCTATCAATATAAATAATTAATAAAAAAAAAAAATAAGAAAAAAACACTTCGCATGTTATTTATGTACTAAAATTAATTCACAAATAGTCAAATTCACTATTAGTTAAATTTAATTTAACAAATTCACTAATAGTTAAATTATTTCGTCAGTAACATTCTATAAGAGAAAGTCGATCTGGTGAAACTAACTAGCGCCAGCCAATCTTTTCCATTTATCAACTCTAAAATTTGATCCCAAGTTAAATTTTTAGAATTAAAATATTTTTTTCTAAACTCAGTAAGTATCGGACAGGCAGCCAAAAAGTGAAAAAGATCTTCTGTTTCATTTGAATTGCACAAACTACATTTATTATTTGTTTTCATGAAATTTTTGTAATACAGGTTTAAAACATCAGCCCTGATTATATTTATTTATACAAAGCATCTACCCATTAAGGGTCATTAGCTATATACATAATTGTTTGTTTTTCTCTGTTTAGTATAGAATTTTTAACAAAATATCATTTATAATAAAATAATGGTAAATGTATGATCAAAGGACATTATATTCTAAATGAGATTAACGATTTTGATTTTTTTCAAATCCCTGATTTTAATTACCCATCTAATCACCTCCAGTGAACATTTATCAGTAATGTAATTTACTGTGGTTAAATGTGGATAACAGAGAGAAGTTTTAGAATTTCTAGCTTTAATAATATTTTGAGTATAAATATATTTTTGCATTTGAACCCTTAATGCTGCTAGACTATTTTTACCGCCGATATCCCTACCGATCCCGATACCTTTCTGGCAACATTTGCAGATGATACCGCCATTTTGTCATCAAATTCCGATCCTGAAGCAGCATCGCTAAATCTCCAAAAGCACCTTTCCCTTGTCGAAGACTGGTGCAATGATTGGCGCATTAAGGTGAACCAAAGCAAATGCACTCACGTCACATTCACCCTTCGACGCAAATCCTGTCTAACGGTTAATTTCAATTCTATACCGCTTCCTTCCTCAGACACAGTCCGGTATCTCGGCTTTTTACTAGACAAAAGACTGACGTGGAACCCACATACAAGACTAAAAAGAAAAGAACTCAACCGCAGATTCGGCCAGTTATACAGACTACTAAACAGAAAATCTCATCTTACAGTTGACAACAAATTACTAATATACAAGACAGTACTGAAACCTATATGGACCTACGGACTTGAACTGTGGGGGACAGCTAAACATTCTAACATCAAACGCATCCAATCCTTCCAATCCAAAGTCCTCCGAACAATAGTTAATGCTCCTTATTACGTTACCAACTGTACCCTACACCATGACCTTAATATTCCGTTTGTTTTAGACCTGGTACCATCCAAATTTTCCAAATTTCATCAGAACCTTAGTCATCATCCTAACCCTCTAGCGCAATCCCTATCCAGCACCACCCATCCCTACAATCCTCCTCGAAGATTGAAACGGCAGTGGCCATGAGACCTATTGTTTTTTTTTTTTGTTTGTTTTTTTTATTCGTATATATTACAATTAGACCTATTGTAAACATTTAAACTGGAGTTCTGACAATGGTCAGATCCTCCACTCATGTACGGCATGTTTGTGGTTACAGCGCCCTAACTCAGCCTCCACTGGCTCAGACCAGTGATGCGGTTGAGATAGAGGCGCTGGGATCTCTTGGATTCCGCTTTTTCCTCCACAAGTGGAGGGAAAAGCGCTTGCTGGGGTCCCTTTAGCAATTGTATATAGTTATGATTGTGTGTAAGATGTTTATTTATTTGCCAACTTTTTATTTATCTCAATAATAGGTTTTTGTTTCGATTTGTTTTATTATTATTATTATTATTATATTGTATATATATGAATTTATTTATGTTCTATTTTATGTAATTTGACCATTATTATTATTTTCTGTATATATAGTATGAATGTGGTCTCTTATCAATATTATTATTGTTCATTTTGTAACAAATTGTAATATATCTCAATAAAAAAAAAAAAAAAAAAAAAAAAAAAAAAAAAAAAAAAAAAAGACTATTTTTAGGTATATAATAATAATATGGCAGTAATATAATAGTATGACTATGTTCTTTTTATATATTACCTATACTCTTAACTATATTTTTAATCAAAATTGTTCACATTTAAAACTTTAATTGTTCACATATTTTTCCTTAGTCATTTGTTTCATTTGCTTAGTCTCTCTTTATATATTCTCATTACAGTATTATCATCTCAATTATGTTTACTTCCATACTTTATAACTATCATCTTAATTTGTTTATTTCCATACTTTATAACTGTCACCTTATTTCCATACTTTATAATTGTCATCTTATTATCATTTTACATTTAATTTTATTTATGTTCCCATAATTTATTACTGTCATATTATTATTATATACCTAACGCATTATTTAGTCTATAATTACATTGGTTGTTATCTTGTTTCTTTTAGCCCTGATGAAGGCCCACATTGTAGGCCGAAACGTCGGCACATAATTAAAATAGCACTTATTTTAAATGTATGTTTCTAATTTATGACCTTACCCCCAACCATCTTCCTCATGTAATTTCTCAACGGTCAACAAAACTCCATCATTATTAATATTATTACAGTTAGATAGACTTAAGTTAAAATTTAATCCATGCGATTGTTTCAGATAAAGTATGTTTTTGAACCATGCTATTTTTTTTTCTTAACTATATTTAATGCTAATATCTTTGGATATCTATGTGGTGGTAAATTCAAAATTATAATAATATAATCGAAATGCATCTTTAGGGTGAACATAAATATTGGATCTATTGTTGTTTCAAAATGGAGAAAATGAGTTGGAGTATATTTTGGCGATTTAAATAGTTTTTTAAGAAAAAATCTTTGTAGTTTTTCCACGGTACTACGACTAACCCCACCCATAAATAATAAATGAATGCGAAATATTAATAAATTGTTGGAGTTGATGATTTTTCGAGAGAGGGGGAGGGAATTGGCACCAATCTTGGCACAACATGGTTCGTTTCTCTTCCCTGCAATCATAATAAACCAGAATAAGAGTACAATAAAAATAAAAAAATAACTCAAGAAAGAAGAAATATCTTGGACGATAAGTGTATAAGACTTCACTAACTCACTCTAAGAGGACCATAAGTATCCCCGCAAACCCTAAACCGGAAGAAGAAGTAGATAAATAAAAAAATAAATTAAAATATAATATAACGGAAAAAGATTGTCCTGGGAGTGGGTAATGGCCGCTTCCGGTTCAGCGGACCGGAAGGAGAAGATAAGACTTCCTCCTCCAGCTTATTACCGGGGCCCGTCCGGCTACCGTCCGCAGTCCGGGGAATAACAAAGGAGAAACTGCAATTAAAACGGAGTAGTATATATTGGAGGCAGCGAAGTATTGTGGAGGCAGTGGAATATTGTGAAGGCAGTGGTTACTAGGGCCCTTACAACTATTTCATAATAAAGTTTTTTTTTACCTGAATAAAGCCGTTCTTGAAGACTAATAGGATTCGTTGAAAGGAGATGGTGATGGGGCGGAGGTGAAGAGGCCAAAGGTGTTCTTCTATTTCCTTCTAGCCCGAGCCCCCCCCTCACTTGAAATTTATATCAAGGCTAGACCTCTACACATCTCAACAGCTTCTTTAGTTCTTTCTTTAACCCAATTCAACTGGATTTTTTTTTCTTGAATAAATAAATAGAAGTTTCATTTATTCTGAGATTTTTTGTACATTTTCTTTATTTTTTTTTTGTTTGTAGTTCATTATAAAATAATTTCTTGACTATTGAAATTCATACCAACCACTACAACTATTGAAATGAAATACAAACTATCGCTTCTGTACCCATATCAAAGTTCAAGTAAAGTTTTTCATCTCAATCTAACTCAATTTTTCTTTTTATAAAAAATATAGAAGTTTCATTTCAATTATTATTTTAGTTATATTTTGGAATCATTCCAAATAGACTTTTAAGCTCAAGACATCCTCATACAAGACTAAAACGACTAGAAACTGCCCGACGTTTTCGACTACTTCAATACTTACTGAACAAACCTTCCACTTAACTACAAAAGGGGGACCACTCGTAGCTGGGTGGTTAGCATAACAGATTTAAATGGTCTGACAGGGCTTAAATGGCGATTTTTTGTATTTTCTTCCACTAAAGTACCTTCAATTTTGTACATTCCAAAAGATTAACCATATAATCATATTAACATTGATAAAGACCAGAAAAATATACGATAAAAGAAAAAAAATATTTCTTTGTGTAATTTTTTTTTTTTTTTATAATAATAACAGTAATATGGTCGTACAATATACCGTTGGAAAGAAAAAGATTTTAGAATAAATACTATCTTATATATAAAGATGTAAAATGTAATGTAATGTGACGAATAGGGCATAAAGGGATCACTTGTAGCTGGGTGGCTAGCGTAACAGCCTCCCATGCCAAAGGTCACGGGTTCAAATCCGCAGGTGGTCCTAGGATTTTTTAATGGGAGTAAAAAATCCTTAGTTACGCCGTCCTTCGGAGGGGACGTTAAAAGGTGGTCCCGAGCCTGTGCGATGTCAGGTACTCGTTAAAGATCCCTATCCTAATAAAACCTGGATAGGCAAAATTTAGGACTCCCACTGTAGCATCGTCCGATTAGCCATAGTTGCATAAAAGTGATGTTAAACGAATAAACAAAAATAGGGCATAAACTTATTACTGATTGTTTCACATAACAATTTAATTTAGTCATATAATTTAATCTAAATCATATGTTTCCAACAAAACTTAATACAATTTTTATTTTGGAATCACTCCTATGCCAAAGGTCACGGGATCGAACCCACAAGTGGTCCTAGGATTTTTAATAGGAGTAAAATATCCTTAGTTACGCCGTCCTTCGGAGGGAACGTTAAAAGGTGGTCCCGAGCCTGTGCGATGTCAGACACTCGTTAAAGACCGATATGAACATACGGAGAGTAGAGATTTGGGGCTCTACTAAACCATAAAATTATCCCCGTCCACAAGCCTTAAAATCCCAAATCCTTCGTAAATCCTTAACGCTCCTTACTTTGTCACGAATTAACTCATCCACAAAGACCTCAATCTTCCATACGTTACTGACAGCCCGAACTAGATACCATTCCTTCCATGAAAAACTCCACTCCCAATCTAATCCACTAGTTTCAATCTTAGCTTCCTCTTCACTTTCTGATAATCCTGTCTGAAAAGAAGATGGCCTCGATATCTCCTAGTTTAAAAATATTAGAGTGCTGCCACTGGGTAGTGTCTCTACATGTATTTCATGACAGTTTTATATATTACCATCACATTTACTAGATGTATTTTTATATAATACAGTTGTAGATATCAATACATATTAAAAAAAAAAATAAAAAAAAAAAAAAAAAAAAAAAAAAAAGACTAAATATAGTGCGAAAAACACTCGGATTTTCTCTTACCTCCATTTTTAAAATTAATGTTTAGAACATTTCAATTAAGTTAATTTTAGGAATGTTTGAACATTTACTCTAAGTTCCTGGTTGAATGATTTTTTATAGCTGTAACAATCATTGACCCATAGTGTGGCAGATATATTATTGCTGGAAAAAAAAATCTGAAAATATTTATTTTGTATTGAATAATACAACAATAAAAATCATTACCTACAAAAATCACTCTCCATTAAGTTATATAACTTTGTATTGAAGATAACATTTTTTCTGTAATCTTTAGATTTCCAACAGTATATTATACATCATATAACTATTGTTATGTTAATAAAAGAAAATTACTTAAAACTAATATGTTTGCTATTTTTTCCTTTTAGTTATCAAATTCGCTTAAAATGTATATTTAGCCATTTTTCATCAATGCTAATGAGATGAATTTTAATGAGCTTGGCTTACCAAATACCCACTCATACTCATACCTTATTGCGGGACTATAATTTGGACTTGGGGTCCTAAAACGTTTATTTCCAGTGGAAACTCAACAATATTAAAAATAAAACTCTAAATAATTTTTTTTTCTACATTGTTGCGTATGTCTGTTTTCGTTTAGTTTTAGTCAACATGTTTATAAATAATTAATTAATCTAAGACTCAGAAGCCCAATTTATATATTATGTTAATGTTGTTTTGATTTTAAGGCCAAAAAACTGCTTATGGTTATTATCACCCTCACGTCTCTACAAAAAGACAATACAAAATGAAAAACGATTTACCAAAATAAAGATAGCAGAAAAAAAATTAAGTAATGAAAATAATAAATAAAATATTATTATAATAACATAGATAAATAATAAAAAAATAAAGAAAAAAATATGAAATAAATATTTATGATAAAAAATAAATAACAGTAATAATAAATAGAGGATAAAATAAAATATGAATATAACAAAAATAAAATAAAGAATAATAATAATTTAAAAGTTAAACTGTTAAATTAAAAAATAAATTAGTTATATTTGCTGCAAGAAACGAATATTCTTTATAAATTTAATGGTACTGTTAATAGCTTCTTCAATGTCGCTCAAAGCCTCAGAGACCTACGCCACATTCTTCAATTTCCCTCCTGTACCGTGGACAGTGCTCAAAAATATGCGTCCCCGTTAGAGTGATAATGTTAATGTTATTCTAAAGGGACTTGTCCCAGGATGATAAAGAATTATTTATTATTATTATTATTATTAACGCACTAAGTTGTATGATTTAATGCTTGGTGACAAAAAAGTTTATAATAAACTATAATTTCTGTTATAGGTGGAATAATCAGGAATCAGTCATTTTTAAAAAAAATTAGTTTTGCCAACGTTTCGGCTTAGTTGATGCTTAGACATGGCTCAGTAATGCCCTGATGATGGCTTACAAGCTTGAGGCGAAACGTTGGCAAAATTAAAAATTTTCAAAAAATGACTGATTCCTGATTATTCCACCTATAATAGTTTCTACAGTCGACTATACATCCTCAATATAATTTCTGTTGTTACATTATCATCACAATACTAACTTTATTCAAGATATGATTGTAAGTGAAAGTCGTGTGTGTCGTTTGCTTACCATATTTTTTACATCATAAAAAAACAATGATTATTTGAAGGTATTTTTTCGAGGATAAAATCCTCTATAAGGAAGACATTTAGTTGCTAGGCTGTCAATCTCTGAGCTGAGAGTGAATATAGAGCGGAGTAATTGGATCTCCACCGGAGAGGCGTCGTAGAGATTGTCTTTTGTGCGCTGTGAAGAGGATTTATCGAGGGGGGGGAAGGAGGTCCTGAGGGGGGGAGGAAGAGGTCCTGAGGGGGGGGGGGTCCTGAAGGGGAAAAAATGGCTGACTGAGGAGGCTATTGTGCCTGGACCACTCCACAGCCTCTAGCTGCCTTAGCCTCTTCACCAGCTCCTTCCTTCAGCTGGAGGGTCTCTGTCCTCCGCTGTCTGTCTCTATCTTCGTCCTTCGTCCTTTGGAAATATTTAAAGCCATGGAAGGGTTGTTGAGTATAGAATGTAGGGTATTGAGTCAGAAATGGTGGTTCTCTTCCATTTCGATTTTTTTTTTTTTTTTTAAATCCCCCATTTATTTGTCTACCAAAACCTACAATACCCAAAAAATATATTTTATACAGTAGGGGTTAAAGTATGTGCCTAAGATAGTAGGCACATATATAGTAGACACGTTCAAATAAAACTATTTTTTTATCTATTATTTTTCTTTTTTATTTGTCTCCCTTTTTCGTTTTTTTTTTAACATATTCACACAGGTGAGTCACACTTGACCATTCTGTGGGGCGGTGTGACCCATTAGTGGGTCACGCTTAACAATCCTGTTGTGCGACGTGCATCACAAGAGAGTCACTTGTTTTCAGAAAATAAGTCGATAAAAAAATAAGTTTATTTTATTTTTTCTCAACATTATATGTTGTAGGAATTAACATGCATAATGATTTATTTGTTAAATATTTCATAACTATCATCATCTCCCCTCAAAGGAGAGTTAAACTGTGCGTGATTTCTTTTCATATTTTTATTCAAAATTCTGACAATATAAGAATAATTTTTAAGTATTTCCATGATTTCTCCTTTTAGACATATGTGTATGTCAAAACTATTACAATCTCGCATTAAAGGACTTGGAACAGTGTGGCCCCGCTCCACGAAGCTTAATAGTTTAAAAGAAAGTTAAAAGCGTTTTAAAGAAAAACTATGCACGGATCAATTAATGATAGACTCTATTCGTACTTAGAAAAAAATTAAAAGACCTTAAAAAAAAAAAAAAAAGAAAGATCCCCTGTGGTGTATTGGCAAGCATAACAGTTTTCCATACCCAACATCGCGGGATCGAACCCAATAGATGACCTTAGGATTATTTAAAGGGAATAAAAACTCCTTAGTTATGCCGTCAATCAGAAGGGACGTAAAAAGGCGGTCCCGAGCATGAGTACCGTGTAAGCCTTCCGATGTCAAGTACTCCTTAGAGGTTCTTATCCTTATTAAATCTGGATAGGATAAATTTATAACTCCCACAGTAGCATTGTCCAATTAGCCACAGCAGCCTCAAATAATAAACAACAAACGAAATTTTTCAGCTGGAAAAATTTCTCAGCTAATCTGAGAAATATTTTTGGATAACTGTAGTCTTCAGAACAAGGGTATTAAACGAAGTCAGTAAAGTAAATAATGTTGGATTGGAATTATTTATCTGAGTCCGTAAACCGAATTACTTCTCCTGTCTCAGTGACATTAAATTTTACTAAAATGAATTAAGAAGTAAGAATGTTCCTTGCTATAAAGAATTCTTTCGTTATTTAAGGAACCAATGTGGTGAGTTTTATGGTGCGCCTTCTAAGAACCTCCATAAATCCCATGGTCAGTTTATGGTGGGCAACTTTAAGGTTCGCCTTGTACCTTTATGTCTTGTCGCGCAGGGGCTTAGTTATTGTTTTATATCTTCCCTTCCAGATATATCTGATTACTCCATCCTCTGCAATGTTTAATATTCTATACATCAGGAAGTATTCGATGAAGAAGATGGTTGGGCGTGCGGGACTTAAAAAAAATACACACTAATACATATTGTAATTGTGTGCCGAAGTTTAGGCCTACATTAAGGGTCTTCATCAGGGCTATGAGAAAGAAGTTAACAACCAATACAATCAGAAAATTAATAATAAGTTAGGTACACATATATTTCCTAGGATCATACCTTTACCAAATCATTAACTCTCAACACCCTCCATACATCCACAGTCTCCTACAATTTAAATCCTCAGTCCACTCACTTGAAACAAGATCGCGCCGTTCCGACCTTTATTTTCCTATCCATAGGACTAGAACTTTTGATCGTTCCTTCCTTGTTCGCTCCTCTGATTTCAGGAATTCTCTATCTACTCATATCCGCCAGGCTGCTTCCCTCTCCTCATTCAAATCCCAACTTTTCCAATACCTTTTATTATGCCAAAAAAACGCTTAGAAACTGTAACATTTATATTTCTGACATCACACTTTGAATGAAGAATAATTTTGTTCATTGTCTATATTTAAATGCTGTTATCTATTAATTAATTTTTAATTCCGTACAACAAAATATTTTCTAAGAATTGTTTTTATTTTAATTTTATCATTGTATTTATTTTTTTGGATATATGTGTGTATATGCGTTTATGATATGCACACATATATAACCCATAATTGTAATTATTTATTAATTATGTTCCTTCTGTCTGTTGGCCAGATATGTATATTTCCATATACTGTACAAACTGTTATTCTTAGGGGACTAAAAAAATAAAAAAAAATTTCAATTTCAATTTATATTTCTACACTTATATGATTACAATAATACAATATGGAAACAAACATAAAATAAAATTAAAATGATAATAAGACTGTTTTATGTGCGTGGTATCTCCAGCGCGTAAACAAAAAGTCCTATGAAACTGAAATTTCATATTTAGGACAACTATACGCCCGAGAAGTTGCAAAAATATTTTTATCAAAATCAGCTAACCAGAAGAGCCACTTTATACCATGCATTTTGCACCTTTTTACGATTTTCTCAAAAACGGCACTAACGATTTTGATTAAACTCGCTATATCGATGTGAAATTTAATGGCCTTTAAAATCATGTAGGTTTAATTCTTATTGAAATAGTGTGACAGGGCTTAAATGCTGATATTTTAAATTTTCTTCCTCTGGAGTACCTTTAATTTTGCAGATTGTATAAAAATGACCATAATAACACTTAGTGAGACTAGAACGAAAAGTCGTACAAATCTGAAATTTCATATTGAGGACAACTATATGTCTGAGAAGTAACAGTAACTTTTCCAATGAAGTCTACAGACCAGATTAGCAACTATGTTTCTTGGCTTTTGTACTTTTTTAAATTTTTCTAAAAAATGGCTATAAAGATTTCGATTAAACTCACTATATCAGTAAATTTAAAAAGCTTGAATATTATTCTGATTGAAATAGTCTGACATAACTTAAATGCTGAATTTTTAAATTTTCCTACTCCAAAGAACCTTTAATTTTTTAGATTTCAAAAATTAACCACATCATCTGATTAGCATTGCTAAAAAACTGCTAAATATACAATTTGATTAACAACTAAAGGAGAAAGAGCAAACATATTTTCTTATGTAATATTTTTTTTCAACAAAAAATTATAAACATAGATTTATAACATAACGTTGGAAAGCTAAGTATTTTAGAAACAATGTTATCATATTTAGAAAGCTGTAAAACGTTATGCAAACGCCTTCGAAACTAAGTTTTAAGGAATTAACTTCCTTTTTTCAACTCTAATTTTATTTTCAAGTTCTTAAATTTATTTTAACAACGTAGGTAAGTGTTGTCTGTTGTGCGCACCAGATTTTCTATACATCACAAATATACTTATTATTAGAGTAGAAGGTATATATATATATATATATATATATATATATATATATATATATATATATAATATATATATAGTATATAGTCGTAATAGTATATGGAATAGACTTCATTGAATAATATCCAAGCTCTCGGCTGTCTTTAATATCCAGAATACTGAATCGGTTGGGATACCTTAGAATTTTTATATAACCTTTTAAGAGTCTATTGCCTAAATAATTCTCAGATTCTCCCTATCCAAGTACATCTGGAACGACATCGGATACAGAGGAAGAGATAGCTATTGAGAAGGAGATAAGGAAGGAGCGGTATCCTTAAGGACATTGGAGTCCTCTCCAGGATCCTCGATCCATTCTCTTCGGGGAGATGGCTCTTATAACTGGAGATGTAGGCAGTCACTCCAGTCACATCACTTAGACCAAAACGTAATATGGGGCACATATTAAAGATCTCTTGAAATTTTTTTTAATTCAATTAACAACAATTTATATTGAGTAAAATTACAATCTGTCCCAATTTCGAAATCAATAATAGTGTTGAATGATAACACACATACTACATTTATACAATATTTACACAACATACAATTACAAAAAAATATATATACAATAATGAGTCAATCAAATTAAGTCTAGAGTAGAAATTATTAAAGGTTTATTTTATTTTTTTAGATATAATACAATCTCCTAACTTCTGGGGCAATGAGTCTTACAGCTAGAAAAAATCATTCATCCTATGTGTACGCTGTAAATAAAAATAAAATAAATAATTACAAGAACAATTAATAAAATTTAAACAAAGAAGAAAAAAATCTATAAACTAAAATAACAACCTTGATCACATTCATGCCTTTTTACAATATTTACAAACTGCCACAGGGGTCGCCGAATCAAACCCTAAAATCCACTAGTAGATGTCGAGGCACAATGTCGGGATATCCAAACGCCTTTCAGCCGCCTCACCGGTTTTGAGAGCCAGAGGAGGTTGAATGAGGACGCTAGAGCCAGATCATAGATAAGAAATAATCAGAAGACAGTCTTGTGAAAAATATTGCAATTTTGCATTATTGCGATCGTGAAAACTTATTAGCCCAGTTTTCAAAGTGAATAAATGTTTTAAGGTCACCTGAGCCCAAATAACCAAGTCCAGAAAGTTCTGTGTGTGATAAGTCTAACACTAAAACAAAAGGTCGTACGTAACCGAACTGAATATTTTATACAACTATACGCCCGACATGTTACACCAACTTTTACTTTCACTTACATATCTATATATAGGTATATATAGTATTGCGATCGTGAAAATTTTCGAATTATAGTTTTCACTGCAAATACGCGTTTTAGAGTCCCCTGAGTCTAAAAGACCAAGTCCCGCAAAAAGGTCTGTGTGTGGTAACTCCCAGACGGAAACGAAAAGTCCTATGTAACTGGAATTTCATATTTAAGACAACTATACGTCCGAGATGTTACAGAAACTTTGTCATAAAAATCAGCTAACCAAAAAAGCCATTTTATACCATGAATTTGGCACATTTTCGAGATTTCTCAAAAACGGCTCTAATGATTTTGATTAATATCGGTGTACAATTAGACTGGCTTCAATATCCTGTAGGTTTCATTCTGATTGAAATAGTCCGACAAGGCTTAAATGCTAATATTTCAAATTTTCTTTCTCTAAATTATCTTTAATTTTCTGGATTAAAGCTGACCATATCATCTGATTAGCATTGCTAAAAAACAGATAAATATATAAGTTGAACGAATTTGATATCCAACTATAGGAGATAACTGCAAAATCTGTTTTTCATGCAATTTTTTATTTTGAGCTTAAGAACAGTAATATACATGTATAATATACCGTTGGAATGCTTGAGATTTTAGTAAAAATATAATTTATACATACTATTGTAAAAGTTAATGCAGAGTGATAAAATGCCGATAAAACAAACTGATTGTCGTAGATAATAATATAATAGATTATTAAATAAAACACTTAATTCTTTTAAAATCCAATGTAAATAATTTTTCTACGTTTCTAAATTTGTTTAAAAATTTTCAAATCGATATAAATAACGGAGGTAAGTGAAAATCGTGTATAATGCGCTCCAGATTTTTTTATTTAATTATGATGCACTACGTTCCTGCTATAATGCCATCTTATGTTGCAAGAACAATTTTTATCTTAAGGTGAGTGGGTACTTACACCTAGAAGCCACAGATTTTCTGAAAGACTTTGACCTTCACCTAAAATAATCTACACCTAATTAAGGTCTATGGTTTAAAAGGCTATGGAAGAAGTAAAATGCTTTATAAATACAGATTTTATTCTGGTAGTAGTAGTTAATAAAAACATTCGATAGAATCAATCCTACATACGTACATCCTTGGCGCTACAGCCCGATGTATGCCCTGGCCTCCCATTTTATCATACCATAAACAATTAATACAACTTCATTGACCACGACTACATATTATTTAACCTAAAATATACGTTTCCAACGAAACCGAATATAATTCTTTAAACAGTTTTCAACTGTAACATTAAATTAATATATATATATTTCTCAAATTAATTTTAACAATGTTTCTTTAATACATCGAAGACTGCAGAGACGGTTTCTTAGAATGGTTTGAGAAATGTTATTGTAGAGTAGAGTTTCAATGCACCCGACCTCAATATATTTTTCAGTCTTGTGACTTGAACTTACCTTGATTTCTTTTCAGTTTCTGTTGGAAGAAGTATACATCTAACTCAGTCCGGAATCTTTGGAAAGCTCTCGGAGAGATTATCTGTATCCACATCTAATGGAGATGGTTTATTAAATTCCATAGCTCAAATCAGTGACTTACTTTCTAATGGGAGTAATAGTTTCTCGACTGCACCATGTTTAATAATAATAATAGGCTTAGCGAACCCGAAGGTCACCAAATTCCGCCTACACAGACTCGTCCAGTGTTCACCGGTCAAGCCCAAGCCCAGATCAGCCTTAACGCAATCCTCCTATCGACGCTTCGGCCTTTCGGACGCCTACCAGTCGGATCAGCGAATTTCTCGGAATCCGTTCCTCACCAAGCCCAACAACTTTACTCTCCGCGATGGTTTCGACTCAATTATATTCACAGGATACAAGTTCCGCGATTCCTCGTTGTGCAACCTTCTAAACTCTCCAGTGGCCTCATCTCTCTTCGGACAGAATGTTTTACGCAGTACCTTGTTTTCGAAAACCTTAAGCCGTTGTTCATCCTTCATGGATGAACAGCGCCAAGTTTTTTTATTTTTTTTTCTCTTTAAATCTTTATTTACACCTGTCAGAAGCTGTCTGACAATCAGCAAATGTCTAGGACAAATGTAAGATCAGACAGGGTAGGCATGGGGAAGTAAAGTGCCCAGCAGCACCCCTTCCAAGGCTTTAATCTAGCTGAGGAGGTCCCTCATCCAGCTTCGTTTCAGCCTTCTTCTGACCGGCATTTCAGCTACTGACATGTCGTTAATCAGTCTATTGTCGTGTCCGCTAATTTATTTAAAACAGTTTTGAGAACAAATTCTTTCATCACTTTATTAATTTAACAACTAATGAACTAGTAACAGAGGGATCACTTGTAGCTGGGTGGCTAGCGTAACAGCCTCCTATGCTAAAGGTCACGGGTTCAAACCCGCAGGTGGTCCTAGGATTTTTTAATGGGAGTAAAAAATCCTTAGTTACGCCGTCCTTCGGAGGGGACATTAAAAGGTGGTCCCGAGGCTGTGCGATTTCAGGTACTCGTTAAAGATCCCTATCCTAATAAAACCTGGATAGGCAAAATTTAGGACTCCCTCTGTAGCATCGTCCGATTAGCCATTAGTAGCATAAAGTGACGTTAAATAAATAAACAAGTAACAGTAAACCTTTCAAAACTAAAACTAATAAACACATGTTTTTAAATAAATACATCATATTAACCAAACAGAGGTAAGAGAGAGTCGTGGGTTGGGAGCACCAGGTTTTTTTAACTATATTAATTTTCAAAAATTTAAAGGGTGGACTTTTATCGCCAGAATAAATTATAAGTGATGGGAAAAATTTAAAATGGTTGAAGCCTAAAGTGAATACTGCATGACGATCCATCATCAACTAACCTCCTCCCCACCCCCATCCTCCCTCGGTTCTGGAATCGTAAATCTGAAGCGCCCTTGATCGCTGGTTCATGCAACAGATAAAACTATATATTTCTCACTTTGAAGTCTCCTTGATTAATGATATCATAAATATTACAGAATGCATTCCTTATTTTATTATTATTTTTTTTTTTAGTCCATCAAACATGATGATAACCCTAACCCACCAAGAAAAAACAAAATTGTAAATACAAAATCCTACCTTTGTGGTTTTGTGATTTCAGTTTTGTTACATTATGTTATGTGCATCGTCTGATAAGCCAAAGTATTATAAAATGACTGTCATATTAATAAAATATCAATGAGCTAACAGACGTCATTATTTGTATATACATAAAATATACCCAGTACTTGAAAAAATACAGCTTTTTAATTATTAACTAATGACCCGACAGACGATGTCTGTCTTATCTATGACCAAGGGAATCGTTCGACCATGGGTTAAGCTAAAGCAAAAAAGATCAGCGAAATTGTGTTTTGCCTTTCACGCGTGATGCGATGACTAAGGAAAAGGCGATTCATTTATATATATAATATATATATTAAATATATATATAATATAATATAATATATAAATTAATATATATTATTATATATATTATATATATATTATATTTATATATATATAAACTGTACCTCTACAACCCATAAAAGGTCAGGGTTCACTACTTATGGAGATTAGTAATGTTTTTTGGAACATAGCATGGAGGTGGCTAGGCCTATATCTCTTTTGGCCAACAGGAGGGTCCCCACTATCCCGTTCCATTAAAGTCCACTAGCCCGCTCTCTAATTATATATATATATATATATATATATATATATATATATATATATATATATATATATATAGAGAGAGAGAGAGAGAGAGAGAGAGAGAGAAATGAGATTAGATTAGATTTTTATGTCTGAGGCCCTTTCTTACAGACAAAATAATAATTTTTTACACTTAGAGAGAGAGAAAGAGAGATATTTATTACCATGGAAACTTAAAAAAAATTGTCTTTCATGAGATCCTTCTCCTAATTGTTATAAACACAAACAAAAAAGAATTAGCAAATCGGTCAAGGCGTTCACGCGTAATGCTTTGACCCAGGGAAAAGGGGATTCATTTATATTATGTATATGTATATATATAGAGAGAGTGAGAGAGAGAGATTATCGATATAAATATTTTTGAAATTTAAAAATGGTTTATGTTTCCCTTTTTTTTTATTAAAATTTTTATTTATTATTCATTATTTATTTATTAATTCATGCTATTCAAATTTAAGAAACACCATATTAACAATGCTTCTGAATAATAATAAAAATTAAAATAATGAAAAAAATGAGAAAACCTAGGACTCCTGACGTCATAAATATGAAAAATTCTCCATACCTGAACTATTCCTTAGCATCTTTCAATGTTTATATTTACACATATGTCTCTGTAAGACATTATATTATCTCAAATTGTAATTAAATTTCTAAGAATATCTCTGATGCAAATTCTACTTAAAATATCTATTTAACTACTGTATGTCTATTCATTGTTCAATGTACTCTTTTCTGTCTCTATAACAATAACATCATGTATCAATTATTGTATACAAATTTTAATGTTCTGTTTTTTGCCTTTCCACTGTTAAGGCATGAATATGAGAACACTAAATTCTCGAAACGTTGCATAAGTAAAATTGTAAATTTATTGACTGAAACTTTAAACCAGTAGAAAAATATACGATATATAAAATAAATTATTACAATTTTTTTTTCTAGACTAATTTTTTTCCTGCAAATATGAATTTAATATAGATTTATAATATAGTAAAAAAAAAATAATTAAAAAAGAAAATTTTCTAAGACACAAAGTTGTAGGATGTAAAACAGAGTGATTATGATGAGCAAAGGGGATAAAATTAAGAAATTGTTAAGGATAATAAGTTAGGTATATTATTTAATCCTAAATAAATGTTTCCATCTTGACAATATAATTATTATTTAAATTTTAAGTTAGTTAAAAGCTAGATTTGAGAAAAATCAATTGTTGGGCGCACCAGATTTTGATTTTAGATAAAAAAGCTGCTAAAAGCGATGTTGCAGATTATTGGATAGAACTTTACTTAAACTATGGGTAATGCAGAAAAGAAGGTCTTTCTTTATCTTAACACATGCACATTTTTTTCTATTAGCATATTTTAGAGTGATAATGTAAAAAATAAATAAATAAATGCGAAGCATTCTTCAAAACATTGAATCGCTCATACAACATGCTATTTTAATAAAATTAAACTTACCTCTCTTAAAAAACTTCTTAAATCGGAAGTTAACTTGATGTAGTATATTTTTAATATTAGAAAAAATACTGATACTCACTTCTTGAAAAAACTCTGGCCAGTTTACATTTTTTTTTAAATTTTTATTAAATATATTGCTGGAATTAATTAGTCAGGGTGGCGGTCAGTGAATGAAACAATTAAGTAGTTTTAACTATTTAGTTTCTGCCAACGTTTCGACCACATTGTGGGTCATCATCAAAGGTAAAAAGATCACAACTTTACTTACCATGGTTCAGGTTAAATATGAAGATATAGTTTATTGTAAGACTTGCAATCCACCTACCTACCTTCGCTTCGCACAGGTGAAATTTAAATGTAGTGCCATTTATGTTTAAATAAGTACAGTTTCTCCAGTTAAGAGTTTATCACTTCAGTATTTTGAGTTCATCGTAACGAGAAGTGCACTTAGCAAGAAAATGTTAATTTTATAACTTCTATATATTTTTATATTTAATCTATTGATAAAAAACGGGTAAATATATAAGTTGAGAGAATTCGATATCATGCGAAAAGAGCAAACATATTTTTATCATGCAATTTTTGTGTTTTTGAATACAAAAACAGTAATATAGATGTATTATGTACCGTATGAAAGCTAAAAATTTTAGAAAACATATTATCTAATACAAGGAATTGTAAAAGTTACATGAGGGTAATGAAAAACCGATAATACAAACTGATTATTGTTGATAAAAATATTATAGATTATTTAATAAAACACATGTTTCTATGTAATTAATTCATCTTTAAGTTGTTTTTTTTTAATTCTTAAATTAATTTTAAGAACGAAGGTAAGTGAAAGTCGTATGTTGCGTGCACCAGATTTTTCCCAGAAGCAGGGTGGCTAGCATAACCGCCTTCTACGCCAAAGGTCACAGGTTCAAACCCGCAGGTAATCCTAGGATTTTTTAATGGAACTAAAAAATCCTTAGTATACCGTCCTTCGGAAGGTGGTTCTGAGCCTCGATGACAGGTACTTGTTAAAGATCCCTATCCTAATAAAACCTGGATGGGCAAAATTTAGGACCCCCAGTGTAGCATCGTCCGATTAGCCTTAGTAGCATAAAGGGACGTTAAATAAATAAACAAACCGACTTTTATAAGTAAACATCGCGTTGCACATTTTTTGAAACAATTTTTTTTTTTTTTTAAGAGGTATTTAATTTAATTTAAGGTATTTTTTTTAAAGGTAAATTAAATCGATTGTACTTACAATATCTCATTTAGCATGCATCATGAATGTATTAAAAGGCATACCTTATATTTAAAATAATATCATGCATATAATAAAAATAGAAAATAAGTCTAATAGCAAGCTGATAAAAAACCTTATGTGTGTGATGTGCTCAACATTTTTTCGTGGAATCTCTGGTCTTCTGATGATACTTCAATGAGTATTTTATTTTAGCAACTAAGTGTTTTACTTCTTATGAATATTATTTTATTTTATTTATTTGCTATTCCACATCTACCCTTTCGGGTCATTAGCGGGTCTTGATTCTCTATATTGAGTTTAACAGACCAATGTCTCTAAAAAACTCAAAAAGTCTTAGAATTATGTCTTCATCATTTCCTAATGCTTCTTTTAAGTTTGAAGGTATGTTATGTCTTGTTCTGTTGTCAGTGTACAGTGTGCATGATGTTACAATGTGTTTTATGGTGAGTGTTGTGTTACATGTATCACAGAATGGCGGATCCAGGCCTCTCATTAAATATCCGTGTGTAAAGGCTGTATGTCCTATCCTCAGCCTTGCTAACACTACCTCTTCCTTTCTACTTTTTCTGCATGATGTGGTCCAAGGAGATACATCTTGCTTTATCTCTTTCAGTTTAGTACTGGAAGTAGCCCATTCAGTTTTCTTCTTATTAATAATGGTCTTCCTGCAATGCCTCTTCCACTCTTCTGCTGTGGTTATGTTCACATTTTCAGTCGCAGGTTCATTCAGCCTCGCCCTGTTTGCTTCTCTGTCGGCTACATCATTTCCCACAATACCGCAATGCGACCGGACCCATGCAAGTACAACTTTTTTGTTGAAATTTTCTTGCAATCGCCAAATACAATTAGTAATTTCCCTTATTAGGGCATTGTTTGATTTTGTATCAGCGATTGCTTTAAGTGAACTTAATGAGTCCGTCACTATGAGCAAGTAGTTGTCATTCATTGTCTTGACTAGCTCCAAGGCTTTATATATTGCAAACAGTTCTCCAGTAAATATGCTGTTCATTCCTGTAATATGAACCTGAGTTTAATTTTATCACTTACCAAGCACATCCAACTTCATCACTTACTTTTGATGCATCGGTATATATTATAGAAAAATTATTATATTTCTCTTTCAATTCCAAAAAATAGCTTTTCATAAAGACGCGATCTTCAAAAGATTTCCCTCTTTTTGTAAGGTTGTGTCAATTCGGATAAGATTCGTGTCCCATAGATCGAATAAAAAGTCGTTCAAACTTAAAATATTATTTACGTTTAAGTTTAATTCCAGCAAAAGTTCACTAATTCTTCCTTTGATGCCAATTTTATAATTATTTTCATTTATATCGGATGCGACAAGTTATTTTTTAATTATATTTAAATATAATTAGTATTTGTTTTAAATAAAAAAATTATCATAAGTTATCCAAACGAAGAAAAACATGAAATATTGGGTTGTATAAAAGTTTGTAATGCTTGTTACTTATGGATTTCAATAAAAACTTCACATTCTAATAAATATTTCCAATCAGTTATATATGACCCATTTTGATCTATTACATCTTGCCATCTTTCAAGCATTCCTTTTAATTTTGTCATCATCAAAATTTGAAGTACGACCAAAGGGCTTTGCGTCTTTCAAATTTCCTGTTCTGAAGCGAGCAAACCACAATTACTTTTTCCAAAGGCATCATCACCATACACACTGCAGATTTTTTTTTTTTCAGGAATAAAAGAATCATTAAATTGTTTTTCTTCCATTTAAAACAAGCAAAATACCACTTAAGGATAAGGAATCTCGGTTGAAACTAATCCATAATCATAAAATCTTCATGACTATTCCTTTTTACTTTAACTTACGTACATATGAAGTACTTAGTAAGGGAAAGTATTGAGTTCATGAACCTTTTTTAATTCGACGGAAGAAAGGTGTGCCTGTGGTAAGTCTAGCACGAAAGCGAAAAGTCGTACGAAACTAAAATTTCATATTTAATAAAACTATACGCCCGAAATGCAACATTTTCACTGAAATCGGCCTGGGCCTCGCGGTGTGAACTGCGAGTTTACACTCACGTTTCACGATGCAATTTTTAGTGTAGGGTCATCACTCCCTACGACTAATTTTATGAGTGGCCATCCTTTGGCTGTCGGGTCTCACAACCCGGGGGAGAGGTTGTGAGTGAATCCACATTTTTTTACATCCTTATAAAAGCCCCGCCGGGACTGGGATTCGAACTCAGAACCTGTAGCATGAGAGACTAGCGCGCTAGCCACTCAGCCACGGGCCATACCATGTATTATGTACCTTTTTACTATTTACTTTTTAAATTAAACGATTTTGATTATTTTTTTGAAACGGCTCAAATGATTTAAACTCCCTACCTATATCGATGTTAGAAGGTTGTTTTGTATGGTGAGGCGAGGTTTTCTGGGGAGAAGAGAGGTATCAAAGCAGACCAAATTAGCCGTATATAAATCGACATTTCTTCCTATCCTATCGTACTCCTCAGAATCTTGGACTCTTACCTCAAAACATAGGAGCCAAATCCAGGCCATGGAAATGAGGTATCTCCGAAAAATAGAGAGAAAGACACGGAGAGATAGGATACGGAACGCCACTATACGGGCTAACCTTGACGTCAAACCGGCGGAGACCATTCTAGAGGAACACAAACTGAGGTGGTTTGGACATCTTCTTAGGATGGATCCGGAGAGAAGTGCCAGGAAGACGTATGAGACCCGCACAGAGGGAAAAAGGCCCAGAGGAAGACCCCGCATCTCCTGGGAGGACGGTGTAAAGGAAGCATGCAGGAGGCGTGGGATAGACTGGAGTAAGAGAGGGGAGTTGGCACAGGAAAGAGACATATGGTCCAGACTCTACAGGCAGGATCCTCACACCGAACATCGGTAGAAGAGGAAACGATTATGATGATGATGATGACCTATATCGATATAAAATTTGATGGGCTTTAACATTGTATAAGTTTCATTCTGATTGAAGTAGTCTGACAGGGCTTAAATGCCAGTTTTTAAATGTTCTTCCTCTGCAGTATCTTCAATTTTATACATTTGAATAAATTAACCATAAAATCTTCTTACCATCCATAAGAAATTTGACAAATTTGGTAATCGACTATAGGAGAAAAGAGCAAAAATATAGATGTATAATATACCGCTGGAAAGATAACGATTTTGGAAAAAAAATATTGTCATATACATTGTGGAGAGAGATGAAAAACGGAGAAAACAAACTGATTATTGTAGATAACAATTTTATATTATTTAATATAAAACATATGTTTCCAACAATGTCAATGTTAAACATATGTTTAATATAACAAAAATATGTTTCCATATGTTGGAATGTAATTCTTCAAACCTTTTTTAGATCCATTAATTAGTTCTTAAATTGATTTTAAGAACTGATGTTCGTGAAAGTCGTGTGCTGCCTCCACCAGATTTTTTAGATATGTAAACATTATTGGCCAAGTAAATTATTTTATAAACACAGAGAAGATTAAATTGAAATATTGAAAAACACTACAACTTATTTTACAACTCAATATATATATATTTGATAATTTTAAATGATAAATATTTACTATAAATCTGAACAAGATTGGATGTGTTTCCAAAAACTGAGATTTCTCTGTCTTTTATTCAGCAAAAAGTTAAAAAAAATTAATAAAATATGAAATATAGGATGGAAAAAAATATGGAAAAGGTAAAAAATATAATAAAAAACACATATATGATTGAACAATGTTGTTATATTTTCACATATACGGCACATGTGACCCATATCCTTCCATCGAGTATATCTTTATAATATAGACTTATCTTTATGTAATAATAGTTTAATTATATAATATTATAATATTATGTACAATGGTACTAAACTGTACACACAATTGGCAATAAGTTCAGCGAAGCTAAGATGGAGGTTAAGCTAGCGAGTGAGGCACCAAAGGTGCACTGAATTTTTTTTTGGAATTTTTTTTTTTTTCATTCAAAAGTTTTTGCTCCGGCACACAACAAATCAAAGCTGATTTAAAGTTACCAAGTTTTTCATTTTGCAAAAAAATGCAATTATTGCTCTCTTTTTTTTTTAAATATTTTTTTTTTTAATTTTTTCAGTTTTTACTTATTGCAAAAATCAATCTACTTAGATACCTTTAAACATGTTTGTAAATTTTTTTTTTTCAGTAAAAAACCTCATTGCATACAGATAAACTTTAAATAGGCTTTCAGCTAATTCTAGACGCTTTCTACATTCTCTGAGTGGGTATTTATGTTTGATTCTCTTTTGTTAAAAAAAAAAAAAAATGGCACGATGCGTTCTCTTCATTTTATATTTTCAACTATCTTTTAACATCTTTCGTCTTTTAAAAAAAAAAAAAAAAAAATTCCTACTCAGAAATGATCTTTTTTTTTTTTTTTTATACATATAAAAAACACAAGAGAATCAAACACGTTACCATATAACAATATTTAAAAGATCACGTTTTTATTTGTTTTATTTTTTAATAATGATAAGTATCTTTCGACACAAATGAGAAGATGTTCTAAATAAGGTAGATTGGTGTTCAGCTCATATTTTACATAAAAAATTGTGATTTATTTAAATTTATTTTTTTCTTCTCTAAATAGGTCCATACACAAGAAAATTCCATAATACTGATAAAGAGGTTTATAAAAAATATGAAGGTCAGTAAGAAAAAAGTTTGTAGAAGAGTTGTAGAAAACTGGACGTAATATTTAAGAAAAAAAACGAGAAAATTCTTTTTCGGAAGCGGACACAAAGTATTTTCATTTTTTGGTACACCTTCTACGTCACATCGAAAATTATAATATAAGGCCAAATTTTTTCGTCTTATAATATTTAAATTTTCTTGTAAAGGAACAAAAAAATTTTATTTCTTTTTTAGATATTTATTATATATTGTCAGAATCCTCAATATGGAGGAGACACCATACCAGAATGGTTGGGCCGTAAATATACCAGCTAACACTATACATCTTATAGACCACATACTAGCGACAGACTCGGAAAAAATTGAGGGAAATACACGGAAAGATAGAATGTCATAATAATTAGAAGAAATTTCAGGGATGGGGAAATACTCAAATTAAAAATGCACTATACTTTACACGAATCCTCAGACCGCGGAAGTATTAAAAGTATTCAGTTTTCCTCCCCAGAACTTTATATTTTTTCTATGAATACAAAATTATTTTCCATTTTTAGGCCCATTAACATTTTATTCAAGCCATATTCTCTTTTTATATCAATAAATTATAGATTTGATCAATAACATGACTATAAATAAAAATATGAATATAGTAGACTAAAAAATATACTTATAAAAAATATTGAAATATATCCACACTATATGACAAGATGATGAAATTGATAAAATATTCAAATAATCGATTGAATTTAATATCGATAAAATAAAGATAAATTACGCCCTAGATAAAATAATTAATAGAACTCAATTGAGGAAGTTTTTATATTTATTTTTTCTTTTATTTATTAATGAGAATTTATATCCTTATATATTAATGTTGCTATATGTTTCAATTAGGGACTGGTTTACTTTTGGTACAGAATTATATATGTATAATGTATGATTTTATATACAGAAATATAGAATCATAAAAAAAAATGGATATTAAAATTTAAATTATTAAAAACAATCAACTTTATAAAATAAACCACCAAAGTATATTATTCTGAGTAGATGAAAATTATAGCAATATTAAAGAGAAAAACTGAGTATTTTTTTTTCTACTTTAACGGTCTGATTATTGGAATAAACTACCAATTACTTTTATTTCGAGTACTTCCCCAACTCTAGAAGAAATTATTCAAGAAAAAAAAAAAAGTTGTTCTTATGTGGCATATTTTTTTTTCGTTTCGTCTTTTAAATATATATAGATATTTTTTTTTGTTAAAAAAAATTTAAACTGAGTGAGCCACGATTTTTTTTACAAATGGATATTAATTGGTGATATGTTATGTTACGTGTAAAAAATCATTTGTTTCGGAAAAATACTTAGCCCAGTAAAAATTCTACGAAGAGGTAGTTTTCACAATTAATTAAATAACACTAAAAAAAAAAAAAAATATATCAATATAACAATTAAAATCTGCATCAAGTCAGTTCTGAATGAAGAAACAGGTACTCATTTAATAATTATATTATTATTAACAAAATATACAGATTGAAACTATAAGCGACTGGCTACTCAAGGATTATAAAAAAAAATGTCTACGAGAAATTAAAGCGTCGAAATGATTTTCTAATTTTAAGCACCCATGTGAAAAGATCATTTTTTTTTTACTGGACTAAGTTAGAACAAACCATTGACTATACTAAGCTGTTCATATTTCACAGTTTTTATTTTATAAAAAAAATTACTACAACGATTAAAAAAAAAAAAAAAAAAATCAAATTAAAAAAAAAACTATATAAGACAATTAGAATCGCAGGAAAACTTTGAGTTTTTACATTTATCACAATATTTCCCGATGTCTTTTATACCTATTCCTACAAACGTCACCAGTAACTAGGGCTCGATGAAAAAAGATTAATTAAAAAAAAAAAAAAAAAAGAAAAACAAATTAAAATTAATAAAAGAATTCTATAGAAATTAAACTATCCACAACTTTCTGCTAAAATTATAAAATGATCTATGTATTATATTTTAAAAATTTATCTTATATAAATATGGTTCAAATATGAAAAAATATATATATTTTTGTTATAATTTAAAAACAATTTGAGTACAAAAACACCGTTTCTTATATTGCTCGATTCTAAATATTTAAGTTTAAGATTTTTTTTTTAATAATAATTATTATTATTATTAATATTTAAAGTATTAAAGCTGCCATAGAAAACGTGAGATCAAATTATATTTGATTTACAAATGTAACATTTAATTTTATTTTATTTTCTTCTCTATTTTGAAATATTTCGTAAACGCAAAGGGGTCTAATATCACATCCTCAGTATATAGAAATAGTTTAAGATAAACAAAAAAAAGAAAAAGAAAAAAAAGACGAAAGCTAAAAGTCACTAGAGAAAATGCGAAAGGGGTCGGTCCCGGGATGGCGCGGGGAAGAAAAATAAATCGATAAGTTGGCCAATATATCGATTTAAAATGAAGAAAAAACTCGATTTTATTTTCAGAACCGACGTGTTAGCTAGCTCGAAGACTTCAAATCTAAAGATTCTTTTTTTTTTTTTATTATTGCGATGACTATATTTTGACTTTGCTAGTACAATTCTGTGGCCTATACCATATAGGGTAACCTAGACGCTCTCCGACTAACAAAATAAATTAACTATACTCCGTCTAAGGCTGGAAACAGGATTCGAGAAAAAAAAAAAAGTTAAACTAAAAAAAAAAAAAGAAAAGAAAATTTTAAAGAAAAAATAAATTAACAACTCTCATAAAAAAGTATAGACGCGTATGTACACAATTATAGGCTCTTTTCTACTACACGATTTAACTTAAAAATTACCGATCACTTTGACTCATACATACCACATATGTCTGATTATAAAATATATATTTGTTAAAAGGAGAGAGTTTTATATACATAAATATACACTTTTTTTTTCAAATACAAAATTAGGGTATACTTATGTATATAATTAAAAAAATAAAATAAAATATATATTCATTATATATATATAAACTGAAAAAAAATAGTCTACAATCGACAGTCGTTAATTATTATAATGGTGCTCTATAGATTGAACTGAGACAGAAACTACAATATTATATACAAGATAACATTTTAGAGTTTGTATACAGATTGTGAAGCAATGTTAACAACAGTAGCTGGTAGAAGTTACAAAATATCAAGGCAGAAACTTCAGTTTCATCGTTTTTTTGAAAAAAAAAAAAATTTAAACTATATCGATTCATTTTTAAATATCCTAAAAAAGAGGCTTAATCTTAAGTATACAATATTCTGGATTATTTGCAATATTATTATTTTTTTCTTTTTCTTGGGAAAAGGGGAAGATATTTTATTTCATTTCCTTATTCAATGTTTTCTTATATAAGTACTATCGATACACTATGGTAGGCATGAACTGTTGCTTACAGGTACTATAAAATAGATTATCTTATCTAGAGAATATATGAGAGGCGAGCCTGGTACCGGTATCGGTACTAGGCGCTAGCTGGTGTAGGTAACTGGGATGAAGCGCGCACATAATTTTTTTTTTTTTTATTTATACTTATATATATATATTTTTCATAAAACAGAAGACGACAAACTACTTGTCCTCTGTTTTTATTTTTCTTCGAAAAACTTGGACCAGCTACAGAGCCTCACGGGTAATTAGTACTAACATTATTCCATGGTATCAAAATACAATATTTTTTTTTTCATATACAATCGATCATATTAAAGATTTTTTTTTTCTTATTTATTCTCATTTTCACAAGCTGGCTACAACAAATGACATCCTTATATATATATATTTATTAATCTAAAGTACATTAAGTATTGCTTTTGTTCTGAGTTTTAACTCTCATCATTAAATGACAAAGGGTGTGAGAGATATAGAAACAGGGTAAGGATTTTTAGGACGAGAGGAAGGAGAAACCATATCCTAAAGTTATGTATAAATATATATAATATATAGAGTTATGTATATATATTTATATATTTATAATATGTATATAGGCGCGCTCACACAAAAACAATTCCGAACCATTAAGATTGCCCTCTTCCAAAGCATCCAACCGATAAAATATGTGATTCTTATTCTCTTTTAAATATTTACTATATAACAAACCCAGTTATTTATCAACAATTATTTATATATTTAGCGCATATTATAATGTACGCCAATTGGGAAATAAATGTGAGCTGTAAATATGTTACAATTGGGTCACACTAGAAGCTACTAAGAAAAACAAATTTTCTTCCTTTTATTTCAGTGTTTTTTTTCTTTTCCTCTTTTAATTATGTACATTATCAAATATGATTTCTTTTAAAAAAAAAAAGAATCAAACAATACAAAAAAAAAAAAAAAAAAACTTGCCCACTACAGTTCAAGTCAAACATCCCCAAAAAACCTATTTAAACCTAAATTTTGTTTTATTTTTATTCATTCAATAAAATTTAAATATGTACAAAAAATAATTTAATACTTATGTAGAGTATGCTATTTACTTATTTTTTAAAATGATAATTATTTTTTTTTAATTGATAAAACATTCAACAATCACAAATAGCATACTTAGGAAAAAACAGGCTGTGTAGGTATACGAACAGTATTCGAATTTTTTTTTTTTTTAGGCCTTTAGTGAGAACGTTTTTTGCCCTGATAATAAAATTTTAAAAAATCATAAAAAAACAATCGATGAAATAAATGAGAGACTGTGCTGCCACATTGCGGAGTGCGACTCCAAGCAGTCAGCTTAATTTACCATGTTGGTCCAACGTGACTTGATTATCAATGGATATACTCAGAGGGTCTGTAGTATCCTGTATTCCCATAGAAATTATTTAATAGAATACCCTGTAAGTATTAAAATATCGATTTATATTATCAACAAAACAAATTAACAACTATATAATAATAATTTTTTTTTCCGATAGAAAAAAAGGGTAAATTTGATGACCCATTATTAGAAAAAAAAAATCAGAACAAATATTGATTCAATTTAAGTTCCTCCTATCCGTGACTAACATTTCCCTACCGAATAGTGTAGCCATATTAACAATGTACAAAATAAAA
The DNA here is from genome assembly GCA_023052935.1 of Piezodorus guildinii. Taxonomy (NCBI): domain Eukaryota; kingdom Metazoa; phylum Arthropoda; class Insecta; order Hemiptera; family Pentatomidae; genus Piezodorus; species Piezodorus guildinii. Next base: position 149,291,766 of record CM041296.1, on the reverse strand, counting down.
ACAAAATATAATGTATTTTTATTTTATTTTATTTTTTATTTTTTACCACTATAACATACTACGAAAAAAATCATTTCAAAAATCGTCAACAATTATAACAACAGCGACAATCGATAAACGGTACAAGTATAGACTGTGCACTTATATTATGCGCCCAAATATTATTTACATTATAACTTTATTATTTTTTATTATTATTATTATTATTATAGATTAAAATATTCCATGCATAAAAGTGAGCTTAGGTGTTTCGCCTTACAAGAAGGGGACAAAACACTCATTACACGCCTACGAAGGACTCTGTTATGAAAATAAAGGTTAGGTGTAACGATATTTTATTTATTTTTTTATAAAATCAAAGGCTCTACCAAGGATGGGTACAGTGAAGGGCAGAATAGTACCTTTTCATTTTTTTTTTTCATATTTTTCTTTTATAATTTTTTTTTTTTTAAATAAGATTTTCTCAGTTATTTTTTTTTCTTTCTCATTACAATACAGGAGTGAAAACAAATATATACATAACTTGAATAAGTTTTATAAATGTATGTATACACGAGTTGCATTTCAGAAAGAAAAAAATAAAAGGAAAAAAGAAAGAAAAAAAGGAAAAGCATATATGATTTTTATGTATACATACATCGAAAAACTGACTGTTCAGAGGCTGCAAGTGCAGTTTCTGTACAAAGGTACTTGTTATATAACTAGGGATATTGTATTAGAAGAGTGTGATGGCCAATCCTGGGCACACTCAGCCAGAGACAACTGTAACTTACTACACCTTACTACAGGTTTACTATGAGGGACTCCAACTACGCTCCTAGAAGGCTAGAACTGTGACTTCAATGGTAGCCGTTGGTAAATGCTGCTGGTATCAAGGGACCCTGCGAACAGAACACAGCTTCATTAGTCCGGGTCCAAGTCTCGCCGGCAACATCTCACCTGAAAAACTAGCGTGGAATCCAACAGACGCGCGAAAAGCCAAGGACTAGGTCAGCTATGAGTCAGCATCCAACTATCGTAGCAGGCGATTTTAATTTCATACTTAATCAGTATCAGACTAAGATATTGCCAATTGGGAACAATGAAAAACGAAGATGGAGAATTATCAGTAGGTATTTATGAAACAGTGGCAGTGTAAACGACAAGCCTAACTTATTATAAATATTCTATCACATTTAATAAAATATTTTCCTGATTAATTTCCTGACATAGATGACACAAAGAACATAGATGTCGCATTGTACTTATAAAAAAAATCTGGTGCGGGCAACACACGACTTTTACTTGCCTCGATTTTTAAAATCGATGAAAGAATTTTCAAATACAGTTAGAGATAAAAATACGTGAAACTATTAAGGAATTAATCGAATTGAATTTCTATAGAAACATGTGTTTTATTAAAAAATCTATTATATTATTATCTAAAATAATCAGTTAGTTTTATCTTCTTCTCATCACTCTCTATTAACTTCTAAAAGGTTGTGTATGAGATGATATTTTCTCTAAAATATTTAGCTTTCCTACAATATATCATACATGTATATTACTGCTCTTATGTTCAAAAACGAAAAATTGCATTAAAAAAATATTTTTTCTATTTTCTCCTTTAGTTGGGTATCGAATTTATTCAATTTATATATTTACCTGTTTTTTCATCAGCGTTAACAAGATAATCTAGCTATTATTATTGAATCTACAAAATTAAAGGTACTTTAGAGAAAGAAAATTTAAAATATCGGCATTTAAGCCCTGTCAGACCATTTTAATCAGAATAAAACCTACATGATATTAAAGCCTATTAAAATTTACATCGATATAGCGAGTTTAATCAAAATCGTCGGAACCGTTTCAGAGAAAATCGAAAAAAGGTGCAAAATGCATGGTATAAAGTGCCTTTTCTGGTAAGCTCATTTTGATGAAAAAAGTATTGTCACGTCTCGGGCGTATAGTTGTCTTAAATATGAAATTTCAGTTTCATAGGACTTACCGTTTCCGCCCGGGAGTTCCGCCCCACACACAGACCTTTTTGCGGGGCTTGGTTATTTGGACTCAGCGAACCCTAAAACGTGTATTTCCGTTGAAAACTGGAATTCGAAAATTTTCACGATCGCAATACTTCACCTTACTATATATAGTAAGTGAAAGTAAAAATCACCAGTTTCATTTGTTACACACCTTACCACACTTATATAGAGATTCTTTTATTATTAATGTTTCTTCAAACAGAAGGCAAGAGAATTGAAATAATATACGAACTAAGTGTCCTTTTTACTTTCTCATACCTATATACGAAATATATTGTAGAAGGAAATTTTGCGATCTTTAAAATTTTCGAATTCCAGTTTTCAACGAAAAACCACGTTTTAGAGTCTCCTGAGTTCAAATGACCAAGTCCCGCAAAAAGGTCTGTGAGTGTGTGTGGTAAGTCAAGCACAAAAACGGAAATTTGTAGGAAGCTGATATTTTAAGCCCTTTTTTTAAAGCCCGATTTCAGTCTGATTGAAACAGTCTGACGGGGCTTAAATGCCAATATTTTAAATTTATCTAAAGTAAATTTAATTTTGTAGGTTTCATAAAATTAACCATATCATGAAATTATCCATTCCTAAAAAGGAACTAAATATGCAAGTTGAACGAATTTGATAACTAACTAAAGGATAATAGAACAAAAATATTTTTAATGCGATTTTTTTTTTTTTTTTTATTTAACGTTGCTTTATGCTGCTATGGCTAATGGGACGATGCTACAGTGGGAGTCCTAAATTTTGCCTATCCAGGTTTTATTAGGATAGGGATCTTTAACGAGTACCTGACATCGCACAGGCTCGGGACCACCTTTTAACGTCCCTCCCCTCCCATCCGAAGGACGGCGTAACTAAGGATTTTTCACTCCCATTAAAAAATCCTAGGACCGCCTGCGGGTTCGAACCCGTGACCTTTGGCATAGGAGGCTGTTGTGCTAGACACCCAGGTACAAATGATCCCGCTAGAGATAGAAATGGTCATTAATGAAACACATTTTATTATCGTGTGCCGAACCTTCGAGATACACATTTCATATTTATTTACCTTCAGAATGATTTTCGGAGTAAGTCAGCAATAATTTATATTCGAGCAGAAAAAAATCTGGTGCGCGCAACACACGAATTTCACTTACCTTCGTTATTTATATCAATTAAAAAAAAATTAGAAACGAAAATAAATTGTTTAAGAAAAATTTACATTGGATTTTAAAAGAAACATGTTTTTTTTATTTAATAATCTATTATATTATTATCTACGGCTTTTCATAACTCTCCGTTACTTTTTACAATAGTATGTATGAAATTATATTGTTTTTAAATCTCTAGTATTCCAAAGGAACATTATACATGTATATTACTGATCTTATATATATGCATTAAATAAATATGTTTGCAGTTTTCTCCTCTAGTTGGGTATTGAATTCATTCAATTTATATATTTACCTGTTTTTCATCAGTGATAACAAGATAATATAGTTATTTTTATAGAATCAACAAAATTAAAGTTACTTTAGAGAAAGAAAATTTAAAATATCGGCATTTAAGCCCTGTCAGACCATTTTAATCAGAATAAAACCTACATGATATTATAGCCTATTGAATTTTACATTGATATAGCGAGTTTAATCAAAATCGTCTGAACCGTTTTCGAGAAAATCGAAAAAAGGTGCAAAATGCATGGTATAAAGTGGCTCTTCTGGTAAGCTGATTTTGATGAAAAAGGTTTTGTTGCGTCTAGGGCGTATATTTGTCTTAAATATGAAATTTCAGTTTCATAGGACTTACCGTTTTCGCCCGTGTTAACACACACACAGACCTTTTTGCGGGTCTTGGTTATTTGGACTCAGGGGACCCTAAAACGTGTATCCCCGTCGAAAACTGGAATTCGAAAATGTTCACAATCGCAATACTTTCTCTTACTACATATTTCATATATTGGTACGTTAAAGTAACGACAGTCAGTTATTTTTATTCCGAAGAAAACAGTAGATAGAGTACGAACGATATTGAAAGTAACTGTAAGAAGATCTATGCTCAATAAAAAAAACAAAAATGTTTTTCCACTATTTTGGCAGTATTAATGCTATTTTTTGAGACTTAAAATACCTCTTACACCTAATTTTCTAGATAGAAGACGTGAACTAAGTAATTTAGCAACTGAATAATAACACGAATTGCCCGCCTTTAACCGAGACTTCATTTCCTCTTGGATTTCGTTATAAATAAATACATATACGAGGAATGTTTTTTAAGTAAGTACCGTTTTGGAATTAAAAAAAGACGTGCAAAGATATCGCAAAAAATTTTATTCTTACTTGAAAGCCTGTACCTTAATCTACTTTTCTACATAATTTCCATGAATTATGAGGCACTTGTCATAACGCGGCACCAGTTTTTGAATACCCTCCACAAAAAAAAATCTGCCGCCTGACTTGTTAACCACTGCATCACAAATGTTTTGACTTCGTTATCGTCTTGAACACGCCGACCGCCCAGGTGTTTCTTCAAGTGCGGGAACAAATGGTAGTCGCTGGGCGCCAGATCAGGGCTGTATGGAGGATGATCTAAAGTTTCCCATTTAAATTATTTGATGAGATCTTTGGTCCGATTAGCCACCTGTGGACGGGCATTGTCATGCAGCAAAACGATACCCTTACTCAACTTTCCACGTCTTTTGTTCTGGATTGCACGACGCAGATTTTTCAATATTTCACAATAAGACGCTGCATTGCTTGTCTCATTACGAGGCAGAAACTCCACTAGCAATACGGACGCCTACTCCGTTCTTCATCATGCACATTTGTGCGGCCATCTTTAAATGCTCTCACCCATTTCCTTACCATTCCATTACTCATAATGTTTTGTCCGTAAACTTCTCAAAAAAAAAATCTCACGATGAATATCGATCGGTTTTACGCCTTTAGCACAAATAAATCGTATAACAGCCCGTACTGACTCGTACTCAGCGGGACTGACGATTGTCGAAGGCATCTTGAACACTCAGTAGACAACGTATACAATGAAGAAAATTCATGAAAATTATGTAGAAAAGTAGATTAAGGTACAGGCTTTCATATAAAAATAAAATTATTGCGATATCTTTACACGTCTTTTTTTAATAACAAAACGGTACTTAATTAAAAAAACATGCCTCGTATATAACTTTTCATAAAATAAAAATCGAAACTACACAAAACTGTCTTCAATAAAACGTAATTGAAATCCATTTCACTCCGTTACTTAATATTACCTGAAAATTATACATTAAATAGAGAGTGTATTGTAAAACGGAATTCGAACTAAACACATGGTTTAAATACAATGAGTAGATAGCGATAATGGGAACGTAGGAGAGGACTTAACCAGTCTTGTATTGCACAAGTTGCAAGCTATTGCCAACACAGGTATCCGATAATAGAACGGCATTCCGGCATTTAATGCAATGTGGTATTGGATGCGATAAAATCCAAAGTGCTGGTGGCGAACAAACGGCTTTGTAATACCTTTAAATATAGTTTTCTACAACAATAATCGTTTCAATGTTACCTGAGTCTAAACGCAATCCAGCAAAATAGATAATTAATATGTCAGTTCTTATGAATCCTATCAACAAGAATGACGTCTCGAAATAAAAAAAACGCTGCAAATTATTACACAATGGTTTATTATTTCCAAATTACTATATTAGGGTACAACTGTTTATAAAGCTGCAGATAAGGAATTAACTAATATGAAAAGCAATAAATAATTCAAAGGGAAATAGCATATCACCACTGCTAATTTCAAAACACTATATCTCTGCTAGTTCTGATCCAATTTCAATGATCCTTTTTTCATTTTGTAGGAAATTTAATGATCTATGAAATAACCAACCTAGAAGGACACACTCTGACAATAAATAGTTAAGACTATTGAAATAAATAATCTTGACCGCCGCTCGAACTATCTTCCGTACAATTTATTTGGCTTTATAAAATAATCTGAAGATTATTGAAGTTCCAAATTTTTTTTTGTTGGTATTTATTTGTTTATTCTGTTTTGTTCAATTTAGCTTTAGAATGTGCCATAGAAAAGGTGATGTGTACCGAGAAAGGTTTAAATATGGGTGACAAGATTACTGTTTTGGGGTGTGCCGATGATTTGGTACTGCTAGGTGAAGACACGGAAACCATACAACTAAATGCAAGTGTGTTAATAAAAACCGGTAAAGAAATAGGACTCGAATTAAATAACGATAAGACGAAATATATGATTAGTAGCAGTAATGGTGGCGATCTTGATGATTTAATATTTCAGGTCATACTTTTGAACAAGTTGAGAAATTCAAGTATTTAGGTTCAATAATAACTAGAAAAAATGAAATCCAGGAAGAAATAAAGTCCCGGTTAAAGGTGGGAAATCCCTGTTACTATTCAGTTGCTAAATTATTTAGCTCGCGGCGTCTGTCTAAAAACTTAAAGGTTAGAATTTATAAAACTATTACGTATAACATTCTTTACGGATGTGAAACGTGGCCGCTTACTTTGAAGGATGAACAACGGCTTAAGGTTTTCGAAAATAAGGTGTTGCGTAAAATATTTGGTCCGAAGAAAGATGAGGCCACTGGGGAGTTTAGAAGCTTGCACAACGCGGAATTGCGGAGTTTGTACCCTGTGAATATAATTGAGTTGATAGCATCGTGGAGACTCAAATGGGCGAAAAGGACTATTTTACTATTTCAAAGGATATACCCGATTTTCATATTTTAAGGACTGTTTTAATTACTTTTTTTTGTTTTTCATTCAAAGTTAAAGTAACCAAGGGTAACAAGGCTTCGGGACTGGATGATGAGAATCGCCATAACCTCTACATCCCATGAAGGGTCTTGGTTCAGTACTTATTAGATTTGTACTGCATCATGGCCGACGGCAGGTTTTCCCGATCCTATCAAAATTTATTAATGGTACTTTCGGAATGATAGTTTATAAAATGGAACTATGAACTGCATTCTAATCCGTATTCGAGTTTAAGGAAATTAATAATTATTATCCAAAATGTTGGCAAATATTTTCAATATTGGCCCTCACTCGGCGAAGTACAGTTTATTATAACGTTGCGCAGTTTATTACCCACTGCGATACAATTCCCTCGCATAGAGCTGCAACATATCCTATATTACGGCACTTTATCAAATCTAATAGCCTTATTAGATCGTTGATCATCGTGTTAAAGCTAGTTGGATAAAGTGTGGCTTAGTAGTGAGGTAATGCTGGTGCCGTACAGATTTTTGAGAAATAGTGTGGGCGGAATACATATTTATTGGATTGTTTCACATGAAATGTACGTTTTTACAGTTTCTGAAATACATAAAAGATTTTGCAGATCTCTGTTGTTTTCTTCCGAATGTTTACATATTTAAAGTAAACAGTTACTAATCCTCTACCTTTGTATTATAAACATTAGCTTCCCAATCAATTACCCACTTTTTAGTATACCTCCAAATATTAACATGGAAACACGCGATAAGTTTTCAGCTGGGGATACCGACTTGGAAAACATGCCCGAAGAAGACCGATACTTGGATACATGGGTACCTCATGATCTCACTGAGCGGCAGCAAGACCCCATGTTTCAAAACATACCTTACAAAAATTGAAAGAACTTGGCTACGAAGTTCTTCCGCACCCACCATATTCTCCCGACTTGTCTACAACAGATTACCACCTGTTCAGGAATTTAGACAACTTCGTTAAAGGAAAACTTTTTGAAAATGATGATCAAGTGAAAAGTGCGTTTTTAGATTTTGTCTTACTTCAAAGCTCAGAGTTTTTCAGTTCGGGGATAAAAAAGTTGGTGACACGTTGGGAAAAATGTGTAGAAAAAGAAGGTAAATAGTTCGAATAAAATTATCTTGTTTTCATATCGTATTTTTAATAAAAATCATTTACCTTGAAAACGGACATTTCATGCGACACAACCCAATAGATTTTATTACATGTCCTATAACATAATGGTTATAGCCTTTAAATTATGGCCTGTTCGTATTATGCTGCCTATGAAGTGCGACCAATGAGTAGCTGTTTCACAATTCTATATCATGTTTAATAATATTTAGATCATTAACTTTTTTCACAATGCAGTTGTAAATTTCAATAACTAGATAATAATAATATATTTAAAAAAAATATTATTGTAATAATAAGGTATAGAGACTTGACGATATAATATACGGTAACTTGCTGAAGCACCAAAATATGATCTCGGACATAGAACAAATTTGAATTATAAATTTAGCCAAATCTTTAGAGACCAGAGACCCATTCTATTAGCTAGACAGCAGTGGCGGTCCCTAGAGACAGCAGCCATGTGCCAGGTTAGATCCGAAGGGACGAGGACGATTTACATATGGTTAGCTATAGCCGTATCAGTGACTAGTGAGGTCCAAAGCGTGTCTTTTAGCCCTCAAGAATAATCACTTCTCTTCAGGTTTAATTCGAATTTGCAATATATTTCGAGTGGAACGTATAAGATACCCTGAAATATCCTGGAACCTATATTTTATTTCATTTAGGTAGATTTATTTTATTAAAAAAGATTGGATCAGCTAATAGAGAATTCGTAATACCGAGGCAGAGGATCTAACTCAGGCAGATAACTTTGGTATTTCCCTAAATTGATCAAAGATAGGTTTCAGAACAGGTCTAAACAACTAAAAGAGGAATACTGTTTAGCAATGATTCCTTTGATTGAAACATGCGATTTATTAATTTTTTTTTTTTTTTTTTTTTAACATAATTTATTGAAATTTACAACTGTACTTCAAAGTACAACAAGTAAATGTGACAAAAGATAAATGGCGTGAAACAGACTTGAAGAAGAACTACCCAATGGCAGCACTCCTGTAACTTTTCTAAACTAGAAGATCTCGAGGCCATCTTCTTTTCAGACGTCTCGGAGGATTGTCAGGAATGGAAGAGGAAGTAAGGATTGAAACTAGTGGGTTAGAGTGGGAGAGGAGTTTGTTATGGAAGGAGTGATATCTGGTTCGGGCTAGATCAGAAACAAATGGAATATTTAGGTCTTTATGGATGAATTTATTTGTGACAAAGTAAGGAGCGTTGAGGATTTTACGAAGGATTTTGGATTGTAAGGATTGGGTGCGGGAAGAATTTGATGGTTTAGTAGATCCCCAAAGCTCAACTCCGTATCTCCATATAGGCCTAATGATAGTCATGTAGAGGAGTCTTTTGTAGTTAAGTGTGAGGTTAGAGCGTTTGTCAAGTAAGTGTTAAAGTAATCGAAAGCGGCGAGCAGTCTCTTGTCGTTTCAGTCTAGTGTGGAATTTATTTAAACACGTGACTCAAAGTTTTTCAATCTGGGATAGAAAACTGAGTAAGCTATTGGCAGAATTATGGTTAATAACTACTTTGAATAAAAACTATTTTAGATTTTATCTATTAATTTTTTTATTTTCTTCCTTTTTCTAAAAAAAAAGTTATTTCATGTGTTACATCTCTAAATTGTGTAGATAACAAAAATCGGTGTTTTTTTCTGTACAATAATATTTTAGACTTCGTCCGTATCAATTTTATTATTATGATCGGGATTTAGAATTTTTTTTTTCTCGGGTTCTGCAACTTGCGTCACACTCCTAATTTAGTACCCTGAACGCCAGTGCTCCCTATCCCTGCAGTCCCTTCTGGCGCCATGTCCTCCCTCACACCTCTACATCCACGTTTTGCGGGGTCTTCCTCGTCTTCGCCTCTTCTGCGCAGAGCACTTCATCATTTTATATGGCCAACGCGTCTCGTCCATCCTGGATATGCCGCAAGCTCTTCTCCAAAAGTACATCCCCTGAGCCAACAATCTCCTTTTAGACGATTTAGCACTGCCCCATATTTCTGCCCCATATAAAGTGGACCCTAAGGGGAAGGAATGGTAAATATTTTTATTCGTAAGAAGCGACACCTGTTTGCTCCAGAGAACACCATCCAAGATACCTATGATCCTTCTACCACTTCCATCGTTTCCGGAAATCCGAAACGCCAAGATATTTAAAGATGTTGCTCAATAGAATTTTTAAAAGATTATATTTTAAAGTACGTAAATGAAACTTTTTAGTTTTATTTTCTTTTGGCAGAAGAACATACTGATTTTCTCCGCAATCCGATCTTGACAGCGCGACGTATAGCTGACCGCGTGAAAAACAGTCTTGGCGTAAATCGATTCCTACGTGTTTAAATGTTTGCCCCTGTGATTTATAAATTGTTACAGCAACTTAACGGGAAATTGAATTATTTTAAAATTAAAAGGTAAATCATTGGGATGCGAGGTTAATTTTCTTTCTTTTTTTTTCCACATTTTCCTCTGATTTTTCGCTCCTATTGGTCGCAATGTGATGTATAGCCTATAGAATTCCTCGATAAATGGACTATCCAACAAAAAAAGAATTTTCAAGTCGAACCAGTAGTTCCTGAGATTAGCGCGTTCAAACAAACAAACTCTTCAGCTTTATAATATAAGTATAGATATACGCTGCAAATTTCAGTGAATGAATCAAATTTAAAATAAAATTGCGTACGGAAGTAAAGTAAACGTGTCGATAAGTACCTGAGGGACCGGTTAAGTGCGACCTGTTCAAAAGGCATAAGGTACCGGGGGCACTATCTGGCGGAGGATATGGATATCTGCTTGATTCATTTGTTTTCGAAGGAAGTTGAACGTGCGGTAAGATAAACAGCAGGGGCTTTCAGCTCGCCAAGTTACACAGGCCCGCCCCAAACTTGGTCGCGGTCTGGAGATAATTCCGTTCGGACAATACTATTCCCTATAGTTAGTCTTAAACACTTGGCGGGGTTTAACCAATGGCATCCTTAGTCTGCTGTGGAATGCCAACAGACTGGAGAGATATGAGGCTATTATATAATTTATAACAATATTTCTATTAAATAAAATATCCAGGGTGACTTATAAATGTCTCGCCATATTGTGAGAGCAGATACTAGTCCTTATGTGGAACAAAAAAATTCATATGACCCAGAGTGGGACTCTCAACGGTTAGAGAAGAAAATCAATTTTTACTTTCACTTACAATATATAGTAAGGGAAAGTATTGCGATCGTGAAAATTTTCGAATTCCAGTTTTCAAAGGAAATACACGTTTTAGGCTCCCCTGAGTCCAAATAACCAAGTCCCGCAAAAACTCCCGGCCGAAACGAAAAGTCCTATGAAACTGAAGTTTCATAGTCAAGACAACTATACCCCCGAATCGTTACAAAACCTTTTTCATCAAAATGAGCTTACCAGAAGAGCCACTTTATAACATGCATTTTGCAACTTTTTTCGATTTTCTCAAAAACGGTTCCGACGATTTTGATTAAACTAGCTATATCGATGTAAAATTTAGTGTGTTTAATATCATGTAGGTTTTATTCTGATATAAATAGTCTGACAGGGCTTAAATGCCGATAGTTTAAATTTTCTTCTTCTAAAGTACCTTTAATTTTGTAGATTCAATAAAAATAACTATATTATCTTGTTAACGCTGATGAAAAACAGGTAAATATATAAATTAAATAAATTCGATACCCAACTGAAGGAGAAAATAGAAAAAAATTTGTATATTTTATGAAAATAACCATATTATCTATTTAGCATTGATAAATAACAGCTAAATATGCAAGTTGAGCAAATTTGTAAAGCAACTAAAAGAGAAAACTCAAAAAGTATTTTTTAAATGCAATTTTTGGTTTTTGAACATAAGAACAGTAATATACATGTATGATATACCGTTGGAAAGCTAAAGATTTTAGAAAAGAATATTATCTAATACACAAGAGCTTTTAGAGTTAATAGAGAGAGAGACAATAAGCCGATAAAACTAAGTGATTATTTTAGATACCTTTATCTAAAATAATCACTTAGTTTAAAGGTTTAATAGATTTTTTAATAAAACACATGTTTCTATAGAAATTCAATTTAATTAATACTTTAATAGTTTCACTATTTTTTATGTCTAACTGTATTTGAAAATTCTTTAATTGAATTTAACAACGGTGGTAAGTGAAAGTCGTGTGTTGCTCGCACCAGATTTATTTTGCTGTTATCCATAATTTTCCTTTAGAAAAACTCAATAACATCTACTTCCAGGTACACGTAAAGAAAAACAGGTGGTAGCTCATGAATCAAGAAAACATTTCCAAGAAGGCTAAAAAGTCAAACCCTGAAAATAAAAAAGAAAGTGTCGCACAACGTCAGGGAGAAAATTGAATTTTAATATTTTAAGAATCCTCACACGAGACTGAATCGACAAGAAACTATATATTGTTTTTGTAATTAAATACCGATAAGACGAAATATATGATTAGTAGCAGAAACGGTGGCGATCTTGGTGATATTGATGTATCAGGGCATACTTTCGAACACGTAGAGAAATTCAAGTATTTAGGTTCAATGATAACAAGAAAAAATGAAATCCAGGAAGAAATAAAGTCCCGGTTAAAGGTGGGAAATGCGTGTTATTATTCAGTAGCTAAATTACTTAGCTCGAGGCTTCTGTCTAAAAACTTAAAGGTTAAAATTTATAAAACTATTATTCATCCGACGGTTCTTTACGGATGTGAAACGTGGCCGCTTACTTTGACAGATGAACAACGGCTTAAGGTTTTCGAAAATAAGGTACTGCGTAAAATATTTGGTCCGAAGAGAGATGAGGCCACTGGAGAGTTTAGAAGAATGCACAACGCGGAATTGCAGAGTTTGTAACCTGTGAATATGATTGAGTTGATAGCATCGCGGAGACTCAAATGGGCGCGTAAAGTTGTTGGGCTCGTGAGGAACGGATTCCGAGAAAGTTGGTATTCGCTGAACCGACTGGTAGGCGTCTGAAAGGTAGGCCGAAGCGTCGATGGGAGGATTGCATTAAGGCTGATCTCGGGGGCTTGGACTTGACCGGTGAACATTGGACGAGTCTGTGCAGGCGAAGTTTGGTGGTATCGGCATTGAACCTTCGGACATAGGCTTTATTATTAATGTTTTCTTGCTAGATGTGCTATTTTTATTTGTTCCAGTCCCAAAATTTGTCCCAGAATAAAAGTTTTTTTCTATTCTATTCTATTATATAATATATATAATTGTTGTCATATATAACAATAAATAACGTAAGAATAGATCCCAAAACATAGACCGTGTCCGTTTAGAGCCACTAAACCCTCATAACCGTTCGGGGTTGCGGGTGATGTATAGCCTTGTGTCCATTTCTAGGTTATATTTATAGAGGTACTCTAAGTCATTCATTAAAATGTTATATCGCATTGTTTGCTGATTTTCTATAATCTACAATAAAATACTGATCGGTTAAATAGATCCGATAGCAGAGGTACTTGGTACACAACCTTGATAAATCATAGAATCCAAACATAAATATTTCGTAAAAAATATGCCTGAAACACTAATAATACTATCGTCTGGAACCTGTGAAAAAATGTCGCTCTCTCGACCGTTATCTAGGGCTTTTTTTGTATCTAGTTTAGGAAAACTAAAAGAGAGAGAGAGAGAAAGGATAAAAATGAATATGAAAAAACTGATTTTTTTGTGATAAGCAGAGTTTAACTGCTATAGGTGGCCTAATTGTGTGAGGTTAGTTTGGTGTGAAAGTTATGTGATGAGTTTTGCTCCTTTCTGTTATCTAAAGTTTTATTTAGCATCGTATTGATTTAATATGTAACATAAGATTGAGAGTACTATTAATATGTCAGATATACATAAAACATGTATATAATATATACAGATGGATAGATATGATATTAATGAGAAATTGAATATCTATACATTTTGACTTAAAATAAATATGTTTAGGTCGAAATCACAGATGAAAGAAATGAATAAAATATGATTTTACTTTGGTTAATCAGCCGTTGATGACTTTGGTGTATTACGCCTTAATGTCCTAACATATATAAAAACTTTGCTTAATGCCCCATTAATAAAAAAATGATAATGTTTTATATTTATTATTTACTCACTATATCTGGTATATTAAATTTTATTTTAACCTGTTGAGAATGAAAATAATCCATGTAGTTTTGATCCTTACTTCACATCTAGGTATAATAGAAAAACACCAAGAATGAATTTAAAATACAGATAAAAAAGGTTGAAAATTCGGCAATATGCAATACACTTAAGGGAACATCGCATAACAACCATACAGCTAGGGCATGCAAACAGTCAACAATAAGGTGAACATCAATTTTAAATAAACATTTATGGAAATTATGAAAGCATAACATAAGTTTTATTATTATTTAAAAAAAAATCTTTTGATTATTTTATGGATATAACTTTTAAAATATTGTAATTAAGGTCCAATTTTAAAATCCCTACTCATAAGTTATAACAGGAATTTGTTAGAATTGTTTAATCTAAAACATATATTTTTATTGAAATTAAATTTTTTCAACTCTAACTTTCTTTAAAAGTACCTAAATTGGTTTTTACAACGAAGGTAAGTGAAAGTCGAGTGTTGAGCGCACCAGTTTTTGAAATGAAAGATGAAAAAAAAATAAACAAATAAGTTAAATGACAGTGGAGTACTATCGCGATAGTGAGTTATCATCATGGAGGGTGTCCTATTTAAACTACAATTTAGCAAAATATTACTAAATTATAGCTAATCTAGTCCTTAATTTATAGTTATTAATATTATCTAACTCGTGCGTTTTTACATTTTTCAAAATAATGAGAAATAAATCATTCACTCAATGTTATGTTGTTATCGTTTAGGAAAAGTTAATTTGGTAACTTTTAATAGAACTATTGAAAAAAATTAATTATTTAGAAAAAGGGTAAAAAATGATATATTCTTTTTTACACTATGTGATCCCATGTTATAGTTGTTTAATTAAAATGTAACCTAACCTGGAAGGTTCAAAATCAGTGTTGCCACTAATTATAACAGTGTTGCCAATGATTATAAAAGTTAAATTAAATCATTAGTGAAACGAAGTAAAAAAAAATACAACACAAATAAAAAAAATATATTAATTAAAATTAAAAAAAAAGTCCCTCCCATTAGCTACAGCAGCATAAAGGGACGTTAAATAAATAAAAAACGAAAAAAATCCATGAAGTGATTTGGGCGTCGTAAGCGCAATTAAACAGGATATTATTTCATGACCAGTATTTTGGGCTAGGAATTTAACAATTGTTAAAAGTACATTGAATGCACGTAACATATATATATATATTTTAAATCCAAAATTGGAAAGATATTTAAAATAAATTAAATAAAAAACAAAACAAATAAAAGGTCACGGGTTTCAAACCCGCAGGTGGTCCTAGGATTTTTTAATGGGAGTAAAAAATCCTTAGTTACGCCGTCCTTCGGAGGGGACGTTAAAAGGTGGTCCAGAGCCTGTGCGATGTCAGGTACTCGTTAAAGATCCCTATCCTAATAAAACCTGGATAGGAAAAATTTAGGACTCCCACTGTAGCATCGTCCGATTAGCCATAGTAGCATAAAAGTGACGTTTAACGAATAAACAAACAAACAAAAAAACAAATAAAGTTTCTTCAATTTGACTTATTTTTAAATCGTCCATATTTTTTTCAAGAGGAGATTTATAGGTTTTATTTTTAAATTTAGCTTACTTTGGGTTAGAAGTCTAAAAAAATCCGTCATAATATATTATATATATATATATATTATCATTATATATTATATATATATATATTTTTTTTTTTTTTTGTAATTTTAAGTATCCACAGATCTCAGTCAATTAACGTAGATCAATAGTATCTGAATTTTTTATACTCAAACATTCCTTGTAAATGTTTGTGAAAATATATTCCTAACGTTTTTACGAAAACAATTAAGTATGCAAATCATACCAAACACCAGATATTTCAAAGATTTGCAAAAATTTATGATATTAAAAAATTTACTCGATCACTCACTAACCGTTTTAAGAAAGAAAATGAAACTGAAAAAGTATTTTATTTCATATTTATCATAAAAAAAGTTTTGAGAAAGTCGAAAATGATAGTTCCTGGTATTTTACTAATAACTGACCATGGCTAAAACCGAAATTCATTTGAATTTAAATAAATTAGAATAAACAACAACTTTTTTTTTTTAAACTTAGTTGCTTTTTTTAAAACATATTCGTATGAAACGTAGACGTATAGAGTAAATAATAAAATCAAACACAATAAATATCAATTCTAAAAGTAGATGTATCGAGGAAAAATAATAAGGTGTGGAATGAAAATTTTCATTTATCAAAAATAAGATTGAAATCAGAGAAACAAATTAAACTAAAATAATGTAATGGAATTTAGGGAGAAAATAAATTATATTTAAAATAAATTGGTACATTAGTACTCTTAGATATTTTTCATGTTTGGAAAGAATTTTCCATATAACATTATTTACAAATTATAAAATTATTTTGTTAGGTGCTGACTCGATGACTCATAGCATAAGATAGAAACGTGGTATAGTCATTGGCTCTTAAAGTACACATAAAAAGCATAGAAAATATAAAGATATAGAAATAAAAACATATAATACAAGCAAAACATATAGAGTATGTAAATAAAATAAATATATAAATGTATGGTAAGAATACTGCTCATGAATTCTTTATTATCACAAGAAAGAAATGACAAAAAAAATGGAGACAAAATAATTTATTTTAAGAACAGTTTATTTCAATTGAAATGATAATAAACTAAAAAATAATGTGAATTCCGACAAGTGAAGAAATTTCAAAATATCCGGAACTTCTGAGACAACTTCTCAAAATAATACAGATAATATGACGATTATTCGTGAACTAAAATCAAAATAATAAACCAAAAGGACCTAGACTTCAGGAAAATTCCTCTTCAAGCTAAAATAAAAATATAAAGATTAGAATGAAGACAACTTTGTCACATAGAAAAAAACAAACAAAAAAATATGCAACCATAGAGGTCTATGGATCAAAATGAATTAAATTTGGCACTAATTTGGGTGATTTGGCACCCACGTTATAAGGGTTAGTTGAGCCAAAAGACGGTCTTCTCATCCTAGGATCGTCTTACTGATATTACATAAGACTTAATTCAAAGATTAAATAATTATCCTGTGACACCTGGAGTCGAAACAAGGATCTAAAAAATGGAGTTTCCTATCCAATTGACCAACTCGTTCCGAAAAAAATAAACAAATAAGGGAATTAAAATAATTATATGATGAATAAATTAGTTAGGGGTGCAGTTACCAAGAAAACACAACAATAAGACAACCTTATTTTATTTATGTGCCAACTGTTTATAAAAAATGGGATATAAATCTCAATGCCTATGAACAAGTGAAACATGGAGTCAATGATAGAAAGATCTGAATGGAGGATATAATTCGAGTAATTAAGAAAAACAATGAGCATAACTATGAATCCATATCATACACATAATAAATAAACATTAAGTATAAAGAACAATGAACACTTATAAGAATTTGGATACTCACAGGGTTGTAGGTGATGGGTGCCCTGCTGACTGCGATGGTCGGGAAGGCAGAGGACTGAGGGCTTGCTGCTTGGACGTACTCTGGCTGCGGGCCGGGGGTGGAAGTGTACATGTCTAGGGCCGGGCCTGGGCTGTTAGCGCCGGGGAACCCTGCGGTTCGCGGGGTGTGAGGCGATGCCGGAGGCCCGAACCCCGCGGCTGCTGCCGCCGCTGCTGCTGCTGCCTGGTAGTTGTTCATCACTGCAACACCAACGGGTTCCAAGTTCTTGTTAGTGTCTAACAGTTTACACGTCTCTAAGTCTCAACATGTTAGTATGAAGCATGGTCATTAGAAAAAAACAAAATAAAAAACATTCTTTGTCATGGTTAAAACTCTTCTGACTGATATTCAGTTCAATATGAAAATGTATTTCAAGTTCTAAATGAAAGCTTGCCGCAGAAACTTTTTATAAAATACAATAATGGTGGCGATCAGCCCATTAGCTATTAAACTTTGTTTGTAGAAAGAACTCGTAGATGCATCCATACTGCTCTACCGAACCAATGAGGCTGAATCCTAGTCCCACCTGTACTCATTCAAACTCACAATCTTTCTTGGATATGTAAGACCCGACGGGCAACTTGTTGCCACTATAAACTTTCTTGGAGAATCGCCATGTGGTCTCTGAAATACATACCGCGACTAAAGACCTACACGGTCTACTGCACCAATGGAATAAAAATCAGGTTCACTTATTTTTACATTTTATATATATTTATATTGTACATACGAAATTAATGGCTACTATTACCGTTTACATTCATTGTCCTTGAGTGTGGTATTATATTATTTAGATCGTATGTTTTTTTCAGTAAATTAACAAAAATAAATTTCAGTAATTTAGAAAGTGTTCGGATATTTCACCTTACCAACCTTAAAACAGTTTATACTTTTTTTAATAGTAATTTCGAAATTTTGTTCTTATTGTAAAAAGCGCCTCCGTTAAACCAATATTACACCTTTATATAGAAGATGACTAAAAAGTATAAGTAAATCGATGTGACGAGAAAATGAATAGCATTTTTATCAAAGACTCCCCTACCCCTTCATATACTACCCATAATTCGATAAAATATATATATTTATATTATAAGGTTTAGAAAAAAACTAAACGAAATATTTTATAGGTTTGTTAAGATAATAAGTAGATATTCAGCAACAGTATAATCAAACGGTGTGTTACACATGGCAGTGATCATGATAAGGCTAAATAGTTAGAGCACCTATCACGTGCAGTATGATATTCTGGTGATACTTTCATGAAAGCGATAGTCTAATAGTTTACACGACGTCGGTTTTCAGACTAATTACCGCGATGAAAACTTACATATTTTCAGATTTTTGCAACACACTGTCTGACTAAAACTCCGAGATATTTTTTATCAAAGCATGTATCGTGTAAAAGACTAGATTCTATCAAAGCTAAATATATGAAGCTTGCATTTGAAACTTGAAATATATTTTTAGGTTGAACCAAATTTCTGATTGGTGTGAGTCAGGTTCGACAAAGGATGCCCCTAATTTAAACAAAAATAAAAATCTATGATTCCATACCTTCTACCCTTCTACTATCGTTAATAACCTCTACGAAGACTACAGTTTTAAAATAAAAAATTAAAATAATAACCTGAAAATTACGGAGCTCAATACTTTCACCAAATTATTCACCACAAAATATACTCTCTTCCATGAGATCTTTCGGGGCATATTTTTCCATTTTACTTATTGAGCAATTGAATTCACTTTTCTTTTTGTCCTGAATAAAGAAAAATTAATAGATATACTTACAGATAATGCTTCAGTAATAAGCTTGATTCTTTAGCTAAGAAAGCAATATTCACTAAAATTGGACTAAGGACAGCTAAAATATGAATAATGCATTTTTTTATTAAAAAAAAAAAAGTATAATAATAGCCTTGAGTGAGCTAGGCTCTTCTGCATTTATTCAGCCTCTACTGGCTTTCATATACTAGTGATACAGTTATGAGAAAGGCTCCGGGATCTCCCGTGGTCCTGCCTTGACAACCACATCTGGGTGACAAGACTTGGCTCAGAGATACCAAGGGCAGAAGGTAAATATAGTGGTGTGGGTAATAATTTTTTTTTTAAATTATAGTTTTAAAAAAAGTTTCTTAATTGTTCACTTCATATTGGGTTGTGTCACATGAAATGTCCGTTTTCAAGGTAAAGGATTTTTATTAAAAATACGATATGAAAACAAGATAATTTTATACGAAGTATTTACCTTCTTTTTCTACACATTTTTTCCAACGTGCCACCAACTTTTTTATCCCCGAACTAAAAAACTCTGAGCTTTGAAGTGAAACAAAATCTGAAAACGCACTTTTCACTTGATCATCATTTTCAAAAAGTTTTCCTTTGACGAAGTTAGAATATGGTGGGTGCGGAAGAACTTCGTAGCCTATTTTTTTCATTTTGTGCATGGTCCGTTCATTAACCCCCCCTTCCCCAAACGCCTTGCAAATATTTCTAGCGGCCTCAGCTGCTGAATGGCCGAGTTTAAACTCGAACAAAAATATTACTCGAAAATCGCGTGTTTCCATGTTCATATTTAGAGGTATACTAAAAAGTGGTTAATTGATTGGGAAGCTAATGTTTTTAATAGAAAGGTAGAAGATTAGTGACTGTTTACTTTAAATATGTAAACATTCGGAAGAAAACAACAGAGACCAGCAGAAACTATAAAAACGGACATTTCATGTGAAACAACCCAATATATCAAATATTAATTGAGTGTGGAATATCTTTAAAAGTAAAAACGCTGCTAATTATACTACACAATGGTTTATTTCAATATAACTATATTATTTATTATAGTTAACCAATATGAAAAGCACTCCGTTCCAAGATGATAAAGTTATATTATATTATATTAGTAAGAATGTTATGTTATTATTGTGATTATTAATCTTGAAACGCACGAGTTCAAATCTTGTGAAAAGAGGTGGAAAGAAGGTTAGAGTTAATATCTCCGAAGATGTTAAAACCTATCTGTAATAATCAAGTTTATAGCATCTTCTATAGAATAAATTTATTCTTTAGAAATAAATAAATATATTTTATTCTACTTATATCATTACTATTTATATATTAAAATTAACTAATAAAAAAAGAAACTCTTTTCATAAAAAATGTTTATATTTCTCTGACTAATAATTTTCTGATGGATGATATATAGATGAGCTAGATAGAAACATTTTGCTACGATAGACTACGTTATAGATTGGATAGCCTCGACTAGACGAGGCATTGCTAATCATGACGCCAGGCCCTACGTTCGGTTATCAACTTGACGATTTTGAACTATTTCTTTTCTTTTTTTATTTTCTATTCTCTAATAAGCCTCTTCGATTAGGCAGGTCGTCATTGGGTTATAGACTTCGTCGTATCCGGGAGGTTCCAAATCTAGCAGTTTCTTGTTCTTATAATTGTTATCCCCTATAATATGCAATTCAGATTAATAAGATATTTATCCAAGTAAATAGGTAGTAAAAACTAGGGGTATAAATCTATATTACTTCATGGATGCTATTTTCCATTTCAATTTTTTAATTTTAATAATTAAGTAAAAATATTACGGGAAATTAATTAACATCGAAAAACACTATGTAAAAAGTAAGAAACAACATAAAAAATTACGATAGTAGCTATCATAAGAGCTTCCAAGACCAAGATCGCCAGCTCAAACCTGGTAGATGAGCCTAGGAATTTTTAATCGTAGTCGAAAATCCTTAGTCATCCCATTCTTTAGAGGGGACGTAAAAAGGTGGTCCCGAGCCTGTGCGATGTCAGGTCTCATTAAAGATCCTTATCCTAGTTACAAATAAATAGGAAAACTTAGGACTCCTACTGTAGCACAGAGTGACGTTTACGATCGTTTAATTTACGATCTCTCAGCCTCCACTGGCTTACACCACTGATGTGGCTGAGAGAGAGAGGCGCTGGGATCTCTTGGATTTGGCTTCTCTCACCACTTCTGGAAAGAGAGGCCCAGCCTGGGGTCACCTTAGCAGATTGTATATAGTTAAGTTTGTTTGTATGTTGTTTATTTATTTCCTAACTTTGTATTTATCTCTACTACAGGTTGTTTTGATTTGTTTGTTGTTTCTTTTTTGTTTTATTAATTGTTATTGTTTTGTATATATATATATATATATATATATATATATTATTGTATATATTTTAATTTATTCATTTCCGATTTTATGTAATTTGTCTTTATCATTATTTTCTGTACATATTGTATGAATGAGTATCACATCACTATTACTACTGTTCATTATGAAACAATTTGTAATAAATCTCAATAAATAAATATTTAAAAAAAAAAAAATAGTCCTTAAAATATTTTAATCCGCTATATCCTTCGAAAAGGTAAAAATAACCCTATTCATGCGTATCTCGCTACCATTATTTCCGCTAATATCAGCTACGATGGATCGAATATATATATATATATATATATATATATATATATATATATATATATATATATGTAAAACATAAATGACGATTATAAAATAAAAGATTCAATAGAAGGAATAAAATACTGGAAGGAATTAGTCATTAAATGAAACAGCTAAGTATTTTCAACTATTTATTGTTTGCCAACGTTTCGACCCCCCTTGTGGGTCATCATCAGGGCGCATGGTGGGAGAATGTAAACTATACCATAATATTTTTATATAGACCCCTACCTTACATTCCGCACCTGTCTGAAAATATATTTAAAAAAACATTAAATTTTCCTTACATTCCTTTAAAACTAGGACTAAAGACCCAGAACAAACTTTCTCAGCTTTTTACCAATACAAACGACCCAATCACTCCTCTATATCGTTCCAATATTGTCTATAAAATTCGTAGGAGAAACCGAAAATTACCTTAAAACCCGAATATCACAGCATAAACTCTCCGTATCCTTTCGAAACCCTCTAGCCTCAAAACTTTCCAAACACTCCATAAATTTCAATCATTCCTTTAACTTTGACTGCTCCTTTTTAGATTATGTTCAAAACCATAATGATTGAGTTATAGAAACGTTGGCAAACAATAAATAGTTGAAACTATTTAGCTGATTCATTTAATGACCGCCACCCGGACTAATTCCTTTCAGTAATTCTCAACGGTCAACTAATTACATCCACAAGGAATAAAATAGATGGAAAAAAGAAGTAAAAATTTCATAAAAAGAAGAATGTTAGAATAAAACAAAATTTCAATCATCAATACCGCAGAGCTAATCTTTACAGTACTGAATGAAGAGAAAACGTTTCCAAATAAACGAGTCAAGACAAGGAGGAGGCGGGGGATTCTTAACGATTAAAGTTAATAAAAACAAAAAAGGGGTTACCTGTGGCTTAGTGGCTAGTAGCATAATAGCCTTTTATGCCCAAGATAGAAACCTGTAGGCGGTCCTAGGAATTTTTAATGGGAGTAAAAAACCCTTAGTTATGCTACGGGACAAAAGTAAAAAGGCGGTACCGAGTCTGTGTGATATGAGGTACTCGTTAAAGATCCCAATCTACATTAGAACTGGATAGGTAAAATTCACGACTCATGCTGTAAGATTGTCAGTAGCATAAAATGACTTTAAAAAAAAAAATAACAAACAAAAATTTAAATAAGTAGAAGCAAGCGAGAAAGAACAAAGAGAAGAGGCGAAAATCCCAACTGCCCGTGAAACGAGGGTTTTAATTGTCCATAAATGTGGAATAATTTCCCTGGAGTGGAAGGAATCCACAGCGGGAGGGTAACCTTCTCAATCCTACAACTTTCCGTTCCAACTTACACGCTTTAAGGAGCAATTTTGCATGTTGGAACGCTTCTTAGCGGCACAATGCCTCTCATTTGGCCACATACCGTCGTCCCGGGACTGGCAGTTGGACTCAATGCTGACGCAATTTTACAAAGGCATTGTTCTTCAGTCGAGGATTATTAGAGCTTGCAAAGAGTAAATGGAGTGTGGAGAAGTGACTGCGAGTGCCTTAGTTATAATAAAGCGATATTTTCTAAAAACATAATTATTTTCATTTATCTGTATGTGAAATACGTAATACTAGAGACCTGCGCACCTGTTTCAAATGGATACAATTTCTATTCTTTATCCAAAAAAAACTACTGTTTGACCGTATTTAGAGTATATGCTATGGGAACAGAAGTTCATCGTGACGAAAGGTCAACTTAACATAAACATAAATTGAGACGTTGATTTCCAAAAGGTACTAAAGGACATTTTTTTCAAAGTTGATATTTTCACATATTTGTATTCTAATGGTTTGGTTTTATCTAAATCCGTCATCAAATTTTATCCAAGAAACATAAAAATCCTTTAAAAAAGTCTTTAAAAATTTCATTTCATTCCAAAAGGTACTAAATCCACATTTTATTTCATTCCAAAAGGTACTATATCCATGTTTCGTTCCAAAAGGTACTATATCCTATGTAAACAGATATAACCTTTCCTTTCATTTCCTTCCAAAAGGTACTATATTTCCTACTAAACGGCAGAAGCACCTAACCGCGTAATATATCACCATTAATTTATTGTTTTAATCATTTTATGCATTTTTATTGGTTCATTGAGCACGTCTTGAATCACCGCTATTATTTTGATCACTGGTTTTAACCTAATAATCAGTTTTTAGGCTATTTGAAACAACTTAGTTGCGTCGCTTTGGTTCTTTTAGGTTGCCAATTAAATTAAGTTTTTTCATAGTATTTCTTCTTGCAGCAACATAAATTTGGTTTAAAATTTTTCAGAAACTCACATTTTAATAGAATAATGGTATTTTATGCAGCAAATAGTTGGAATTAGCATTCCACGAACTTGCTAAATATGTGAAGAAAATCCGTGCATGATCTAACTTAGTAGTCGATTTTTTTATGTAAAATAAAAGCTCAAAAGTTATTATTTATCAGTATCTATGGTTAAATATTGTATACACGTCGTTAATAATATAATTAAATTTGCTAAATTCACACAAATAGTAAATACAAGTTCAAAACAAACATCATAATTACATACTTTCTTATTATAGTGCCATAAATAGATATATTGTCCTTTGAATATTCACTTTCTTTGTGAATAATAGATAATCAATGTAATTAACCAACAAAGAAAGATATTTCTCAGAGGGAGAATAAGGAAATATACATAACTTAGTAATTAACGATATAAAGACGTTAGTTATCGGTAATGTTGGATCAGGAAGGTTATAGTGACTGTTACCAACTTACCTCGCGTTATATTCTTCCAAAAAGTACTATATCCCTTTTAATTCGTTCCAAAAAGTACTATATCCATGTTTCGTTCCAAAAAGTACTAAATCCATATTATATTGTTTAAAAGTCATCGGAAAAGTGCAATAATTTGGAAAAATGAGTTGGTAACACCTTTATAAATCAACTTTTGATTTTAATAAAAAAAGAATCACGTAAATTAGGCCAATAATAAATAAATGACAGGTTTTTGCGTTTCCTGTAAAATTCTCTAAAGTGGATATAGTACCTTTTGGAAATCAACTTGATCAATTTATATCAATAAATAAAAATTATTTCAGTTTAGCTTTTTGTTGTTGTTGTTTTGGTTTAAAGGGAAAAAAACTGCGAGTTGTTATTATTGCCCAAAACATCTTCAGAAGACGATTAACTTACCTATAATGAAGGGGAAAAAAAAAAAAAAATAAAAAATAAAATAAAATAAATAAAAAATGTGAGTAAAATATCAAAAATTGCGTAAAATAGCCTAAATGTGTTAAATGAGGTGATGTAAACGAATGTTCTTCACCAATTGAATGACACCATCGACGGCCCGATCACTATCGCTCAATGCCTCCGAGACTTTACGTGCATTTTACAAATTCCCTACTGTAACGAGGACACTCTTCGAAAATATGACTTACTGTGAGAGCCACATTACACAGTTGACAGCGAGGTGGATGGATCCCTTCGTGCCATGAGGTGCTCATGAGTGAAACGGCAGTGTCCTATCCTCAGGCGAGCGATAACTACCTCCTTAGCTTTTTGTTATTTTAGAGTAAAACATAGATGTAAAATTTAATGGGCTTTAATATCATGTAGGTTTCATTCTGATTAAAATGGTTTGACAGGGCTTAAATGCCGATATTTTAAATTTTCTTCCTCTAAAGTACCTTTAATTTGGTTGATTCTATAAGAATAACTATATAATCTTGTTACCACTGATGAAAAATAGCTAAATATGCAAGTTGAGCGAATTTGAAAAGCAACTAAAAGAAAAAACAGAAACAAAATATTTTTATGCAATTTTTCGTTTTTGAACATAAGAGCAGTAATATACATAGCTAAAGATTTTAGAAAAAAATCTTATCTCATACACAAGATTTTAAAAGTTAATATAGAGTGATAAAAAGCCGATAAAACTAATAGATAATAGATTTTTTAATAAAACGCGTGTTTCTATAGAAATTCAATTTAATTAATTCTTTAATAGTTTCACGTATTACTTTCACTTACTATATATAGTAAGGGGAAGTATTGCGATCGTGAAAATTTTCGAATTCCAGTTTTTAACGGAAATACACGTTTTAGGGTCCCCTGAGTCCAAATAACCAAGTCCCGCAAAAAGGTCTGAGTGTGTGTGTGTGTGTGTGTGTCTGTGTGTGTGTGTCTGTGTGTATGTGCTAACTCCCGGGCGGGAACGGTAAGTCCTATGAAACTGAAATTTCTTATTTAAGACAACTATACGCCCGAGACGTGACTAAACTTTATTCATCAAAATGAGCTTACCAGAAGAGGCACTTTATACCATGCATTTTGCACCTTTTTTCGATTTTCTCGAAAACGGTTCTGACGATTTTGATTAAACTCACTATATCGATGTAAAATTTAATGGGCTTTAATATCATGTAGGTTTTATTTGGATAAAAATGGTCTGACAGGGCTTAAATACCGATATTTTAAATTTTCTTCCTCTAAAGTACCTTTAATTTTGTAGGTTCAATAATAATAACTATATTATATTGTTAACGCTGATGAAAAACAGGTAAATATATAAATTGAATAAATACGATACCCCACTAAACTAGAAAACAGAAAAAATATTTGTTTAATGCAATTTTTCGTTTTTGAACATAAGAGCAGTAATATACATGTATGTTATACCGTTGGAAAGCTAAATATTTTATAAAAAATATCATCTCATACACAAGCTTTTAGAAGTTAATAGAGAGTGATGAGAAGAAGATAAAACTAACTGATTATTTTAGATAATAAAATAAAAGATTTTTTAATAAAACACATGTTTCTATATAAATTAAATTTATTTAATTCTTTAATAGTTTTACGTATTTTTAACTCTAACTCTATTTGAAAATTCTTTCATTGATTTTACAAATTGATGTAAGTGAAAGTCGTGTGTTGCCCGCACCAGATTTTTTAACAAAGTGAAGCTTTGAAAAGCATTCAGTTATTTCAGAACTCATTGAAAAAGTTTTGTCTGCCAATATCTAAAAAATCTAGCATACTGCATGGAAGAGTATAACTTGTACGATGAAGTACGGTGGCAAAACTGAATCACCAGAACCCGGAGGGGATTACCTGTAGCAGGGTGGCTAGCATGACAGCCTTCTATGCCTAAGGTCCCGGGTTCAAACCCGCAGGAGGTCCTAGGATTTTTTAATGGGTTTAAAAATCCTTAGTAATACCGTCTTTCGGATGGTACGTCTGTGCGATGTCAGGTACAGGTTAAAGATTCATATCCTAATTAAACCTAGATAGGCAAAATTCAGGTCTCACACTGTAGTATCGCCAGATTAGCCACAGTAGCATAAAGTGAGGTTAAATAAACAAACAAACATAACCCGGAGAGGACTGAGATTCGAACCCACAAACTTTGGCGTAAGAGACAAGAGCGATAACCACAGAACCACGGGCTCTCCATTCAAAAGGATTTAAAATCGGAAAATTTAAGAAATAAAAGAAACGTGATATATATATTTGATATTCTACGTTAGGCTATATTAATTTCTTTTGTTCTTGTATTAGGTTTTCGTAGCTCTGGCGAAGGTGTATTATTTGGTTTGAAACGTCGACAAGTGTTGCAAAATTATTTTACAATAGTTTACATATTGTTTCAGAGTTCACCTTCGTCTTCATACCGATTTCGTTCAATTTTATTTTTATTCAACATTACTATACAACGTCCTTAAGAAAAATAAACTCGAATCAAAACAGATTGAAGTCACCTCACGCATTGAAACAGATAAGAACAGTAAATTGTCCGAAAGAGAGAGTGAGAGAGGTGTTAAGGACAAGATCGATGGATCAGCAGTTTTAGGATTGAGAGGGGTTAGAGGAGGGATGGGGAGAGAGGGGGGGCAGACAATGGAATGAGGCAGGCAATCGGATTTGTGACCCCTGTTAAGTTGGCTCAATTCCCAGCAGGGGGCGGCTTAGTCCCTTGTCTTCATTGTTGGCCACCCTCAGGGAAGGCCAAATTCCTTAATTATATTAGTCCCGTAGCAAATTATCGCATTGGGCCCTCCTTTTCATAAGTGATTATACTGAGAATAGTTTAGAAATCAGAAAAATCTGGTGCGCGTATCACACACAGCTATCACTATTCGAAACTATTTGTTAATTAAACAAAAATACTCAAAATCAATTCAAATATTGTTTCGTTATTCTGTTAAAATCCTCTTAAACTTAATGAGGAAACGTAGAACGTAACTAAATGGTCTAAAAGTATAAATTATTAAATGCAACTTGAGATTATGGATTCCTTTGAAGCACAATATAATGACGATAAAGAGGATAAAACCTGCCAGATGTTAAACTTTATCTACCTAATAATACAGTGATAAAACGAGTCTATTAAAAATCGCTAAAACTGAAAAAAGAAATTGTGAAAAGATGTGACATCACAGGTATGCGATTTATTATACCTTGCATTTATAATTACAGTTTCGAAAGACTTCTTCTTTCAGCTTTGAATTACCAGAAAGACAATTTTTCGATACTTAATAATTTTCTTGGGGAACCTTATAAGAGGTTGAAATCTAAAATAAAAACTTCTTGTGATCGGAACAATTTTTTGTTCAGACAGTTTTTTAACAAGTTAATGAAATGAAAAAACTTCTTTATTATCCTGGGACTAAAGTCCCTTAAGAATAAAATAAAATACATAATTGATGACCGGAACAGTGTGGTCATGATTTAGAATAACAAAATACTAAACTAAAAAATAATTAAGGTAGTAATATATGTACATCTTTACAAGTCAGACTTTCGGAATAAGAAAAACAAAAAAAACAAAACAGAAATAGCTGGTTCATCAATGATAATTTGAGTAATACAAACACAAAAAAAAAAAAAAATAAATAATAATAATAATTGGTATTCATAGCATCTGCAGTTTGAAGTTATTGTCGGTTTGACTGGGTAAGGAGAAGGTGGTTGAAAAGTAGCGATTTGAAGGAGGAAGCAGTACTTGCATGACGGATCTCAGGAGGAATAGAATTCCAAAGAGTGGTTGCTTTGGCTAGAAAGGACTTGTCAAAGGCAGCAGTACGGTGAGGAGGAGGGTAGAGGTCAGAAAGACGGGATCTAGTAGAACGGGACTGAATTGATGATTTAAATTGAAGGGATTGGAAGATGTAGCTGGGACGATGAGTTCTGATGACCTGGTAGAGGAAGGAGGCTAGGAAATACTGGCATCTGTAACGAGGATAAAGCCACCTTAACTCGGTGTAATACTGGGTTATATTGTGTGTCTGTGGTGATTCCGAATACAAACCGTATTGCACAGTTCATAATACGCTAAGGTTTTGCTTCGAGCTCACCTGAAAGTCCGCTGTACACCTCGCATCCGTAATCAAAGTAGTCAAAGTTAATATACATATTTAAAGTGAAACTAATAAACAGTGTATTATAAAATAAAACTTCCAATGGTGAGTATGTATACATCAGTCGCAAAATATTGGTAGCTACCGGAAATTCTTAAAATAAATTAAAAACAAAAAAATAGATAGACATACTTAGGAGTCAGTCTGGCAAACAATATTTGAGCAGTTCATTTTATAGTGGCCTAACTCTATTTATACTTAATACAGATATTTATTATTAATAATGTCCCAACACAGTAACGAAGGTAATTTAAATTAATTTGTTACCCTCAGTTTGTGGAAAATTGAAATGGTTAATAAGAAGAAACGTTTAATTAATTCCGATAAACAAAATTTAATTCAAACAAAAAAGATTTCAATCCAAGTATAGATGGAGTTAGGCCACTTGCAAAATAAATGACTAATTTTAATTTTGTTTTAAGCCAACGTTTCGGCTCAAACATGTAAGCCATTGTCGTTGGAGCCAAAAAGTCAAAAATAAAAGATTTTTTACCAGACTTCCTTCTGACTATTTTCACCTATTATCATTTCAACAATCGCTTTTACATTCTAAATATAGCTCATTGAATCCATTTTTCTAATACTTAAGTTTTTGAGCTAGTTTGACCACAAACACAGTATCATTTTTGGTGACTCGATTTTCAGGACATAAGCGATCTTGAAACGTATATCTTGGAAACTTGGATACTACAATTTTTCGAGATCACAAGATTATAAAGATAGTTAAGCAAAAGTACTAAGTTCCATAAACCATTCTTAGTAAGGAAAAAATAA
The DNA here is from genome assembly GCA_023052935.1 of Piezodorus guildinii. Lineage (NCBI taxonomy): Eukaryota > Metazoa > Arthropoda > Insecta > Hemiptera > Pentatomidae > Piezodorus > Piezodorus guildinii. The sequence continues at coordinate 149,261,530 of CM041296.1, read as the reverse complement.
TGGATTGATATGAATACACAACTATCTATTACATTAATGTAAACTTAAATTTTATATTAGAAAGGGAAATTAAAATTCAATCAATAAGAGCTCATTTTATAATGAGTGTTACGATATGAAACCAATGATCCCTGTAAGGCAATACAATCGATTCTTATCGGTCAGGCAGTTGAATATATAATAGAATATATAATTCGAACAATTAAAAAAAATGTAATTTAAACTCATAAACTGGCGTATAAAACATACTTTAACAATAAACGGAATAGAAACATCATCTAAAAACGAGAATATGAGAGAAAAAAAGCTGGCTCGGGGAGCAGTAGTGCGTGGTGATTGCTATCTCCTAACATAAATCAGAGACTACGGGCCTCTCTCCCCAAAACTCCCTCTGGCTTCCACTTTAATTAACGGCCCAACCGACTTATACACCCTAGGCCTCTCCGAAATTCTCAAATATATATTACCTCTGGATGGAGAAACAATTTCGGGAGAAAATTATATCAAGATGGCACACATTTAGGGAGTGGGTAATTCAGCGAAAAGGTTGACTAAATTCGAAACACCCTCCACCCATAAAAATCTACTTGGCCAAAACCTATTTTCCTAAAATATTCTTGATTACTCTCTGAGGCATTTGAAAATAAGTTGGACTCTGGATTTACCTGACTTAAAACAATTATTGAAGTTTGGGTAGCTCTCCCATAAGTCATTCTCGTGTTGTCTATTCATACCACTCGTATTTATTTAAAACAGTAGTAAATTACTATAAAATAAATACATTTAAAAAAATCGATATTAATAAAATCTCCATAAAATATCTCAAAGCCACGAGCCGTTCAGTGCAACTTGAATTGAGCATGCTTCGTTATGCGGTATAGTATATCTTAAGCGCCTTGACGACAGTATAATCGAAAATTATATAAAATAACATATTTTTTAATAAGGATAGTATGTGACATTTTCTCTAGTAAATACTACGTCTATAAACAAAGAAAGCTGAATCTAATCAAAACACAAGAATATGAACCACTAACAGAGATCAGATATTTAAGATTAAAGAAAATACGGTGCACAGATCACACCTATTTTTTCCCACAATTTGACACTTCAATACTGTTAATATTTTATTCTATGCAATGTATTTTAACGCTGAGAAAATATTTAGTAATGTTTTACTTGAAATGGCCATAAAATATTTTTTTTTATTTTTTTTATTTATTTATAGTAATTTACAACTGTACTAAAGAATACAATAAGTAAATATGTAAAATGAATATAAACAGTCATGAAAATGTCTTGAGAAAGAATCACCCAGTGATATCACTTCACTAACTATTTTAATACAGTAGGTCCCGAGGCCACCTTCTTTTCAGTCGCCTTGGAGGGTTATCAGGGATATCTGAGGAAGATAAATTACGGACAAGTGGGTTTTTATGGGCAGGGAGTTTAGAATGGAAAGAGGAGTATCTATCACGGGCTATGTCTGCAACAAATGGGATGTTTAGGTCATTATGGAGGAGTTTATTTGTGACAAAATAAGGAGCATTCAGGATTTTGCGAAGGATTTTGGATTGTAAGGACTGGATGCGGGAGGAATTAGATTGTTTCGTAGAGCCCCAAAGCTCGGTTCCTTATGTCCAAATAGGTCTGATAATTGTGATGTAAATGAGTCTTTTGTAATGTACTGGAAGTTTTGAACGTTTGTCTAGTAAGTGTTGTAGTAATCGATATCTTCGAGCAGTTTCTTGTCGTTTCAGTCTTGTGTGAGGATTCCAAGTAAGGCGCTTGTCAAGATGGAGACCTAGGTATCGGATCTGTTCTACAGAAGTAAGGGTAATGTTATTAAAGGATACTGGGGGGGGGCAGGAAGTCATCGGTTTGCGACGAAGAGTAAAGGTGATTTGGTGTGATTTGTTTGGATTTATTTTAATCCTCCAATTTTGACACCATTCTTCAATGGCTTTGATGTGGGACTGAAGGGTTTGGGATGCAGTAGTTGGATCATTATGGACGGATAAGACACACGTGTCATCAGCATGAGTATTGAGGACAGTGCGAGGATGGAGTGGACATAAAATACTTAAAACCGAAAGAAACTTACTATCTAAAACCCTTCCTAAAACCGCCAATACTCCTTAATTTTTTACGAATAAACTAATCTATAAAGACCTCAATGTTCCATCTGCTGGTGATTTAGCCCGAACCAGGAATCACTTCTACCATGAAAAACATCATTCCCACTCTATTCCTACTAGTTTCACTAGTTTGTTCGCTGATCACTGATTAACAATTTAGTATAGTTATATTTTTTAATCTAAATCATATGTTTCCAACAAAATAAATACAAGTTTTATGAACATCAAATTAAAACATTATTCAAATTGAAGTATATTTAATAGTTTTAAAATCGATTTTAACAAATTTATTTTTTTAATTATTAATATTTTTTACAAAGACTTATCAATTTGTTTTTATGTTACGACTAGTAATGGTGTGGGACGAACAATTATTCCGAATAAATATAATTAAAAGCACTTCAGAGGAGGAAATACTACAATTTCAATGAGGAAAAGACTCAGCTGATTAGTTGGGAAACATTTAATTATACATTGACATAGTTTGCCCGTTGTTTATTCATTACAGTGGGAATCCTAAATATTGCCCCTGCTACGTTTAATTAATCGAGTACATGATATCGCATAGGCTCGGGACTACCATATTACGTCTCCTCCAAAGGACTCCATAATCAAAGGTTTATATTCCCCATTAAAAATCCTAGGGCCAACTCCCGGAATCGAACCAGCAACCTTGAGCATTGAAGAATGAGCGGCGTAGTCTAGTGACCTGAGCACTAGTCAAATCTTCTCCGGACCCTGGATTCTCTTTATGGGTTATTCTCTTTTCTTTTTTTAATTTTTCTGGACTTCCGCTGGCTCTCACCAGTGATGCGGCTGAGAGGGAGGCGCTGGGATCCTTTTGACTCTGCTTGTCCTTCCACAAGTGGGGGGACAAGCCCCGTCTGGGGTTCCCGAGCTGATTGTAAATATTGTACATAGGTATGAATGTGACATGTTTTGTTTATTTATTTGTTAACTTCATTTATTTGTATTTATTTTGTCTATAAATTTTGTTATTGTATACGTTTATTTATTTTGATTTTATTTTATGTAATTTGACTTTCCTTTTGTTTATATTGTAAATATTGTATGAATGAGATCCTGTAGCACTATTATTATTGTCTATTATGACAAATTGTAATATATACGAATAAAAAAAAAAAAAAAAAAAAAAAAAAAAAAAATTTTCTGGAAGTTTTTCTTAATATTAACACTTAAATGAGCACACCTTAACTTCCGTTTGTTAATTACTTATTTCATTTCATTACCATTCACATCATCTATCAACGTTTCGGGGTTGTTTCCCCATTGTCAAGATATTATGTGCTTATCTAAAAGTTCATCTATTTTTTTCTTCAAATTTGATGAATTATTGGTAATATGGTTGGTGCTTATTTCCATATTTAAAAGGATATTAAGGTGTGCTCATTTAAGTGTTAATATTAAGAAAAACTTCCAGAAAAATTAAAAAGAAAAAAAAAAACTAAATTTAAATATGGAAATTAGCACCAACCATATGACCAATAATTCATCAAATATGAGGAAAAAAATAGATGAACTTTTATATAAGCACATAATATCTCGAGAATGGGGAAACAATTCCGAAACTTTGATAGATGATGTGAATGGTTGTGAAATAAAATAAATAATTAACAAAAGGGAGTTAAGGTGTGCTAATTTAAGTGTTATTATTTATTCTGTTAATTCAGCCCTGGAGCGACCCTGGGATAGGGGAATCTCTAGATGTACTGAGCCTAAGCCCTTCAAAGTGGTAAAGGTTTATTCAGGTTTCGGCATTGAAGGTTGTTATGTTAGCCACTATACTACAAGTGCCAAAATCAAATAAATACCACTCATATATATTTAATATGCACAGTTATTACAAATGATTTTTATGTTTGGTATTTTAGGATATGAAGTATTCGTCGTTTCGTAAATACGTCAAAATTCGAGTTAATAATTCAAAATTAAATTTTGGAAGTAGAGCCGATAGGATAGAAGGCAACTTGATTACAATCGGCTCGGGGTAAATTAGAAAACGGGAGGGGGGCGAATTGACAGGAGCACGTCTCATCACTTTAGCCTTTATTAAAATTTAATGAAATCATCTTTTACACCGTCACTACCAACTTTTTCATTTTTGGTGGTGATCACTCAAATACCTATTTGCATTACAAACTCGATTATTAACTAATCGATTTCGAAAATTAGTGCAATAAGTGAATATGTTTGATGGATTTTAGGAAGTAACTTAGTAGCTTTAAGTTCTTTGATGCGAAATGGTTTAGTAATGTCAAGGTGTAACTGGAAATGTCTTAAAAGTGTTGTTTGTTTATTTGTTTATTTATTTAACGTCACTTTATGCTACTACGGCTAATCGGACGATGCTACAGTGGGAGTCCTAAATTTTGCCTATCCAGGTTTTATTAGGATAGGGATCTTTAACGAGTACCTGACATCGCACAGGCTCGGGACCACCTTTTAACGTCCCCTCCGAAGGACGGCGTAACTAAGGATTTTTTACTCCCATTAAAAAATCCTAGGACCACCTGCGGGTTCGAACCCGTGACCTTTAGCATGGGAGACTGTTACGCTAGCCACCCAGCTACAAGTGATCCCAGCTTAAAAGTGTTGAAAAGTACCTTTAGTTTTATAGTTTTTATGATATTGACAATATTATCTGATTAGCACTAAACTAATTCGATATCTAAGTAAAGGTGATAACTGCAAAAATATTTTTTTTAATATAGTTTTTGAATTTAAGAACAGTAATATACATGTATAATATACCGAAGCTAAAGATTTTATAAAAAATATTCATATTAAAAATACCATTGTAAAAGATAATGTAGAGTGACGAAAAGCCGATAAAAAACAAAACAACTGATTTTCGTAAATAATAATATAATACATTATTTAATAAAAATCATGTTTCTTTTAACAATTTATTAGCGTTTCTAAATTCGTTTAAAAAGTCTTTAATTGATATAAATAACGGAGGGTAAGTGAAAGTCGGGTGTTGCGCGCACCAAATTATCTTTAATCATAAGAATGGTAATGCAGATGTATAATATAAAAATCTCTTGTTACCGTGTTTTTGGTTGCACTTCTCAAGAACGGCTCAACTGATTATTATGAATATTTTGTAGATATGAGATTAGGGGGCCACTACTACTATAACCGAGATCGGTAAACACAACATTGGGGATGAACACCAATGGTTTCAGACGATATAGTGTACCAATACATTAATTAATATAGTGTTTGGAGCTAACCCTGTCCTACAAAAGAAGTCGGCCAAAAGCAAAACATTATATAGGCGGGTGAAAAGCGGCTAAAGTAGAACGGACAAATGAAATGCCTCACATGATTAGCCATTCATAACAATATTAAAATCTGGTGCGGGCAACACATGACTTTCACTTACCTACATTTTTAAAATCAATGAAAGAATTTTCAAATACAGTTAGAGAGAAAATACGTGAAACTATTAAGGAATTAATTAAATTGAATTTATATAGAAACATGTGTTTTATTAAAAAATGTATTACATTTTTATCTAAAATAATCAGTTAGTTTTATGTTCATTTCATCACTCTCTATTAACTTTTAAAAGCTTGTGTATGAGATAATATTTTTTCTGTTTTCTCCTTTAGTTGGGTATCGAATTCATTTAATTTATATATTCACCTGTTTTTCATCAGTGGTAACAAGATAATAGAGGTATTTTTATAGAATCAACAAAATTAAAGGTACTTTAGAGAAAGAAAATTTAAAATATCGTCATTTAAGCCCTACCAGACCATTTTAATCCAAATGAAACCTAAATGATATTAAAGCCCATTAAATTTTACATTGATATAGCGAGTTTAATCAAAATCGTCGGAACCGTTTTCGAGAAAATCGAAAAAAGGTGCAAAATGCATGGTATAAAGTGCCTCTTCTGGTAAGCTTGTTTTGATGAAAAAGATTTTGTTACGTCTAGAGCGTATATTTGTCTTAAATATGAAATTTCAGTTTCATAGGACTTACCGTTTTCGCCCGGGAGCTACCACACACACAGACACACACACACACACACCTTTTTGCGGGACTTGGTTATTTGGACTCATGGGACCCTAAAGTGTGTATTTCCGTTGAAAACTGCAATTCGAAAATTTTCACGATCGCAATACTTTCCCTTACTATATGTAGTAAGTGAAAGTAAAAATCTGGTCACCTTAAGCTCTAACCCAGCCGTTGAAAAGAAGTTGGCCAAAAGGATATTAATTTATAGGTAAGGGAAAAGCGGCTGAAGTAGAACATACAAATGAAATGCCTCACATGATTAGCCATTCATAACAATATTAAAAGCCCCTCAACAGTAAACCCTTCCCTAGTTTAGAAGGGAGGATGGAAAGAGGTTGCGGTTAACTATAATATGCATGTGCAGGGCGTGCCTTCTCTCGAGTACAGTAGGAGTTAGCATCAGCCAGGCCGTTGTGGTCTCCACTGTCGACCGCTAAGTAATGTGGTCTCTGCCTCTTCTGGCGCAACATTCCTCATAACTTACGACTTCCCACCGCAAAGTCTAATGTTGTCTGCCTAGGCGAGAATACGCAATATTACCGTGGTAGCGATATGAAGAAGGGAAAACCTGAGTCTTAATGGCGTCTTTAAAGCTTGGGTTACCTAGTTGAAAAAACTTGGAACATTAGGCAGTCAGTAGGAAGAGCTTGAGCGGAATGAAGTAAGACTTTCTCGCATACCAAAACATTCATAACAGAAGTTAATAGAACCATACCTCTTCTCCCTATATATAAAATGATGTAGCGATTCTAAGTTTCCACTGCTCTTAAACGACGTTTTCACTATCATTCTTTATTTTCTGAGTTTTTTTTTTTTTTTTTTTAATTTGAATTTTGCTTTATTTACTGAAATTTACAACTGTATTAGGAAATCCATCAAGCAAATAAGCTGGCAATATCCACAGATAATACACATGAAAAGACATGGAGAAAATATGTCCATTGGCAGCATCCACTACGTAATCTAAACTAGAAGGTCTCGAGACCATCTTCTTTTCAGACACCTCGGAGGATTATCAGGAATGGAAAAGGAATCAAGGATTGAAACTAGTGATACCTCGTACGGGGCAAACCAGCAACAAAAGGGACATCAAGGATTTTGGGTTGTATTCCTGGGGGTTTATAAATATAATACAATGGAATAAAGATTTTCTTTCGAAGGGATAGTTAGATTTTCTGTAATTAAGTCATCAAAAATTTATAACTGAAATATGAGTAGTATTATAGATGTATAATATGCTGTTGGGTAAAATATGAGTTTATATGCAAAAAAAAGATACGGTGATTCAGTGTCGCCACTGTACAGTATTATTGAAGCCTGAGATGTTATTTCCACTTATTTTAGGATTTGCCCAAAAAACCGCTGTAAAGACTTTGAATAAACTTATATCGGTGTAAATTTTAACATTCACCATCATGAACATTTAAGTATGATTGAAATATTCTGACAGGGCTTAATTGTCCGTATTTTAGTTCTTCCTCTAAAGTAACTTTAAATTTGTATATTTCTACCTCACCATCCAGCCCTACCTCTCTGGAAGATCCTCCAAAATAAACCACAATAGTTCCTATTCCTCCCTATTTACTCAGTCTGCTGTCGTTCCTCAAGGCATTATCCTAGGACCCCTTCTTTACACAGTTTATACAGCTGATATCCCAACCCATCCTAACACCTTCCTTTCTACCTATGCTGATGACACTGGTGTGTTATCAGTCAATAATGATCCTACTATTGCCTCTCAAACTCTTCAATCCCACATCAGAGACCTTGAAGTATGGTGTCAGAATTGGAGAATCAAAATCAATTCCAACAAATCCCACCAAATTATCTTTACCCTTCGTCGTAAACCTACGACATCCTGCCCTACAGTCTCCTTTAATAATATTCCACTAGTCCCGGTTGAACAGATTCGCTATCCAGGACTCCTACTTGACAAACGACTAACTTGGAATCCGCAGACAAGACTGAAACGACATGAAACTGCCCAACGTTTTCGCTTACTTCAACACTTACTGGACAGACGCTCTAACCTTCCACATAACTACAAAATACTCATCTACAAGACCATCATAAGAGCTATCTGGACGTACGGGGTTGAGCTTTGGGGCTCTAATAACCATCAAATTCTTCCCGTATTCAATCCCTGCAATCCAAAATCCTTTGAAAAATCTTCAATGCTCCTTGCTTTGCCACCAACAAACTCTTCCATAAAGACCTTAATGTCCCATATGTTACTGATTTGGCCCGTACGAGGCACCATTCCTTCTATGACAAACTCCACTCCCACATTAACCCACTAGTTTCAATCCTTGCTTCCTATACCATTCCTGACAATCCTCCGAGGCGTCTGAAAAGAAGATGGCCTCGAGACCTTCTAGTGTAGATTACCTAGTGGAGTGTTACCAATGGGCATATTCTCTTCATGTCTTTTCATGTATATTATCTATATTATGAGCCAATTTACTTGATGTATTTACTAATACAGTTGTAAATTTCAATAAATTAATAAATAAAAAAAAAAATAAAACAATTTGTATATTCGAAAAAAAAATTTTATCTTCAATTCAAAGTCGTATAAGGTAATGAAGAGTGATAAAATACTGATGAAGCTGAATGTTAGCTGTTTATAATAATCCCTTTTGATAGATTATTTAATGTGACAGGTGTCTCCATCGGAACTCAATGACATTTTTTAGCATTTAAAAAAAAAAAAATTAATTAAAAGTTCTTAAACTGATTTTAACAACACGGTTAAGTGGTAGTCATGTTTTGGGCTCAGAATATGACACTTTATATCACTAACGATTTATTTCCTCTATCAGTGTTTATTTATCAAGCCCTATCACTTTACCTCTAAAATGCAAGATAAGAAAAATAAAATTAGAAATAATCTAGGAGAAAAAAATAGCCTTCCTATGAATAAAACTGAAAAAAAATAATGGCTTACATTATGACACGCTGGAATAAGTAGGAAGAGAGATAAAAAATAATTACGGTCGGATGTTATATTTTTAATGATGAAGCGTCCTCGTTTCAAATGTTTTAACATCGAGGAGTGGGGGGGAGATGGGGAGGGGGAATAAACCCAGATCTTTGGAGGAGATTATGTCATTAATCTTCCAAGGGCGAGAATAAAACTTCTTAAACCTTCTTCGACCGTTCAAAAAAGAGGAAGGAACTGAAATATGGAAGTCTTACGGGAGGAAACCTTCTTATAAAAAAGGGATTTGGCAAGAAAGGCCACGTTTAAACAAATACTTAAAATATTTTACAGTCATGCATTAAAAAAAAAAAAAAAAATGTAGCCCGCGCAACACACGCATATTACTTAACTGTGTTATTAAAATCAATTTAAGAACTTTAATTTAATTTATATATATAACCTAATAACATTCCGCTCGTTCCAGTTGAACAGATTCGCTACCTAGGGCTTCTACTTGACAAACGTTTAACATGGAATCCGCACACTAGACTGAAAAGACAAGAAACTGCTCGCCGCTTTCGGTTACTTCAACACTTACTAGACTAACGCTCTAAACTTTCTCTTAACTACAAAAGACTCATCTACTTGACCATCATAAGACCTATCTGGACTTAGGGAGTTGAGCTATGGGGCTCCACTAAACCATCAAATTCTTCCCGTATCCAATCCTTACAATCCAAAATCCTTCGAAAAATCCTAAACGCTCCTTATTTTGTCACGAATAAGCTTATCCATATAGACCTTAATATTCCCTTTGTAGCTGATTTGGCCCGAACCAGGTATCAATCCTTCCATGACAAACTCCAATCCCGCTCTAACCCACTAGTTTCAATCCTTGCTTCCTCTTCAATTCCCGACAATCCTCCGAGGCGTCTGAAAAGAAGATGGCCTCGAGACCTTCTTGTTTAGATTAATTCCTAGAGTTCTGCCAATGGGCAGTTTCTCTTCAGGTTTTTCATGTACACTATCTTTAATCAGCACATTTAGTTGATGTATTCCTATACAGTTGTAAATTTCAATAAAATGTAATAAAAAAAAGAAAAAAAAAGTTATATATAGATTTGAAACATACCCCACATACGGAGCTCATTCTGCTTGACCAATTACCAAAAAAAACTCGAGAGAATTTAAAACATGCCAATGCGGATAATTAATAATTACCCTCGCTACACTAAAATATCCTCTATGCTCCAAGACTTGCAGCTTCCTACAATCAAACAACTTGTCCATTCACAAACAGCTTCTTACTTCAGTAAAACTCCAGTCTCAAAAAATCCATTAATAAAGGAAATCGGTAATTAAAATAAATAATAACGAAACATGTCTTATTAAATTAATTTAGTTTTTTTTTAAGTTTTTAATTTTATAATCTTCAATTGTATTATGTATTTTTAATTATTTTATGTATTTTCAATTATCTTAAGTATTTTCAAATATTTTATGTAGTTTCAATTATTTGATGTATTTTCTATTATTTTATGTGTAGCTTTTATGCGTGGGTTTTTTGTATAATTTTTCCTACAATCGCAATATAACCTCAATTTAATTTTACCATATGTTAATAATTTAGGCTAATGGACTATAATTACCAAAAAAACAAAAATATTTTACTGATTGTAAGGATCATCCGAAATCATTTGTTAACATTTTGTCAATTTGTAAAGATGTGAATAAAGTATTTTTTTTTTTTTTTATAGATTTGAAGAAAAGGTTAAAGAATTAAATTATCTTTCGATCGAACTGTGTATTCGAGATCTAATTTTCTAGCAATAGACATTATTATCTAGAACAATCACTTAGTTTTTCATCATTCTCCATTATTTTGAACAACTCTGAATAAGAAGAAGACATTTTTCTTTTCTAAAATATTTAGCTTTCCAAACGTATATTATGCATCTATATTACTATATATATATATATTATATATATATATATATATATATATATATATATATATATATAGGTGCGTATCCTACCCTCCTCCCTTTTTTTTTTTTCTTATCTCTCTTATTGTATAACACTAAAGTAATAAATAAAAAAATATTGAAAAAACAAATAGAGCAATAGTACAGGCCTTATCAGAACACTGCCTTTGAGGTATTTCAAGTTAAACCACCCCACTCCCTAATATTGACAGACTTATGCTATTTCGGACCGATTCTTGCATCGGGAAGAGAGTTGCGAAATTAAAAAGTATTCTTTTTAGTGTGGTATTCCCAGTTACCACTGAAACATTTGGATTTGTATCCTTTGTATCCTTTTAAAAGGAGAATAGAATTAAAATGGTAATGCTCTTTCATTTTGAATTGTTTCCTAGTTACGAGATATGACAATTGTTAAGCATCTTTTTAACGAGAATAGCGACTTGAACTTGGAATAATAAAATTATTTAAAAACGTCCTTAAAATATGAAAATCAGGCATATCCTTCGAAATAGTAAAATTAGTCCTAAAAAAAAAAAATTACCCTTACAATCCTTCATGGGTCTAATGAAAAAAACAAAAAAAATCAACGGCCGTGCAAGGAGGTAATTAGGCCTTAATCATGCGCAGCGGCTAGGTCTCTTACTCTTATTTTGGTGACCTATTTTATAGGGTATACCTCATGATTCTCTCCATACCCAAGGGTCGCTCCCCGACTGAATAATTAGAATAAATAATATTCTGTCACACCTGGGATTCGAACCTGGGACCAGGAGAACAGTACACTAGAAAACAGATGACAAAAACAGTCGTCTTGGAGGAGCAGAAACTACCCTTTTCTGCTCCTCCAAGACGACTGTTTTTGTCATATTTTTTCTTAGAATATTTAATTCTCATCTTTTAATCACTTTCTAGAAATTATATTATTTTTACTCATACGTATGTAATATCAAATTTATTAAAATCAAGTTTTTTAACGGAAATACATGTTTCATGGTTCTCTGAGCCCATTTGGCCAAATCCCGCAAAACGTTCTGTGTTGTTTAAGTGGTCTAGCTAGGAGTTGTATAAGTTTTTTAACATAAGAACAGTACTTTATGGTATATGTGGATTCTGCGTGGTCCCAGGTTCGAATCCCAGGTGTGACAGAATATTATTTATTCTAATTATCTGAGAAAATGACAGAAACGCAAGGAAGAAAAAAAATCAACGTACCCGTAAGTGAGGTGATTAAAAAATAAAATAAAAAAATTATCTTAACAAATAATTCCAAATCAAAGTCTTAAGTCTCTTAAACAGCACTACACGATAATAGGAAAATCCGTTTCATAAAAATCCCACACAATTTCCTACTTAGTCTTTCCGATAAATTATTACTTCCAACATGTTAAAGCCTTTTTTTTTTTGTCACTTACTTTCCCTAAGTGTAACATAATATTATATTTTAATAATAAAATTACTATGTAATAATATATTATAGATTTATTTATATAAAAAAAAAAAAAAAAAAAAAAAAAAAACAGTTTTACAACTGCAAGCGCGATTGCTCTTGGATAAAGACATAAATATTGCACATTCTCATGCTTGGAAACACATATAATTAATTGTATACTTTCATATCCATTTTACATCAAACGTTATATAGATTAAATTCATCAATGATACTTCATTCATAAAAGTTAATAAATTTAAATTTCAAACGTAGGGAATGTCATTTATAATATTTCAAAGATTATTATATTATATAATAGGAGACCATATCGATATATTTAGATTTAGGCAATGTTTAAAACTTTTTAAATAAGTAACAAGAAACTATAAAAAAAAGTTAATAAAAAAATATTCTACAATCATATTCATCTGGAAAAAATATAATTATAGTACACAATAAAAACAGTTGGTCTTGGTTCATAGATATTAAGAAAAAATAAAATACATTTTTATATTGGGGCAAATGATGTATAAATGAAAACACAATAAAAAAAATAAAAAAATGAGGTGCGAGGTACTGTTTGATCTAATTAGGTAATAAATATAGAATTCGAAAAAAATAAAAATTAAATAAATAACAAGGAGGCCAGGAATAAAATATTATGTTCATATTAGAAATTAAAATTCAGTTAAGAGAGACATTTCTTGTAAAAAATAAATTATATTCTACTCTACCACTTAATTATTTGAATTATAACCAAGGTGTCAGCTTTTTTATACCATATTTGGGTGGATAATATTATAAAAAGGGCGAATACAAATTAAAATATACCCACACTAGAAACACTATAAATAATTTCTTTTTTTTTTTTGGTGTGCAAGTACAATTAAAACTGGAAAATATGCCGGTAAAAATAATTATAAATATTCTTCTTACTTATTACACTTCTATAATTATTCTAATCAAGATGGCATAACAAGGCCGAAACGTAGTTTATAATTATTTTAAGAAATATATTTATTAACATATACATTAATACATCTAGTAAATGTGAGGAAATGTACGGATTTAGAGAAACTACCTGTTGGCAACTCTCCAAAAGGTCTCGAGACCGTCTTCTTTTTAGAAGCCTCATTATCAGGGTTGTATAGTAAGCAAGGATTGAAACTAGTGGGTTAGAGTAGGGATGAAGTTTGTCATGAAAGGAATGGTACCTGGTTCGAGCCAAGTCGGCAACATAGGGTACATTAAGGTCTTTATGGATGAGTTTATTCGTGACAAAATAAGGAGCATTAAGGATTATAGGAAGGATTGGATACGAGAGGAATTCGATGGTTTAGTTAAATTCCAAAGTAAGAGAGTTGCGTAATTAAAAAGTGTCCTTTTTTTAGTTTGTATATCTTAGTTACCAGGGAATTATTTCGATTCGTATCCTTTTAAAAGGAGAACCTAGTCAAAAATAGAGGGTCTCTTCCATTTTGAATCGTATCCTGGCTACAATATATGTCAATTGTTAAGAATCCTTTCAACGTAAATAGCGACTTAAGATAAAAAATCTGGTGCGGGCAACACACGACTTTCACTTACCTCCATTTTTAAAATCAATGAAAGAATTTTCAAATACAGTTAGAGATAAAAATACGTGAAATTATTAAGAAATTAATCAAATTGAATTTATATAGAAACATGTGTTTTATTAAAAAATCAATTATATTATTATCTTAAATAATCAGTAAGTTTTATCTTCTTTTCATCACTCTCCAATAACTTTTAAAATCTTGTGTATGAGATGATATTTTTTCTAAAATCTTTAGCTTTCCAACGGTATATCATACATGTATATTACTGCTCTTATGTTCAAAAACGAAAAATTGCATTAAAAAAATATTTTTTCTGTTTTCTCCTTTAGTTGGGTATCGAATTTATTCAATTTATATATTTACCATTTTTTCATCAGCGTTAACAAGATAATCTAGTTATTATTATTGAATCTACAAAATTAAAGGTACTTTAGGGGAAGAAAATTTAAAATATCGGCATTTAAGCCCTGTCAGACCATTTTTATCTAAATAAAACATACATGATATTAAAGCCCATTAAATTTTTCATCGATATAGCGAGTTTGATCAAAATCGTAGGAACCGTTTTTGAGAAAATCGAAAAAAGGTGCAAAATGCATGGTATAAAGTGCCTCTTCTGTAGGCTCATTTTGATGAAAAAAGTTTTGTCACGTCTCGGGCGTATAGTTGTCTTAAATATGAAATTTCAGTTTCATAGGACTTACCGTTTCCGCTCGGGAGTTACCACACACACACACACCAAGACACAGACACACACACACACACAGACCTTTTTGCGGGACTTGGTTATTTGGACTCAGGGGCCCCTAAAACGTGTATTTCCGTTGAAAACTGGAATTCGAAAATTTTCACGATCGCAATACTTTCCCTTACTATATATAGTAAGTGAAAGTAAAAACATAAAACAAATCAAAACAGTCCTTAAAATATGAAAATCGGGCATATCCTTTGAAATAGTAAAATTAGTCCATTGGTAGCCTACAATTAAGTGGTAAGGTAGAGTATAACATACTTCTTCACAAGATATTACATTCATAACAAAATTAATTATTCGGAAGAAACATATTTGATAATAAATAATTCTTAGATCTTCCTCAAAAGTTTATTTTTACATCATCAATAATTAGGATTTCAATAACGCTTAGGAGGCCTCTATGAAACAAAAGAATACATTAACAAATTATCGTTTATTATTAAAAAAAAAATTTTTTTACAGCAAATAATAATTTGTTATTGTATTGTAGTGAGTCCTGAAGATATGAAAGGTCTCCGAAACCTTGATCCCTAATTGTTACTCATGTAAAAATAAACTTTTGAGGAAGATCTACTGAGAACCATTTATTTATTATTGATATTACATTTTTTTGTACTCAGAAAATCATATCATACACTTAAAACTACAATGTGATATTAAATTAAAAAAATAAAAATAAATAATGATTGAAGGATAAAATTAATTTTTTTTTTAAATATATAAATATATGGGACGTGTTAGAAAATTACCTGATAAAGCTTGAGTTAGAAGCGGTGTATTATTGTTGGGGGTGAGCTGTCCGTTAGTGAGGTCAACTACACAAGAAACACAACACAGCATTAGATATCAAACAGCAAGGCTCAACAACAACAAAAACATCAACAACATCAAATTATATAACATGAGTGAGGTGTTTTTCAAGGCAGGCTCCAACAGAGTGCTACAGCCTTGTATCCTTTAAATACACAAATTTTTTTTTTAGGCCAACACACCTTTCATGCACATCCGTTAACAATAGACATAACATAATGTTTTTTTGTTAAGATTTATATTTAATTAAGACAATAAACAAGCACACAAAAATGATGTTTTTAAGCTAAAAATGAACTAAATTAAAATTTCAGTAATAATTAATAAAAAAAAATCAATATTATAGGAAATAATTTCAAGTACAAGTATCTGATTTATGAAAAAAAAAAAAAAAAAATATATATATATATATGCTTTTGAAAACACTGTACTAAATAATGGTAATCTATTTACTTTAAAAAAAAATTAAAAATAATTTATTTATAATTAAAATAATAATCGCTCGCTTATAGCCAAGTGGAAAAGAAAATTACATCACAAAATTTAAAGGAAATTTAGTGCACTTCTTTATATATAATCCTTAAGTTGCATAGAAAAAAGTACCAAGATACAGTATAAAGGTTTGTGTAAGGAAATACATAGATAAATATTGTAATGAAAAAGGAAAATATTAAAAATTAAAATATTAAAAAAAAAACAGTGATAAACAACATGAAGAACTAATATAGCTATCACTCAATACATGTACAGTAAAAGTTGTTAAATTTTTAATACATTTATTTTAGTCTTGCATGACAGTACGTATTAATTTATTTAATATATTATTAATAAGGGAAAAATATCCATTACTGCAAATATGTAAGAAAATCGGTGGGGCTTTGAAGAAACAAAGATTTAAAACAAAAATGATCGAAAAATCCAAGTACTTTGAAATTAAATTTAACTAATTTTTAGCCCGACACATAGAAAAAGGACATATTCAGCATAAAATTGAAGATAATATATATTTGATAAATACTAATATTGAAAACTATTATCAATTGGTTATGTAGGTACTATGATAGTATTTTTAGTAATTTTCAAAACTAAATTTTACAAATGTCTTTTATAACTAGTTTATTTGTTTATTTATTTAACGCCCCTTTATGGTGCTGGGGCTAATCGAAAGATGCTACAGTGGGAGTCCTAAATTTTACCTACCCAGGTTTAATAATGATAATGACCTTTAACGAGTACCTGAAATAGCACTTCCTAAAATAATCCTAGGGCCATCTGCTGGGTTTCAGAACTACTTAAAAAAGTAATTATAAAATCTCAGAAAAAAAAATCGTAAATTAATAAGTAATATAACTTATTCGATGTGTCCCCACAAGGGATGCCAATTAATTTCAAAGCAGAGGTCATCGATAAAAATATTAAACCGTGAAAAAAAATACGAACTAAGCGTCTAATGAGTAATATATTATATTTAAACGAGATTATTATTGACGGTGACGTTCTTAACATTTTTTATTTTGATAACGATATATCTTTTGCTGGGGCCTATAATTATTTTTTAGAGTTTGTATTATAAGAGTGTTTTATTCCCTTTACAATCTATCTTAATCTTAAGATACTCTTAAGAGTTTTTTAAGACGCTTTGGCCTCTAATTTTGTACACCGTGTATTATACCAATGTCTAGATCCATCAAAGTATATATCTAATTCTCTTCCAGTAAAAAATATGTTCCAAACGTTACACAATAAGTGTACAAAATCTAGCAGCCGTACAAAAGGTCACAAATTAACAGTTTGAATTTTTACCGCGGACGCAGCTGCTGATGATTAAAGGAGACTATTAGGATCGAACGGACTCGACTGATTGTCGACCCTTTGTCCCGTCTCATTACTAATACCAACAGACCCCTTTGATTGCCAGCCTCCCTCCCAGGCCGCGCCACCGTCTGTCAGTAGTGGGCAACGGGTTGTTGATGTTTGCGCTAACTTGAAAGGGAATCAGAAACCATGTTATAACAGTGATTTGCAGTTTACAATGAGATTAGCCGCTGTATAACTTCCAACAACTAGCTCTTTTGAGGGAGGAGTATTTCAAAGGATGGGGGGTATTGGGTGATACTATAAATAAAACAAAAAAAGTATGTAAGAGGGCGACTTTTTTTAACTTTGATTTAAACTATATACAAAATATTGTAAGGGATTTCGATCGTGAAAATTCGAGTTTTCTATAAAAAAAGAGTTCTATAACGAAGTCCCACAAAAAGGTCTTTGTGTACGGGTTAAGTCAAGCTCAAAAACGATAAACCTTATAAAAGCATATATTCCTCTGATGTTACAGTAACTTTGTAGACAAAATCGGAAACTAGAGGAGCCATGTTATACAACGTTAGGTACACATCAGCCATAGCGTGATGTTAGGTACACGTTAAAGATCCCTATCGTAATTGAACCTGGAAAGACAAAATTTAGGACTCCCACTGTAGCATCGTCCGATTAGACACAGCAGCATAAAGTGATATTAAATGAACGAATGATAAAAAGAAATGAGTTTACTTCACTTTACAATATATTGGGTTGTATCACATGAAATGTCCGTTTTCAAGGTAAAGGATTTTTATTAAAAACACGATATGAGAACAAGATAATTTTATTCGAAGTATTTACCTTCTTTATCTACACATTTTTCCCAACGTGACACCAACTTTTTCATCCCCGAACTGAAAAACTCTGAGCTTTGAAGTGAAACAAAATCTGAAAACGCACTTTTCACTTGATCATCATTTTCAAAAAGTTTTCCTTTGATGAAGTTGTCTAATTTCCTGAACAGGTGGTAATCTGTTGGAGACAAGTCGGGAGAATATGGTGGGTGCGGAAGAACTTCGTAGCCCAGTTCTTTCAATTTTTGCACGGTATGTTTTGAAACATGGGGACTTGCTGCCGCTCACTGAGATCATGAGGTACCCATGTATCGAGAGCTTTTTTACTTTCCAAATACACTTTAAATGTCTGGAAACGGTAGATGCATTTAGTTGTGTTTGGTAGGGGTTTCCTTCAACTGTATGTTAGAGGACATCGTTTTCTATTACGGACGGAGGTCTTCCTCGGGGCAAGTCTTTCCCCAGCTGAAAACTTAGCAAACCAACGGCGAATGGTCCGTTCATTAACACTCCCTTCTCCAAACGCCTTGCAAATATTTCTAGCAGATTCAGCTGCTGAATGGCCGAGTTTAAAATCGTACAAAAATATTACTCGAAAATCGCGTGTTTCCATGTTCATATTTGGAGGTATACTAAAAAGTGGGTAATTGATTGGGAAGCTAATGTTTATAATACAAAGGTAGAAGATTAGTTACTGTTTACTTTAAATATTTAAACATTCGGAGGAAAACAAAAGAGACCTGCAAAATCCTTTATGTATTTCAGAAACTATAAAACCGGACATTTCATGTGAAACAACCCAATAATTTAATGTCTCTTTTTTTTCCTCTGGGTTGGCCTTTGATTCTTTAATATGTTGATTCCCAGAGCCATCAAAAATTCCATAAGAACTTGCGAAGTAAATCCTAATTAAAAACATTAAACGTGATTTTAAACGAATTATTACGAATGATTTAAGCAGACACCATCGTCCGATTGATTAGCAACAGTTGCATAAAGCGACGTTAAATGTATAAGTATTTATTGAGCGGTTATAAAAAACTGATTTTCTTTAGAAAAACGCAAAGAAACATAAAAAAATATTATGGGATCCCGATACAGAACAGGCCTAAGATATTGCAGTATCCAGCTGCAAAGTAAGGCTGCGGTTAAGGGGACAAGTTTGCAGCTTCGTTGCACACGGGACAAGAAGGGAAGGGATGTTATTGGAACAATATACTGCAGCCATCGGGGGCTCTGAGCAGCTCCAACTTTATAGAAAGTTGAAAAGGAGGGAGAGGTTTTTGTGACCCAGGGCTTAACCTCGCTGAGGACGATGACTTTAACCTCGACTTAGAGGTTAGAACTTCTCCCCCAGCGGTCGTCGAATGTGACCTCGACTTCCGGTTTCATGATATAATTCACTTTTATCTACCCCCTCTACTCGGCGAATAGGCCTCGCTTCTGATGATAACATCTCAAGGGGAACGTTTAATACTTGGGGCGGCGAACCTGTTAATTCCAATTAACATTTACGATGTAATAACAGTTACTTCTTAAACGATTACGAAGGGTAATGTTTTTAGTATCTTCGTTATCATGCGTGTAACAATTATCACGTTTCATGGCTCAAATTACACTAGCGTCTAAAACCTGTGAAAATTGTCACTCTCACGGGAGGTAAAAATTCGAGAGAGCTGTTTTTAATATAAAATTTCAGTTTCGTACGACTTTTCGTTTTGGTGCCAGACTTAACACACACACAATCACAAACCTTTTTTGCGGGACTTGGTTATTTGGAATCAGTGGACTCTAAATCGTGTAATGATGACAAAATTTCCATGATCACAATCTTTCCCTTACTATATATTTCATATATATGTGTGTGAAAGTAAAAATCAATAATTTGTAAACATCTTATTGTTAAAAAAGGTGGATAGGCGTTACCTGTGGCGTACTAGCAAGGGTTTTTCGATCTTAATGTTTTTTTAAGGGAGTAGGAAAACGTTACTCACGCTGACCTTCATAGTGATCCCTAGACTGTGTGATGTCAGATACTCGTTAAAGATCACCGTCCACCAATCCTAATTTATCCTTGATGGGCAAAATTTACTCTCACGGTAGCATAAACTTGATATTTCGACAGAACTTTGGCGAAAGCGATTTTATAAAATACACGATGAAAGTAACGATTACAATTAAAGCCGTGCCTGGGATTGGGTTACCGTATAATAAATACAAATTAAATCAAGGTGTAACAAATAAGCTAGCATACCTTATACATAAAGTTTAAAAAACAAAAAATATTTTAAATAAATTTAAATTTTAGATTTTTTATTTTATCACCAAGATAAAATTTTTTTTTTTTTTTTTCACCAAAAATTTATATCAAATGAAATAAATATTGATTGTAACAGAGAAAAATGTGTGTTTATAAAAAACATATTCGAATTAACCAACCAATAATTAAGAAACACCATTTCCAAAACAAAATAAAACAATTTTTAGGATAAATACATATGAAAAAAAAAATTAAAACTCAGATTACAATAAAATAATAAAACCAAAACATTGTTTTCGTAATAATCATGGCTAATTTAAATATATCAATTTTGTTGTTTCTCGTAATTAACTAAAATGACTCTTATAGTGATTCTTCTACTCTGAAACTAAATGATTTCTGATTTCCTTATACTAAAACAATTCTTAATAAAACTATTTATTTTGGCAATAAGAGGGATCCTGTAAATAAATAATTTATTATAATAAAAATTATAATTTTATTAGGTTTTAATAATTATTGTTATGTTTGGATGAAAAAAAGGGATTAAATGGAAAATAGGTACATACATATGAAAGAGAAGTAATATAGAGTAGATATAGAAAGTGGAAATTTAAGAAAATCATAAATAAAATTTTTAAAAAAACATCTACTATTCTCTATTTTCTACTACATACAAAATCTACTAAATTTACAAATCATCTACAATACAAAATGTGCAAAGATTTTTAGGAATCAGAACATGGTAATGTAGACGATTTTAACGAGATATGTTTAAAGTTTTATCAAATAAATCCCAGCCTACAAAATACAATCTGAAGGTCACTGTTCAAGTCCAACCTAATGAGTTAAAATAAATTTTATATATTAAATTAAAGGAAAATAAATAACATAAATAAATTTATAATCACCGAATCGTTACCTGAAACCAGGAGATTTCTTAAACTTATATAATAACGATTGTAAACAATGTTAAATGAAGGAAATATATATATATATATATATATATGAATAATCAGTTTGGGTGGTTATATGGGTTCAAACCCGGAGGATTTAACTAAAAAATCCTTCGTTATGCCGTCTCTCGGAGGGGACGTTAAAAGGTGGTCCTGAGCCAGTGCGATGTCAGGCATTCGTTAAAGATCCCTATCCTAATTAAACCTGGATAGGCAAAATATAGGAATCCCACTGCAGCATCGTCCGATTAGCCATAAAGTAACGTTAAATAAATAAATAAACAAATCGACAGAATCTATATACTTTAATGACAAACTAATGAGCTAAAAAAATGCCAATTATACTTCTTTTTTTTTTGTTCTTCTCTACCTCGCCTTTGTAGGCTACACGGGGGTTTCTCGCAAAGATAAAAGTCCCACCTCCCTCCCGGCACCAAGAATAAAATTCATAATTATTTTAACTGTCTCAAATTCTGTTATCCAGTTGCTGGGCAACGCACGGATCGTCCATGTGCGTTAACCTACACAGCCCCCATGCCAATTATACCATTTAAAGTGAATTTAATTAGAAACAAAATGACGTTAAAATAAAATATATCTTAAATGTAGTGCAGACCTTTGTCCCGAAAAAGTACGTTTGGAACGACATTACACCGTGATGCTACGAACCCATTTACATTAGTAATACCATATTATTATCAGAGACATGTATAATCACTATTATAGTTTTAATGTTCTCATTTCAGCTCTGCAAGCATTCCTCCGACTATATTTTACGTTCTCATTTGGTAGTAGACTATTAGCTACAGAGTTAGATCGAGGTAGCAGCGGTCGGATTCCCAACCGGACAGGTCGGTTAATTAAGCGACCATAATTGACTAATAAATAGCCCATGAGATTAGCCCCACTCCTCACTAATTCATTACCTATCAAATTCGATAGCCTTTAATGTTAATTGGGCATTTACATCGCCTGAATTAACCATGCAAAGTGCATTTCTCAACGATAGAGGCAAAAATGTCACTATTCTACAATAATTGAGTTTCTTCTCTTTTTAAGTGTTGCATTTTTACTTTTATTTACCTATATATGAAATAAACAGTAAGTGAAAGCATTGCGATTGTGAGGAAATTTTTCGAATTTCAACAACGGAAATACTCGTTTTGGGTCTCCAATGACCCGCAAAAAAGTCGTGTGTGAAAACGAAAAGTCCTATGAAACTAAAATTTCATATTTAAGACAACTATACGCCCGAGATATTATAGAAACTTTTTCATCAAAATCAGCAGACCGGAAGATGTACTTTATACCATGCATTTTGCACCTTTTTACGATATTCTCAAAAACGGCTCAAACGATTTTGATTAAACTCGCTACATAGATGTAAAATTTATTGGAATAGCCTGACAGGACTTAAATGGCGATAGTTTAAATGTTCTTCTTCTTAAGTACGTTTAAATTTGTAGATTCGAAAACATCACCGATATCATCTGATTAGCATTGTTAAAAGACGGCTAAATATATATGTTAAACGAATTCGATATCAAACAAAAATATTTTTTAAATGAGATTTTTGTGTTTTTTGAGAACAGTAATATATCTGTATAATATACCGCTGGAAAGCTTAAGATTTTAGAAAAAAATATCATCTTAAAATGAACATGTTAGTGACTAAGAGAACAGAGAGTGATGAAAGGTCGATAAAACTAACTGATTGTTGTAGATAATAATATAATAGATTTTTTAATAAAACACATGTTCCTATTTGAAATTGAATTTAATTAATTCATAAAAAATTTATTTTCTAACTCTAAATGTATTTAATAATTCTTAAATTTATTTTTAACAACGGAGGTTAGTAAGTAGTCGTGTGTTTTACGCGCACTGATAATTTAAATTTGCTCCCTCTAAAGTAATTGAATATGAAAAGGGTCGTTCTTCAACTGTTAATGATGACCTAATTCAAAAAATTACCTATAAGATGGCAAGATGTAATAGATCATAATAGGCCATAAATGATTGATTAAAAATATATACAAGAATTTAATTGACAACCGAATAATTTCGAGTTCGCGTCTCGGTGCCGAGGAGATTAATTTAAAACTCGACCTTTACCCGTCTTCACCTCCTGGTACAACCCCCCCCCCTCGGTATAGCCTTCAAAGACGAGGTAGGGGTGTAGAAAAAATCATAATAATAATACCAATATAATTCCTTCCTTTAAGAATATCTTTCCTCATTGAAGGAATTATCAACGGCCCCTGAACCGTAAATGAGTAATTCTTCTCAGAGCTGGCGAATTAGACGGAAACAAGAGAAACGGAGAGGGGAAAATGGATCCGTAGCAACTTATTGTGAGAGGGGAAACAAATCTGTAGCTCCGGCGAGTGGATAATCTGCCCATTTGGAACAATCCTTTTCCGAAGAGCCTTCTCAAATAGTTAAGCTGGATTTGGAGGCAACTATCGGCTTTAAGCGACGTTCCCATTTAATAAGCACCCTAAGCCGTAGGATCAGGGAGAGAAAGCTGATCTTCTCAGCGCGACGTTTTGACTCCGAGGGTATTTCGGCGAAATAAACTTGCGAAACAATGACGTCAAGGAGGATTCTATATTATTACACTTCAGAGGATAGGGCTAAGTAAACTGCCTTGAAGGACTCAAGATGTTAATGTGCTAAGAAACTTAATGATAATCAGCTATTGTCTCGCCGTTTTCGGCTACTTCAAAAAACGTACTAGACAAACGGACAAACCTTCCTCTCAACTACAAAAGACTTATCAACATGACGATTATAAGACCTATCTGGACTTATGGAACTGAGCTATGGGGCGATACCAAACCATCGAATCCCTCTCGTATCCTATCCTTACAATCCAAAATCCTTCGGAAAGTCATCAACACTCCTAACTTTGTCACGAATAAACTCATCCAAAAAGACCTTAATGTTCTCTATGTCACTGTCCCAAGTCAAGTATGAATCCTTCTATGCAAAACTCCATTCCCACTCTAACCCACTAGTTTCCAATCCTAGCATCCTCTTCGATCACTGATAATCCTCCGAAGCGTCTTAAAAGAGGATGGCCTCGAGACCATCTTGTTTATAGTGACAACCAGATTAACGAATGGGCAGTTTATCTTCATGTTTTTTCATGTATTTAATCATTAAGGTAAATATAATTTACCGGTTATATCATAATATACAGTCTTATATTTAAATAAAAATATTTTTTTTTTTAAAACCGACTATTTTATGGATGACTAACAGTAGGTACCAGAAAATTGTTGGGGAATTTCATATTTTTATAAATGGATTTTTTTTTTTGTTTGTTTTTTTTTGCATTTAATAGAGTGTTTTGAACGTTAGTAGAGTGTTGTAGTAATCGGTATCTAAGAGCAGTTTCCCGTCGTTTCAGTAAATATTATTAAAATCATTAGTAATATGTTTGCAGAGAGCGCGATGCAGATTTACAAAAATGAAAAAACAGAAGAAAGGGGACCTGAATAATTGATTTTGTTTCATTATTTTCAAATATGAAGAATTACAATTAACTAAGAAAAAAAAAATCAAAATTTCAATGATACGTAAAACCCAAATATCGAATTAATGTAATTAAAAAATCTAGTGCAGGTAACACACGACTTTCACTTACCTCCATTTTTAGAATCGATTAAAGAATATTCAAATACTGTAGGAGATAAAAATGAGTGAAACCATTAAAAAATTAATTAAACGGAACTTCTATAGAACCATGTGTTTTATTAAAAAAATTATTATATTATTATCTAAAATAATCGCGTATTTTTATCACCTGTCATCACTCTCTATTAATATTTAAAAGAATATGTATAAGATAATATTTTTTTCTAAAATCATTAGCTTTCCAATGGTATACTATACATCTATATTGCTGTTGTTAAGCTCACTTTTCTCCTTTAGTTGTTTTTTGAATTCGCTCAACATGCCTATTAAGCTCTCATTTATCAACACTAACAAGATGATTAAAATATCGGCATTTAAGCTTTGTCAGACTATTTTAATCAGAATGAAAACTACATGTTATTTAAGCCAATTAAATTTTACATTGATATAGCGAGCTTAATCAAAATCTTCGGAACCGTTTTCGAGAAAATCGAAAAAAATTGCAAAGTGCATGGTATAAAGTGGTTCTTATGGTAAGCTCGTTTTGATGAAAAAGGTTTTGTAACGTCTCGGGCGTATATTTATATTAAATATGAAATTTCAGTTTCATAGGACTTACCGTTTTCGCCCGGGAGTTACTCCCCCCCCCCACACACACACACTCAGACCTTTTTGCGGGACTTGGTTATTTGGACTCAGGGGACCCTAAAACGTGTATTTCCGTTAACTGGAATTCGAAAATTTCCACGATCGCAATACTTTCCCTTACTATATATAGTACCTCTAATACTCCTTTTAGAGTAAGTGTTATTATTGCCGTCGGATGATTAATCCGTTTTTTGAAGGTTGTTCATATGAAATACGTAGTATCAAGTCTATATATACAATATATATATATATATATATATATATCATTCGATAAAATTATAAATTTAAATTATCGATGTGTCTTAAATATAATTTTTGCCTATAACTATTAAATATCACTAATTTGTCAAAATAAAAAAGTATTTTAGGGAGATGTGGACATACAATAATTAGTGTGCAATGAAATCAAAATTGTGCGTTAAATCTACAAAATTATTTTATAGTAAAACATCTTTAGTAAGAATAAACGAAGAAGGAAAATACTGTAGTTTTATTTGAACTGAACTTCAAATCAAGTTAAGTAAAAAAAAATTAATAATTCGGTACAAAAACGTTCTTACTTGAAATAAAATAGACTGATTAGTTAGCAATAATAATAAAATTAAACTTTATCTAAAAAATAACTGTCCGATCATTATTTAATTCGGATTTAAATTATTATAAACAAAAAAAAAAAGAAAAGACTTTTGAATAAATAACATTCATTTTATTAGTAAACTTAAGAAAAATTAAGCTGTTTCATTAAATCTTCAGCCTCCAAAACACTGTCCAGTTTTGTACATTCAGGAGAACCTGTAATTTTAGACAATTCGTAATATCTGCCTATAACAGCTAACCATTTTAAATATTTTGTTTATTTATTCTCCTGATTTCTTTAAAAAAATATATTATCATATTTTAATTGTAAACTCGCTAAATTATCACGAAATTATATTAGTATTTATAAATATAATACCCATATTAAGTGTCATCGGATTTTAAAATTCGATGAATAATGTACTATAAATGGTATATTGTTATAATGTATATAAGAAGATATTAATTTACTTAAATTCTGTAGAAATGTAAAGTTATTGGGTTGTGTCACATGAAATGTCCGTTTTTAAGGTAAAGGATTTTTATTAAAAATACGATATGAAAACAAGATAATTTTATTCGGAGTATTTACCATCTTTTTCTACACATTTTTCCCAACGTGACACCAACTTTTTTATCCCCGAACTGAAAAAATCTGAGCTTTGAAGTGAAACAAAATCTGAAAACGCACTTTTCACTTGATCATCATTTTCAAAAAGTTTTCCTTTGACGAAGTTGTCTAATTTTCTGAACAGGTGGTAATCTGTTGGAGACAAGTCAGGAGAATATGGTGGGTGCGGAAGAACTTCGTAGCCCAGTTCATTTAATTTTTGCACGGTATGTTTTGAAACATGGGGAATTGCTGCCGCTCACTGAGATCATGAGGTACCTATGTATCGACCTTTTTTACTTTCCCAATACACTTTAAATGTCTGGAAACGGTAGATGCACTTGCATTTAGTTGTGCTGAGAGTCTTTAACTGTTTGGTAGGGGTTTCCTTCTACTGTATGTTTGAGGACATCGTTGTCCAAACGCCTTGCATATATTTCTAGCGGCCTCAGCTGCTGAATGGCCGGGTTTAAACTCGTACAAAAATATTACTCGAAAATCGCGTGTTTCCATGTTCATATTTGGAGGTATACTAAAAAGTGGGTAATTGTTTGGCAAGCTAATGTTTATAATACAAAGGTAGAGGATTAGTAACTGTTTACTTTAAATATGTAAACATTCGGAAGAAAACAACAGAGACCTGCAAAATCCTTTATGTATTTCAGAAACCATTAAAAACGGACATTTCATGTGAAAAAAAACCAATATATAAACATATGAAGTATGGATTTAAAATATTTCTCGAATAAAATGTGATATCTCTCATAGTTAATAGATAAAAAGAAGATATCTAGTTTGTATTAAAAGCCTGTTCACAGTTATCCAAAGCGGGATTTTTTTTTCTTTTTGTAATATGAAATAGGATACGGTGGAATTTATGTAGCTAAACTATTGGTTAGTAACTAAAATGTAGCCTTTAATTCGTTTATTTATTAATGTTTGTTTTCAATAGTGATTTAGCTCTGATCTGTTTTTTTTTAAGTCATAAATTAGATAGATAAACTAGGTAAATATTTAAATTATTAGGGATTAATTTTTTTTACTGGTAGTAACAACATTCGATAAAAAAAAAAAAAAAAAATTCAATGAAAGTATCCTATTTTGTATATTAGGGAAATTGGAAACTCTTTTTATTCGCAAAATAATATTATTGTTTATTTATTTAATGTGCTGTGGCTAATCGGACGATGCTACAGTGGTAGTCCTAAATTGTTCCTATCCAGTTTTAATTAGGATAGGGATCTTTAACGAGAACTGAACATCGCATAGGCTCGTAGCCACCATTTTACGTCTCCTCCGTAGAACGGCATTATTAAGGTATTCTTACTCCACAAAAAATCTTAGGGCCAATTGAAAGGTTTGAATCGGCGATCTTAGCTGATAAAAATTTTCTATGTAGCCACTACACCACAGGTGATCCCTATATTATTTTGATTATTATTTTTAATGATGAACTTTTGTAATCGATCAAACCAATAAAAAAAATTCTCCATCCCCCTCCATCCACAAAATTTGAGATTTTTAAAATATATAGAAAAATTATTAGTATTTTTTAACCCAAAAACCGTAAATAATTTTAAAAAAGAGAAGAAAAATATTAAATTTCAATAACTCACGTTATTTTCAAAGATGGCGAAAAATATGTAGAGAGTTTCAGAATACGTAATGCGCGATACGCAGAGAAAAACAAAAAAGTTGATCTATATATTCAAGTCAGAAATTATAATAGGTGTAATTCCACCAAAACTCGGTTATTATTGAAGATAATCTGAACTTACAGTTGACAACAAATCATTAATCTACAGGACAGTACTGAAGCCCATCTGGACCTACGGACTTGAACTGTGGGGGACAGCCAAACGTACTAACATCAAACGCATTCAATCCTTTCAATCCAAAGTCCTCCGAACCATAGTAAATGCTCCTTATTATGTTTCCAACTATACCTCGCACCACGACCTTAATGTCCCATTTATTTCAGACCTAATTCCATCCAAATTTTCCAAATTCCACCAGAATCTCATTCATCATCCTAATCCTCTAGCTTAATCCCTATCCAGCTCCACTCATCCATACAACCCACCTAAAAGGTTGAAACGGCAGTGACCCCGCGACCTTTTGTAAATATATTGGAGTTATAGCACTGGCTAGATTCTCCACTCAATCTGTTGTATGTATGAGTGTGTGTATGTGTATATAGGTATAAGTGAATTATTGACTTTATTGTATTGATTCATTATTGTGTATATATTTTATTGTAATTTTATGCCGTGTAAATAGTGTATGAATGTAGTATGTATGATACTTGGGACAGATTGTAATTTTACTCAATAAAAATTGTTGTTGAAAAAAAAAAAAAAAAAAATTATTGAAGATAAAAGATTAACAGCTATATAAACAGTTATACCCTAATATAGTTATTTCGAATAATAAACATTGTGTTATTATTTGCAGGTTTTTTTCTAGTTTTTACTAAGTGTATTAATCATGAATGAATTCCTATAGCTCTAATAAAATAAAAAAAAAGTTTGAAAACCAAGAGGGATTAGTCGAATGCTCCTACTTCAGTCCTAAATCTTTGAAAATAAAATAAATAATTCCTTTTTAAGAGGAAGTAATAAATAAAAAAGAGAAGGATTAAAAGAAATATCTCAAGAAGTTTCAGTAATCGATTTCTAATCATCGACGGGAGAGAAAATAATCGATTCTAAATGAAATGAATAATTGGAGCTATCGAAAAGCGGAGTCAATTAGTTATTCAATTAATGGGAGAAGAGCTACCGTCGGTAATGGCAAAGCTGTTTCAAGCAAAAAAAAAAAAAATTAACTGCAAACAATCTAAAAGCAATGAAATGTAATCAGCTCTATTTATTCACATCACAGACCTGAAAATAATTAAATGAAAGTGGCAATCTCGAAGCCTCTTTCTTTTCCTTTTTTCCCCTTTTCCTCCCTTACCCCGTAATTACACTAAATCGGCCCCTACCGATGACTACCGGCACAAAGGCTCTTTCCAATTTTTGCCCCCAGAGAGCACTGCGGTAGAGGTCGGATGGTGGTGGAATTTTGCATTTAAATGGCCCCCGAGTTGGCTTGCTAAGGAACATTTAGGAGTTATGGTCGCCCTACGGTTTAACGGGGCCTGGCCTCGCTATTACAGACCGCAACGCTACTTACCATATTGTATTCCCCTAAATTTACTACGAATACTAAATACACAGTTCAAAATTGCTGAATACACTAACAAGTTAGTGCAGGAAACAATTACACAATTACTACATGACGATATGAAGTCGATTTATTTACTAAAAAAGAAAAAAAAACTTCTTCCTATCTGGTGCGGGCAACACACGACTTTCACTTACCGCCATTGTTAAATAACTTTCAAATACAGTTAAAGATAAAAATGGGTGAAAGTAATAAAGAATTAATTAAATTGAATTTCTTTAGAAAGATGTGTTTTATTAAATAATCTATTATATTTTTATCTACAACAATCAGTTTGTTTTATCGTCTTTTCATTACTCACAATTAACTTTTTTAGGATTCCGTGTATTAGATAATATTTTTTCTAAAATCTTTAGCTATCCAACGATATATTATACATACATAGGCATTGAAGCCCTGTCAGAATAAAACCTACATTATATTTATTAAAGCCCATTAAATTTACATTGATGTAGCGAGTTTAATCAAAATCGTCAGAGCCGCTTTTGGGAAAATTGTAAAAAGGTGCAAAACGCATGATATAAAGTGGCTCCTCTGGTAAGCTCATTTTGATGAAAAAGGTTTTGTAGTCTCGGGCGTATAGTTGTCTTAAATATGAAATTTCAGTTTCATAGGACTTTCCGTTTACACGTGGGAGTTAACACACACACACACACACACAGACCTTTTGGCGGGACTTGGTTATTTGGACTCAGGGGATCCTAAAACGTGTATTTCCGTTGAAATCTGATATTCGAAAATTTTCACGATCGCAATACTTTCCCTTACTATATATATCCCGTAAAAAGATCAAACAATTAAATACATAAATGTTTCGAAAGAAACATGTGTTTTATCAAATAATCTATTATATTTTTATCTGCAACAATCAGTTTGTTTTATCGGCATTTCATTACTCTTTCATTAACTTTTTTAAGATTCCATGAATTAGATAAATTTTTTTTAAAAAAACTTTAGATCTCCAGCGATATGTTATACAAATATATTATCACCCTTAACACAAACATTGCATAAAAAAAAAAAATGTTTACACTTTTCTCGTTTAGTTGATAATCAAATTCACCCAACTTGCATATTAAGCCGTTATTTTCGATGATAACAAGATGATATGCCTAATTTGATGAAATCTACAAAATTAAAAGTACTTTAGAGAAAGAAAATTTAAAATATCTATATTTAAGCCCTATCAAACTATTTGCTTTAAGGGTAGAAAAAAAAAAAAATTAAGCCTTGTCAATCAGAATGATACCTACATATAATTGAAGCCCATTAAATTCTACATCGATACGGTGAGTTTAATTAAAATCATTAGAGGCATTTTAGAATAAATCGAAAAAAGGAGCAAAATGCATGGTATAAATTTTCACTTCCGGTCTATTTTAGTAAAAACGTTGCTTTAACATACGATTAAAAATCACATGGTACCGGTTGGAATAGTGTCAACGAGAGTAGATATTAATTTTATAGCAATCACACTGAAACAAAACAGGCCTTTCCACATCTTTGTACATAAGTCCAGTTTATTTTTTATCACACGAAAGATGCAATTTTAAAAATAGTTACGATATATAGTAGTAATAGTAAGTTTATAAGTAAAATTGAGTAAGTTTTGAATTTTTACTTTTCTGATTTTAGTCTGTTAGTCAGTTTGTTATAAGTTTTGTCTGATGGATATATATCTAGTCCTACGCTACTGTGATCTTGCCCTGCGTTTTTCCCTGTGCAAGATTCGAATGTGCTGTGGCAGGATAGTCTCCAGTGAGTTGGTAGTAATAATGGTTGAAGTGTTGTCAAGTATGCTGCTGCTAATTGAATCAGATAGTTGTTTATCAATATCATGTTTTGCCTCAAGTGTGATTTTTAAGTCCCAGTTAACTTGTCCTGTAATCAGATTGGGAATGGTGGGTTTAGGAACAAAGCTCGAATACAAGGAAAGGAGAACTGGGCTTTGATCAGATGAAAGGTCATCTAGGGCTTTGATTGTGGATTGGGAGAAAGATATCTGAGAGGAAACAAATATATAAAGGATATCTGGACGTTTTTTAAGGGATTTAAGCCGATTTTATTTTTAATTAATATGATTAGGTAACGCTTACGTTCGTAAGTGAATTTCAACCGACAGTTGGGTAGTAATATGATGTTTTTTTACACCAAGTCGCGCCAACCAAAAACAAAATTAATGATTAAACTGATTTAGAAAATAATCGACTTCATTACTCATGTTTATTAAAAATATGCTCTAATGTGCGTAAAAAAAAATCTACTGAATACATCAATATTTCTACAAAAGTTGCAATAATTACAAAATAGGTGATTATTAGAGCAATAAAAAAATAAATAATAAATGTATATATGCATGCAGCTCACCAGTGACGTAGGTCTTGAGCCTGTCTTCCGGTTGGTACATGTCGTGCCTGATGACCAACTTCCGGTTCTCCTGCCTGCCCAACGGGGACTCTTGCCTCGGGTACTCACCGTAGTAGCTGCGGTCCCCGCCCCCGCCAGGCGACCCGCCAGGATAGTAGTTGTAGCCAGGGTAGCCGCCCATCCCTCCTAGTTCGTGGGGTCAATGCAACAGCAGCTTGTAGCATCAATAGGTTAAGGTGTAAGTGTAGAGTAGGGGGTAAGTAGAACGTGGCACTAGTTATGACAATCACCAGGGGTTTCCAGAACCAACGAAGGACAAAACAAGATGCCTTTCCAAGAGCATCAATGAAGCAAGAGTGATACTCTTTACCACATTTCTCCAGTAGAGGATAGCAGAAGATTGCCAACAGCCCTCATGATCAGACCTATTGCAAATCTGAGGCTTATACCTACATATAATTAGTTCTGCTATCAATACTGTTACAAAAGTTGAACTTTGTTTATATCCTTTGGTATCATCCAGAATACTCGTCTCTATCAGATTATTTTCTTTACATATCAGGGTAATAATTCCAAATGACAATCACCAGAGGGTTCTAGAATCAACGAAGGACAAAACAAGAGCATCAAGAATGCAAGAGCGATACTCCTTATCACAATTGTCCAGGAGAAGATAGTCCTATTGCCAACATCCGTCATGCAGACCTGCAAAGCTGAGGCTTATAGTAGTAGATATATACCTAGTTCTGCCATAAATACTGTTACAAAAGTTAAACTAGAAAACAAGATTAAATTATGTCCGTTCCAAAAAAAAATCGCATTAATTAAAAAAAAAAAATACCAGTACCTCTACAACCTATCAAGGCCAACAGATACATTACCCCATCTCCATTTTTGGATTCCCAATTTATAGAGGCTAAGTGAACCCGAGGAGGGGAATTCACCTTTAGGATTGCTACACGGCTGAAACAACAGAATAAATAATATTCTGCCACTGCTGGGATTCTAACCTAGGACCTGGAGAACAGTAGACTAGAGCACTATCCACTAGACCACGCAACATTAATAATACCTACAACTCTAACAAATCAAAGACGAATCGATAATACGTGAAAAGATAGCAGAAAAATATTTGGATTTCAAGTCATGCAGGTAAAGAAAAATAGAAACGATTATAGTTATAATAATAGGCTTACTGAACACGAAGGTTCGATGCCGATACCGCCAAACTTCGCCTGCACAGACTCATGCAATGTTCGCCGGTCAAGCCCAAGCCCCCGAGGTTAGCCTAATGCAATCCTCCATCGACGCTTCGGCCTACCTCTTGGACTCCTACCAGTCGGTTCAGTGAATGCTAACTTTCTTGGAATCCGTTCCGCACCTTCTAAACTCCCCATCTCTCTTTGGACCAAATATTTTACGCAGTAAATTATTTTCGAAAACCTTAAGCCGTTGTTCATCCTTCAAAGTAAGCGGCCACGTTACACATCCGTAAAGAACCGTCGGAAGAATAATAGTTTTATAAATTCTAACCTTTAAGTTTTTAGACAGGATCCGCGAGCTAAGTAATTTAGCAACTGAATAATAACACGCATTTCCCACCTTTAACCGGGACTTTATTTCTTCCTGCATTTCATTTTTTCTTGTTATCACTGAACCTAAATACTTGAATTTTTTTACGTAGAAACAATTATAATATAAATTATTTTTTGTATATTGTGCCATTTAAGCTTTTAAAAAGGAGACTAAATTTCCTTATAAATTAATAAAACCGAACTAAACTTTTGTGCAAATGTTGTTAATCAGACGATGCTACAGCGGGAGTCCTAACTTGCCTATCCAGGTTTAATTAGGATAGAGATCTTTAACGAGTACCTGACATCGCACAAGCTCTGGACCACCATTTTACATTCCCTCCGAAGGACAGCATTACCAAGGACATTTTAATCCCATTTAATAATACTTGGGTCTTTATTGTAACTTTAAAAATAATTCTACAGATCTTTAACAGGAAGTATTGGAATCTATTTAAAAAAAATAATGATTTTGGACTCAGAGGAGAAAATAATAACGGTAAGCGGTTATTTTAAATGTGGTTTAATAATGCCACTAATTACAATTTTCGCCCCAAAATAAGACAATTATGTACTTTTGAAACCCCACGAATGAGTTTAAGAGCCAGCCAATCATCAAAGAGGATTTTTAATCCTAGAAATGGGGCGTGAAAAAACAATATAAAAGGGAAAGACCAACAAACCAGCAAAACGAAAAACACTATATAGAAAACTTCATATACAAACCATTTTCCACATCGAGGATGAGCCACCAATGAGTGCATTCAAACAAATATAAAAAACCAAAAAAAAATAAAATAAACCAGACTAAAAAAAAAAAAAATAATAATCTAGAAATGCGGTGTTGCAAATAACTAGTGCTTTGGCATGCTTTTAAGGAACATAAATATGAATATAAAAACATAAACAAAATGTCATGCATAAACAGCATATTATTTCGTATCAAACATACGTCTTAAATGGTCATGCCATGTTTTACTTACGTATTTGATTCAGGAATAAAAAATAATGTATATGTATATATGTGTGTGTATGTATATAATATATATATATATATATATATATATATATATATATACATATATACTTAATAATGATTAGTATTATGCATTCCATAAAAAAAAATAAAATAAAACAATATAAAATGATAATTAAAAAAGTAAAGCATAAGGAATGGAAAAGGTATTAGGTGGGATAAGGAAATTATTTAATTTTTTTTTAATAATGAAAATAGCATTTCAGTTCAGACGCTATAATGAAAACATATACTTTTAAAAGTAAAAGTCATTATAATTTTTTTTTTTTTTTTTTTTAATTTAAGCCTAAATAGAATTTTTCAACCGAATAGAAAATCAAAAGAAACAAAAAGTTATTCTAGATATATTTTAGAGAAAACCAGGCTTGTGATAAACTAGGGAAATTTTTTTAAATTTTAAAATTTAATTAATTACTGTTTATTATTTATTAAACAAAATGTAAGTAATTAAAATGGAATTAATTAATGATTATAATATAATATATAATAAGAAATATATTACGTATTAACGAAAATGTAATTATAAAACGTATTAACATTATTTCGTATTCCTAACGAAATAAAGGAAAAAAAAAATGAAATAAAATAAATACTTTATTTTACTACATTTTTCATATAATCAGATGATTGATTTCTTGTGCGATTTTTAAGTCTTACATCAAAGCTGGTTTTTATATTTTCGCTTCAGGTAATAATTAAACAAAAATCAAGTAATAAACTGTCTATTGATAAATGTATTTTACAATTTTAAATTTATAAAATTAATAATACGACTTTATATGAGATATTGCATAGGTTCGTTTAATTTTTTATAAAAAATTAAGTTTACATCTTAAACTAACATAAAAACAAAATTTATTTAAACCTGATAAAATTTGTTCCTAATAATTTTCTCTCAATAATCTCACTGATAAAGTCTTTCCAGAATTTATTTAAAAAAAATATATTGCTTTGAACAAAATTATATACCCAGCTCAAATTTCTTTAAAATAATTAGATAGCCTGACGATTATATAAAGATAAACTAAAATAAAAGTTTATGAAATATAAAAATTTAATAATAATTTAAGAGTAATTTAAAAATATGATTGAAGTTAATTAAATTATAGCACTATCAGTTGGAGCCTGAACTCAAACTACCTCTTAGTAATATGTGTAATAAAATATGTAATAAACAAGAAATTATATATATTGAAAAGGAAGTGGTCTCTAGACCTCCTTCCAATAAAATTCTACTCTACAAAATGAAATCTATAAACTACAAAAACAAAATATATTTATACTATAATATCTTATTATGACATATATGGCTATGACTAAAATCTATTAGACTATGGTTAATAATAAAACACATATAAAGTAATTATTAAAATCTGTAAAACATCTATAAACTACATATTATTAAAAAACTCAGCAACTGGCTTATTGGGTTGTTTGGAAATTAAATTAAGGTAAAAACATATAATTTTTTTTGTTTTTTTCAAAAAATTATTTCCATTTTTTTTTTTTTTTTTTAACACACTCCTATGACTAAACTATTCTATCACACACCTGAACACTATTTTAAACACATCACTATTAAATAAGTTATATTAAAACGTTTACCCGCTGCTCTATATTTTCTAATGCTAGTAGATTGTTCGAATGTTTAGACTACTCAAGTGTCCCCTGCTTGCATCATATCTGCCAAATTATTATTTTTGGTTCGCACCGATATAACACAAATACATGGACACAAATCTATCATAAAAACAAAATCAAAATATGTTAGTTATCATACTACAAAATTACGATTAAACTGTCTTTCATCTACACTATAATTAAGACTCATCCTGCAGCAAATGTTCCAAAACAGAAACAAAACCAAAAGAAAAAATAAGAAAAAAATTCTAACCGAAAAACAGAAACACA
This sequence comes from Piezodorus guildinii, assembly GCA_023052935.1. Taxonomy (NCBI): domain Eukaryota; kingdom Metazoa; phylum Arthropoda; class Insecta; order Hemiptera; family Pentatomidae; genus Piezodorus; species Piezodorus guildinii. The sequence goes on along the minus strand of CM041296.1, from coordinate 149,224,399 downwards.
TTCTAACTTTTTTTGTTTGTAGCGGGCTCCGTTGATGGGCAGGCATCTTCGTTTGTCTTCCAGCGTCTTCATTTCCCATCGTCCGTCTTTGTTTTTCACATTTTCATTTTTTTTTTTTTTTTTTTTTTTTTTGGATTTTTTCTTTTCTTAATTAATATATTCATAATTTTCATATTATGAACAAACAAAAAAAAAATTTTTTGTCATTCAACCCTTTTTAAAAAAATAAAATAAACAATAATTCCAACTCTTTACTATTGCATCCGCCAAATAATATTATTAAACAAACAAAAACTATAATAGTAAAATTTAAAAAAAAAAAAATAAACAAGGAAAATATTAAGAACTATACTTGAGAAAAAAAAAAAAAAAAAAAAAAAAAAAAAAGAAAACGAAAATAATAACAACAAATAAAACAAAAATAAAATAAACGAATTGACTCGTCCATTTAAAAGATTCATTTAAATAACTAATATGTACAATTATTTTAAAAATTTTCCTACGCTATCAACAATACTAAGTCATGCATTTTATTATGGTCCTAATATTCTATTGACTACGCATAATATATACACAGGGTATAAAACTATTCGAAAAGGGTCCCGGTATCAAATAATATGAACTAATGAAACTGACAATAAGAAACTATTGAAAACTAATTTATTTCAACAAGGTAAATAATATTAGAAAGAAAAAAAAAAAAAAAAAAAAAAAAATACACAGAGAGCTGGGAGCTTCCTTTCAGTCACATCTCGGGAGTCCAAAAATACATTAATCATTCAAAATTATAACATATAGGTATTTTAATTTTTTTTTTTAAGTTTATAGTTTTTATTTTTTTTTATTTTGTATATTTATCGTAATTAAAAACCGAAAATTCTACATATTCACTCTAATAAACGTTCAAAATTTTTTTTAATTTAACAAAAAAATTGTTTATTAATAAATTAATGTATTGTTATGAAGAGGAAATAATAAAAATCCCTATATTTCTTCAACTTATAATTATTTATATAAATAATGATTTTTTTTTCATATTTTATTATATAATCATGCGGATTCCTTTGAAACGTGACATACAAATAAGCATATTCAAGTATTTTTGTTCAGTTATGTGTTGAAAATTCTCTGTACATAAATCAATAGTATAAACTAATTATTTTTTGTTAAGAATCATTGATATTAATAAGTTTGAAAAAATACTTATATTTTTTTGTTCGCATATTTATATATTTAGCATATATTTTTATTTATTTTATATTTTGTTATTAGATATATACACGATATTTAATGTATACTTCAATTCTAATCATGTGGAGTATTGTATTACGATTCAACAAAACTAATTGAAAAATATTACATAAACTATTACTAAATAAACATAATATATTTGAGAGATATAAAAGTATATTTTGGAGTATAATACGAGATAAGAAAAATCACTTGGAAAAATCTATTTAGAAGAGAAATTTTCTTCTTTTAAAATATTTTATTATCAATGATAATAAGATAAATTATACAAATCATATTATTAAATTTAGTCAATAGTAAATAAATAAATAATAACATAGTGTTTTTTTTTTTTTTTTTTTTTTTTTTTTTTTGAATATACGATCAAGACATCGAAAAGTTGATACAATAGTAAATTTATTGAAATTATAAGAAAAATCAATTTTTATCTTGTGTTTAATAATTTTTTTAAAATTTAATTTGTGAAGATAATAGTGTTTTGTTTATCTTAATTTGTGTAGAACTCAAATATGAGATGTGACATTTTCTAGCGAGCATGCGCAAACGAGGCTCCGAGCTCCCAGAATGAGTGTTTAAGAATAAGTTTCCAATAATAATATAAGCCTTACCGGCTAGGCATCGAGTCCCTAGGCCGTCCCTAGCCGGTCTAACAGAACTGTAAACGGTCCAGCCTAGACATAACATCAACATCTTATTAGATCCGCTCGTCCCTGTGTTATTTCAAGGGGGGGGGGATAAAATTGGTGAGGGGGGCGCGAGTCGCTACGGGAACACTAAAAGGGAGGTTTTGAAAGGATATTTTTTCCAATTTTTAAAAATTAAAAAACAGTCAAAAGTCTCCAAAAAACAAAAAAAAAAGAATAAGATCTCACATTTACATATACATATACCTGAAAAAATCACATATCAATTCGACATACCAAACAAGAGCAACTAAGAATAAGTTAATTTCTCCATTCAGTTATTAATTTTTAGCCTGTCGATTTGAGATGTTATGATTCTGTCCTGTATCATTGGATTTTATCTTTTTTTTGAGCCAGAGGAGCAAGAATATATGATTTATTTTTTAATATTTTTATAATTGTAATTTTATATACCAGTGAACTTAAAAATGATGTAATTTCCTATAGTTTGTTAAATTGAATTTATTTATTGAATTAGCAAATATATCTTTTGAATACATATAAGAATATTAATACTCTGTGCTCCAGAATAGGATTTAATATTGAAAATATAAATTTTTAATTAGGTGTAGATTATTTTAGGGGAAAGTCAAAGTTTAACATAAAATTGGAAGCTGTTAATTATAGTTCACTAATATTTTATTGTATTATAATGCACTAAGTTTCGGCTATAATGTCGTCTTTTGGTGCAAGAACAATTTCTATCTAAAGTGAATGTTTACTTCAATTCAGAACTGAGGATTCTGGGTGTAAGTACTGCTACGTATCGAGAATATTGGGAGGAATAGAAATAATTTAGAATCATTTCAAATAGTTTCCGGGCTTAAAGCAAAAACGTTTCTTAGAAGGGCTATACAAAAAATAGACCCCTCCACTGCTAGTGCCGGGATAGAGGAGTACCTGGGGAGTCTGAGTCCGGACGGCAAGAGAAACGGAAGTCAAGCCGCGGGCGGAAGAGGTCGGGGGGTCAAGCCAGGAAAGAAATTTACAGTCGTGTCCAAAGGTACCTATATGTAATATTATGTGGTAAATCGGAACTTCAGTATTCTCGATCAATAACAATGCCTTACTTTACCAAGTTTTTATGTATAATAATATATACTCTTTTATAAATAAATGTATATTTTAAGATAATCATTTTATTCACCTTTATGCCACCAGATCCCAATAATGAATTGATTAACATGATACTTTTAGAAAAGAAATCAAATAGTTTTACATTATAATAACCGAAAATTTACATATTTATTAATATAGTTTCGGAGTCACCGCTGCTTTAGAAAAGTAGCCACCGGGCATAGTAGTACCCACTCATCTTTGGTACAAATTGTTCTTGCACCAGAAGATGGCATTATAGCCGAAACGTAGAGCATTATAATAACATAAAATATAAGTGATATTTATTTATATTTAATTTTTTTATAACTATTTATATGTTTTAAAAATATATATATATTTTTAATTAAAAAAAAAATTGAATTTTAATCCATAAATTGAAATGGAATTGAATTTAATAGCAAAAGAAAAATAGAGGAAAAATTACTATTAAAGTTAGGGCTATAAATTTCGCCCAAATAGAAGACAGAGTGCCCCAGTAGCGACAAATACATAAATTATTTCCGAAAAGGGGGAAAACAAAAGAGTAAAGAATAAAAGAGAAAATGTACATTCATTTAAATGGACGAGTCAGAATCGGTGGAAAAAAAAAAAAAAAAAAAAAAAAAGAGAAGAGGAAGACAGAGAACAAAATTCATTAGATAAAGATAGAGAAAGAGTGTGACAATAAATCTGAAATCAAATGAAGAAAAAGCATTTGATGAAACATGGTGTATTCTTTGATTAATATTGCTTACATTCATTTCCAGAGAGAGATAGAGCATCTGTTATACATAAAAGATATGTTTTTTTTTTTTGTATTGGAGGCAACTCACTAAAACTTCCAACACATACAGAAGCAGCCAAAATATCTCTTGTTGGCTTTACACTTAATGATTTTTTTAAACTTTATGGCTACTGCTTACAATAACTTGGAACATTTTTTTATTTATTTTAATTTTAGTAATTATTTATTATATATATATTTTTTTTTACTTTGTAATTAATTTTAATGATAATATGCCAAGTTAGTGTCAACAGCTTAAGGAATAAGGACGGGGATTTTATATTTGTACAATAAATTACAATTAGCAATAAGAGACCTTGCACGCACATACACTCAACATTCACTCGTAGAGAGACAATGAGATTTCTGAACGGATCGTACGAGGAAAGCCTTTCCCATTTTGGTTTCCACAGCTTTCCCAGTTCAGGCTCGAAGACAAAATAAAAAAAAAAAAAAATAATATAAAAAAAAAAATCTGGAGAGCTACGAGGCCAAATGTATAAAATAAAAATAAAAAGGACAAACTAAATATAAAATAAAAATCATCAAAGGAACCTGTATGTTACAGTGGATACTATTCGATATTTCGAGGTCGGTTAAAGCGAAAAAATATTCGAGAAGGGCGAACTAAAATTATCACAACCCTTCCGTGTCTAAATTCAAATGAGACTCTTAATTAAAAAATAGAAAAAAAAAAAAAAGTCAAATCAACACTTTCGCCTTCTTATACTTTTCAGCTCAGAAAATAATTCATATAAAAGCTTCACAAACTTTTGAGCAGAACGAATTTTATTTATATTGTTAATAATAAAAAAATAATATATCACAGAAAAAACATAAATGCGGTGTTCTCGATAAATACTAAAACGGATCTCGGATTCATTTGTATGAAATAAAATATTTAAAAAAAATGTATTAGAATCGTCAAGGATTAAGTAATAATTTAATCCTTGACTTTTTTTCAATTTATTTTTTTTTTTAAATGAAATTCTCAGAGATCCGCGTTAGTAATAAAGAACAAGTTGCTCTGTCCAATTAAAAAAATAAAAAGCAACAATTTAATATTCAGTTGCAAACCATCAAAAAACCTTGCACAAGCAGTCGACGTACACAAAACGTAATATCAAAACTATAAAATTTACAATTTTTTACTCTTTTTTTATTTATTAAATTATTTCTTATTTTATTCAACATTAATTATTCCATTTATATACATATACAAAACGAGAATAAACAGCGTTGTACATATTGTTTTATACATAGAAAAATCATTTAATATAATGGACTTTTTTTTTTTTTGTTTTGCATATAGGCACACGTAGCTTTTATCCTTATTAATTTTTTTGTAGTTTAAGATTGCATTTCGGGTTTAATACTAAAAGAAAAAATTCTAATGACCTCATTGTTTTCTCCCTATAGACTAATATATCAAATTCTTTCTACCTAATTTTTTAAATTCTACAGTATAATTAAGTGTTATTTTATTTTTCCAGATAATGCTACTTCTGATTATTTACTAAGTATACTTCTTTTTTTTTTTATAAGTCGGTTAATGTTTTATTTTATTTTTTTTTAATTTAATAATATCGATTAAATCCTAATTAAAAATATGAACTACTGTTAAAATGACTAATATTATTCCCTATGAAGGACTAGCGCGAACAAAAGCGTCGATATGCCACCTCGATTATGAGAATACAGATATATATTGTAGCGGTTACGGAGATCAGAGGTGGAGGGGATGGAGGGGGAGGGACTCTATGGGAGGGAGGGGGTGGTAGACCAAAGCCAGCGAATGCTGATTACCTGCTGGGTAGGGAAGCCCGAAGCTTGGGTAGCCGCTGTACCCTCTACCCGCAGCGTAAGCAGCGTAGGCAGCAGCTGGGAAACCTGAAATCAGCATCATCATCATCATAACATATAATATAATATTATATTATATTATAATATATAATATATAATATTATATAATAACTAAAATCTAATATCTAATATACATGTTATAGAACTAAGTCATGTCCTGGTCTGTCCTATAATAAGTATTGAACCAAACATAAGAATTAATGTAAGCTTAGCAACAGTAAAAACTTTCCAAAATCCAAGAACAAGCCTAAAAAGGGGAAATATTAAAACAGTTTATTGACTTTTTTTTTAGTATTGATACTCTAGCGGATGCTACAACTGAACTAGAACATCGGATTCACACGCTCGCTCACAGGTAGCGTTGGCGACGCCTACGCTTAAAGTCACTGACCAGACAAAATAAATTATTATTGGGTTGTTTCACATGAAATGTCAAATTTTTATAGTTTCTGAAATACATTTTGCAAGACTCTGTTGTTTTCTTCCCAATGTTTACATATTTAAAGTAAACAGTTACTAATCCTCTACCTTTGTATTATAAACATTAGCTTCCCAATCAATTACCCACTTTTTGGTATTCCTCCAAATATGAACATGGAAACACGCGATTTTCGTTTTAATAAACGGACCATTCGCCGTTGGTTTGCTAAGTTTTCAGCTGGGGATACCGACTTGGAAAACATGCACCGAGGAAGACCTCCGTCCGTAATAGACAACGATGTCCTCAAACATACAGTAGAAGGAAACCCCTACCAAACAGTTAAAGGACTCTCAGCACAACTAAATGCAAGTGCATCTACCGTTTCCAGACATTTAAAAATTATTGGGAAAGTAAAAAAGCTCGATACGTCGGTACCTCATGATCTCACTGAGCGGCAGCAAGACCCCATGTTTCAAAACATACGGGGCAAGAATTGAAAGAACTGGGCTACGAAGTTCTTCCGACCCACCATATTCTCCCGACTTGTCTTCAACAGATTACTATATGTTCAGGAATTTAGACAACTTAGTTTTTCAGTTCGGGGATAAAAAAGTTAGTGTCACGTTGGAAAAAATTTGTAGAAAAAGATGGTAAATACTTCAAATAAAATTATCTTGTTTTCATATCGTATTTTTAATAAAAATCCTTTATTTTGAAAACGGACATTTCATGTGACACAAAACCCAATATATTTAATAATATTTTAATCTCGTAATTTACTAATAATTATTATAAATATCTTAATGTATACTACTTAAGGGGTATAATAGTATCAATGAAGAACATTGCGGTGTTGTCTCCCTAGTTATTAGCCCTAGCAATCAGATTACCATCCTGCTTCTACCAATAGGGAATATCTCAAGGCCAGACGTACCTCTGCCTATGTATAATATTCCTAAAATGGTCTATCTTTATTTATTTCCCTTAGAATATCATCTCTTCTCTTTTGTTCTATATTCTCTCTATATGTTTGTGCTAGTCTTCTACCCTTGTACACCTATGTGGTGTCCACCGCGTTACCGAGAGCTTCTACCTCTCGTGGCACTCCGTCCTGCTGCCAGTCCTCTCTGATGGAGGGTAGATGCGAGTTCACCAACTCCTATCAGGGTTTCACCCATGGCGGAGTCGCTGGTGGCTCTAAAGCCTACCACTGCTCTCTGTGTGACTCTCATCCTGCACGCATGCGCATTGTCGAGGTTTTTTGTATCCTCAAAATATTAATGACATCGACAGAAGGATTAATGCCACAAACACCACATCATCACCGCAATGTCCGCATTTGTCTTACATCATATTCCACTAAAATTTTAATAGAAACTTAATTATCAATCCCTAATCATTTAATACGCACAATTCTAATTGATGACCAACCGTATTTATAAAGTTCAAAAGATAATGGTCCCTAGAGCGAGAATTCTAGAGTCTTGAGCATACATAAAATCAAGTAACTTATAAATCGTCAGTCTGCATAGCGAAATAAAATATAGAAAAATACAAAAAAAAAAAAAAAAAAATATATAAATAAAAAGCAATTATGGTTTAACAAATTAAGCTTAAAAATCTAACTAAATGACTATTTGTAATAATTTATTACCTTACCATTGCTGTACCTCAAAACTGTATCTAGCAGATAAGAATTAAATTATAACATTTTCCAGGGCAAACAATCCGCATTTCTTCATTTATTTATTTTTTATAATATCCTTTTTCTTGATTTGATTATTTGCAAATATTAAATGTTCCTTCCTTCTATAATTAAAACCTCTTTGATTTGCAAAATCCTTTGAGTTGTGTATAAAGTAGAAATTGCTTGGAGAATTAACACGTTTTTTACGTGATACGTCATTTGTAGATTTCCAACAGTTTATTCGTTTCGTCGACTTCTCAGAAGAGATTATTTTAATATTAGTCTCTCAATTAGAATATAATTTAATCTTCAGTTATTATTGTTTTAAACACCTCCTGTCTGTTTAAAAATTTAAGAGGTATATGTATTTTAATAACAGTTTAAAACATCCAGGGATGCAGATTTTTTTTTCTTTTTTCTTCTAAAAAATAGTCTTCTTTTGGAGTTCTAACTGTAGGTAGCTCTTATAAGATAATAACACTTTTTTTTTTTTTTTTCAATACTCTGTAATTGTTTGGACTGATTTAAATATTAGGAGGTAACAAATGTCATATTTTCTTCTTCTGTTTAAAATATTATGAACAATTACAGGGATAGTTGTTCATAATATTTTATAAAAATGTACCTAACAATAAATTAACAAATATTTTAATTATTATTACATTACGATTATATATAAAATACAAAAATGAATTTCAATTGAAAAACGATTCACTCACCATCTGGTAAGGCCCCCAACGACCACATGAAATCTAAACAAGACAAAAATAAATTAGAAACGTTTCATGATGTAACGAAAAAATAATAATAATAAAAAAAAAAATAAATAATCATGAAAGCAAAAATTAAGAAAAAAAATTAAACTAAAAAAAAAACTCCATGAAATTTCATAAATGGGTCATTTCTCAACATTAGTCTCTCCGAAAAATTAAAAAAAAAAAATCAAAAATAATATAAATTAAAATTCAACGGGACAAAGTTAATAACATAATAAACATAACTAAGAAAAAAACAACAAAAAGGTTAAAAATAAAGACAAACACAAATAAAACAAACAGAAAAGAAAAAAAAGGACTTACATAAAATAAAGAAGCACGGAAGACGGGAAAAATAAACGTGCTGTGTGCGGTAGTGGTAAACTAAGCGAGGATTTAAGGTCGCGGGTTTACTAAACTAGAAATTACTAAAACTAAGTTTACTAAAACTACTAGGTCCTCACCGCACACAAACACAGTTTCACACATTCGGATGCCTCTTGAAACAACACAAATATTATAAATCTGCCTCTCATTCAATCAGAATTTTTCAAAAAAAAAATATTTTATTTTAAATAAAAAATATAAATAAATAAAAAAAGAGAAATCATATGATCTATAAACTACATGAAACCACACTTTGATTTTGTCAAACTTATTCTGTAATATATAATTAGTTATTGTCTATAACTACATCTTGTTGTCACACACATCTATAATAAACAGCAAAGCTTACACAAATGGACACTATATATGACTAATCATATCTTGTAATATTTTATTTTAAAAGATTTTATTTTTTTTAAACATTACAATTTTTCATTACATTAAAACACTCAACTACACCTAGACTAAATTATTAAGAAGAATATATATATTTATGTCATCCCTTCTCACCTTTAAACACTTGTCCTTCTAAAAAAACAAACTTTAAAAACTAAACTAAAAATCCTAAATAATTGACTAGATCATCTCTATTTTATGGTTTTGGCAGGTTTATTTTTCTTTTTAAGACATTGTACAAACATTTTTTTTTCTTCAAAATAATTATCTACATTTTCTAAAATGTTTTGGTAAGAATTATGTCCTTATATATCCAAACGGTCTATATATTAACCTATGACTAAAACTATAATAATGTCAAAGTTATATAAAAAAAATAAAATAAATAATTTGTATGAAAAGTATAAATATATATCACAAATTACTAATTTAAATTTATCCATTCTCAAAATTTCAGAAAGAAAATCGACTATTTTATAATAAGACTATAATAATCTCATAATTACTACAAAATAACTCGTGTAATATTAGTATTAGAGAAAAAAAAAACAATATATTCTATTCTATGTTAATTTCACTAGCTGAACTATGAAAGTCAGATGGCAAGGTTATATTGTAAATCACGGTAAGCGTTGGCATATAATAATAAATAAAATAAAATAAATCAAATTAAAAAAAAAAAAAACTAAATTCCTAGCAGGATCATTTCGGTATTTGCAATGATGGTATCTTAGTATTTAATTATATTGTGCCCGGTCCATTAAAAATTTCTAAAAAAAAGATATGAATTCAAATCACGAAAAATATTAATAAAATTTTTAGATATATTAATTAATTAAGTTTACCTAAACTGCATGTCATAAATTTAAGACCACTTAAATATTTCATGTTAAATTTATGGTACCAAAATCAAGGAATATAGGGAAATCTCGAAACGAGTTTGGGTCAGAAGAAAGGTTTTTAAACTAATTTATTTTAAAAATTCTTTTTTTTAATTTTTATTTATTTATTATTTTGATTGATGAGCTCTGAAAATTTTATTTTAATAAATTAATCGAAAATCGTCAAAGATGAAACCTTGGTTTGATCTCTGACTGCGTTACAATGTTTGTTTATTCCTCATAATATTTTTGGAAATATTGGAATGCCTAAAATGGCTATCCTAAGAAAATATTAGAAAAAAAATTAATTAGTAGTTGGCAGTTATATAGAAAAATAATTGACTAATTATATAATATAATCATTTTAATGAAGATTCTTTAGCATTTCTGAAATAACAAACAATAAAAAAATGAGTATAGACTTTTGTAGTCATAGAAATGGCATCACTAAAAAAAAATTCCAAAATTAAACATAACTATATGTTTTGAAAAATGCCAATGACACAAAAAAAAAATATTATACATTAAAAATTAAAGAAAAACACATAAAAATCAATGAAAAAATCTCACGTAAAATGAATTATAATATTAATTTTCAAAACCATGATCACTGTTGATTTCTGTCAAAGCTATTTTTCGTGAAAATTTTTCTCACAATGTAAATTGTTTCTGATAGCAAAATGCTTAAAATTCCTCATAATTCAAAATTTTATTCTGGTAGTAGTTTAAAATACTAACCAAGAACTAAGAATGGTTATTGTTTTTTTCTTTATTTTATCAATTGATAAAATAAATGGAAAAAAAAAATTTTTGGATCAAATTAATTACGATAAAAAAATCAAACCATAGGTAAGGCTATTTCTATGAAAACGAGTCTACAGTATCAGTGATTTTATTTATTTAATTAATTGAAAAATTAGACTTCACAAATTTTAATATGAATATACTCTGATATATTCATTTTATATTATTTATTTAATACATATTGTTGAGTATTTTACTTAACATAATGACTTATATATTATGCAATGTATGCTTATATGTGTAATTAAATTTTTAAAACGGTAAAATCTAATATTATGCATTTTAAAAATATTTAATATGGTCTTAAATTTCGACATGCTTCTACTGAACACTTCGTAAAAATATATATTATAAACACACTACCATTATTTAAAAAATATATTTTTTCATACTTATTTTCTCTGAGTATATTCCCGTGATAAAAACTAAAAACCTTGCATCTTTGACCACTCCATTTCCCGACAAAAAATAAATAAATAAAAGGGAATCAAAATAAAAAATAAAATAAAATAAAAACAACCAATTAAAAAAAATATATTTAAGGACTTACTTGTATCGCTTCCATAGCTTGATTCCCTTAAGTCCCAACCCAATAGTCACTAACTCATGTTATGAAATTTCATGAATTTAGTGTTAGTTTTTTTTTTTTTTACATTTTTTTTTGTGTTTTTTAATGTTTTTCCAACAACTATTTACATCTTCCCTATCCTGTCATTTCGAATCAAATAAAGCCTTTCAAGAATTGATTACAACAATAAAATTACAGCGTCTTAAATTAAGTACATTGCACATTTATGGACACAACAACAACGCATTTAATACATTAGTAATATATATATAGAAATATATCATATAGTAAATAGATAATATTCAATAGTAAACGTTATTATTATTATTTTTTTTTTTTAATGTAATAATAAAACCAGAAATATATATGTCTTAAAGCTTTAAAGACTAATTAATACTGTCATAATACTTCTGAATGGGCTGATGTGAATAATCACAATAAATATAAATAAATAATTAATAAAGGCATAAAGGATTTTGCAAAATGTAGGGAAATAGAGATTTTAAGGAACAAATGATTTTCCACCTTAACTTTTGGACCAGATAGTAAAAGAGAAATCGGGAAATTTAATGTAATTTGGTCATCAAATTCTACTGACTAGAGCACTAAATTTTCTAATAATCTAATAATTTATATACTATATTCTAAGACAGTCTTTCCGATGTACCCGAGTATACGAGACCAACAGCCACGGATATGAATTGAAATTTTTAAAATAAATAAGATAACTGAAATTTTGTGGGCTAAGCTGAGTATTGAAATATTTAAAAATATTCATCCTTATTAAATATATGTTCAGCTAAGGCAAACCCGATATCATGAAATAGTTATAAAAGTAATCAGGATCTATTTTTCTTTATCGTTTTTATTAATATATATATATTATATATATATTATATATATATATATATTATATATTTTTTTTTTTTTTTTTTTTTTGTATTAAGTTATTTTATTTATGATAATTCTATTTTATTTCTTTTCACATTGAATTTAATAGAGAATACTACTACTTATTATCCTCAAAATAGTGGTTCATTATAAATATAAATCAATAAAAAATCCATTTAGTACTTATTAGAAAAAAAAATCATTTAATATACTTTGACGATTTTTCTTCAAGTATATAGTTTAAAGGATTTTGAAATTTAATATCAATACTTGACACTGTTGGGAAATTTCTATAAAAAAAAAATAGTCTCGGCGGTCAGAAAAAAAACAATTAAATATTCTAAATTATTCATTGCCGACGTTTCGAACAGCATTTCACCTTTAGAACTTTGATATGGTTACATATTAATCAAATTTAACTATTGCGTGGGGTTCCTCACAGTAAGAAAGGCAACTCTGTCAGGACGAGTTTACATTAGGTTAGAAACCTGGCAGATTATGCGCAGTCATTTATTTTCGCTCTGGTCAAGACTAATAAAACAGAAATAAACGTTTTGCGCATGATTTGTCTGAATTATAAGCTTTGAAGGAACAAACCTATTATTTTTTCAAATTTAGTAGCGCTGTTTGTTTGTTTTTGTAAACTTATGAAGTGTTTAACTGTATTTAAATTATGGCTATTTATTTACATTTTAGTTTAGACTAAGATCAAAACGTATTAAAGCCCTGAAGAAATCAATAACCTAGGACGAAACGTTAGGACTATTTCAAGACTCCTTAAGAAAAATCAGGTCGAAAAACACTGGTTTGTTTATGTGGAACTTTAACGTTGGAGGAGCGTGAAATAGTCAAAATCTATTTGGTTGTCTTTTACCACCGAATACCACACAACGTAGTTTATTCCTAAAGTTTCGACCAAAATTGTAGGTTGTAGTCTAGAATTTAATACCATTTCATCATAGTTTAAAAAAAAGGGGAGAATTCTGGGCACAGTATTATAGTATTCTCTGTTGAATTCGCAGTAAATAGAAATAAATATGTTTTATTGTTTTTTTTTAGACCGCTATAAATGTCTGCGAAGTTTTTTAAGCCCTTGAAAAAGTTTACTATTGTACTACAAGGTGTCCTACACAATAGTTTACATTTGAGTAATATGTAACTGTATCAAAGCCCTAAAGGAGACATAGGTCCTAACTATAGGTCGAAACGTTGGTAATTAAATTAAGACTTTTAAATTGTTTCTTCCATACACTTATTTAAGATTCTTTTCATTCGGAATTTTCTAATAGTGTCAAATAAAATCCTATAATATTTGAACGAATCTCTTCAAGAAGAAATAGTCGTCAAAATAGATCAAATTGTAATAATTTATTCTTTCGTATTTAGTGTTTTATATATATATATATATATATATATATATATATATATATATATATATATATATATATATATATATATTGATAAATATTATAGTCTACTATAATTTTTGGGGCAATAAGTTATAGTATGCTCTTATAGCGTCATGGGTAGAGATAATCAGAAGTCAGTCGTCTTAAAAATATTTTAATTTTGCCGACGTTTCGGGCAGAACATGTGAGTCATCATTAGTGCATCAGTGAGACATGGTCGAATACAAATACAACACATGTTTACATATACATATACATTAAATAGGATAGCCATCATTGGCTAGTGGCGGGAGTTTCATCGATGATAAGAATTCCTCTCTAAACAAGAGAGTATTCAACCATTCATTCGTGGGTATCAAATAATTGGTTGTAATGCGTCTTGGCATCTAGGTTAAAAAAAAAATATGATTGTTTTTTGAATTTATCTCTTTACGAGGGAAAATTATTATATATTAAATACAACAGATGTTTAAATAAAACAGCTGTTAGATTAAACAGTGTGAATATGATTTCATTTTTGATGCAAGTTTGAGGCGAAAGTCGGTAAAATTAAAATATTTTTCACACGACTAACTTTTCATCATTTCCACCAATGGTACTCTCCGTTTCATTCACACAGAAAAGAAATTAAATCAAGAAGGCGTAGGATTTTAATTGAATTTTTCAGTTACCTTATTTGTATTTTTTTTTCGGATTAAAAAAAAAAATGGAATGAATATCAACAAGAATTGAGGAGATTAAATGAAAAAAAAAATATATACAGATACTGCTAATGACTAGACTGATAGGAAGGGCCCGTTGGCAGAGTTAAGGTGGAACGGATAGTCAGCCGAAGATGCTCCTCAGAGCGCGATGGCCTGAGGAAGGGCTGGGAAGAGGTCGAGGGAGTGGATTGGGAGGAGTTCGGTCATGGCGTAGGCCAGTGGGGGCGGCTGGGGGCGGAGGATGAGGCGTTTGGGGACGGCCGGGAAGAGGGGAGGGTACACCGGCACCGGGTACGGCGCGTACCGGACGGCACCGGGGCTCCGCCGGCCCGTCGACTCACCGTAAGCTCCCCTTCCGGCGGCCCGCGTCTTGGCCAGGTTCGCAGGCAGCATCACCTCCTTCGGCTGCGCCTTCTTGCACTCCACCTGAAAAAGAAAAATCCTCTTTTAGTATCCTTAGATTATATTAGTAAACATAAACATAGTAATATTAAAACTAGGTTAACCAAACCACTCATTTTGACTGGTTCTGCAATATTTGTTTTTAATATCTTATTGACATTTACAACTGTATACTGTAATACATCAAGTAAATATGCTGATAAATGATATGTACATGAAAACGTGAATGCAGCACTCTAGTAATCAATCGAAACAAGAAGGTCTCGAGGCCTCGATGGATTATCAGGAATTGTAGGGGAAGCAAGGATTGAAACTAGTAGATTAGATTGTCATTCAGTGTCGATTATGTGTCAGTCAGCTAAATGAGTCAGTCATTTGAAAAATTTTGATTTTGCCGACGTTAGTTTATTTTTATTTTGTTTTGTAACCTTATTTTTTTTTCTTTGTGTTACGTAAATAGGTTAAATATTTTGTTTTAGTGTTCATTTGTCTACCTTTTAATCATTTTATTTTGTTTACCTTTTATTTAATGCTTGTCTAATTTACTTTTTTTTTTTTTTTTTTTTATCATGTTATTGGTATTCACGACTGTATTAACAAAAAAAAAATACATCAAGTAAATGTGATGTGTTATATAATACAATGGCATGATATACATGTAGAGAAGCTTCCCATTGGAAGTACTCTAAAAATATTCTAAACTAGAAGGTCCCGGGGCCTTTTTGAGAAACTCCTTTCTCAATCCGGGAGTGAGAAAGGAGTTTGTCATGGAAGGAATGATACCTGGTACGGGCCAAATCAGCTACATACGGAAAATGAAGGTCTTTATGAATTATTTTATTTTATTATCGTGACAAGGTAAGGAGCGTTGAGGATTTTACGAAGGATTTTGGATTGTAAGGATTGGATACAAAAAGAATTTGATGGTTTAATAGAGCCCCATAGCTCAACTCCGTAGGTCCAGATAGGTCTTATGATTGTCATGTAAATGAGTCTTTTGTAGTTAAGTGAAAGGTTAGAGCGTCTTTCTTGAAAATGTTGAAGTAGCCGAAAAAGTCGAGCAGTTTCTGTTCGTGCAATATCAATTCAAAATTCCTACTACATATAACATTTGCTTTCCCAAATGATGTTATGACTTTTGTAGGTATAAGTAAAGAATACGTTTTGAGAGCTTAATGTTACCTCTTCTTCATTCGCTCAGACTGGACTCTTCTCCCTTCGTCGCTCCATACTCTCCCCTTTCTCACCTCTTTGGCACCCACAAGGACCTTTATCTTCCCCAATTTTTCCAAATATACATCTGTATTTAGAAAATCCTGATTCGAGATTACCAACCTCACTGTTTCTTTCCTTATCTGCTGAATGTACCCTCCGTTCCTTTTATATCCCCACATTTTTTCAAATATCTCCAACGTTCAACGTATATATTTATTCGATTTTTGTCAATGCTAAAAATATGATATAATTATATTCATAGAATCTTCAAAATTAAAGATAATTTGGAGTAAGAAAATTAAAAAAATTCGGCATCGAAGGCCTAATATACTATTTCAATAAAAGTGAGACCAACCTGATATTGAAGCTAATACAATTTTACATCTATATAGGAACTTTAATTAAAATCGTTAGAGCCGTTTTTGAGAAAATGATAAAAACTTCCGGTCAGCCTATTTTGGTGAAAAAGTTTCTATAGCATCTCTGGCGAATAGTTGTCTTAAATATGAAATTTCATTTCAGGACTTGGGTATTTGGACTGAGGGAACTCTCCAGTGCTTCCGTTGAAAACTAGAATTCGAAAATTTTCATGATCGCAATATCTTCCCTTATTATATATTTCATGTATAGATAAATTAAAATAAAAACACACCAGGTAGTAGGTGTAAAATGAATCTGTCCAGCAAGACTGCCTATAGGCCAAAATGTTATGATTTATAAATGAAATATTGGATTAAAAAATAATTTCGTAGTATTTTTACTGGTTTCAGATTCTTATAAATATTTTCACACTGTCGTTTCTGCGATATCTCGAGTCGTGGAGTGAGGGTTGTCAGTGTCCAATACTTTGCCTCTTTCCAGTCTATATTTCCAGTTCTGAACCGAGCAAACCCCTTACGGACGGTGCTTATTAGGGGTGGGCATAATCGAATGATCGTCATAATCGGATGATCGGACTTCGATGTTTTAAATAATCGAATGATTTCATGATCGAATGATTAATATGCTTTCTGAGAGGCAATATGCTAAAATTTAAAATTCCCGTCTCTATCATGGCTGAGCTGGCTGAGTCTAGGTGCATATAATTTATGTGATGAGCAAAAAAAAATAAATAAATAAAAAAAATAAAAAAAGGTTGCTCGAGCTCCTTGTATCTCTCGATTAACGTTAAACGATTCAGTTCGAATGATCATTCGTTTCTCCAAACTGATTAATCCGATAATCGATTTGTTCGAACGATTGAAATAATCGAATGATCCCATAATCGTCATTCGATTATGCCCACCCCTAGTGCTTATTCCTAAGACATCGCGATACACAGGATTTTACGAAGGCTTCCATATGAAAAGAATTGAATAGCTTTTTGGAGCCACAAAGTTAATCTCCGTAAGTTCAAATTTACCTTAAGATCATCATGCAAATAAGTCTTTAGTAGTTATGTGGAAGGTTTAAGCGTCTTTTTTATTTACAGACAATTTCCTAGGTACTTATGATTATAAAGAATGATTCTATTAAAAAATGTAACTATTATGATGAGAGATGGAAAAATCTAAGAAAGTGGGTCAATAGTGAGATAGTTCTATCCGGAAGCGGAGTGGGGGGGGGGACGACGACAGAACGGAAGTTGGATACGCCATACATCACTGCCTCCCTGATCGATGGCTCCTCCTCCAAATATAACGACAGGAGTGAGGCCATCCATTTAGCCCTGTCTTTATCTTCCTTTTTATTGCATCTTCCTTTTGATAATGCCCTCCCATCTTTAATATCCCCCAGGCGGTGGGCTCATCCATCCTGCTCCGGAGTGGAGTAAGTCGTGGTGGGGGATTGCGCAACAAAACCTAGTGCGAGCGTCACAAAAGTATCACAATTTCCGTCCTTACCAAAGTTTTAAAGCTTGCTAATATTCGCTATGAAAGATTAATTATAGAAGGAGTTGGTTGGAATAGCAGTCAATAAAAAGAATTATTCTTGCACAAAGTTTAGTTTATTTATTTAACGTTACTTTACGCTATTGTGGCTAATCGGACGATATTACATTAGGAATCCTAAATTTTGGCTTAGTGATCTTTAACGAGTACCTGACATTGGGGCCAATATTTTATGACGGTATAATATACCGTTGTAAAGAGAAATATTTAAAAAAAAACAAAAAAAAAACATTATCTAATACATAAAGTTATAAAAAGTAATGCGAAGTGACAAACAGAGCATAAACTTATTACTGATTATTATACATAGCAAATTAATATAGTTATATTATTTAATCTAAATCATATGTTTCAAACAAAACTTAATACAATTTTTATTTAAATTAACTTAAAGCCGTTTTCATAAACTTGAAGTTTATGGAATAGTTCTTAAATTGATTTTAACAGCCGATGTAACTGTTAGTCGTGTGTTGCCCGCACCAGATTTTTTTTTTTTTTGTCTCAGCTAATACTTTATTAATAATATATAATATTTTTTTAGTAAAAATATTTCAGACTTTAATGCAGGCCTGGAATTTAGACGTCACCTAAAAGGGATGTTAATATATTCAGGATTATGGTGAGCCTCAGACCACTTCGTAATAATTACGTTAAAACATTCAACTCCTTCTCATAATACCTTCAACCATAAACCCAATTCTAACGGAATAACATTTCCATAATTTATTTTTCAATAAATTTATAATATATTCCTTTTTTTCTTATGGTAATAAATTAGCACTCTCCACTTAAAAATATTAAACAAAGATTAAATCATATTGAGGATATATTGAAGAATGTTAAAATTATCATTCAGTGTCGATTATGCGTCAGTCAGCTAAATGAGTCAGTCATTTGAAAAATTTTGATTTTGCCGACGTTAGTTTATTGCGATCGTGAAAATTTTCGAATTCCAGTTTTCAACGGAAATACACGTTTTAGGGTCCCCTGAGTCCAAATAACCAAGTCCCGCAAAAAGGTGTATGTGTGGTAACTCCCGGGCGGAAACGGTAAGTCCTATGAAACTGAAATTTCATATTTAAGACAACTATACGCCCGAGATGTGACAAAACTTTTTTCATCAAAATGAGCTTACCAGAAGAGGCACTTTATACTATGCATTTTGCACCTTTCTTCAATTTTCTCGAAAACGGTTCCGACGATTTTGATTAAACTCGCTATATCGATGTAAAATTTAATGGGCTTTAATATCATGTAGGTTTTATTTGGATAAAAATGGTCTGACAGGGCATAAATGAAGGTTTTTTTAAATTTTCTTTATCTAAAGTACCTTTAATTTTGTTGATTCAATAATAATAACTAGATTATCTTGTTAACGCTGATGATCTCATACACAAGCTTTTATAAGTTAATAGAGAGTGATAAAAAGCCGATAAAACTAAGTGATTGTTTTAGATAATAATATAATAGATTTTTTAATAAAACACATGTTTCTAAATTTAATTTAATTAATTCTTCAATAGTATCACGTATTTTTATCTCTAACTTTATTTGAAAAAAAAAAAAATAGTATGCGCTGAGAGGTAGACTAAGGCGTCGATGGGAGGATTGTATTAGGTCTGACCTTGGTGCGCTTGGGCTTGAACGGTGATAATTGGACGAACTTGTGTAGGCAGTATTTAGTAGTATCGGCATTAAACCTCAGGGTTCACAAAGGCTATTATCAATATTATATTTATATTTCTTAGCGAAATATTTTTGGGCCCACCAAACATTTTTTTTTATTGTGATATTATATACATCATCATTTGGAATTCGTATAGTATACGTACTTGAGGATTCAAGCATCATACACACGAAAAGGCGGCTCGGTGGCGTTTAAATATTGAAAGGAATATCTCAATTCGCCCCCTTTTATCCCAAACGGTCTCTCGATTTGATTTTCAGATGTGTATCGTCGGGGAAAAGGAGAAGCGGGCGAAGGAGGAAAAAGAAAAAAAAAATGAAAAAAAGAGAGACATGTAGTGGCCATTTGGAGGGGCTTGGTAAACATCCAGATAGAGAGGGAAAAGAAGCTGGTTGTAAATAATGCATGGGGAGCGATTAGCACAACAAAACCGGCATCTGATTAGAACATAGATTGATCACCTCCGGCTACCGAATTTATCATCCCGCTTATACCTCGGCACAGAGTTTTAACTCCCCGTCAACCCCCGGCGGAACTCACAACTTTATAACAAATAGAATCTACGGGGAGGTGTAATTAATGGATGTAGTTGAACCTCCACCCTCCGGAACCTCGCTTCCTAAATATGTAGCCCTGTCGGTCGGGGATATATTAAACTTGCTTAATGAGTTCCCTTCTCTTCTTTCCCACGAGGCAACTTGCTTAAATAATATATTTTACCACAACTTTTTATCGAATTTAGAAAAAAATAATCGACATGGCTTGAATACCGATATTTTTATCCTATAAAGTACCTTAACTATTTTCTCAAAATCTTCTTCGATGTAAAATTTGACGGGCTTTAAAATCATGTAGGTTTTATTCTGATTGAAATAGTCTTAGAGAGCTAAAATGCCGATATTTAAAAAAAAAATCCTACAAAGTACTTTTAATTTCGTTCATATTTAAAATTTTAATTTTTCACATATTGTTCTTTAAACATTTAATTATTTTCTTGGTTTCTCTGTATGTATTCTCATTGAGATATTATTATCTTAATTTTGTTTACTTCCATACTTTATAACTGTCACCTTATTATCATTTTACATTTAATTTTATTTTTGTTCCTATATTATATTACAATCACCATATTATTATTATTAAGTCTATAATTACATCGTTTGTTATCTTGTTTCTTTTAGCCCTGATGGCTTGGCCGAAACGTCGGCACATAATTAAAAAAGCAATATGTTTTAATGTGTGTTTCTCACTAATGACCGCACCCCCAACCATCTTCCTCATTTCATTGTGTAGGTTAAAAAAAAAAAAAAAAATTATCTTATTATTGTAGAATCGACAAAAAACGGGTAAATATACAAGTTGAAGGAATCTGACACCAAACTAAAGAAGAAAATAGCAAAAATATTATTTATTGTAATGTTTGTTTCTTTTTAAATATAAGAACAGTAATATACATGTATAGTATACCGTTAAGATTTAAAAAAACACATGTTCCTATCAAAAATCAATATAATGAATTGTTCAAACTTTTTAATTTCACTTACATAACTTTCTTTATACTTTTTACTTTACTTCAAATACACATAAATGAAACACATAGCAAGGGAAAATATTGCGATCGAGAAAATTTTCGAATTAGAATTTTCACCGGAATTACACGTTTCAGGGTCTCTTGAATTGAAGTGACCGAGTCCAGCAAAAAGATGTGTGTGTATGTGGCAAGTCAAGCTCAAAAAAATTAAGCTGTACATAACTTTTATTGTTAAAAGCGCATACGAAAGGGATTTTACAGGAACTGTTTAATGAAAATCGGCCTGGTAGAAGAGCCATTTTGAACCATGCATTTTGAACCTATTTACGATTTCCTAAAAAACGATTTTGATTAAACTTGCTACAATGATAAATATCAAAACTAATATATATATATATATATATATATATTATATATATATATATATATATATATATATATATATTATAGTATATGTTATACCGCTGGAAAGCTAAAAATTTTAGAGACTATGTTTTCATCCATAATAAGTATCATTTATTATATTTATAATTAATTTTCAGTAAAATATTTCAGACCTTAATACCGACCCGGACGTTAGACGTCACCTAAAAGGGATGTTAATATATTCAGGATTATGGTGAGCCTCAGACCACTTCGTAATAATTACGTTAAAACATTCAACTTACTCTCATAATACCTTTAGCTATAAACCAACCCCAAACTCTGGAATATTTTCATAATTTATTACCCCATACATAATGATAAATATCGTATTCGCTTATTAAAATTAGTAACATCTGACTTTTAAAAATATTAAATTATTATCGCTTATTTGTTGAACGTCAATGTCTGATAATAATAACAGGCCTACCGAACCCGAAGGTTCGATGCCGATACCACCAAATTCCGCCAAACAGAACAGACTCGTCCAATGATCACCAATCAAGCCCAAGCCCCCGATATCAGCCTTAAAGCAATCCTCCCATCGACCCTTCGGCCTTTCCTTTCGGACGCCTGCCAGTCGGTTCAGCGAGTACCAACTTTCTCGGAATCCGTTCCTCACCGAGCCCAACAACTTTACTCGCCTATTTGAGCCTTCGCAATGCTATCAACTCGATTACATTTACAGGTATAAGCTCCGCAATTCCGCGTTTTGCAACCTTTTAAACTCCCCAGTGGTCTCATCTCTCTACGGACCAAATATTTTACGCAGTACCTTATTTTCGAGAACCTTAAGCCGTTGTTCATCCTTCAAAGGAAGCGGCCACGTTTCACATTCGTAAAGAACCGTCAGAAGAATAATAGTTTTATAAATTATAACCTTTAATTTTTTAGAGAGAAGCCGCGAGCTAAGTAATTTAGCAACTGAAGTGAATGGTGCCTGTAACTTATAATTAAAAAAATAATGAAAAAAAGTACTTAAAATATTACAATCTGACATATCCTTTGAAATAGTAAAATTAGTCCTTTTCGTGCGTCTAGGACCATTTTCCGGGTCTGAATATTCGACCATAGGCATAGAAGGTCATTATAATAACAACCAAACCAGAAAGGACCCCTTAAAGCTTAAACGTCCAGAATTACGCGCCAACTTTCCAAGGACTGTTGTATGTCTAAAGATACATTATCTACTCTGGAAATGGTGAAAAGCTAAGAATTAATAAAGTAAAAATTTATTTTAAAACCATACTGATATAAGATTTTATTATTACTCAATCTTATATAAGTAATAATAAATTATTTTCTAAATTTCCAGACCCCAATTAATATAATGGACTAAATTTTTTCAAATTAGTTTGTGGTTATGTAATATGTAATGACTGGAAGAAAGTCCAAACCGCATTCTTTCCTAAAATTTACTCCTTTTAATTAAATCCATCCTTTCTTTTTAAATCCCAAAATTAGAATTAACTGTATTATTCTTTTTTTTTAATTAAAAAAATTCCTTTTTACCGTTTTCTGTTCAAGTTAATTTTCTAAATATATAAGCTAAAACGGTTTGAACTCAGGCGCCTTTCTTCAATAATGGAAAAGAAGCGAAGAAATCAATATCAGAAAAAAGGAAACAAGGTTTTGACTTTAAATACTTAAAAACGTCAATCATGTATTGCGTAATTTTGGAAATTCATAATTTGTCAGAATATTTCAATGAGGATAAAACATGCATGATATGGAGTCACCTGTGGTGTGGCGGCTAGCATAAAAGCATTCTATGTCAAAGGTCGCGGGTTCTCGACTGACAGGTTACCTTAAGAGTTTTTAATAGAAGTAAAACTCTTTAGTTATCTCGTCCTTCCGAGAGGACGTAAAATAGTGGTACCGAGCCTGTCAGGTACTCTTTAAAGATCCCTGTCCTAATTAAACCTAGATATGCAAAATTAAGGACTCCCACCGTGGCATCGTCCGATTAGCCTTAGTAGCATAAAGTGACGTTAAATGAATAAACAAATCAAACATGCATAGTATTAGAGTCTAATTAATATTACGAGTTAAATCAAAATCATAGACACCATTTTTGAGAAAACTGTCAAATCTAAAATTACCAAAAATCTTAAATCTTAAAATAAAAAATTACCAAAATAAATATTTTTGATATTTTCTTATTTGTTGGTTATCGAACTCAGTCAACTTGTATATTTAGCAGTTTTTTTATCAACGTTAATATTAAGATATGGTTAATTTTTAATAGATTAAAGGTACTTTAGATAAATAAAATTCAAAAATTCGGCATTTAACCCAGCCTGTCTGGCAGAAGCTATTTCAATCAGAATGAAATCTACATGATATCATTGCCCATTAAACCGCTTTGTGTTTAGAGTGCAAAATGCATGGTATAAATTCTGGTTAGCCGATTTTGATGAAAAAGTCGTTAGTAATAAACATCTAAGTTATCTAAGCTTCTAAAATATGAAATATCAATTGTATAAAACTAATTGTCTTCGACCTAGAAATACCACACCATAAAGGTGATTTAATGTAAAAAATCTGGTGCGTACAACACAGGACTTATCTCCGTTGTTAAAAACAATTTAAGAATTTTCATATACAGTTTTAGATGAAACAAGTATAAAGAATTAATTAAACTGAATTTCGATAAAAACATGTTTTTTATTAAACAATCTATTATATTATTATCTAAAGCAATCAGTTAGTTTTATCTGTGTTTCATCAAACTTCCACCACGCTCCATTAAATATTTAACTTTTAAGTGGTATATTATACATTTATATTACAGTTCTTATGTCCAAAAACAAAACATGGCATTAAAGTTTTTTTGTCAGTTTTCTCCTTTAGTTGAAATTCGAATTCGTTCCACTTATGGAATCTACAAAACTAAAGGTACTTTAAGGGTACAAAATTAAAAAAAAAAATCGGCATTTAAGCCTTGTCAGACTACTTCAATCAGAATAAAACTGACATGACGTTAAAGCCAATTAAATTTTACATTAATATAATAGGTTTGATAAAAATCGTTAAAGCCTTTTTTGAGGAAATCTTAAAAAGGTGCAAAATGCATGGTATAAAGAGGCACTTCTGGTTCGACTATTTTGATGAAAAAGTTGCTGTAACATCTCAGATATAAACGCTTCGAAAATATAAAATTTCACTTGAAGACAACCTATCATTTTCGAGCTAGACTTATTGAGGAAATGGGTCATTTGAGCACTAAAGCGTTATTTTCGGTGAAAAGGTGAAATAAAAAAAAAAAAATTCAAGATCGCAATAATTTACCTTAATATATATTTGAAATATATATTAAATGCGTGTTATTATTCAGTTGCTAAGTTACTTAGTTCGCGGCTTCTATCTAAAAACTTAAAGGTTAGAATTAAACTATAATAAAACTAAATTCTTCCGACGGTTTTATACGGATGTGAAACGTGGCCGCTTACTTTGAAGGATGAACAAAGGCTTAAGGTTTTCGAAAATAAGGTATTGCGTAAAATATTTGGTCCGAAGAGAGATGAGCCCACTGGGGAGTTTAGAAGGTTGCACAACGCGGAATTGCGGGACTTGTATCATGTGAATATAATTGAGTTGATAGCATCGCGGAGACTCAAATGGGCGAGTAAAGTTGTTGGGCTCAGTGAGGAGCGGATTTCGAGAAACTTGGTATTCGCTGATCCGACTGGTAGACGTCCGAAAGGTAGGCCGAAGCGTCGATGGGAGGATTGCGTTAAGGCTGATCTCGGAGACTTGGGGTTGAACGGTGAACATTGGACTAGTCTGTGTAGACAGGATTTGGTGGTGTCGGCATCGAACCTTCGGGTTCGGTAAGCCTATTATTATTATTATTATATATTTAAAATATAAATAAGTGGATGAACGTTGATACGTTTTCTTACGGTGATGTGTGATACATCCTGCGTTAGGACAACCACCTATCGATTCCTGTTTTAATATCTGATAGTAGTAGAGGAAGAAAGATTACGGTGGCCTGAACTAGAGGCGCAAAGACTACCCTGATGAGATGAGCCTCATTAAAATAGTGAGAAAATAAAAATAGAAAGGTGAGCCCCGGCATTAGGACACACAATGCAGGAGCTCACAATGGCCCCATTAGGACTAACTACAACCCCCGTAACTCCAACTCCCAACTCCACTCCTCAAATTACTTCCTTCGCAGGAGGAATTTTATGCCCTTTCATGACGGATGCCCTCCTCCCTCCCCCCCGCAGGTATGAAATGGCCTACGTTTAATGTATAAGCTTCCGACTTGCAAAAGGGCTCGGGAGTAGAGGAGCTTGTATTAATTTTTTTTTTTTTTTTTAAATTTAAAAAAAGAGAAGCCTTGTTAGAAGTGTAATTACTTCCTCCGTTTCCAAGCTACTGCAATTAAATATAATCAGTCACGATTTTTTTTTTCTTCTTAGTTGGTCCTGAGGTGTGTTAAAGAAAAAAAAATCTATTCCGAGCAACAGACGACTTTCACTTAGCTCGGTTGTTCAAAACGTTACTCAGGGACATTAAAAAAATCAATTTTTACTTTCACTTACTATATATAGTAAGGGAAAGTATTGCGATCGTGAAAATTTTCCAATTCCAGTTTTCAACGGAAATACATGTTTTAGGGTCCCCTGAGTCCAAATAATCAAGACCTGCAAAAAGGTCTGTGTGTGTGTGTGTGTGTGTGTGTGTGTGTGTGTGTGTGTGTGTGTGTGTGTGTGTGTGTGTGTGTGTGTGTGTGGTAACTCCCGGGCGGAAACGGTAAGTCCTATGAAAATATATGAAAATAAAATTTCATATTTAAGACAACTATACGCCCGAAAGGTTACAAAACCTTTTTCATCAAAATGAGCTTACCAGAAGAGCCACTTTATACCATACATTTTGCACCTTTTTTCGATTTTCTCAAAAACGGTTCCGACGATTTTGATTAAACTCGCTATATCGATGTAAAATTTAATAGGCTTTAACGTCATATAGGTTTTTATTCTGATTTAAACAAGTGAATATATAAATTGAATGAATTCGATACTAAACTAAAGGAGAAAACAGAAAAAAATATTTTTTTAATGCAATTTTTCGTTTTTGTACATAAAAACAAAAATATACATGTATGATATACCGTTGGAAAGCTAAAGATTTTAGAAAAAATATTAACTCATACACAAGCTTTTGAAAGTTAATAGAGAGTGATGAAAAGCCGATAAGTTGGTGTCACGTTGGGGAAGATGTGTAGAAAAAGAAGGCAAATACTTCGAATAAAACTATATTGTTTTAATATCGTATTTTTACAATAATAAAAATCCGTTACCTTGAAAACGGACATTTCATTTGACACAACCCAATATTTAATTAAATCTGATTTTTATTTCTTATTTTATTTCTTGTATTTTATTATTGTAGAAAGATTATTTTATTTCACAGTGGAAAATCCATGGTAACCTCTTGCCAGCTGTTGTCTTTTATCTCCGTTGAGTATTGTTTATGTGTACTCCCAAGTTTTGTCTCTCCTCTGTCGAATTATTTTATTTATCATACAGTTATAAATAGCAATAAACATTTTAAAAAATCTGGTGCGGGCAACACACGACTTTCAGAATCGTTTTTAGAATCGATTAAAGAATTTTCAAATACAGTAAGAGATAAAAATGAGTGAAAACATTAAAAAATTAGTTAAATGGAATTTCTCTAGAAGCATGTGTTTTATTAAAAAATCTATTATATTATTATCTAAAACAATCACTTAATTTTATCGGCTTTTTATCACTCCCTATTAACTTTTACAAGCTCTTGTGTATTAGATAATATTTTTTTCTAGAATCTTTAGCTTTCCAACGGTATATGACACATGTATGTATGTTCTTATGTTAAAAAACGAAAAATTGCAACAAAAAAATATATTTTTTCAGTTTTCTCCTTTAGTTGCTTTTCGAATTTGCTCAACTTGCATATTTAGCTGTTATTTATCAATGCTAACTAGATAATATGGTTATTTTTATAAAAGATACAAAATTAAAGGTACTTTAGAAGCAGAAAGTTTTAAATATCGGTATTTAGGCCCTGTCAGACCATTAAATCAGAAACCGTTTACGAGAAAATCGAAAAAAAGGTGCAAAATGCATGGTATAAAGTGGCTCTTCTGATAAGCCCATTATGATGAAAAAGGTTTTGTAACGTCTCGGGCGTATAGTTGTCTTAAATATGAAATTTTAGTCTCATAGGACTTTTCTTTTCCTCCCTGGAGATACCTTTTTTGCGGGACTTGGTTATTTAGACTCAGGGGCCCCTAAAACGTGTATTTCCGTTGAAAACTGGAATTCGAAAATTTTCCCGATCGCAATACTTTCCCTTACTATATATAGTAAGTGAAAGTAAAAAATTAGACCATTGTGTAATATTTTCAGCGTTTCAATTTTTTTTCTGAAGAATACAAGTATAAAGAGACTAAGGATCCATAGAGTAAGCTCTTATAAATTCATAGAGAGTAGGGCGTGTGATAGCGGAGCAATCGAAGGCTAAGTTGATGCTAAAGGGTTCGCAATTAGACCACGCCGTGTGCTGTTAATGTAGGCTCGAGCAGTCGGACCACGTTCCTAAAACCCCGAGGTCCAATATGTTAGCCTCCGCCCTCGCTAAATTGTTTCCTGTGGGGACAAATGGGCCGTAGAATCTCTAGCTAATGACTTCGATCCATAAAATAGATTGAAATCAAGTTATTTTCTAGATTATTTTACAGCTACATTTTGTTCCAAGGGTCACCTATAGTGTAGTGGCTAGAAAAGTATTTTTTTCCAGACCCACGGGTTCAAACAAAATCAAATTGAGTAAAATATTCTTGATTTTCCGACTTTCAATGAGAAGTAAAATGCGATGCGAGGAACCTCTTTAAAGATCTCTATATATTATTCTCCGAAACGCCTGGACCAATATTTTTTTGTTTATCGATTGATCTAAAATAATCACTTAGTTTGATCGGCCTATTATCACTCTCTATTAACTTTTACAAGTTTGAGTATTTGATAATATTTTTTCTAAAATCTTTAGCTTTCCAACGGTATATTATTGGGTTGATGCAAAATTAATGCAGGTTTTTAGTAGGTATTGTAAATACGCCATTACTTTGACCATATATATTTAATCAAAATAATTTCCATCTGAATCAATGCACTTTTGCCAACGTTCAACAAGCTTTCTTATTCCACCAGAAAAAAAATCCGAATCCCTGGACTCCATGAAATCAAGAAAAGAATTTTCAATGTCGTCCCGGTTTTGAAAATTTTTCTCCCTCAAAAAGTTGTCCAGATGCCTGAAAAAGTGGAAGTCTTTAGGAGAGAGGTCAGGTGAATAAGGCGGATGTTGGAGAACTTCGTAGCCCAACTCGTGCAGTCGTCGAAGCGTTGGTTGTGCAACGTGTGGTCTGGCGTTATCGTTGAGCAGGATCGGCCCCTTCCGATTCATCAATGCTGGGCAAAGACGTAGCAATTTTTGATTCATGCTGTCAATTTCTTGACAGTACTTGTCAGCAGTTATAGTCTCACCTCGATTGAGAAAGCTGTAGTGAATAACACCAGCATTATACCACCAAACTGTGACCATAACCTTTTTTGGGTGCAGGTTGGGCTTCGGGAAAGGTTTTGGTTGTTCATCTTTGCCCAGCCATTGGCTAGAACGCCTTCTGTTGTCGTATTAGATCCATTTTTCATCGCACGTCACAATGCGATCGAGAAATGGATCATTTTTATTGCGTGTCACAAGCATGGAGCAGATTTCAAAGCGGCGATTTTTTTGGTGGTCGTTTAATTGGTGTGGCACCCACTTGGCCAACTTTTTTACCTTACCAATTGCTTCCAAGTGGCGTACAACTGTGGATTGGTTCACACCGAGTTCCGCCGCCATTTCTCGTGTGGTTTTGGTTGGGTCTTCTTCCACTTTTGACCTCAGCTGGTCGTTGTCCAGAGCAAGATGACGGCCCCGACCTTCCTTGTCTTCGAGGTCGAAATCTCCTCTGCGAAACTTCTGGAACCAACGCTGCACCGTGCACTCATTAATAGCCCCCTGACTCCACACTTCATTAATATTACGAGCCGTTTGCGCAGCGCTGCGCCCTAATTTAAATTCGTAAAAATAAATTTGACGAAAATCGCACTTTGACATTTTCGATTCAAGACCTTTGAACACACTGAACAAAACGATTTTACTAAACAAATTCATCGTGAAAGAGAGGGTATTAGATAAGGTTTGTTTTGGTATAATAATGATCAATGTTAGGATTAGCTTTGTTTACACAATTGGAATTAAGATATTGCAATAGAGGAAACCTGCATTAATTTCGCATCAGCCCGATATACATGTATGTTACTGCTGCTATGTTAAATATATTTTTTCAGTTTTCTCCTTTAGTTTTTTTTTTTTTTGATAACTTTATTTCTTTATTCACACCTGTTTATACATACATATAACAATCAGTGGATTGTCTGTCAGATTTGTTAATATAATTAGTTAATATAAAGGGGCATGTCTCACATGAGGAAGATGACAATACCTAATGGTATCTCTTCCGTGGCATGTTTTAATTCAAAGGATTACAGAAGATCTCATATCCATGACCTTTTCAGTCTTCTCCTGATGTTGTTGGGCATATTGGTTGTTGCCATTTGTTCTATGAGAGGGTTGTAATGTCCTAGTAATTTGTTGTCAAATCGAGAGTAGTGAGTATTCGCTGACGGTAGGCATGTGTAAGTCTGTATGTAAAGTTGTGTTTGAAACATACCAAGGTGTTTGCGTAATTCGTCTAAGTATTTTTGACTGAAAAGTTTGAAGTCTTTGTATATGAGTCTTTTTTGCAGCTCTGAAGATTTGAGAGGCGTAAGACCATATTGGTTTTAGTAAGTATGTGTAGGTGGCAAGCTTCTGTCTTAATTTTAGTTTTGATTGTCGTCTGAGTAGTGTGTGCAGTAGTCTACTTCTTTGGTTTAGTGTCTTTCGTTTTTTCTTAATGTGCGGGCCCCAAGTCATTCTCCTGTCAAAAGTTAGTCCTAGGTAGTTGATACTGTCTGTTTGTGGTATTGGTACATTATCGATGTACACTGGTGGGCAGGTTTCACGTCTTAGTGTAAATGTCATATGTTCATGTGAATTCGTTCAACTTATATATTTACCTGTTTTTCATCAGTGGTAACAAGATAATATAGTTTATTTTTATAAAATCTACAAAATTAATGGTACTTTACAGGGAGAAAATTAAATAAATCGGTATTTAAACCCTGTCAGACCATTTTAATCAGAATGAAATCTACATGATATTAAAACCTATTAAATTTTACATCGATGTAGCGAGTTTAATCAAAATCGTAGGAACCGTTTTTGAGAAAATCATAAAAAGGTGCAATATGTTTTAAGGAGAGATGAGGCGATATTTAGTTTTATTGATAGATTAACATGGTTCTAATAAATTAAATAATAAACAAAAATGTTGATAAAACTTTGACTCATCGGAAAATACCGATAAGTTAAAATGCAAGATAATTATTTTCGCCAAGGGAGACCTAATGAAGTTGCCAAAGCACTCAATATTTATCCCGAGAGATCTCTCGAGAAGAATGGAAGCTGGAAGGACTCCACTCCAGCTCCAGGAGACTGGAGGCTTCGAGTACCTCAGATCGAGATAAGGCAGGGCCCTTGAGGATCTGATAAACAACTATTGATTCCGGGAGTCCATCCTGTACCTTCTCTTCTTATTTAGTCCTAGCGGCGTTACCCGGCGTGCAGTAATGTTAGTCGTCTTACCAAAAACATTTTAAAGAAATTTAAAAAAAAATTAGGTACATATAGCAATAGCAAACTTAAAATCAAAAAATTAAATCTCAATACAAATTATGATAGTTGAAGTTTTCCAATCATGATTTTTTTTTAATGTGTAACATAACCAAAAACCCATTTTTCCTTTTATGCATAAGAAATTATTTTTCTTTTGTTATTTTATATATCTGCAGAATTAATTCTCGATTTCTTCAGATTTACAAAAAAAAAAAAAAATAAAATAAATAAAAATAAAAGTTTGTTTAGATAAAGTAATAATATTTGCCGATTGATAAGAATATGGTTTTGTTTTCTGACCTATCTCAATGCTTTTAACAAAACATTTAAATTTAAGTCTTGTTTATGTTATTTTAAAAATTAATTAGTTAAAATATTATTTATAGTTAAGTGATATTAATTAAATTCAGCTGAATTGTTCGATAAATGGCTGAGTATTAAAAAATAATTAAAACATTTTTTACTTTCACTAACCTATATATGAAATATATAGTGATAGAAAGTATTGCGATCGTGAAAATTTTCACACACAAAGAAAACACAAACACAAAGAACCTTTTGTAGATTTGGTTAATTGGATTAAGGTGTATAAAAAAAACATGGACTGAAAACTTGAATTCTAAAAAATCCACGATTACAATACATATCCTAACAATTGGGTAAGTGAACAGAATAATTAAACGCGAAATACTAAATTATTATTAATAATAATAATAATGATATAATTTTATTTATTTGTCTTTAGGGCAATCCCCATACAAATAGAGCTGGCTGGCACAGCACAATTAATAAATTTATCACCAGCAAATATACATTATTGATTACAATTCGAATAAATATTTAAAACAAAAACAACAAAACACATATACAGCAGTAAGCATAAAGGTGCTGCTATCTTTATGATTAATTTCATCCAGCATATACATAAATATCATAAATTAAATATAAGCATATCAATAAATAATGTAAAAATAATAGTACTAAAGCGAATACTAATTCCCCACAAATTACTAACAAGTCCCGAAACCTTTCAGAATGATTAATATTCTGAGAAAGATGTTGAAATCTTATTTTAAGATTCTCTTTGACAAAAATAAATAATGATTTCAGGTCCATTACGTGGGGTTCCGCAAGAATTTCATAAAAGCCATCAATACTCACTTTATTTAATACGGGCATATAACGGGTTCTATTGTCATGGTATGCGGGACATCGAGCAAAAAAATGAAAACAATCATCCAATGCGTCTCCATCACAAACTTCTGTGGGTCCAGACTATACTTCTGCGGGCCGACACTAAAGGAGATGGCGTATTTTCCCGACAGTCTGATCTGGGCTAAAGTTCTAACATACGCGATATTGCATCCTAACATTAGATAACTTTGCGGAAGGACGGTGTCAGCAAACACCTTTCTGTACCACGGGCTATAGGTCGACTCTTGGAGCATGGCTATATCCTTCATTCTCTCCCTGGTTCTAACAGTAATAGAACAGTAATTATCTAATAATAATAGATAACTATTATTAATATTAACATAAAATAAAATAAAAAATAATTAACTCACCATTTTGTTGTTTATTTCATGAAAATGTATCTCGCAAACTTTGTCCACTACGTCCTCGCATTGAAATGTAACGAAACCAAATCCTGTAAAAGAACAAAAAAAAAATTAATAATGGATATATTAAACAAAAATATTTCTTATAAGGTAAGCATTGAAATACGAGAAAACCAGATTTAATAAGTTTTTATACTTTACTTTTTAATTATTACCTAACCTTTACCCTTCGTCGTAAACCTATGACCTGCCCTACAGTATCCTTTAATAATATTACGCTTGTTCCAGTTGAACAGATCCGTTACCTAGGAGTTCTACTTGACAAACGTTTAACATGGAATCCGCACACTAGACTGAAACGACAAGAAACTGCTCGCCACTTTCGGTTACTTCAAGACTTACATGACTATCATAAGACCTATCTGGACTTACGGAGTTGAGCTTTGGGGCTCTACTAAACCATCTAATTCTTCACGTCTTCAATCCTTACAATCCAAAATCCTTCGAAAAATCCTTCAACGCTCCTTATTTTGTCACGAACAAGCTCATCCATAACGACCTTAATATTCCCTTTGTAGCTGATTTGGCCCGAACCAGGTATCAATCCTTCCATGACAAACTCCACTCCCACTCTAACCCACTAGTTTCAATGCTTGCTTCCTCTTCTATTCCTGACAATCCTTCGGGGCGCCTGAAAAGAAGATGGCCTCGAGACCTTCTAGTTTAAATTTATAGTGGAGTGATGCCAATGGGCATTTCTCTCATGTATATTATCTGACAGCTAATTTACTTTATGTATTAACTAATACAGTTGTAAATCTCAATAAATAAAAATAAAATAAAAAAATTATTACCAATTACAATTTTTCTTATGTTTAGTATAAAATAAGAACCAAGGAAACAGAGCAAGGTAGATATATTATATATATATATATATATATATATATATTATAATTTTGTTTTAAATAATTCGGGTTTTGGGCCATTAAACCAATACTCCTTCTTAATTTTCTTTATTTTGACGTTTCGATCCTCCGTCCATGAATACACATAGGATCCTTTTCACTGCAACAAAGAATTTTATTGAGCACCAGCACACCACTCAGGCTAACACAGGGCACTGAGTGGTGCCTGAGTGGTGTGCTGGTGCTCAATAAAATTCTTTGTTGCAGTGAAAAGGATCCTATGTGTATTCATGGACGGAGGATCGAAACGTCAAAATAAAGAAAATTAAGAAGGAGTATTGGTTTAATGGCCCAAAACCCGAATTATTTAAAACAAAATTATAATATAAAAAAAAGGGTCGATGAATTAATTTCTTGTATATATATATATATATATATATATATATATATATATATATATATATATATATTATATATATATATATATATTAATTTATCTCCAACAGTAACGAAAATCTAAATTATAAATAATCAATATGCTGAGGTGCACCTAACATAAAACACATTACAGTAAATATTTTTTTTTTTAAACATTTTATTGATATTTACAACTGTACATATAATATATACAACAAGTAAATGGGCTAATTTACCCTTATGGGCGTGATAATGTCTTGTGAAGAAACTACCCAGTGGTAGCACTTCAATGTCAATTAAATTAATTAGTCTCGAGGGCATCGTCTTTTCAATCGCCTCGGAGGGTTGTCAGGAATAGATAGGAATGATAAGTTGAGTACAAGAGGATTCGTGTGGGTTAGGAGTTTGGAATTAAAAGAGGAATATATGTTTCGGGCTAGTTCTGTGACAAATGGGATGTTTAGGTAACGAAATAAGGAGCATTTAGGATTTTGGATTGTAACGATTGAATACGAGAGGAATTAGATGGTTTAGTAGAGCCCCACAGCTCGATTCCATATGTCCAGATAGGTCTGATGATGGTAACATAAATGAGGTTTTTGTAATAAATTGGAAGTTTTGAACGTTTGTCGAGTAAGTGTTGTAGTAATCGGTATCTACGGGCAGTTTCTTGTCGTTAAAGTCGCGTATGGGGATTCCATGTAAGACGTTTGTCAAGATGGAGTCCTAGGTAACGGATTTGTTCAACTGAGGTGAGTGGGGTATTATTAAAGGATACGGTGGGGCGGGAAGTCATCGGTTTGCGACGAAGGGTGAAGGTAATTTACAGTAAAAAACAAAATAAATATTTTACAACTTTTATATATATATATATATATATATATATATATATATATATATATATATATATATATATATATATATATATTAATACAAATACACTCTTAAACTTAATATTTGATATAAGCCAATTGCACGTAATGTAAATATAAAAGGACGGGTGCATCCGGTAGCATTTTAGCAGGGAGTTGAAGGTTGTCATTCAATTGTGGAATTGTCAACAAAGCGTGAAGCAGGAGCGAGGGGTGAAATGTATGTGTGTTGTGTGCGTGTGAGAGAGAGAGGGAGGAGGGGAGAGAGAGAGAGAGAGAGAGAGAGAGAGAGAGAGAGAGAGAGAGAGAGAGAGAGAGTGAGATGAGACAAATCGCTCCTAGACTGGATGGGAAGGGCCTATAGATCAGAGGCGCCTCACCCTCACATCCCACCCCAACATCCCCACCTGCCAACTCAAAGATATTTCTCAGAGATGACGAAGCTCTCAGCTCTAAGCTTTTAACTCTCCCACCTGAATAATTTAAATGGATCCGGGCCCGGGCGAGGCACATCGGCAACCAACGGCAGGATTATTAATTGCAAGGCAACACCATTTGCCATTCGTATCCCTACTGTCTAAATCCAAAGCGAAAACATCATTTTTTTTCGTAATTGAATTTTTTTTTTTTTTTATTTTTTTTTGTAAAAGTTCTTTAGGCCCGACTACCTGGTAACTAATGCTTTTGATGACGTCACTGCGAAGGGTTATGACGCGTCAATAATGATATCTCGTACATTTCTCCCATATTCTAGAGAAGATACTAGACTTCAAGAGAACAAAAAAGTTTAAATGATCCATAGTCGATTCTCAAGTGTTATGGAGGAAACTCAAATTTAAAAAAATACGTATAATCGTAAAACTATTTTGATATTGATTATAAAGAATAATAAAATCACGATGAAAATTGAAAAAGGGAAATATGGAGCCATTGTTTTATTTTTTTTATGGTTAATTCAATATTTGATTTTATACAAAAAGATGATCCCAATAAAAAAGTTTTTATATCTGTTCGATTAGGCAATTTGTACTAAAAAACAATAATGTTATTGTTATAGGGCTGATTTTGGAAAAACAAAACAGTTAAATTTAAAATTTTCCACTCTATAATTATAATAAGTACGAAGGCTAGATTTAATTTATGGAGATTTGAATAAAAAAAATAACGACAGGGTTGAAAATTTGGTATTTTATCGATTTTTAAATTACTAAACAAAAAAAGTAATAAATTTTTTAAATACTATATCTGGTCGGGCATATCACACATATTATTACGTTCCGTTTTAAAATCATTAGAGAATTTTTTATGAGTTGATCCATTAAATAATTCGTTAAATGGATATTTTATAGAAATCATGTGTTGAAAAAATAATAATATTTTTTTTAATCTAAAATTAAAGTTTAGTTTACGGCTTTCAATATCACATTAACTTTTAGATGCTTTTAATCAGAATAAATAATTTTCTAAATTTTTTTGCCATTGAAAGCGAGTATAATCAAATGTAATCCTGTTTTCATGAATCAAAAAAAAAAAATTCATTAAAAATATAGCTTTTCTAGATGCTCATTTAGTTAATAACGATTGTTGTAACTTGGGTATATTTAGTGTTTTATAATGTGTGTACAAGATTATATGATTTTTTATTATAAAATCTACGATCTAACAGGACTTTTCAGGACATGGTAATTAGCACTTAGCCCTGTCAAACGTTATTTCCGTGAAAACTGAATTAAAACCATTATTACATCGATATCGCATAAAAAATTTCGAACTTTTGAAAAATTGAAAAAAAGATGAAAAATTGGCATTGTTAATTTTTTAAAATTTAATAAAAAGTATTTGATTAACGTTCGCGTAATATTTTTAATATAAAATTTCGATTATAGGCGTCTATTTATGTATAAGTAAAGTGTAATTATAAGTATAAAAAAAAATATACGTATGACGACAAAATTGTTAATAACTTTATAATTTAAACAATAAAAAAAAATTTTTGAATAATTAATAATATCTCTCGGTGAAATAATTACGGAAAAAACACTAACAAACTATTTTGAAATTTAAGATATTAGAAAGATTTAAGATGAGATTTACAAGATGTAAAATAATATTTATTAGTACAATTAACACTTCCGAAATCTTTCGATGTATTATACGTTTTTATTCAATTTAAAAATTTATACTTCTCAAACATCTATCGAAATGTATAATAATTTTAATTGTTGAAAGAACAGGATGTGTTGGTCTTTGGCTTGTGATGTAACAATATTGCGTAGGATCACGAGTCCGATAAACTTATAAAGTCGCTAATAAAGTTGTTGAGGTTTCTACATTATGAAAACAATCAACCACAAAAAAAAAAAAAAAAAAAAAATCTTATATAAAGAGTTAAAGAGAAATAAAATATTAAAGAAGACTGTCACAGCCATTAGGGGGTTCAAAGATTCCGACTCCGAGAATTAATTAAGTTAAAGAAGTTGGAATTAATAACGAATCGGCAAGATTACAAATGAGTTAATTTCGAGATAATTCCCAAGTATCTCCGAGAAGAATATTCAATGTGTTCCAAACTCAAGGGAGAGAAGTGGGGGAAGTGAGGGAGAGGGAGAGGGTAAGAGAATAAAGTGGAGGGGGTAAAGTGGAGAGGGAAGATCTCTTTCTAGGCTAACTTTATCGCGCCACGGCCACTTCGATAATTTAAGCCACCCAATGCCATTATAATTCTCTAAACTCCCCAAGGGACAAATTGCCCGGGATTTTATTTCCCTATTTAGAGGATTGTATTAATAAATTTTCTCACGGAATATAATCCTTGGGTATAATTATTCCATCGATTAAATATAGAAGGATAAAACAACAATTTTTTTTTTTAATAACAGATACTAAATTATTCTTAAAGAAATTTATTTTTTGTATAACTTTTTAATGTAACGTCGTTAAATAGTAAATTAATTATTTATTATATAATAATCTCGTGCCGCAGTGTTTGTGTTCGTATTACTCCGAGACGGTTCGACAAATGAATTGTGGGTGTTTATTTGTAGGCATGAGAATCAGGTTCCCCTAAACATATATTTTTTTTTTTTGTTTTGACGAAAATGTTTAAATTTATTTAACTTTTTTATTTGGCATTATAAAATATATATAACCCAAATCCTCACTTTACATCCCTCTCACAAGCATTTTTAGATCACAATTTTATATGTGGGTGAAACCAAAAATTTCTTAAAAACCCGCATATCTCAACATAAATCCTCCGTATCCTCTCGAAACCTCTAGCCTCAAACTCCGGAACACTCCATAACTCTTAATCATTCATTAACTTTCAAGATTGTTCCATTTTAGATTCTGTTCCCAACCATAAAAAAGACTCATCTCTGAATCCGTCACATCATCTCCAATCTAATCCTGTCAACCATAAAACTGATAAACAATGCATCTCCCCCACCTACAGCCATCTATTAAATTCTCTTAAGTAATACAGTTTTCCCATGTCCATCTACTGTAACATTTTGTGTATTTATTGGTTTATTTTTTACTTATATTAATGTATACATTATTTTATATATGTATCTATTTCATTTGTTTCTGCACCTAATAAATTCTTAATGGTTTTACAATTCAATTTATTCCTATTTGTAATTATTTTACTATTTTGTATCAACTATATTATCTAACAATGATTGTTACTTATTATTATTTTTTCTCATAATATTTTCACTTGGTTAATTTTGCTGTCTTAATATATGTACAATAATTATAAAAAACGTTGGTTGGGAGGTAGTCAGTTTTACTACATATAGTTTATACATTATTATTCTTACTATTGTATTATATTGTTTTTACTTCAACAATCTTGTTAAAACAGCTTCTAATACCGTTATGATGTTATTAATATTGTAGGTTTAATCTGAACACTTCCTTTTATGTTAATATTACAATTTTACTCATTGTTGTCAGATCCCGTCTAGAAATTGGTACGCATTTTCCATTTTACCCAACCTTTTGTACGTACTTTCCTATCTACCTGCCTATATTCCTTATTACCAAATTGTACCTAGTTTCCATTCGCCTACCAGACGGTACGTATCTCCACTGTACTTAATTTCTTTAATGTTTTTTATTTCATGTATTTTTTTCTTATATATTTGTACATTATCTTTAGTCATTATCTGGTCTGTATAGCTCTCATTAGTATACCTTTATCATTGTAATTTAATTAATTGATTTCTTTACACATGTAGTTCTTTTTATGTTATAATATTGACATTCTCTAGCGCAATAGTTATTTTTTTAAGAATAGTATTTTTAATCTTTTTTAAATGTATCCTTTTTGTATCTTTTTAGCCCTGACGATGACCCACAATGGGGATCGAAACGTTGGCAAACAATAAAATAGTTGAAACTATTCAGTTGTTTCATTTAATGACCGCCACCCGGACTAATTCCTTCAGTAATATATAAATAATTTAACAGTCGGTCGTATTACAAAAATCTGGTGCGGGCAACACGTGACTTTCACTTACTTCAGCTGTTAAAATCAATTAAAGGACTATTAAAACAACTTATAGTAGAAAAAAGATAAAAATTAATTCAGATACAAAGTTGTATTCAGTTTCGTTAGAAACATTTGATTTGCATTAAATTAATATAACAATATAAAATTGTTAAGTATAATAATCAGTAATAAATTTAAGCTTTATTCTTACTTTACATTCTATTGTACAAATTGTTAATTAAGATAATATTTTTTTTTACGATCTTTAGCTTTCCTACGGTATATTGTACATCTATATTATTCTTCTTATGTTCATATTAACACATTATTTTTTTTTAAAAATTGTTTATTGTTTATATGATATATTATCACATCTTGTATTTATGAATTTGTATTCTTTATTGTTTATGGTTTAGTAAATTACTGTTTTACACAATTGTTTTTTGTGGATGTAATTAGTTTATTAAATCTATTTTAGGTATCCATATAATTCTATATATGTATTTATTTTGTTTTGTTTATGTATTTAAAATTTTCTAGATGTCTTCACTATTCAATTTATTCCAACTTGTATTTATGTTTATTTAACTTTTTTTATCAACTTGTAAGATTTGTCAATTAGTGTATTTTACAATGTTCCATTATTATTTTACTTTTTATTTTTTCCGCCCTGTTATCTTTGGATACCTTTAGCGGAATTAGGGATAATTAAGTTGGGAGGTACAGTCAGTTTTTCTCCATGTACATCTTCCATCACTGTTCTTACTATTATATAGGTGATATTTCAAGAATTAAATTAGATTTTCTTTATCCTGTATCATTATTATAATCATAAGTTAAATTTCATTGACTCTTTGTATAGTAGTATTAAGAATTTTAGTCATTGTTGTCAGACCCTGTCCATAAATCGGTACTTATTTTCCATTCTACTTTTTTTCCTACGTATTTTCCATCCTACCTACCCCCCATCTACCAAACAGTACCTAGTTTCCATTCTCCCACCATGCGGTACGTATCTCCACTCTACTTCATATTTTTATATTTCATATTCATGTAAATTATTGATATCTGTGTAAATTTTGTTTAGTGAAAATTTTTTTCTGTATAACACTTTCATTATTGTACTATAGTCACTGTATTTTAATTAAGTTTTTTTTTACATATACAGTTCTTCTGTTATATATTAATACCGACGTTCTCTAGCTAAATAGGTTATATAATATTGTATGTAATTTCATTGAAATTGTATTCTTTTGTATCTTTTTAGCCCTTATGATGACCCACAAAGGGGGTCGAAACGTTGGCAAACAATAAATAGTTGAAACTATTTAGTTGTTTCATTTAATGACCGCCACCCGGACTAATTCCTTCCAGTA
This sequence comes from Piezodorus guildinii, assembly GCA_023052935.1. Taxonomy (NCBI): domain Eukaryota; kingdom Metazoa; phylum Arthropoda; class Insecta; order Hemiptera; family Pentatomidae; genus Piezodorus; species Piezodorus guildinii. The sequence continues at coordinate 149,183,179 of CM041296.1, read as the reverse complement.
ATTGTTTTTTGTATTAATTAGGTATTAATACAATCGATGGAAGATATCGATTACTACAACACTTACTAGACAAACGTTAAAACTTCCAGTATATTACAAAAGACTCATCTACATCACAATTATCAGACCTATTTCGACATATGGAATCGAGCTTTGGGGCTCTACGAAACCATCTAATTCCTCCCGCATCCAGTCCTTACAATCCAAAATCCTTCGCAAAATCCTGAATGCCCCTTATTTTGTCACAAATCAACTCCTCCATAATGACCTTAATATCCCATTTGTTGCAGACATAGCCCGTGATAGATACACCTCTTTCCATTCTAAACTCCCTGCCCATACAAACCCACTTGTCCGTAATTTATCTTCCTTAGATATCCCTGATGACCCTCCGAGGCGACTGACCACTGGGTAGTTCTTTCTCAAGACATTTTCATGACTTTTTATTTTCATACTACACATTTACTTATTGTATTCTTTAGTACAGTTGTAAATTACTATAAATAAATTTAAAAAAAATATATTATATATAGGTCCTATATATTCACAATACATTCGTTATTTTTTACTTAACAACCAAAATATTTACTAGCATTAACAACGTGTAGTATTAAGATGTAAAATTATATAAATTAATATAAATGTATGATATATGTGCACCAGATATATTACTTTTTTTAAGTTTGCTATTAAATTGGCTTTTCTGGTTCGCAGAAACGTTGCTGAAAGATCTGGGGCGTTTAGTTATCTTGTAAACACCATCATTTTTCACAAAATGCAACTGACTAATATATATATATATATATATATATATATATATATATATACATATACTGACTATATATATTCTAAATATATACATAAGAGAGCTATACATATATTATTATAAAAGTTCGAAATTACTAAACCTTATCTTATGATTTTAATGTCTGTAATTTTGTTTATTTCTCTTCTTTTCTATTTTTGTTCTTTAAGTTGGGGTTTTTCCAATTTTTTACAAACTATAAAAACAATTGATGTACAATTAGGGATTGCTATCCGGTGTCATTTCCAATTCGGCCGGATCCGGTCCTAAATTTCATCAATCCGGACGGATCCGGATGGTATGACTAAATCAGGTTGATTTTCACTTTTCGGTCCAAGATGTTAGTATGTTATTAAAATATAATTGTACGCATAATAGGAAGTTTATAAAATTAAAGTTTAGTAGTTTAGGTAACTAGTAAAATTTTAATGGCTATTAAAACAATCGGCTATTGATTACAATTTGCTGAAAATAATGACTATTTGTTTTCTACCACCCATTTTCCAAAATCAAAATTGATTTTTGATAATTATTAGTACTTACGTACTATTTAAAAAACAAATATTGTCAGTAGAATAATTTAAATATTTTATACTCATAATACAAACTCATTATTGTGATAATTATGCCATTCATCAGACGTATTCATCAAAATATGCCCATCATTATTATAATGGGTTTTTGTAATTGTTAGCATTCTCAAATAATTTAAAATTATTGTTATCACAATTCCCATCTGAGTTAATTATTATATAGATGATAATTATATAGGATTTTATAAAGTAACAATAAATTAATTGAGGTATCTGAGAAAGTGAAGTATAGGAAGACGTGAGCAGTAACGTAGCTCAGTCTTCCTAGATTTCAATAGATTTGTAAGCAGTTTATCATATAATTCAGTACACTTGAGTGAGTCAGTACTTGATTGAGCAATTTCTCTAAAAAAAAGTTAGAGTTGTTTCAGAAGTTCCTCTACAGACAACTTATAGGATGCTATAGCACGTGTATATCCAAGATAATAATATCTGTTAACGTACATTTAGGTGAAGCACCGACAAAACAAAAGCACATGTACTGTCTCGTGAAAGGCGAACGAATGATGCTGGACTGAACTGATGACGTGATGTAATTTGGCTTTAACCATACGTGTACACCAAATGTAACGCATTTAAAGTACTTTTTTTTTTATTAAACTGCACTACTTTTTGGCCAAAAATTGCTATAGTCCGATCCGGTTAACGTATAATGATGCCGGATCCGCCGGATTACCGGATCCGGTTTTTCCGGATTGCAATCCCTATGTACAATGCATGTTAATGGAATTCCGATCAATGTTTTATTACTGTGCAGTTGTATTCTAGGCAAATAAAGATTGATGTAGTATAAATAAAAAAAGAAATAATAGTTGTCTTGAATATGTCATTTTAGTTTCGTACGCTCTTTTGTTTTCGTGCTAGACTCACCTCACGAACACACACACACACACACACTTTATTACTGATATCAACGTCGAGATGACAATGGTAATTTCGAGAAAATCGGTAGAATAGTTTCGAAATAAAAAAAAACAAAAAAAAAAAAAAGATTGACCAACGGATTATTTTTTATTCCTTATTTGAGTTTTATGTACTTGAAACATAAGACCTCGAATTTTGATAGGAGTGTTGAACGTTTTTCTATTTAGACATAACAATATATATATATATATATATATATATATATATATATATATATATATATATATATAATGCTAAAGTTTATAAAATGGGAATTACAAGAGTGATTCAAAGCCATTAGAAGTTGTTAGAGAAGGGAGTAGGGTAGTTAGGTTAGCCCGGACCAAGTTAAACGAGCTAGATTAAACTCCAAAGAGGAGCAGTAATGAAGACATTATTAAGAAAACCGGTTGCAACAACTATTAAACCTGCACTCTCTAGTCCCTAGTTCAGCTTAACCACAACCGGTTAAATTCTTAGCAAGGGGGCTTCCATATTTACTGCCCTCTCTCTCCAAACCGAGGATTAATTAAAAATAATCAGATGTAGAGGAACACTAAGATAGAGTAATTTCATACATACACTGACCCGGCAAACGTTGTTCTGTCGAGTCAATTATTTCTAGTGAAAATGCTGGTTGTTAAATAAAAATAACGATTGTATTTGTATGTGTGTGGGGTTGGGCAGTTGCGGCAGAAAGAGGAAATAAGGTGCTGTAAGCCATGACCGCAGATAAAAAAAAAAGTCAGTGTTTTTCATATGCGTTAATTACCAATTGGCGTTTAAAAATACTGTTTGTATTATGAAACATTTGATTAAGATTCATAATGATGGAGTTTTGTTGACCGTTGAGAAATCAGATGAGGAAGAAGGTTGGGAGTGCGGTCATAAATTAGAAACACACATTTAAAACAAGTGCTATTTTAATTATGTGCCGACGTTTCGGCCTACAATGTGGGCCTTCATCAGGGCTAAAAGAAACAAGATAACAACCAATGTAATATATAGACTTAATAATGCGTTAGTTATATAATAATAATATGACAGTAATATAATATGGAAACATAAATAAAATTAAATGTAATATGATAATAAGGTGGCAGTTATAAAGTATGAAAATAAACAAAATTAAGATGATAGTTATAAAGTATGGAAGTAAACAGAATTGAGATGATAATATTGTAATAGGAATATATAAAGAGAGACTAAGCAAATGACAAAGGAAAAATATGTGAACAATTAAAATTTTAAATATGAACAATTTTGAAGTAATATATGACGGTAATATATAAAAAAACATAGTTAAGAGTATAGGTAATATATAAAAAAACATAATCATTAAAAAAAGAGAAACAGTATAAATAAAAAATAATTTTAAATTTTAAAATAATGTAATATTAAACTAACAATTATATGTCAGGAAATGTAACGGAGAATGATATGAGTATGGAAAGAGGGAGAAAGAAATAGGCGATGAAAAAAAGATGCTAATCAATAAGAACTGTCATTTCTGTCGTTATAACTGTCATTTCATCATTCATTATTCATGTTACATTTAATTTTATTTATGTTCCCATATTATATTACTGTCATATTATTATTATATACCTAACGCATTATTAAGTCTATATATTACATTAGTTGTTATCTTGTTTCTTTTAGCCCTGATGAAGGCTCACATTGTAGGCCGAAACATCGGCACATAATTAAAATAGCACTTATTTTAAATGGGTGTTTCTAATTTATGATCGCACCCCCAACCATCTTCCTCATGTGATTAAGATTAATTAATTATAATATATCACTATCAAATTGTTACGTGTAATGATCAGTAATAATTTTAAACCCTATTTGTCGCTTAGCATTACCTTTTTACAACTTTGTACATAAAATAATATTTAATCTAAAATCTTTAGCTTTCCAGTGGTATATTATTAAGATATAAGCCAGATTCTTACAACAATAAGACAAATTAAAGTTAGCGACGGTTAAAGAATACTTCGCTAACACCCAGTGTAAAATCTAAAAAAAAACCTGACAGTCTTTATTTCATTATTAATATGATTATTGCTCGACGTGTTAGGCTGCTTCTACACTTACTAGACAGACGGTCAAACCTTCCTCTTAACTATTAAAGAATCATCTACATGAATATTATAACACCAATCTGGACTTATGGAGTAGAGCTTTGGGACTCTACTAAACCATCAAATTCTTCCCGCATCCAATCCTTAAAATCCAAAATCCTTCGTAAAATCCTCAACGCTCCTTGCTTTGTCACGAATAAACTTATCCATAAAGACCTTAATGTTCCCTATGTTACTGATTTGGCCCGGACCAGGTATCAATCCTTTCATGACAAACTCCATTCGCACTCTAACCCACTAGTTTCAATCCTTTCTTCCTCTTCAATTCCACCGAGGCGTCTGAAAAGGAAATGGCCTCGGGACCTTCTAGTTTAGAATATTTTTAGAGTGCTTCCAATGGGATGCTTCTCTACATGTATATCATGTCATTGTATTATATAACACATCACATTTACTTGATGTATTTTTTTTTAATACAGTTGTAAATACTAATAAAATGTTTTTAAAAAATATTATTTTATTTTTTCTCTTTTTACTTAATTTTTACTTTCACTTACTATATATAGTAAAGGGAAGTATTGCGATCGTGAAAATTTTCGAATTCCAGTTTTCAACGGAAATACACGTTTTAGGGTCCCCTGAGTCCAAATAACCAAGTCCCGCAAAAAGGTCTGTGTGTGTGTGTGTGTGTGTGTGTGTGTGTGGTAACTCCAGGGCGGAAACGGTAAGTCCTATGAAACTGAAATTTCATATTTAAGACAACTATACGCCCGAGACGTGACAAAACTTTTTTCATCAAAATGAGCCTACCAGAAGAGGCACTTTATATCATGCATTTTTCACCTTTTTTTCGATTTTCTCAAAAATGGTTCCGACGATTTTGATTAAACTCGCTATATCGATGTAAAATTTAATGGGCTTTAATATCATGTAGGTTTTATTAAGATAAAAATGGTCTGACAGGGCTTAAATGCCGATATTTTAAATTTTCTTCCTCTAAAGTACCTTTAATTTTGTAGATTTAATAATAATTTCTAGATTATCTTGTTAACGTTGATGAAAAACTGGTAAATATATAAATTGAATAAATTCGATACCCAACTAAAGGAGAAAACAGAAAAAATATTTTTTTAATGCAATTTTTCATTTTTGAACATAAGAGCAGTAATATACATGTATGATATACCATTGGAAAGCTAAAGATTTTAGAAAAATTATCATCTCATACACAAGCTTTCAAAAGTTAATAGAGAGTGATGAAATGAACATAAAACTAACTGATTATTTTAGATAATAATATAATAGATTTTTGAATCAAACACATGTTTCTATAGAAATTTAATTCTTTAATAGTTTCACGTATTTTTAACTCTAACTCTATTTGAAAATTCTTTCATTGATTTTTCAAATTGATGTAAGTGAAAGTCGTGTGTTGCCCGCACCAGATTTTTTATTTTATTTTATTTTTTATTCACTTTTTTATTGCTATAATTTTTTGTCTTTTTTTTTAATACTAATTTTGGTTCCGTAACCAAACTTTTTATAAAATTATGCCAAACAAGTATTGACCATATAGGATTTAGTTTAAAATCTTGAACGTCACTTATGTAAATAAATAAATAACTAGGTATAATTAAGAAAGGTATATCCCACAGATATTTTTCTTATAGCTTATTTACTCGAAGTAAATATGATAGATAACTGGTTTATTACCACTTTAAAGATTAAATATCAATTTTCTAAAATCAATCCGAATAGTAGCTTCATTTTATATTATATGGAGTCGTTAAACGTTTATTACGTCTCCAGTCGCCATGCCAGTTGAAATCAGACCATGTTTTTATTACATCATAAATTAACGAATTTTATTATTAGTAGTAATGAAACCAGTAGAAAATTAGTATTATATTAATTTTATGGTATTTCTTGACAGTCGTTAAAAAAATCTGTATTCGTATGATTTGAGAATTTATATGTTGTATTGAAGTGTCAATTTGGTTTTGATCAACCCATCCTAACACATTCCTTTCTACCTATGCCGATGACACTTGCGTGTTATCGGTCAATAACGATCCTACTATTGCCTCTCAAACTTTCCGATCCCACATCAGCAGGTCTCGAGGCCACAGTCTCTTCAGACACCTCGACGGATTATCGGGAATAGATGCCGATGAGAGGATACGGACAAGCGGGTTTGTATGGGCGGGTAATTTGGAACGAAAAGAGGTATATCTTTTTTGGGCTATTTCTGCAACTAGTGGTTTATTGGTATATATATGAGTTTATTGGTAAAAAAGTAATAAAAAGGATTTTTGAAGGATTTTGGATTGCAAGGATTGGATGCGGGAGGAATTCGGTGGTCAAGTGGATCCACATAGCTCAATGCCATAAGTCCAGATAGGTCTAATAATGGTTGTGTAAATACGTTTTTTGAAGTAAAGAGAGAATTTTGATCATTTGTCAATTAAGTGTTTTAATAGTCGATATCTACAAGCAGTTTCTGGTCGTTTAAATCTTGTAAGAGGATTCCATATGTAAAATATGAAATTTTAATAGTCGACTTTTCTTTTTTGTGCCAGAATTTCCAAACACAAGGACAAAGGAGGCCCTGAAACGTTTATTTTAGGTGAAAATTCAAATTCGAAACTTGTCCGATTGTAATAGTTACTCTGAATATATATTTGTTTGATTATTGATTTAACATTTTTTATGCTACTATGCCTAATCGGACGATGCTACAGTGGGAGTCAAAAATTTTTCTATCTAGTTTTATTTAGAATAGGGATCTTTAGGGAGTACTTGACATCACACAGGCTCGGGACAACCTTTTTACATCCTCTCCGAAGGGCGGCATAACTAAGTATTCTTTACTCCAATTAAAAAATCGTAGCACCATCTGCGCGTTTGAACAGTGACTTTTCGCATAGTAGGCTGTTATGCTAGCCACCCAGTTACAGGTGATCGCTTACTATATATTTGATATAGAATACAAAATAGAAAAAACAAAACAAAAGTCTGCCAATGTCGGACATTAGAATTGGTAGCACAGTCCACTATCCCCTACTACAGCATTACTGTGTTATATAAAAAAAAAAAAAATCAATGCCACAATTTTTTTAAAACAAAAAAAACGTAATAAGCAAACGTTTGGTTGAAAATGACGGAGGCCATATCTTCACATTAGATGGAACGATGCCTCATCCATAACCGATTCCTTCGGAGAGGAAATTGCCCTCTGTATATCTTTTGTTGACTTCGAATTCGCTTTCGATTCCGCGAACAGAACGCGTCGACTATGGAAAACTGTTTAAAAGGCATAACTCCATTGAAATTTTGTTTTTCATTTTATAAAAGGTTTGTAACGTACACAATCATATTAAGGAAATTGGAAGTGACGTGATACGTGTAAAAAATTTGTTAAGATTCTCACATAATATATCTTTTACTGAATACGATTTCTTCGAATCAAACCAAGGAAGATCAGTACATATATAAATAAAAAACAGAGCTACTAAAACGCCTTTTAAAATTTGCTTTAAGTAAAAATTAAATGTTAAATAACTAAAAATAAACCACAGCAGTCAAGGAAAAAAAACGTATACATCAATGCGGTACGGGCATAACGAAACAGAATATCCACAGCAGACTACAGCACACTACATTGTCTAAACATTTGCAGCGTTTTAATTTCACTTACCTATATATGAAATGACAACACTTTGACGGCATCTTAAATACGGAAAATAATAATCAATCTCCTCTCTCTGAATATCAGAGCGCTGAACCATGGATAGACGCACCGAGTAAAGAGGAAGTCAAAATGGCGATAGGAAAATTAAAACGTTATAAGGCCGCAGGAAATGATAATATCACGAGTGAATTAATTAAGGCGTGTGGAGAAGCGGGCGTTTCCAAAATACATTTTTTAGTTAAAAAGATCTGGGAAACTGAAAAAATGCCCGAAGAATGGAAAGAATCAATACTTATTCCGATTCACAAAAAAGGACCGAGGTCGGATTGTAACAACTATCGTGGGATCTCTCTTCTCCCAGTATGCTATAAAATATTCTCGTCAATTCTAACTAGTCGAATCACGGAATACGCTGAGGAAATTATCGGAGATTACCAATGTGGTTTTAGGCGGAATCGCTCGACTATTGACCAAATATTTTCCTTACGTCAAATATTAGAGAAAAAATTGGAATACCTAGAAAGTTAGTAAACCTAGTAGAGATGTGTTTGTTGGAAACATTCCATAAAGTTAGAATCGGTCATAATTATTCCGAGAGATTTGAGGTGCGATCGGGTTTGAAACAGAGTGACTCCCTTTCACCTGTGTTATTTAATATAGCTTTAGAATATGTCATAGAAAAGGTGATGTGTACCGAGAAAGGCTTAAATATGGGTGACAAGATTCCGGTTTTGGGGTATGCTGATGATCTGGTACTGCTAGGTGAAGACACGGAAACCATACAACTAAATACGAGTGTGTTAATAAAAACCGGTAAAGAAATAGGACTCGAATTAAATACCGATAAAACGAAGTATATGATTAGTAGCAGAAACAGTGTCGATCTTAGTGATATTGATGTATCAGGTCATACTTTTGAACACGTAGAGAAATTCAAGTATTTAGGTTCAATTATAACTAGAAAAAATGAAATCCAGGAAGAAATAAAGTCCCGGTTAAAGGTGGGAAATGCGTGTTATTATTCAGTTGCTAAGTTACTTAGTTCGCGGCTTCTATCTAAAAACTTAAAGATTAGAATTTATAAATTCTATAATTCTTCCAACGGTTCTTTACGAATGTGAAACGTGGCCGCTTACTTTAAAGGATGAACAACGGCTTAAGGTTTTCGAAAATAAGGTATTGCGTAAAATATTTGGCCCAAAGAGAGATGAGGCCACTGGGGAGTTTAGAAGGTTGCATAACGCGGAATTGCGGAACTTGCATCATGTGAATATAATTGAGCTGATTGCATCGCGGAGACTCAAATGGACGAGTAAAGTTGTTGGGCTCGATGACGAGCGGATTCTGAGAAAGTTGGTATTTGCTGATCCGACTGGTAGGCGTCCAAAAGGTAGGCCGAAGCGGAGATGGGAGGATTGCGTTAAGGCTGATCTCGGGAGCTTGGGCTTGAATGGTGAGCATTGGACGAGTCTGTGTAGCGGAATTTGGTGGTATCGGCATCGAACCTTCGGGTTCGCTAAGCCTATTATTATTATTATATATGAAATACATAGTAAGGGAAAGTATTACGATCGTGAAAATTTTTGAATTCCAGTTTTCAACGAAAATACACGTTTTAGGGTCCCCTGAGTCCAAATAACCAGGTCCCACAAAATGGTATGTGTGTTCGTGTTTGGTAACACTACGCAAAAAACGAAAAGTCGTACGGAATTGAAATTTTATATTTAAGACTACTATAAACCCGAGATGTTACAGCAACTTTTTCACTAAAATTGGCTGACCGAAAGTCATACTTTATCCCTTGCATTTAGCACCTTTTTACGATTTTCTTAAAAACGGCTCTAACGATTTTGATTAAACTCGCTGTATTGATGTAAAATTTAATAGGCTTTAATATCATGTATTTTCTTCCTCTAAAGTACCTTTAATTTTGTAGATTCTTTAAAAATAATTATATATTCTTGTTACTATTGATAATTAACAGCTAAATAAGCACGTTGAGCGAATTTGATGAACAACTAAAGGAGAAAACAAAAAAAAATATTTTTTAATGCATTTTTTGTGTTTTTGAAGACAAAAATAGTAATATGGATGTATAATATACCGTTGGATAGCTAAAGATTTTAGAGAAAATATTATCGGATTCACGGAATTGTAAAGGGAAATGGAGAGTGGTAAAATGCCGATCAAACTAACTGTTTCTTTGGGTTCCTTAAAAGGAAAATTCACGTTGACGGTGCTGCAATGTGGCGGCTTGTCAATAAAGCACAGCGCGCCAATTTAGTTTTTGAACATAAGAACAGTAATATTGACTTATAATATACCGCTTGAAAGACAAAGACTTAAGAAAATGTATTATATTACACACAAGTTTGTAAAATGGAATAAAGAGTAATAAAAATCCCATAAAACTAAGTGATTATTTTAGATAATAATATAATAGAGTTTTTAATAGAACACATGTTTATATATTAATTTAATTCAATTAATTATTTTATGGTTTCACTCATTTTTATCTCTAGTTAAATTTGGAAATTCTTTAATCGATTTTAAAAACGGAGGTAAGTGAAAGTCGTCTGTTTCCTGCACCAGATTTTTTTCTATATTTATTCTATTTAAAATAATATAACAATGGTTTGTTTGTTTATTTATTTAACGTCACTTTATGCAGCTGTGGCTAATCGGACGATGCTACAGTGGGAGTACTAAATTATGCCTTTCCATGTTTAATTACGATAGGTATCTTTAACGAGTACCTGACATCGAACTGACCAGGTACCACGGTCGGGTCCACCTTTTTACGGACGCTCTGTAAAACAGCATAACCCATTAAAAATTCTAGGGCCACCCGCGGTTTTGAACCCGTGATCTTGAGCATACAAGGCTGTTATGCTACAGATGACTCCCATAACAAAATGTTTACTAACCTTTTACGAGTATAAATCTATTTCAACTTTATAAAAATATTATGAAACATTCCAAAATACTTCAATAGGTCTCTAAGGAAACATTTAGTTCACAAAATAAATTAATTAAAAATAAAATTATAACGAATACCAGTAAAGCCTCAAATGGACCTTCATAAATGGATGTTGATTTAAATTTGTTGTTTTTTCCAAATTGTTTTAATTTTACGTTCAATAAAATGTTGAAGTGCTCAGAATGGGTAGTTCTTTCACGAATATTATCAAGCCATGAGGGAAATCCTTGGACTATTTATTTGTTTATTATTGTAATATGGTTTTTAAATTTCTATAAATAAATAAATGGAAATAAAAAATACAAATTGACTCTAGATGTTCATAAAGACAAGATATAAAAAGGAATATACTCAGATGAGAGAAGACAAAATGGCCATTATTTTTCCTGGACAGTTTCCAATAGAGGGATTATAGAAAGGCGGACCAATGAGAAGATTGGAGAGGTGGTAGGGGTGGAGAGGCGGAAGGTGATTGGTCAGGCCATCAGCCAATAATAACCCATCGCCTCTTCTTACATCAGCGATAGCCATTAATTAGTGGCTTCCAATGTGTCCCCACTCTCTCGCTCCCTCTAAAACCAGTTTCACTCCCACCACCTCCACATACATACACACACATTTTATCGTATAATATAATATATATATATATTATTATATTTTTATATATATTAGTGTTTTTTTTATGAGTATAAGTATGTTCAACTAATTTAGACATTAAAAGGCGTTTTAAATCAAAGAAATTTTCAGTCAGCTAAAAACAATTTCTTTTCCTTTATCATTATTAATAATTTTTTGTGGTACAAGTTAATTTATTTACTGGAATATGTTGTAAAAATACGGGATTTCATCAGGTAAATTGATTAGAAACATCAGTTTACAGTTTTCCTCGTAGCCCGTTACAAGCATTTTCAGATTAATTAGTCATTTGATATCGGAGTTGAAGTTTCCTCCTGACCCCAAAGTTATTCATAGTAATCCATCAACGGGAAAATGGAACGATAATCCTTCGCTGGAAATCCATGTTTTCTGTCAGAGGATTTAACTATTAAAGTTGTTTTTAGAAAACTTGCAAGCACAATCCGCAAGTTAATTGTGCTAAAACCCGTAAGGTACATAATAAAGGGGGAAATAGTTAAAAAAAATACCCGATTTATAAAAGAGAAATAAACCTATAAAATTGAATTTCAGTTTTATATTCTTTCAAAAACTAACCTTTTTCATCGACTGTGAAAAAATAAATACTCATTAGGGATCACTTATAGCTGGGTGGTTAGCATAACAGCATTCTATGCCAAAGGTCAAGGGTTCAAACCCGCAGATATAGCACAATTTTTCATGTGAGTAAAAAATCCTTTGTTATACCGTCCTTCGGAGGGGACGTTAAATAGTGGACCCGAACTTGTGCGATGTCAGGTACTCGTTAAAAATCCCTATCCTAATAAAACCTGGATGGGCGAAATTTAGGACTCCCACTGTAGCATCGTCCGATTAGCCAGAGTAGCATAAAGTGACGTTAAATAAATAAACAAAATCAAAGATACTCATAAATTATTGAGATAATATGAAATATATAACCAACGAAACAACAATTTTTATTGAGTAATATTACAATCTGTCCTTTGGGCATGAAATACAACATTATACTATATTTATCATCATTTAAATTATACTCATCAATATTAAATATATATAAATATATATACAATAAGGAATCAATAAAATGTATACAAAGTCTAGAATCACTTATACCTATACACAAGGCATACATACAGCACACTGAGTGGAGAATCTAGCTGGAGAATCTGGAACTCCAACATATTGGGTTGTCCGGAAAGTTTGTAGAGCGTGTTTAATCAAAATCGTTAGAGCCACTTTTGAGGAAATCATAAAATCATAAAAAGGAGATCATAAAATCATAGGAAATCATAAAAAGGTGCAAAATGCATTAAAAAGTGGCTCTTTTGGTCAGCTGATTTTGATGAAAAATGTTTTGTAACATTTTGGGCGTATATTTGTCTTAAATATGAAATTTCAGATTCTTAAAATTTTTCGTTTACGCGTAGGAGTTACCACACACACACCTTTTTGTGGGACTTAGTCATTTGGACTCAGGGGACCCTAAAACATTTCCTTTTGAAAACAGGAATTCGAAAATTTTCACGATCGCAATACTTTCCCTTACCATATATTTCATATATAGGTAAGTAAAAATAGGGATGGGGTAGCTGAGTAGGTTAGCGCGCGTTGCCTAGAAACAACAGAGAACCAAAAATTGGAAACCGAAGAAATTATGATTCAAGTCTCGGAACCGGTGGGACTTTTATCTCGGCATTTATACCCCTCCCTTACTCCCTGGTCCGAGAAATCCTCGTATAGCTTTCAAAGGCGAGGTAGGAAAAAAAAAAAAAAAAAAAAAAAAAAAAAAAAAAGTGAAAGTTGTAAAATATAATGGAGAGTAATGAAAAGAGGATAAAACAATTTATATTCTAATGTTATTTAATCTGAAACCTGTGTTTCCAACGAAATATCATTCTTTAAAACTTTCGAACTCAATTGATTAGTTCTTAAATCGATTTTAACAACCTAGGTAAGTTGTTGTTCTCGTTGGCGTTGCCCGCACAAGATTATTTATTAAAATTGGTCAAGCCGTTTTAAAGGTGTGCGATAACAAACAACGTGACACATAATTTTTTTTTTAGATCATATTCATAGGAAATAATAAACCATATTATATTAATTTGAAGTTTTTTTTGTTCGAACAATTCCAAAGACTGTATAAGCCGCGTATCTTAGAAGAACCTGGACATCCTAGGACGGGATCAAAGACGCCCGTTCCCCCGAGACCCACTAAAAAGCCGACGACCGAAGCCCTAAGCGGGGCCGGACTTGGAAGCCACAAACTTGCCGCGACCGAAGTTGAGCAAGCCATCTCCTTAACTTGCTGATTACAGAGGCCTCTGCGCCAGTTAGCAACTCCCCGATCTACATCCCAAGGCGCTCGCTAATGCCATCTGCTTGATCACTTTGGTACTAGGGGTTCGGGGCTGTGGTCAAGGCTGGTAGGCATGTGAGGATCAATAGAGTAGCGGTGATGGTAAGATTTATAGGACGTTACGTAATCATGTTAAATGATTTTTTTTTTAAAGTAAATAATTTTTTTTTAGCAATGATCTAGACAGGTCTGCTGTCCTCACTGTGCATGTGATCGCATACACTGTGTAGCCCACACCCAGCCTCAATAAAAGTAGGTAAACCGAAATAGGGAAAAAACTCTATGGCTGAGCGTGATCTAATGAACTCCTTGATCAGTCATTGGCCATCAAGCAGTGCCAATCAATAAATATATAGAAAATTCTAGTTTTCAACGTAAATACACATTTTAGGGTCCCCTGAGTCCAAATAACCAAGTCCCGCAAAAAGGTCTGTGTGTGTGTGTGTGTGGTAACTCCCGGGCGGAAACGGTAAGTCCTATGAGACTGAAATTTCATATTTAAGACAACTATACGCCCGAGACGTTACAAAACCTTTTTCATCAAAATGAACTTACCAGAAGTTCCACTTTATACCATGCATTTTGCTCCTTTTAACGATTTTCTCGTAAACGGTTTCGTACGATTTTGATTAAACTCGCTATATCGATGTAAAATTAAATAGGCTTAAACGTCATATAGGTTTCATTCTGATTAAAATAGTCTGACAGGGCTTAAATGTCGATATTTTAAATTTTCTTCTTCTAAAGTACCTTTAATTTTGTAGATTCTATAAAAATAACCATATTATCATTTTAGCAATAATAAATAAGAGCTAAATATGTAAGTTGTGCGAATTTTGAACTAAAGGAGAGAACTAAAAAATATTTTTTTAATGCAATTTTTTGTTTTTTAATATAAGAACAGAATATACATGTATGTTAGAAAGCTAAAGATTTTAGAAAAAATATATTAACTTATACACTACTTTTAAAATTTAATAGAGAGTGATGAAAAGTCGATAAAACTATGTGATCGTTTTAGATAATAATAAAATAGATTTTTTAATAAAGCATATGTTTCTATAGAAATTGAATTTAATTAATTCTTTAATAGTTTCACGAATTTTTATCTCTTACTGTATTCGAAAATTCTTTAATCGATTCTAAAAAACAGAGGTAAGTGAAAGTCGTGTGTTTTCCGCACCAGATTTTTTGTTCTTGAACATATGAACTATGAAATTAGTCGCTTACTATCCTGAATTTAGTATTATTCGAAAATTATTCGTGATATAATGATCGTGAGTGACTTTTATATATTAGAAGAGAAGAAGAGGGGAATATTTTTTTCGTGTTCCTAAAAGATAAATAAATTATGTATTCCCGAGACGGGACCTGACAGGATACTTTTTCCACTTGGCCATTAGAGAAGCGAGAAGTGACGTTATCACCTTCACCTGGGGCTTGAGCAGGCACTAAGTACTCACTAAGCCCCTCAGATTATGTAGATGCCTAATGCTTTGGCAAGTTCGTCACGGCGGGTCCTATCTCCGTGTCTCCTCCCTACAGGGCTTACCGCGTCAACTTATATTCCAAAGATAAGAATAATCACATTAAAGCTGTATTAATACTAAACGCAAAGTATACATTAACATTAATTTGTCCTTTTTTTTTTTTTATCGTCTCTGAAACAAAAGTACTTAGGGAAACGTTATTTTATCTAATACTCGTACAGTGCCTAAATCGGTATTTAAGCATATATATATTTTTTAATCATTTTATTGGTATTTACAACTGTATTAACACAAAATACATCAAGTAAATGTGTTATATAATATAATACAATAGTGATGTGTTATATAATACAATAACTAGAAATATTCTAAACTAGAAGGTCAGGAGTTACCTCTTGAAAAATTATGTTCAAGAATAAAAATCTGGTGCGGCAACAAACGACTTTCACTTACCTCCATTTTTAAAATCAATGAAAGAATTTTCAAATACAGTTAAGAAATACGTGAAACTATAGGAATTAATTAAATTGAATTTCTATAGAAACATGTGTTATTAATATTATTGTCTAAAATAATCAGTTAGTTTTATGTGCATTTCATCACACTCTATTAACTTTTAAAAGCTTGTGCATGAGATAATATTTGTTCTAAAAGCTTTAGCTTTCCAACGGTATATCATTCATGTATATTACTGCTTTTATGTTCAAAAACGAAAAATTGCATTAAAAAAATATTTTTTCTGTTTTCTCCTTTAGTTGGGTATCGAATTTATTCAATTTATATATTTACTGTTTTCATCAGCGTTAACAAGATAATATAGTTATTTTTATTCAATCTACAAAATTAAAGGTACTTTAGGAAGAAAATTTAAAATATCGGTATTTAAGCCCAGTCAGACCATTTTAATCAGAATGAAACCTACATGATATTAAAGCCCATTAAATTTTACATCGATATAGCGAGTTTAATTAAAATCGTCGGAACCGTTTTCGAGAAAATCGAAAAAAGGTGCAAAATGCATGGTAAAAAGTGCCTCTTCTGGTAAGCTCACTTTAATAAAAAAAATTCGTCACGTCCCGGGCGTATAGTTATCTTAAATATGAAATTTCAGTTTCATAGGACTTACCGTTTCCGCCCGGGAGATACTAGCGGGACTTGGTTATATTGGGCTCAGGGGACCCTTAAACGTGTATTTCTGGAAACGTGGAACTGGAATTAGAAAATTTTTACGATCGCAATACTTCCCCTTACTATATATAGTGAAAGTAAAATTATTTTTCATTCAAATTGCACTGGAGCAAAGCAAGGGACGATTCACTAGTATTTCACATATACACCCAAGTAGAAGTAAAACTGTACCAGTAAGATTCGAGGAACACCTTGCACTGAAATGAGACTGGCGAATAGGATTAGAAGTAGATAATTGAGCTAGAGAAGTGAGGATAAAGACGGCAAGTGAGAAGGAAAAAAAGGTGGTAGCGAGTCGGGGATAGCTGCCAGCAATCTCCTCTAACTTAATCAAAGCCCGCTCTTAACTTGGTGGGAGGAGAGGGGGGGGGCTAACCAGGCTCTTTCTTCTCACTTTTTTCTTTTCTTTTTTATTAAACGCTTTCTTCCTTCATTTATACTTTTATTCCTTAGCAGTTTTTTTTTTTTTTTTTTTTGTTTTGTTTCAACTGTTACATTCCCCGTCTCACTCTTTAAACTCCCACCCCCTCTCATCTTCTGTACCAATCTGGAATATTTCCATGTTGCCGCCTCAGAATGGAAAATGACCGACTTACAAATTACAACAGAGGGTAAAGAAAAAAAAGAAGTCTAAATAGTTAAATAAACACAGTCTGTAAAAGAACTGTAAAACTCCGAAAGATATTGTACATTTACAAATAATTAAACTGTTTATTTCTGTTATTTTTACTATTATTTACTCCACGTCGTAAACCAATGACTTCCTAAGCTACAGTATCCTTTAATGACACTCCACTAGCTCCAGTTGAACAGATTTAATAACTAGGACTCCACCTTGAAAACGTCTGACATGGAATCCCCATACAAGACAAAAACGACAAGAAACTGCTCGACGTTTTCGACTACTTCAACACTTCCACAAACGCTCCAACCTTCCACCTAATTACAAAAGACTTATTTATGTGACCATCATAAGACCTATATGGACTTACGGAATAGGGCTATGGGCTCTACCAAACCATCAAATTCTTCTCGTATCCAATCCTTACAATCCAAAATCCTTTGTAAAATCCTTAACGCTCCTTACTTTGTCACGAATAAACTTATCCATAAAGACCTTAATATCCCATATGTAACTGAATTAGCCCAAACCAGGTATTAATCATTCCATGAAAAACTCCATTTCCACTCTAATCCACTCGTTTCTATCCTACCATCCTGTTCAATTCCTGATAATCCTCCGAGGCGTTAACATTTTAAAAAAAATATATTTTACTACACACAATGTTGTCAAACGTTTCCATTCCTATCGAAACTCAGTGTAATTTACTCTTTAACCTTATATTTTTATTTATAACTGGATTTAAAAAATTATTACATTGATTTTAACAACGTAAGTCATGTGTTGCGCGGACCAGATTTTTTTTTTAATTTTACTCACATTCATATAAAATATATTGGCTGACCTTTTTACGATTATCTTAAAAACTGCTCCAACGATTTTGATTAAACTCGGTATAAAGATATAAAATTTAATGGTCTTTAAACAGTATTACGTAGGTTTCATTCTGATTTAAATAGTCTGACAGGGCTAAAGTGCCGAGTTTTTGAACATGTTGTTCAGTAACTCTAGAAATAGCTGCATTCGCCTATTTCTTGATCTCATACGGTATTTCAGTATTCCGGGATATGCAAAAAACATTCTTTTATATAGTATTTTATTAAAAATTTAAATGATTTTTTACCCATTTTCACATGTATACAAACCATTCAAGCTATATTTTTCTTGTCCAAACCTAACGCCTTTTTTAGCTGCTGAGGTCTCAATCCGGAATCCGTAAAACCAAAGGTGGGACCTGATTCGGATACTTTTTGCCTACCAGGACCCAATTCGGGCTATCACTAATAAAGCTTGGTAACTTTCATATTAAATTTCAAATTTGGTGGATAAATGCTTTAAATCTCATGATGGCGACCGGAAATGGAAAAGGAGCAGCGAGGCCCACATATTGGGGGAATTGAATTCAAATGAGGCCTAGAAGGAAAGGGAAGGAGGCAAGAGGAGGATGACTTCCGGTCCAAATTATCCGGACCTAATCCCCCTGCTAATCACCTGGCTCCCCCCCCCATCACTTCCGGATCCAGAAGGCAGGTCGCCTCATTAGCCGGCTAGTGATAAGGTGGCCTCCATCAACTTCCTCTCGCAAGGGGTTGGCAGCTCTGCTCCTAACGAGCCCTAGAGATATCGGAATGTTATGTTGGCCCAACTGATGAATATTAGTCGCTCTGAGAACATGCGGTATGTAATGAGGTTAACATCGCGCTCCATGGCAAGAGTACGTGAAAGTAAAATATGAAAATGTTTCAACATATTGCTAATAAACATATATTAACTTTATTTTATATATTAACAAAAAACTGTTATCATAATGAGCATATCACAAGAGTTTGTGTTGATATAACTTTATCATTCAGTTTAAAAAAAAATGTACAAAGTAATATTTCATGTTATTATCCGAATTTAAAAAAAATCAGGTACTTAATCCACAATTAGTTTTTTTTTGTTTGGCTTTTCATCATCCCCTGTTAAATTTTACAATATTATGTATAATATAATATTTTTTTTCTAAAATCCTTAGCTTTCCAACGGTATATTACTGTTTTTATGTTCAAAAACACACACAAAAATATATATGTTAGCTCTTTCCTCAGATAGTTCATTATCGAATTATTTCAACTTATATATTTATCCATTTTTACTTTTACTTACTATATATAGTAAAGGGAAGTATTGCGATCGTGAAAATTTTCGAATTCCAGTTTTCAAAGGAAATACACATTTTAGGGTTCCCTGAGTCCAAATAACCAAGTCTCGCAAAAAGATCTGTGTGTGTGTGGTAACTCCCAGATGGAAACGGTAAGTCCTATGAAACTAAAATTTCATATTTAGGACAAATATACGCCCGAGACGTAACAAAACCTTTTTCATCAAAATGAGCTTACCAGAGGAGCCACTTTATACTATGCATTTTGCATATTTTTTCGATTTTCTCGTAAACGGTTCCGACGATTTTGATTAAACTCGCTATATCGATGTAAAATTTAATGGGCTTTAATATCATGTAGGTTTCATTCTGATTAAAATGGTTTGACAGGGCTTAAATGCCGATTTTAAATTGTCTTCCTCTAAAGTACCTTTAATTTTGTTGATTTTATAAAAATAACTTTATTATCTTGTTAGCACTGATGAAAAACAGCTAAATATGCTAGTTGACCGAATTCGAAAAGTAATAGAAGGAGAAAATTAAAAAAGAAGAAATTTTAATGCAATTTTTTGTTTTTGTGATTAGAACAGTAATATACATGTATAATATACCGTTGGAAAGCTAAAGATTTTAGAAAAAATATTATCTCATACACAAGCTTTTAAAAGTTAACAGAGAGTGATGAATAGAAGATAAAACTTAGTGATTATAATAATATAATCGATTTTTTAATAAAACACTATATTTTTATCTCTAACTGTATTTGAAAATTCTTTCATTGATTTTAAAAATGGAGGTAAGTGAAAGTCGTGTGTTGCCCGCACCAGATTTTTTAGCAATGCTTATCAGATGATATAGTCAATTTTATAAAATCTACAAAATTTAAGATAATTTAGAGGAAGAAAATTTAAAATATCGACATTTACTCCTGTCAGACTGTTTCGATCAGAATGATATATTAAAGCCCATTAAATTTAACATCGATATCGCGGGTTTGATCAAAATTGTTAGACTCGTTATTGAGAAAATAACAAAAAGATGCAAAAAGCTAAAACGTGTATTTCCGTTAAAATACGAAAATTTTCAAGATCGCACTACTTTCAATCCACAATATTCCCAAACATAGGTAAGTGAAAGTAAAAAAATTATAATAGAAAATAAATGGAATTTCTACAGAGTATGAAGGTAAACATATAAATATATCTCAAGAGACGAGTTTAAAATGATACATGTGACAGAGACACTGTTATATGATATAAATCTCTGTAATACAATTTTCTATCCACGTTAGAATAATCATCGGTTTGTCCTATCAGTTCCAGCGAGTAAGGGCGATAAATTCCAAAGAGATATGTGAAGAGGTGAGGAGAGTGGAAGGGGAAGGAGTGGGGGGGGGCTCAAGGAGGGAATATTTCAGGATGATAAATCAAGGAGGCAGTGGCTGCGACAGCCCCCCCCTCTCCTCTCCCTCCACGGCCTCCTCTATCTTAGTCCTACTTAGCCCCTCCTTAATTCTATTTGTATACTCCATTTTGTTTTATCTTATATATTATATGAAAATACGCGTTTCAAATTCTTATCTCTCGAAATAACAAGTTTCGGGGAATAATCTAAGAATTTGTTTGCATCTATTTATACGTAGTCAATTATCGAAGAGGGTCAACTCAATAAATATCATTGATACAGTGAAATAAGGAACTTACATGTGTTAACTACAGAAATGCTAAATTTGACTAAAAATACTCTTTTAGCTGGAATTTTTTTGCATCATTTTATATATTGTCAACTATCGAAGAGGACAACCCCAAAAATCTCATTGATATAGTGAAATAAGGGAGTTGTAGTTTTCATGTCAATTTCTTACAAGTGTTAACAACTCACATGCTAAATTTGACTATAAATACTCTTTTAGCTGGAATTTTTTCGTATAATTTTATATGTTGTCTATTATCGAAGGGGATTGACCCAAAAAATATCATTGATATAGTGAAATAAGGGACTTGGTGTTTTCATGCCAATTTCTTACAAGTGTTAACAACTGAAATGCTAAATTTGACTAAAAATACTCTTTTAGCTGGAATTTGTTTGCATCATTTTATATGTTGTCAACTATCGAAAAGGATCATCCCAAAAAATATCATTGATATAGTGAAATAAGGGAGTTGTAGTTTTCATGTCAATTTCTTACAAGTGTTAACAACTTAAATGCTGAATTTGTCTAAAAATACTCTCTTAGCTGGAATTTTTTTGCATCATTTTATATGTTGTCTATTATCGAAGGGGATCGACCCAAAAAATATCATTGATATAGTGAAATAAGGGACTTGGTGTTTGCATGTCAATTTCTTACAAGTGTTAACAACTTAAATGCTGAATTTGTCTTAAAATATTCTCTTAGCTGGAATTTTTTAGCATCGTTTTATATTTTGTCAACTATCGAAGGGGATAGACCCAAAAATGTAAAATGAGCTAAAATCAAAATTATGAGTAACAATTTAATATATGATACATTTAATGTATTGGGTTTTAAAATAAATTTGTTGCGTTTTTCAATGATTCAATTTAATCCTCTCTGTGTTTATAATATCATCTTTACTTGGTCAATAATGTTCACATATTCTAAAAAAAGATTTAGAATTAGCTAAGGTGCTTTAATTCATCAGTTTCATTCGAGATTCCTTATATTTTATGCGAAATTATATTAAAAATTATAAATTATATTGAAAAATCTCGATGTAATCTGTAAGTCTGTTAGTCAATATATACGAGTCAATATTTTCATTCTTAAATGGAAATATTACCCAAATTTAAATGTACTATTTATAATGCCAACATTTCCAAAATTTGTCTCATATGTATAGACAATTTACAGTCTAAACTGTCTATATAAAAAATATGGTGCTCGCAACACACGACTTTCACATACTTCCGTTGTTAAATCGATTTTTGAAGTTTTAAATACATTAAGAAATTAAAATATAATTAGCTAAAATAGCTTTCCAACATCTATATTTTTGTATTAATGTTAAAAAAACAAAACAAAAATCGCATACAAAATATTTTTTGCACTTTTCTCCTTTAATTGTTTATCAAATTCGCCTAACTTACATATTTTAGCCGTTATCTATCAATTCTAATAAGATGATGTGACTGATTTTTTTTTAAATCTACAAAATTAAAGATACTTTAGAGGAAGAAAATTAAATATCAACCTTCAAGCCCTGTCAGACTATTTCAACCAGAACGAAACCTAAACGATCGCAATACTTTCCCTTACTATATATTTCATATATAGGTAAGTGAAAGTAAAAGAGAAGACACAGATAGAACTAAACGATGAGAATATAGTAAAAAATGTGCTTTTGGAACTCAGCGTCTTTAAGCAACTAAATTAAAGAGCATAAAGTTTATTTCAAGCTGTTATGAGAAAAAGTTGTGTGTTTCGCGTACCTCGTTTTTATTTAATGACAAACAATCTAAAGGACATTCCAAGGGAAGAGAGCCGTAGGAAGGGAATAAGAGAGGTCCTGATGGGGTGTGAAAGGCCCTTTCTGATTGGTTAATTGGCCGCCCGCCTGAAAACTACCCCTTGGTACGGACGGGGGAAAAACATCCGCAAAACCCGGGTCGCGGGTCCCGGTAATTAATAGTACCGTGGTAGCCTGGCGGCCTAATTAGGACAGAACCATGGTCATTAGTTATGTGCCCCCATCTGCTATCCGTCTCCCTCGGGCGGGGGAAAAACGGTCGTCCGCTCGCGAATATGCGAAAATAGAGGATGGCAAAAACGGCGAAACATGTTTTTGCAATATGATATATCGTCGGGGCAGCTGTTTGTGTAATGAAAGAGCTTCCGTTCTAAACTCGGGCCGTAATATCGATTCTTTTGATTCATAAATCACTGAACGACATACTTTTGGTTAATTATTTTTAATAATGAACCTTTGTACTCGCCGAAAATAATCGTAGAAACCAAATGACAAATAAAAATTTTTCTCCAAAACTACTGAACCGATTTTTTTGAAACTACTAATTAAATACTTGCTCATCCAACGATTGTCCTAACACCCAGACGTTGATATCCGCCGATTAGTTTCAAAATGGCGGCCGGTCTAATATGAATTCTATAACTTAGTTATTTTTGAAGATAGAAAACCTTTCTATTCATATTAAAATAGCACATTTTTACTTCCAAATCTTTTTTATTTTCATTGATACACAAATTTAGATAAGTGGTTGTCATCGTTTTGGCCTACCTTTTGGACGCCCACTGGTCTGCTCAGCGAATACCAACTTTTAAAGAATCCGATCCTCACCGAGCCCAACAACTTTACTTGTCTAATTGAGTCTCCGCGGTGCTAGCAACTCAATTATAATCACAGGGTAATACAAGCTCCGCAGTTCCGCGTTGTGCAACCTTCTAAAGTCCCCAGTGGCCTCATCTCTCTTCGGACCAAATATTTTACGCAGTACCTTATTTTCGAAAACCTATAGCCGTTGTTCATCCTTCAAAGTAAGCGGCCACGTTTCACATCCGTAAAGAACCGTCGGAAGAATAATAGTTTTATAAATTCTAACCTTTAAGTTTTTAGAAAGAAGTCGCGAGCTAAGTAATTTATCAACTGAATAGTAACACGCATTTCTCACCTTTAATCGGGACTTTATTTCATCCTGGATTTCATTTTTTCTTGTTATCATTGGCCTAAGAACTTGAATTTCTCTACTTGTTCAAAAGTATGCCCTGAATATATATATATATATATATATATATATATATATATATATATATATATATATATATATATATATATATATATATATATATTAATTTTTTTCAAAGGGAGAGAGAGAGAGGAGAGAGAGAGAGAGAGAGAGAGAGAAAAGGAAAGATATCCTGAGGGCTAAAGGAGTGCATTCCATACAGTGAGAATGTGACATAAAAAGTTATTTCTCCTGCAGTGAAACGGATTCCTACAGAATGTCCTATCTCCCATCACTACGCACTTTCTCACAACCTTCGGGGGAAAACTTTTTTCTTTTTTTTTTTTACACTCGCTTCTTCGATATATAGACCCATAGTATTAAGTCCTAAAACACATTTTTTTACTTATCAGAGTCACTTCATTCCCATAAACCTGTTTCCATAACCTAAAATAAAGTTAAAATCTTAAACTTTTATGAGACTGAACAATAAATAAGTATGTTACTGTAATGAAATACATCGAATGGTGAAAATTAATATTTTTTTTTTTTTTTTTTGTTCTTCGTCTTCGGCAATCGCCTACAACGCTCCATTTCTCTACCTAATTTAAAATACATTGGCTATTTCTTATTTAACAACCAAAATATTATTTAGAAATAATTTAATTCCAACAAATCCCACCAAATTACCTTTACCCTTCGTCGTAAACCTACGACATCCTGTCCTACAGTGTCCTTTAATAATATTCCGCTAGTCCCGGTTGAACAGATTCGCTATCTAGGACTCCTACTTGACAAACGACTAACTTGGAATCCGCACACAAGACTGAAACGACAAGAAACTGCCCAACGCTTTCGCTTACTTCAACACTTACTGGACAGACGCTCTAACCTTCCACTTAACTACAAAAGGCTCATATATATTACCATCATAAGGCCTATCTGGACGTAGGGAGTTGAGCTTTGGGGCTCTACTAAACCATCAAACTCTTTCCGTATTCAATCCCTACAATCCAAAATCCTTCGAAAAATCCTCAATGCTCCTTATTTTGTCACCAACAAACTCATCCAAAAGACCTTAATGTCCCATATGTTGCTGATTTGGCCCGTACGAGGTATCATTCCTTCCATGACAAACTCCACTCCCACATTAACCAACTAATTTCAATCCTAGCTTCCTCTACCATTCCTGACAATCTCCGAGGCGTCTGAAAAGAAGATGGCCTCGAGACCTTCTAGTGGAGATTACCTAGTGGAGTGTTGCCAATGGGCATATTCTCTTCATGTCTTTTCATGTATATTATCTATATTATGAGCCAATTTACTTGATGTATTTACTAATACAGTTGTAAATTTCAATAAATTAATAAATAAAAAATAAAAAGGAATAATTTATATGAAACAACGTTTGCCGGGTCAGCTAGTATATATATAATAAAGGTTTAAGTAGAAACGCTTGAGGTATCCCTGCTAGTATTATTCAAGTCTTTTTTGATAGAAAAAAAAAATCAGATATGAGACATTGAACGATAAAGAAGCATCAGTAACCAAAACTATAATTTATTATAATGCAACCTTCAATTATATTTTGTGTTATACAGACATATGTAGGAGGCTGATAAAGAAAGAGGAATGTTGAGGACGTAAACACGATCCACATTTTGTAACACGTTTCGGCAACAAAATATTTTATAGGCCTCAGCTAAACAATCACCAGAATATTGGAGCAGTTTTAGAGCTCCTATTTAATAAATTTATTAAAAGTTACAGTTTTTAATTGCAAACATTAAACAGAATATTACGCGTAAAATGAGTTTACTTATTTTTATTTTTAACTAGCTGTTTCTCGCGACTTCGTCTGCGTCAATTTCTGTTATTGAGTTGTTTCACTTGAAATGTCCGTTTTTATAGTTTCTGAAATACATAAAGGATTTTGCAGGTCTCTGTTGTTTTCTTCCGTATGTTTACATATTTAAAGTAAACAGTTACTAATACTCTACATTTGTATTATAAACATTAGCTTCCCAATCAATTACTCACTTTTTAGTATACCTCCAAATATGAACATGGAAACACGCGATTTTTGAGTAAAATTTTTGTACGAGTTTGAACTCGTTACCGACTTGGAAAACTTGCCCGGAGGAAGACATCCGTCCGTAATAGACAACGATATCCTCAAACATATAGTAGAAGGAAACCCCTACCAAACAGTTAAAGGACTCTCAGCACAACTAAATGCAAGTGCATCTACCGTTTTCAGACATTTAAAGTGTATTGGGAAAGTAAAAAAGCTCGATACATGGGTACCTCATGATCTCACTGAGCGCCATGTTTCAAAACATACCGTGCAAAAATTGAAAGTACTCGGTTACGAAGTTTATATTCTCCCGACTTGTCTCCAGCAGATTACCACCTGTTCAGGAATTTAGACAACTTTGTCAAAGGAAAACTTTTTGAAAATGATGATCAAGTGAAAAGTGCGTTTTAAGATTTTGTGTCACTTCTTCACTTCATGTTGGGAAAAATGCGTAGAAAAAGAAGGATAAATACTTCGAATATAATTATCTTGTTTTCATATCGTATTTTTAATAAAAAATCCTTTACCTTTAAAACGGACATTTCATGTGACACAACCCAATATAATATACCAGGTGTCAGATAAATATTAAAAACAAATTATCTTATACCACTTGTATTGGTTATGAATAGCAGAAAAAAATATTGGGTTGATGCAAAATTAATGCAGGTTTTTAGTAGGTATTGTAAATACACCATATCTTTACTTTAACCATATATATTTAATCAAAATAATTTCCATCTGAATCAATGCACTTTTGCCAACGTTCAACAAGCTTTCTTATTCCACCAGAAAAAAAAATCCGAATCCCTGGACTCAATGAAATCACAAAAAAGAATTTTCAATGTCGTCCTGGTTTTGAAAATTTTTCTCCCTCAAAAAGTTGTCCAGGTGCCTGAAAAAGTGGAAGTCTGTAGGAGAGAGGTCAGGTGAATAAGGCGGATGTTGGAGAACTTCGTAGCCCAACTCGTGCAGTCGTCGAAGCGTTGGTTGTGCAACGTGTGGTCTGGCGTTACTACTGGCACCCACTTGGCCAACTTTTTTACCTTACCAATTGCTTCCAAGTGGCGTACAACTGTGGATTGGTTCACACCGAGTTCCGCCGCCATTTCTCGTGTGGTTTTGGTTGGGTCTTCTTCCACTTTTGACCTCAGCTGGTCGTTGTCCAAAGCAAGATGACGGCCCCGACCTTCCTTGTCTTCGAGGTCGAAATCTCCTCTGCGAAACTTCTGGAACCAACGCTGCACCGTGTACTCATTAATAGCCCCATAAATTTGACGAAAATCGCACTTTGACATTTTCGATTCAAGACCTTTGAACACACTGAACAAAACGATTTTACTAAACAAATTCATGGTGAAAGAGAGGGTATTAGATAAGGTTTGTTTTGGTATAATAATGATCAATGTTAGGATTAGCTTTGTTTACACAATTGGAATTAAGATATTGCAATAGAGGAAACCTGCATTAATTTCGCATCAGCCCAATAAATAATCGTTGCTGATAATATCTATTCTTAGATAATTTATTCTGAAATGTACCGAAATCCTAAGTATTCTTAAGACCTTTTTTCAACTCTAACATTATTCAAGAGTTCTGAAAATGATTTTAACAAGGAAGGAAAGCGAAAGTAGCCTTTTTCTTTTTTGTACACATAAATTCCTTGGAGTAATATTACGTCATATACAAAGAAAGCTTTGATTTCATAGTTTAATTAAAGATAAAAAACAGAAGAAACCAAATGTAAATATAAAAAAAGTTACTTCACAAGTTTGCATAATCTCACTAATATATATTTATGAACAAATAAAATAAAATTAATATGATATTATTCCACTTGTTTCATTACAACAAATCATAAAGTTTGTTAATTTATAGTGTAATAAAAACAGCCTCTGATTGCAGCTAGAAGGCGCCCGAGCATTGTCTTTAGTGGCTATTAATTTTTAACAACTCAATAAAATATGAAGGAACCTACTATTGGAATAGCAGTTGGAATGAACAATTAAAGAAATTACTAATTATGACGCGTTACTTTCAGTTTCACAATTATATATATATATATATATATATATATATATATATATATATATATATATATATTATATATATATATATATATATTTATATATATACAGCAAGGGAGGGGGTGTATTTGAGCGATTTTAAGGAGTTTAGAATACTCCAATAAAGCATATTTATGGGTCAGAAACGTCACAGCAACTTTGTCATATAATCAATAAACATGAAATGTTCTTTGTTTTTCTAAATTGTATTGGGTTGTGTCACATGAAATGTCCGTTTTCAAGGTAAAGGATTTTTATTAGAAATACGATATGAAAACAAGATAATTTTATTCCAAGTATTTACCTTCTTTTTCTACACATTTTTCCCGACGTGACACCAAATTTTAAAACCGAAAAACTCTGAGCTTTGAAGTGAAACAAAATCTCAAAACGCACTTTTCACTTGATCATCATTTTCAAAAAGATTTCCTTTGACGAAGCTGTCTAAATTCCTGAACAGTTGGTAATCTGTTGGAGACAAGTCGGGAGAATATGGTGGGTGCGGAAGAACTTCATAGCCTAGTCTTTTAATTTTTGCACGGTATGTTTTGAAACATGCTGCCGCTCAGTGAGATCATGAGGTACCCATGTATCGAGCTTTTTTACTTTCCCAATACACTTTAAATGTCTGGAAACGGTAGATGCACTTGCATTTAGTTGTGCTGAGAGTCCTTTAACTGTTTGGTAGGGGTTTCCTTTAACTTTATGTTTGAGGACATCGTTGTCTATTACGGACGGAGGTTTTCCTCAGGGCAAGTTTTCCAAGTCGGTATCCCCAGCTGAAAACTTAGCAAACCAACGGCTAATGGTTCGTTCATTAACACTCCCTTCCCCAAACGCCTTGCGAATATTTCTAGCGGCCTCAGCTGCTGAATGGCCGAGTTTAAACTCGTACAAAAATATTACTCGAAAATCGCGTGTTTCCATGTTCATATTTGAAGGTATAATAAAAGGGGGGTAATTGATTGGGAAGCTTATGTTTATAATACAAAGTTGGAGGATTAGTAACTGTTTACTTTAAATATGTAAACATTCGGAAGAAAACAACAGAGACCTGCAAAATCCTTTATGTATTTCAGAAACTATAAAAACGGACATTTCATGTGAAACAACCCAATACCAAATTTCTTTAACCAATTTAACACAACGTGGGAGACGGTCTAAGAGAGCGTTACGTGGAGTCATTTTGATATAACTCGAGTTATCCAGTTTTTCACGACCGCCACATATATAATAAAATACATTTTTCAATTGAAATGCAATTTAATTAATTCTTTAATAATTTATTTAAATCTCTAAATTATTCAAAAATTCTTACATTGATTTTCACAACGGAGGTAATGAAAGTCGTGTGTTGGGCGCACCAGATTTTTTAGAATATAAACATTATCGACCAAGTGTAAACATGCTTTTATAAACAAACAGAGGATCAAATTAAAATATTGGAAAACGCTAGTAACTCCTAAGAAGGATATGGAAGGTAACGAAGAACGAGCAGTGCACGAGATGTTTTCCTGATTATCGTCACCGAGGTAAGACATCGCGCGTGATTGACGTGTACAGTTCTCAGCTCCGGACCAGCCAGGACGAACTCCCCCTCCCGAAGTAGTGAGGTGGAATTGATTCCAGTTGGCTGCCGTCTTCCCCCACGCCACAGCCGGAATGCAGATAGAATTCGCTTTGTATTCAGCAGGGACGGGACTAAAACTTTGACATCCCTCATCTCCCGCTACAGTTGCCAGCACTTTTGCGCCCGACATATTTCCCTCTCCTCAACATCCTTTTCCTTTCTTAATTTACATTTGAGCCGAGACATTCAATTATACGCCAGAGGGTTCCGTCTCTTCCAGGCCGAGTCACCCCATTCCTTCAGAAGGGTTAGTCTCACGACATGGAAATGACATTATGTTTCGTATAATAAATAGTCTTTACGCTTCTGTTCTCCATTCCTCTATAATATATATATATATATATATATATATATATATATATATATATATATATATATATATATATATATATATATATAAGTTATGGCAGGGAGAACGCTGTAGGCGAGGACTACGAACCGGCGCACAGCGGACAATTTGACAGATTTCGCTGGACAAAATTCTGAAACTTATCTATAGAAAACCATTGGGGCCCCAGGTTATGGAAAAAAAACATTTTAAAAAAATATAAGAACTAATTAATTTTAACACGATTGGCAAGCGTAGAGTGGTCAAACATCAAATTTATTTGCTAAAATGTGAATTTTCTCAATATTTTACGTTTAAAGTCCCGGAATATGAGAAAAATAATACAAAAAATCAAATCATGGCTCGGAGTTGCTAAAACCTGGTAAGAGACATATTTTATATCATTAAGAAAATTATTAAAAATTAGAGATTGTAAGTGTTGTGTCTGAAAAAAATATGTATCACCCAAAACATAAAAAAACTAGAAGGATTGATGAAACAAATCCTTGGGGTAACGTGGGGGTTATATAGTTTCTCATTATTGAATAGGGGCATAAATTTAGAAAACGCTAAATTAACTCTACAGGGGAGATTGCAATGTATATTAAATAACGAAGTTAGGAAATATAATGTCTTACCTGTCTCAGCAATGTCCATTGTTAAATAAAAGCAAAAAGATTTTGCTCTAAATAAACCTTGAACACAATAAATGACCATCGAATAAAGATAATCCCACTGCCGGTTATTAGGCACATGTGTGAACAGGAATGATTAATCCATTTACTATGTATTTGTAAAAACGGTATGGCGGGAAATATTAGTATCAAGGATCTTGCCAACTAATAATAAAAAGGTGAAGCCCTGTGCGGTGTTAACTCATACAGTTATAAAGGTCAAAATCTTAGAAAAACGTTACCTTATATACAAATTTGTAAAATATAATATATACTAAAAACTGGGCTTTAAATTTATTACTGGTTATTTTTTATAATAATTATAATTGTTATATAATTTAATCTAAACGATATGTAGCAAATGAAACTGAATAAACGTTTTATTTAAATTAACTTTTAAAAAATTTCAACTTAAATTTTTTTAATAGGCCGTGCAACGAGGTGATTTAGTCTAGATCACGTCCAGCCGACAGATTTTTTCCAATTTTTTAAACTACTTTTTAGAGGCTGGATGTGCCCCAAGAAGGTCTCCTTACCCCAGGGTCGCTCCGCGGATGTTCTCTATCCACTTGATCATGACACTGTCTTTTTACAAACGGATACATATTCTATATCTAAAGAGAAATGACGAACAAAAAAAAAAAGTGTGTGCGCAACGCACGACTTTTACATACAACCGTTGATAAAATCAACTTAATAACTATTAAATGAAGTTAGACATGATAAAAATATAAAGATAGAAACGTGAGTTTTATTGAATTAATATCGACTATTATATTATCATGCACAACAATCAGTTAGTTTTATCCGTTTTTCATCAGTCTCCATTACCTCATACAATTTTGTAAAGAAGATAATACATTTACTAACATCTCTAACTATCCAACGATATATTATACGTCTACATATTATGATTCTTATGTTAAAAAAAAAATCTTAAAGAAATATTATTTCTCTTTTCTCGTTTTTTTACAACTAAATACAAGTGTGTTAATAAAAACCGGTAAAGAAATAGGACTCGAATTAAATACCGATAAGACGAAGTATAAGATTAGTAGCAGAAATGGTGTCGATCTTGGTGATATTGATGTATCAGGTCATACTTTTGAACACGTAGAGAAATTCAAGTATTTAGGTTCAATTATAACTAGAAAAAATTAAATTCAGGAAGAAATAAAGTCCCGGTTAAAGGTGGGAAATGCGTGTTATTATTCAGTTGCTAAGTTACTTAGTTCGCGGCTTCTATCTAAAAACTTAAAGATTAGAATTTATAAAACTATTATTCTTCCAACGGTTCTTTCCGGATGTGAAACGTGGCAGCTTACTTTGAAGGATGAACAACGGCTTAAGGTTTTCGAAAATAAGGTATTGCGTAAAATATTTGGTCCAAAGAGAGATGAGGCCACTGGGGAGTTTAGAAGGTTGCACAACGTGGAATTGCGGAACTTGCACCCTGTGAATATAATTGAGCTGATTGCATCGCGGAGATTCAAATGGGCGAGTAAAGTTGTTGGGCTCGATGACGAGCTGATTCCGAGAAAGTTGGTATTCGCTGATCCGACTGGTAGGCGTCCGAAAGGTAGGCCGAAGCGTCGATGGGAGGATTGCGTTAAGTCTGATCTCGGGAGTTTGGGCGTGAATGGTGAACATTGGACGAGTCTGTGTAGGCGGAATTTGGTGGTATCGGCATCGAACCTTCGGGTTCGCCAGGCCTATTATTATTATTATTATTTCTCCTTTTTTATGTTATCAAATTCGTTCAACTTTTATATTTAGTCACATTTTAATAATCCTAAAAAGATGATTTAGTTAAATGCTTAGAATCTACAAAATAAAAGACAGAGGAAGAAAATAAAAAATAATGGCATTTAATTTCATTAGGAATGAAACCTACATTATATTAAATCCCTTTATATTTTACATCGATGGAGCGTGTTTAATCAAAATTAATAGAGACGTTTTAAAGAAAAGTTATAAAACGCAAAGTGCATAGTGTAAACTGGCTCTTCTGGAGTTTCAGTAAAATTTGATCTAAAGAGCTATATTGAATAGGAAATTAAAGAAATGTATGACTTTTCCTCATTGGCTCTGGACTCATAGGACCACACACTAGGGGTGGGCATAATCGAGTGACGATTATCAGATCATTCGATTATTTCAGTTATTTGAATTAATCGATTACCGAATCAATCGGTTTGGAGAAACAGATGATCATTCGAACTGAACTTTTTAACAATAATCGAGGGATTATAAGGGGTAGGACAATCGAATGACTTTTGTTTTGCACATCACATAAATTATATGCATATTTCCACCTTGGCCCAGCCAGCTCAGCAACCATTTCAGAATGCATATTAATCTTTCGATCATTCGATTATGTAATCTTACGATTATTTAAATCATCGAAGTCCGATCATTCGATTATGCCCACCCCTACCACACACGATCGCAATATTTTTTCAATCTTATATACATCATATATAGGTAAGTGACAGTAGAATAGCTGATGGTCGAGCTACTGGCAGGTAAACCATGAGTTGAGGCTTCGTATGGAGTTCGGGAATAGATTTCATGTTCCCGAGTTATTTCGGATATTTCGCAGAAGTACGGTTTCGCACTGTTTCAACGAGAGAACACGGACGACTGACAAGCTCCAGGCGTTACAAGCTTGTACCTTCAGCGAACCGAAATACCATCGCATCGCACCGGATGTTTTTCGTATTTACGATTACACGGACGGAGGGCGCTGCGACCGCAGAGCGATCAATCATAGAGAGCGGGACGGTCGCACAGGTGTGCCACTACTAATTAATGGAGAGGGATAAGGGCTGCCAACTGTGCGCTAAGGGTCCGGTTGACAGGAGCGGCTTTATCGCGCCCGATAATTGGCTCCGGGCTCCCATGAATCAGCCCCCGATAACCAATCAGATCCCTCCATGCTCCCCCTTCCCAACCCCATTGGTCCGTCAGGCCTCAATAATTCACTGTCACACCGGCTGATATTTCTTCTTCTTCATAGAGTAACTAAACTGACCTCTCTACCTCCGAGACTTTGTGAACTTGCTTCATGTCGGGATTAAATTTTAAAAATCTGGTGCGCGCAACACACGACTTTCACATACCTCCGTTATTTATATATAAAAAAAAAATTAAACAAACTTAGAGATGAAAATAAATTGTTAAATAATTATATACATTGGTTTTTAATAGAAACATGTGTTTTATTGCATTGTTGTTTATTCGTTTAACGTCACTTTATGCTACTAAGGCTAATCGGACGATGCTACAGTGGGAGTCCTAAATTTTGCCTATTAGGATAGGGGATCTTTAACGAGTAACTGACATCGCACAGGCTCGGGACCACCTTTTAACGTCCCCTCCGAAGGACGGCATAAGTAAGGATTTTTTACTCCCATTAAAAACTCCTAGGGCCACCTGCAGGTTTGAACCCGCGACCTTTGCCATAGAAAGCTGTTATGCTAGCAACTACGCTAAGGGTGACCCCTTTTTATTGAATTGTCTATTACATTATTCTCTACGACAATGAGTTTGTTTTATCGGCTTTTCATCACTCTACGTTAATTCATCAAAATTATGTATAAGATAATATTTTTTCTAAAATCGTTTGCATTTCAACGGTAAATTATACATGTATATTGCTGTTCTTCAGTTAAAAAAAAAAAAAAAAAAAATACATTAAAAAATAATTTTGCAGTTACCCCCTTTAGTTGGATATCCAATTCGTTCAATTTATATACTTAACTATTTTTTAGAATTGCTAATGATTATATGGTCAATTTCATATAAAATACAAAATAAAAGGTACTTTAGAGGAAGAAATTTAAAAATATCGGCATTTAGCCCTGTCAGATTCTAATCAGAATAAAACCTGTCTTAGAGCCCGTTCAATTTTGCATGCACATAACGAGTTTAATCAAAATCGTTGGAGCCATTTTTAAGAAAATCGTAAAATGGTGCAAAATGCATGGTATAAACTGGCTCTTTTGGTAAGCTGATTTTGGTGAAAAAGTTTCTGTAATATCTATAGTATAGATGACTTAAATATGAAATTTCAGTTTTATAGGACTTTTTCATTTTCATTTTGTGGGAATTACCACACACACACATACATACATACATACACAGACACACAGAGATCTTTTTGCAGGACTTGGCTATTTAGACTGAGGGGACCCTAAAACGTGTATTTCCGTTGAAAACTGGAATTCGAAAATTTTCACGATCGCAATACTTTCCCTTACTATATATTTCATATATAACTATGTGAAAGTAAAATGAAAATACAAAATCTCGTGCATGCGTCACACTAATTTTACTTACTTTTCTGTCTAAAAAAAATTTAATATTTATCGGAGTGAAAAAAATCAGATCATGGATGTGTCTGTGTACTATCTACTGCTTTTTTCCACTTAAATAGGAACAGTTTTTGCGAACTGAATAAATTATTATTCAAATATTTAAATTGCTGAAAAAATAATAATAAATAATAAATAAATAAATATCAAGCGAGCCTTTTAGTATTCGTATCAGATGAGTAGTAACATTAACACTAGGATTAATAAATTTCTGCATTGAATAAAATTATTGGTTTGTAAAAACAAGTAGGTAGCGTTATTTAATGGTGATTTCAATAAACACTTTAGATTTTAGTATACATTTTTAATCGATTATAAATGACACGTTTTGATCTATTAGATATTGTCATCTTACAGGTAATCTTCGGAAGCAAAGAACATCAGCGCGTCAGCCAGGAAACTCTAATTCATTAACTACATTTTTACAAATTATCAAAGAATTGGAAAAGTGTCACAGCTGACAAAAACTAGGGTTGGAACAAACCCTCGCTCTGATGAAATCAGCTGATCTTTTAATTAAAAAGTATTTAAATTAAGAGAGGTTACAAAAACATTTATGTTATCTTAGTCATGTTCAGTTTATGATAAGTGTTTATTATGTTAATTTTGTTTTGATATATTAGTGAATATTGAACCCGTAGGGTAAGTTTATCTTTGATGTTTAGTATTTTTTTTTTTTTTTTTACAGTAAACGTTTTAAATGTGATTTATTATAAAATTGTATTGTAACCTTTTAGGTTCAATTAACTGATGTGAAAATAAAGAAGTTTCAAAGTCAAAAATGGTTACTACTCACTCCCCCTCCGCTGGGCTAGCACTTATTTAAATAAAAAACAGGTAATCTTCGGAAGCAAAGAACATCAGCGCGTCAGCCAGGAAACTCTAATTCATTAACTACATTTTTACAAATTATCAAAGAATTGGAAAAGTGTCACAGCTGACAAAAACTAGGGTTGGAACAAACCCTCGCTCTGATGAAATCAGCTGATCTTTTTAATTAAAAAGTATTTAAATTAAGAGAGGTTACAAAACATTTATGTATCTTAGTCATGTTCAGTTTATGATAAGTGTTTATTATGTTAATTTTGTTTTGATATATTAGTGAATATTGAACCCGTAGGGGTAAGTTTATCTTTGATGTTTAGTATTTTTTTTTTTTTTTTTTTACAGTAAACGTTTTAAATGTGATTTATTATAAAATTGTATTGTAACCTTTTAGGTTCAATTAACTGATGTGAAAATAAAGAAGTTTCAAAGTCAAAAATGGTTACTACTCACTCCCCCTCCGCTGGGCTAGCACTTATTTAAATAAATAATTATATAACGTAAATAGAGACGTTACAAAAGGTAACACGCCGATAAACTAATATATAAAACTCATAAAATAATTAAAATATTGATAAAGATTTATAAAAATAATAGGAGAAAGAAAAAAAAAAACCGGAATAAGATCAACACATTTTAATTCCCAACTCTCCTTTGATGAAAGCTAAGTAAACGAAATCGTTTCTTCAACAAATAAATTGATCAACATCAAAGATATTCTATCTCTTTGAACCATTTACCTCCGATTTTTTTTAAATATTTTTATTTATTTTAAATGATTTTATTTTCTTTAATCTATTTAAACATAAATAAAATAAGACAAAAAAAATCTAGTGCGGGCAACACACGAATTTCACTTATTTCGACTGTTAAAATCAATTAAAAAACTATTAAATATACTTAAATTTGAAAAATATTTTAAGTTAATTGTAGTAAAACTTGTATTCATTTTCGTTAGAAACAAATGACTTACATTAATTTTTTTTTTCTTTTAGGCATTGGAACCCTCCATATAGCCAGTATCAGCACATCATTACTAAATATTTATAGCATGTGTAGCTATCACCATTTTTAGTTTCTTCCTTTATATATTTTTTAATAGAGTTCAGGAATTGTGTCACCTTTTCTATTTCTTCAGATTTTCTTGTATTCACTAATTGTCCATATATATTTACTTTATTGTAGGTATTTAAAAATTCCAGAAATTTCTTTCTCTGGGTCTCATACGCTGGGAACTCCAGAATTATATGCTGCAGAGTCATATTTCTATTGCATTTCTCACATTTGGATGAGGTGAGGACACCGATGCGGTGCAGGTACACATTGGACACACCGTGGTTTGTTCTGAGTCGGGAGAAATTTTTGACAATGTCTTTGGGTAAGTTCATCTCATAAAACCACGGCTTGTCTTGGATATTTTGTATGTTCGATTTATAAAATCTTCCTGTGTTTGACTCTCCATAAAGTTCTGACCACTTCTTAAATAAATCTTTCTTAACCATACGGAAATAGAGTACGGCAGTCGGATGTCAGTAATAATATAGGGTGCCAGTAACTATATAACTACATTAAATTGTTATTCAGTAATAAGTTTATTCCCTATTCGTCACTTTGTATTACCTGTTATAACTTTGTGTATGAGATAATCTATTTCATAAAATCTTACCGTTTCTAACGGTATATTATACGTATATATAACTGTTCTTTTTATCAAAAACCAAAAATTAAATTATGAAAATAGTTTTTCTCTTTTATCCTTTAGTTGCTCATAAAATTCGTCCAACTTGTCTATTTAGCCATCCTTTATCAATGTCATTAAGGTGATATGGTTAATCTTTTATAATTTACAAAATTAAAGGTAGTTTAGAGGAAGAAGATTTAAAATATCGACATTTACACCCTGTCAGACTATTTCAATCAGAATGAAACCTAAATGATATTAAAGCCCATTAAATTTTACATCGATATAACGAGTTTAATCAAAATCGTTAGAGTCGTTTTTGAGAAAATAGTAAAAAGGTGTAAAATGCATGGTATAAAGTGGTTCTTCTGATTAGCCGATTTTGTTGCAAAAGTTGATGTAACATCTCAGGCATAAATGCTCTTAAATATAAATTTTCAGATTTATGTAACTTATCATTTTTGCTCTAGACTTACCACAGACAAATTTTTGCGCGACTTGGTTCTTTGAACTCATTGGATCCTAAACCGCGAATTTCTATGAGAAACTGGAATTCGAAAAATTTTCACGATCGCAATACTTTTCCTTACTATATATTTCATATGTAGGTAAGTGAAAGTAATAAATAAAACAGGACAAAAAAATATATATAATAAGAAAACTAAAATGTGAAAGGTTGCTGTATGCGAGACACAACCTTCAAAATATAACTAAAGATAGTCGATGGCGTGCTAGCCCGCAATC
This sequence comes from Piezodorus guildinii, assembly GCA_023052935.1. Taxonomy (NCBI): domain Eukaryota; kingdom Metazoa; phylum Arthropoda; class Insecta; order Hemiptera; family Pentatomidae; genus Piezodorus; species Piezodorus guildinii. The sequence continues at coordinate 149,144,583 of CM041296.1, read as the reverse complement.
CTTCAAACCTCAGCTGCCTCCACCCACTACCTCGGAACAAATTGTCTATTTTCACACTAAAGATTTATTAATACCAACTTTTCTCTATTTTATTGCCATAGTTCTTCTTCAGTCGATCCTATCTATATAATAAAAAGGATGCAATAAAAAAGAACGATAACTGCCTGCATCAATACTTCAAGAATGACATATACAATAGTTTAGAAGATAATGCTGGAGTATTTCACATTATTTTTTTATCTTTTACTTACTTCTATATGAAATATATAGTAAGTTAAAGTATTGCAAGTCCCGAAATAATGCATGTGTGTGTGGTAAGTCCATAACGAAAACAAAAAGTCGTACGAGACTGAAATTGCGTATTTAAGACAACTATACGCCCGAGATGTTACACCAACTTTTTTACAAGAATCGGTCAACCAGAAGAGCCATTTTTACGGTTTCCTTAAAAACAGCTACAACGATTTTGATTAAACTTGCTGTATCGATTTATAATATAGTAGGCTTTAATATCATATAAGTTTTATTCAGAATAAAATAGTATGACAAGGCATAAATGGAGAAATGTTATATTTTCTTCTTCTTAATTTTTATTTTGTAGATACTATAAAAATAATCATATCATATTTTAAGAATTCATTAATATATATATATATATATATATATATATATATATATATATATATATATATATATATATATATAAGTTTGTGTTGTTCTCAGGTTTCAGTCAATGAATAAACAATTTTATCTATGCGACGTTTCGAGAATTTATTGTTCTCATAATCATGCAATGTTGGACAAAATATTGTCTTAATTAGACATGTTTAGCCTACAAGCTTTGAACGAACACTGCTTGTGAACAAGCTTGTAGGCTAAACATGTCTAATTAAGACACTATTTTGTCCAAAATTGCATGATTATAAGAACAATAAATTCTCGAAACGTCGCATAGATAAAATTGTTTATTCATTGACTGAAACCTGAGAACAACACAAACTTAAATTATCAACAGTCGAGAACTGATCAAACAATTTATATATATATATATATATATATATATATATATATATATATATATATATATATAAGAGCGAATTTTTTTTTTTTTTTATGCAATGTTTTTTTTTTAACATAACAACAATAACATAAATGTATAATACTCGTATACCGTTCGAAAGTTACAAATAAAAAAAATGCTTTCTAATATTATATTATCTCACATCCATAATTGTAAACATTAGTTAATAATGAGAGAAGTTGGTTGAGGGTGCAGTCAATATAACACACAATTAAGCGTAAACTTAATTTATTGGTGCCGACGTCTCGGCCTAAATTATAGGCCTTCTTCAGGGCTATAAGAAAAACAATAAACAAAGATAACAACCAGCAGTGGAATACAACATATAAAGATGATAAGAAAAATAAATTACTTAATAAATAAATTTAAAATAAATTATACTTCATGTATACGCTGGGCTATCCGTGAAAGAATAGTACTTCCAAGTGACAACTCAAAATTGAGGGTGGTTCTATTGAAATAAATAAGTGGACTGTATAGATTTAAAATAAATAAAAATAATGAAAGCAAACGACGAATCACAATACATTTAATACACTGAAATACATATAAGGATGATAAGAAACAAATTAACCTAATAAATTTAGTGGAGGTACGGAGTACCCCTAAGTCATGATTGTCATACAATCGAAAGAGAAATGACTAAATAACAACCCTAATAAAATTATATAAGAAAAATTAACCTAATTATAATTAAACAGCTGTAAGAAAATGTAGGAAACAAAATAAACCTAATTAAAATATTGTAAAAATAGAAGAAACAAACTTAACTTAATTAATGCTTAAAGATGTAAAAAAAAAAAATAGTTACCAAATTAAACAGTTTCTTGAATAAGAATTAAGAAATTAAATGTTCCATTAATGGATAAAGATAGGTTATATTCACGTAAAGATGTCAAGTTGAGTGTTGAACAAAACGACCGCAGGGCAGCTTGAACGAAGTCGTCTTGAGTATTGAAGAAAATTACCGCAGGGCGGCTTGGACGAAGTTCTCTTGGGTGTTGAAAATGACCGCAAGGCGGCTCTTCCAAGTTCCAAGGGGAACGATGAGAAGATGAAGAAATTCGTTTCCAAACGTTCAAACGTTGAGAGGAATCTTGGGTCTATATACGGCACATCTTCACCGCTCAGACGCTAGCTTAAGACTCGACTGGCCACGAGGCAGTCAAAAAACAATTGAAAACGATCGTCTTCTTTTTCTTTCTCTTCTACTCAAAACTTTTAGTTATATTTATAATAACTATTTTTAAAATAGATAAAAAATAAAGATTAATACAAAAATGATCTATTGATAAATATCAAGAATTTATATAGTTTAAATTATACACTTTTCCTTTTTTTTTCCATCAGACCATAACATATGGCGTGAACACTTCAGTATAATTTATTTTTCTTATCATCTTTATATATTGTATATCCACTGCTGGTTGTTATCTTTGTTTTTTTTTGTTTTTCTTATAGCCCTGAAGAAGGCCTATAATTTAGGCCGAAACGTCGGCACCAATAAATTAAGTTTACGCTTAATAGTGCGTTAAATTGATTGCACCCTGAACCAACTTCTCTCATATATACACACAGTCAAGCATTGTCATTTCATGATCATTAGTTAATTATGTTTCATTTTGTTTGTTGGCCAGACACAATGTATTTTATAAACTGTACAAATATGTTATTCTAAGCAGACCCAGTCCCAACATAAAAATTACTTTCTATTCTATACTATTCTAATATGTTACGGGTCGCAGAGGTAAAACTTTGTTTTCGTTAAACTTCTCATCGATTTAACGACAATTTCATGAACACACTTTCTGTTACTCTCTTGAAGTGTTTGAGATTCCATTAAAATCCTAAATCGCAGAGCCCTCAGGGCGAACACCTTCCTCCAAGACGTTCCTGAGCTTGTTAATCCTCCGACGCCTTATTCCAGATCATGCTCTAGTCACGCTCCAATTACGCAGACCTCCGCCTCTGCCCGGTCTACATTTTACTAATTGCCGCCCTTCGACAAACATCTTATCCCTCTTTCTTCCTAGGACCTCTCAGTCGAAAATTTCTTTTGACGAGAAGCAGAGAGAGAGGGAGAGAGAGAGAGAGAGAGAGAGAGAGAGAGAGAGAGAGAGAGAGAGAGAGAGAGAGAGAGAGAGAGAGAGAGAGAGAGAGAGAGAGAGACTGAAGATTAATTTCATGGCGTAGCCATCTCTCAGATGCCGAGCTTTTATGCGATGTTCGCTAGACGGCCCGCGCTTCGCTCAAAAGATGAGGAGGTGTTCAAAGGGAGACCGGAATAGTAATCTAAAAAGAACATCAAGGGAGCCTCTAGTTATTATTTACATCTATTTCAAGCCTCCGGACGTCAAAACCAGGAGTCTTAGTCAGAAGCTTCTTATGAATTTGAAAGAATAGCTATGTTTCATAAACACCCTTCTACCATCCCTAATAAAAAAATCTGGTGCGGGCAACACACGACTTTCACTTACCTCGATTTTTAAAATCAATGAAAGAATTTTCAAATACAGTTAGAGATAAAAATACGTGAAACTATTAAGGAATTAATCAAATTGAATTACTATAGAAAGATGTGTTTTATTAAAAAATATATTACATTATTATCTAAAATAATCAGTTAGTTTTATCTTCTTCTCATCACTCTCTATTAACTTCTAAAAGCTTGTGTATGAGATGATATTTTTTCTAAAATCTTTAGCGTTCCAACGGTATACCATACATGTATATTACTGCTCTTATGTTCAAAAACGAAAAATTGCATTAAAAAAATATTTTTTCTGTTTTCTCCTTTAGTTGGGTATCGAATTTATTCAATTTATATATTTCGGCATTTAAGCCCTGTCAGACAATTTTTATCCAAATAAAACCCACATGATATTAAAGCCCATTGAATTTTACATCGATATAGCGAGTTTAATCAAAATCGTCGGAACCGTTTTCGAGAAACCGTTTCATAGGACTTACCGTTTCCGCCCTGGAGTTACCACACACACACACACACACACACACACAGACCTTTTTGCGGGACTTGGCTATTTGGACTCAGGGGACCCTAAAACGTGTATTTCCGTTGAAAACTGGAATTCGAAAATTTTCACGATCGCAATACTTCCCCTTACTATATATAGTAAGTGAAAGTAAAAATATGTACTGTAGAGAAGTGCTTGGCAGCCTTCTATGACGTTGATCGCTGGTTCAAACCCAGCAGATGGCCTAAGTTTTTTTTTTTTTTTTTTTGGAGAAACAAATATTGCTGGTTATGTTGTCCTTCGGAGTGGACGCGAAATGTTGATCCCGAGCCTGTCTGTAGTAGTCAGGTATTCGTTAAAGATCCTATCCCTGATTAAACCTGGAAAGGCAAAATTTAAGACTACTAATGTAGCATAATGATTAGCCTTTATAGCATAACAGACAAGGCAACGCTGTAAAGGGATTATTAAGTAGTGGTAAGTACTAAAATATTGAAGTATTATTTTTAAGGTGTAGATTCTTTTAGGTGAAGGTCAAATTTTTTATAAATAAAATTGGAGGCTGATGTCTACTTCACCACTATTTTATTGAAAAAAAATATTCGCACTACGTTTCGGCTAACAATGCCATCTTCTGGTGCAGTGGAACAACTCAGATTTAGTGTGGGTAGCTGCTTCCTAGTCAAAACCGCATGACATGAAGTATTATTTATTATATTATTATTATTATTATATAATATTACATTAAGGGAGCGGCGTGGTCTAGTGGATAGAGCGCTAGTCTAATGTGCTCCGGGTCCTGGGTTCGAATCCCGATTGTGGCGGAATATTATTTATTCTGTTATTTCAGCCGGGGGAGGGGAGGGCGATCCTTAGGTAAGAAGACCCTCCTGGGGCACACCCGAAGAATCTTTAAAATAATTAATAAACAAAAATAAATCGGATTTTAATAGAAACATGTGTTTTATTAAATAATCTATTATATTATCATCTACGACAATCAGTTTGTTTTATCGGTTTTTCATCACTATCCGTTAACTAATACAACAGTATGTATGAGATAATATTTTTTCTGAAATCTTTAGCTATCCAACGGTATATTATACATCTATAGTGCTATTCTTGTGTTCAAAAACACAAAAATTGCATACAAAAATATGTTTGCATTTTTATCTTTTAGTTATTTATCAAATTCGCTCAACATGCATATTTAGCTGTTATTTAACAATGCTAATAGGATGATATGGTTAATTTAATTACTTACTTGATTTTAAAGCCCATTAAATTTTACATCGATATAGGGAGTTTAAACAAAATCGTTAGAGCCGTAATAAAATCGTAAAATGGTGCAAAATACATGGTATGAAGTAGATTTTCCGGTCAGCTGATTTTGATGAAAAAAGTTCTGTAACATCTCGGGCGTATAGTTGTCTTGGATATGAAATTATTAGTTTCGTAGGACTTACCGTTTCCGCCCGGGAGTTACCACACACACACAGACCTTTTTGCGGGACTTGGTTATTTGGACTCAGGGGACCCTAAAACGTGTATTTTCGTTGAAAACTGGAAGTCGAACATTTTCACGATCGCAATACTTCCCCTAACAATATATTTCATATATAGGTAAGTGAAAGTAAAAAATAATTACATTAGATACTTGTATGCATCAGTGTCAACCGAGATTCCTTATTTTTAAGTGGCAAAGTTAAGCAAAATGCAGGAAGAAAATATTAATTTTTTTCATTTGATACTTTTTTATTTCCGCTGCAGAAAATCCGATGCACAGACGGTTAGCATTGTGTATGGCGATAACACCTTACAAGAAAGCACCGTCCTTAAGTTGTTTGCTCGGTTCAGAAACAGAAATTTTGACTTCGATCGTCTTTAAACTGTTCTGGAAGTTCATAATTAAAAGATTACTTGAAAAATGACATCCTGTAAAAGATTTTCCTTTTTGGGAATAAAAAATCAATAAATGACGAAAATATATTTTTTTTTCTCGTCCATTTTGAGCAAGCAAAATACCGCTTAAAGATAAGGAATCTCTGTTAAAACTGATGTATAAAAGCACCTTAATCAATACTTTATAAGAAAATGTAAACATTATTGACTAAGTAAACATGTTTTTACTGGTTTATAAGATTTTTTTTTTTGGGGCACGAAGACGTGAACATGTTTTTGGCTATTATACCGACTTGAAGTGGCTTTATCCTTCTGTTCGACGGAAGTATTTTCAATAATAATAATAATAATAATAGACTTACTGAACCCGAAGGTTCGATGCCGATACCACCAAATTCAGTCTACACAGACTCGTCCAATGTTCACCGTTCAAGCCCAAGCCCGCGAGATCAGCCTTAACGCAATCCTCCCATAGACGCTTCGGCCTACCTTTCGGACGCCTACCAGTCGGATCAGCGAATACCAACTTTCTCGGAATCCGTTCCTCACCGAGCCGAACAATTTTACTCGCCCATTTGAGTCTCCGCGAAGCTATCAACTCAATTATATTCACAGGATATAAGTTCCGCAAATCCGCTTTGTGCAACCTTCTAAACTCCCCAGTGGCCTCATCTCTCTTCGGGCCAAATAGTTTACGCAGTACCTTATTTTCGAAAACCTTAAGTCGTTGTTCATCCTTCAAAGTAAGCGGCCACGTATTTTCAATAGTAAAAATATTTAATCTTTAAGGATCTGAAGTTTTTATAGGAATCGCCAGTAAAAAAAAAAACGGTACAAACTTATTTTACAACCCATTAGATGGTGTTTTTTATCTCAATTTTTAAAAAATTAATTATTTTATATGAATTAAAGAATAAATAAAAGTGTTTTTACAGGTGAAAAGGAAAAACAAATCCTGTAAAATTATAACATTAAACATTCTTCCCCTAAGTATGCTTTAAGGGACTTAAATGCCCTTACCACAGAGATGGTTGACCACGGAGGGCTTACAATTAAAGAGGTCCTGCGCTTCCGTTATATCCTCTTAGTCGCAAAGTCCTTCGAGGATCTTCTGGGAAAAACTATCGCCCCGGCCAGGGCTAGCAAACCAAAGCGGGGTCCTCTTCAAAGTTTTCCCTCTCTGCTAAGTCCCTCCAGGAGTATTAGGGACTTGGTCTCAGTCACTTAATTAAGTCGAGGGGCAGAAGAAAGATTCAAAGCTAATTAGCCTCAGAATTCCATTATTTCAACGTTTTTCTTGTTTTTAAGTGGCAAGGACTGGTAGGAGAATTAAGAAGGTATTTAGGCGAGTGATGGAATTAATGTGGATTTTTTTTTTGTCGAAACCCATTCAATAACCGAGTCGAAAACCTACACATATCAGGGGTACTCACTACGTTTGCTATAGCATATTTTTTGTGCTATTTTGCTAAACCCGTCGAGTTTCTACAGTCATTTTCTGTAGAAAATCAATGGGTTTAGCAAAAAAGCATAAAAAATATGCTATAGCAAACGTAGTGAGTACCCCTGTATATGCTGGGCTATCCGTGAAAGAATAGTACAATACTTCCAAGTGACAACTCAAAATTGAGGGTGGTTCTATTGAAATAAATAAGTGGACTGTATAGATTTAAAATAAATAAAAATAATGAAAGCAAACGACGAATCACAATACATTTAATACACTGAAATACATATAAAGATGATATGAAACAAATTAACCTAATAAATTTATATAAGAAAAAATTAACCTAATTATAATTAAACAGCTGTAAGAAAATGTAGGAAAAAAAATAAACCTAATTAAAATATTGTAGAAAATAGAAGAAACAAACTTAACTTAATTAATGCTTAAAGGTGTAAAAAAAATAGTTATCAAATTAAACAGTTTCTTGAATAAGAATTAAGAAATTAAATGTTCCATTAATGGATAAAGATAGGTTATATTCACGTAAAGTTGTCCAGTTGAGTGTTGAAGAAAACGACCGCAGGGCGGCTTGAACGAAGTCGTCTTGAGTATTGAAGAAAATTAACCGCAGGGCGGCTTGGACGAAGTTCTCTTGGGTGTTGAAAATGACCGCAAGGCGGCTCTTCCAAGTTCCAAGGGGAACGATGAGAAGATGAAGAAATTCGTTTCCAAACGTTCAAACGTTGAGAGGAATCTTGTGTCTATATACGGCACATCTTCACCGCTCGGACGCTAGCTTAAGACTCGACTGGCCACGAGGCAGTCAAAAAACAATTGAAAACGATCGCCTTCTTTTTCTTTCTCTACTATTCAAAACTTTTAGTTATATTTATAATAACTATTTTTAAAACAGATAAAAAATAAAGATTAATACAAAAATGATCTATTGATAAATATCATAAAATTTATACAGTTTAAATTATACAGTTTTCCTTTTTTTTCCATCAGACCATAACATATGGCGTGAACAACCCCTATTGTTTAAAATTTTCAAGAATAACCAATAGGAACAAAATTTTGATTTTAGGACTAAATAAGTTTGATGCTAGAAACTTTCACGGTTAAGAAAATCAATCTAAGATCTATGAAATTAAGTTAGATTTGAAAATAAGGTGAAAGAATTCGTTGGAAACGTATGTTTTAGTTTAAATAATATAAAAATATAAATTTTTAACTAGAAATAATCAATTTAATATATGCCTTAGGCGTCATTATTCAGGGAATTCAAAACATTTATATATAAGATAACATTTACTCTCAAAGCTTTAGCTTTCCAACGTTATATTATAAATCTATATTACAAACCGCATGTTCGAAAAAAAATTTACCTAAAAAACTTTTTTTGTTCTTTTCAGCTTTAGTTGGTTATCGAATTCGATCAGCATGTATATTTAGTCGTATTTTTTGTTTCAATCATAATAAAATAACATGGTTAAATTTTTGGAATCTATAAAATTGAAGTGCCCAAGAGTATTATTTAAAAATTCGGTTAGCTTAGCCCTATCAGACTATTTTGATCAGAATGGAACTTATATTTTATTAAAATTCATTAAATTTTACATTAATATAGCGAGTTTAATAAGGGCCGTTTTCTAGGAAATCGTAAAAATGTGCAAAATTCATGGCATAAACTGGATTTTCTGGTTAGCCGATTTTTTAAAAAACGTTACTGAAGCATCTTAGGAAGCATCTTTAAACGCTCCTAAAATATGAAATTTCATTTTATACAATTCACCGTATTCGTGCTTTACTGACTACACACACAGATTTTTTTGCGGGAATTGGTTATTCGGACTTCGGGGACCAATTCCGGAGGAAATTCGATTTACGAAAATTTTCACGATCGAAATACTTTCCCTAGCTATATATTTCATATATAGGTAAGTCAAAGTAAAAAATAAATTCACTTAATATTTTCAATATGAAGAACTAATATTTTATTTTATTTCATATACAGTTAAATAGTCCACCAAATGTGATAGTACACTATTCGGCTTTCTTCACAGATATTATTTGAATTAGAATTTATTTTGCCATTAAATTAAAGTCCGAAAAATATTAAATATTTCAGGTTAAAAAATGAAATAAATAAACTTTTTATCTAAATACTTTCCTGTTTGGGGAAAATGAAGAGGAAAATACGACAGATAGATAGAACAAAGAGCTAAAAAATGTTTGATGAACAAAGAGAAATAAACGGTTAGAGTTGATTTAAGGTCGGAAAGTGAAGAGAAAATATCGTGCTGGGAGACACAAGGGATGCGTTGCCCTAACCTCGCCTACCAATGTAACTCCAGCCAGCTCTGTTATTAATACATTCCAACTCTATGTCTGTATCCATCTACAAACTGTTTTATCTCTCTCACACACAAACGCAGACACAGACTCTGGTTAACCAATCGGATTACAGCTACCTTCGAACAACTGTGTCCATTCCAATCATTGGATAAGCTACTATCCCTCCGGAATCGATTTGCAGACTTCAACGATAATAAATCGATTTCCCGTCGATACTATTAGTATCATTAATATTACATGATGTATCAATTTTATTTTTACTTTCAATTACCTACATGTAAAATCTGGTGCAGGCAACACTAACACTTCACTGATCTTGTTTGTTAGAAATCAATTTAACAACAATTAACGTTAAATTTTAAATGTAACGTTAAATTTTTAAGAGAAATAATGGTTGAAAAAAATTGAATAAATTATATTCAGTTTCGCAGGAAACATATTTTTAAATCGAATAATATAAAAATTGTATGTACAATAATCAATCAAGTTTATATTCTATGCATAATAAATACTTTTAGAAAATAACGGCATTTCTAAATTGCGTTTTTACAGATCTTGAGTGTTCATTAGATAAAATCAAATAGAAGATTTAGATAAAACTAAATGAGTAGAATATAAATATGTAAAAATATTAATTTTGTAAAAAATGTCCTTTAGTACCTTTTGAAATCAACGTATCAATTCTTAAATTGGTTTTAAGAGCGGAAGTTAGTGAAAGTCTTGATAGATCTAGGGTTCATGACCATAAAATCGATATTATGTTACATATTATCATTAGTAATAATATTTTTGTTTTTTCAATTTATTTTATTGAAATTTACAACTGTATATTTTCATACAGCAAATAAATATTCTACTTAATGATAAAACGCATGAAAAAATCTGTTGCGGGCAACCCACGACTTTCACTTATCTCCAATTTTAAAATCAATGAAAGAATTTTCAAATACAGTTAGAGATAAAAATACGTGATACTATTAAAGAATTAATTAAATTGAATTTATATAGAAACATGTGTTTTATTAAAAAGTCGATTATATTATTATCTAAAATAATCAGTTAGTTTATTCGGCTATTCATCACTCTCAATTAACTTTTAAAAGTTTGAGTATAAGATAATATTTTTTCTAAAATCTTAAGTTTTCCAACGGTATATCATACATGTATATTACTTATGTTCAAAAACGAAAAACTGCACTAAAGAAATGTGTTTTTCTGTTTTCCCCTTTAGTTGGGTATCGAATTCATTCAATTTATATATTCACCTGTTTTTCATCAGCGGTAACAAGATAATATAGTTCTTTTTATAGAATCAACAAAATTAAAGATACTTCAGAGAAAGAAAATTTAAAATATCGGCATTGAAGCCCTGTCAGACCATTTTAACCCGAATGAAACCTAAATTACATTAAAGCCCATTAAATTTTACATCGATATAGCGAGTTTAATCAAAATCGTCGGAACCGTTTTCGAGAAAATGGAAAAAAGGTACAAAATGCATGGTATAAAGTGGCTCTTCTGGTAAGCCTATTTTGATGAAAAAGGTTTTTTAACGTCTCGGGCGTATAGTTGTCTTAAATATGAAATTTCAGACTTGGTTATTTGGATTCAGGGGACCTTAAAATGTGTATTTCCGTTGAAAACTGGAATTAGAAAATTTTCACGATCGCAATACTTTCCCTTACTATATATATTAAGTGAAAGTGAAAAACATGAAGAGAAACTGTCCATTGGCAGCACTCTAGTAATCAATCTAAACAAGAAGGTCTCGAGGCCATCTTCTTTTCAGACGCCTCGGCGAATAATAATGGTAAGTATAGAATCATAATTGAAGTTAATACAGTTATTAATTAAGTAATATAATGTTATAAAATAAAAAGCTTTCTTATTAATAGAAGATGCTCTGGTTATGGACGTGGCATAAAATCGATTCTTCACTTTTTTAGGCTTTCGTAGTCCTAGGTAGGTGCTTGATGCTTAGTGCTTGAAGCTTAGTGCTTAGCTTTCAAAGCTTGTTGCTTAATGCTTAGTCCTCGGCCGTGCCTATTCGTTAGGATATCGATCCTAGCTTCCTCTGCCCCCTTTTATATATCGATCCTTTTATCTTTAATTTAGCCTTCGATTAATGCCCTCAAAATATCCTATCTATTAGAAGAATCCAGGCCATTTCCTCTTTGATATTCCTAACTCCATCACTCCTAAAGTAATATCCTTAAAATATCAGGTACGCTCAAAACACAGCATTACTTTATTTCATTACTTCAAATATTAACTAAAAGTTTCTATAAAAATATCTGTTTTCGTTAACAAAAAAAAAATCAATGAGTAGAAATTAAGGTGATTGGATTTTAGTAAATATATATTCACTTTAAAGACTTATATATATATATTTTTTTTAATGTAATTTAATCTCTATATATATAAAATAATAACGCGATATTGGTTTCCGCTAACTCTTTCTAAATCTCAGAACGGATTTTGATTTGACGTTTTTCCCTATCCTTTTGGGCATTGTTTCCTAAAGGTTTATAAGTAAAATACATTGTAATTTAGCTTTTCTTTAAACGGAAAAAAATACATTTTCTGCGATCAACTCATAAACAAATTATTCCTGAAATATAAGAAGTAACATAGGCGTATAATAGAATTAGCAAGAATGTAACAGCAAGAATTTAGAAAATTTAATATTCAATAAAATAAGTCGGGCGATTTAATAGAAAGATGCTATAAGAGCATAAACTTATGCAACAGTCAAGATTAAAATAAAATCTGGTGCGGGCAACACACGACTTTCACTTACCTCTGTTTTTTAAATCGATTAAAGAATTTTAAGTACAGTTAGAGACAAAAATGATGAAACCATTAAAGAACTAATTAAATGAATATTCTATAGAAACATGTGTTTTATTAAAAAATCTATTGTATTATTATCTAAAGCAATCAGTTAGACTTATCGGCTTTTCATTACTCTCTATTAACTGTTAAAAGCTTGTGTATGAGATAATATTTTTTCTAAAATCTTAAGCTTTCAAACGGTATATCATACATGTATATTACTGCTCTTATGTTCAAAAACAAGAGAAAGGTTGGCTTTGTTCAACCTGGTATATTTAGCGGTTTTTTTTTAGCAATGCTAAATCAAATATCAGATATCACCAATTTCATAAAATGAAAGGTTCTTCAGAGGAAGAAAATTTAAAATATCGGCTTTCAAGCCCTGTAAGACTATTCTACTAATCAGAATGAAACCCACATCACTTTAAAGATCATTAAATTTTACATCGATATAGAGAGTTTAATCAAGATCGTCGGAACCGTTATATGAAAATCGTAAAAAGTTGCAAAATGCATTACATAAAGTGGCTCTTCTGGCTAGTTGATTTTAATGAAGAAATCCCTGTAACACCTCATGTTCAGACACTCTTAAAATATGAAATTCCAGTTTTATAAAACTTATCGTTTCCACTCTATACCAATACATTCACACACAGACCTTTTTCTGGGACTTTGTGATTTGGACTCAAAAAAACCCTCAAACGTGTATTTCGTTGAAAACTGGAACTCAAAAAATGTTCATGATCGCAATACTTTCCCTTACTATATATTTCATACATAGGTAAGTAAAAATATATTTCGTTTACAGCTGATATTTTGTACATGAATTTTTACCATCTTTGTTTATAGTTTATAATTTTATCATGTTAATTTATCAATTGGTTTCAAATAAATAAAATCAATTATACTATTGTAAACAATGCCAAGTCGATCGTTCGTTAGTGAGTCCCTGTCTGTCCCTGTCTGGATTTCAATAAGTCATACAACATGACTCATATTAAAGCCTATCATTTATGCATCAATATAATGAGTTTAATCAAAATACTAAAACTGTTTCTGAGGAGTTAATATTGATATGTACAATGCATGATATAGAGGTCTTTGCTAATAAGTCGGTTTTAGTGAAAAAGTTGCTATAATAAACATCTGTTATGATCTGCGTATCGTGAAAATTTTCGAATTCCAGTTTTAGGATCCCCTGAGTCCAAATAACCAAGTCCTGCAAAAAGGTCTGTGTGTGTGTGGTAACTCCCGGGCGGAAACGAAAAGTCCTATTAAACTGAAATTTCATATTTACGACCCCACTCATCACTGTAGAACAAATAAGATACCTTGGACTTCATCTTGACAAACGTCTTACATGGAATCCTCATACAAGACTTAAACGACAAGAAACTGCTCGTAGATATCGACTATTAAAACACTTACTTGACAAACGATCAAAACTCTCTCTATACTTCAAAAACTGATTTACACAACCATAATTAGACCTATCTGGACTTATGGCATAGAGCTATGGGGCTCCACTAAACCATCGAATTCCTCCCGCATCCAATCCTTGCAATCCAAAATCCTTCGACAAATCCTAGACGCTCCATACTTTGTTACCAACAAACTCATCCATAGAGACCTGAATATCCCACTTGTTGCAGAAATTTCCCAAAAAAGATACTCCTCCTTTCATTCCAAATTACCAGCCCATACAAACCCGCTTGTCCGTATCCTCTCATCACCATCTATTCCCGATAATCCTCCGAGGCGTCTGAAAAGACGGTGGCCTCGAGACCTGCTTACCAAATAAACTCTGAAGTGCTACCACTGGGTAGATTCTTCTCAAGACCTTTCCAAGCCAATGTTCTGTATATAGCTCATTTACTTGTTGTACTGTGTACAGTTGTAAATACCAATAAAAGAATTTAAAAAAAAAAAAAAATATTTACGACAACTATACGCTCGAGACGTGACAAAACTTTTTTCATCAAAATGAGCTTACCAGAAGAGGTACTTAATACTATGAATTTAGCACCTTTTTTCGATTTTCTCGGAGTGGAGAGTAAAGCCCAGTCTGGGGTCCCTATAGCACTTGTATATTTTGTATATAGTTATGTTTGTTTGAATGATGTTTGTTTATTTGCAAACTTTTATTTATACAATTATAGGTTATTGTTTTGTTTTTATATTTATTATTATTTAATTCTATATATATCATTTATTTGTATTTATCTCAATTATAAGTTGTTGTTTGTTTTCTTATTTTGTATATATATTATATTTTATTTATTTAACTTAATCATTGTATACTGTATATATTGTGTGAATGGGATCTTATATCACTATTACTAATGTTCATATAGAAACAAATTGTAATATATCTCAATAAATAAAAATGTTATGACCGCACCCCAACCATCTTCCTCATCTAATTTCTAAACGGTCAACAAAAACTCCATCATTATAAAATCCGATCGATATTTCTCTTCTTTCTTCCCTTTTCTATATACAGTCAATATACTGAAAATAAATATTACAAATTAATTAAATATTCCATTATCGAAAGCGAAGAGAAGACGAAATGTGAACTGCGTATTGACAAAGTAATTTGTATACCAAAAGCTGGGCCATTGTGCCCTTAATGTCAGACCGATATAGGGGCAGGGAAGTTAAAGGCGGTGATATTTATCCGTGACATTCAGAAACCGACATTCATCAGACCTGCAAATTAAATTACGTACACGCGCAAAGAGGCAACAATATTTATATTATAAGAAAATTACTAGAGATATAATTTTAAAAACAAAATGATGCCCGTATCGCAAAACTTTAACATACCTCTTTAAGTAATATTAATACGCCTAAATAATTAACAACATAGAACATATTCATATAAGTCTGATTTAGTATTGTCTGAATATTCCTGAAACCAGTGTTCTAATTTGGTTGTTTATTCATTTAACGTCCCTTTAAGCTCCTGTGACAAATCGGACGATGCTTAAGTGGGAGTCCATAATTTTGCCTATCCACGTTTAATTACGATAGGGATCGTCTAAGTCCCGCAAAAAGGTCTGTGTGTGTGGTAAATCCCGAGCTGAAACTGTAAGTCCTGTGAAACTGAATTTTCATATTTAAGACAACTATACGCCCGACACGTTACAAAACATTTTTCATCAAAATGAGCTTACCACCAGAAGAGCCACTTTATACTATGCATTTTGCACTTTTTTTCGATTTTCTTGAAAACGGTCCCGACGATTTTGATTAAACTCGCTATATCAATGTAAAATTTAACGAGCTTTAATATCATGCAGGTTTCATTCTGATTAAAATGGTCTGACAAGGCTTAAATGCCGATATTTTAAATTTTCTTTCTCTAAAGTACCTTTAATTTTGTCGATTCTATAAAAATAACTATATTATCTTGTTACCACTGATTAAAAACAGCTAAATATGTAAGTTGAACGAATTTCAAAAGCAACTAAAGGAGAAAAATGAAAAAATATTTTTTTAATGAAATTTTTTGTTTTTGAACATAAGAGCAGTAATATACATGTATGATACACCGTTGGAAAGCTAAAGATTTTAGAAAAAATATTATCTTATACTCAAGCTTTTAGAAGTTATTAGAGAGTGATTAAGAGCCGATAAAACTAACTGATTATTTCAGATAATAATATAATTTCTTTTTGTTGATGTTTCTATATCAATTCAATTTAATTAATTCTTTAATAGTTTCACGTATTTTTATCCCTAACTGTATTTGAAAATTCTGTCATTGATTGTAAAAATGGAGGTAAGTGAAAGTCGTGTGTTTCTCGCACCAGATTTTTTCCCTTCTAATAAAAAATCCCAAGGTTATCTGTGTGAGTACCAACTCTCTCTGCATTGAGTATTTCAAGTAGAATCTTATTCTCAAAACGGGTCGCGGGTCCAAACCTGTCGGGCTGGTGACTCTGGTAATGCCGTCCTTCGGAGGGCACGCAAGATAGTTGTCCCGCGCCTGTACAACGTCAGGTACTCATTACAGATCCCTATTCTAATCAAACCTGGATAGGCAAAATTTAGGACTCCCACTGTAGCATCGTCTGATTAGCCATAGTAGCATAAAGTGACGTTGAAATTGATAATATAACCTAAATTCTCACTCCAACCCACTAGTTTCTCTCATAGCATCCTCTTCGATTCCTGATAATCCTCCAAGGTGTCTGAAAAAGAGATTGCACCGATACCTCCTTCTCCTCCAGTGGCGCGACAGGCCGTGTAGGCCCTGGGCCACGCGGTGTAACCTCCCGTGAGATTACAATCACGTTTCTTGATGTATTTTATTGGGTAGGGTCATAACTCTCTATGCAAAATTTTTTGTGTGGCCAACATTTTGCTGACGGGTCTAACATACGCGGGAGAGAGGCTGTGAGTGAATCCCCATTTATTAAATGCTTGAAAAAGTATTTCTCAGACTGGGTTTCGAACTCACAAACGGGCTCCACACCCGAGGCCTTCTAGTTTAGAATATTTATAGAGTGCTTCCAATGGGAAGATTCTATACATGTGTTTCATTCCTTTTATATTTTACTCAAATTTACTAGATGTATCTCTTAATACAGCCGTAAATAAAAAAGATAAAATAACTAATTAATTAACTTAGGAATCCATTTATGTAGTGGATTAAAAGATTACATCACCGAGAGTAATGATAATAAATATTAAAGTTATCAGGGAGTTGCATTAGGTTAAATAATAACACCGCTAGAGGGCAGGGCTGGACCTCCTAATAGTGGTCAACGTCCGGTCAGACCGGAAGTACGTCAGTACATAGATCATAAGTGTGGGGGGAGGGGGTGCAAATTTCCGGTAGGACCCGGAGGAACCGGAAGGAAATCTATTTAAGGGAGGGGGGAGATAAAAGTATATGTTGGGGGGGAGCTGACATTAGTGAACCCAGGGCTGCGGGCCTTATCGCTGCGGATTAATGACTAGAAGGGCATTAGTAGATGTGGCTTCTTTAGCCAGTACGTCGCATCATCCAGGATCTGGCGAAGGTTTTTCAACTCCTATCTCGTCCTGTCGCGCCAGTAATAGATGTTTCGGCGCAAGAGAGGAGTAATAGGAGGTAGGAGGGATGATAAGATCAAAGGTAGTTCGAAGAAACAGGGGATGAGGTGTTCTCGAGATGTTTTTTGTAGGATCAGCAAAAGATCATTTCTCTTTCGAAATTCTTAAGAAAATCTAGCGCGCGCAACACACAAAATTCGCTTTCGTCCGATAAATAAATCGATAAAATCAATTTAAGAACTTATAAATAAACTTACAGATGAAAAAACGTAATCACATTGAGTTTCGATAGAAACGTAGTTCTCATTAATTAATCTATTATAATCTTATCTACAACATTAGAATTCATATAGAAACATGTGTTTTATTTAAAAAAATCTATTATATTATTATCTAAAATAATCAGTTAGTTTTATATTCTTTTCATCACTCTCTATTGACTCTTAAAAGCTTGAGTATAAGATAATATTTTTTCTAAAATCTTTAGCTATCCAATGGTATATTATACATGTATATTACTGTTCTTATTAAAAAAAATATATATATGTTTGCAGTTTGCAGAAAGCTAAAGGTTTTAGAAAAAAATATTATCTGATACACAAGCTTGTAAAAATGACTAAAGAGTGGTGAAAAGCCGATAAAACTAACTGATTATTTTACATGATAATATAATTGATTTTTAAATAAACCACACATTTCTATAGAAATTCAATTTAATTAATTCTTCACTATTTTTTTTATCTATAACTGTATTTGAAAATTCTTTAACCGATTTTTAAAAGGGGGGTAAGTGGAAGTCGTATGTTGCCCGCACCAGATTTTTTTTAATTTATATTCTATTGAATTTTACAACTGTATAAAAAAATAAATACAACAAGTAAAAGTGTTGAAATACAATAAATGGCGTGAAAAGGTTTATGAAGATACTACTCAGTGGTAGAACTTCGATGTCTATTTAAGTTAGTAAGTCCCGAGGCCATCTTCTTTTCAATCCCCTCGGAGGGTTATCAGGGATATGTGAGGTTAATAGGTTACGAAGAAGAGGGTTTATGTGGGTTGGAAGTTTGGAATTGAATGTGGTATATCCGGTACGAGAAAGGTCTGCAACAAATGGGATATTATGGTCGTTATGGATGATTTTATTTGTGACGAAATAAGGAACATTTAAGATTTTGCGAAGGATTTTGGATTGTAAGGATTGGATGCGGGAGGAATTGGATGGTTTAGTTGAGCCCCAATGCTCGATCCCATATGTCCAGATGGGCCTGATAATGGTAACATATATGAGCTTTTTGTAATAGAGTGGAAGTTTTGAATGATTCTCCATTAAGTGTTGTAGTAATCGGTATCTGTGAGCAGTTTCTTGTCGTTTAAACCTTGTGTGAGCTTTTTTACTTTCACTTACTATATATAGTAAGGGGAAGTATTGCGATCGTGAACATGTTTTGAACCAGTTTTGAACGGAAATACACGTTTTAGGGTCCCCTAAGTCGAAATAACCAAGTCCCGCAAAAAGGTCAGTGTGTGTGTGTGTGGTAACTCCCGGGCGTGACAACATTTTTTTCATCAAAATGAGCTTACCAGAAGAGGCACTTTATACCATGCATTTTGCACCTTTTTTCGATTTTCTCGAAAACGGTTCCGACGATTTTGATTAAACTCCGTAAATCGATGTAAAATTTAATGGGCTTTAATATCATGTAGGTTTTATTTGGATAAAAATGGTCTGACAGGGCTTAAATGCCGATATTTTAAATTTTCATCCCCTAAAGTACCTTTAATTTTGTAGATTCAATAATAATAACTAGATTCTCTTGTTAACGCTGATGAAAAACAGGTAAATATATAAATTGAATAAATTCGATACCCAACTAAAGGAGAAAACAGAAAAAATATTTTTGTAATGCAATTTTTCGTTTTTGAACATAAGAACAGTAATATACATGTATGATATACCGTTGGAAAGCTAAAGATTTTAGAAAAATTATCATCTCATACACAAGCTTTTAAAAGTTAATAGAGAGTGATGAAATGAACATAAAACTAACTGATTATTTTAGATAATAATATAATAGATTTTTTAATGAAACACATGTTTCTATAGAAATTTAATTTGATTAATTCCTCAATAATTTCACGTATTTTTATCTCCAACTGTATTTAAAAATTGTTTCATTGATTTTAAAAATGGTGGTAAGTGAAAGTCGTGTGTTGCCCGCACCAGATTTTTTTTATTTGCTTTATTATTTAATCTAAAAAATATTTTTCCAACGAAACTAATTAAAATTCTCTAAAATATTTTCAACTCTATCTTGTTATGATAGTTCTTAAATTCTCAACAGAGGTAAGTGAAAGTAGTGTGTTGCGCGCACCAGATTATTATATTACTACAGCCGGATCTTAAGCGCTCCTAAACATCCTTCCCGGAGACAGATCTCGACAAAATGTTTCACGGTTCAAGAAGCGTTTAAAGCAATGGACTCTGCTCCGACAGACAGGAGTGAGGAGAGGGTGCAAGTGACAGCCGGGTCTCCTGCCCCCATCTCCACCCCCCTCAAACATCAACATCAACAACAAAAATCCCTCCCTCCCAAGCACCCCTCTCCCACAACCGCAGTTTTAAAGAAATCCTCCTCATTACTTATATTTTCTTTTCTTACTTACTTTCCGCTCGGGCACTCGCGTATTCTTGACTTCTTTGAGTTCTTTTTTTTTTTTTTTTCTTTTTTCTTCTCATATTTTATCAAGATGATATACGAACTGCGTTAGAAATTAAACCCAAGAGGGTATATTTCAAGAAAATATTCTTTTCTTACTTCTTCGCGTTCAAGATGCCCTCCCCACCAAAAAAAAAACATGGCTAAAACTTAAAAATGTGGTGCTGGTAACGACTTTCACTTACCTCCATTTTTAAAATCAATAAAAGAATTTTCAAATTCAGTTAGAGATAAAAATAGGTGAAACTATTAAAGATTTAATTAAATAAAATTTCTATAGTAACATGTGTTTTATTAAAAAATCGATTATATGTTTTCTAAAATCTTTAGCTTTCCAACGGTATATCATACATGTATATTACTGTTCTTATGTTCAAAAACGAAAAATTGCATTAAAAAAATATTTTTTCTGTTTTCCCCTTTATTTGGGTATCGAATTCATTCAATTTATATATTTACCTGTTTTTCATCAGCGGTAACAAGGTAATATAGTCATTTTTATAGAATCTAGAATTTATAGAATTGAACATAGCAACAGTAATATACATATATAACATACCGTTGGAAAGCTAAAGATTTTAAAAAAAAAATATTATCTAATACACAAGAGCTTGTAAAAGTTAATAAAGAGTGGTGATAAGCCGATAAAACTAACTGAGATTCTTTAATAGTTTCACGTGTTTTTATCTCTAAGTGTATATGAAAATTCTTTCATTGATTTTAAAAATGGAGGTAAGTGAAAGTCGTGTGTTGCCCGCACCACATTTTTATATTTCTAAATTGTATAGCTCAGTGGAAAAACTTGCAATAATAATAACATAATTTAACTTTTCATGCGCTAGGTTTTTCAATTAGTTCACGTTTATCATAATATTTATAAAATAAAATGCAATAATTATTAAATAATTTTTTTCAATTCAATGTTTATTCCATGTTTATAAGTTAATTCCTATATAATTTGGTATGTACCATTGTGACCTAAATACTCTAAAAAAAAAAGTTCCTTTGGATTCAAATCTAAGAAAAGTCTGCTTTTCCCCATAAAAACATAATTTTTGAAAATTGACTCTATTATATATTTTGCCAAAGGATATTTCTTCTACTACAAGTAAATAAACTCAATATAATTTAGAACCAAACTAATTAATTAAATTTAACTGCTACTATACTTTTCATTGATAATTATGTTAGTTACTTACTGTTAGTAGTAAAATTTTCAACTTTAACATACCTGAAACAAAGAAAACATAATTAATAAAAGAAATGTCGTCATAATAAACATGATATAGTACAAATAAAAAATACATGTTCTCTCTATCTATCAATCTCTCACTCTCTCTCTCTCTCTCTCTCTCTCTCTCTCTCTCTCTCTCTCTCTCTCTCTCTCTCTCTCTATATATATATATATATATATATATATATATATATATATATTGGGTTGTGTCACATGAACGGTCCGTTTTCAAGGTAAAGGATTTTTATTAAAAATACGATATGAAAACGAGATAATTTTATTCGTAGTATTTACCTTCTTTTTCTACACATTTTTCCCAACGTGACACCAACTTTTTATCCCCGAACTTAAAAACTCTGAGCTTTAAAGCGAAACAAAATCTGGAAACGTACTTTTCACTTGATCATCATTTTCAAAAAGATTTCCTTTGACGAAGTTGCCTAAATTTCTGAACAGGCGGTAATCTCTTGGAGACAAGTCGGGAGAATATGGTGGGTGCGGAAGAACTTCGTAGCCTGGTTCTTTCAATATTTGCACGGTATCTTTTGAAACATGTATCGGGCTTTTTTACTTTCCCAATACTCTTTAAATGTCTGGGAACGGTAGATGCACTTGCATTTAGTTGTGCTGAGAGTCGTTTAACGATTTGGTAGGGGTTTCCTTCTACTGTATGTTTGAGGACATCGTTGTCTATTACGGACGGAGGTCTTCCTCGGGGCAAGTTTTCCAAGTCGGTATCCCCAGCTGAAAACTTAGCAAACCAACGGCGAATGGCTGCTGAATGGCCGAGTTTAAACTCGTACAAAAATATTACTTGAAAATCGCGTGTTTCCATGTTCATATTTGGAAGTATACTAAAACGTGGGTAATTGATTGGGAAGCTAATGTTTATAATTCAAAGGTAGAAGATTAGTAACTGGTTACTTTAAATAGATAAGAAAACAACAGAGACCTGCAAAATCCTTTATGTATTTCAGAAACTATAAAAACGGACATTTCATGTGAAACAACCCAATAATATCAACGTATAAATTCCCTTACTATGTATTTCATAAATGTGTAAATAAAAGAAAAAGAATGTGTTTAGTTTTGTCTTTTGAAAAAAAAAGTAACAGGCCTAGCCCGGCCCTAAATAAATATATCATTCCAAAGTAAACCAAAGCGATAAATACCGACTATTCAGCGAGTAGAGTTGGAATGCCGGAATGGGACTACACAAAGCGAGAACAGTGGTCAGAATTATAACGACAAAGACAGGAGGGGGGCTAAAAGAGGAGAGCGCACAAAACGGCCATTATGAATTCATTTCTGGGGGGGGCCCGGACGGGACCCGGATGCAGGGCACGTAGTCCCGGCCGTGTCTATATCTCCCAGGGCCCGGGATTTCCAGCCCCCCCCCACCTCTCTACCCGGCCCCCGGGATTTCGTAAATTGCTGGAACCGTATCCTATAGAATTTTATTACCACCCCTCACTCTAGGCACACCTCCCATCTTTCACAAATATTAAATTCCAAATTCGAATCCGGCTTATTACGGTAAGGTAATCCCCTAGAGCACTGATATTAAGCTCTGTGTCTCATATTATATTTAATAAAACAAGAAAGACCCTTAATTGAACAAGAAATAAAAATATAAACGGAATGATATTATTGCGAATAATTTAAAGCCGCAAAAAAAATTTGGCACGGGCAACACAGGACTTCACTTACCTCTGCAGTTAAAATCAATTTAAGCATTATAATGTAAACTTAAAGTCTTATGAAAATACTTTTAAGTTAATTTAAATAATAAGTGTGTTTTTTTGGAAGCATATGATATAGATTAAATAATCTAACTATAATAAATTGTTGCTATAATTTTGTATTTTTTAAATTATTTTATTGATATTCACAACTGTACACAGTACAACAAGTAAATGAGCTATTTACCGAACATAAGCTTGAAAAAGTCTTGAGAAAAATCAACTCCGTGGTAGCACTTAAGTGTTTATTTGGTAAGCAGGTCTCGAGACCACCGGCTTTTTAGACGCCTCGGAGGATTATCGGGAATAGAAGTCGATGAGAGGATACGGACAAGCGGGTTTGAGTGGGCGGGTAATTTGGAATGAAAGGAGGAGTATCTTTTTTGGGCAATTTCTGCAACGAGTGGGATATTCAGGTCTCTATGGATGAGTTTGTTGGTAACAAAGTAAGGAGCGTCTAGGATTTGTCGAAGGATTTTGGAATGCCAGGATTGGATGCGGGAGGGATTCGATGGTTTAGTGGAGCCCCATAGCTCTATGCCATAAGTCCAGATAGGTCTTATAATGGTTGTGTAAATGAGTTTTTTGAAGTAAAGAGGGAGTTTTGATCGTTTGTCAAGTAAGTGTTTTAATAGTCGATATCTACGAGCAGTTTCTTGTCGTTTAAGTCTTGTATGAGGATTCCATGTAAGACGTTTGTCAAGATGAAGTCCAAGGTATCGTATTTATTCTACGGTGATGATTGGGGTATGATTAAAATGCATGGTATAAAGTGGCTCTTCTGGTAAGCTCATTTGATGAAAAAGGTTTTGTAACGTCTCGGGCGTATATTTGTCTTAAATATGAAATTTCAGTTTCTTAGGATTTACCGTTTCCACCCGGGAGTTACCACACACACACACACACACACACACACACACACACAGACCTTTTTGCGGGACTTGGTTATTTGGACTCAGGGGACCCTAAAATGTGCATTTCCGTTGAAAACTGGAATTCGAAAATTTTCATGATCGCAATACTTTCTCTTACTATATATAGTGAAAGTAAAAATAAATCACGTGTTCCAATAGCCATGTTTGATAGACTATGTGGGATCAATTAAAGTTATAGTAAATATATACTTTTTATTTGTAGGATTAATAACAAACATCACATATTAATCTATTTAATTAAGTCTAATAACTAAACCAAAACCGACTTTTCATATGGCACCCAACATATCATTAAATCCACTTTAAACTCAATAATCCTTGAAATATGGATTATATATCACAAAGTAAATCACAGGTGCTATAATAAAAAGAGAAAAGAAAAAAAAGTATGAAAAATGCGAACGGTTTCTTTTTTTTTTTCCGAATTGTTAGGACTTTAATAGGTAATTCGGAAAGGTGTATGAGAGTGAGGGGGGGGGGGTTAGTAGAGGGTCCGGACCAAATGAAAAAGAGATGATATAGAAGGCTGTATTTCACCGGAACACAATGCCAGGGGGATACAATTTAAACTTCCGTTTCAGCCATTTCCACCTCCCTACGCCCCCACGCTACGGGAGGTCCAGGGATATAAAAATATTTCAAACCCTCGAAGGGGTAAAATATGAGGCGAAAGAAACTTAGCCGTGGGACTTAAGTGAATGCGGGAGTAGATCTTCATCAAAGTGATCAATTGCACTTTCCTAAAACTCTACGCGGGATCTCCCGAGTCTCCTGTCCGAGAAACTTTCCGAAATTATTTGTGGGCGTTTTAATGAAATGAGTATATCGCGGCTGCCACAATATATCCTCCAAAAGTAAAATCCTCTCTCTCCCTAAATAGGAAAAAGGGTATATCCTTTGAAACAATAAATTAGTCCTTTCCGGGGGTAATCCGCACGGCCAACTATACGTCACATGGTCTAGATCAGGTTGCGGAGAAAATCAGTATGTTCTTCTACCACAAGTAGGGATTGCAATCCGGAAAACCGGATCCGGCTATAATATACCGGATCCGATTATAGCAATTTTTGGTCAAAAATAGTTCAGTTTAATAAAAAAAAGTACTTTAAATGCGTTACATTTGGTGCACATGTATGGTGGATACATGAATACATACATGAATACATACATGCATACATACATACATACATACATGAATACATACATACATACATACATACATGAATACATACATGGATACATGAATTGTGATAACAATAATTTTAAATCATTTGAGTATGCTAAAAATCACAATCAACTGTTATATTAATGGTAGACACGATCATATTTTGATTAATATGTCTGATGAATGGCATAATTATCACAATAATGAGTTTGTATCAGAAGTATAAATCTTTAAATTATTCTACTGACAATATTTGTTTTTTAAATAGTATGTAAGTACTAATAACTTTAGTATATATTATCAAAAATCAATTTGGATTTTGGTAAAAGGGTGGTAGAAAACAAATAGTCTTTATTTTCAGCAAAGAATAATCAATAGCCGACTGTTTTAACAGCCATTAAACTAGTTACCTGAACTACTAAGCTTTAATTTTTTTGCTCCATATCTAATCCTAACATAACTTTTATTTTAAAAACTTCTTATCATGAATACAATTATACTCGAATAACATACTAACAGTTCTTGGAGCGAAAAGTGAAAATCAACCTGATTTAGTCATATCATCCGGATTGATGAAATTTGGGACCGGATCCGGCCGGATTGCAATCCCTAACCACAAGAAAATAAAACTAAAAATATCATTAACGCAGAAGTACTTTAAAATATATTTTTATTATTATTATTATTTATTGAGAAATATTACAATTTGTTACATAATGAACAGTAGCAATAGTGATGTAGTACACTTAAAATATATTACTTTAAATATTTTTTAATTGCGATAATAATAACAGAAAATGAAGCAGACGAAGTCGTGGGAAACAACTAGTAATGTAATAATTTGTATAATAAAACACATGTTAACTTTGAAACTATATTGTTTAACATTGTGGATGTAATAAGTTGACCGTTGAGAATTACTGGAAGGAATTAGTCCGGGTGGCGGTCATTAAATGAAACAACTCCCAGTTCAGTTTCCATTCTCCTACCATGCGCCCTGATGATGACCCACAAAGGGGGTCGAAACGTTGGCAAACAATAAATAGTTGAAACTATTTAGTTGTTTCATTTAATGACCGCCACCCGGACTAATTCCTTCCAGTATATTTTTTAACAATTAATTTTCATCTCTAACTATATTTGAAAAACATGTGTGGGCAACAAACGACTTCCACAGACCTCCGTTTCAAAAATCGATTAAAGAATTTTCAAATACATTTAAAGATGCAAATAAATTGTTTAAGAATTAATCATTAGCATTATGTGCTTTATTAAATAACCTATTATATTTTTATCTACAACAATCAGTTAGTTTTATCGGCTTTTCATCACTCTCTATGAACCTTTAAAATTCCGTGTATGAGATAATATTTTTTCTAAAATCTTAAGCTACCCAGCGGTATATTATACATCTATATTACTATTCTTGTGTTCGAAAACAAAAATTGCATAACAAAATATGTTCGCACTTTTCTCCTTTAGTTATTTATCATATTCACTCAACTTGCATATTTACCCGTAATTTATCAATGCTAATAATATGATGTACCAATTTTTTTTTTAAATCTACAAAATTTAAGATACTTTAGAAGAAGAAAATATAAAATATCGGCATTTAAGCCCTGTCAGACTAATTCCATCAGAATGAAACCTAAATAGAAGTTTTTGAGATAAACGTAAATAGATGCAAAATACACGGTTTTAAAGCGGCTCTTCTGGTTAGCTGATTTTGATGAAAAAGTTGCTGTAACATTTCGGGCGTATAGTTGTCTTAAATATGAAATTTTTATTTCGTTTTACTTTTAGCTTTCGCGCTAGACTTGCCACACACACTCACACACACATTTATGCGGGACTTGGTCATTTGGACTCAGAGAACCCTAAAACGTTTATTTCCGTTGAAAACTGGAATTCGAAAATGTTCACTATCGCAATACTTTCCCTTACTATATATTTTATATATAGGTAGGTGCAAGTGAAAAATCTTAAATTGATATCATCAACGGAAGTTGGTAATAGCCGTGTGTTGCGTGCACTAGATTTTATTTTAATTAGTTCCACAGACAGATTATATTAAAGGCTGTTTATGTAATTTCTACTTCTATAGATTATTTAATAAACATAAAACAATAATCGGTTCTACATTATTCAGTATTTAATTCCCGACGGGCACTTAGGGAATTGCTGACCAGAAAAGCTTAGCGCCATAAAGAAGAACTTTATAAACAATCCCAGGGATGAATTTTTCATTACACCCTGAGGAAGGGCTAAGTAGATTGAAGCTCGGACAAGAGGTGGATAAAGTTTTAAATTGATAGCGAGATCGGGAGAGATGGGGGGAAAAACCCCCAGGCCTCGCCCCCCCCTAAGGGCCATCTGTACTTATTCCCGCCCTTCTGTAATATTCACTATCGCCTTTTAGATGATTTCCTCCAAGAGAGTTGAAGGTTCCATACGGATTTAGGGTCTAAAACAAAACTTTAAGAGGTCGAGAGGAAATATGAAAGACTAAATGAATAATAAATAGAAAAAGGATTCTGAATAATTTACGCTTAGCAATGGATTTTAAAAATGAATGATTATCAAATAACTTATTAAAAAAATGTTATTTACAGTTTTGCAACGTATAAGCTTATTTTTACTTATTCTTACTATATTTTTATGTTTTAACACACAAATTTAAAATTGCAATTCGATTGTTCGCTTTACATCTCTAACGGTTTTTTTTTTAAAATCTCGTATGTTCCGAACCATGTCAGCCTAACAAATCAGTTCAAAGAGATTCCCCGACTTTTTCACATTGTAAGAAGTCTTTTACCAGGCCATATCTCGTTGAAAACCGACAAAAGAAAG
Source organism: Piezodorus guildinii (assembly GCA_023052935.1). NCBI lineage: Eukaryota > Metazoa > Arthropoda > Insecta > Hemiptera > Pentatomidae > Piezodorus > Piezodorus guildinii. The sequence continues at coordinate 149,116,293 of CM041296.1, read as the reverse complement.
AATAATCATAATTAATACGGTATACTAGATTAAAAATATACATAAAATGACTAATTACTTTACGATAAGATTAAAATATATCTACCCGACACTAGCTGAAATTGTAGTTCTTAAAGTTGACTTACCAATGAATTATAATGAAGTTGAATACTGCTGTTAGTAATAATCAATATTAACAAATCTGACTACAAATTTATTTACAATTAATATATCTACATAAAGCTTTGATGCAGAACAAATGAATCTTTGTTGGTTGTATATAATGATAAGATTTTTATTGTAAATAATAATGTTTATATAATAATAGTAATGATAATGATGCTATGACCGTGTCCAGCGTTTTGATGAACGAAACCCTCAGGACTTCAGGTATTGCCGGTACTGTATAGCTTGCCTCTTGTGTAGACGCTTTCTAATAAAATAATGAATTCATATTATTAAAAAAAAAATGAACAATTAAAAAACGTTTAAAAAATAACGATTATGCTAATAATTCTTACACATGAGTGTATTACCATTATTAGTCTTTTCTAAAAATTCTATAATTTATTTTCATAGTAGATAATGATAGTGTGGTTGCGCGGACAGATTTTGTTTGTTACTAAACAGACCGAAATTTCATATTTTAGGACGTTTCATATTTATAGAATGTATGGAAACGGTGTTCGAAAAGCTTCAGATAACATACAGCTTATACTAAAATAATCTCTCACTCGAAGGAAAGATATATTTAAAGTGCAAGAAAATGGTAACAGGAAAAGCCCCAACGTGTCCTCGAGTTATGAAACCAAATCCTATCACATCACTAGTAGCCAGTTGTATAGAAACTTTCTTCTTATTTTTTTTTTTGTTTTTACTTCCTCTTTTATGGCCTTCTCCTTGTTGACCCGAGAGAGAGAGAGAGAGAGAGAGAGAAAAAGAGAAAGAGAGAGAGAGAGAGTAGGGGGAGGGGAGGTATCGACCCTCTACTCTCTTCGAAGAAGAGAACAAAGGTTTCGGAAAAGAACCAGAAGGCAGTTATTTAATTAAAAAAAAAGAAAAAAAAAGTTGTTTACCAACCAAAGATTTGTGTAGTTGGTCGAGAAGTTGCCTAAGAACTTTTCCATTTCTCTCTCTCTCTCTCTCTCTCTCTCTCTCCTCTCTCTCTCTCTCTCCTCTCTCTCTCTCTCTCCTCTCTCTCTCTCCTCTCTCTCTCTCGACTAATGGGATTGAAAATAAAAGCGCGCCATTGTGTGCCCTAGCGAAGAGGCTAACCGTTAAGTTTTGATCCCCCGAGCCCCAAACCTAGACTCCGCTCCCCAGGACTCTCCAACTTCTGGAAGACATCCCCCTGTCATCCTGACAGCTCTCGGGGAACATCCCCTGAGGAACGTCTCGGGAGCTGTCGGCGTCCTCACGGTTCAGGGCTAATGGGTATTCTCTTGGGTCTAGGGCTTTGTCTTCCTCGAATCATTTTCGCATAAATTTTCAGCCGAGCGAGTTCTGTCTTCAAGTTGAAACGAGAGAACATCTTAAAATTATTGTAATAGTTTGTCAGTTTAATTATTTCAAAATGTTTTTTTTTTTTTTTTTTAATCTGGTGCGGGAACACACACACAACTTCCACCTACATCGGTTGATACGATAAATTTAAAACTATGATGATATAAAGTCAATATAGAAAAAATGTTTAAATTATAATATTCATTCTTGTTAATTACCACAGATTCAGATAAAATAATATACTTTTTTATGTAAAAACATTCAGTTAGTGTTATCCGCTTTTTTTCATCCCCCATCACATTTTTTTGAAAGTATTGCGATCGTAAAGATTATCAAATTCCAGTTTTCAACGGAAATCCTATGAAACTGAAATTTCAAAATAAAGGCAACTATACGCCCGAGACGTTACAAAATCTTTTTAATCAGAATCAGCTTACCAGAAGAGCCACTTTATACCATGCATTTTGCACCTTTTTTCGATTTTCACGAAAACGGTTCCGACGGTTTTGATTAAACTCGCTATATTGATGTAAAATTCAATAAGCTTTAATATCATTTAGGTTTCATTCGTATTAAAATGGTCTGACAGGGCTTAAAGGCCAATATTTTAAATTTTCTTTCCCTAAAGTACCTTTAATTTTGTATATTCTATAAAAATAACCATGTTATCTTGTTAGTATTGATACAACGAACGGTGCCTCTAACCTAATGTTGTGGTACACGGCACCTAAATGTAAAATAAATAAATAGTATTGATAAATGAGAGCTAAATATGCATTTTGAGCTAATTTGTTAATCAACTAAAGGAGAAAACTGAAAAAAATATATTTTTAATGCAATTTTTTGTTTTTGAACATAAGAACAGTAATAACATGTATGATATACCGTTGGAAAGCTAAAGATTTTAGAAAAAATATTATGTCATACACAAGCTGTTAAAAGTTAGTAGAGAGTGATGAAAAGCCGATAAAACTAAATGATTATTTTAGATAAAAATATAATAGAATTTTTAAAAAAACACATGTTTCTATATAAATTCCATTTGATTAATTCTTTAATGGTTTCAGTCATTTTTATTTCTAACTGTATTTGAAAATTACAGTAATCGATAACAGTAAGTGAAAGTCGTGTGTTGCCCGCACCAGATTTTTTTTTCCTAACCTTTATTTAAAACTTTTTAAATTTATACCAAAAGGGGAAATAAGTAAAAGTTATTTGTTATTCGCACTACATTCACTTTTAAAATTTAATGAACGAGAAAGCATTTATTTCTAAAACGTTTAGCTTTCCAACGGTGTATTATACATCTATTATAAAATATAACAACTGACTAACCAAAACTAAGCTTAAGAATTTTTTTTTTTTACGAAAAAAGCGCCTCCGAGTAGTATTGTAAAGTGATGGGGATGAAAGAATACGAACTAGTGGGTTTAAGTAGGCTGGTAATTTAGATTTAAGAAGGTTAAATATATTTCGGGCTAAGTCAGCAATTAATAAAATATTAAAGTCTCTATACCCATCTCACATCTTTCTACAATATATTAGTAATGTTATTGTTAAAGCAAAAAAAAAAAAAAAAAAAAAAAAAAAAAAAGATTTCGAATAATCATTCGCAATGATCAATTTTGAACTCGTTAGAAATTTTTTTTAGTTTAACATAGATTAATTTTTTTTTGACCGTTTAAGGGGAATATATTGTTAAAACCTACAATTTAAAAAAAAATCTGGTGCGGGCAACACACGACTTTCACTTACCTCCATTTTTAAAATCAATGAAAGAATTTCTATTATACTATTATTTAAAAAAATTACTCAGTTTTATCTTCTATTCATTACTCTCTATTAACTTTTAAAAGCTTGAGTATAAGATAATATTTTTTCTAAAATCTTTAGTTTTCCAACGGTATATCATACATGTATATTACTGCTCTTATGTTCAAAAACAAGACATTGCATTAAAAAAATATTTTTTTCTGTTTTCTCCTTCAGTTGGGTATCGAATTTATTCAATTTATATATTTACCTGTTTTTCATCAGCGGTAACAAGATAATATAGTTATTTTTATAGAATCAACAAAATTAAAGGTACTTTAGATAAAGAAAATTTAAAATATCGGCATTTAAGCCCTATCTGACCATTTTAATCCAAATAAAACCTACATGATATTAAAGCCCATTAAATTTTACATCGATATAGGGAGTTTAATCAAAATCGTCGGAACCGTTTTCGAGAAAATCGAAAAATGGAGCAAAATGCATGGTATAAAGTGGTTCTTCTGGTAAGCTCATTTTGACGAAAAAGATTTTGTAACGTCTCGGGCATGGATTTGTCTTAAATATGAAATTTCAGTTTCATAGGACTCAGGTTCATAGGTTTCCACCCGGGAGTTACCACACACACACACACACACACACACACACATACCTTACTATATATAGTAAGTAAATGTAAAAACATAATTTGTATTATGGTTTAAACTACAGCGATAAAGGGATACCGTGCGAATGTACAAACAAGATTATGCCAGACATTTTTTACTCTTTACAACGACCCCATAATTATTTTAATATAATTATGAGGCGTTGATTAAGAAGAAGATTATACGATAAGCCTAAAAACGATCCAGCTCGGGATAAATGACTGATGGGAAAAGCGATATACCAGCGACCAGCGACCATTACAAATCCTTTTTTTGCCAGCCTAACATCATTCTCGATTTAATTACAGCCTGCCCTAGCGTGTTGTTCACTCCTTCAGCGATCACTAATCATCTGTCCACGCTCATTTCTCACTCCCTACCACTCCACTTTTGGGAAGTTTTTTTTATCTTATCTCTTTAGTCATTTTCATGCGTGTATCATGTCTACAGTGATATTTGTATCTGTTCCAGGTGTTTTTTTTTTTTCAGAGGCAAACCGGCAGATAATTAGAGTATTAAACTTTGAAGACAGATTTCATAAAGTATTCTCTACATATGATGTTTACTTTCACTTACCTATATATGAAATATATAGTAAGAGAAAGTATTGCGATCTTTACGGTTTTCCTCAATTCAGTAACCCTGCAATGGGTGCATTTATTTATACGCGTACCATCTTGCGATACAACGCGTATTTTTATTACATAATATAAATTATGTTACAGAACATTATGTTACATAAAAAATGAAATAAGTTAAATAAAACTAATAAATATAAACTGATAAATTAATCATTTGTTATAACGAATTAACTAAATAATTGACTAAACAAAGAAACCAGAAACAAATAATAAATAATTCATTTGTTATAACTACTTAACGAAATAATACAAACTAGTATTGGGTTGATGCAAAATTAATGCAGGTTTCCTCTATTGCAATATCTTAATTCCAATTGTGTAAACAAAGCTAATCCTAACATTGATCATTATTATACCAAAACAAACCTTATCTAATACCCTCTCTTTCACCATGAATTTGTTTAGTAAAATCGTTTTGTTCAGTGTGTTCAAAGGTCTTGAATCGAAAATGTCAAAGTGCGATTTTCGTCAAATTTATTTTTACGAATTTAAATTAGGGCGCAGCGCTGCGCAAACGGCTCGTAATATTAATGAAGTGTGGGGTCAGGGGGCTATTAATGAGTGCACGGTGCAGCGTTGGTTCCAGAAGTTTCGCAGAGGAGATTTCGACCTCGAAGACAAGGAAGGTCGGGGCCGTCATCTTGCTCTGGACAACGACCAGCTGAGGTCAAAAGTGGAAGAAGACCCAACCAAAACCACACGAGAAATGGCGGCGGAATTCGGAACTCAAAAATTGCAACGTCTTTGCCCAGCATTGATGAATCGGAAGGGGCCGATCCTGCTCCACGATAACGCCAGACCACACGTTGCACAACCAACGCTTCGACGACTGCACGAGTTGGGCTACGAAGTTCTCCAACATCCGCCTTATTCACCTGACCTCTCTCCTACCGACTTCCACTTTTTCAGGCATCTGGACAACTTTTTGAGGGAGAAAAATTTTCAAAACCAGGACGACATTGAAAATTCTTTTCGTGATTTCATTGAGTCCAGGGATTCGGATTTTTTTTCTGGTGGAATAAGAAAGCTTGTTGAACGTTGGCAAAAGTGCATTGATTCAGATGGAAATTATTTTGATTAAATATATATGGTTAAAGTAAAGATATGGCGTATTTACAATACCTACTAAAAACCTGCATTAATTTTGCATCAACCCAATATTAGTAACAGTGAAATTAAATGAAATAAAATTAATAATGAGTTATTGCCTGTTGCTATTTCTCTAATTCTGCATAGTCCACCGGGTCCACAAATTATTTTTTAAAAATAATTTTGTAAGAAGGTCACACTTGGAAGGCGGCCATTGGTCTCCGTTAAGTAGGACTGTTGAGATCAGTTTGTGTCTATGTTTGTCCAGTTTACTGCAATCGAATAAAAGATGGTCCTATGTCTGTTCGCTTTTACCGTCACACTTACAGATTTTGTCGTCAGTTAGTTTGTATCGAAATAAATAGCCTAACTGATACTCAAGCTTTTAAAAGTTAATGGAGAGTGATGAAAAGCCGATAAAACTAACTGATTATTTTAGATAATAATATAATAGATTTTTTAATAAAACACATGTTTCTATATCAATTCAATTTAATTAATTCTTTAATAGTTTCACGTATTTTTATCTCTGACTGTATGATAAAATCCTTTCATTAATTTTAAAAATGGAGGTAATTGAAAGTCGTGTGTTGCCCTCACCAGATTTTTTTATTAGCTTTTCATCACCCTCCGTTAACATTTAGAATTTTGTGTATATAATAGTATTTTTTTCTAAAATCTTTAACGGTATGTTATACATCTATATTTCGGTTTTAATGTAAAAAAAAAAAAAAAAAAAAAAAAAAGGCCTAAAAACATATTGCACATTTCTTTATTTGTTTATCGAATTTGCTCAACTTGCATATTCAGCCGTTATTTATGAATTTAAATAAGATGATATGCCTTATTTTTTTTTTAAATCTACAAAATTAAAGGTACTTTAGAGGAAGGAAATTTAAAGTATCGGCATTTGAGCCCTGCCAGACTTTTTCAATCACAATGAAACCTACATCATATTAAAGCCCATCAAATTTTACATCGATATATAGAGTTTAATCAAAATCGATAAAGCCGTTTTTGAGAAAATCGTAAAAAGGTGCAAAATGCATAGTATAAAGTAGATCTTCCGGTCAGTTGATTATGATGAAAAAGATTCTGTAAAATCTGGGACTTATAGTTGTCTTAAATATGAAATTTCAGTTCCATAGGACTTCTCGTTTACGCCCGAGAGTTACCACACACACACAGACCTTTTTGAGGGACTTAAAAATAACATAGGTCATAATAATAGTTCTTATATTATCTCGGAAGTCCTCACAGGTTATGCTATATGTAGGGTTGTATAAGGTAATGTGAAGTTATGAAAATTGGATGAATTTGATGAAAAAATAAAATTTACATGAGACCGTCATTATGAGAAAAATAACGAGTCACAGCAGCAAATTGTAAGAGGTTCTCAATATCCTCGATCATTATAAAGCCCACCTACTCAAAATATGGATATGCTAAATCCTTTCCCATAATAAAATAAAATGGGTATTCGCTAACAAGGGATTTCCGTTTCTACGAATGGACCATTAAAAAGAAATATCGCTCATATGACTCTACCAACGATAATGATATATATATTTTTTTTAATTAACAAGTCATACAATACATTGCTATATATTTTTTGGACTAATATATATATATATATATTTATATAAAGTGGTGATATAGGATTAGTTTCGAATAACTTTTAACCAATTTATCCCAAAAATAAGAAAAATTAATCATTATTATTAACAAAAATAAAGCAATTATACGTTAGTGTCACATGACAACAAAACGGTTTTTAAAATTAATTTATCAAAAAATAAATTTTCACAATTAATCTAATAAACACAAATCATCTTCAATTAACAAACACTTGAACCTTATTAATTAATAAAAATAAAATAATAATAAATATCTCGAGGTTAAAACACTGCTGTTCCCCAATGGTACAAAAAAAAATGACTAATTCACGTTGACATATAATTAATTCACTATAGAACATTTGTATGTCTCTGTATACATAATAAATTTTATTTTCCCTAAAATTTTGAATGGTTAACACTACTTCTTTTTAATAAACTTGTTACACTGATAAATAAATAGATGTTCTATGGTTTAAATTGCTAAATTCTAAAATAACCTTAAGTACCTTCTAATTCCTTTATTTGAACTAACTGACCACATCTTGTCTTCCATATAAAAATAATTATATAAGAAATAAAAAAAAACACGTAATAACTTGCATTTAGCACTTTTATACGCTTATCTCAATAACGATTTGATTAAACTCCATATATATATAAAATAGGTAAAATTTAATGCGAATTAATATAATGGATTTTTTGTTCTTATTGTAATACTCTGACTGGACTTTAATGTCGAATTTATTTTTTTGCAAAGGTACAATTCATTATTTATTAAAAAAAATGTGGTTAGCATAACAGCCTTCTATGACAAGGGTCTCGGGTTCAAACCTGCATGTTACCCTAGGATTTTTTAATGGGAGTAAATACCGTCCTTCGTATAGTACGTTAAATGGTGGTGCCGAGCCTGTGCGATGCCAGGTATTCGTAAAAGATCTCTATCCTAATTAAACCTGGATAGGCAAATTTTAGGACTCTGACTCTTGCATCGTCAGATTAGCCAAAGTAGCAAAAGGTGACGTTAAATGAATAAAAAAATCAAAATCATATCTTATAGCTGTAAAAGTTAATGGGAAGAGGAAAAAAGGAGACAAACTAAGTGATTATTATAGATAATAATTTATATTGATTGATTATTTAATTTGAATCACATGTTTCCATCGAAACTCAATATATTTTTATAACCTTTTTATCATGTCTACTTTATTGAAAAGTGCTTAAATCGATGTTAACAACGGAGATAAGTGAAATAGACCATTTTATGGATTTCAATTTTATTCAGAGCCAGTAGATATATGTCATCCGCCGAATTTATGTTCCTAAAGTATCTACCACTTATTACAATAAAATAATGATATACAATTGGGAATTTCAATGACAAAGTTTCCAGTACAGTCGTGGAGGCAGGAGAATATTCAGGACCCCATTCCGCAAGGCATTAGGTGACCCTCGATCGTGGAGGGGTCCGAATTAGGACCCGCCAGCTCTGACAAAATGTAAATGGTAAAGAAAACAAAGAGGCCCCCCCACCGACCAATTTGCAATTCCCCCACCGTGAATATGTATAAGGAGCTCTTTCCCTTAGCCAGGATAAACCGCAAGTCTTTGTCTTTCCTCGTCTTTTTTTCCTTTCTTTTTATTAATGGTATGCTTTAAATTGCTGAGATTCGCAGAGAGAGGGGGCGTCAAATTGAAATTTCCTTCGTGTTCATTGAAACATATAAATTACTTTTTTATTTTATTTTATTTTTTTAACAAGTACCCATTGTAATTGATTTCGAGTTCATTCACTGGCACATACTTTTGAGAAATGTTTATTTTAAAACACTCGAGTATAGCTGTTGTTGTTGTTTGAGGTTTTGAAGCGTAAAACCCAGGGGTCATAAACGCATATAGTTCTCTTTAATTAAAAAATCTGGTGCAGGCAACACACGACTTTCATTTACCTCCGTTTTTAAAATCAATAAAAGAATTTTCAAATACATTTAGAGGTACAAATACGTGAAACTATTAAAGAATTAATTAAATTTCATTTATATAGAAACATGTGCTTAAAGAGTTATTTTTAGAGAATCAACAAAATTAAAGGTACTTTAGAAAAAGAAAATTTAAAATATTTCCGCATTTAAGCCCTGTCAGACCATTTTAATCCGAAACCTAAATGATATTAAAGCCCATTAAAGTTTACATCGATATAGCGAGTTTAATCAAAATCGTCAGAATCGTTTTCGAGAAAATAAAAAAAAAGTGCAAAAAAAGTATTGGGTTGTTTTACATGAAATGTCCGTTTTTATAGTTTCTGAAATAAATAAAGGATTTTGCAGGTCTCTGTTGTTTTCTTCCGAATGTTTACATATTTAAAGTAAACAGTTACTAATCCTCTACCTTTGTATTATAAACATTAGCTTCCCAATCAATTACCCACTTTTTAGTTTACCTCCAAATATGAACATGGAAACACGCGATTTTCGAGTAATACTTTTGTACGAGTTTAAACTCGGCCATTAAGCAGCTGAGGCCGCTAGAAATATTTGCAAGGCGTTTGGGGAAGGGAGTGTTGATGAACGGACCATTCGCCGTTGGTTTGCTAAATTTTCAGCTGGGGATACCGACTTGAAAAACTTGCCCCGAGGAAGACCTCCGTCCGTAATAGACAACGATGTCCTCAAACATACAGTAGAAGGAAACCCCTACCAAACAGTTAAAGGACTCTCAGCACAACTAAATGCAAGTGCGTCTACCGTTTCCAGACATTTAAAGTGTATTGGGAAAGTAAAAAAGCTCGATACATGGGTACTTCATGATCTCAGATTTTCAGATTTCGTTTCACTTCAAAGCTCAGAGTTTTTCAGTTCGGGGATAAAAAAGTTAGTGTCACGTTGGGAAAAATGTTTAGAAAAAGAAGGTAAATACTTTGAATAAAATTATTTTGTTTTCATATCCTATTTTTAAGTTATATCCTAATATAGTGATTTAAAAATAATAAACCATTGTGCAATAATTTACAACACATATGTATTTAATCCTTGGATTGAGAGGGAACTGAAGATGACCGACGCCCACTCTTGCTCCCACACAGGGAAACGTCTGAAAACTTAATGAAGGGTTTAAGGCATGAGCTAAGACTGTTAGCTCTTGAGATGTCGGGATTAATTCGGAATATATCTTCCGCCAAGTTTGGGCTATCATTCTCTCTAATTGTACTCAGGGACTTAACTAAACTTAGTCAACTCAAATTAATATCAACTCAAGGAACACATTCCTGGATTTGTGGAAATAAAATGTTCTGCGCGCTTCATCACCATAAATGTTTTCAATCAGCGTTCTTAAATAGTTGCAGTGGAAGTAATCGCAAAGGATCTATAGAAAATTTATACATTCCAACACTTGTTCGATAGCATACGTTTGTTATTTTATAAAATCTTTATTTATTGTAATTTACAACTGTATTATACAACAAAATGAGTAAATTTGCAGAGTGAAAAAAAGTCCTGAAAATATCTTATAGTAGGTAGCTCTTCACTAACTTCTACCTTTATCAAAATTCAAAATCAATAAATTAATAAAAAATAGTTCAAAAATGTAGAATTTTTGATAAAGAACATATTGATGAGAGATCGTTCAACGATTTATTCATATTCTAATTTATTTTAGGGAGCGGCGTGGTCTAATGGAGTAATGTTCTTCGGGTCCTGGGTTAGAGTCCTGGCTGTTTTCAGAATATTATTTACTCTGTTATTTCAGTTGGGAGCAACCTTGAGGTATGAAGGCAATCCTGTGGCAGATCCTTTAAAAAGTGGGTACCCAAAATGGAGGAAAAACCTAGCGGACGTTGTCCTAGAAACAGTACGAATCTCTATGTGTTCTGAGCCCAAGTTATGGGCCCTTGTTCATGGGTTGAAGAGGTAAGGTTTTTTTTAAGTAAAAAAATATAGTGCGAGCAACACACGACATTCACTTACCTTGACTATTAAAATCAATTTAAAAGCTATTAAATATACTTCAATTTGAAAAATATTTGAAGTTGATTTTAATAAAACGTTTATTCATTTTCGTTGGAAACATCTGATTTAGATTAAAAAATATAACTATATTAAATAGTTAATCAGGATAAAACCTACACGATATTAAAGCCCATTAAAATTTACATAGATATAGCGAGTTTAATCAAAATCGTCGGAACCGTTTTCGAGAAAATCGAAAAAAGTTGCAAATTGCATAGTATAGAGTGGCTCTTCTGGTAAGCTCATTTTGATGAAAAAGGTTTTGTAACGTCTCGGGCGTATGTTTGTCTTAAATATGAAATTTCAGTTTCATAGGACTTACCGTTTCCGCCCGGGAGTTACCACACACACACACACCTTTTTTGGGGGACTTGGTTATTTGGACTCAGGGGACCCTAAAACGTGTATTTCCGTTGAAAACTTGAATTCGAAAATTTTCACGATCGCAATACTTCCCCTTAATATATATTGAAATCACATGAGACAGACTAAGTTTGAAAATGAAAAAAAAAAAAATAAATAAAAAAAAAATAGAATGATGATAAGAGTACTTTGTTCATTCTTGGTCTGTACAATACATGACCTAAGTAGCATTGAACATTCTTAACATAATTCACGAGTTTTATATGAACAGATACTGTAGCGCATTATAAGAAGGAAGTTTGGAAAGGAATCTCATGCCTAATGTTTTATTTGTATTGTATTGTATTTATATATCAAAATAAATAATAACGTCCGTTTAGAACCGTTACTGGTAATAATAAAAAAAAAATAATAATAAATAGATATAAAATGTATAATTTCTAATAAATAACATAATGAAGAGAAGAATTTATTATATTCTACTATATTTTAAGGAGCGGTATGGTCTAGTGGATAGAGTAATGTTCTTCGGGTCCTAGGTTCGAGTCCTGGCAATGGCAGGATATTATTTATTCTGTTATTTCAGTTGGTATGGAGAACCTCCTTGAGCAGACCCAGCCGTTAAAAGTGGGTACCCTAAATGAAGAAAAACCCTAGCGGCAGTTGTCCTAGAAATATTATGAATCTATAATGTACTGAGTCCAGTGGTCTTGGTCATAGGTTGAAGAGGTAAAGCTTATTTTAAAAGTAAAAATATATAGGTTAGGTAAAAGTTATCTGAATGTTTCCATTCGTCCAAATTACTGAAAGTGCAAAAACCGACACGTAGAATCAGAGGGATTCCTGACCCCGAAGTTATTTACGACGGTGAGATCCCTTTGTAGAGGAGATAGCCTATCAGGGGGCCTCTATACACCAACGGAATATCTCCCCATTGTTGTTCTCTCTAGCAATAAATAACATCCAGCGATAGCTTTATATACCTCTGTGTGTTCTGTCTTCGTGCCGATTTATCTGGAGGTTTAGGACACCTAGGGTGAAACCACTCCGGGCTAAGGATAACCTTCTTCTTATACTATTTTGTAGCTATTTCTTATTGTTGGATTTACAAACAACCCTATCGACAATTGAGACGTTGATTTCCAAAAGGTACTAAAGGACATTTCTTACGAAACGGATTTTTTTAAATATTTGTATTCTCGTCACTTTTTGTAATCTAAATTTTCTATTTTTTTTTTATCTAATGAGCTCTCAAGTCCTTAAAAAAAGCGATTTAAAAATTCGTCCATTTTCTTAAAGTACTAATTACGCATTTACGGTAGTTCCAATTCATACTAAAAAAATTCATTTCAAAACTTTAATATGACGTTATTAATATAGTAAAAATACAATGCTAGATTTTAATGCGAAAAGATTGAAATTAGGTAGTTTAATAATAAAGTAATGAGAGATTTTCGCGCTTCCTGTAAAATTTCCTAGAATGGATATAGTACCTTTTGGAAATCAATGCCTCAATTGAGACGTTGATTTCCAAAAGGTACTATATCCATTTTAGGAAATTTTACAGGAAGCGCGAAAATCTCTCATTACTCTATTATTAAACTAGCTAATTTGGGTCTTTTTGCCTTAAAATTTAGGATTATTTTTTTACTATCATAACAACATCATATTAAAGTTATAAAATGAATTTTTTACAATGATTTTAACCAAAAATAAATGCGTAATTAGTACTTTTAAAAAATGACCGCATTTCTAAATCGCGTTTTTTAAGGACTTGAGAATTCATTAAATAACATCAAATAGAATATTTAGATAAAACTAAATGATGAGAGCACAAATATGTAAAAATATCAATTTCGTAAAAAATGTCCTTTAGTACCTTTTGGAAATCAACGTCTCAATTGTAAACACGACATTCAAAGCTCAAAACGATAAGTGTCGTCGATAATCGTACGAAAGTGTATTTTCTTATTAAAGAAAAGCATATAAACATTAATCTGAAATGCAAACGGTTTAAAAAAAAAATGGCTAAACTAACTAGATATATTGATGATAAAAAATCTAGTCCGAGCAACAATCGAATTTCACAAGAATATCATCGAATATAGCAATATCAAATTGTTGTTTAAAAATTCTTTTATTGAAATTTACAACTGTACAATTTACATAGTACAAAACGTAAATGTGCTATTTACAGACAATTGGCTTGAAGAAGACATGAGAAGAATCTACTCAGCGGTAGCACTTCAATGTTTATTTGTTCAGCAGGTCTCGAGGCCACCGTATTTTCAGACGCCTCAGAGGATTATCGGGAATATATGTCGATGAGAGGATACGGACAAGCGGGTTTGTACGGGCGGGTAATTTGGAATGAAAGGAGGTGAATCTTTTTTGGGCAATTTCTGCAAATAGTGGGATATTCAGGTCTCTATAGATGAGTTCGTTGGTAACAAAGTAAGGAGCGTCTAGGATTAGACGAAGCATTTTGGATTGCAAGGATTGGGTGCGGGAGGAATTCGATGCCCCATAGCTCTATGCCATAAGTCCAAATAGGTCTAATAATGTTTGTGTAAATGAGTTCTTTAAAGTAAAGAGAGTTTTGATCGTTTGTCAAGTAAGTGTTTTAATAGTCGATATCTACGAGCAGTTTCTTGTCGTTTTAGTCTTGTATGAGGATTCCAAGTAAGACGTTTGTCAAGTTAAATTCCAAGGTATCGTATTTGTTCTAAATTGATGAGTGGGGTATGATTAAAAACCAACTGGACAGGAAGTCATAGGTTTACGTCGTTGTCAAATTTTTATAGACAGTAATTACATAAGTTAATGCGCTATTACATTACCTTTTACAACATTTTATATAACATGATATATTTCCTAAAATCTTAAGCTGTTTTACTGATTTACTAATGTCTGTTTTGTTTTCATCATAGTATTTTTATTTGGTTATATCTTTTTCTTTTTTTTTTTTTGGTTTATTTATTTATTTTTTTCTTTTCTTAGTTGGACTATTTTTATTTTTATTAATGCTAAGAAGATGATATGTTTAATTATATCCAATCTACAATTTAAGGGTACTTAAGAGGAAGAAATTTAAAAATATCTATTATTATTACAATCTACTATTACAATCAGAATGAGACCTAAATTATATTAAAAATAAAAAATCTGTACCTCTACAATTGAGGCGTTGATTTCCAAAAGGTACTATATCCATTCTGGGGAATTTTGCAGGAAGCGCGAAAATCTCTCATTACTATATTATTAAACCAGCTAATTTGATTCTTTTCGCATTAAAATCTAGAATTATTTCTTTAATATATTAATAAAACCATATTAAAGTTATGAAATAAAATATTCTGTTATGATTTAGAATGCAACTAAATGTGTAATAAGTATCTTAAGAAATTAATAGCATTTCTAAATCACGTTATTAAAGGACGTGAGTGTTCATTAGATACAATCAAATTCAAGATTTAGATGAAACTAAATGAGGAGAATATAAATATGTAAAAAAAATCAATTTCGTAAAAAATGTCCTTTAGTACCTTTTGGAAATCAACGTCTGAATTCATTAAGTGTCTTGGGTTCATTACGAATAGTGATTTGTACTGTTTCTAGGCCAACGGTGATGTTCGATGAGGTAATTAGGCCGGGATCACACTCAGCCGCCAGGTTTTTCCCCAATTCTGGGTACACACTTAATAGAGGTTGGGTCTGCCCCAGGACGGGTCCATACCCCAGAGTCGCTCCTTCGTCCAATTAACAGAAAAACATAATATTCTGTCATAGCCGAATTCGAACCCACAACTCGGAGAACAGTAAACTATCCACTATACAATATTGAAGTTCATACAAATTTCTCGATATACCACCTAAAAGTTAGTAACTTTTAGAGGATACAAATTTAAATTATAGGCATTCAAGCGCTGTCAGACTTTTCAAACAGATATTGATCCTAAAAGATATTGATGTAAATTATAATTTACATCGGTAGAACAAGTTTAATCAAAATCTATTCAACTGTTTTAGGGGAAATCGTAAACTGGTGAAAAATTCATGGTATGAAGAGGCTCTTCTGGTTAGCCGATTTTTATGAAAAATTTGCTGCATTATCTCGGGCATATAGTTGCGTTAAATATTAAAGTTCGTGTTAGACATATCATACACAGTAGGACTTGGTCATTTGGACTCAGGAGACCCTAAAACATTCCCTTTAGCATCTTATCTTATCTTTCATCACAACAAGACTGTCGAATATTTATACATTTTATATCTTCATTTAAATTAAAGGATGGGTATAATTAAAGATCTAATCGTACTGAGAGCTATCGAGGAATTAGCTCTGTGGTAGATTAGGTAAGGCAGAAGAGAACAGACCAAGAGAGACCCGGCTATGTTTTCTTTATCACGATGGCTACTCAGTTATTTAGCTAGCTAATCAGGCAGAGTAGGTACTGGAGGTCTTCCGGCTATCTTAGTCTAAGTCAGGGGCCAATCAATGTCTAAGGGTAGATAATATTATAGGGATTCTATTACGAATCTAAATACATAAAAATCTGGTGCCTACAGCACACGACTTTCACTTACTCCAGATAGAAAGATAATTTATAAAAGTTTCGTTGGAAACATATGTTATAGAAACACACGACTTTCACTTTTCAAATACAGTTAGAGATAAAAATACGTGAAATTATTTAGGAATTAATCAAATTGAATTTTTGAAACACGTGTTTTATTAAAAAATCTATTATATTATTATCCAAAATAATCAGTTAGTTTTATCTTCTTCTCATCACTCTCTATTAACTTTAGCCCTGTCAGACCATTTTTATCCAAATAAAACCTACATGATATTAAAGACCATTAAATTTTACATCGATATAGCGAGTTTAATCAAGATCGTCAGAACCGTTTTTGAGAAAATCGAAAAAAGGTGCAAAATGCATAGTCTAAAGTGCCTCTTCTGGTAAGCTCATTTTGATGAAAAAAGTTTTGTCACGTCTCGGGCGTATAGTTGTCTTAAATATGAAATTTCAGTTTCATAAGACTTACCGTTTCCGCCCGGGAGTTACCACACACACACACACACAGACCTTTTTCCGGGACTTGGTTATTTGGACTCAGGGGACCCTAAAACGTGTATTTCCGTTGAAAACTGGAATTAGAAAATTTTCACGATCGCAATACTTCCCCTTACTATATATAGTAAGTGAAAGTAAAAATAGTAATATAGATGTTATAATATACCCTTGGAAAGATAAAAAATATTATCTTACAGATAAAATTGTAGAAGTTGACGGAGAGTGATGAAAAGCCGATAAAACCAACTGATTGTTGTAAATAATAATTTCATAATTATATATCATGTAATTTTAAACATGTGTTTTCAACGATACTAAATAAACTTCTTTAATCAATTTTTTATTCAATTTCGTAGTTCTGAGATTTGAGGTCCGATCGGGTTTGGAACAGGGTGACTCCCTTTCACCTGTTTTGTTTAAATATAGCTTTAGAATATGTCATAGAAAAGGTGATGTGTACCGAGAAAGGCTTAAATATGGGTGACAAGATTCCGGTTTTGGGGTATGCCAATGATTTGGTAGTGCTAGGTGAAGACACGGAAAACATACAACTAAATACAAGTTTGTTAATAAAAACCGGTAAACAAATAGGTCTCGAATTAAATACCAATAAGACGAAATATATGATTAGTAACAGAAATGGTGGCGTTCTTGATACAATTAATTTTCAAGGCATACTTTTGAACATGTACAGAAATTCAAATATTTAGGTTCAATGATAACAAGAAAAAATGAAATCCAGGAAGAAATAAAGTCCCGGTTAAAGGTGGGAAATGTGTGTTATTATTCAGTTTCATAAATTACTTAGCTCGCGGCTTCTGTCTAAAAATTTAAAGGTTAGAATTTATAAAACTATTATTCTTCCGACGGTTCTTTACGGATGTGAAACGTGGCCGCTTACTTTGAAGGATGAACAACGTCTTAAGGTTTTCGAAAACAAGGTACTGCGTTATTATTATTTATTAGTTCTGAAATTGATTATAACATACAAGGTAATTGAATGTCGTCACGAGATTTTTTACATAGAGGCAAGTGAACGTTAAAATATAAGTAGACAAACAGTTGAGTTACATAAGACTTTTGTTGGATAAAATATATTGAATATAAGTGCCTCCAAAATATTTATACTAACCCATATTTCGAGTAACTACGTGAGAACGGATTAGAGGAAGACATGATGAATGGAGCTGGGACTATTGAGCTTGGTAGCTGCTGTCAATTCGGCCGAGGCAACCGATACCTGAAACCTGAAGCCCTACCCCCTCCAGGATCTAGGGTTACTCTTCAATGAATGGTCCCAATCTTGAAATATTATATTCCGCTCGGCTATGACAACTCTATTCCATTTCGGGGGTATTTGGTAAACAGTGAGGCATAGTGCGCTTCGATCTTAGCTATATTATAAAAATCTGGTGCGAGCAACACAAGACTATCTCTTATTTTGGTTAATAAAATTAATATTCAGTTTCTTTAGAAACATATATTTTAAATAAAACAGACAATCACTGATAGGTATTTATAGATCAAAATTTTTTCAAAGGGCTATAGTCTCAGAGAAAATCTTTATTTATAAAAATCTCGTGTCACAATGTTTGTTCGCTATAAACTCCGAAATTAATGAACCGACTTTGATCAAACTTCGTAAGTATCTGTTATTTGGTCCAACTTAAATGATAGGATAGTTTTTATTACTATTATAAATGGTTGAAAAATATATTTTTCTGAAACGTAAAACAAAATGTGTTTAACTGTGGCAACACTGGTCCCAATAACCTTCCCATATCTTCACATATGTGATTATTAATTCAAATATAAGTGTGTGTTGATTGTTTCTATGCGTTCTTATTTATAAAATATACATTCACATTATAGTTTCCATTTATAATAAAATACATATTAGTTGGCGACGAGGATGAGATAAAATATACATTCACTCCATAGGTTCCAAGATATTTATAATTGTATTAGATTAATTATAGTAATAGGTTAAGTTGTTTTTAAATCACTTTCCTCATCAACCATAATCCTAAATTTAGTCTAATAAGTTGCCATTTTATTCTGTTAAATATACAATAGCGATCCAATAGAAGTAGTCATACCCAAAATTACTCGATATATTTTAGCTGTAACGTAATCGTGGTATATAGTCACGTTTGCAACATAAATGTGATTGATATACATTGATCCAACGAATGGCAATATTTTCAATAAATAACAACTTTTATAAATGTAATTGTTAAAAATATGATATTTAAATTTCTATTTTGAAAATTTATAATAGTTGAGTAGTTGCTGACCGTTTTGAATATATGGTAAAGAAGTTGGTTGAGGGTGCAGCCACCAAGAAAACACGCCAGTAAGAAAGAAAAAAAAATGTGTTTTATTGGTAGTTCCTTTGTTACCACATCCCCAAACAACTGCTCCATCATATACGTTTTATAGTTATCACTCATAAAGGCATTTATGCAAATTTAAATAAAGACAAAATAAAATATTCGCGAGCAAAGCCGCGGGTTACAGCTAGTGTTTGTATATAAAAACTTAGATCATGATAATGGGACGCAATATTTGTTTGATACAAAATTAAGTTTTAATGGGGCGAAATGGATATTTAAAGTTAGATGTGAATTAGTATACCTCAACTATAATAGACTTTGGTCAAATAACAATGTGATGTGTTCGCTTTGTAATAGAAAAGAAGTAGAAAATACCTTTCATTTCCTCGCCACATGTCCCATTTTATCTGAAATTAGAATAAGGTGTTTCGGAAAGAATTATTTAAACACCGATGAAGTAATAAACTATCTTAATGGACAGAACTGGATGGCTGTGTATAAATTTTGTAAAATGGCATGGCCCTACATATATAAACTTATAAAAGAATTTAACTATATTTAAAAATTGTAACATATTTATATGTATTGTTATTGTTTTGAGCCTGATAATGAAATAGTTGAATCAGTGAGTGAGATTATTTTACTGTTATTGTGTAATGTATTGTATATGTATATAGTTACTGTTATATAAATTGTAAAATTGAACAGGTCGGCTCCGAACTAGACGGTCTAAAAGACCATAGTTCTATTAATGTTTTTTTATATGTTATATTTTTGTTGTAATATGCAGAAAGAAAAAAAAATTAAAAAAACAGTAATCTATCTATATTTTAAATTAGATCATTCGCAATTTTAGGCTGCTTCAACACTTACTAGACAAACGGTCAAACCTTCCTCTGAACTACAAAAGGCTCATCTACATGACTATTATAAGACCAATCTGGACTTACGGAGTAGAGCTTTGGGGCTCTACTAAACCATCAAATTCTTCCCGTATCCAATCCTTACAATCCAAAATCCTCAACGCTCCTTACTTTGTCAATAATAAACTCATCCAAAAGACTTGAATGTTCCTTATGTTACTGATTTAGCCCGGGCTAGGTATGAATCCTTCCATGAAAAACTCCATTCTCACTCTAACCTACTAGTTTCGATCCTAACATCCTCTTCGGTCCCTAATAACCCTCGGAGGCGTCTGAAAAAGAGATAGCCCCGGGATCTTCTAGTTTAGAATATTTTTAGAGTGCTCCCAATGGATAGCTTCGATACATGTATTTCATGTCATTGTATTATATAACTATCACATTTAATTCATGTATTTTTTTTAATACAGTAGTAAATATATATAAAAACGATTAAAAAAAGTAAATAATATAAGAATATGAAATTGTTATGTAAAATAATCCCTAAAGTGTATGCCCTATTCGTCACTTCAGCTTTACAACGGTATATTATACATATGTATTACTATTCTTATGTTAGAAAAAGATAAAATGTACCTAAAAACATATTTTTGCCCTTTTTTCCTATAGTTGGATATCGAATTCGTTCAACTTATATACCAATGCTAACAAGATTATATGTTTTGTTTTTTTTTTAAATCAATTTATCAACAAAATTAAAGGTGCATTATAGGAAAAACATTTAAAATAAGGGCATTTAAGCCCTGTCGTACTATCAGAATAAAACCGACATCATACTAAAGCTCATTGAATTTTACATCGATATACTCAGTTTGATCAGAATCGTTTTGGAAAAAAACGTAAAAATGTTGTAAGCCGATTTTAATGAAAAAGTTGCTGTAACATTTCGCGTCTATAGTTGTCTCAAATATGAAATTTTAGTTTCATACGATTTTACGATTTCGCTCAAGAATTAGTACACACGAGCACACACACACAGACCTTTTTGAGGGACTTGGTCTGGAGTAGAAAATGTTCACGATCGCAATACTTTCCCTGGATGTTTATTTCATATATAGGTAAGTGAAAGTAAAAATACTATGCATGACATTACAATAGTGGAGTCGTTACAAACAAGAAATTTTCGCGGACACTCCGATCCAATTATTTCAATGTTAAGGACCTCGAAATCCTAAATATATACATTTAAATGTAAATCACGTACATTTCATGCGAAATACCACTACAAACTCGGCCTAGCGAGGATATGAAAATTAAGAAAAAAATAGCCAGGCTCTATTTTAAAATGTTAGAAAATGGACAATTTTAAGATTGTGAGAACGTTTCAATTTGTCTGTGTATAGCGTCTGAAACTTATCAAAAGCCTTTATAAATACTGTTCATAAAATTAATTTAAAATTATTTTCTAATAATTTATACCGATCCCGAACATGGTCCAGAGCCGAATAATAAGTCGTTAGAGATAATAAAGATAAAGAAAAATTTCCATAAACTTAACTCAATATTTTAGACATCATATTCATGGTTATTTAGTTAAATAAAAAACTCCATAAAAAAAAGGCAAACATAAAACGTTGCAAAAAAAGACAATATGGAAGAGGGATTTATTACGGTTTTGCTAAAACAGCAATATTGAATTCTCCCCTCACAATTCCATATATCTCTTTTAATGATTCTAAAGTTTTTTTATGCGAAATATATCATATTTTACATGTTAGAAAATAGAAAATAATAGAAAAACATTCCCAGTTTTTAGATAGCTCGAAAAAATAATTTTCTTTAAATGCAGCTTTTCGTTTTTAACCTAGACTTAGTGGCATTCCTTCCATGACAAACTCCATTCTCACTACAATCCATCAGTTCCAATCCTTGCTTCCTCTTCGATCCCTGATAATACTCCGAGGCGTCTGAAGGCTACAAGACCTTCGGTTTAGAATACTTTTAGATTGCTGATACTAGGTTGTGTCTCTACAAGTATTTCATGATATTTTTCTATATTACCATCACATTTAGTTGATTTTTTTTTTTTTTTTTAATACAGTTGTAGATATCAATAAAGATGGGAAAAAAAAAAACCTAGAATTATAACTAAAGACCGAATTTCCGTGTAGTAAAAACACCTAAACGGTCGTTAAATGAATAAAAGATACGTTAAACGATAAAAAAAAAAAAAAAAAAAACGCCTTACGTTAGACGGATGTGTTTATTTATTAAAAACTACTGAATTCCAAATATTTCAGTTCATTTCTTCTCTTTTGAACTAATAATTTGATCTAAGAAAAATCGTAAAATAAAATTTTAAATATTTAATTGTATATCTAAAATTTGGTTCAATCGAGTGTTTATTTATTTATTTTTTATTCCGCATCTACCCCTTTCGGGTCATTAGCGGGTCTTGATTCACTGCGTTTATATTGAGTTTAACAGACCAATGACTCTAAAAAACTGAAAAAAAGTCTATAAATTGTGTCCTCATCATTTCTTAATGCTTCTTTTAAGTTTGGAGGTATGTTATGTCTTGTTCTGTTGTCAGTGTACAGTGTGCATGATGTTACAATGTGTTTTATGGTCAGTGTTCTGTGATATGTATCACAGAATGGCGGATCCAGGCCTCTCATTAAATATCCGTGTGTAAAGGCTGTATGGCAGTATCACAATATGCAATTGTGATATTAAAATTTAACACTCAAATTTATCTCAAAAGTGAAAAAAATAAAAATAAAATAAAATCCGACCAGTTTATCTCTCCCCCCCCCCAAAAAAAAAGAGAAAAAAAAAGGAAAAGGAAAAACGTAATTTCGGGCTGCATAAAATTGTAACATTCATTATTCATGATGAAAAAAAAAATTAATAAAAATAATCTTATATCGTCAAGCTACAACTTACAAGAGATGTGATTTCCTGATACAGTTGCCTCTCAAACCCTTCAGTCTCACATCCAATCCATTGAAGAATAAATGTCACAAATGGAGAAATAAAATCAATTCCCGATAAATCCCATCAATAATTTTTACCCTTGGACACAAAGCAATGACTACCTGTCTTACTGTATCCTTTAGCAACATTCCACTAACCCCTATCGAACAGATTCGTTATCTTGGACTCCATCCTGACAAGCCTTTTACTTGGAATCCTCCAAAAAAATACGTTTACCAGAATTTTTTTTTTTTTTTTTAGTAATAACAATTTTTTTATTGAGAAAATTTTACAATCTGTCCCAATTTGGACATTAATAGTATTGCTGAATGATATCAAACATACTACATTCATACAATATTTACACAACATAAAATTACAATAAAATATATACACAATAATGAATCAATACAAAAGTCAATAATTCACTTATACCTATATACACATACACACACTCATACATACATCACATTGAGTGGAGAATCTAGCCAGTGCTAGAACTCCAATATATTTACAAAAGGTCGCGGGGCCACTGCCGTTTCAACCTTCTAGGTGGGTTGTATGGATGAGTGGAGCTGGATAGGGATTGAGCTAAAGGATTAGGATGATGAATGAGGTTCTGGTGGAATTTGGAAAATTTGGATGGAATTAGGTCTGAAATAAATGGAACATTAAGGTCGTGGTGCAAGGTATAATTGGAGACATAATAAGGAGCATTTACTATTGTACGGAGGACTTTGGATTGAAAGGATTGAATGCGTTTGATGTTAGAACGTTTAGCTGTCCCCCACAGTTCAAGTCCGTAGGTCCAGATGGGCTTCAGTATTGTCTTGTAGATTAATAATTTGTTTTCAACTGTAAGTTCAGATTTTCTGTTGAGTAGTCGGTATAACTGTCCGAATCGTCGGTTGAGTTCTTGTCTTTTAAGTCTTGTATGTGGGTTCCAAGTCAATCTTTTGTCTAACAGTAAGCCAAGATACCGGACTGTATCTGAGAGAGGAATCGGTAATGAGTTGAAATAAACTGGCGGACAGGATTTTCGTCTAAGAGTAAAGGTTATGTGTTTACATTTGGCTTCGTTCACCTTTACACGCCAGTTATTACACCAGTGTTCGATAAGGAAAAGGTGTCTCTGAAGGTTTAAGGATGCTGTTTCAGGATTGGAACTGGATGATAGGATGGCGGTGTCGTCTGCAAAAGTTGCCAGAAAGGTATCAGGATGTGTAGGAATATCAGCAGTGTAAAGGATGTAGAGGATGGGTCCCAAGACGCTGCCTTGAGGAACACCGGCCTCAACGGGATAAAGGTTAGAAAATTCTTCACCACAGCGAACTCGGAAACCAGAATTAATGAGTAAATAAAGCATTTCTGGTGTTATTAGTATTCGATAATGAATATAATTTTCTAAAAAACGGATAAAGAATCATTGAAATCGGTTTACGAATAGCAGAAATATTTAGTATTTTGAACTTTTCTGTGGTAATATATCACTTTCCTTTGAATTATTTATAGTTTTTCATACTGTTTATACATCTAGAGACAGCTATATATAAACTGTTTTACCTAATATTTTTATTTTATTTATTTATTTATTTGACGTCACTTTATGCTACTATGGCTAATCGGACGTTGCTACAGTGGGAGTTCTAAATTTTTCCTATCCAGATTTTATTAGGATAGGGATCTTTAACGAGTACCTGACATCGCACAGGCTCGGGACCACCTTTTAACGTCCGCTCCGTAGGACGGCGTAACTAAGGATTTTTTACTCCCATTAAAAAATCCTAGGACCACCTGCGGGTTTGAACCCGTGACCTTTAGCATAGGAGGCTGTTATGCTAACCACCCAGCTACAAGTGATCCCTTTTTTCCTAATATAGTTATTTACTTACTACGTATATCATACTAAGGCAAGTGATAATTAAATTAGTCAGCTGTTTTAAAGAACAAGTTCTTTATATTGGTTTTTATTCCTTAATTTTAAGAGTGGAAAATGGTTTTTAAAAGCTTGGATGTTTATCCATTAAGCTTTCACAAGTCGGTAATTGCTGTTTATCGGAGAAAAGGAAAGGCCGCTAACCTCCCGCCCCGGGGGAGAAGGAAGAATCCAAAAGCAAAATCGATTCTCGAGTGGAAAATGGACTTCCTGGTTTCCCAGTTCTTTGTTCCCCCGGCTGCCATCCCAAAGGGGATTGTCGTCCGTCAATCAACCTATAGTCCGATGAATATCGATTGGAAATTAATTAAGGATTTTTGGAACGTTTCTCTTTAATATGCAAAATCAGAATCCACTTTATAACTTAATAAAATAAAATTGTAAAAGCATATTTAGAGAGTAATAAACTCCATTATGAGAAAAAAATTAACAATGGTTCATTATTTCCAAATAACTATATTAGAGTATACCTCCCAATAGGTTTGGTCACCGAGGAAGATAGACCATCGCCTCCGTAAGGAGTGGCCTGTAGGGTAACATATTGTAAATATATCTTTTGTAACTATTGTAAGTAATTAAGGAACATTAGTTATATAGTTTTGTTAATTTACTGAATATATACATTACCCGTATTGCCTAACAGGCAGGCAGGACAGGGCGGAAAAAAAAACAAAAAAAAAAACAAAACATAAATTATTATTATTTTTCACTTTTATTAGAACTCAAATTAAATATTATAATTTAAATGTTATTCTTGCAATAAATGCTTTATTTATTCATATTAGAGTATAACTTCTTATATAGATGTTTATAGCGGCTACTTTTAACTTTCACTTAACTATAGATGAAATATATAGTAAGGGAAAGTATTGCGATCGTGAATATTGTCTAATTCCATTTTTCGACGGAAATACACATTTTAGGGCCTCCTGAGTCCAAATGACCAAGTCTCGCAAAAAGGTCTCTGTGTGTGTGGTAACTCCCGTGCGATAACGAAAAGTCCTAAGAAACTGAAATTTCAAATTTAAGACAAATATACGCCCGAGACGTTACAAAACCTTTTTCATCAAAATGAGCTTACCACAAGAGGCACTTTATACCAGTTTGCACCTTTTTACGATTTTCTCGAAAACGGTTCCGATGATTTTAATTAAACTCGCTATATCGATGTAAAATTTAATGGGCTTTAATATCATGTAGTTATCATTCTGATTAAAATGGTCTGACAGGGCTTAATGCCGATATTTTACTTTTTTTTTTCTGTAAAGTACCTTTAATTTTGTAAAAATAAATATATTATCTTCTTACCACCAATGAAAAACACATAAATATATAATTTGCCCGAATTCAATATCTAAATAAAGGAGAAAACTGAAAAATATTGTTTTAATGCAATTTTTCGTTTTTGAACATAAGATCAGTAATATACATGTATGATATACCGTTAGAAAGCTGAAGATTTTAGAAAAAATATCATCTCATACACAAGCTTTTAA
The DNA here is from genome assembly GCA_023052935.1 of Piezodorus guildinii. NCBI lineage: Eukaryota > Metazoa > Arthropoda > Insecta > Hemiptera > Pentatomidae > Piezodorus > Piezodorus guildinii. Next base: position 149,089,987 of record CM041296.1, on the reverse strand, counting down.
AAGTTATTGGAGAGTGATGAAAAGAAGATAAAACTTACTGATTATTTAAGATAATAATATAATAGATTTTTTAATCAAACACACGTTTCTATAGAAATTCCTTTAAATTATTATTCCTTTAAATTTAAGATTAATTCTTTAATTGTTTCACGTAGTTTAATCTCTGACTGTATTAGAAAATCCTTCCATTGATTTTAAAAACGGAGGTAAGTGAAAGTCGTGTGTTGCCCGCACCAGATTTTTTCCATTGCAATATGTCATAATGGTTATAGATCGAGCGGCAATTTCCGCCAAAGACGTCTGTACACCAGTGGTTCGATAATTCCGCCATTTTAAGTAATTCCATGGCTTCCATTCTAGTTGCTCATTGGCCCGCTACAACTGTAATAGTCCCGGCTAACGTTACTCTACAGATTCGCGCCAAATCGAAACTAAATGACTTCATAAATTATATTTCTACATGTATAATATAAAAGTTGTAACTCATGGCTTTGCTCCACAATATTTCAAGTTTATAGTTGAAACTACTCATAATTACTCATTACATTAGAAACACTTTTAAATATAATCACTGTTTATCGTCACGTTAGTAGCATAAATCCGAATGTTTTACGAACGTAGTTTAAACCTTCCGAATGAAATATCGGTTTTAAATTAAAAATAACAAGGTGCGGGCAACACACGACTTTTACTTACCTCCGTTTTAAAAATCGATTAAAGAATTTTCAAATACAGTTAGATATAAAATTTAGTGAAACTATTACATATTTAATTAAATTGGCTTTCTATAGAAACATGTGTTTTATTAAAAAATCAATCATATTATCATCTAAAATAATCATTTAGTTTTATTAGCTTTTTATCACTCTTTATTAACTTTTACAAGCTTGTGTATTAGATATAATTATTTCTAAAATCTTTAGCTTTTCAAGGGTATATTACACATGTATATTACTGCTCTTATGTTCAAAAACAAAAAAAGGCGTTAAAATAATATTATTTCAGTTTTCTTCTTTAGTTGGGTATCGAATTCATTCAATTTATATATTTTATTTACCTGTTTTTCATTAGTAGTAACAAGATAATATAGTTATTTTAATAGAATCAATAAAATTAAGGTACTTTTGAAGAAGAAAATTAAAAATATCGGCATTTAAGCCCTGTCAGACCATTTTAATCAAAATGAAACCTACATGATATTAAAGCTTATTGAATTTTACATCGATATAGCGAGTTTAAACATAATCGTCGGAACCGTTTTAGAGACAATCGAAAAAAGGTGCAAAATGTAAGGTATAAAGTGGCTTTTGAAAACTGGAATTGTAAAATTTTCACAATCGCAAAAAATTTATTTTACTATATATAGTAAGTGAAAGTAAAAATTGGTTTTTATATTTAACAACTTAGAGGTTGATTTTTTTCAAAACTCAAGACGGTAAGGGGAATCTGTATTAAAAATTTCTGCTTAAAAACCACAGTCATTTTAAAGGTACTGCGATGAAGAGAAAAGTGACATTCTTTTATGAATATAGATTACACAGGGTGATACAAGAACAAGTTCACGCGTAACGGCAAAAAATCGGGTTACAATTTTCTGCTGAGGCTCAATATGTGTGGGAGCAAAAACGAGCAAGGGACCCTGGGCAAAGTCCAGCAACATTTGCGCAAGAAAACCACACATACACGAAAAAAAAGAAGAAGGAAACAAGGAAAAAAAAAACAAAGGATCTTTTTTATTACGCACATGCGGTTGAAGGACGAGAGGGCTTACACCTGAATTTGAATACGAAATGAGTCCAGCGAAGGGGACAGGGGGAGGTGAAACGCAACAAAAAATTAAAGGTCTCCCTAAAAATGAGCATTCCTATTTTATTTCTTCGTTTTAATACTCGCCACGTCCGGGCCGGGATAAAAAAGTCGTAGTAGACTATCTCTTCTTTCTAAGCGCTCATATTCCGAATAATGTAGGGCTAGAGGAATTAATGATAATTTTTATTTTCCCTTGACATATATATATATGAAATATTATATGTAAGGGAAAGTATTGCGATTGTGGAAATTTCCCAATTCCAGATCTTAATGGAAATACACGTTTTAGGATCTCCTGAGTCAAAATAACAAACTTGCTTAAAAACGTCTGTAAGTTTAGTAATTCTAGCGATTTTTTCACAAGACATTTTCACGACCCTTCTTCTAACTGTACATTTACATATTGTGTTGTATAATAAATACAGTTGTAAAATACAAAAAAAAAAAACTTTATTTCATAATTAATAAATTTTTTTTTTTTTAAATTCATTTATTGAAATTTACAACTGTATATTCATACATCAATTAAATATGCTACAATGATAATACACATAAAAAATACATGAAGAGAAACTGCCCATTGGCAGCACTCTAGTAGTTAATCTAAACAAGAAGGTCTCGAGGCCATCTTCTTTTCAGACGCCACGGCGGATTGTCGGGAATTGAAGTGGAAGCAAGGATTGAAACTAGTGGATTAGAGTGGGAGTGGAGTTTTTCATGGAAGGAGTGATACCTGGTACAGGCCAAAATTTATTTTAAAAGCGAGATAACTGATTGTCGTGTGTTGCCCACACCAGATTTTCTCTTTCTTTCCACTCATTGATTTTTTTTCTTAATATTTAATTATAAAAATCAAACAAAAATTAATATAATGCAGAATGTGGCTTCAAACTTTAACGTCGTTGTTATAGATAAATAATTTGTATTTATAAAGTAAAAAATCTTCACTATTAAAATCTTCTTCCAGTGACGCGACAGGCCGTGTATGCCCTGGGCCTCGCGGTGTAATTTCCTGGGAGATTACACTCACGTTTGGTGATGCATTTTGTAGTGTAGGGTCATCACTCCCTACGCCTAATTTTGTGAGTGGCCCCCATTTGGCTGACGGGTCTCACATACTTGGGGGAGAGGCTTTGAGTGAATCCCCATATAATTAGATCCTTATAAAAGCCCGGCGCGGGACTTGGATTCGAACTCACAACTTTAGCATGAGAGACTAGCGCGTTAGTCACTCAGCCACGGGCTCCCCATGTCACTATTTAAACACTTATAGATAATCCTTGATATTTTGATGGTAATATGTATATTAGCGACCGATCAATTATGTATGTATATATTAAATAATGAATGACTGTTATTTTCTGTATTATTAATTATAAAAGTTATAATATATATAAATCCATAAGAATGAGCTTCAGGTAGAATATAGAAGCATAAAAAGCAAAGATCTAAAAAAAGGAACGAAAGGGTAAAAAAGGTACTAGACGAGGAGCGCCCATTAACTGAGTAACATTATTGAGTACTTGAGTACCAGGTCCCGGTTAGAGTTTGAGTTTTAACCGTGTCGTTTCCATCAAACCGGAAAGCTGAAACAATCATAGGGATGGAAATTTCTTAATTTGTATGTAGATTCGGCCGGCGGTCCTGTCTGAACCCGGCCTCCTACCTTCGAGAAAATTCTACTCCATCCCAATCTACAAAGCGAATTAAATAGCGAGGGGCAAAGGCAGGCTCTTCCAATATCTCCAAGGAGGAATACATGAATATTATAAAGGATTAGAAATATATAGAAAGAAATAAAGGAAGAAAAATGAGGTAAAAAGTATAAAAAAAAAAAATCAAAAAAATCTGATGCCCATAACACACGACTTTTACTTACCCTCGTTTATATATACATTTAAGAATCATAAATATATTTAGAGTTGATAAAATATTGGTGCGGGCAACAAACCAGCTTTCACTTACCTCGAAAGTTGAAATCAATTAAAAAACTATTAAATATGCTTCAATTTGAAAACTATTTTAATAAAACGTGTGTTCATTTTCGTTGGAAACATATGATCTAGATTAAATTGTTAATCAGTAATAAGTTCATTCCACATTTGCCACTTTATATTAGCTTTTACAACTTTGTGTATTATTCTTATTATCAAAAGAACAAAACATATTTTTAAAAACAGTTTTGCCTTTTTCTCCTTTAGTTTTGATATGAATTCATTCTATAAGATGTACTAAACTTAATTAATTACGTTGACTTTCTATAGAAACATGTGTTTTATTTAAAAAATCTATCCTATTATTATCTAAACTAATCAGTTAGTTTTATCGGCTTTTCTCACTATTTATAACCTTTTACAAGCTTGTGTATAAGATTATATATTTTTTCTAAAGTCTTTCTGTTTCCGACGGTATATTATACGTCTTTATTACTGTTTTTATGTTAATAAAAACACCAAAATTGCAGAAAAAAAATATGTTTGCACTTTTATTCCTTTGTTAGATATCGTATTCGTTCATTTTATATATTTACTCTTTTTATACAAAGGCTCAAAAGATGAAATAGTTATTTTAATAGAAACTAAAAAGAAAAGGGTACTTTAGAAAAAAATAAAATAAATATCGGCATTTAAGCCCAGTCAGACTATTTCAATCAGAAACACATGTTTTCACCGACATTTAATTTAATTCTTTAACGTTTATTCAAGTCTATTATTTTTTTAAATTTATTTATTGGAATTTACAACAGTATAACAAGTATACGAACTTTGAATGAACATAAAAAGGCATGAAACACATGTAGAAGCTTCCTAATGGAAGCACTCTAAAAAACAAATAGAATCCGGCCTTCCTTTCAGACGCCTCGGGGATTTCAGGAATTGAAGAGGAAGTAAGGATTGGAGTTTGTGCATGGAATGAAGGATTGATACCTCGTACGGGCCAAATCAGCAACATATGGGACATTAAGATCTTTATGGATGAGTTTTTGGTGACAAAGTAAGGAGCATTGAGGATTTTTCGAAGGTTCTGGATTGGAGGGATTGGAATACGGAAAGAATTCGATGGTTTAGTAGAGCCCCAGAGCTCAACTCCGTAAGTCCAAATCGGTCTTATGATTGTCATGTAGATGAGGCCTTTTGTATTAAGTGAAAATTAGAACGTTTGTCAGTAAGTGTTTAAGTAGTCGAAACGTCGTGCAGTTTCTCTTGTCGTTTCAGTCTTGTATGAGGGTCCAAGTAAGGCGTTTGTCAAGGTGCAGTCCTAGATATCGGATCTGTTCAATCCGGGACAAGAGGAGTATTATTGAAGGAAATATGTACATGGACGTCTTAGGTTTACGACGAAGGGGTTAAGGTAATTTAGTTGGTTTGTAGGAATTTATTTTAATTCTCCAATTCTGACACTATACTTCAACAACTAAATTTAAAAATTCTTTCAGTTGATTATGACAACGGAGTTAAGTAGAAATTATGTGTTGCGCGGGACCAGATTATTTTTACTAAGATAAATCGAAATACTTTTTCCAACGACACCATGCCTACCAATTGTTAGCAACAACCATTCACTAAAATGAAATAAATATATATATTTCATTATATACATAATAATTAATAAGAAAAGAGGCGTTTTGTTGGCTTAGCATACTCCTAAATATTAGACATGACAAATATACGTTCAAATGAATGACTTTTACATGAAAAAGCCCTCAACATAAAAGAGAATTTTCACAAGAAATTAATTAAGTCAACATTTTGCGGGATTGAGAGAAGGAAGAGTGAAGAAGAGAAAAAGACTATCATTTATTCCAGAGAACCATTGTCCATTGTTTCATTCCCGCTCGCCTTTATTCAAACCGACATTATACTCCTCTCAAAAGCATTTCTCTCTCTCTCTCTCGGCCTACGCAATGCCGAATATTATATAATCCTTTTCGGAAAAAGGAAACCATTTATTTAATGTGGATTTCGGAATATTGAGGAAAATAATATGGTGCGCTTATCACAAGGCAGTGGTAGTATGAGCTATCATATAATTTATATTTATTACTTTCACTTACTATATATAGTAAGGGAAAGTATTGCGATCTTGAAAATTATCGAATTCCAGTTTTCAACGGAAATACCGGTTTTAGGGTCCCCTGAGTCCAAATAACCAAGTCCAGCAAAAGGTATGTGTGTGTGGTAACTCCCGGGCGGAAACGGTAAGTCATATGAAACTGAAATTCATATTTAAGACAACTATACGCCCGAGACGTGAAAAAACTTCTTTCATCAAAATGAGCCTACCAGAAGAGCCACTTTATACCATACATTTTGCACCTTTTTTCGATTTTCTCGAAAACGGTTCCGACGATTTGATTAAACATCGCTATATCGATGTAAAATTTAATGGGCTTTAATATCATGTAGCTTTTATTTGGATAAAAATGGTCTGACAGGGGTTAAATACCGATATTTTAAATTTTCTTCCCCTAAAGTACCTTTAATTTTGTAGATTCAATAATAATAACTAGATTATCTTGTTAACGCTGATTAAAATCAGGTAAATATATAAATTGAATAAATTCGATACCAAACTAAAGGAGAAAACGAAAAAAATATTTTTTTAATTGCAATTTTTCGTTTTTGAACATCAGAACAGCAATATACATGTATGATATACCGTTGGAAAGCTAAAGATTTTAGAAAAAATATCATCTCATACACAAGCTTTTAGAAGTTAATAGAGAGTGATGAAAAGAACATAAAACTAACTGATTATTTAAGATAATAAATAATAGAATTTTCAATAAAACACATTTTTCTATATAAATTCAATTTGATTAATTCCTTAATAATTTCACGTGTATTTGAAAATTCTTTCATTGATTTTAAAAATGGAGGTAAGTGAAAGTCGTGTGTTGCCCGCACCAGATTTTTTTTACTTTTACTTTCTAAATATGAAATATATATTAAGGGAAAGTATTGCGATCGTGAAAATTTTATAATTCCAGTTTTCAACGGAACTACACGTTTTACGGACCCCTTTGTCCAAAAGACCAAGTCCCGCAAAAAGGTCTGTGTGTGTGTATCGATGAGTGTCCGTGTGTTTGTGGTAAGTCTAGCACACGAATAAAAAGTCGTACGAAAACTTAAATTTCATATTTGAGATAACTATACGCCCGCGATGTTATACGAAATTTTTTCACAATACTCGGCTGACCGGAACTGCTACTTTAATCTCATTTTGCTTCTTTTTTTTTTTTTTTTTTTTGTTAACAACCGTTCAAACGATTTTGATTAAATTCGCTACACTGATGTAAAATTAAACAGGCTTTATCGCGATGTAGGTTTCTTTCTGACTGTAATAGTTTGACAGGGCTTAAATCCTCATCATCTTACATTTTCTTCCTCTGAACTACATTTAACTTTGTAGATTTGAATAAATAAACCATATAATCTTGAATCTTGTTAGCATTGATAAAAAAGGAGCTGGGATAAGTTAAAAGAATTCGATATTCAACGAAAGGATCAAAAAAACTTTGAAAAGAAACTGCACATTGTAGCAATTCAGTAGATATTCCGAACCCAAATGATATTTCCTTTTCAGAACCCTTGCACTGGCAGTATTGTAACTAGTACACGTAACGTAGAGTAGAAACGAAGTTTGTAATTTCTAAAATGTTTATATACTGTGTTCTAGACAAATTAGCAATATGTGGAACATTAAGATCATTGTAGATAGGTTTATTTGTGGCGAAGTAAGGAGCATTGTGGATCTTATAAAGAATTTTTTTATTAATTTTTTTGTTGTAATAATTTGATTTATTAAGTGATAATACATTCTGCCACCTACTGGGGCAATGAGTATTACAGCTAGAAAAAATCATTTATCCCATATGGACGATGCGAAAAAAAATAGAATAATTAATAAACACTAAACAAAGAAGGAATATATATATATATATATATACATAACTAAGATAAAATAAATAATATGTATAAAGAAAATAGGCCGCTATTGTTTCGGCATCCTTAGGAAAGCCTTTTATTTCCATCTACGCCCATAAGGTTGCGCGCCTCCACGTGGTGCGGCTGGATACTCTATTCTGAAAAGGCTAGGAATAGAGGAACTAAAACGAAACCCTCAAGGGCTAAATACCCTAGGCTATAAAAATATGGGTGGTTATGCAAAGCAATAAAAGAGAAGCTCGAAAGGTTAAAAATCAAGAAAATAGACTGCTTAGATAGAGAGCTTTTCGGGAAGAAAATAAAATAAGTTGGGGTTCTTACAGGAAAACAAAGAAACAGGGGAGAAAATGGACAAAGGAAGAACGAAGGAACAGTCCATGAAGATGAAAGAATATTGGAGAAAAAGGAAGATGAAAGATGTGATGAAGACAGGATGATATTCACGTGGTCCTTGAAGGCCAATTCGTGCAGACAAAAAAATCAATAAAAATGAAAATAATAAGAACCTTGTTCACATTTAAACCTATTAACAATATTTACAAACTGCCCATGGGATCACCGAATCAAACCCCGAGATCCACTAGTGGATGTCGAGGCACAATGCCAGGAGATCCCAGCGTCTCTCATTTAGCCGCGTCACTGGTCTTGAGAGTCAGTGGAGGCTGAGCGAGGGCGCTAGAGCCAATACACTCAGGGCATGAGTGAAGAAGCCATCCATTGCCGGCTCTCCAATAACATATTTACAAGAGATCTATGGGTCACTACCGCTTCAACCTACGAGGAGGGTTATAGGGATGTTTGGAACTAGATTGGGATAGTGCCAAGGGATTAGGAATGTGAGTAAGCTTCTGATGGAAGATTTTTAAAAATTGGAAACGAAAAAGAATTTGATGGTTTAGTAGAACCTCAAAGCTCAACTCTATAAGTATGATTATGAGACTGTCCTCATAATTGTGATGTAAATGAACCGTTTCTACTTAAGTGGAAGATTAGAACGCTCATTTAGTAAGTGTTGATGTAGCCGAAAACGACGAAAGTAGCCATGTACAACGATTGAAAATTATATTCATTGGAATATTATGCCTGAGGGTGAAGATACGCAAAGTATGAAAAGTGGTGGCGGAGGGATGAGGGATGTTGGGGTCGGCCCGCCAGTCCTATACAAACTATGCATAGGCAACAAGATGTTAGGGTATGAGGCATACCATGGTATAATAAGATACACCCGGGTATAATAAGATACCTCCCTCGATACCTCATCCATCATCCTAAGGCAAACTGTTTTCTCTTCGGCCCTCTTTCAAGGCATCGGCTTCTCTTCTCAGGCTTTGATATGAGCCATCTTCAAACTGCTTTATAATCGCTCAATATTATTTTAAAAAATCTGGTGCGGGCAGCACAAGACTTTCACTAACTTCCCTTATAATAATAAATTGAAAGACACATATATAAGTTTAAAAAAATGTATGTATATTTTTATGGAAAGACTATTTATATTTATTTTATTATTATTTTGTTTTAAATCTAGTCCACTCAAGACTCGACCACAACTCTATAATCATATGGCAAAACGGTATAAGTTACTTTTTTTCAAAACGAGAGTTTTTCACATTCTGGTGTGTCCAATCGTTGAAGATGGTTTGTTTATTAGTAAAAAAAAAAAGTTAGTTACACATAAACTGAAAGAGAAACACTTATGACATTTTTCCCACCTTCTAAACTTAACAAATTCGAATAACTCTCATTTCTAGAAAAAATGACTTACACTATTTTGCCGTCTCAGCACGGAACGAACCTATCTTGTCACTAATAACAGTTAAAAAATACATTAACTTTCCATGAAAACATTCATATTACATTAAAATTCTAAGAAATCTGGTCCGCACAACACAAGACTTACTCAAGTCCATTGTTAAAATAAATCAAGGAACTATAAAATCAAGACGAATAAGAAAAAAAATTGATTGGATTTTTTTAAGACCTCAAGGCCATATTCTTTTCAGACGCTACAGAGGATTATCAAGAATCGATCGTAAGCAAAGGAATGAAAATGAAACTAATGGATCCGAAATGAGAATGGAGTTTGTCATGAAAGGATTTGTACCTGACTCGTGCCAAGTCAAGGATGAGTTTGTTCGTGACAAAGTAATGAGCGTTGAGGATTTTTTATTTTATTTATTTATTTAAAGAAATTTACAACTGTATTAAATAAATACAACCAGTAAATAGGCTTTATATATGATTAGTACACATGGTAGTCCTGAAAAGAAACTACCCATTGGTAGCACTCCAATGTCTTATGTTAGGAGGTCTCTTGGCCATCTTCTTTTAAGGCGCCTTGGTGGGTTGTCGGGAATAGATATGGAGGAGAGGTCACGGATAAGCGGGTTTGAGTGGGCAGGGAATTTGGAATGAAAAGAGGTATATCTGTAACGGGCCAAGTCTTCAACTAATGGGATATTTAGGTCTTTGTGGATGATTTTATTAGTAACAAAGTAAGGAGCATTGAGGATTTTACGAAGGATTTTGGATTGTAAGGATTGGATAGGAAAAGAACAGTCCATATTCGCCTTTATTGTCGTTTTACTCTTGTGTGAGCATTTAAATTGAGTCGTTCTTAAATATGAGATGTAATATTCGTTTTAAAGAAAAATGTCTAAAATAAACATAAATACGGGACAAAAGATCAAAAGAATCAAGAAAATTTGTTTATTTTTCTGAAAAAAAAAACACTAAAAAAAAACTCATCTCTGTAAATAGTTTATGACCACAGTGCCTCTAACCTTTGTAGTTGTACATGGCAAAACTGTAATAAAATAAATAAATACGGGACATATTTAATAATATTTATTAGAACTAAGTGATTACAACTCAGGATGACACAAAAGCATGGGTCTCCATTAAAACCTTGAATTTTAGAGAAGTTTCACGATCTCGATACTTTCTATTACAATTTATATTTCATCATCAGAGAAGAAGATGTTTGTATTTTGTATAAAGACCCGAAAATTCGTCGGAAGGCCCCAATTAGAAGTTTTCTTTCTGTGAAAAAGTGTGTTGTTTCTCTCTTCCAAGCTCCCCGAAGTGTAGGAAATTTATTTCTGAAACCTTTGAGAAGACTAATCGAATTAAAACTACTGCGACGTAAACACCCCAACCCCCATCCCAAGATCCTAAATCCTTCCCTTCCTTCTTCCCTAAAGGTCTCTTTACCTATTTTTTTTCCTTCCAGAACTTTCCGCACCAGTCTCAGCCATAACTTTTCTATTCTTCACTTTTGTTATTTTGCATCTACTTCTTTGTAGAACAGAAAAATATCTTCGCGGTGGAAGGAAAATTTTAAGAAAAGGCTTTAGCTAAATCATTCCAAACTTTTTAAAGTCTCTAAGTTATTAGTCTTTTAATAAGGTATAAATTTGGAACTTTAAGCGCCCTTTTAACTAACTAAATTTGAACTACTACAATAAACTATAAGACATTTCAACAACTTCGAAAGATTGTAAATTATTGTTATTACTAATGTTAATAGAAGTGTTTTTTTTTTTTATATTATAACCTCTGTTTCCCTCTTAAGATACCTGAAATTTTATTTTAAAACACTGCAAAGTATTATAAAACTAGCAGACCCGGCAAACGTTGTTCATTTCATAATTTATTTTTAGTTAACAGTTCGGTTGTTAAATGAAAAATATATAAATTTATTGGATGTGTGTGTGGTTGAGAACCATATAACATAACTTAGTGAAAATATTTTTTACTTTCACTTTCTTATATATGAAATATATAGTACGGTAAAGTATTGCGATCGTGAAAATTTTCGAATTACAGTTTTCAACGGAAATACGTGTTTTAAGGTATACTGAGTCAAAATAACCAAGTCCCGCAAAAAGGTCTGTGTGTGTGTGGTAACTCCCACGCGGAAACGGTAAGTCATATGGTAAGTAAATATATATGTTTTGCAAATTTGAAAAACAAGTAAAGGAAAAACCTAAAAAAATATTTTTTAAGTGCAATTTTTCGTTTTTGAACATAAGAACAGTAATATAGATGCATGATATACCGTTGGAAAACTAAAGATTTTAGAAAAATATTATCTTATACACAAGCTTTTAAATGTTAAAGAGTGATCAGAATCCGATAAAACTATGTGATTTTTTTAGATAATAACACAATAGATCTTTTAATAAAACACATGTTTCTATAGGAATTCATTTAACTAATCCTTTAATGGTTACACCAATTTTTATCTCTCACTGTTTTTGAAAATTCTTTAATCGATTAAAAAACGGAGGTAAGTGAAAGTTGTGTGTTGCCCGCACCAGATTTTTTTCTTTATAAATAGTTTTTAAATTGATTTTAACAGACAGAGTAAGCGAAAGACGTATGTTGATTGCACCAGATTTTTTGCTATACGAACGACAGTTGAATTATTTGTAAGGTTTAATATGCTCAACTGATTATATCTTAAAATAAAAATATAAAAGCTGTTAGATATCACGTCTCTAGAATTTTAGGTTATTATTTTTAATAATAAACAATTGTAATTGATGAAGAAGAAAAATAAATACACATAAATAAATAAATGTGCTATCTAGAATTTATTTCAACAAAGAGGGAAGGGCGAATTCCAATGCCCACTTTTTTTACAACCCAGACTTTTTTCCTTGGTCTATCCCTAAAAAATTAATTCCTTACGAATGATTATTAATAAATATTTGTGTGATTGCTTTAGTCTACGGTGATGCAGTTAAAACGGTAGAGGTAGACCTAATTTCTTCATTAAATAGAAGAAATAAATCTGTGCCATAGCCTCTTAAAACCACCACAACTCCGACTCCAATATATATTTTCTAATATCTTCCTTCTTTCTCATTAACTTTATAACTAATTTTCTCTTGGACGGTTTTATAACACTTGGTGTATAAAACGAATACAAATATTTTATTTAATGCAGATATGTTTGCTAATTTTACTTAACGCATTGTAGTTCCAAAAAAAAAACATTATTTTTTTATTTATAGTAATTTAAAACTGTATTAAAGAACACAATAAGTAAATATGTAGAATGAAAATAAAAATTCATGAAAAAGTCTTGAGTAAGAACTACCCAGTGGTAGCACTTCACTAAGTATATTAAGACAGTAGGTCCCGAGGCCACCTTCTTTTCAGTCGCCTTGAGGGTTATCAGAGATATTTAAGGAAGATAAATTACGGACAAGTGGATTTGTATGGGCAGGGAGTTTAGAATGGAAAGAGGTGTATCTATCTAGGGATATGTCTGCAACAAATGGGATGTTTAGGTCATTATGGAGGAGTTGATTTGTGACAAAATATAGGGCATTCAGGATTTTGCGAAGGATTTTGGATTGTAAGAACTGGATACGATAAGCTCGATTCCATATGTTCAGATATACTTTCATTTCATTTCTTTTTAAAAGCCTCGTAAACAATACGTTACCCTTCAATTTTTTTTTTGTTTTCTTTTTAATCTATAATTATATAAATAGGCAACTTTATATCATATCATATTATTTATTATCTTCTAAATTAAAGTATTGATAATGACAATAATTATATTTATAATATACCTTAATATTAAAAACCAAACTACGTTTTGGACTCATTTGCGAATCAAAATTATCTCGTAAAATAGTGTTTATAGGTTTATTAGGTATGGATATAAATAACTCTTATCAGTTGCATTATGCTTGTTTTAAACCGAAATTAACATAACGTAACATACGTTTCAAGACTTGTATGTTACATTTGTCTACTGTTAAAATAAATAAATACCGAAGATATTTTTTTATATTTTACCAAAAACTGAAATTCGATAAAGAATTCAATTTTCTTTAAAATAATAAAAGAACCATTGAAATCGATTAAGGTATAGCGTTTTGAAATTAGCAGTGGTGATAGATCATTTTTCTTTGAATTATGTATAGCTTTTCATCTTAGCTAATTACCTCTTAACTGGTATATAAACATGTATACCCTAATATAGTAATTTTTAAAAAATGAAAAATTTCGTAATAATTAGCACAGTTTTTTCTCTCTTTTTTTTCAGGCCGAGGCGCGTTTATGTGTAATAATTTATGTTTTAATTTTGCCATTCTATTACACCTTAACTCAGCCTACACTGGCTCACACCAGTAATGGGGCTGTGAGAGAGAGGCGCTGGGACCTCTTGGATTCCGCTTTTTCCCCCACGAGGGGAAAAGCCCAGTCTGGGGTCCCCTTTAGCAGTTGTATATATTTTATATAGTTAACATTGTTTGTATGATGTCTATTTATTTATTATAGGTTGTTGTTTTGATTTGTTGTTTTTTATTTATTATTTTTTTATTGTATATATATGAATTTATACATTTTCTTTTTTATGTAATTTGACTTTATCATTATTTTCTTTATATATTGTATGAATGTGGTCTCATATTACTATTACTAATGTTCATTTTTAAACAAATTGTAATATATCTCAATAAATAAAAATAATAAATAGATAAAAATAATAAAGATAAAATTAACATTGAATGTGTTAAGTTCACCTGGCGCATAAGATCAAGATGTTTTGTAAAATAATTAAATAAAACGAATGGTTTAATTATGGGGCCGACTTATTTCATATGTTCGACATTTTCTATTCCCCAAATTTCAATTATAATTCCATGATTCTTTTAGTTTTAAATCCTTAAAAAAAATTTAAAATATATTTTTTTAATACACATCAAGTGCCAAGGGCAGAGTGAATAATGAAGCGAAGAGGTGCAAGAGGGAGATAGGATAGAGACGTTTAAGGGAAAATCTGCTGGTAGCGAGAGCGCTGGTGATGGATTGGCCCTATGATAAATTATTTAGGGCTTTAATATTGCAAGCTTTAAAGTCCCCCCTCACCCTACTGACAATGGCCCGTCGCCCCCTCTCCCCTGCAGAATTAATAGATCTAGTCTTCTTCTCTTGGCACGCAACAAAATATATTCCACGTAATAGAAACTTTATTCAAACATTCTTCAATTCAATTACCTTCAGTAAGTTTTTTTGTTTGTTTTGTTTACTTTCAGTTACCTATATAAAAAATAGATATTAAGGAAAATTATTGTAATCGTAAAAAATTGTCTAATTCCAGTTTTCAACAGAAATACAAGATTCAGGGTCTTCTGAGTCCAAATAACAAAGTCCCGAAAAAGGTCTGTGTGTGTATGTGTCCATGAAAATAGTCTAGGAGTAAGCCAAATAAATTTATAACTTCGCTAACGTTTTTTGGTCTACATCAAAGTTTAATTTGAGGACATTTTTTTCCATATTCCAGTGGCGCGACACGCCGTGTAGGCCCTGGGCCTCGCGATGTAAACTTCTGCGAGTTTACACTCACGCTTCACGATACAATTTTTAGTGTAGGGTCATCATTCCCTACGCCTAATTTTGTGAGTGGCCATCCTTTGGCTGACGGGTCTCACATACCCGGGGGAGAGGTGAGTGAATCCACATTTTTTTAAATCATTATAAAAGCCCCGCCGGGACTGGGATTCGAACTCAGAACCTGTAGCATGAGAGACCAGCGCGCTAGCCTCTCAGCCACGGGCTCTCCTTATTCCCAATTCTACATTAGTCCACATATTTCCCCACAAAAGTGTTAGGATACTAGCTTAAGATGCCCGATGAGTTATGAGTAGATGTGTGAATAGGAATAAAATCTACATGATATTAAAGTCCATTTATATATCCATATTATAAGTACACTTTTGAGTGCTGCCAATGGGTAGTTTCTTTTAAATGTAACATGTCATTATTTAATATTTTTCTCATAATTTTTTTTTCTAATTCTAACAGGTTGCAAATCAGAAAGCGGTGACCCTACTATATAACTATAATCGAAAATCGCGATGTGGAATCTAAGAAAATTACATTTCGCAGTCACGAAACTAAACTACCTCTGGCACACAGCCCACGCCGAAAAACAAATAAAAAACGAAAAACAATTTTTTGAAAATAATGTAATTCGACGAATCGATTCGATGCTTCAGTTGTAAACATGGTACCATTTTGATTATTTCAAAATACCTACCACCTGGACATTACTTCGTATATACACATGTATATATTTTATAAAAAAAAAATAGGACTAAAACTCAATATCTTCAAGTATATATAAATATATACATATTCAGGCTTTCCCCAAGGGACCAGTCGCGTACCTACGTTGTAATATTTATATCGATTACGAAGGACATCCCTTATAGGGCGGGGGGAATGTCATAGGAAATGAAAAGGGACATGTCAGGGAGACATGAACATTACCCAAAGGGATAGGGACCACTACGAGCGGGGTCGGAAAAATGTAGCAATTTGTCGAGAAGAGAGAGAGAAGCAGTGTACTACTGCTACCGCTACCGCTACCAGGGGGCCCAACAATTAATACTCCCGCGGTCAATGTGTCCCACGGGCGGTTTGTCTATCACTCCCAAATGGGCCCCCATCACCTAAATTTTACAACACCATAAAAATTTATTATTTATTTCAACCCTTTTATTCTTCCCGAAGAGTTTTAAAAAATAAATAAAATTTTACCTACACATTTTTCCTTAATAAAAAAAGTATATATGTGTAGGAGAAACCAACAAATCGATTGCAAACATATGGGAAGGTTAAAAAAAGTTTATATTGTAACCTTTAGCCAAAAAATTAATTTTTTTTTTTCATCACATGTTTTTTATTTAATGTAACTTCACGCTAAGTTACTGAGAGGGGAGTGATGTAGGAGAAATCAACAATCGATAAAATCAGGTTGTAAAATAATAGTGTTTTAGTGAAAGATCTCTCCTCATTGATAAAACACATCAACCCTCTACATATAAAATATAATTACTATCCACACTACATGGTCTCCTATGAAGTTGACAATTTAAATAGAGGTTTTAATGATCTATAAATTTAGGTTTGGGAATATTCTTTCTTTGAGTGATTGAAAAGAAAAAATCTGGTGCGGACATCACACGACTTTCACTTACCTCCATTTTAAAAATCAATGAAAGAATTTTCAAAAACAGAGATAAAAATACGTGAAACTATCAAGGAATTATTTAAATTGAATTTATATAGAAACATGTGATTTATTAAAAAATCTATTATATTATTATCTAAAATAATCAGTTAGTTTTATTTTCATTTCATCACTCTCTATTAACTTTTAAAAGCTTGTGTATGAGATAATATTTTTTTCTAAAATCTTTAGCTTTCCAACGGTATGTCATACATGTATATTACTGCTCTTATGTTCAAAAACGAAAAATTGCATTAAACAAATATTTTTTCTGTTTTCTCCTTTAGTTGGGTATCGAATTTATTCAATTTGTATATTTACCTGTTTTTTATCAGCGTTAACAAGATAATATAGTTATTTTTATTGAATCTACAAAATTAAAGATACTTTAGAGGAATAAAATTTAAAATATCGGCATTTAAGCCCTATCAGACCATTTTAATCAGAATAAAACCTACATGGTATTAAAGACTATTCAATTTTACACCGATATAGCGAGTTTAATCAAAATCGTCGGAACCGTTTTCGAGAAAATCGAAAAAAGGTGCAAAATGCATGGTATAAAGTGCCTCTTCTAGTAAGCTGATTTTGATGAAAAAATTTTTGACTCGTCACAAGCGTATATTTGTCTTAAATATGAAATTTCAGTTTCATAGGACTTACCGTTTCCGCCCGAGAGTTACCACACAGACCTTTTTGCGGGACTTGGTTATTTCCTTTTATTATATTATATATTTTATTCCTTTTATTACCTAAAAGGTGTATTTCCGTTGAAAACTGGAATTCGAAAATTTTCACGATCGCAATACTTCCCCTTACTATATATAGTAAGTGAAAGTAAAATTAAACGCTGGAAAACTAAAAGTGCTCGTAATAGAGAAGATTAAATTTCTAAGCGCACGATAGCAATAACATAAAAATACGACTGGCAGTATGAAAGATTTTAAATGCATAACAAATATATTTAAGTATATTGTGATTCGGAGTGAAAAAAGCGCGGTCTAATAATGGATAGAGCACTAGACTACTGTTCTCTGAATAGTCTTGGGTTCGAAACCCGGGTGCAGTAGAATTATTTATCCACCATTCTATATCCATATAAGCATATTCAGTCCTGTGAAATCTTATAACCTAATAACCACATTGCCCGGACTTTGGTCACGAAATAGTACGAAACTCTTCATAAATACTGAACCCGAAACTATAGACCATAAAATGTTATACCATCGACCAAATAAACATCATTTTATAAACACGGAGAGAATATATTAAAATATTAAAAATCTGGTGCGAACAACACACGACTTTCACTTACGTCCGATGTTAAAATAAATTTTGAAGTATTTTTAAATACAGTTAGAGATAAGAATAAATTGTTAAAGAATTAATTACATTGAATTTCAAAAGAAACTTGTTTTTTATTACCCAATCTATTATATTATTATCTATGACAATCAGTTAGTTTTATCGGCTTTTCACCACTTTTATTAACTTTTACAATTTCATGTGTAAGGTAATAATTTTTCTGAAATAGTTTTTGATGTAATATACGTCTTTATTACAGTTTTATGTTCAAAACACCAAAATTGCATTAAAAAAAAAAATTGTTTGGCCTTTTCTTTTTTAGTTAGATATCGTATTCGTTCAAATTATATATTTTATCCGTTATCTATCAGAAATAAATAGAAGATATAGTTATTTTTATAGATTCTACAAAATTAAAGGTACTTTAGAAGAATAAAATTTAAAATATCGGCAAATGTCCTGATAAGGACAGATTGTAATATTACTCGATAAAAATTGTTTCTGAAATAAATTAAAAAATATCGGCATTTAAGCCCAGTCAGACTATTTCAATCAGAATGAAACCTACATGGCATTAAGGCCTATTTAATTTTACATATTTGGAGTTAAATCCAAATCGTTATAAAGTGGCTTATAAAAAATGGTGTAACGTGGCTCATCTAGTTAGCTGATTTTGATGAAAAAGTTGCTGTAATATCTCAAATCTCGTATAGTTGTCTTAAATATGAAATTTCAGTATTTTCCGACTATTTGTTTTCGTGCTAGACTTACATCACACACAGAACTTTTTTTGCGGGACTTGGTCATTTAGCCTCAGGGGACCCTAAACCTTGTATTTCCGTAGAAAAATGTAATTCGAAAATTTTCACGATTGCAATTCTTTCCCATATTATATATATCGTATGTAAGTAAGTGAAAATAAAAAAAACGTCACCAACTTATTTTAAAACCCAATAATCAATAATAACGAAGAATAATTTAAATTCTTATATTTTATTGTAATTTCCATCTTTTTTTTTTTGTTTTTTTTTTTTTGTTTACCATAACTGAAACTCACAAAATGTTACCTTAATTCGACCTGTCGTAAATTTTGAAAACGAAAGTGGAAGGAAAATCAATTATTCATAAGCCTGGGATATAAGGCGGGGGCTGTATAATTACCATTACGTTACCGCTATAATAATGAGAGTGGGGAGGAGATGAAGCTATTAGAGCGGACAGCGCCTACCGCTGAGGTGCTAGGCAATCCCTCAGCGCGCTACGGTCGTGGAGGACCACCTGCTCTCCGGAACTAAGGCGCAAAATCCACCTGCCAGTCTTCAAGTCTCACGTCTTGTACTTGGGTTTAGCATGTCTCTTGTGCCTAATGGATGAGGGTGTATGATATTTATCATAGCACCTCATGGAATTTACGGTCAATACACAGAAGGCTTACAAAAATAGTATTAGAATTTAATTCTCTCCATTTCGGTTTATTTTAAATAATTTTATTATTTAGTGTTTTACACTGTTATCGACAAAAAAATGAAATAAAATAAAATAATAATAGTAAAATAAAAACCCTCAAAATTTACTTACGTTTAAGACGCAAAGGCCTTAGGAATAACGAATAAAAAAAAAAAAATCCAATTGTACACCATCCTCAGCTTTCCTCCGAAACTACTGGACCTTTGTTTTTTAACATTACACGAAAATACTAGGGAATTTAACGATGATTCTAACATCTAGATAGTGATATTAGTATATTAGTTTAAACATGGCGGCACGGCAGTGATTAGTTTTAAAAAGTGAATTAATTCAATAATTCAACTATTTTTGAAGGTAGGCTATTTTAAAAAATAGATAAACCAGGTAGATAACTTTATCGAGTAATACAGATTTACAGCTTGTATATAGAAGAATATAGGAGAACGAGGATATATTGGAGTGAAATTTTAATTAGTGAAACTTAAATCAATATTTCAAAGAATTTCATATTTAAATGATATTTTTGCTTAAATACAAAACCTGTTAAATATATACTAACCTATGCATAAAATACGTCGTAGATCGTGAAAATTTTAGAATTCCCAATTGAACGGAAATACATGTTTTACGGTTTTCTCAGCCCAAGGTTCACAAGATAGTATGCCCACGTGTGATAAGTCTAGCACGAAAAAAAAAACTGAAACGAAACCAGAATTTCATATATTCAGAAAACTATATCTTTCGCAACTTCATTCATGGATTTTGCTACTTTTTACAATTTTCTCAATTAAACAATTTTTATCAAACTCACTAAATTAATTTAACATTAAATGAGCTTTATGTTCATTTTGTTTTAGTTCGATTGAAATAGTGTAACAAGGCTCGGATGCCAATATTCTTATAACAAATTCTCTAAAGTATCGTTTTTTTTTTTTTGTTTTTTTTGTAAATTCCAAAAAAATAATCAAATTATGTTATTAGCAATAGTAAAAAAAAAGTAATGTTATATAAATATTAGACTATTAGATACCTAAATAATGGAAAACAAGCAGAACTATTTTTTTTTAGGTTTTCCAAATATAAGAATACAAAGATAGATGACTTTGATTACCAAATAAAGGATTAAAAAGAAAAAAATATGTCTTTAGGACATAATATTATTTAATAATATAGGACATTATTTTTTTCGAACATAATAAAAGTAATATAGATGTATAATACCCACTTTTATATATATATATATATATATATATATATATATATATATATATATATATATATATATATAACATATACACAATATTCCGTAGCATACTTTAGGTATATTTTTTGTTGGTACTGGGGCCAAGCAGGGAGAGCTGACCGGAGGATAATGGTCCGTGTCAGGTGTCTTCGATCAATATTCTCACTAACTTCTCTCTCTCTCTCTACTCGCTCTTTCTCTCTCTCTCTCTCTCTCTCTCTCTCTTATATATATATATAATATATATATATATATATATATATATAAATGAATATAAAGAGGTGTACAAAAAAACTAGTGCGCGCATGAATAAATTCAATTTAACAATTTTAAAATACAGTTAGAGAAAATCTGGTCATGGCAACACACGACTTTCACTTACCGCCATTCTTGAAATCGATTTAAGAATTTTCAAGTACTATTAGAAATAAAAATGAGTGAAACTAATAAAGAATTAAATAAATTGATTTTTTATAGAAACATGCGTTTTATTAAAAATTCTATTATATTATTATCTAAAATAATAAAGTTAATTTTATCGGCTTTTCATCACTCGTTATAAGATTTTACAATCTTGTGTTTGAGATAATATTTTTTCAAAAATCTTTAGCTTTCCAACGGTATATTATACATCTACATTACTCTTCTTCTGTTCAAAAACGAAATAATGCATTAAAAAAAATATTTTTGCACTTTTCTCGTACAGTTAGAAATCAAATTCATTCAGCTTACATATTTACCCGTTTTTCATGATTGATAAGAAGATAATATTATTATTTTTTTAGTATCTACAAAATTAGAGGTACTTAAAAGGAAGAAAATTTGAAGTATTGGTATTAAAGCCCAATCAGGATATTCCAATCAGAATGAAACTTACATGATATTAAAGCAAATTACAATTTACATCGATATGTCGAGTTTAATCAAAATCGGAAGAGCCGTTTTTGAGAAAATCGTAAAAAGGTGCAAAATGCATGGTATACAGTTGCTCTTCTCATTAGCTGATTTTGAGTTTCTGTAACATCTCGAGCGTATACTTGTCTTAAATACAATAGAAGCTTTAAAGATAAGAAGTTTTGATACAAACGACTAGTACAAAAATTTATATGCATTTGTTATGTCATTATTTTTGTTTATATAAAATTGTTATCAAGATACGTATTATTTAAAAAAATTTTTGTTCGGTTTTCTTGAGCTTATTATTATTTATTTAAAGTTTCTTTGTTCATTATTTAATCAAGATTTGTATTCTTAGTTATTTTGTTAATTGTTATTTCTTTTTCTTATAATGTCGTTTCTAAAGTAGTTAGTTCAACTATTATTTCAATATTTATAATATTTCCTTACTAAGTGTAAAAAATGATTCTGTTTAAATGAAATAAGGCCAAACCTCTTGCTAAAAGATGTAAATCTTAAAAGCAATAAAATATTATTATTATTATTATACTTGTCTTAAATACAAAATTTCATTTTTATAGGACCTTTTATTTTCGCCCAGGAGTTACCACACACACACACAAAGACACGTGTGGGACATGGTCATTTGGACTCAGAGGACTCTAAAACGCGTATTTCCGATGAAAACTAGAATTGGAAAATGTTCACGATAATGATATTTTCCAATAAAATGGTTGGTTTCCTTATCTTCCGAAAGAAATAGAAACTAACTATTTTATTGATATCAATTGCAATCTTCCTTTAAACCTGTTTTTATTGTGATATTTTCCGTTATTATTTATTTCATAAACATTTCAGTGAAAGTAAAATTTGTTGTTGCATAATGTCATTGCACGTTTCATTTTTTAAAATAAAAATAACAAAAAAATGATTAAAATGTTTACTTATATTGGGTTGATGCAAAATTAATGCAGGTTTTTAGTAGGTATTGTAAATACGCCATATCTTTACTTTAACTATATATATTTAATCAAAATAATTTCCATCTGAATCAATGCACTTTTGCCAACGTTCATCAAGCTTTCTTATTCCACCAGAAAAAAAATCCGAAAAAAAGGTTTTGGTTGGGTCTTCTTCCACTTTTGACCTCAGCTGGTCGTTGTCCAGAGCAAGATGACGGCCCCGACCTTCCTTGTCTTCGAGGTCGAAATCTCCTCTGCGAAACTTCTGGAACCAACGCTGCACCGTGCACTCATTAATAGCCCCCTGACCCCACACTTCATTAATATTACGAGCCGTTTGCGCAGCGCTGCGCCCTAATTTAAATTCGTAAAAATAAATTTGACGAAAATCGCACTTTGACATTTTCGATTCAAGACCTTTGAACACACTGAACAAAACGATTTTACTAAACAAATTCATGGTGAAAGAGAGGGTATTAGATAAGGTTTGTTTTGGTATAATAATGATCAATGTTAGGATTAGCTTTGTTTACACAATTGGAATTAAGATATTGCAATAGAGGAAACCTGCATTAATTTCGCATCAGCCCGATATATGAATTATATAGTAACGGAAAATTTTTACGATCGTGATACTCTCCGTTATTATGTATTCCATACATGGTTAAGTGAAAGTAACAATTTTTATTATTTTTATTTTGAGAAATAAAACGTGCAATGAAATTTTCCGCTTGAATATGTAAATCTATAGCAATGAGATGTGAAAAGGAGAGCAGAAAATGATAGCTCTCTCTCTTTTTTTTTTTTTTCTTCCTCTCTTTTCAAAAAGTACGATGGGGAGTTGAAAGATCGTTCAATAACAAGATAAATGTTTCATGTAATGTGGAGGTGGGATGGAGGGAGGTAGGAGGGGGAAAGGTGGGGAGTGGGGTCGCGGTGGCGGAAACTTGTTTTCTTTTCCTCCCTCTCCCCCATCCCGTTGGCAGCCGCAGCACACTTTTGTCACAACAACTTTCAATAGAAGCCGGGGAAAATTTTTGCCGAGAGAAAATTTCTCGTTTTATGTTTTCTTAGTGAGAGAAGAAACTTCTGAAAGCCATTTTATAAATAATATCCTCAGACCAGTCACCGCCAACTTTACCTTTTATGTCTCATTTATTATTATTGCATGCCATCTTTTTTTTTTCGATAATATCGTTCGAGAAGCTTTATTTTCAATTAATTTGATTTGGATAAATAAATGGTCTTAACATTATCAGGAGTCTTTCACATGATTTTTAATTTCACTTACTATATATAGTAAGGGGAAGTATTGCGATCGTGAAAATTTTCGAATTCCAGTTTTCAACGGAAATACACGTTTTAGGGTCCCCTGAGTCCAAATAACCAAGTCCCGCAAAAAGCTCTGTGTGTGTAGTAACTCCCGGGCGGAAACGGTAAGTCCTATGAAACTGAAATTTCATATTTAAGACAACTATACGCCCGAGACGTGACAAAACTTTTTTCATCAAAATGACCTTACCAGAAGAGGCACTTTATACAATGCATCTTGCACCTTTTTTCGATTTTCTCAAAAACGGTTCCGACGATTTTGATTAAACTCGCTACATCGATGTAAAATTTAATGGACTTTCATATCATGTAGGTTTTATTTAGATAAAAATGGTCTGACAGGGCTTAAATGCCGATATTTTAACTTTTCTTCCCCTAAAGTACCTTTAATTTAGTAGATTCAATAATAATAACTAGATTATCTTGTTAACGCTGATGAAAAACTGGTAAATATATAAATTGAATAAATTCGATACCCAACTAAAGGAGAAAACAGAAAAAATATTTTTTTAATGCAATTTTTCGTTTTTGAACATAAGAGCAGTAATATACATGTATGATATACCGTTGGAAAGCTAAAGATTTTAGAAAAAATATCATCTCATACACAAGCTTTTAAAAGTTATTGGAGAGATGAAAAGAAGATAAAACTTACTGATTATTTAAGATAATAATATAATAGATTTTTGAATCAAACACATGTTTCTATATAAATTCAATTTGATTAATTCCTTAATAATTTCACGTATTTTTATCTCTAACTGTATTTGAAAATTCTTTCATTGATTTTAAAAATGGAGGTAAGTGAAAGTCGTGTGTTGCCCGCTCCAGATTTTTTAACTTTATTTTTTTCGCAAAATTTTACAAAATTTGACCTGCCAAAATTTATATTCTATGTCTTATTTATTATTATTGCATGCCATCTTTTTTTTCGATAATATCGTTCGAGCTTTATTTTCAATTAATTTGATTTTGATAAATAAGTGGTCTTAACATTATCAGGAGTCTTTCACAAGATTTTTTAACTTAATTTTTTTCGCAAAATTTTACAAAATTTATTGTTAACCTTCAAGAAGTTGCACCTGACCTCCAGTTTACCAGAAAAACACCCGATACCAAAATCAAGCCCACGCTAACATTGAAACTACACATTAAATGCTAAACTTTCAACTGCGACTAATAGGCCTTTTAAATTACCCGGACAGAAACTCAACACATACATATATTTATTTAATACCTATATGGACTCACAATTTTCGAGATTTATGGAGCCGCTGAAAAATCCAACATTAAAAAGAAAATAGCAACGAACAATATGTTTCTAGAGATCCCCTGTAGCAAGGTGGCTAGCATAACAGCCTTCTATGCCAAAGGTCACGGCTTCAAACCAACAGGTGATCCTAGGATTTTTTAATGAGAGTAAAAAATTATTTTTTATGCGGTCCTTCGGAGGGGAAGTAAAAAGGTGGTCCCGAGCGATGTCAGGCACTCGTTAAAGATCCCTATTCTAATTAAACCCGGATAAGAAAAATTAAGGACTCCCACTGTAGCATCGTCCGATTAGCCACAGCAGCATAAAGTTTCGTTAAATAAATAAACTTTATTCACATATTTACATATTGACAAAAGGTTAACATTCGTTAAATAAATAAACAAACAAACATATGTTTCTAAAAGATTTCCGTCATAATGAATTGCGTATTCCAACGACAAAAAAAATATATATCTATTCTCTTGACTTACAAACGATTACACGATAAACAGACGCACAAATAAACAACGATAAGATGAATGTTTCATTTTCTGCATGTTTATTATTTAAAATAATAAACCATTGTAATAGACGAAGAAAAAAATTCTCCTAAACACTTGAGGTTTTGCATTTCAACATACGTAAAATCTAAATCTAAAATAAAAATCTTTGTCATTATCACATTCACTAAAAAATAAATTGTAAAGATCAGTAAATACACCGCACTTTTAACATATCAGAGGAAAATGTGAATTTTTCATAAGCCTAAATTGAATGTGTAGCTGGTTCCATATTTTTAAATCTTCGATTTTTTTTAAACTATACACTCTTCTATTCTTGATTGTTAACAAAATACTTCTAAAGATTGCCTACACGACGATATATTTGATATGTATAGCCACGCTGTAATGTTGATATGAATATATTAATAAGGAAAATAATAAATTATTATGTAATAATATCTATCTATCTATCGGCGCTATGGTCCTTGTAGGACCTTGGCCTCCTCAGCGATCCTCCTCCACTCTGACCTGTCTTCGGCTGCCCTGCTCCATCCGCTGACACCCAACGACCGAAGGTCCTCCTCTACGCCCTGCAGCCAACCAAGTCTAGGTCTACTCCTGCTCTTTCTTCCGCCAGGGTGTCCCTCCATCATCATTTTAGGCAGCCTCTCACTTTCCATTCTCTGTACATGCCCCAGCCATCTTATTCTGGCACTCTTGATCTTGGCAACTATATCAGGTGTCTGATACAGATTTCTAATTTCGTCATTCGTCTTCATTCGCCAACGATGTCCTTCTTTTGTAGGACCAAAGATTTTTCTGAGAATTTTCCTTTCCAACATGTTTAGTAGTCTTTCATCATTGCGTGTTAATGTCCAGGACTCGCTTCCGTACATGACCACTGGCTGAAGGAAAGTACAATATAGTCTTATCTTCAGTTCATGTAATAATATACTTTTTATTTATTTTTTTCTAAGGCTGAACCAAATCCAATAGAAAAAAAAAAAACTGTAAATTTAACGCAAAGCTTAAACGACAATTTTTTTTTTTACAGACGAATAAATTATAAATATGATAAATCTTGCCCAATTAAATGTCTCTTTTTTCACTTTTTTCTGCATGTAATACTGAATTAGTTTTCATCAAAAATAAATATAAATGATTTACTACATTTACATTACTAAAAATACTATATACTAAATCAAATCCTAGCAGTATTATTTTCTTAATTGAAATATCCAATAGGTCATTGACTACTCAAGTAGCCTCCACTACGAGTACATTAACATTATAAATGTAAACACATAAATGTACATATTGTACCTAATACGTATGTTTACACTGACAACATGGCCATCTCAATACACCAACATACATTAACAGCATATTTAACATGATATTTAGTTCATACCGGTATATACTTATCATAAATTAAACAAATTATATATAATGCAAAAACGTTTTCAACATGATATTTTTCAAAATTTAATTTAGAAAATTAAATGTAAAAAAAGGTTTATAAAAATAAAAGTTTTACAAATAGCAGTAACAAAATAACCCAAGCTCAGATAATACTACCTTTTTAACAGAAAATGATTAAAGCTTATTAATGTAAACCAATGATATGTTATTTGTTCAATATGGAAGTAACAAAACTGCCTTCAAAACAAAAACAAAAAAAATTATCGAAGCAGATAGGTATTAGCCGAGTTTGAAGTTTTGTCACTTAACTATGCATGAATATGTAGTAAGGTTAAGTATTGTGATCGTGAAATATTTTGAATTTAAGCTTTGATAGAAAATACAAGTTTTAGGATCCCATGAGTTCAAACGACCAAGTCCCAAAAGATGTGTGTGTGTGTGTGTGTGTGTGTGTGGTATGTCTAGTTCCATAAAGAAAAAAAACAAGAAACTAATGTTTCATATATAAGAGAACTGTCCTTACATATATATATATATATATATATATATATATATATATATATATATATATATATATATATATATATACCTGGGATGTTACTGCATTTATACGGAAAAAAATAAAAGAACCAAAACTGCTAACAACTGCAACTTTTTCCAAGTTTCTCTAAAATGGCCTTAACGATTTAATTAAACTCACTAAATTAGTGTAAAATTAAATGGCCTTTATTTTGGTTTTATTCTGATTGAAATAGTGTGACATGGCTTAAATACAGATATTACAAATTTTCTTGCTTTAAGAATCTTTATTCTGTAGATTCTAAAAAAATAAAATAAAAATAAATGGACAATATAAAATAATTTTATAACCATATTTTTATCCATACATTTGGCATGGCAGGCTGTTATGCTAACCAGGAACTTAATGTAATTTTCACCTGTAACTTTAATTATAAGTTCTTTAATTGATTTTAACAACGTAAGTGAAAGTCGCGTGTTGCGCGTACCACATTTTTTAGATATTATTTAATAAAAACTCCTTCAGACCTGGTACCGTGTTCTTTATAGCTTACTTTTTTTTTTAAATATTTTTCCCTTGAGGTTGCTAAACAAGAAAAAGGGTTGGGATTAGGAGCCGGGATAAGGTCAAGACTCGCAATTATCAACTAAAAAAGGAATAATTGAATGAGTTAGGAGCTTTAACTAGATTTTATTCTCTTGAAATTTACAAGTCTATTGATTACCTCCCTTGGTTAATGACTTCGTTAGTAAAATTATAATTTTTTTTAAACTTTTACTAAACCATAAATTCGTTAGGATACATAATTTATAAAAAAAAAGTAATTGGATTTCAACATACCAACAAATTTAACAATTTAGCAATATACATAGAACGAAAATAGTATGGGAGGCGGGAAAGTAACTACAATATTATAAATAAAATAAAATACAACACATCTAGCAAAGGTCTTTAAAGATCTCGAGACCATCTGCTTTTCAGACGCCTCGGAGGATTATCAGGAAATGAATTGGAAGAAAAGATTGAAAGAGGATTGAAGTGGGAATGGAGTTTTTCTCATGAAAGTAATATCTGGTTCGGGCCAAATCAGCAACATATGGAAAATGAAGGTCTTTATGGGTCAGTTTATTCGTTACAAATGCATCTGCTATTCGTCTCCATGGGAGCTCATTAGCTGTAATAATATTTTTTTCATAAAACAAACAAATTTTAGTGACTATCGTTGTTAAAATCAACTTCAAATGAACTATAATGAATTAAGAGTTTAAAAAAATGGTGCGCTCAATCCAAGACCTTTACTCACGTCGGTTGTTAAAATATATTTAAGAATCTGAATTAAGTTAGACATGAAAAACCTAAATTGAGTATATGTTTTGAGATTAAATAATTTAACAACAGAAATTATTAGGTATAATAATCACTTAAATATCATCTCTTTTTATATATCTTTTTATACGTATTCCGCTTTACAGGTTTTTATTTAAAATAACATTTATTTATAAAATCTTTAGATTTCCAAAGGTATATTATTCAATGGCATTACTATTACTGTGATCGGATAAAGAAATTACCTGATAATATACATTTGGTTTTTTCCCTAAAAAAATTATTTCAAATGTACATTTAACTGTTTTTTATCGAACTTAATTAGATGATATCGTTCCTACCACGTCAAACTAACGAATTTTCAGTACTTTCATGGAAAGCTGAGAAAAACCTATAACCGTGAGACCAAAAATTTCGCTCAAGCAGTTCCCGCGTTCCTAACAGTGTTAGAGATGCGAAAATTTGCCACAAGGCGTGTCTTGACCTATGCAATAACATAGCAGCCAAAAAATACCAAAAAAAAAAAAAAAAAACTACAAAATTAACGGAAATTTCAACATTTAGACCTAGACTTGTGCTAGCAAGGCTGAGGATAGGCCATACAGCCTTTATACACACGGATATTTAATGAGAGGCCTGGATCCGCCATTCTGTGATACATGTAACACAACACTGACCATAAAACACATTGTAACATCATGCACACTGTACGCTGACACCAGAACAAGACATAACATACCTTCAAACTTAAAAGAAGCATTAGGAAATGATGAAGACATAATTCTAAGACTTTTTGAGTTTCTTAGAGACATTGGTCTGTTAAACTCAATATAAACGTAGAGAATCAAGACCCGCTAATGACCCGAAACGGTAGATGCGGAATAGCAAATAAATAAATAAACCTAGACTATTTTAATCGGAACCAAACCTACACGATATTAAAACCTATTAAATTATAAGTGGATACAGCAGGTTTAAATAAAACATTGTATGCTGTTTTTAGAAAAAAAGTGATGAAAAAGTTGCAGTAAACTCTCAGGCATATATCCTTCTAAAATTAAATATCAGTTTTATAAAACTAATCGTTTCGAGCTAGACGTTTTACGCGACTTGTTCATTTGGATTCAAAGGATCCAAAAATTCCCGTTAAAAACTGGAATTAAAAAATGTTCACGATCGCAATACTTTCCCTTACTCTATATATCATATACATATAAAGGAAAGAATAATAGTGCATTTAAAAAATGTACTAATGACATTAAACAGAATTGCGTATAATGTACACTGATTCAGTTATCATTTTACATCTTAATACAATACTCCTTGGTGGTTTTACCTCTGTTTTCGGTAAAAATCATACATCGAAGGTCGCAAACATCAGATGAAACGAATGGCGTGGTTTTTGATAGGGCACATACTAATTTTAGAATAATTTATAATTATAATAATTTATTCAGTTATTCCAGCTGAAGTGCACCCCTGGGATAGGGACACCCTCAATGGGCATTAAAAAAGTGGGTACCCGAAAATGTAACGGAAGATTTAAGAGCTGAGTATTATCTCTATTGGTCATCTCCTACCACATTCGTTCGTCATTTTTTAGGTCAATTATTATGTGTATTTAACCCACGAACTCCATGAAGAACCATTGTCTTCATAAATATTAGCTTTAGTATAATATTTTATTTCCATTACTTTATACTTTGTATTAGGAATACAATAATTACAAAAATGTTAATATATTCACTTCCTTAATACAAAAAGGTCCTGAGATATGACATTTTTATGCAGTGCCTCCAAGATAAAACTAAGGACATCCCAGGCCAGAGAAGGTGTGAAGACGAAGCGTTGCTAAGGAGGCAGTTAGATATGGGACAATCGTGACGTCCTAAAATTTAGGAGGCATTTTCTCCTCAAGCTTTGGGGGAGCTGGATTTACGATCTAAGCTGTCATCTCATCTTTATTCTTATCTCTGCTTATTTATTTATATCCCACGTTATATTTTTCTCTTTTTATAGCGACTAAAAAGAATTTATTTTTGTTATTTTTACCTCATTATAATACACAGTATAATCTACGATATTATCAACAATAAATGGAATATGTAGCGAGGAAATTAAAACAATGGTCTAATATAAACGAGTATAGTCTGACTTATACATTTTACTTTCACTTACTATATATAGTAAGGGAAAGTATTGCGATCGTGAAAATTTTGGAATTCCAGTTTTTAACGGAAATACATGTTTCAGGGGACCCTGAGTCCAAATAACCAAGTCCCGCAAAAAGGTCTGTGTGTGGTAACTCCCGGGCCGAAACGGCAAGTCCTATGAACCTGAAATTTTATATTTAAGACAAATATACGCCCGAGACGTTACAAAACCTTTTTCATCAAAATGAGCCACTTTATACTATGCAGTTTGCACCTTTTTTCGATTTTCTTAAAAACGGTTGCGATGATTTTCATTAACCTCCCTATACCGATGTAAAATTTAGTGGGCTTTAATATCAATAGGTTTTATTATGATCAAAATAGTCTGACAGGGCTTAAATGCAGATAGTTTAAATTTTCTTCTTGTAAAGTACCTTTAATTTTGTATATTTTATGAAAATAACCATATTATCTAGTTAGCATTGATAAATAACAGCTAAATAAGCAAGTTGAGCAAATTTGAAAAGCAACTAAAGGAGAAAACTGAAAAAAAATATTTCTTTAAAGCAATTTTTCGTTTTTGAACATACGAACAGTAATATATATGTGTAATATACCGTTGGAAAGCTAAAGATTTTAGAAAAAAATATTATCTAATACTTAATACAAGAGCTTGTAAAAATTAATAGAGTGATAAAAAGCCGATAAAACTAAGTGATTATTTTAGATAGTAATATAATAGATTTTTTAATAAAACACATGTTTCTATATAAATTCAATTTAATTAATTCTTTAATAGTTACACTAATTTGTATCTCTAACTGTATTTGAAAATTCTTTAATTGATTTTAACAACTTTTTGGGGGGTAAGTGAAAGTCGTGTGTCGCCCGCACCAGATTTGTTGTATTACCTCAAAAAATGAGCTAAAATCACTTATTGTTAGATGCATTATGGATGATCACTCTCCGTGACCTCATACAAATTGTCTATACATAATACTATTTATTTCGGAAATCTACTAATTTTATGTAAAAAGTAATTATAAATAATTAAGATAAGGCTATCAAGACGGTATGGCTTTTTTTTCGGATCTAAAAAATCAAAAGGTACTAGTTGAAAAAAATATTGAAATTTCGACACTTGCCAGACTATTTCAATCAGAATGAAACCCACAATAAACTAAAACTTGTTCAATTTCACACCTATATTAGAAGGTTTATTTAAAATAATTAGAGACGTTTTTGAGCAAATTTTAAGGTGCAAAATGCATGGTATAAAGTGGCTCTTCTGCTTGGCAGAGGCTTTAAGTTTTCAATAAATGAAATTTTAATTTTATGTATTTTTTTTTTTACTTAAACTTACAATAGATAGTAAGGGAAAGTATTAGGGTCGTGAAATTTTCGAATTCCAGTTTTCAACGGAAATACACATTATAGGGTCCGCTGTGTCCAAATAACATAGCCCGCAAAAAAGTGTGTGTGTGTGGTAACTTCCGAGCGGAAACGGTAAGTCCTATGAAACTGAAATTTCATATTTAAGACAAATATACGCGCGTGACGTTACAAAACCTTTTTCATCAAAATGAGCTTACCAGAAGAGCCACTTTATACCATGCATTTTGCACCTTTTTTCGATTTTCTCGAAAACGGTTCATTGAACTCGCTATATGCATGTAAAATTTAGTGGACTTTAATATCATTTAGGTTTCATTCGGATTAAAATGGTCTGGTAGGGCTTAAATGCCAATATTTTAAATACTATTTCTCTAAAGTACCTTTACTTTTGTTGATTCTATAAAAATAACTATATTATCTTGTTACCACTGATGAAAAACAGGTAAATATATAAATTGAATGAATTCGATACCCAACTAAAGGAGAAAACAGAAGAAATATTTTTTTTTCTAATGCAATGTTTCGTTTTTGAACATAAGAACAGTCATATACATGTATGATACACCGTTGGAAAGCTAAACATTTTAGAAAAAAAATATGATCTCATACTCAAGCTTTTAAAGTTAATATAGAGTGATAAAAAGCCAATAAAACTAAGTAATTGCTTTAGAAAAAAATATAATAGATTTTTTAATAAAACACATGTTTCTATTTCAAAAAGACACGACACACAAAAAGTGTGTACTTCATCATTGTGGTACTTGATTATTTCGACACACGGGACCTAAAACGTATATTTTCAGGGAATTAAGAAAAAATTTACGATCACAATATTATTTTAATAAAACCGATAGTAAAATCATTCAGACCTGGCACCATGTTATTTATGAATTATATATATTTTTTTAAATTATTTTTCCTTTTAGGTTTTTAAGCAAGAAAGAGACTTAGGCATTGGGATAAGGTCTAGACTTCCAATTATTAAGTAAAAAAGGAATAATTGAATGAGTTAGAAGCCTGGATCACCTCTTAGATTATCTTGCAAATTCTATTGATTAGATCTTTTTCAATTTAGATTAAAATTTTCACTGTGAAAGTAATAAGTAATATATTACGATTACTAGAGGAGGTAGTAAAAGAAATGATAAGGTACGAAAAAAGGGGAGCATTGAAGACCAAAACTGCCCCTTTATCGGCCTTTCGATGACCAGCATTGTGCCAGCAGTCCTGGTTCCTTCGATCCCACATTGTACCGCCCCACCCTATGACCATCGGCATAAATTATCCTCAGCTTAAAAGGAGAATAGGACCATTCCAATTTCCATCCGAACAAGAAGAACAAGATGGAGAATAAAGGAAAAAGATGAGAAAATAACAAGATTGGAGAAGAGAGGACGAAGCGATTGGATATATCATCTCGAAGGTAACAATACCACACAACTCATGCCGGGCCTCTTTGTACACAACCACAATGGTCAGACCACTTTGTGTAGTTATTGTTAGTGTACACAGTCCTCTTTTCGTGATGTAATTCACCAATTTTCACGTCTAATATTTATCGATCCCACCCGATAAGTGAATACTTTATTGTTCTCTTGACCATGTTTCAGCTATCGAGTTCTTTCACATGAAATGACCGTTTTTATAGTTTCTGAATTACATAAAGGATTTTGCAGGTCTTTGTTGTTTTCTTCCGAATGTTTCCATATTTAAAGTAAACAGTTACTAATCCTCTACCATTGTATTATAAACATTAGCTTCCCAATCAATTATCCACTTTTTAGTATACCTCCAAATATGAACATGGAAACACGCGATTTTCGAGTAATATTTTTGAAAGAGTATAAACTGGGCCATTCATAAGCTGAGGCCGCTAGAAATATTTGAAAGGCGTTTGGGGAAGGGAGTGTTAATGAACGGACCATTCGCCGTCGGTTTGCCAAGTTTTCAGCTGGGGATACCGACTTGGAAAACTTACAGTTTCAAAACATACCGTGCAAAAATTGAAAGAACTGGGCTATGAAGTTCACCATATTCTCCCGACTTGTCTCCAACAGATTACCACCTATTCAGGAATTTAGACAACTTCGTCAAAGGAAAACTTTTTGAAAATGATGATCAAGTGAAAAGTGCGTTTTCAGATTTTGTTTCACTTCAATGCTCAGAGTTTTTCAGTTCGGGGATAAAAAAGTTGTTGTCACGTTGGTAAAAATGCGTAGCAAAAGAAGGTAAATACTTCTAATAATATTATCTTGTTTTCATATCGTATTTTTAATAAAAATCCTTTACCTCGAAAACGGACATTTCATCTGACAAAACCCAATAGTAAAAGTGTACAGCAACACACAAATTAAAAAGCTGCAATCTGTATGAATATTTTACTGTGACGAAAACTCAAAGTTATATAGGAAATATGAAGGGGTGGCGTGGTCTAATAGATAGGGCTTTAGTCTACTTGTCCACGGGTTCGAGTCTGAGGCAGGATTGTTTATCCTGTTATTTCAGTCGTGACGATAAAGTGGGATATGGAACACACAGTCTCTAAAAAGCAGGTTCCCGAAAACTGGGGAAATATTATAAATAATACGGTTCTCTTCCATTTTGAACCGTATCCTGGTTACAATAAAAGTCAATTGTTAATTATCCTTTCAACGAGAATGGCGACTTTAACTTAGAATGAAAAAACAAAAATTAAAACAGTCCTTAAAATATGAAAATCGGAGATATCCTTTGAAATAGTAAATTAGTCCTATTCACATATCTACTCATAACTCATCGGTCATCTTAAGTTAATATTCTAACTTTTTTGTGGGGAAATATGTGGACTAATGGCTAGGATAACAGCCTTCCACCATACGATTAGCTACATCAGCATTAAGAAGACATTCATTAAATAAACAAGAAAACCAACGTTTTTGCAAGTCTTTAGTTTTCTGTTGACACGCAATCATCCTAAATTTCGAAAGTATTGTATAAGAACATAGCATGTTCTTAATCGTTTTGTAACACGTACATACTAATGGAAGTCAAAGTTCTTCCAAAATCCCCATCTTATAAGGCGCAGTATAGGAAAATAAATGCTGCAATATTGGAAAAGGAGATGGATGCAGGTAAAATTGAATTCCTTCTCCTCCTTCCGGTCGTAAAGCCCGTTGGAGGGAGACAAAGAGAGCTAGGTCATTGGAAGGGCAAAGCGGAAGCGATAATCGGGTGAAAGGTCATTTCCGGTGAAGTAGAGAGGGGGGGGGAGGGAGTAGAGGGGGTGCCATCATAATCTGAAGGATGTTATTGCGAGGGGGTGCGTGTCTACGTCTGCACTTTATGGTTGTCAAGAGGGGAGGGGGGAAGAAGGGGTTCTGTCTTCTTAGCAGCAATAAAAAAAAAATCCATAACTCTTTAGTTGACTTCCAAAATGTACTATATCACGAACGCGCGTTACTTAGCAACCACAGATATCGTAAATAATTACGAATACGCGCCTCGGTGCCAGGTGGCTTTTATTTCGGCATTAATCTTTCCACCCTCAACCCCTAGCCCGAGATACTCCCGTATAGCCTTCGAAGGCGTGGTAGGGGTAACAAAAAAAAAATAATATATCCATTCTAGGGAATTTTATATTTCAGGAAGCACAGAAATCTCTCATTATTATATTATTAAAACAACTTTTGATTTTTTTCGCATTCAAATATAGAATCTTTCTTTAGTATTTTTAAAGTTATGAAATGAAATGTTTTAGTGTGATTTGGAACGAAACTAAATGTGTAAAGAAAATAATTGCATTTCTGAATCACGTATTTGAAGGAATGTATTAGAGTTTTTCAGTTCGGGAATAAAAAAGTTGGTGTCACGTTGGAAAAAATGTGTGGAAAAAGAAGGTAAATACTTCGAATAAAATTATCTTGTTTTCATATCGTATTTTTAATAAAAATCCTTTACCTTGAAAACGGACATTTCATGTGACACAACCCAATGGCTATAATAAAGCAGATTCGAAAAAATAAACAAATTTTACTAACAGTGATGAAAAACATAATAATATAAATATATAATACGCCACTATTAAACTAAAGATAAACATTCCGGCTCCAATTTATGAGCCATCATTAGGGCTACAAACATCAGAACAAAAGGGCCTTGTCAGCTAATAACAGGCTAACAAGGCTATTTCAGTCTTTAGTATATATTTTTTAAATGTGACAAAATATATTTTATAAATGTGCAATATAAAGAAATGATAAGAAGAACCTTGAATATGAGAAAGGCCGAAACGTAGGGAGAGAGAAAAAAGGAATAAAAAAGTGTTGAATGTAAAATGGATCGTTTTATTTACAAATAACCTAGAAAGAATATTTGAACATAGTAACAGAAATATAGATATATAATACACCACTGGAAAACTAAAGATTAAAAAAAAATGCATATATATATATATATATATATATATATATATATATGAATGAGTAAATGAAAATTACAGGTTTAAAAGTTTACAACTCTACTTAATCAGATATTAACGTATATTATTAAATAAAAGGAAAAGAAAGGTTTTAAAACTTTAGAGGTTTAAAAGTAGGGCCGTAATTAATAATAAAAAAAATAACAAGCAATAAACGGAGAAAGAGAAAAAAGACCATGTGTTTGAGACATAAATTTAAATTATACGACTCTGCTTAAGATTACAACAAGAAGATAAGTTAAAACATTATGCGAACCTTCAATTACAAGGACATTAAGTCAACAAGGTTTAGCCTGAAAGGTAATTAATACTGACCATCGGGTAGTACTTAGGGTAGGGCTAAGGGAAATAGGGAGCAAGGGAAATAGCCGTAGTAAAGAAGGTTCAAATGACAAGGTATAAGAAGGGTAAGGAACCGGCAATAAAGGGAGGGATAAGGAGTTGGTCACGCGACCCACGTGTACTAGGCTACCCTTCCAATAAATCCCCCTCCTTGCTTCTAAAGCAC
Source organism: Piezodorus guildinii (assembly GCA_023052935.1). NCBI lineage: Eukaryota > Metazoa > Arthropoda > Insecta > Hemiptera > Pentatomidae > Piezodorus > Piezodorus guildinii. The sequence goes on along the minus strand of CM041296.1, from coordinate 149,052,449 downwards.
CCTTAGGCCTGTCCTTCACTCTACCGATTCCAAATCTAACGAATCATTCGATACCTTTTTTATGATGGAAATCCGGTGCTAGCATCACACAACTATTTAATATCAACCTTCCTACTTTGAAGATATTTAAATAAAAGTAATTGAAGTTTACAATTTTATATTATAATACAACAAGCAAATATGCTGTTTAATGATAAAATACATGAAACAACATGAAGAGAAACTATTTTATCATCAATAAATAATAATAATAATATATCATAAACGGTTCCGACGATTTTGATTAAACTCACTATATCATTTAGGTTTTATTTGGATAAAAATGGTCTGACAGGGCTTAAATGACGATATTTTAAATTTTCTTTCTCTAAAGTACATTTAATTTTGTTGATTTTATAAAAATAACAATATTATTTTGTTAACGCTGATGAAAAACAGCTAAATATACAAGTTGAGCGAATTTGAAGAGCAACTAAAGGAGAAAACTGAACAAACGATCTTATTTCCTCAATTATGAAATCTCATACCAACTCCACAGGAATAGATGGAATACCTGTTAAATTACTAAAATTATGCCTTCCCGACATCCTACCAGTTCTTCTCTTTATTTATAATTTTTCACTCCAAAATTCCACATTTCCTACCAATTGGAAAAAAGCAATAGTCCACCCTATCAATAAAATCCCTAACCCCACATCCCCTAGAGACTATCGCCCAATTTCCATCCTCTCTAACCTTTCCAAACCATTGGAAAAAATAGTTCAGTCCCAATTGTCTAACTTCCTCGAAACATCCAAACTTCTCGATCCTCTCCAATCTGGTTTTCGACCTGGCTTTTCCACACAATCCGCTCTCCTCAAAATCACCAGCGACATACATACCGCCATGGACGAAAAGAAACTGACAGCACTAATACTTCTAGACTTTTCTAAAGCCTTCGACTCCCTTGATCACCCTATCCTTTTTTCCAAATTACAGTCTTTATCTTTTTCCAACAGCACTATTCGCTGGTTTCGATCATTTCTCTCAAATAGGACTCAAGCTGTCACTACTCCTAACAATCCCCTGTCTTCCTTTCTTGCCCTTTCGGCAGGTGTGGCCCAGGGCTCAAGCATATCTCCTCTCCTTTTTAATATCTATATCAATGATCTTCCCAATTCCATCCATCACTGCTCCCACCATCTATACGCTGATGATTTTCAGATCTACCTATCCTTCTCTCCTTCCGAGTCAGTAGTAGCATTTGCCAAAATTCAGGAAGACTTGGATAGAATCTGTGCCTGGGCAACCCTCAATAAACTAAGGTTGAATGCTATGAAAACTCAAGCCATTGTTATAGGTTCCAGTTCCCTCCTTAGATCCAACAATAAATTTCCGAAACTAACCCTAAATCATTATCCAATCACCTACAGCTCCTCAATCAAAAACCTGGGTATTACCATTGACCAAACCCTTTCATGGAAACCCCATATTGCCCAAATTTCACGCAGAACAATAAGTACCCTCAAATACTTTCATCGTTCCCGTCATCTTCTTCCACTATCCATCCGTAACCTCCTTATTTCCTCACTTGTTTTCCCCCACTTTGACTATTGCTGCTTAGTATATGGTGGCCTCCCGAAAGTGCTTGAGGACAGGCTAAAACGAATTATGAACATATTTTTAAGATTTGTCCTCAACACTCCGAAGCGGTCTCATGTAACCTATTTATACAGCGAGTTAAAGTGGCTCCTCCCTCCAATTCGTAGACAATATTTCCTAGGATCATTCCTTTACCAAACCATTAACACCAAGCTCCCTCCTTATATCCACAGTCTTCTACAATTTAAATCGTCAATCCACTCCCTCAAAACAAGGTACCGCCATTCTGACCTTTACATTCCTACCCATAGAACAACAACTTTTGATCATTCCTTTCTTGTCCGCTCTGCAAATCTCTGGAATTCCCTACCTACTCATATCCGCCATGCTTCATCTCTATCATCATTCAAGTCCCAACTGTTCCAATACCTCCTGTATTCCCAAACAGACGCTCAACAGCAATGAGGTTTTATATCAAAAATCAGATTTTGAATGTAAAAAGGAAATATTATTTATTGATCATACCTTATTTAATTTATTAATCTTTTTAAATTTAGTTTGTTCAGCAAAAGTATGCATCTGAAGAAGTTTATTTATTTTACTCTTTTGTTTTATTGTATAGATATATTCCTTTTTTTTTTTAATTTTATTACTTCTTACACCATTTTAAATAAGAATTAATCCTGATCATTTGGTCTTTTGGCCAGACGTACTGTATACTTTAATTGTACATATTTGTTGTTCTTAAGGGACTATGTCCCAGAATAAAGATTATTTTCTATTTCTATTTCTATTTCTAAAAAACATTTTTTTAATGCAATTTTTTGTTTTTGAACATAAGAGCATTAATATACATGTATGATATACCGTTGGAAAGCTAAGGATTTCAGAAAAAATATTATCTTATACACAAGCTTTTAAAAGGTAATAGAGAGTGATGAAAATAAAATAAAACTAACTGATTATTTTAGATAATAATATACTAGATTTTTTATTAAAAACACATGTTTCTATATAAATTCAATTTAATTAATGCTTTATTTTTATCTCTAACTGTATTTGAAAATTCTTTCATTGATTTTAAAAATGGAGGTAAGTGAAAGTCGTGTGTTGCCCGCACCAGATTTTTTTATCTCTGAGCGTATTTAAAAATTCTTAAATTGATTTTAACAATAGAGGTAAGTAAAAGTCCTGCGTTACGAGCACTAGATTTTTTAAAAATTTGGCTTCGTTGAATGTAGTAATTAGTGACAACTCAAAAAAGAATTATAAGGCTTTACAACCCTCAAAGATTCATAGATTCATAACCTCAAGAAACGTATACTATTTTGAGGGTTAGGTTTCCCTAGCCCATAGTCATCCCACGGCTAGAATAACAACTGAATTTTAAAGGTACTAAATATATCTAGGTAATAGGTAAACCAAATCGAATATGTACATCCCTAACGCTGACATCTGATTGGCCAAAAGGTCACCCCGCTATTTCCTAGAATGGTTCCAACTAAAAGCTATGTAATCGTAATTACTACTATTCCATTATCACATAATTAAGTAAATATTTTACTATTTACAACACGGATATACCGGGTTTGAATCCGCAACTTTGGACATAAAAGGGTGTTGTGCTACCCACTACACTGCAGGTGACCTCTCTCGTAATATTTTAAATGACTTAAAGCAGCAAAATATTGGGACAATCATTTTTTAATTTAATATATATATATATATATATATATATATATATATATATATATATATAATATATATATATATATAGATATATTGATATTTACAACTATATTACGAAATACATCTAGTAAATGTGATGCAATTTTAACTAAGTCATGATCCACATGTAGAAATACTACATATTGGAAGCACTCTAAAAGCTATGCTAAACTTGAAGGTCTCGGGGCTATCTTATTTTCAGACGCCTCGTAGGATTATCAGGTATTTTAAATGAAGCAAGTTTTGAAAATAGTGGGTTAGAGCGTGAATGGAGTTTGTCATGATAGGAGTGGTACCTGTTTCGGGTCAAGTCAGCAAAATGGGGATTATTAAGGTCTTTATGGATGAGTTTATTGTTATATGAATTTATTTTTTATTGTAAGGATATGATACGGAAATTTAATGGTTTAATAGAGCCCCAAAGCTCTATTACGTAAGTCAAGATGGGCTTTATGACAGTCATGTAGATGAGCCTTTTGTAGTTTGGTGGAAGGTCCAGTAAGTTTTAAGTCGTCGAAAACATCGAACGGTTTCAATCTTGTATGAGGATTCCAAGTAAGACGTTCTTAAAGATTTAGTCCTTAATATCGGATCTGTTGAACAGTGACAGCGGAGTGTTAAGGTTACGACGAAAAGAAAAGGTTATTCGGTGGGATTTTTCGTTATTTATCGTATCAAATATAAACTGAAACAATTAAAAATTCAAAACCCGTTTACTAATTGGACAAGTTTAGTCCAGTAAATTTAATATATTACTAAAAGAGGCAGATAAATAATCTATTTGAAATAAAATGCAAATTTAACGAAGCCCTAGTGAACAGGTAAAATGTCAGTAAAAAATGTTAAAGTGATACGAAAGGATAGAAGATAGAGAGAGAGAGGTGTTAAAAATAACTGAATTTAAATTATTATAAGTGCTCGATACTTAAAAATTCATGAATGGGATAGGAAAAGGCCGCTAAGTTATTAATGGAGATTGAACACCTTTACCAATTTTACCAACAACTTTTACAACGGCCTACTTAAAAATTTAATACATGTCTCTTATTTATAGTTAAACTTATTGAAACAGTTATAAGGGATTATTTTTTCTATTCAGTAGTCAATTGGGCGAATAAAAAGTCAACCTTTATCACAAGTAATTGAACAATCTTTTTCTGTAAGTGGGTTTGAATAAATAACCATTGCTTTGCTTCAGACGTAACTTTTCTTCTTTTTTTTTTTTTTTTTTTTTAAACATATTTATTGATATTTACAACTGTATTATTATATACAACAAGTAAATGTTATGGACATAGTAAACTGACATGATTTACATGTAGAGACGCTACCCATTGGCAGCACTCTAAAAGTATTTTAAACTAGAAGGTCTCGAGGCCATCTTCTTTTCAGACGCCTCGGGGGATTGTCAGGAATGGAAGAGGATGACAGAATAGAAACTAGTGGATTAGAGTGGAAATGGAGTTTTTCAAGGAATGATTGATACCTGGTTCGTGCTAATTCAGAAACATATGGGACATTAAGGTCTTTATGGATGAGCTTATTCGTGACAAAGTAAGGAGCGTTAAGGATTTTACGAAGGATTTTGGATTGTAAGGATTGGATACGAGAAGAATTCGATGGTTTAGTAGAGCCCCATAGCTCTATTCCGTAAGTCCATATCGGTCTAATGATGGTCATATAAATAAGTCTTTTGTAATTAAGTGGTAGGTTGGAACGTTTGTCCAGTAAGTGTTGAAGTAGTCGAAAACGTCGGGCAGTTTCTTGTCGTTTCAGTCTTGTATGGGGATTCCAAGTTAAACGTTTGTCAAGGTGGAGTCCTAGATATCGAATTTGTTCAACTGGGGCTAGTGGAGTGTCATCAAAGGATACTGTGAGCAGGAAGTCATTGGTTTACGACGAAGGGTAAATGTTATCTGGTGGGATTTGTTAGAATAAATTTTAATCCTCTAATTCTGGCACCATACTTCAAGGTCTCGGATGTGGGATTGAAGGGTGTGGGAGGCTAAGTTTTCTTTAACGTTAATAGTGTGTATGACGAAGTTTTTGGAATTGTGAGAGAAAAACTTAATATATTATGTTATTTTATGTGTCAAAATTTCATGAACAACAATAATTTTCATAAATACTGAAAAAAACAAGTGACCAGAATAACACTTTTCTATCAACCATACTCGTTGAACATTTTTATGGAATACTAAAAATTATGATAAATAAAATGGTTCCTAATTCTTTTAAAAATTTACTTTACAAAAATTGTCTTTTGAGTGCACAATAAGAATTATTATTACATGAAAATTAACAATAGTTTAAAACTATAAATATGAAAACATTGAACAATGTTTCGTTAAGATCTTTTAATAGATTTTAAAGATGGGGAAAAGCACCGAAACGTAGACTCAAAGTAAAATTTTATTAATCATTTAATGTGTATTTCTTTTGAAAAAAATAATAACATTACTGGATTTTTATTTAGTCATTTAAAAATTTAAAATAGTAAAAGTGGACATGATTAGAATTAATATAGGCTTATCTCGATTTATTTTATCGATAATTAAATGCATATATATATATATATATATATATATATATATATATATATATATATATATATATATATATATATTTTTTATTTTTTTTTTTTTTTTTTAAATAAAAATAAAACTGAGTGATGATAAAAATTATTGAAAAAATAAGCTAAATACTAAAAAAAATTCATTTTCAAAATATAATAACAAATGTAGATTTAAAAAAATAATAATCTTTCTTCAATTTTTTGTGGTAAAGACTTAACATATTTCAATCACATAACAACAAAACAATGTTATTAAGGAAACATTTTTAATATTCTTCATATCTCCGAATTAAATAACTAAAAAATACAATCGATCGCACTTACCTCTATGCCGGTTAGTCTGTTTGTCAAACATGAGCATTGCGTCTTCGATCTGTAACAAAAAGGTCATTATAAGTTATAATGTATAAATCAGAATAAAAAGAAGTAAATGCAGTGAAAAAAACAAAATAATTATTCCTAATAGAGAGTGATGAAAAGAAGATAAAACTAAGTGATTATTCAAGATAATAATATAATAGATTTTTTAATAAAACACATGTTTCTATATAAATTCAGTTTAATTAATTCTGTAATAGTTTCACGTATTTTTATCTCAAACTGTTCGGGCCGAATGTGTATATTTTATTACTCATTTACATGTTACTTCATTTAAATACTTGTTGTTTGAATTAATTAAACATTTTCATTATATTCCATTTTAATAAAGCTACTTTTTTAAAATTATGTACAATATCTAAAATGTCTCCTAGTTAAACTTTAAGTATTGTATTTCGAAGAAAGGAAGCCGGCGGTGTGTTTATATCCAAAGAGACTTAGTTTGTTTACACCTTCAGCAATACGCCGGCTTATCTTTCCCTTCAGTTGTTTTTGGACGATCATGCAGGCAGGAGTACCTACGGTCTCCCTTCTTCATATTCCTTAGGGAATAGTGGTTTTTAAGACGCTCTATACAATGATCCGCAGAAGTACCTACGGTCTCCATTCTAATATTCCTTCGGGAATGTTTTTTTTCTTCTCTCTCTACGAGTACTCTGCGCACGGACATCAGCCGACGGACTGCACGCGTACAGCGACCATCACGCTTTTTACAATTGAACTCTTAAGTACCCTTTTCTTTTCCTTAATTGTATTAGTTTTAAGTTTTTAGGTTTTATTAGTTTTTACAGCTTTAAAAAGTTTATTTTCATTTTATTTTGTAACTTTATTTTTTTCATTACTAGGTTCCTTTAATTAAAATGATCCATTTCATTCAACTCATTTTATTTTCTTATTTTTTTCTCCCTACGTTTCGGCCCTTTGCCATTCTCCAGGGATCTCTTTATATTCCATTATGCACTCTATATAATATATAAATATATATTTTGTCATAATTTAGTAAAATAAAATTAAAACTATTATAGGCTGACCAGCCCTGTCCTGGTTGTTATCATCCACTGTGAGTAGATATAAAATGAATTGAATGAAATGGATCATTTTAATTAAAGAACCTAATAATACAATTATTCATTCAAACAATTTTTAATTGTAATAAAAATTAATTTATTTTTTCCTTTTGTTTTCTAAACAGATTAAATATTTTGTTTTTAATGTTCCTTAGTTTAGTTTTTATTCATTTTTTTTTTACCTTTTATTTGCCTGTTGTTTAATTTATTTATTTTATATCTCAAAGATAACTTTAGGTCACACAATGCTATCCGGCAGAATATTTTTTTTTAATTAGTCTTTCCAATCGAAGTCTCTAGCATTGAGACAGGTTGGTGGACGAAACACTAACTGTATTTGAAAATTCTTTCATTGATTTTAAAAATGGAGGTAAGTGAAAGTAGTGTAGCCTACACCAGATTTTTAGGATATGTAAACATTATTGACCAAGTAAACATGTAAATTTATAAACACAGAGAGGATTAAATTAAATATTGAAAACGGTAGAAACTTATTTTACAACACAATAGTTCTAAGGCGTCTTTTAAGCAAAGTTTACACTTGGAGAAATCAGTTCAAATCCGGTCAAAGCAGATTAAAATTTAGCTCGTGGTGATCCTCAGAAATAAATTTTAACCTTTCTATTGTAAGAATAATAGATCGGTGGTCTATAGAAAGACAAGGTACCTTCTGATCCACCCTTGGTTTGGGAGACTTAAGGTTTGGTCAATCTTATAATGAGGTACTTTAGGAAAATAAATTGTAAATGATTTTATGAAATCAAATTTCAAAAGAAACATGTGTTTTATTAAAAATCCACTATATTATTATTATATACAAAAATCAGTTGCTTTTATCGAATTTTCATCACGCTCCATTAACTTTTACAATACAGTGTATAAGATAATATTATTTATAAAATATTTAGTTTTCTAACGGTATATTATAAATAACTTTCTCAAGTTAAAAACAAAACAAAAAATGCACAAAAGGGATAAATTGTAGCTGGGTGGTTAGCAAAACAGCCTCCTATGCCAAAGGTCACGGGTTCCTGCCCGCAGGTGGTCCTAGGATTTTTTAATGGGAGTAAAAAATCCTCAGTTATGCCGTCCTTTGGAGGGGACGTTAAAAGGTGGCCCAGAGCCTGTGCGATGTCAGGTACTCGTTAAAGATCCCTATCCTAATAAAACCTGGATAGGCGAAATTGGGGACTCCCACTGTTTCATCGTCCGATTAGCCATAGTAGCATAAAGGGACGTTAAATAAATAAACAAACAAATAAAAATGTATTAAAAAAAAGTTTGTTTTTTTCTACTTTAGTTGGATTTTGAATTTGTTCAACTTAAATATTTACCCGTTTTTTATTAATGCTAACAAAATTATATAGGTTATTTTTTTTTGAATCTTCAAAATTTAAGGTACTTTAGATGAAGAGGCCTATTTTACAGAAAACGTTCCTTCAACTTCACAAGTATATAAGGTTCTGGAATATGAAATTTACAATACGCGATACTTTCTAACACATTTATATATATATATATATATATATATATATATATATATATATATATATATATATATATATATATAATAGAACTTTGTAATATTTATTAAATGAACGATTCCCATTCTGTATGAAAAAAAAAAAAACTACAAATATCGGACAATACAAACAATATAACTTGGAACGTGAACTATAACATTAAGACGGTAACTGGTAGATACTAGGTTGTTAGTTGATCCCCATTAGTGACCGTAATTGAAGCAGTAGCCGAGCCTCCTAATGAAGAGAATGTTGTTTCTACACGGGAGATATCTCAGCAATTAGTATTAGCAGTTTAGTGCTATTAGTACTAGAGTGGTTTAGTAGTCTAGTAGCCATCTGCTCCATTAGCCAACTAATACAATCCCAATGCAAATAGTCCATAGGAAAACATCAATAAGCCGTATTTGTATAACATATTAGTAGAAGAAAAGTTGAACAATAACAACCGAAATGGAGTTGGAGTTCAAATAAACTTTTTTTAGAAATCCTTAATGTGCATTTTGTTTATTGTAATGTAATTCACGACGGCAATTTATAAAATAAAACGATTACTGATACTATTTAAATGAGATAGTTTTTTGTTCCTTTAATGTCACTTCATGCTACTGCGGTTTATCGGACGATTCTACGGTGAGAGTTCTATATTTTGTTTATCCAAGTTTAATTAAGATAGAGATCTTTAGCGAGTAAGCGATCAGCTATAACTGCCTGAAGAAGGACATAACAATGGATTTTTTACGTCTGTTAAAAAATTCTAGTATCTACCTGCCAGGTTTGAATTTGGGAAAAGAAGGCTGCAATGATAGCGACTACACAGCAGGTGACCTTCCTTAATAACTATAATGGTTTATGATAATACAAAACATTTCGCTTCCAGAAAAGAATAACTAATAACTAGACTTTCCACACACACGTACAGGACTTTTTGCAAGACTTAAACATGTAACCGAAACGTGTATTCCAGATAAAAGTTAAAATTAGAAAACTAATTTAGTAAGTGTAAGTTATAAATTAAACCAATACTTTTGGTATATTATTTTTTTGTAATCGACTAAAAAAGAAAATAATCTCTCTTTATAATTAAAAGACGTTAAAACCGTTCTGATAGATGAATCGTCTTCTTCGTGAAAAATAAACAAAAATTAAAAAATGTTTAGCAAATATTTTAATTTTAACTTTTTTATTTCCCCCAATGTTGAAAGCAATATAGAACACGTAACACAAAACCAACAGAATTTTTTTAGTACGTCAATCATTGTTCCATTTGGAAGGAAGCTTGTCGAAGGGAGTTTAAAATAAATCAAAAGCTTTTCAATCCCACCGGGTCAGAGCCCTCATAGATTGCTCGGCATCAGTGTTAAAACAAAAAAATGTATATTCTGAAAAAAATAATCTAATATGAATGTTTTTATTCAATATGATCGAAATAATCAATCTTACGTATTCAGCTAGGCCACACTGCTATAGGATTAAACAAGGAAAAAAGGATCACATGTAGTGTACTGGATATCATAACAGCTTCTTAGGTTCACCCACAGGTATACAAGAATACAGTATAATGAAATGCAATGACAAAAAAAAAAAAAAAAAAAAAAAAAAAAAAAAAAAAAAAAAAAAAAAAACTAAATATGAATTTAAACTTGGAAAAAAAGCAGCCATGTCTTCAAATATTTGTTGGAATAAGTGTTTGTTACTTTATTTGTGTATGGCGATGATGCGTTAGGAGAAATCACAGTCCGTAAGTGATTGAGTCGGTTCAGAACCGAACATTTTCACTTAAATGATTTTCACGTAAGTGATTGAGTCGGTTCAGAACCGAACATTTTCACTTAAACGTAAGTGATTGAGTCGGTTCAGAACCGAACATTTTCACTTAAACGTAAGTGATTGAGTCGGTTCAGAACCGAACATTTTCACTTAAACGTAAGTGATTGAGTCGGTTCAGAACCGAACATTTTCACTTAAACGTAAGTGATTGAGTCGGTTCAGAACCGAACATTTTCACTTAAACGTAAGTGATTGAGTCGGTTCAGAACCGAACATTTTCACTTAAACGTAAGTGATTGAGTCGGTTCAGAACCGAACATTTTCACTTAAATGATTTTCACGTAAGTGATTGAGTCGGTTCAGAACCGAACATTTTCACTTAAACGTAAGTGATTGAGTCGGTTCAGAACCGAACATTTTCACTTAAACGTAAGTGATTGAGTCGGTTCAGAACCGAACATTTTCACTTAAACGTAAGTGATTGAGTCGGTTCAGAACCGAACATTTTCACTTAAACGTAAGTGATTGAGTCGGTTCAGAACCGAACATTTTCACTTAAACGTAAGTGATTTGAGTCGGTTCAGAACCGAACATTTTCACTTAAAATACGCATGATTCTAGGGTCGTCCTTAAAGTGTTCTGACAGGAAGGAATTAATAATTTACCTTAAAAAAAAGCAGCATGTAACACATCGGAATGGGTCCAAGAATCAGTTTTTTTTTGTTTTTGTTTTTTTTAAATCACCTTTTTTATTTATTAATTTATTGAAATTTACAACCGTATTACTAAATACATCAAGCAAATTGGCTCATAATATGGATAATATACATGAAAAGACATGAAGAGAATATGCCCATTGGCAACACTCCACTAGGTAATCTACACCAGGTCTCGAGGCCAACTTCTTTTCAGACGCCTCGGAGGATTGCCAGGAATTTAAGAGGAAGCAAGGATTGAAACTAGTGGGTTAGAGTTTTTCATGGAAGGATTGACACCTGGTCCGGGCCAAATCAGCAACATATGGGATATTGAGGTCTTTATGTATGAGTTTATTCGTGACAAAGTAAGGAGCGTTGAGGATTTTTCTAAGGATTTTGGATTGTAAGGATTGAATACGGGAAGAATTTGATGGTTTAGTAGAGCCCCAGAGCTCAACTCCGTAAGTCCAGATAGGCCTTATGATGCTGATATAGATGAGCCTTTTGTAGTTAAGTGGAAGGTTGGAGCGTCTGTCCAGTAAATGTTGAAGTAAGCGAAAGCGTTGGGCAGTTTCTTGTCGTTTTAGTCTTGTGTGCGGATTCCAAGTTAGTCGTTTGTCAATTAGGAGTCCTAGATAGCGAATCTGTTCAACCGGGACATGCGAAATATTATTAAAGGACACTGTATGGCAGGATGTCGTAGGTTTACGACGAAGGGTAAAGGTAATTTGGTGGGATTTGTTGGAATTGTATTGGGTTGATGCAAAATTAATGCAGGTTTCCTCTATTGCAATATCTTAATTCCAATTGTGTAAACAAAGCTAATCCTAACATTGATCATTATAATACCAAAACAAACCTTATCTAATACCCTCTCTTTCACCATGAATTTGTTTAGTAAAATCGTTTTGTTCAGTGTGTTCAAAGGTCTTGAATCGAAAATGTCAAAGTGCGATTTTCGTCAAATTTATTTTTACAAATTTAAATTAGGGCGCAGCGCTGCGCAAACGGCTCGTAATATTAATGAAGTGTGGGGTCAGGGGGCTATTAATGAGTGCACGGTGCAGCGTTGGTTCCAGAAGTTTCGCAGAGGAGATTTCGACCTCGAAGACAAGGAAGGTCGGGGCCGTCATCTTGCTCTGGACAACGACCAGCTGAGGTCAAAAGTGGAAGAAGACCCAACCAAAACCACACTAGAAATGGCGGCGGAACTCGGAACTCAAAAATTGCAACGTCTTTGCCCAGCATTGATGAATCGGAAGGGGCCGATCCTGCTCCACGATAACGCCAGAGCACACGTTGCACAACCAACGCTTCGACAACTGCACGAGTTGGGCTACGAAGTTCTACAACATCCGCCTTATTCACCTGACCTCTCTCCTACAGACTTCCACTTTTTCAGGCATCTGGACAACTTTTTGAGGGAGAAAATTTTTCAAAACCAGGACGACATTGAAAATTCTTTTCGTGATTTCATTGAGTCCATCGATTCGGATTTTTTTTTCTGGTGGAATAAGAAAGCTTGTTGAACGTTGGCAAAAGTGCATTGATTCAGATGGAAATTATTTTGATTAAATATATATGGTTAAAGTAAAGATATGGCGTATTTACAATACCTACTAAAAACCTGCATTAATTTTGCATCAACCCAATAAATCACCTTTACAAAACACTCCGAATTTTTTTAACGATCTAGTATATATATTGAACTATAAGGTATTGGGATGACAAAATTTCATTAGATGAGGGACATGAGAGTGTTTGGAAAAGGTTACTTTGCCTGGAGCGAGCGGTGCGTGAACTATAGGCGAGATCAAAGGCCATGTGGAAGCTACAGCAGCACCTCCCAGCCTACACCATGCGTGCCCAAAGGCAACGTAATTGAAAGCCCTCTGCTGCATTATATTACCTACACGGCTAATTCATCCCTTCCTTATGGTTCAATAGCTGTCCAATGAAAATTTAATATTAGAAACTTAATACTAAATGATTAAAGTCATCGAAATCTGGTGCGTAAAAAAATATTTTAAATTGTCATTTAGTAGCAAATAAAGAAATTAATTCGTATTTATTTTAGTTTATTATATTCAATAGTGAACCTTTGACATCGAACAAAAAATTACTCCCTCAAAATTTTAGGACTTACGTTTCAAGATACGCAGAACTCGAATATATAAATTAAAAAATCCGTTTGTCCTAATTAATATAGGAAAAAATGTTTAGAGTATTAAATATCCTACAAAATTACAAAAGGGTCATTGAATTTGGTTTAGAAGTAGCAGATATATAGCGTTTTAAAATGATAGTGATATACCATTATATTTTAAATTATTTATATTAGTTGTTTTCTTATAAAGAGCTATAAAAACTATTATGCCCTAGCTATTTAGAAATAATAAACCATTGTGTAATAATTTGAAGCTTTTTTACTTTCACTTACTATATATATAAAGGGAATATCCTGTATCATTATTATAATCATAAGTTAAATTTCATTGATGTATGGTAGTATTAAGAATTTTAGTCATTGTTGTGAGACCCTGTCCATAAATCGGTACGTATTTTCCATCCTACCTACCCCCCATCTACCAAACAGTACCTAGTTTCCATTCTCCCACCATGCGGTACGTATCTCCACTCTACTTCATATTTTCATGTTTCATATTTCATGTAAATTATTGATATCTGTGTAAATTTTGTTTGGTGAACATTTTTTTTCTGTATAACACTTTCATTATTGTACTATAGTCATTTTATTTTAATTAAGTTTTTTTACATATACAGTTCTTCTGTTATATTTTAATACCGACGTTCGCTAGCTAAATAGGTTATATAATATTGTATGTAATGTCATTGAAATTGTATTCTTTTGCATCTTTTTAGCCCTGATGATGACCAACAAAGGGGGCCGAAACGTTGGCAAACAATAAATAGTTGAAACTATTTAGTTGTTTCATTTAATGACCGCCACCCGGACTAATTCCTTCCAGTAATTCTCAACGGTCAACTAATTACATCCACAATCATTCAATTTATATATTTACCTGTTTTTCATCAGTGGTAACAAGCTAATATAGTTATTTTTATAGAATCTTTTGAGAAAGAAAATTTAAAATATGGTATTTAAGCCCTGTCAGACTATTTTTATACAAATGAATAATACATGATATTAAAGCCTATTAAAATTTACATCGATATTGCTTGAGTTTAATCAAAATCGTCGGAACCGTTTTCGAGAAAATCAAAAAAAAATGTGCAAAATGCATAGTATAAAGTGGCTCTTCTGGTAAGCTGATTTTGATGAAAAAGGTTTTGTAACGTCTCGGGCGTAATTTGTCTTAAATATGAAAATTCAGTTTCATAGGACTTACCGTTTTCGTCCAGGAGTTACCACACACACACAGAGCTTTTTGCGGGACTTGGTTATTTGGACTCAGGGGACCCTAAGACGTGTATTTCCGTTGAAAACTGGGATTCGAAAATTTTCACGATCGCAATACTTCCCCTTACTATATATAGTAAGTGAAAGTAAAAACTGAATAATATTAATCAAGAATATGTCTTTAAATTGTGTGTAGAGAGGCGTTAATGTTGGTAAGTAATAACATTAAAGGACCCTTTGAGATAAAGGAGAGGAATGATATAAAAGACTGGATATTAATCAAAAGATATCCCCTCCTCGCTGAGTACATCTCTCTTTGCCTCTCCACACCGCTCGCTCAGAGAGAAAAGGCGATTTATATACATAAAATATATATATATATATATATATATATATATATATATATATATATATATATATATATATATATATATATTATAGGTAGAAGCAGTCAAACATTACAATAAACGCATCTTAGTAGGTAAGAAATTTTAGCATATTTGCCGAACAGTGAAATCTCAGACTCCTAGGCAGGCGGTCCAATTTACACCTGCAAATAGATAAGAGGCCATTACCCAAGACGCTTACGGGACGCTAACATAATATTCCCCTAAGAGCCATGAGGTCGGGAGATAGCAGCTAATTTGGATTAAGCGCGAAGAGGTGAGCTTGAATACTGAATGCGGGGGCTTAGGGGTATCAAGTCCGAGGACATTTGCATCAAGTCGGGGGGAATCTGCTCCTCTTATAGACCGGCTCATACTCACTTTTCAGACCTCTGAATGCTCAGAGCAAACAGTCCTAATAGGTCGGGCTAGTATCCGGCAATATTAACTTTAATTAAATTACACGCGGGTTTCCACAAACTATTTTTCAAGATTACACCAAGACAGCATTAGGGATAATAACATTTTCGGTTACCAACATAACGAGTACTTACAATTTTTGTTAAATCGTGAAATTAGTGTTATTGTTATTATTAAAAGAGTAAATTGAAACCCACATTTTAGAACTTAAACGACGAGAACTTGACCGAAAAATTACGTACTGTAAAATCTGCGTTACTTATACCTAAAACTTTTCCGCAGGGGGGAAAAACGAAACGAACATATACATATATATATATATATATATATATATATATATATATATATATATATATATATATATAATTAAATACTAGGAATCGCCATTGCTTCGCACGGAAGCAATTTAAATGTGTTGTAGTTTATGTTTAAAAAACATCAGTTTGACCAATTAAAATTTTATTACTTTGGGATTATGAGTTCATTGTAACGAAACGGAAACTTTTTTTAAAATACTATGTTTATTTAATTACGTCTATTAATTGAACTTTTCCTTTGTTATAGCAACGTTACGTACGATTTGGTAAATTATCTTTTTTCTAAAATTTTGACTACTGTATGGAAGTACATAACCTGTACGATCACCATGAATCACTATAATCTCCCCAATCTACAACATTACAAATACCATTTATAAATAAGTTTATACGCTTATAACATTTTTCTATTAAATTTCCCGACTTATTTTATTGCATATTAACTTTTCTAGAATGTTGGACGAGTCTGTGAAAGGCGAAGTTTGGTGGTATCGGCATCGAACCTTGGGGTTCGCTAAGCCTATTATTATTATAATTAACTTTTCTAAAATCTTGCGCTTTCAAACGGTATATTATACGTCTATGTTACTACTTATATTTCAGGATAATTTATTTATGACTTAGTCAAATAAAATAAATTAAATTAAATTAAAGCTTATTGCAATTGATTTTACTTATAAACCTTCAGGAAAGAATGGCCTAAATGATGGTGTAAACCGTATCAATATCTGTCTTATGATTCAAGAAGAATTCAGCGGACACCAAAATCCCGTTATCATTATATATATATATATATATATAATATATATATATATATATATATATATAATATATATATATATATAGAGAGAGAGAGAGAGATACGACGTTTTATCAAGTTTTGACTTGGAATTTCCAATAAAAGATCTTTGTAATGAAATAGATACAAAACAAAATCATCCAATTAAAGATGAATCGACATATTAAATAGTAATACATATTAATTGTATATAGTTTTTTATATGGTTTTTTTTTTTTTTAATTTTGTTCGTTTTACACTGCTTTCATTAAAAGTTTAGGAATGCAGTCGAGCTGTTTCGTTTAATATATTCATAGGACAATTAATATGCATTTTCCCATGATTTTTTTCAACAACTTATTAAATAAATATGTATTATGAACCTATTGTTCTATAATAATTCGTTAATAATAGTCTACTTATTTTTATCGTTTATCTAAAACGAGATAAACCTATTTTGATATATTTTGAACAAAAAAGAATAGTAACATAGATGTATAAAATACCGTTACGCATAATACAAAGAATAATATCTAGAAAAACCTAATCTAATACAGAATGTTCTAAAAGTATTGGAGAGTGAAAAAAAAAAATGATCAAAATATCGTTTAATATAATTATTTCTATTGTCATATTTTAAAAAAACAAAAATAAACAATCCCATCTATAATCAATGCTATATACCACTGGATTTTTAAAGTAAAAATGCCGTTCTTGGGCAGGAATGTAAAATTGTGGTATGTCGTGCCTATGCGATATCAGATAATCGTAAAAGATCCTCATTGAACATAGAAGGGCAAAATTTAGAACTCCCACTGTAGCATTGTCTAATTAGCCACACTAGCGTAAATTTATGTTAAATGGATAAACTTTCTATGTCCAAGATAGTTTTTTCAAAACTACAGGTGGCCCTAGGATTTCTTATTGGGAATAAAAAATTCCCTTTGGAGGGGATGTAAAAATGTGCGAGATACTCGTTAGAGATCTCTATCCGAATTAAGCCTGGATAGGCAAAATTTAGTACATGCAATATTTTGGATTAAAACAGCTGACAAAGCGCGATCTACTGTTTTCAAATAAAAAAATAAATGAGTTCTCAATTGGTTCATAAATAAAATGCGCTGCCTCGGCTTGATTATTCACCACAAATATGACATAAAGGAAGTGATAAAGCCAGGGAGATGAGGGAATGGTTAAAGGGCTAAGAAGCGACATAAAACGGGGGGAGATAATAATGTCCCCTAACTTCCAAATTGAGCTAATTTTATCCCCGACGTTTCATATTCAGCTTTACTGTCCCGTAAAATTGGTAACGAGGCATTCGGGGAGAGGAAGTCGCTGGCATCGAATACCGCGGTTGACATAACAAGTCCGAAAGTCTCGAGGAAGCTGCAAGATCCTACCACTTCTTGGGCCATAGTTCCTTGATACTGAGATAAAATTATATACTGTAAAACAAAAAATGTTAAAAATCATTTATATGGACGAAATTAGATAATGGATTATGGTAAAACTAAAAAAAAAAAAAAAACTGGTCAGTGCAACACAAGACTTTCACTTACCTCGATTTTTAAAATCAATGAAAGAATTTTCAAATACAGTTAGAGATAAAAATACGTGAAACTATTAAGAAATTAATCAAATTAAATTTCTATAGAAACATGTGTTTCATTAAAAAATCTATTATATTATTATCTAAAATAATCAGATAGTTTTATGTTCATTTCATCACTCTCTATTAACTTTTAAAAGCTTGTGTATGAGATGACATTTTTTCTAAAATCTTTAGCTTTCCAACGGTATATCATACATGTATATTACTGCTCTTAGGTTCAAAAACGAAAAATTTCATTAAAAAAATATTTTTTTCTGTTTTCTCCTTTAGTTGGGTATCGAATTTATTTAATTTATATATTTACCTGTTTTTCATCAGCGTTAACAAGGTAATCTAGTTATTATTATTGAATCTACAAAATTTAAGGTACTTTAGGGAAAGAAAATTTAAAATATCGGCATTTAAGCCCTGTCAGACCATTTTTATCCAAATAAAACCTACATGATAAGAAAGCACATTAAATTTTACATAGATATAGCGAGTTTGATCAAAACCGTCGGAAACGTTTTCGAGAAAATCGAAAAAAGGTGCAAAATGCATGGTATAAAGTGCCTCTTCTGGTAAGCTTATTTTGATTAAAACAGTTTTGTCACGTCTCGGGCGTATAGTTGTCTTAAATATGAAATTTCAGTTTCATAGGACTTACCGTTTCCGCCCGGGAGTTACCACACACACACAGACCTTTTTGCGGGACTTGGTTATTTGGACTCAGGGGACCCTAAAACGTGTATTTCCGTTGAAAACTGGAATTCGAAAATTTTCACTATCGCAATACTTCTCCTTACTATATATAGTAAGTGAAAGTAAAAAACTGGTCAGTGCAACACAAGACTTCAACTTACCTTCGTGTTAAAAATCTATATAAGAATTTTTACTTCCACTTAGCTATACATGAAATATATAGTAAGGAAAAGTATCGCATGTTTTTTTTTTTTTTTTTTTTTTTTTTTTTACATTCTATTATTCACAGAAAATAAACGTTTTAGGCTGTGTGTGTGTGTGTGTGTGTCTGTGTATGTGTGTGTGTGTGTGTGTGGTAACTCCCGGGCGGAAACGTTAAGTCCTATGAAACTGAAATTTCATATTTAAGACAACCATACGCCCGAGAAGTGACAAAACTTTTTACATCAAAATGAGCTTACCAGAAGAGGCACTTTATACCATGCACTTTATACCATGCATTTTGCACCTTTTTTTCGGTTTTCTCGAAAACGGTTCCGACGATTTTGATTAAACTCGCTATATTGATGTAAAATTTAATGGGCTTTAATATCATGTAGGTTTTATTTGGATAAAAATGGTCTGACAGGGCTTAAGTGTCGATATTTTAAATTTTCTTTCCTCTAAAGTACCTTTAATTTTGTAGATTCAATAATAATAACTAGATTATCTTGTTAACGCTGATGAGAAACAGGTAAATATATAAATTGAATAAATTCGATACCCAACTAAAGGAGAAAACAGAAAAAAAAATTTGTAATGCAATTTTTCGTTTTTGAACATAAGAGCAGTAATATACATGTATGATATACCGTTGGAAAGCTAAAGATTTTAGAAAAAGTGTCATCTTATACACAAGCTTTTAAAAGTTAATAGAGAGTGATGAAATGAACATAAATCTATCTGATTATTTGATTAATTCCTTAATAGTTTCACGTATTTTTATCTCTAACTGTATTTGAAAATTCTTTCATTGATTTTAAAAATCGAGGTAAGTGAAAGTCGTGTGTTGCCCGCACCAGATTTTTTTTAGTTCAAATCCTCTATAGTACCTTTAATTTTTTAGATTCGAAAAAATTAACCATATCATCTTGTTAGCATTAATAAAAAATGAGTAAATATGCTGATGATGTATAATATGCCGTTGGAAAGCTAACGATTTCAGAAAAAACGCAGCAAATTATTACACAATGGTTTATTATTTTTAAATACCTATATTAGGGTATAACTGTCTATAAAACTGTAGATAGGCAATTACGTAACATGTTCTTCCAGTGGCGCGACAGGCCATGTAGGCCCTGGGCCTCGTGGTGGAAACTCCTGCGAGTTTACACTCATGTTTCACGATGCTATTTTTAGTGTAGGGTCATCACTCCCTACGACTAATTTTGTGAGTGGCCACTCTTTGGCTGACGGGTCTCACATACCCGAGGGAGAGGTTGTGAGTGAATCCTCATTTTTTTACATCCTTATAAAAGCCCCGCCGGTACTGGGATTCGAACTCAGAACCTGTACCATGAGAGACTAGCGCGCTAGCCACTCAGCCACGGGCCCCCACGTAATATAAAAAGCAATAAATAATTCAAATGAAAATGGCATGCCACAACTACTAATTTCAAATCGCTAAACCTCTGCTAGTTCTCAACTAATTTCAATGATTCTTTTTTCATTTGGTAGAAAATTTAATTCACTAAGAAATAAAATTAAAATTAAACATTTTTGGTGTTTATTTATTAATTGGGAGAAACGGTTCTTATTTTTTTTATTTTTATTTTTTTGATAACTTATATATACTGGATGGTGTATTTCAGTTTCTTGTATCATATATACATAGCTTTTGTGTTAGGCTCACTCATCGAAAACGCCTATTTCTATGTTAAAAAACGAATTTAAAAATGTTGATTAATAAGTTCAAATACCCCAACTCAAGAAAATTATTCAGACATCTTCAATTTTAAAAATCTAAAGACAGGAAAAACGAAAACCAAATTTAAATAAAAATACTACTTAACTGTAATAATTATATAATTTAAAGAATGACCTTAGGCACGAGGAGCCTAAAGAAATAACCTTGACGTAGTTAATAAATTGTAAGCCAATTAAGAGAAAGAAGAGAATAATTGAAGAAGAACATGGAAAGTGGAAACGGGGAAATAAAACATTCAAAAGGATGATCGATAAATTAAACTCAATGCGAATAATTACAATTTAAAATTCCGATGTATTCCGATACAATTTAGAGAATTATTTATTAATCAAGTTCCTACAACACTCAGGTCATTTAAAATTAGTTTAATTATTTACATTTTCAGAAATAGTTAAATATCGAAAAGCGTGTTGAAGTATTGTTTTTTATAAAAAAACTATAAAATAAATATCAACTTACATTTATAACTAGCAGTAAAAACGATCTCAATAAATAGTCAACTGAATGTTGAAATGTTCAATATGTTTTAAGACATAATTTTCCGTGTCATTTATTAATACATAAATAAATTTATAGAAGTTAACGAAGAATTTTAAACGCATATATTTAATTTACAATTAAAATAGCTTTAATTTTCGAATTTAGAAAAAAAAATACGTCGCGCGCATAAAACATAAGGCCATAAATTTTATAACCGAGTAAAAACTCTGAATTTGCTTGAATTTTCTAAGATTTTTAAACTTTTCAGACTATACACGAAATCATTTTTATTTTCATTTAGCTATATAAAATATACAGGGTTAGGGAAAGTATTGCGATCGTGAAAGTTTTCGTATTAGAATTTTCAACGGAAATGCACGTTTTAGGGTCCTCTGAGTCCAAATAACCAAGTCCTGTATATGAAGACATCCCTGTGTAAGTGCCCGTGGGTGGTAAGTTTAGCACGAAAACTTTCTCTTTTTTTTTTTTTTATTTATTTATATGCATTACAGTTTGTCACTCTGGACAATAATAATATTGCTAAAGCATCCCATTCATACAATATTTACAATCTAACAAAAGAAATGTCAAATTACATAAAATGAAACTAAACTAAATAAACGTATACAATAACAAAATTTGTAGATAAAATAAATAAAGTTAATAAATAAATAAACATAAAACAAAAAATGTCACATTCATACGTATGTACAATATTAACACGAAAACTAAAATTTGTATGTTTTCTTTTTACCTTTCTTATCCTCCAACTTTATTTTAAAGTTGTATGCAAAATTAAAGGTTCTTCAGAGGAAGACAATTTAAAATATCATAATTTAAGACCTGCCAGATTATTTTAATCAGAATGAAACCTTGTGATATTAAAATACGTCAAATATTACATCGAATTAGTACAATCAAAATCGTTGAAACCGGATTTGGGAAAATCCTAAAAAAGTGCAAAATACATTGTATAAATTTGCTCTACTGCTGGATTATATATATAGATATATAATTCAGTTTTAGAAGGTATCACTAATTAAGCCAACATATTACAATATACATAATTAAGCGGAATGATATAAGATCGATGAGAAGATATAACTTAAAACTGAAGACATTGCCTCGAGTTGAGTTTAGTCGAGCACAGGCCTTGGCTGAGGCTTGAGATGGGGGCGGTGGGATCGTTATTTAGGGCTGGCACCGGGTGGTACCTACCGATACCTGGTCTCTGACCTCTCTGTAGTGGTGAGGGGTAAAGTGGGTACCACATCCTTCTTCGGGGGAAAGAACACACGTGTCCGATAGCTTATAGATCGGAGGTGATAGGATTTATTTCGATTTAGTGGTGTATTAATACGCACCAATGAGGGTAATATCACTTTGAAAATAAATTCACCCGATAGCTACAGAGAACAAATGACAAGTATAACTATAGTTAAAAAAAAAAAAAAAATGCGGGCCATACACGACTTTCGGTTGTTAAAATCGATTTAACGACTAATAAACAGAGTTTAAAAATCTTTAAAGAATGATATATATATTTTCGTAGGAAAAAAATGTTTTATATTGAAAGATATAACGAAATAAAATAAATAAAAATGCGGTTATTATCTATAAAAAAAAAAACATTAAAACAAAATCTAAAATACTCTTTCTCTTTTTTCTTTCAGATAATCAACAAATTCATCCAACTTAAATACTAAGTTTTTTTTTTTCTTTCTGTATTTGTTTGTTTATTTATCTAACTACCTTTAAACTGCTATGGTTAACGATGCTGAAGTGGGAGTCCTAAATTTTGCCTATCCAGGTTTAATTAGGATAGGGATCTTAAATGAATACCTGACATCGCACAGGCTCGCACAGGATCTCCTTTTAACGTCCCCTCCGAAGGACGGCATAACTATTTTTTACTCCCGTTAAAAATCCTAGGACCAGCTTTGATTTGAACCCGCGACCTTGTTTGTTGTTGAATTTATTATTATTAATGATTAAAATTTACAACAGTATTTAATAGAAACATGTTTTTTATTAAAAAATCTATTATATTATGATCTACGACAATCAGTTTGTTTTATCTGCTTTTCATCACTCTCCATTAACTTTTACAATTTTTTGTATAGGATAATACATTATAGGATTTTTCTAAAATTTTTACCTTTCCAACGGTATATTATACGTCCATATTTCTGTTCCAAAACACAAAAATTTCATTAAAAAATATTTTTTTCAGTTTTCTCTTTTAGTTGAATATCGAATACATTTACATTTATCTGTTCTTTATCAATGCTAACAAGATGAAATTGTTATTTTTATAGAATCTACAAAATTAAAGATACTTCAGAGGAAGAAAGTTTAAACTAGCAGCATTTAAGCTCTGCCAGACTATTTCGAACAGAATAAAACCTACACGATATTAAAGCCCATTAAATTTTACATCAATACAGTTAAGTTAATCAAAATTGTTTCAAGATGCAAACAGAACCATCCGATTAAAATATAAAACTAGTAATAAGAAATAATTTTATTACGTTTATATTTAGTAGGTTTTTTTTTCTTTTAAATATTTTTTTCTGTTTGTTATACACCGCTTTTATTAAAAGTTTGGGAATATTTAAACAATCCAACTGTTTCGTTTAATATATTCATAGGACGATTAATATGCATTTTCCAATGATCTTTTTCAATAACTGATTAAAAATTTAAATGAGAAAAAAAATCTGGTGCTCGCAATACACGACTTTCACTTACCTCCGTTTTATATATCAAATTAGGAATTAATAAACAAATTTAGAAACGAAATAAATTGGTAAATAATCCATTATATTACTATCTATAACAATCAGTTTGTTTTATCGGCTTTTCACACACTCTCCGTTAACTTTTACAATATTCTGTACAAAATAATATGTTGCCTAAAATCTCTAGCTTTCCAACGAAATATTATACATGTATATTACTGTTCTTAAGTAGAAAAACAATAAATTGCATTAAAAAAATATTTTTTCAATTATCTCCTTTATTTGGATATCGAATTTCTTCAACTTATACATTTACCTATTTTTTAGAAATGCTAATCTGATGATATGACCAATTTTTATAAAAACTACAAAAGTAAAGGTACTTCAGAGGAAGATAATTTAAACTATCAGCATTTAAGCCCTGTCAGACTATTTCGAACAGAATAAAACCTACATGATATTAAAGCCCATAAAATTTTCCATCGATACAGGGAATTTAATCAAAATTGTTAGAGCCGTTTTTTAAAAAATCGTAAAAAGGTGCAAAATGCATAGTATAAACTGTTTCTTCTGATTAGCAGATTCTGATAAAAAGTTGCTGTAACATCTCGGGCGTACAGTTGTCTCAAATATGAAATTCCATTTTCTTAAGACTTTTCGTTTTTGGGCCAGATTTACCACACATACACGGACACACACACACACACACACACACAAGCACCTTTTATTTGGACCTTGGTCATTTGGATTCAGTGAAACGTGAATTTCCGTCGAAAGCTGGAATTCGAAAATTTTCACAATCGCAAGACTTTTTCTTATATATAATGAATATATAGATAATTAAAAGTATAACAGACAGAAATCAGCTTCATAATTCTTCGAGATAATTTCACAGTTTTTAAGATAGACTTCCAAACTATATTAAAGACAATATTAACATAGACCGAGTACTAAGTTATTACACTGAAATTACACCGTACTGATAGGACTATAACACAGCGCATTAGAGAGTATGACATTACATTTCTAATTCTAATCGAATCGGACGGAGACTTAATTAGAAGCGACTAATCCGGAGCTACTTCTTTGCGGGGGCAACTCTACTCGACTCTACGGCCACTCTAATGCCAACTCTAATTACCCTCTCCCGAAGCACTAGAGGACTTGGAATTTATTAAAGTCCCCCCTTCCGCCCCACCCTCGGCGAAGTCTCTATCCAAGCAGTTAGTGCTTTGTTCCCAGTCGGCTCCCACTAATCGAGCTTAAGTCCCCACAGGCAGTAATGTCTCCATTGTTTCCATTCCAAAGCGAATTAAAAGCGCCGACTAACCGAAAAAAAAAAAAAATTGGAGTAATTATTGTCGTTACTGTAATACTCCAAGACTGTGAAGTCCTCCTAGTTAACACTCACTGTAATTAACCCAATACAATGCTTAGTTTTAGAAGTAAAAAAAAATATATTTATTCATATTTTCAGTTCATTTTATACAATAACTAGCTGCATCTGGCTTTACACGCGCCTGTTTCAATGTTTTTTTTAATTGCTGCGAATTAAGAAAGTTTACCACTGGCTATCTAAACGTGTGGGCCTCCAGCCTCCACGTGATTTCGCTGGACAATTGCTCTTCTTTTGGTCATTTTTTTTTAATTTTTTTTTTATTCGTATGTATTACAGTTTGTCACAATGCACAATAATAATATTGCTAAAGGATTCCAAACTTTTGGTCATTAATAAAATTTTCCAAACCGCAGGAAATGTAGTTTCATGTTTTGGACCAAACAAAAAAAAAAAAAAAACTAATCGCATGCTCGATGGTCTAGTAATCGTGACATAATTGATCACTTTATAAAATTAATTAGCTGCTTAGTAAGAGTTTTAGGACCGCAAAAAATACATTTTTGTAATAAGTATGGTATAAAGAAATATTTACAAATATTTCTAGATGTGTTTTCGATGAGGTAGTCAACCATGGATAGCAGTGAGATAACCTTTTAACTATGTCTATGTACGACAAAAAAATGATTATTGTTTATTATCAAATATTAATTTTATTCAGTTTAATCTACAATAACATACCAGTAGCAAGTAGCAATACCCGTGATTATCTAATACTCACATTTTTGCTTCAAACATCATTCTATACCATCGTAACTTCTATGTGACATAAATGCGTATTTTTTTTCACTCGGGGGTGTGCCCTTCCAACAGAATTAGCTCGCATTTTTTTTTTTTTTTTTTTTTTTTTTTTTTATAACTAAGTTCTATTATTTTTTAAAAACTTAAACCTTTTTCAGCCTATTGATCATTTTAAAAAACCCAACAACAATGAAACTTAAGGACTGGAAAGAAACATGGCTATGAAACGAAATATGCCTAAATATATTTGTTCTAAGTATTTTAGTATCTATGCTATTGCGGATCAGATTAAGACGATTTTGCTCCCAGATGGTTATATATATCTTTGTCATTCAAATGGGTACTTAAAGCTTTTCAGGATATGTATAGTTTTTGAGTTCTTCGAATTCTAATTTTGTTTTACGTTTTAGTAAAATATTTTTTTAAACCACTTTGAGAACGAATTTTCCCAAACCCAGCTTTATTGCACATCTAGACGGTAAGACGAACCTCCACAAAAAATTTCAGCTTCACAACCATAGTCATATAAGAGATAATGCGACGACCAGAAAATCGAGTTAAATTAAATTAAATAATTAAATTAAATAGATTAATGATTGCGATAGACTAAGAAAAACAATAGCTCATTTTCCTCGAAATAAAAATTACATAAATCCACGAAATAACAAGAATCCATATATTGAATAAAAAAAGCTGTAAAATATAGCTGATAACAGGCAATAAACTAATATAGAAAAATCATAAATTAATCAGAGGAATATTTTAAATACTATTTCTGTAAAAATGAAACTAATTGTAATTATTAAAATCTAGGGTAAAAATGGAAGTTTTATCATTTTTATTTATCGCATCTGTATAATAAACACTGGTGAGGTGATTTGAATCTTTTGCCTTTTGAGGAAAAAATAAGAAACTTTATTTTACTTTAGTATATCTTTCTTCCGATAAATTAATTATAGTACGCATTATTTTTTTTTTTTTAACAAATTCTGTTATAAACAATAGAAATCGCAATTAGGCGCGTAAATTACCATTGTAATGACATTCGTTAAAAATTATTAATTAAAAAAAAAATATATATTTATTATTAAAATTGTAATAATTTGGGGAATTGTGAGGAAGATTTATGGGCCAGTAAAGTTACCGGAGGGAAATAGGCTGAGGCCTATTAGAGAACTGTGCAAAGAAATGGATGGCCTAAAAACGGACATTAGGCTAAGGAGGCTGTGTTTCTACGGGAATATGGTAAGGATGGGCCCGAACAAAATATATAAAGGAATATTTAAAAAAAATTGGGGATATAAAGGGACCGGAGGATACATTCAGCAGATGAGGAAAGAGATAGTGAGGTTGGGAATCTCAACACAGGATTGTGTCAATAGAGATGAATATAGGGAAAAATTGAGGAAGATAAAGGTCCTTGTGGGTGCCAAAGAGGTGAGAAAGGGGAGAGTATGGAGCGAGGAACAGAGAAGAGTCTAATAATGTATACTAGAATATAATAATAATAATTACTTATAATGTAATAATAACTAATATTACTATATAAGGGTTAAAAGTAAATTCATAAACGTTAAGTTGATTAAGAAAAATAATTAATGAAAAAGATGAAACTGTTTCGCTGTCAGAGAGCGTGGAGAAGCGTTTGGGGGGCCTTGGATAGGAAAAAAAGAAAGGTGGAGAGGATGAAGGAGTTAAGGTGGGGAAGGAATATAAGTAGAGGGGAGGATTTGGGTGAAGGGGAAGGGATATAAGTGGAGGGGTGGGGATAGAAGTGGAGGGGTGGGGATATAAGTGAAGGGGAGGGGATAGAAGTGGAGGGGAGGGGATAGAAGAGGCAGGTGGAGGAGGAATAAGGTCATTAAATTTTTGCAGAGGGGGCTCCCACCTCAAGAGGCTCATTAGGGCCGCCTCACCTCGCGCCACTCCTGTCTTAGTTACCTCAGACCTTCACTCCCACAGTGTCTTTATATTATTATATATTATATATATATATATATATATATATATATAATATATATATAACGTATTATTTATTTACTTTGAATAATGTATACTATATATATAATTAATAGAGTGGGGTTGGTAGGTCACTAGGTTATAAATGTCTGGGTCACGGATTCGAATTAGATATATTTATTCCGTAAATTCAGACGTGGCCTTAACCTAAAACAAAGGCCGTATCCAAACATAATCGTAGGGATAATTTATTTTGGACTAGGAAAGGAAAAAATATTTTTATTTAAAAAGAAAAATAGTTTATACTCTTTACTTCCACTTACCTATATATAAAATATATAAAAAGGGAAAGTATTACGATCGTGAAAATTTTTGAAGAGTTTTCACTGAAAGTAAAAGATTTATGGCCCCCTGAGTCCAAATGAAAAAATACCGCAAAAAGGTCACCTTGAGCTCTAGTCTGTAGTGTAACTTAAAAACTATAAGCTGTATAAAACCAATATTACATGTTTAGGAGCGTATATTCATGACATTTCTTACATCGTCTTATATGCATATGAAATATACAGCTAAGTAAAGTATAGAGGTCCTGAAAATTTTCACCCAAAATACTCACTTAGGCCCCTCTTAAATAACAAGTCCAGTAAAAAGGTGTGTTTCAGTATGTGGTATACAAGTATAAGTATAGATTAAAAAAGATAAATAGTGAAAAAAAAAATTGAAATTTTACATTTTAGGAGCGAGCATACCAGGGATGTTACAGCAAATTTTTCGATTAATTCTGCCAACAAGATGGGTTTTGCAAGTTATCATGATTTTCTCAAGAATGACTAACGATTTAGGGAAAATCCACAAAACCTGTCTGAAAGGGCTTAATTGCCTATTTTTTAAATTTTCATCTTCTGAAGTACCTTAAATATTTTAAATAAAAAAAATAACCATACCATCTAATTAGTATTGATAAAAAAATCTGGCACGGGCAACTACTTTCACGTGTGTTTTATTAAAGAATCTATTACATTACTATGTAAAACAATCAGTTAGTTTTATCGGCTTTTCATTACTCTCTATATACTTTTACAAGCTTATGTATTAAATAATATTTTTCCTAAATTCTTCAGCTTTCCAACGGTATATCATACGCGTATAATACTGTTCTTATGTTAAAAATAAAAACTTGCATTAAAAAATATTTTTTTTTCAGTTTTCTTCCTTTGTTGGATATCGAATTCGTTCTACTTATATATTTACTTGTTTTTCATCAATAGTAACAAGATGATATGGGTATTTTTATAGAATATACAAAATTAAAGGTACTTTAGAGGAAGCAAATGTGAAAATATCCGCATTTAAGCCCTGTCAGCCTATTTCAATCAGAATGATGCCTACATAATATTAAAACACATTTTTAAGCCTCTTTTGAGGAAAACGTAAAAAGGTGAGAAATGCATGGTATGCAGTTTCTCTTCTAGTTAGATGATTTTTAAGAAAAAGTTTCTGTAGCATCTCGGGCGTATAGTTGCCTTAATATGAAATTTCAATTTCGTACGACTTACTACACACACACACACACACACACACACACACACACACACACACACACAGACCTTTTACCTTGACTTGGTTATTTGGACTCAGGAGATCCTAAAACGTGTATTTTCGTCGAAAACTGGAATTCGAAAAACTACACGTTCGCAATACTTTCAATTACTAAATATCTCATATATAGGTATAGAATGTTCAATTGTTGTCATCTTGTTATAATAATAATAAGAGTAATGTCTAAAAATATTTTCGACATTTTTACACAAATTCACTTACTAACCAACTACAAACGTCAACAACAACACAGGTGACAAGTGACGGGAACATGCACGCCACCTATGACAGCAACATTGCTTTGTAAAATCACTTACAATTTTTTCTATTTCTATTTCGAAATTTAACGCAAAAAAAAAAAAAAAAAAAAAAAAAAAAGAAAGATGAATCTCAAACTAACATACAAAAATATATATAATACAACTTCTAATAAATAACTATAGAATTAAAATGTAATATCCAAACAGTGAGAATATACATAATATTAAATAATGGTTTCAGAATCTAGAAACACAATTAAATATATATTAATGTAAATAAACTATTAGTTAAAGTTTGACCAAAATAATATAACAAATCATATTGTTATTAATTATCCTTATGGAAAGTAGATGAAAGTGGGATATAGTACATCAACTATCACGATATTTACTTCCACCAACTTTCCAGCGCGCTAAACGAAGTGAATTTCGCCGTTTCACCTCACCTACACATACCCTATTTCTCACAGTGTATCGCCACCTTAACAATTCTTTTTAGTTCTTAAATTGAATTAAACAACCCAGGTACGAGAAAATAGTGTTTAGCCTGTACCATTTTTTTTTTTGCTCGATATATACAGTGCACTCTAAGGAATTAATACCGAATAACTTTTCCTCTTGTAAGCTATAATTAAAAAGACTAGTGATAGGAAGAAAAGATTAATATTCATCAAAGAGGAGACGGTAAATAATGTAGCGTGCTAGCCGGGCAGTCGAGGGAGGATCGCCCGATCAATTTTAAAACTCCTCTCCCTGCTCCTTTCGATCCGTCTCTATCCTTGGCCCCATTAGATAGGAAAGCTCCAAGTCCAAGGTAAAAAGTCACAATTCAGGGGTTAGCGAAAATATTTAAAAGAAAAACGGATAAACCAGAGAAAGTATATACAAAAATTCCATCAGATCTACGTCGTACTACCGTACTATTTTTAAGAATCTCTTCGAATTCGCTATTACCATTTTATCAAACTGTTTTGGTTGATACCTCGAGAGAAAAAAATTGGTTCTGGTAATACACTTTCATTTACTTTGGTTATCAAAATCAATAAGAGAAATTTAGTTATACTTCAAGAAGATAAAATAATTAACTTGAGTTTTAATATAATATTCTGTTCTCTGCAACAATCAGTTTATTACTTTCACTTACTATATATAGTAAGGGGAAGTATTGCGATCGTGAAAATTTTCGAATTCCAGTTTTCAACGGAAATACACGTTTTAGGGTCCCCTGAGTCCAAATAACCAAGTCCCGCAAAAAGGTGTGTGTGTGTGTGTGTGGTAACTCCCGGGCGGAAACGGTAAGTCCTATGAAACTGAAATTTCATATTTAAGACAATATACGCCCGAGACGGGACAAAACTTTTTTCATCAAATGAGCTTACCAGAAGAGGCACTTTATACCAAGCATTTTGCACCTTTTTTCGATTTTCTCGAAAACGGTTCCGACGATTTTGATTAAACTCACTATATCGATGTAAAATCTAATGGGCTTTAATATCATGTAGGTTTTATTCTGATAAAATGGTCTGACAGGGCTTAAATGCCGATATTTTAAATTTTCTTCCCCTAAAGTACCTTTAATTTTGTAGATTAAATAAAAATAACTATATTATCTTGTTGACGCTGATGAAAAACAGGTAAATATATAAGTTGAATAAATCCGATACCCAACTAAAGGAGAAAACAGAAAAAAATATTTTTTAATGCAATTTTTCGTTTTTGAACATAAGAACAGTAATATACATGTATGATATACCGTCGGAAAGCTAAAGATTTTAGAAAAAATATTAACTCATACACAAGTTTTTCGAAGTTAATAGAGAGTGATGAAAAGAAGATGAAACTAACTGATTATTTTAGATAATAATAAATAGATTTTTTAATAAAACACACGTTCCTATAGAAATTCAATTTAATTAATTCTTTAATAGTTTCACGTATTTGTATCTCTAACTGTATTTGAAAACTTTTCATTGATTTTAAAAATGGAGGTAAGTGAAAGTCGAGGTGTTGCCCGCACCAGATTTTTTATATTCGGTTACTATTCTTACTGACTTTTGACATATGGCAAGAATGGACTCTTAAGCATTAGTATTAATAAATAATAAAGGGTAATAACCCTTCTCTGTAGCTGCTAATTATAATAATAATAATAATAAGTTTATTCATTTATAGAGAGGCAGTTAACAAACTTTTAAGTATTTATTAAAAGTCATTTTTAAATTGGTAATGAGAGAGAGATGCTTGAACCGGACCTGATTTTTATACATGAGTCATCTTTTTACGTTAAATGAATACACAAACGATACAGGAAGGTCATAAGTAAATAGGAAACACATGTTATAGCAACGAGGGGGAAAAGATAGGCCATCAAGAGGCACATTTTTTATTCAAGTGAGGAAAATGAAACGCCCGGTTTTAAAATTCATTGCTGCTTAAGCCAGGGCTAGGTAGAACCTACCTTTTTTCGCGGGGTCCGGACCATCCAAGAGATGGTAGGAAGACTTCCGAATAACTTTTACACGGCGATTCGTCCATATTTTAGACGTTAACAAAAAAAATGTTTAGTACTAACCAATCGATTCATAAGTAATCTCAATGCTCCCGAAACGCTGCCCTCGTAATAATCCCGCTTTGCATGCAAATTTCAAGCCTTCGCTGAATCGAAAATAACTGAATCTATTAATAAATTTTACTTCTTTTTTTTTTCTACTTGCGGCAGGAGCAGAGAACTCCGCGTCATAAATCGAGGTCGAATTTCTTGAGTGAAATACAAAATTAAAACACCTAGTAAAAGAAGAAAGTTGTGACCTCCAAAAGATAATTTTTTAACACCAATTGAATTTTTAACATACAAATTTGGAACGCTCTTGAGAGAAATACACTTACAAATAAGAAACAAGCGATGCTGCCCAACTTGATTGGGTTGCTATTCACACAGCCTACTTTTTTTTCCTTATTAGACAATTTTTAGTAATAACATAATATAAATCTTATCATAAAATGAAAAAAAAGAATAAAATAGATTAAACAATTTTTTTCTATTAACTTTTTCTTTTCTTTAACATTTTTTTCTCTTTTAACATTTTTTAAAAATTATTCAACTCCTTTTATTCCTTTTTTTTTCCTTTTTGGCTTTCCTTTTCTCGCTTATTTCTCATAACAATTTAAATATGTATATATACAAAAACAAAAACAAAGTTATTAATAAGATTCATCAAATATCAGCAGCCATACTACACTCCGCTTTAATATTTAATCTCTAGCATATATAATTAAAATGACAAAATAAGATATAATAATACTAACAAAATAAAACATTAAAATATAAATTATATATAAATAAATATAAAATATAAAGAATATCTCTAAAGGCTCAAAAATGTCTAAAGAACAGAGATAATGCAATAAAGGTGGCTCGAAATCGAGGTCTGTTTTCTTATAAATGTGGCTAATATATACTGATATTATACAGCTAAAATAGTTTGAACACGCTAATCTCACGAACTACTGGTTCAAATTGAAAAATTCTTTTTGTGTTGGATAGTCCATTTATTGAATAAGGCTTTAGGCTATAT
Source organism: Piezodorus guildinii (assembly GCA_023052935.1). Lineage (NCBI taxonomy): Eukaryota > Metazoa > Arthropoda > Insecta > Hemiptera > Pentatomidae > Piezodorus > Piezodorus guildinii. The sequence goes on along the minus strand of CM041296.1, from coordinate 149,018,833 downwards.
AGCATCACGAGAATTTATATACAATATATATTATATTTATATACAAGAGTGTTGCCAAGGGTAGTGTCTCTACATGTAATTCATATCAGGAAGGGTAAAGCCACTTCAACTCTTCGTAAAATCGGGAGATAGAGGTGTCTCTGGCTATCCCAAAGATGAAACGTATAAAGTAATTAAACATATACATTTGTAAATATAAATAAATATGTTTAAATAAAAAAAAATAATTGTCAGATAAAGGAAAGTAAAAAAAAAGTTCAAAATTCGATTCTTATCACTTCTATCAACATTGAAAACCCGTATTGTTGTCGCATAGAAAACTAAAAGGACCCCTAAGCTATAAGACATGAGGGAAATATTATATTGTGGAATAGGGAAGGAAGGAATATGGGAAATAAAATAAAAGTCGATTTAAACGGTTTAGACAAGATATAGAGAGGGCGCTGGTGGGCGCTTTTAATAAGTTTGGATGGATCGCCTTTGAAGGGAAAAGGGCCAATTCCAGGAGCTCTTGTTGACAAAACCCTTTATCTATGGCTCCCTTCCCCTTCCTACCAATAACCCACTTCTTAGGCTCCGTAAGGATTACTTTCTCAATTCCTCCTTTTGTAGGAATTATTATCGGCAAGTTTTCGAAGGAAACAATACGTTTCTGTCAAGGGTCTAGGATAATGGCGGAAATAAAACGAGTTTTCACAAGTTATTAGTCATAGTGTATAAATACCAATAAAACTTCTGCACTATAAGTTAGTAAAGAGGGGGGATTGACATGTAGATTTTTTTTTTTACTAGTTTAACTGAACATTTTATTAAACGTTAATATCACACAATGTAATAATTATATTATTACTTTTTGTTTTAAATGTTATCTAAAAAAAAAAAAAAAAATCCATTAAATACGACCGTGTCCCAAATTAAGAGGACTCTAAACTCTCACAACAGTACCGAGTGGCCGGTACTGTATAGCCTGCCCCCTCTCCATTTCCATTTTAAAGCAATAACAAAACAAAACTAAAAAAAATCTGGTGCGGAGCAACACACGACTTTCACTTACCTCCATTTTAGGATCGATTAAAGAACTTTCAAATTCAATAAAAGATAAAAATGTTTGAAACCATTAAAGAATTAATTAAATGGGATTTCTATAGAAACATGATTGTTTATTAAAAAATCTATTATATTATTATCTAAAATATCGCTTAGTTTTATCGGCTTTTCATCACTCTCTATTAACTTTTAAAAGCTTAAGTATGAGATAATATTTTTTCTAAATTCTTTAGCTTTCCAACGGTATATTATACATGTATATTACTGTTCTTATGTTCAAAACAAAAATTGCATCAAAAAGATATTTTTTCTGTTTTCTCCTTTCGTTGGGTATCGCATTCATTCAATTTATATATTTACCTGTTTTTCATCAGTGGTAACAAGATAACATAGTTATTTTTATAGTATCAACAAAATTAAAGGTACTTTAGGGGAAGAATGTTTAAAATATCGGCATTTAAGCCCCGTAAGACCATTTTAATCCGAATGAAACCTAAATGGTATTAAAGCCTATTAAATATTACATCGATATAGCGAGTTTAATCAAAATCGTCGGAACCGTTTTCAAGAAAATCGATAAAAGATGCAAAATGCATGGTATAAAGTGCCTCTTCTGGTAAGCTCATTTTGATGAAAAAGGTTTTGTAACGTCTAGGGCGTATATTTGTCTTAAATATGAAATTTCAGGTTCATAGGGGTTACCGTTTCTGCCCGGGAGTTACTACCGCACAAGTCCAGATAGGACTTATGATGCTGATATAGATGAGCCTTATCGAGATAATTGGAAAGTTAAAACGTCTGTCCAGTAAGTGCTGAAGTCAGCGAAAGAGTCGGGCAGTTTCTTGTCGTTTCAGTCTTGTGTGCGGATTCCATGTTATCGTTGAAGCATTGTAATAAATTGACTTAAGTAGGCTACATTTTGATATTTTTTGTATTTATTTTTTGGCAACTTTTTAAAACATTAATATACTTGTAGTTGCAGTTGTAAAAAGACATGATAGCAATATTTACCAAAGTTATATTTGGCATATGTGTATTCTAATCTTTTAGTTGTATCGAATTCCGTCAAAATAATCCAGAATTCGTTTAAAAACACGTTTGAAAATTGCAGTTCTATCAAAAAAGTACTTATTACACATATTTAATGTCAATCAAAAGCATTATAAATAAAGTTATTGATAAATAAACATTTTAATTATGTTATACAGATCAGGAAATCATACGAATTCCCTACACGCGCTGAGCTCAAGACACTTCATGGGTTGAAGTGGAATGTTTTTTTTTCCCTCTACAACTCTCTCTCTCAAAACAATATACTACTAGTAATAGGAAGTAATAACAGTTTGAAACAAGGGTCAGTTCTATTTACAAGGGCACAGGGACCAAAAAGGAAAAAGTAAACAGGCTGGATACTGTATTGTGGGTCGCTGAGTCTCCCTTCTCTTTCCTCGGCCCTATCACTCGATATGAGATCGATTTGATAAATCGATAAGGGGGCATATTGATATCAATATATATCTGAGACGTCTATACTGGTACCAAATATTGTTGTTTACTTCAACGGTATAAGATAAAGGGAAATAAATCGAGGACTTAATTTTCTTGTCCGACGATATTTGTAGTCTGACTGAGTGTTTTAAAAATATCTAAATTCTACCACATATAACACTCATATAGTACTGGACAAAAGCCGTTGCTAAGCGATGATAAATTTTAGGACAAAGCCAGTAAAAAGCGTGTATAACCTTGCAGCATATTACTGAACTAAGTAAACATATATGTCAATGTTTTCTAAACCTAAATAATACATTATGCTTATTAAACTCTTGCGAATCGATAAAAAAAAAATTACAACATAATGATGAATATATTACATGTTAAATATATTTCAACAGTTTAGAGAATCTTTTTAGTCATATTTTCCAGAAAATAATAAACTTCCGCACTACAAGGTCGTGAAATAAGGATTGGCATTTAGTTTTCTTTACTAGTTCAACTGAACATTTCATTAAATGTTTATATCACACAATGAAACCATTGGTTTATTACTTTTTTGTTTTAACCATTATAAAAAAAAATTAAAAAAATAATCTATTAGGTGCGACCGTGTCCCACATTAAGAGGACTCTAAATCCTCACAACAGCTCAGTGTTGCCGGTACTGTATAGCCTGCCCCTTGTCCATTTCCATTTTAATGCAACAACAAAACAAAACAAAAAATCGTATGAAACTGAAATTTTATATTTTGGAAGACTATACGACCAAGATAACAAGTTTTTCATCGAAAGTCCTACTTTATACAATCCATTTTGTACCTTTATACGATTTTCTCAAAAACAACTAACGATTATGATGTCTGTGTAAAGTATTATTCAAATACCGATAATTTAAGTTATCTTTCTACTTAAATTAATTTTCTTTGAAGTACCTTTAATTTTGTATATTCCAAAGAAACACACAGAAATACGTAAGATGGACGAATTCGATGTACTATTAAAAGAATACCATATATCTTATAAAAACAATTGTAAAAAGTAATGGAGAGTTTTGAAAAAGGCTAAAAAAACTAACAAATCGTTGTAGATAATGATAAATAGATTATTTATTAAAAGTTATGTTACTTCTTAAACTCAATGTAATTAATTCCTTTTAATAATTTTTTTTATTTAACTTAGCCATATGTTCAACTGTATTTGAAAATTTTTAAATTGATTTTAACAAAGGAGGTAAGTGAAAGCCGTATATTTTCATTTAGGCATTGCCAACATTTTTACATCCATCAGTTACTTTGTACAGCTATATTAATATGTATCTCTACTGTTTCTTTTTTGTTTTAAGCCTTCAGCAAAATCAAAATATTGTTTAATAACTGACTCCTGATTATATCCATCTATTACTATTTTAACAGTCGACGATAAATCCTTAATAAGAATTTAATAGCTTCAAACCACACGAATCCTCTCATACGCAACTTATCATTCCCATCTATTCCTGACAACCCTCCAAGGCGATTGAAAAGACGATGGTCTCGAGACCTATTAAATTAATTTGACACTGAAGTGCTTTCACTGGGTAGTTCTTCAAAAGACATTTTCAAGCCCATAATTGTAATTTGCCCATTTACTAATAGTGTTTATTATAACTACAGTTGTAAATATCAATAAAATGTTTTTAAAAAAAAATGTCTAATGCAGTTGTTAGTATTAATAAATTAAAATTTCCCTACCAGGATTTCATATATATATATATAGGTATTAGAAATATAAAAGCTTGCACAGACTCATCAAAGGGCGATAATGAAGCAGGCCGAGACCAAACACTCGCTCCACCCCACCCTACAGAACTACCCCCGCTGATTGGAGGGTCCTAGGGGTGGTGGCTAAGAGACTGTGCCACGGGAAGGGCACTGATTAGAAGCGATTGGGATTCAGGTGGGGTCCTAGGAGTGCAGACCACTTTAGGACCCTCCGGGCCCCGCGTGCTGTTATTTTCCAGTCAACTTGATCCCGATAGCTCCTGGCTCCTGATACGCATTCCCTAATAGCTCCTCCGTCTTCCTCCAGTCCTCTTCCGTATTGTAGCGCATAACAGTATCTCCTACCTTCTTCTTACATCCTGTTTTTCCAAAGTATTAAATAACAGAAGTACGGGACCAGCATACAACTTATTTATTTTATACTGCATCATTTTTTTATACATTCAAGGATTAGCAGCTGAATGAAAAAATCTGATGCAGGAAACACACGATTTTCAATTATATCGTCTGTCAATAAAATTAATTTAGGAGCAATTAAAAATGGTTAAAGTTGATTAAAAGTTTAAAGTTCATTTAAATAAAAAATTTAGTGTGAGCAACACACGAATTTCACTTACCTCCTTTTGTAAAATCAATAAAAGAATTTTCAAATACAGTTAGAGATAAAAAATACATGAAACTATTAAAGAATTAATTAAATTGAAATTATATAGAAACATGACATTTCAATCGCAATTTTTAAGACTGGCAACGAACTCACCACTATATGTTTCAAACGATACCCTACACACTGACTTACGTATTCCTACTATAACAAACCATATTCGATCGACTTACAAACGATTTCACGACAAACTAAATGGACACATAAACAAACTTGTGCAAAACATGGCTACAACCGACATACCATCCATAACTCGGCGTAGGCTGAAAAGGAGTTGGATGAGGGATCTCCTGACCTAAAAATATAGTTCTGCTTAATGTCAGGAGGATGCACCACTGGGTGCTGTCTCTCTCATGCCTCACCACGCCATGTTTACTTAGATTTTAGCACATCTGCTGATTGTAATTTTTTTTTACAGGTGTAAATAAAATATTAAGTGAGAAAAAAAAATATATAGAAACATGTGTTTAATTAAAAAATCGATTATATTATCATCTAAAATAATCAGATTTATCGGCTTTTCATCACTCTTTATTAACATTTACAAGTTTGTTCATTAGATAATATTTATTCTAAAAGCTTTAGCTTTCCAACGGTATATTATACGTGTAAATTACTGTTGCTATGTTCAAAATAAAAAAATATTTTTTTCAGTTTTCTCCTTTAGTTAGATATTGAATTCTTTCAACTTATATATTTATTTGTTTTTTATCGGTGGTAACAAGACAATATATTTATTTTTACAAAATTAAAGGTACTTTAGAGGAAAAAAAAAAAGTAAAATATCGGCATTTAAGCCCCGACAGACTATTTTAATCAGAATGAAACCTACTTGATGTTAAGGCATATACAATTTTACATTGATATAGCGAGTTTAATTAAAATCGTCGGAACCGTTTTTGAGGAAATCGAAAAAAACCCTGAAAAATGCAAGGTATAAAGTGGCTCTTCTGGTAAGCTCATTTTGATGAAAAAGGTTTTGTAACGTCTCGGGCGTATATTTGTCTTAAATATGAAATTTCAGTTTCATAGGACTTACCTTTTCCGCCCGGGAGTTACCACACACACAGACCTTTTTGCGAGACTTGGTTATTTGGACTCAGATGACCCTTAAAACGTGTATTTCCGTTGAAAACTGAAATTCGAAAATTTTCTCGATCGCATTACTTTCCCTTACTATATATATAAAGTATGATGTAATACACAGTAAGAAATAAAAATATTAAAAGAACAAAAAAGAAAATCTTACAAACAGAAATTACAATAGGAACAAGAATAGAGGTACATAAAGAATTTCCATAGCGAGTATAATATTAGAGTATATAGCGAAGTAGGAAGGAAGGTCCTACTCTAATTAATCTATGACAAGAAAAAGGTCGTGCCCTTGCATTCTTTAACAAGCCCTCCATACACCGCCCTACGCCATCTCTTCTAATGAAGGCTTCCTTAAAAAAATAACCCAGAGTCCTCATTTTCAAGTCCTTTGAAGGGCACAATACCTCCCTCGCAGGACCAACTGGATATTTTTTACAATTTCACAGTCCTTACACTCTTTTGTTAGGAATTGTACCGGCGGCACGAATCCGCCTCTCATTGCTACGGTCATGTAAGGAAGGGAATTTCTAAAGGAGTCAGCAAACATCAACTGCGAACCGCTTTTGCAATTCATTAAGTGTTACATTTCTAAGCACATGTGTTAATATCGATTATGGGAACATATGTTATAAACATTATTAGAATAAGTATTGAGGTTACTCATTGTTATTGTTTGTTTATTTATTTAACGTCACTTTATGCTACTATGGCTAATAGGACGATACTGCAGTGGGAGTCCTAAATTTTGCCTATCCAGGTTTTATTAGGATAGGGATCTTTAACGAGTACCTGACATCGCACAGGCTCGGGACCACCTTTTAACGTCCCCTCCGAAGGACGACGTAACTAAGGATTTTTTACTTCCATTAAAAAATCCTAGGACCACCTGCGGATTTGAACCCGTGACCTTTGGCATGGGAGGCTGTTACGCTAGCCACCCAGCTACAAGTGATCCCCTCATTGTTATTAAAATGTTCAAAACAAATAGTACGTTCTTTGATTCTTAAATATTAATGACTTAACAGGCTTGGGCTGCCCCCCGCGATACGCATGGTATCTATACAAGGGTGGACAAAGGCTGTACTTTCCATATCAGTCCCGCCCGAGGTGACGACGTTGGAGAGAAGATTCGAAAGAGTCAGTCGGAAGTTTTATCCTCAAGAAGAGTGAGTCGGGTTCCATCTACAAGAAGAGGAGGTGGCCGTCGGGGTTCTGAGAGCAGCTGGAGGATGAAGTAGAGAATGGACCTCTTAAGATGATTGATGATGTCCGTCTAGATCGAACGCAAGATAAGGAGGGGAGAGACGGATCTCTAATAACGTCAACCCGAGAAGAAGGAAATTCACCGAAGACACCAGCTTTGGATCGTACGAGGAATAAAGAATGGAATGATGAGCACCCACCATTGAGGAGATCTACGAGGCAGCGCAGGCCACCGGACTGGTTTCGTATGTGAGGGAGCCGATTGGCGGAGGAGGACTGTTATATCTCTAAGCACATGTGTTAATATCGATTATCGGAACGTATGTTATAAACATTATTAGAATAAGTATTTCCAAATTTTCCAAAGTCCATCAGAACCTCATTCATCATCCTAATCCTTTAGCACGATCCCTATCCAGCTCCACTCATCCATACAACCCACCTAGAAGGTTGAAATGGTAGTGGCCCCGAGATATATTGTAAATATGTATGCTGGAGTTCTGACACTGGTCAGATTCTCCTCTCATGTGCGGTGTGATTGTGGCTATGGCGCCCTCACTTAGCTTCCGCTGGCTCTCACCAGTGATGCGGCTGAGAGGGAGGCGCTGGGATCCTTTGGACTCTGCTTGTCCTTCCGCAAGTGGGGGGACAAGCCCCGTCCGGGGTTCCCGAGCTGATTGTAAATATTGTACATAGGTATGAATGTGACATGTTTTGTTTATTTATTTGTTAACTTCATTTATTTGTATTTATTTTATCTACTTAATTTTGTTATTGTATACGTTTACTTATTTTGATTTTATTTTATGTAATTTGACTTTCCTTTTGTTTATATTGTAAATATTGTATGAATGAGATCCTGTAGCACTATTATTATTGTCTATTATGACAAATTGTAATATATACGAATAAAAAAAAAGAAAAAAAAAAGAAAAAAAAAGAATAAGTATTGAGGTTACTCATTGTTATTAAAATGTTCAAAACAAATAGTACGTTCTTTGATTCTTAAATATTAATGACTTAACATTAAGTATTGAAAACGTAAAGATAAAAGTAATATTACGAAGTATAGTAATGTTACAGGTTTATGTTCCAATTCCGGATACCCACTTTGCAGAGATTGGATAAACCTCCAAACTCTAGACACGACTAGTATATACCTCCACTCAGACTAGTATCAATACGTTCTCCTGATGGAATGCTAAATAGAAGGATTATACTATTTGGCCGACAGGTGACATTTTATTCCCTCCCCAGCACCTCCTTCGCCTCTCGCCTATTTGCATAATTCATGATCCCATCAGAGCACAAAAGGAATAGCAAACGTGGAAGGGTGATATCATGTTTAACCCTTACACTACTTCAAAGTATCTATCTCACGGTTTAATTTGTAATAGCTATAATTTGTAATAGATATGATCGATTTTTTTCCTATTCAAGAAAACATTACAAGTTTTTCAAAATAAAATTAAAAAAAAGGTTTCAAAAGTAGAAAATAAAAATTAATGCCTCCAAATCTAGCCATGTTAGCTTTTCTCTGCGGAAAGGTATTTATCCAGCAGTGAAAATCGACAACCATGCATAACTTTATTTAATAATTTTAAATTGATTTTAACAATGGAGGTACAAGTCGTGTGTTGCACGCACTTGATTTTTGTGTGTTAATATTGACTTTAATCCTCCTCTGGTTGATTGATAATTATTTTTATGTTGATCAACAGTGATGGCAGATTTAGCTAACCAATAGTTTACAAATAATTAGTAGTTTGTGTAAAAAAAAATTACCTTAAGATCATTTGACGAATAGTAAGGACAGATTCAAAACGGAAAACGCAGAAAATTATAACGCAATGGTTCATTTATTATTTTTTAATTATTATGTGTTCGTAATTCAAGAGTTAAAGAAACAGAAAGATGAAAATGTACACTGTCAAATTTTCAATGAAAACATGGCTTAACTGTAAGTACAAAACGCAACATCCTTCTAATTATAAATTTTTTTTGGGGGTGAAATTCATTCTATAGGGAACACCAATTACCATAATTCATTCGCTATTTGGATTCTAACATTGGATTAGAATAAACAAAACATTTCAAAAAGAAAAGAAAAAAGTCTGTAATGTCTATTTTATCTGGAACTGAGAGAAATTCAGGTGTGAGAAATAAGTTAAGTTGCATTAGATGGCGAAAAGCCACTCAAATATTTTATTATAAGAGCCGAGACAGCACAGAGCGGAGTAAATTGTTTATTTGATCCAAGTGAGGTAGAACACGGAAACTAGATTCTCCTAGACTCAATAGTATTTTCTCTTCTCTTCTAACTCAGTAAGTCATTATCTGTCATCATCTCTTCAGTATCGATAGCTACAACAACGATAGATCAATAATCGATTTACGATTGAAAGATCGATTTCGATAAGGTGCTAAAAGCAATTTTTTCACTAAATTGACATTTTGACATATTTGTGTTTTAATACCTTTCTCTAATTTAAATACGATATACAGTTTAATCTGTAAAACATCCAACTTATTTGAAAATGCTACTCAGAAATAAAATTAATTAGAAGATTCTAATTACAAATTTATTTCGTTCCTAATCATACTAGAACATTTACATAAAAATATTACTAATCTAATATATAAAATTCTCGTGTCACAATGTTACCATACCCCTCCGAAACGGCTAGACCAATTTTTATAAAATTTTGTATGCATATTAAATCGGTGTGAGAATCGGCTACTATCTATTTTTCATACCTCTAAGTGATAAGAGTTGTTTAGCCCTAACATTATTTTTTTAATTTTTTGGACACAACTTTTTTTTTTTAAATGTTGCATTAAAAAAATACATACAACCCTAAATTTCCACCCTTCTATCGTCAACCCCTATTTTTATTGTCATTTTAGTAAAGCAGCCAGCAAACAGCACGGAGTAGGGTTGAGGACGAACCCTGTTTCTTTCATTCTCTCCACAGTTTTTGTCCATTATTATTGTTTTTTGAATCAAAAGAAGTAATGTAAACCTTTACAATCATCATTTTACTATCTCAGTGTAACTCATATTTTTCACACGGACAATTATACGTGGTATGCCAAGTGGGTAAATTAAGCAATTTAATTGGTGTTAGTTATAGATGGATATTGTTTGTTAATTTCGTTCTATACAAGAAATTTCCTTGATATAATTTATATGGCAAGAACGTTTTCCGGGTCAGCTTGTACAATATAATATGGTAGATTATAATTCAAAAGTAATGAAATCAAATCATCAAAATCAATAAGAGATTTTAAAAGAACAATAAGACAAAAAAAGTTTCTTAATGATTTTGATTTAACTCAATACTTCAGCACTACATGCTATAAAACTTAAATGTGAATTTACTATCGTTATTATCAAATTATATGTACTATATATTAAAATTAGACCTCATTTCATCAAAATTCTCCAAATTCCATCAGTACCTAATTCATCACCCTAATCCTCTAGCTCAATCCCTAACCAGCTCCACACATCCTTACTCCTCCCCTAAAAGGCTGAAACGGCAGTGGCCCCGCGACCTCTGGTAAATATGTATATTGGAGTCCTAGCAATGGCTAGATTCTTCACTCAATGTGATGTATGTATGACGGGTATATAGGTATGAGTGATTTATAGACTTTGTAAATATTTTAATGATTCATTATTGTATATATATTTTATTTTTGTGTAAATATTGTATGAATGTTATCTATTGTCACTATTATTGATGTCCAAATTGGAACAGATTGTAATATTACTCAATAAAATTTTTGTTGAAAAATATGTACCCCATTCAAAAATTCATGATCCATCATTATTCAACAAATATTACATGATATGATATTAAAACATTTTATATTGGGTTGATGCAAAATTAATGCAGGTTTTTGGTAGGTATTGTAAATACGCCATATCTTTACTTTAACCATATATATTTAATAAAAATAATTTCCATCTGAATCAATGCACTTTTGCCAACGTTCAACAAGCTTTCTTATTCCACCAGAAAAAAAATCCGAATCCCTGGACTCAATGAAATCACGAAAAGAATTTTCAATGTCGTCCTGGTTTTGAAAATTTTTCTCCCTCAAAAAGTTGTCCAGATGCCTGAAAAAGTGGAAGTCTGTAGGAGAGAGGTCAGGTGAATAAGGCGGATGTTGGAGAACTTCGTAGCCCAACTCGTGCAGTCGTCGAAGCGTTGGTTGTGCAACGTGTGGTCTGGCGTTATCGTGGAGCAGGATCGGCCCCTTCCGATTCATCAATGCTGGGCAAAGACGTTGTAATTTTTGAGTTCCGAGCTCCGCCGCCCTTTCTGGTGTGGTTTTGGTTGGGTCTTCTTCCACTTTTGACCTCAGCTGGTCGTTGTCCAGAGCAAGATGACGGCCCCGACCTTCCTTGTCTTCGAGGTCGAAATCTCCTCTGCGAAACTTCTGGAACCAACGCTGCACCATGCACTCATTAATAGCCCCCTGACCCCACACTTCATTAATATTACGAGCCGTTTGCGCAGCGCTGCGCCCTAATTTAAATTCGTAAAAATAAATTTGACGAAAATCGCACTTTGACATTTTCGATTCAAGACCTTTTAACACACTGAACAAAACGATTTTACTAAACAAATTCATGGTGAAAGAGAGGGTATTAGATAAGGTTTGTTTTGGTATAATAATGATCAATGTTAGGATTAGCTTTGTTTACACAATTGGAATTAAGATATTGCAATAGAGGAAACCTGCATTAATTTTGCATCAACCCAATATATATTATAGGTGGAATAGTCAGGAATCAGTCATTTTTAAAAAGTTTTTAATTTTGCCAACGTTTCGGCTCAAGCTTGTGAGCCATCATCAGGGCATTACTGAGCCATGTCCAAGCATAAACTCTCAGTTTATGCTTGGACATGGCTCAGTAATGCCCTGATGATGGCTCACAAGCTTGAGCCGAAACGTTGGCAAAATTAAAAACTTTTTAAAAATGACTGATTCCTGACTATTCCACCTATAATAGTTTCTACAGTCGACTATACACCCTCAATATAACCCAATATATACATACTCGCATTTGGTTCTGTGTTCGGTTGCTGAGAAAATATGACGGAGAATAACTAAAAGGGTATTGTGCTGATAGTGAAGCCATTAATCCGTAGCAAATTATCCCAGTAAACTGTGCGTGTAATTGGATTTAACAACCGCTCTCATTACTGAGCCTTATATATCGCCCTCCGCTACCAGTCCCTTCTATAGTCCATATTATTAATTTATTAATAGCTACCAATACTGGTACCAGTCCGCTTATTATCCAATAATATTAATAAATCCGCCAGGATAAGAATAGCCGACCCTAAAATAAAATATTGTATAATACTCCACCTCAATTTAGCAGGATTTACAATATACAAAAACATGTGTATTAAAATTTTAATATTATAACTTACTATGCACTCCCTGATTTTGTCATCGCAGTATCTTAAAAAAGAAAATTCCCATGAAGCTGACATTTTTAATTAAGGTTCGCCTTATTGTTAACTTGTGATGTCTGAGTGTTTAAAAAATATCTTTTTAAAGCCTTAGAAAAAATTGTGCTTCGTATAATTCAGACAGTTTAAATCTTCTAAAATATTATATATAACACTCTTTTAAGAAATAATTCGTAACTACATGAAAATCACTCTTATCTGACCGACATTAGGAAAGATAGAAGTTAATTAATAACATTTGACTTTTCACCAACTAATTTTATTTGGTCATCGTAGAATCACAAAAATAAAAAATCTGGTGCGAGCAACACACGACTTTCACTCACCTCCGTTTTTAAAATCGATTAAAGAATTTTCAAGTACAGTAAGAGATAAAAATGAGTAAAACTATTAAAGAATTAATTAAATGGAATTTCCAAGTTTTATCGGCTTTTCATCTCCCTCTATTAACTTTTATTAACTTACAACTTACATATTAATCTGTTATTAATCAATGCTAACAAGATAATATGGTTATTTTTATAGAATCTACAAAATTAAAGGTACTTTAGAGGAAGAAAATTTAAAGTATCGGCATTTAAGCCCAGTCAGACTATTTTTTTAATCAGAATAAAACCTACATGATGTTAAAACCTATTAAATTTTACATTGATACAGCGAGTTAAGTCAAAATCGTCGGAACTGTTTTCGAGAAAATCGAAAGAAGGTGCAAAATGCATGGTATTGAGTGGCTCTTCTGGTAAGCTCATTTTTATGGAAAAGGTTTTGTAACGTCTCGGGCGTATATACAGCCCTTTTTGCGGGACTTGGTTATAAGGACTCAGGGGACCCTAAAAAGTGTATTTTAAAACTGGAATTCGAAAATATTCACGATCGCAATACTTTCCCTTACTATATATAGTATGAGAAAGTAAAAAAGCCTATGAAGCTTAACATATTAATAGAGCTACTTAATATCGTCTAGAAATGCAATAATGCCTGGTTTGAGAAAATTCGTCCTCTAAATGGCTGAAAACAAAAATCATTCCAAAAACCTTTTAAAATTTCTTATTTCGAATTACTCAATAACTTTACAACTTTTAAAAATTTTAATAACTCATTTAATCTCAAGTCAAAAGAAAACTAAACTATTTTTACCTTAACACGACGATGCTACAGTGGAATTTCTTAATTTTGTCTATCCAGGTTTTATTAGGATAGCGATCAACATCAAGGCTAGGGACCACATTTTTACTTCTCTACTAAGGGAGGATTAACTAAGGATTTTTTACACCCATTAAAAAATCCTAATGCCATCTTATTGGTTTGAACCCGCGACCTTAGGCATAGCAGGTTTTTTTGGTAGCTACTACACCACAAGTGTCCTCTGGAATAATAGGAGTTGAGATAGCGGGATGGAGAAGACGGAGCGCAGCCTTGTGACCTCCCAGACCGGAGGCGACCTGGTGAACTCGACTGACCGAGTTCTCTCGAATATATATATATCTATATTCATATCAACCATCTCTCTATCTATTATTATATTACCTGTAGGCAAAAATATATCTCACTACATGAATACAGATATCTGTGTATTTATAGAATAAATTTATCTCTTCATATTTTTTACTTTCACATGCCTATATACCGAATATATTACATGGGAAAGTAATGCGTTCGAGATATTCTAATTCCATTTTTACAGGGAAATACACGTTTTAAGCTTCCATCAGTGGAAATGGCCTATTGTGTGTATGTTGTAACGTCTCTATTTACGTTATATAATTATTTATTTAAATAAGTGCTAGCCCAGCGGAGGGGGAGTGAGTATTAACAATTTTTAACTTGAAACTTCTTTATTTTCACATCAGGTAATTGAACCTAAAAGGTTACAATACAATTTTATAATAAATCACATTTAAAACGTTTACTGTAAAAAAAAAAAAAAATCTAAACATCAAAGATAAACTTACCCCTACGGGCTCAATATTCATTAATATATCAAACCAAACTAATATTTAATAAACATGTATCATAAACTGAACATGACTAAGATACATAACCAATAACATCATCAATGTTTTTGTAACCTCCCTTAATTTAAATACTTTTTAATTAAAAGATCAGCTGATTTCATCAGAGCGAGGGTTTGTTCCAACCCTAGTTTTTTTGTCAGCTGTGACAATGTGTGCTGGTTCTAGTTTAAAAAAGGAGAACCGTACAAAAACGAAATTTTATATTAAAGACAACTATACGCCCGAGATGTTAGAGCAACTTACTCAGCAAAATTAGCTAAACAGAACAGCCACTTTATACCATGAAGTAATCAAATTTTTGGGGTTCTCTAAGAACGGCTCAAACGATTTTAATTGGTTTGAAAGGGTTCAAATGCCGATATTTCTAAAGATTTTATTTAAATTTCCTTTCCTTAAAGTACATTTAATTTCGACGTTTTAAACAAATTAATCATAACTTTATGTGAGTGTTGATAAAAACGAGTAAATATCTAAGTTGAACGAATTCAACATCGAACTAAAAAAGAGCAGAGAAAACATACTTTTGTGTTTTTTGGACATTATAAAAGTTATATAGATGTATAATATACCCCGCTGAAAAGCCAAAGATTTTAGAAAAAAAATGTATAAGTTAACAGAGAGTGATTAAAACACCGATAAACCTAATGAAAAAGAATCGATGTTATTTAGGGACCATTTTCTCTGACCAAAGAACAAATTTCCTGACTTTTTCATATGTTTTTAAAAACTTCTGACTTTAACCCGTTTTCCTGATTTTCCCTGTTGCTAGACACCCTGTAGATACAATTGTTTGGAAAAATAAACTATTTGGTAAAATTTACAGCGTTATTAAATTTCTTGATTTTAAAAATCCAAAGCAGCTCAAAGTACGAGGCATGTTTTTAAGTAAGTACCGTTTTGGAATTAAAAAAAGACGTGCAAGGATATCACAATAATTTTATTTTTACATGAAAGCCTGTACCTTAATATACTTTTCTACATAATTTCCTTGAATTTTGAGGCACTTGTCATAACGAGGAAACAGTTTTTGAATACCCACCTCAAAAAATTCTGCCGCCTGACTTGTTAACCACTGCATCACAAATGTTTTGACTTCGTTATCGTATTGAAGACGCCGACCGCCCAGGTTTTTCTTCAAGTGCAGGAACAAATGGTAGTCGCTGGGCGCCAGAACAGGGCTGTATGGAGGATGGTCTAGAGTTTCCCATTTCAATGATTTGATGATGATGTTTATGACGATAACGAAGTCAAAACATTTATGATGCAGTGGTTAACAAGTCAGGCAGAAGAATTTTTTGAGGAGGGTATTCAAAAACTGGTGCCGCTTTATGACAAGTGCTTCAAAATTCATGGAAATTATGTAGACAGTAGATTAAGGTACAGGCTTTCATGTAAAAATAAAATTATTGCAATATCTTTGCACGTCTTTTTTAATTCCAAAACGGTACTTACTTAAAAATCATGCCTCGTAACATATCTCACTCAGTCTTCCCTACCTGATCCTGTTAGCCTTTGACGATTCGGATAAAATAAAAAAAAAATCCTCAATAAATACATATAATTAAAAATGATTCTCTTAAATAACGCTATCGTTTATACAGTCAGCCTTTACCTATATCAATCACTATAACTCTAATTAATAGCAGTAATTAAAGGAGAGGCCGGATCCGAATGGCATTAGTTATATCCGACGGGGTGATTAAATATATAGGAGGGTGGTGGGGGAGCAGTGGACCAATGGGGGAGCCTCGTCATTAGCGGGAGATAAATCATTAGCCTCAGCCATTGGTCAATTGGGAATGGCGGCAGCTGATTGGGCAGCAGGTGTGGCCAATAATTGCCCTAGCCCTGCATATTTAATAGATTAATTAGTCTGATATCTTGTCCTACCTGCTCCCGAATTAGCCAGCTCGGCTTCTACAATGTTAATGTTACCTCCGTGTAGCCATCTTGTACGAACGCTTAGCAGACCTGTAGGTAGTTCTAGGTGTGTTTGTAACCTTATGTTTAACATGGTTCGGGAAGTTTTGTGACTATCGTGTCAACTCTAACAATCATTGAATTTGTTACGTAGGAGTACAATGTTTTTTGTTTTTTTTTGTTGCTTGATCATGTCTTTTATATAAAACCGTTATTACTTTCACAGACTATATATAGTAAGCGAAAGTATTGCGATCGTAAAATTTTCGATTTCCAGTTTTCAACGGAAATACACATTTTAGGGGTCCCTGAGTCCAAATAACCAAGTCCCGCAAAAGTCTGTGTGTGGTAACTCCTGGATGGTAACGATAAGTCCTATGAAACTGAAATTTCATATTTACGGCAAATATACGATCGAGACGTTACAAAACCTTTTTCATCAAAATGAGCTTACCAGAAAAGGTTCATTGTGCACCAGTCACTCTCCCACCACATACTCCCAGTCCCCTCCTATGATTTCCTACAATGCACCGCCATAGTAATCAAGACTTTTTCTTTTCCGATCACCCTCGCATCAGCGTACTGCCCTCCTAAACATTCCATTTCCAACATTCTATTCGAATCCTTCCTCAATTCCTTAGGAAACCACTTCATTCTGGGTGCAGACATGAATGCAAAGAACCAAAAATGGGGTTCCAGGTCCACGAATTGTCGTGGGCGAAATTTACAGTCTGCACTCAACTCTAGACGTTTCAACCTCCTGCCTCCTGATTCCCCTACCTACTGGCCAACTGATCCTAACCGTAATCCTGACATCCTTGACTTCTTCATCCACAGCGGATTAGGCTCCCTAAACATGTCGGTGACTCGCCTTGATGAACTGTCCTCTGACCATAGTCCATTGCTCCTTAAAGTATCCCTAATTCCTATTCCTAAACCCACCCCACCGTCATTTATCAGAGGACCAGTAAACTGGGACCTTTTTCGCCAAATCCTGACCAGTGATATTGACCTCGGAGTGAAACTCAAAACTCCAGATGACCTTGACGATGCCGTAAACTCCTTCACCATCGCTATTCAACAAGCTGTTTGGACTGCCTCCTCTCCCAAGCACTCCCAGATAAGTCATAACCAAAATCATTTACCACAACACCTCATAGACCTCATCCGCACCAAACGACGATCCAGATCCTTATGGCAACGCACCCGTCACCCCACAGATCGCCGCTCCTATAACTTTTATTGTAGACAATTAAAGAGGGAGCTGGCGACCTTCCGTTCCCAATCCTTTAGTTCCTTCCTGTCTTCTCTTTTAGCTTGTGACAATTCCCTATGGAATGTCACTAAGAAAATTCTAAAATCCCACCATATTTCCCATCCCCTCCGTCGTAGTAATGGCTCCTGGGCTGCGTCTGATGAAGACAAAGCCGAGGAACTTGCCAAATACGTTTCCGAAGTCTTCACACCTCATCCAGAATCCCATCCAAACCACACTGCAGTGGTGGAAGAGTTCCTTCAGTCTCCAATCCCGCTTTCATTACCTCCTAAAGCATTAATCCCTCCGAGGTCAAATATCTTCTCCGAAAACTTGCACTCCGTAAATCTCCTGGATACGATCTCCTCACTCCTCAGATTCTCAGACAGCTTCCATCTAAAGCCGTTATATTTCTTACTTATATTTACAACTCCATTCTACGCACTACTCATTTTCCTCTCTTATGGAAACATTCCACTATAATTCTCTTCCTAAAACCAGGTAAACCTCCTAACACAACGACATCATATAGACCTATCAGCCTACTCCCAATCCTTTCAAAAATCTTTGAAAAAATCCTCCTCAAACGAATATTACCTTTATTAGAATCCCACACTATTCCTTCACATCAGTTTGGATTCCGTTCCCAACATTCAACCGTTCAGCAAGGGCTCCGAGTCGTTGACCATATTTCCTCTGCCCTTGAGAACAAGGAGTACTGCTCGGGTGCATTTCTGGACATAACGCAAGCATTTGACCGGGTGTGGCACCCGGGATTACTCTTTAAGCTCAAAAACCATTTACCCCAATACATATACCTAGTACTCCGATCCTATCTATCAAACCGCTCCTTCCGAGTTCGCTGTGGTGCAGAATATTCCAATTATTATCCAGTCGAATCCGGTGTTCCTCAGGGCAGTGTCCTTGGTCCTTTCCTTTACAATATATACACGGCTGATATTCCTGTTTGCCCTAATACCTTCCTAGCAACGTACGCTGATGACACAGCTATCCTATCCTCTCACTTAGATCCCGAAATTGCATCTATAGGCCTCCAAACGCACCTTTCTCAAATTGAAGACTGGTGTAACAACTGGAGAATCAAAGTTAATCAATCTAAATGCAAACATGTCACCTTTACCCTTCGAAGACAATCCTGCCCTCCAGTTCTCTTTAACTCCGTTCCGCTTCCTTTCTCCGACACAGTCCGGTATCTTGGCTTCCTTCTGGACAAAAGACTAACTTGGAACCCGCATACTAGACTTAAACGACAAGAACTTAATCGACGATTTGGACAATTATACAGACTACTGAACAGAAATTCTAAATTATCTATCGAGAACAAACTGCTAATATACAAGACAGTACTGAAACCTATCTGGACCTACGGACTTGAACTGTGGGGGACAGCCAAATTTTCTAACATCAAACGCATTCAATCCTTCCAATCAAAAGTCCTCCGAACAATAGTTGATGCTCCTTATTATGTATCCAACCATACCTTACACCGCGACCTAAATATTCCATTTATTTTAGACCTTATACCATTAAAATTCGCTAAATTCCATCGGAACCTTATCCATCACCCTAATCCCCTAGCTCAATCCTTATCCAGCTCCACACATCCTTACCATCCTCCTAGAAGGTTGAAACGGCAGTGGCCTCGAGACCTCTTGTAAAATGTATATTGGAGTTCTAGCATTGGCTAGATTCTCCACTCACGTGCTGTATGCTTGTGAATTGTATATAGGTATGAGTGACTTTTGTATATATTTTATTGATTTTGTTTTGTATATATGTATATTGTATTATTATTATATAAATTTATTGTTTTGTATATATCGTGTGAATGTAGTATGAATGTTGTACTTCATCACTATTAAAAATGTCCTAAATTGGACAGATTGTAATATTGCTCAATAAAGAATTGTTTCTAAAAAAAAAAAAAAAACCAGAAGAGGTACTTTATACCATGTATTTTGCACCTTTTTTTTAATTTTCTCGAAAACGATACCGACGATTTTGATTAAACTCGCTATATCGATGTAAAATTTAATGGGCTTTAACATCATGTAGGTTTCATTCAGATTAAAATGGTCTGACAGGGCTTAAATACCGATATTTTAAATTTTCTTTTTCTAAAGTACCTTTAATTTTGTTTACTATATAAATATAACAATATTTTTTTGTTAACGCTGATGAAAAACAGGTAAATATATCAATTGAATGAATTCGATACCCAACTAAAGGCGAAAACAGAAAATAATATTTTTTTAAGAGCAGTAATATACATGTATGATATACCGTTGGAAAGCTAAAGATTTTAGAAAAAATATTATCTTATACTCAAGCTTTTAAAAGTTAAAAGAGAGTGATGAAAAGTCGATAAAACTAACTGATTATTTTAGATAATGATGTAATGGATTTTTTAATAAAACATATGTTTCTATAGAAATTCAATTTAATTAATTCTTTAATAGTTTCACTATTTTTTATCTTTGACTGTATTTCATTAGTTCCATAAACATCTTATTTCGCCTACTATCTTACTCAGAACAACTGATAATTTCACATTGATGTTAATTGATATAATGTCTTATAGCCTAGGAAATCCATTGCACACACGGTGGGCAATCGATCTCGAATGGGTTATAAAAAAAATTAAAATAGTCCTTAAAATATTAAAAATCGGGCATATCCTAAATTATTAGACGTAAGGAAGCACTAGACTACTCAGATAAAGTATCCTACGGAGGTAAGACATTAAGGCAATTAAGATGCAAGTCGACTATACAATAAGATAAGACACAGAGGCCTAGGACCGGGTTCAAGTTGCGCGCAGTAATGTCCCTCTTTCCTGCTAACTCTTTCAAACTAACATGCACATAGCTAATGCTCCAGGTACCGCGCTATTTATGGCCACAAAGTTCCCAACCCTGCGCTTCCAGGGGAAAACTTTTTATATTTATAAGGACCTTCTTCTCCCTTCCTTTTTATGGTTATATCCTTTCAAAGTACCTAAAAGTTATGGTTCGAGGTGGTCTGATAAATGGCTAAGGCACAGGGTCGAGAATGTAATTCCTCTATTGTCTTTGTTGCAATTTAGTTTATCGGTATTTGTAGAAGCATGTTACTATTATCTTACTTATCACGTAAGCTTCTCTTAATTTTTATATGTGGAAAGAATTCGCCATCTGAAGAGCAAAAAATCTGGTGCGGGCAACACACGACTTTCACTTACCTCCGGTTATGAATCAATTAGAGAATTTTCAAGTACAGTTAGAGATAAAAATGAGCGAAACCATTAAAGAATTAGCTAAATAGAATTTCTATAGAAACATGTGTTTTATTTAAAAAATCTATTATATTATTATCTAAAATAATCAGTTAGTTTTATCGGCTTTTCATCACTCTCTATTAACTTTTAAAAGCTCTCGTGTCTTAGATAATATTTTTTTTCTAAAATCATTAGCTTTCCAACGGTATATCATGCATGTATGTTACTGCTCTTATGTTCAAATACAAAAAATTGCAAAAAAAAAATATTTTCTGTTTTCTCCTTAGTTGGGTATCGAATTCATTCAATTTATATATTTACCTGTTTTTCATCAGCGTTAAAAGATAATATAGTTATTTTTATAGAATCAACAAAATTAAAGGTACTTTAGAGAAAGAAAATTTAAAATATCGGCATTTAAGCCCTGTCAAACCATTTTATCAGAATGATAACTACATGATATTAAAGCCCATTAAATTTTACATCGAAATAGCGAGTTTAATCAAAATCGTCGGTATCGTTTTCGAGGAAAATTGAAAAAAGGTGCAAAATGCATAGTATAAAGTACTCTTCTGGTAAGCTCATTTTGATAAAAAGGTTTTGTAACGTCTCGAGCGTATTTTTCTTAAATATGAAAATTTCAGTGTCGTAGGACTTTTCGTTTCCGCCCGGTAGCTACCACAACACACACACTCCAAACCTTGATGGATAGAAGCCACGGGGAAGTGGACTACTACCTGACCCAAATGCTACCGGACATGGATGCTTCAGATCCTACCAATTAGGTTGGTACATAATCGTCTACAAGTTGGAATAAGCAGAATATCCAAGATGCCCAACAACAGATGAGACAGTAGAACACGTATTCTTCTGCTGTCCTCGCTTTTAGGTAGAGAGGGAAGAATTTCAAGAAATATGCGATCGAAGCTACACCTGACAACATCGTCAACCTCATGCTCCTTTCTCAGGAGAACTAGATGGCGGACCAACGTCTGGCTGCGGACGTCATCAAAAATTGAGAATGGAAGAGAAGGAGAGGCGTGCCTAGAAATATAGGGTAAGGCGCCTAACAACGGGGCGGCACACAGCCACTCTCCTCCACGAAGTAATGCCTAACGGGGGTCCCGTGGAGGGTGAGAAAACAGTGTAGGGAGGTTGGTTTTAGTGGGTAGAAATCCCACACATAGATAGGTACGGGCCTATCCGCGTCTTTTGAAGATTTCCACCTAACATCGTAAAAAAAAACGAAAAAAAAAAACATCGAATTCCTCCCGTATCCAATCCTTACAATCCAAAATCCCTTCGTAAAATGCTCAACGCTCCATATTTTGTCACGAATAAACTTATCCATAAAGACTTAATGTTCCATATTTTAGGTATTTAGCCCGAACAAGATATTATTCATTCCACGAAAAACTCCATTCCCACTCTAATCCACTGGTTTTCATTTGTCTTCCTCTTCAATTTCTGATAACCCTCCGAGACGTCTGAAAAGAAGATGGCCCCGAGACCTTCTAGTTTAGAATATTTTTAGAGTGCTGCCAATGGGTGGTGTCTCTACATGTATTTCATGTCAATTTACATATTTTCTCACATGTACTTGATGTATTTTGTATACAGTTGTAAATATCAATAAATATGTTTAAAATCAAAAATCTTTAATTTTGGTTGTAGAATTATTCATTGAACGTCACTTCTATGATACTGTGGCTAATTGTACGATGCTACAGTGGGAGTCATAAATTTGGTTTAATTGGGATAGGAATCTTAAACCTCACATCGCACATTTTCGGGACAACTATTACACGAAGACCAATCCTAGAGCCATTTCCTGGGTTTGAAATCGAGCTCTAGAATATAGAAGTTGTTATGCTAGCCACTATAGTTGAGCCCAAAAAAAGACAGAAATTAACAAAAGTATAATTGATGTAAACACAATCGGTGGATTGTATGCCAATAGGTATCCTAAGACAAACTAGAGAAGAAACAACAATTACGATAATTGCCTCCATAAACGTAGCTAGAACCTAGGCAATGTGTTTCTTCTCCTTACACAGCGCTGTGTAAGGGGGACATTCGTCCCGCGCCTTGGAATCCCAAGACTTTGGATTGTTAATTAGGGCCCTTGGAGCTAAGTATAATTTAGGACCCTCGCTAAGGTTGGGAAGACAAAGGGCTGCGACCGTAAGAGGCCCTTCGCAATTATGTATCGCACTTCTGAGGGCGGGAGGTTCTGCTTCCACCATTGTCTAAGGAGATCTGTCGCTTCCTGGGTTATCGCGCCACCTCCTTCACAAGAATAATAACAAGTGAATAATGTGGCGATATATTCAGCCGAAGTTTAGGAATTCTTTTTTTTATAAGTATAATATTACTTTCACTTACCTATATATGAAATATATAGTAAGGGGAAGTATTGCGATCGTGAAAATTTTCAAATTCCAGTTTTCAACGGAAATACACGTTTTAGGATCCCCTGAGTGCCCAAATAAACAAGTCCCGCAAAAAGGTCTGTGTGTGTGTGGCAACTCCCGGGCGGAAACGAAAAGTCCTATGAAACTGAAATTTCATATTCAAGACAACTATACGCCCTAGACGTTACAAAACCTTTTTATCAAAATCAGCTTACCAGAAGAGCCACTTTATACTATGCATATTGCACCTTTTCTTGATTTTCTCAAAAAATGTTACGACGATTTTGATTCAACTCACTACATCGATGTAAAATGTAATAGGCTTTAATATCATGTAAGTTTCATTCTGACAGGGTTATCTTAAATGACGATATTTTAAATGTTCTTCCTCTAAACTACCTTTCATTTTGAACATTCCAAAATATTAACCATATCATCTTAATGACATTGACGAAAGACTGCTAAATATATAAATTGAATGAATTCGATACCCAACTAAAGGGAAAAACTGAAATAGTATTTTTTTAATGCAATATTTTTGTTTTTGAACACAAGAACAATAATATACACTTGTAATATACCGTTGGAAAGCTAAACATTTTAGAAAAAAAATATTATCTAATACACAAGCTAGTAAAAGTTAATAAAGAGTGATGTAAAGCCGATAAAACTAACTAATTATTTTAGATGATAATATAATTTAGAGTCCCTAAAGTACACAAGACTGAGTCCCGCAAAAAGGTGTGTGTGTGGTAAGTCTAGCGCGAAAACGAAAAGTCCTATGAAACTGAAATTTCATATTTTAAGAGCGTCAATGCTTGAGATGTCACAGTAACTTTTTCATCAAAATGAGATAACTTTATACCATAAATTTTTAATCTTTTACGATTTTCTCAAAAACGTCTAGACATGTATATTACTGTTCTTATGTTCAAAAACAAAAAAATGCATTAAAAAAATATTTTTCTTCAGTTAGGTATAAAATTCTTTCAGTTTATATATTTACCTGTTTTTCGTCAGTGGTAACAAGATAATATAGTTATTTCTATAGAATCAAAAAAATACAAGGTACTTTAGAGAAAGAAAATTTAAAATATCGGCATTTAAACCCTGACAGACCATTTTAATCATAATAAAACCTGGTTGATATTAAAGCCCATTACATTTTACATCGATATAGCGAGTTTAATCAATATCGTCGGAATCGTTTTCGAGAATATAGTGCACAATGCATGGTATAAAGTGGCTCTTCTGGTAAGCTCATTTTGATAAAAAAGGTTTTGTAACGTCTCGGGCGTATAGTTGTCTTAAATATGAAATTTCAGTTTCATAGGACTTTTCGTTTCCGCCCGGGAGTTGCCACACACACACAGACCTTTGGTGTATTTATCGCCGTTGATTTCCGTGAAAACTGGAATTTGAAAATTTTCACGATCGCAATACTTCCCCTTACTATATATTTCATATATAGGTAAGTGAAAGTAATATTATACTTATAAAAAAAAGAATTCCTAAACTTCGGCTGAATATATCGCCACATTATTCACTTGTTATTATTCTTGTGAAGGAGGTGGCGCGATAACCCAGGAAGCGACAGATCTCCTTAGACAATGGTGGAAGCAGAACCTCCCGCCCTCAGAAGTGCGATACATAATTGCGAAGGGCCTCTTACGGTCGCAGCCCTTTGTCTTCCCAACCCTTAGCGAGGGTCCTAAATTATACTTAGCTCCAAGGGCCCTAATTAACAATCCAAAGTCTTGGGATTCCAAGGCGCGGGACGAATGGTCCCCCTTACACAGCGCTGTGTAAGGAGAAGAAACACATTGCCTAGGTTCTAGCCACGTTTATGGAGGCAATTATCGTAATTGTTGTTTCTTCTCTAGTTTGTCTTAGGATACCTATTGGCATACAATCCACCGATTGTGTTGTACATCAATTATACTTTTGTTAATTTCTGTCTTTTTTGGGCTCAACTATAGTGGCTAGCATAACAAACCTTCTATATTCTAGAGCTCGATTTCAAACCCAGGAAATGGCTCTAGGATTGGTCTTCGTGTAATAGTTGTCCCGAAAATGTGCGATGTGAGGTTTAAGATTCCAAATTATGACTCCCACTGTAGCACCCGTACAATTGCGAAAATTTTCACGATCGCAATACTTTCCCTTGCTATATATAGTAAGTGAAAGTAAAACTTAAATATTGCATTTTGATTTTAAGGGGGATTTGATACAAAAATGGTGCTTCTCTTCCATCTTGAATCGTATCCTAGTTACAAGAGACGTCAATTGTTACGAATCATTACAAGGAGAATGGCGACTTTAAATGAGAAAAAAAAAAAAAAAAAGGATAATTAAAGCAGTCCTTTAAATATTAAAATCAGACAAATCCTTCCATAATAGTACTAATAGTAAAATTAATGTTTTTTTGGAACACTTAAAAAAAATAAATAACTTCTACCACTAACCATGAAGGGCATCCGGATCATTAGTTATAAAGGTTCGGACCTGTTTATTAACCAACGGCCGCGCAATGAAATGATATTTTAGGGTTTTAGTTACCAACTTTATTAAGACTGAGTATACCCAAGGAGGGCCTTCCAACTTAGAGTCGCTTCAAGCCTGAAATAATATTCTTCCCAAGCCGGGACTCGAACCCAGGAACAGGAGAACAGTAGAATGGTACTCTGTCCACTAGACAACGCGACTCCAATGTGCGTCACAAATGTGTAATATCCGTGATTTAAAATACAAAGGTGAACTTAATATTCTATAAAATAATAGTTAATAATATATGTATTAATACTTACAACATTCTTCGGTTAGACAATTTTTTTTTATTAAGAAAGTAGTACTCACCTAAACACAAAAAAAAAAAATCATTATAGCAGACAAATAAAAAAAATCAATATTATTTTAGATTATAGAAAATATAATTATAAAACCGATGAAATATTAGATGATAACATGTCATTTTTTACTTTCACTTACTATATATAGTACAGGGAAGTAGTGCGATCGTGAAAATTTTCGAATTCCAGTTTTCAACGGAAATACACGTTTTAGGGCCCCCTGAGTCCAAATAACCAAGTCCCGCAAAAAGGTCTGTGTGTGTGGTAACTCCCAGGCGGAAACGGTAAGTCCTATGAAACTGAAATTTCATATTTAAGACAACTATACACCCGAGACGTGACAAAACTTTTTTCATCAAAATGAGATTACCAGAAGAGGCACTTTATACTATGCATTTTGCACCTTTTTTCGATTTTCCCGAAAACGGTTCCGACGATTTTGATTAAACTCGCTATATCGATGTAAAATTTAATGGGCTTTAATATCATGTAGCTTTTATTTGGATAAAAATGGTCTGACAGGGCTTAAATGCAGATATTTTAAATTTTCTTTCTCTGAAGTACCTTTAATTTTATAAAAATAACCATATTATCTTGTTAGCATTGATAAATAACAGTTAAATATGCAAGTTGAGCAAATTTGGAAAGCAACTAAAGGAGAAAACTGAAGAAATATTTTTAATGCAATTTTTCGTTTTTGAACATAAGAGCAGTAATATACATGAATGATATACCGTTGGAAAGCTAAAGATTTTAGAAAAAATATTATCTTATACTCAAGCTTTTAGAAGTTAATAGACAGTGATGAAAAGAAGATAAAACTAACTAATTATTTTAGATAATAATATAATTGATTTTTTAATAAATTCAATTTGATTAATTCCTTAATAATTTCACGTGTTTTTATCTCTAACTGTATTTGAAAATTCTTTCATTGATTTCAAAAATCGAGGTAAGTGAAAGTCGTGTGTTGCCCGCACCAGATTTTTTTTATTTATATTAAAACAGTGAATAAAATAAGTGTCAAGTTCTTTTTGATCTATTATTCATCAAGCGTTCATAAATTATCATCATACCGAGGAAGCGTCTATTAACTCGGAATATTTAAAAATAGAAGTTTTATACTGTATAGATTGAATTGTAATGTCAAATATTTTGCATTGGCCAAGGCAAACACGGCGTCATAGATAGGTGCCGTCTAAAAAAAAGCACTTTTATATATATATATATATATATATATATATATAAAAAGTCATTCCAAGAACGGTCATTTCGGGAACGTTCCAAGACTTGATGGAGCATTCTTGAAATAACTAATTAATTACTCAACTGATATCGGTAATAAATATCTGTTTATTCATTTAGTGATTTTCAATATAGGGTGGTTTGATTTTAATTTAGATTGGGGGGAGTTGGGGAAGCGGTAACAAGGGAGGGGAGCGGTCAAATCCTCACTATATATATATATATATATATATATGTAAAATCAAGAATTTTATTATTCTTCATTTCATTATCATATGTTAATATTTCACCAAAGGAGGTTATATCTCTGTTATGTTAGTTAAATGTATCAATCAAAGGACTGTTAAACAATTCTTTATTTTAGGTATGGTCATTGTGAAATATGTTTGTTATCCAATTGATTATTTTATGTCATACAAATTGTAATAATTAAATCATTATTTTAGCATCGTTTAACTCCTAATTCATTTAAGTTAGAAGAAGAATTACAAATTGTTTAACAGTCCTTTGAATGATAACTTCGATTGAATGAAAACTTCAAAAGAAGACCCTGGACAACCATTGCTAAAATCTGTGTTGAAGAATATAACAACACAGTTCATGGCTCCACAAAGTTTTCACCGGCTTATTTACTATATGGGCGTGCCTCTGAAATTGTTCCAAAAGAGTTGGAAAGGGGACATAATTTACAGACAGATAGAGCAGAAGCGTTCAAGAATTCACAAAGAAGTTTTGAACGGAACAAGAGCAGAGTAGACCAGAAAAGAATTTATCATGAGTTTAAAGAAGGAGATTTGGTCTATGTAACGAATGGTAATAGTTTGAACAGGAGGAAGCTGGACCAATTCAGAATAGGGCCACTCAAAATTAGAAAACGTATTTCTAAATCTATATATGAAGTGGAGTCTAATAAAAAACGGAAGGAAGCGAATGTGTTCCACTCTAGCAAGTTGGTTCCTTACTCTTTTTCCCTTGGACAAAAGAGTCTCCGACCAGCGGAGGTGTAAAATCAAGAATTTTATTATTCTTGATTTCATTATCATATGTAAATATTTCACACCAAGGGAGGTTATATCTCTGTTATGTTAGTTAAATGTATCCATCAAAGGACTGTTAAACAATTCTTTATTTTAGGTATGGTCATTGTGAAATATGTTTGTGATCCAATTGATTATTTTATGTCAAACAAATTGTAATAATTAAATCTTTATTTTAGCATCGTTTAACTCCTAATTCATTTAAATTAGAAGAAGAATTACACACACACACACATATATATATATATATATATATATATATTATATATATATATATATATATATATACACAAGGAAATTTGAAGTAAAATTTATCGAATTGTTTTTAAATTATAATTGTTTACTCTATTTATTCTTTTTCGTAAAGAATGTGTCTCCATCATATTAAAAGTTACATGGAATTTTATACTGAGCTTCCATGATTTCAATCCAATTACTTGGCAAAATGAATATTTTAGATTGGGCCAGTAACTCGCCTGTAAGTAACGACACACCCAGGACACCCTAAACTTCCTGAACGACGATGGCAGTTAATTAATCGCCGTTAGATATAATTAGTGACATAAAGGTGGGTAAAATTAATTAATAGCCAGATATGGTTAGGGACAGAGCTCGGACCCAGACTATATAGTTCTCCCCTCCTCGTTAACCAACTGTCATGGCCATTGTGTCCCAAGTACGCCACTGGGAACCGAATCAGTCTACCGTAGCTGTCTTCTGTCCCCGAATCATCCTCCTATAATATAATAATAACTATAATAATTATATATATATATATATATATATATATATATATATATATATATATATATATATATAAACACTGCCGGTAAAATGTTTCAGAGCACCTATGTTTTACATCAGTTATGGAATGAGATTACTCCTCGATATATTATTAATTTATATTACAAAGGAAGCCGACCTCTACCTCCGAAAGGACTTTTGCCCAAGACACCTGTGCATATACCTGAACCCTACTTGAAACAGCTTACCTACAGGAAGTACTTGGACATTATGGGTACTAAGTGACACATATATCCCGGCATTTCTCTGCCGCCTTTCCTCCATCCCCTCTACTATTCCTTCATATATGTACCCCACAAATCCTAGGGCCAGAGCACTTCGGTCAAGATGTAGTTATGATTAAGTTGTAATATATTATATTACTAAGAAGTTTATGTTTCTGTTATCATTATGGATAAATATACAAAAGTGTATATAAATGTGTTATTCGTTAACTATCGAATAACTGATTGAATTCATTAAGTTGAGCGGCACGAAATTCAACTGCTAATTCATTTTTTTTTAATTGTTCCCTAATGAAAAAAAACAACGAAAATTACCTATGCAGTGAACTTCTTACAACTTTGGCAGTTGAGAAATTAATAAATCAAACTAAGAAAAAAAATCTTCTCAATTCCCCTTAGGGGTTACTAGACTAAAAATAATGCTCCAGGCACAAAAATCACATTTATTCTTAGTAATAATAATTATATTTATTCTAACTATTTCTTCTTATTTACGATATTGACAAACCTTTCTTTACAATTAAGTAGCGAATTTGTTTATAAATACAAACAACAAATAGATATTTATTTGTGTATTTATAGATGTTATTAATGAATTATTGATGAAAGTCTATAGGTGGCCTCAAACTTTTGACCGCCAGTGTATTTCCGTATAATTTAAATATATTGGTCAAACACACGTTCGGTTTTTACCCCTTGTTATTGCTTGTTATTTTATGATAATTATGTTATTATTGGCTAACAACTGATATTTTTTAATAGGTAAAGATGTTCAGACTGATGGAGAAGCTCTCGAGTAATTAAGTACTCCAAGACTATTTTTACTTTTTCAAGTTAGACAAACCGCAATTGAATAAAAAAAACGCAAAACTAAAATCAGTACCAACATTGCGATATTTGGATATATTTTAAACCAAGCAAACCTCAAAAAGTTTCTGGAAAATTTAGATATTATAATTTTCACTATGGCAATTTTTTGTTTCCATACTATGTATTACATAAATAGGAAGGTAAGTAAAGAAAAAACAACATTAATCTAGAATAGCCTAAATGGATTTATTTGGAATTTTATTGCTTATTATTTTTATATTACACAGTCCAAGAATATTAAAGACAACCAAAGGAAATGGATTGAACGTTTGTTCCAACATAGAATCTGAGAATCGGTTTGGTTTTAGTCAGCACACGTGTTGGAACAAACATTGGCACAGCTGAGAGTTAATAATCAAATCAGCTGATGATATTCATGGAATAATTACAAATCATCCAATATTCGAATTACTGTAAATATTCATCTCTTTATACGTTTAAATGTTATGTATTAAACAAGAAAAGGAATTAAACAGACAGAGCGTTTGGAGGTGAATAATATTTTTAGTCTCCGACTTTTGGGAGTAGCGCATGAAAATTTCAGGATATTCTACAGGAACATGAAGTGGGGAGGGTGGAAAGTTTGCCGTCGGGGGAGGACATAGCATGTTTTCCCAGCGGTTTGTTTTTAATTTAGGTTGACAAGGGAGGGAAGATGGACAGATAGCTTCTGCCGGGAGGGGAGCGGTCAACTCTCCACTAATTGTATCCAACTTTCTACCGCGCCCTCCAAGTCGATAATCCCACGGGTCGGGGGCAGTTTAAGGCTACGCTTCGATACATTTTGAGGTTTGGAATTTAATACTCGGATAAATTCAGGATTAAATAGAAATGATGTTAGAGAGAGAGAATCAGAAGCTTGAAAGGACAATCAGAAGTAGGGAAATACAAAATCGTTATTTTGAAATCATTGTTTAAACAGCAAGTACTTGAATTAATTAAAAGTAAAAACAATAATTACATTAATTAATTATTTCTACTCCAAGGATCAACAATAAATCATTAGTTACTTTTAAAAAAAATGGAATTTTCCCGAACAAATAATAAATAAAGGTGAAAAACGACTCAATAATCCTTTTTTTTTTTTTTTTGATTAATTTATTAAAATTTACAACTGTATTAGTAAATACATCAAGTAAATTGGCTCATAATATAGATAATATACATGAAAAGGCATAAAGAGAATATGCCCATTGGCAACACTCCACTAGGTAATCTACACTAGAAGGTCTCGAGGCCATCTTCTTTTCAGACGCCTCGGAGGATTGTCAGGAATGGTAGAGGAAGTTAGGATTGAAACTAGTGGGTTAATGTGGGAGTAGAGTTTGTCATGGAAGGAATGATACCTCGTACGGGCCAAATCAGCAACATATGGGACATTAAGGTCTTTATGGATGAGTTTGTTGTTGACAAAATAAGGAGCATTGAGGATTTTTCGAAGGATTTTGGATTGTAGGGATTGAATACGGGAAGAATTTGATGGTTTAGTAGAGCCCCAAAGCTCAACTCCGTACGTCCAGATAAGCCTTATGATGGTAATATAGATGAGCCTTTTGTAGTTAAGTGGGAGGTTAGAGCGTCTGTTTAGTAAGTGTAGAAGTAAGCGAAAGCGTTGGGCAGTTTCTTGTCGTTTCAGTCTTGTGTGCGTCTCAATTAATCCTAAAATTAAAATATATGAAACAAACGGTGCTGACTTATTCATAGCCTGATAATTTAGAAAATTAGTAATATAATGACTATTATGGCTTCTTATTTACCAAAGCTTATTCATGTAAGTGAAAGTTGGATTCCCCTTGGGACAATCATTTAATACTACTGAGTTACAGTTTGTGAAATGAGATAACTTGGAAAAAGTGGTCGGAGAAACTACGACGGACAGAATCAGAAACTGTTTCGAACCTCAGTTTGGAGTATTGTCGAAGGGAGTGACGACTTAGATAGGTTAGACATCAGCGTCGGTAAGACGAAGACGGTGAGACATGAAAAAATCATAAAGCGTCCGAAGGGAAGACCAAGGAAAACGTGGATGGACTACATCCCCATAACAAGGACATCGAAGACTACAGAAGCATCTATCTAAGAGACATGAAAGTATAGCAGACCCACGATCGCAGGAGCTAATGGGTTTAGATTGAGGCGTCTCTGTGCTAAAATGTACGAAAGTGAATTAAAAGAAGAACGAGTATTACAAAGACTGAAGAAGCATCCATCAACATACATGAGAGTGATAATGCTAATAAACGGAAAAAACTACACAAGAATTTAACTTTATAGCAAAGATCTGGATTTTTTCTACGCTAATGGCTGTAAGAGGAGGTACTAAGCTTTTTCGGTACCAACTTTTTCCTAACCCAAAGTCGCTGCATGGCTAAAATAACAAACGGAAGGATTATTCAACCACGGCCTAGTACAAATCAGAGATGCGGAGAAGTAATACCTTACCACAACATTTTTTCTAATTGATCAGAAATATATATATATATATATATATAATTTTTTTTTTTTTTTACTATAAAACATTTGAATGATATGTTTTTTTTGTTTTTTTAATAAAGATCTACCAAAATGATTACATATTTAGAAAAATATATTTAAATATTTTTTTAATGAGTAGCAAATAAATAATTAATATTTATTAAAGTAAACGTAGTTTACTTATCATTTAGCTATTCTCATGTATCTATAAAGGCTGTAAAATAATTCAGTCAAAATATATTTTATTAATTAAGAATTAATCCAATTCATTCAAGTTATAATATTCTATAGATATGACTCAAATCTAAACAAGGGGCAAGGTTATATAGTATCCGCAATACTTGACGGCTTTGAGGGGTTAGCCGCTTCAATCGACGGACACGTTCCGGAGCTTATAAGGTTATAATTACAAAACATTGGATTATATTAGAGAAAAAATGATTAAAGATCTTTTAAATCATTAAAGAAGCATGAGCACAGAACATTATTATTGCTTTCACTTACATATATATAAAATATATAGTAAGGGGAAGTATTGCGATCACGAAAATTTTCAAATTCCAGTTTTCAACGGAAATACACGTTTTAGAGTCTCCTGAGTCCAAAGGACCAAGTCCCGAAAAAAGGTCTGTGTGTCCGTGTGTGTGGTAACTCCCGGGCGAAAACGAAATTTCATATTCAAGACTACTATACGCCCGAGATGTTACAGAAACTTTTTCATCAAATACAGCTGACCCGAAGACCTACATACACCATGCATTTTGCACCTTTTTACGATTTCCTCAAAAACGGCTCTAACGATTTTGATTAAACTCTATAAATCGATGTAGAATTTGATGGGCTTTAATATGATGTAGGTTTCATTCTGATTGAAATAGTGTGACAGAGCCTAAATGCCTTTATTTAAAATTTTATTCCCCTAAAGTACCTTTAATTTTATATATTTAAAAAAAAATGCATTATTAGCATTAATAAATAACGGGTAAATATGCAAGATTAGCGAATATGATAAGCAACTAAAGGAAGAATGTGCAATTTTTTTTTCATGCAATTTTTGTGCTTTTGAACACAATAATAGTAATATAGATGTATGGTATACCGTTGGATAGCTGAAGATTATAGAAAAAAATATTATCTAATTCGCGGAATTTTAAAGGTTAATGAAGAATGATGAAAAGCCGATAAAACCAACTGATTGTTATAGTTAAAAATATAATAGATTATTTAATAAAATACATGTTTCTACCGAAATCAAAAAATAATAATTTTTTAACAATTTATTTGTACCTTAAAAAGATTTAAAAATTCTTAAATTGATCCTAACAACGGAGGTAAGTGAAAGTTGTGCCTTGCGAGGACCAGATATTTACATTTCTTTTTTAGTAAACTTTTAAAAACCTATCATTAGTCATCAAAATTAAATAAATTCTTCATTCTTAAAATAATAAATGATATTATCAATAAAACATTTACTTAAAAAAAGGAGAACCGAATACAAATATCGATTTCAGTAGCTCCGAAGCAGAGTGGGATAGGGGTAAGATATGAGAAGGTCGGAAGGAAGAGAGAGAAAATCCGGTGCGAGGCGTTTCATTAAGAAACCGCAAGAGGGGTGGGGAGTAAGATGGGGGGGGGACTGACGAGACAGATATAGAGAGCTAAAGGTAGTTAATTCAAGTTAATTTACATCTTACAACACGGCCCCTGGATTAATTACAAATCTAATTAATCTTCGCCATTCCTGGATTACCGTCTCTATGTCTCCACCAACAAGCTTTCCCTTAATTGAAACAGATTTTGCCGGCAGTTTCGTCTACCGTGTAGGCATTTCTACAAACTTAAATTTTTACGTTTTTACTTTACTTTGTTCATAAAATTGGTATTATGTCTTAAAGTAAATATAATATGTAGATTAAGAAGAAGTTGAACAGGATTATAAAAAAAAAACAATAAAAAAACTTTAATTTGATAAAATCTGGTGCGGTAAACATAAGATGTTCCCTTACGTTGGTTATTAAGTTATAAAATGGGACTTGACTAGTAAATAATATACAGTAATTATTAATAACTTACTTTGTCTATAAGTCTTTGTAACTTTGTATAAGCCTACCACCGAAGACCCTAAACCAGGTACCTATAAAGGACTGACCAAGTACCGACAAAGGACACATACCTGTACTTAGCACACAGTACCCACCACCTGCACCTAAAAGCACCTTTGACCGCTCATGCCGCCTCCTCATCCCCCTACAATCTTTTGCTATATATGCCTTGGATCCTCAAAACTCATTACTTTAGTTGTAACATTACTTGTGTCACACTCATAGAAGGAGACCTCGGAATGTACACTTGTAGTCACCCCAACTCCTCACGACAGTGTATTGTAGTCAGAATATGTATTATGTATTCATAATAAAAGCAATATTTTAACATCTTCACTGTGAGTGATTCATTAACTTTAGAATCAATTTACGAACTATTAAATCAAGGTGGATAAATATACATTAAAAGAATGATATTCAGAGGCATTAGTAAAAGGCAGCTCTTATCACGAAATTTCAAGAAAGGCTCTATCGATTTCGATTAAACTCGCTTTATCGATGTAAATTATATTGAGCTTTAAAAAAATGTAAATTTTATTCTGATTGAAATAGCCTAGCATGGCTTAAACGCAAAAGTTAAGAAATTGTTTCCTATATACTATGCTTAATTTTAAAGCTTAAGAAAATAACAATATTTCTTTAACATTTATAAAAATCTGGTGCGGGCAACACACGACATTCACTTACTTCCGTTTTTAGAATCGATCAAAGGATTTTCAAATACGGTAGTAGGTAAAAATGAGGGAAACCATTAATGAATTAATTAAATGGAATTTCTATAGAAACATGTGTTTTTATTAAAAAAATCTATTATAATATTATCTAAAATAATCGCTTAGTTTTTATTAGCTTTCCAACGGTAGATTAAACATGTATATTACTGTTCTTAAGTTAAAAAACAAAAAATTGAATACAAAAATATTTTTTCCAGTTTTCTCCTTTAGTTTTTTTTCAAATTCGCTCAACATGCATATTTAGCTGTTATTTATCAACACTAACAAGATAATATGGTTATTTTTATAGAATCTAAAAAAATTAAAGGTACTTTAAAGAAGAAAATATCAGGATTTAAGCCCTGTCAGACTATTTTAATCAGAATGAAAACCTACATGATATCAAAGCTGATTAAAGTTTACATCGATATAGCTAGTATAATTAAAATCATTATAGCCGTTTTTGAGAAAATCATAAAAAGATTCAATATGCATGGTATGAAGTGACACTTCTGGTTAGCCGATTTTCATGAAAAAGGTTTTTGTTTTTTTTTTTTTTTTTTTTTTTTTTTTTTTTTTTTTTGGTTCCGTAACCTAAGTTTTTATTAAACTGTAGCAAACACATATTGACCATATAGGATTTGGTGTCAAGTCTTGACGGTCACTTGTATATAATAAAAAAAAAAAAAAATAAAAAAAAAAAGGTTTTGTGACATCTCGGGCGTATAGTTGTCTTGAATATGATATTTCAGTTTCATAGGACTTACCGTTATCGTTTCCGCCCGGGAGTCACTAAACTTTTTGCGGGTCTAGGTTATTTGGACTCATGAGACCCTAAAACGCCTATTTCTGTTGAGAACTTGAAAATTTTCACGATCGCAATCTTACCCTTATTACGTGTATATATAGTAAGTGAAAGTAAAATTCTTGAATTTTTTTTTTTACGCAGGTGTGTAAAAGTCATGTGGTGTTCGCACCAACTTTTTTTTTTTTTAAATCGAGTCATCATGAGTCCCAGAGGAAGAACCCTCGAGAAATCCCCTTGGTATAATAATAACCCCCGCAGCAAGAGGTTTGGGAAGCGATTTCACACGATATTTAATGGGATGAGTACAGCCCTAAAAGAGGAGGAGGGAGGTCATGGGGGGAGGGAGGGACCTTCCAAATTGGAGGGGGGTTACTGAGATCTGCTTCAGCAACTCGCTAATAGGCAGCGCTATAATCGCCCCATCGTGATAAAGTTGTAGGGCGATAATCAGCTGACTGGTCCCTTCTTCTGCTGAAGAGGGTACGGTACGTCTGTCCCAACTTCTGGGCTTAGGGGACCTGGGCGTATTGTCTGGGTCGTCAGTTCTGGGGCAGAGGTTATCCATTACTGAAGAGGAGGAGAGTCAGAAGATTTGAAAAAAAATCTGGTGCGCGCAACACACGACGTTCACGTCCTACTGTTGGTCAAGATAAATTTATTTATTTATTATTTTATTTCATTTATTTATTTTTTTTTTATAGAAGTAAGAATTGAAAACATTAAAAAGAATTGTGGATGTAATTAGTTGACCGTGGGTGAATGAAAATCAGATTCTCCCACCATGCGCCCTGAAGATGACCAACAAAGGGGGGTCGAAACGTTGGCAAACAATAAATAGTTGAAACTATTTAGTTGTTTCATTTAATGATCGCAACCCGGACTAATTCCTTCCATTTAAAAGAATTATATTGAGTTTCGATGAAAACGTGTTTCAACTTAAAGAAATTATTTTCAACACCAATCACTTCCTTGTATCTCCCTTTTCGTCACTAGCCATTACGTTACACAACATTGTACATAAGAAATACAAAATAAAATTCTAAAATATATAGCCTTCCATGGTATATTATACATCTATATTATTTCTGCTAAAAAAAATAATAACCTAAACGAATATGTTTTATCTTCTCTCCTCTTAACATTTATAAAAAATCGTTCAAATTGTATATTTTCCAGTTTTTACGAATTTTAACGAGATTTTTTTTTTTTTTTTTTTTTTTTTTTTAATGATTCTACAAAATTAAAGAGCCTTTAAAGAAAGAATATTTAAAATATCGCTATTTAAGCTCTGTAAGAATATTTCAATCAGAATGAAACCTACCGCATTAAATTTCAAACCTATTTATCAAGCTTAAATCAGCTTTGGATAAAATCGTAAGAAATAGCTAAAAGCAAAATGGCTCTTCTTTATACTCAACAATTTGGTTGAAAAAGTTGCTGTATCGTCTCGGCTGAGAGGTGAGACGGCTATATAGATTTTCTAAATGTAAAATTTCAGTATCATAAGAATTATTTATTTGTCAGCTAGAATCACCACACACACACCTTTTATGTATGTATGTATATATATATATATATATATATATATATAAAGAGAGCAGGTATATAGACTCTCCCGCCAACTACCTGCAATGCCGCACTCCAAGCTGCCCCCACCACACCTCGCCATTCCTACCCCGTGTCCAATTGAATTCCAGTCCTGGAATGTGTTCCCTACTATCTGTCGTAGCATCTTAGCCTCCGGGCTTATACACGTATCCCTTACTAATATTTTTTTTAAAGTCTTACGTAAACGAGATCATAAATATTTATATATAAATAATTTTTACCCACTCTACAACAAAATATTAATATTTTAGGATATGAATGTATTACTGTCGCTTACCTATATATGAAATATATAGTAAGGAAAAGTATTGTTATGGTGAAAATTTTATAATTCCAGTTTTCAACGGAAATACACGTTTTAGTGTCCTCTGAGTCCAAATAACCAAGTCCCGCAAAAATTTCGTAAGTCTAGCGAAAAAACTAAAATTTTATATTTAAGACAACTTTACACCCGACATGTTACAGAAAACTTTTTCATCAAAATCAGCCAACCAGAAGAGCCATTTTGTACCTTTAGGTGCAATATACTTTTTGCTTATAAATAAGTATATGTCAGTCAAAAAAATAATTACGAATGACAGAAATGCGTCGAATGAATCAGATTAATATCTAAATTTCATCACGTTCACTAATAAAATTAGATTTAATTAGAAACGAAATTGATTCAAAGGACTGAATTTTTATTCGCCTTAATTATTAATATAATATTAATAATGGGATTACTGAAAAGGAAATATTAAAAGAAAATCTTCAGTCCTTCGTTCAGAACTGAACGACCAACCAGCAAAAACTATATCATCTAGTAATGAGATGATAGCAAGTGCTAAATGATAGCAGTGCTAATTCCAGAAAAAATCAAGTAAAATCTATGTTTAAAAAATCTATATCTCTAAAACCCGTTTAAACTAATGATTTAAGCAAATTTCTATCTATTCTACAGATTCTAGGATTCCTTGCGAAGAAGTGTATTTACGTTGAAGAGTATTTGCAAAGTATAAGTGCAAAGAAGTGTATTTATGTACGCTCAGCCGAAAGGTTTTTCCTCAATTTTTTGGTACCTACTTTATAGTGGTTGGAACGCCAGGAGGATCGGACTACGCGGAAATAACAGATTACGTAATTATGATTACGTAA
Organism: Piezodorus guildinii; assembly: GCA_023052935.1. Lineage (NCBI taxonomy): Eukaryota > Metazoa > Arthropoda > Insecta > Hemiptera > Pentatomidae > Piezodorus > Piezodorus guildinii. The sequence goes on along the minus strand of CM041296.1, from coordinate 148,979,323 downwards.
TTACCTCGCCTCAGCCGGGGTTTGAACCACTATTGCATCCAATGATCACGTCACTCATTAGTTTCTTTATTTATTTAACGTCACTTTATGCAGATATGACTAATCGGGCGATGCTACAGTGGGAGTCCTAAATTTTGCCTATCCAGGTTTTATTAGGATAGGAATCTTTAACGAGTACCTCAATTGCCATAGACTCGGGACCATTTTAAGTCCTCTCTAAAGGATTATTTACACCCACCACTTATTAGTCAAATATGTAATGTGAAACTCAAAGAATACGCTCTGCGAGAAAAATATACAAAGAAAAAAAAATTCACGATATATGAGCATTGCTATGGAAAACAATGTAAGAAAGTGTTGGAGAAAACGAGAACGACAAAAAAAAAAAAAAAATAGGCATAAGAAAATCATGTAATGATATTCGAGAAATGGCAGAAGAAGAGATAAAAAAGATAAAAACAAAGGTGGGGTACAAGGCACAAAGAAATGGGAATAATATGGAGATAGCAGGAGAATAAGTGAAGAAAGTGAGGAGTGTCATAAAAAGGTAGGACCCTTCTGGAGCTTCTTCAGGATAAGGGAATAATCCAACGAGGGTCCTTTCCACGACTAAGGACTCTTTCATACAATAATTAAAAGAGAGTATATAAATTATTATTATAATTGAAGGCAACTATACAATCACAATATAATTATAAAATTAAATTCTAATATGCGATCAACCGGCTGAGATTGGGCACTGGCAGAAATGACTGAGGCAGGTTACACGTTAACATGTTTTAAAATGGTGTTCGGTCACATATGTAACACTTCTATCACTCGGTTACTTATAAAGTTTTTTTTTTTTTTTAAATATATTTATACCTAGTTCGGCCTCCACTGAGTCATACCAGTGACGCGGCTGAGAGCGAGGAGCTAGGATCTCTTGGATTCCGCTTTTTCCAGCCTGGTGTCCCTATAGTTATGTTTGTTTGTATGGTTGCCAACTTTTTATTTATCTCAATTATAGGTTGATTTTTGATTTGTTTCGTTTTTATATTTATTATTATTTAATTCTATATATACCATTTATTTGTGTTTATTATTTCATTTATTTGTATTTATCTCAATTATAGGTTGTTGTTTGTTTTTTATTTTTTATAAATATTATATTTTATTTAATTTGACTTTATCATTGTATACTGTATATATTGTGTGAATGGGATCTTATATCACTATTACTAATGTTCATATAGAAACAAATTGTAATATATCTCAATAAATAGAAAAATAAATTAAGATTTATTGGTATTTACAACTGTATAATAAAATACATGTAGTAAATGTGATACAAGATATATTGTCATGATTCATTCACATGTAGGGATACTACTCAATGGCAGCTACCCACAGACTATGCTAAACTAGATGGTCTCGGGACCATCTTCTTCTTAGACGCCTCGGAGGATTATCAGGGAATGTAGAGGAAGCAAAGATCGAAACTAGTAGATCAGAGTGAGGTGGAGTTTGTCGTGGTACCTGATAGAAGAGGTACCTGGTTCGCGCCAGGTCAGCAACATAGGGAACATTAAGGACTTAAATTAAGTCCTTAATTAAATTAAATTAATTAAGGATTAAAATTAAGGTTTAATTAAATTAAATCAAGGACTTAAGAAATTTACAACTGTATTGATTCAATACAACAAGTAAATTTGATTGATTTGAGATTAGGACACATGATTGTCCTGTGAAGAAACTACCCATTGGCATAACTCCAATGTCCAATTTATAGTAAGAGTTCTCTAGGCCATCTTCATTTTAGTCGCCTCGGTGGATTGTCAGGAATAGATGTTGAGGAGAGGTCACGGATAAGCGGGTTTGAGTGGGCAGGAAGTTTGGAATGGAAGGATGTATATCTGGATCGGGCTAAGTCTTCAACTAATGGGATATTTAGGTCTTTATGGATAATTTTATTTGTAACAAAGTATAGAGTATTAAGGATTTTTCGAAGGATCTTGGATTGCAGGGATTGGATGCGAGAGGAATTTGATGGTTTTGTGGACCCCCATAACTCAATACCGTAGGTCCAAATAGGCCTTGTAATGGTTATAAAAATGAGTTTTTGTAGAAAATAGAACGTTTTGAGCGTTTGTCGAGTAAGTGTTGTGGTAATCGGTGTCTACGAGTAGTTTCCTGTCGTTTCAACTTATAAAGATTAATAGAAAAAAAATACAGTAAATAAATAAACTCTCTATTATTTTGGGACATGTACCTTTAGGATAACATTATAGAAAGTAGAAAATTTGCTTAGAATTAATTAAATAAATATAAGCAAGTTACAATTACTCATATAAGATAGACATATGTAATGTAAGAAGAAAAAAAAATTATAATAAAATAATAAAGCTTATTTTTGATTATATTGTGACTGGATAATCATTAAATGATAAAATATGTGGGATTTAAAGGTAGAAAGAGAGTTGGAGTGAGGGATGGAAGGAGGATTAGAATTCCATAGGATTGAGGGTCGAATGAGAAAAGATCTGTCGAAATGTGCAGTTCGGTGGGGCGTGGTGTGTACAACGGGGATGGACAGAGGATTTGAATTGTAGAAGGTCGAAAATGTATGATGGACGGCGGGATTGGATAATTTGGTGCACGAATGATGCAAGGAAATACTTGCGACGATTGGGAGGGTAAAGAAACTTCAACTCGCAATAAAATTATGACACGGAAGTGTACCAAGGGATCCTGAAGATGAATCGAACAAAGCAATTAATTAAGCGTTTTATTTTTACCTCAATTATATTATTTAATTTTAATAATTGTAATTCTATAGAAAACTCAAATCTAAAAAATAAAAACAAAAAAAATAAAAATCATCCAATTCCAATAAGGATAAGCCGACGGAATTATTTACCTTTATAGTCATGATTAATCCTCTGATGATTGTAAATTTATATTTCACTAATTGATTACAAATACACAATCTCTCTCAAATAAACAATATTTAATGAAAGGCATAACCAACAAAAACAATGTATCTAGAATAAAACAATATCTATTTGCCTAACAAATAATAACGCATGCTATAATTAGATAAACAGCACGTGTTATATCGAGGTAAAACAAGAAAATAGATGTAAATGATATAAACGAAATTTATCTATTTCACATCGGTTAAATTAAAATTAATCACCTTTTTTCTATTTTCTAACTAAAACAGTGGGCTTTTCTATTTTCACTATACTTATGTAAGAACAGAAATCGTGAAAATTTTCCTGCAAAACGTTTTAGGTGGAGAACTAGCTAGAAATCGAGTTTTATAAAACAAAAATCTGGTGCGCGCAACACACGACTTTCACTTGCTTCCATTATTTACACCAATTCAAAAATTATTTAAATTGTATTTTAATAGAAACATGTGTTTTATTAAATAATCTATTATATTATTATCAACGACAATCAGTTTGTTTTATGTTGTTTGTTTTTTGTTGTTTTATGTTGTTTTAGTCACTCTCCGTTAACTTTTACAATAGGTATGTATAAGACAGTATTTTTTCTAAAATCTTTAGCATTCCAACGGGATATTATACATTTATATTACTGTTTTTATGTTCATACGGCTACCTGGTCATTGTGTCATAAAAGGAAACGAGCTAGCTGATACCAAAGCGAAACTAGCCGTCACAGATGGTCTGTATGTTCCGGGTGCATCAACGCGGGAAATAATCGACCTCATAAAAGAAAAGGCTATAGAACATTGGCAAAGAGCATAGTTTTTTAAGAGGGAGAATAAACTTGAAGTAGTCGAGCCTTTAGTGAAACCCAAGCGAGCAGACCTACGGCTGTGCAGGAAGAAGGAAGTCACAAGGCTGACCCACGGCTACCTGATGGCGAGGGGATCACCGCCTCAATGTACCTCCTGTGGGGTTCTCCTCACAGTACCACATATACTGTTGGATGTCTTTTCCTTCGAAGCCGAGCGAAGAGGGATTGGTATGGAGACCGTCATTGGGACAATATTACAAAATACCCAGGAGTCAGCCACCAAACTGATCCATTATCTAAAAGATACATCAATATTTTACAAAATTTAAGAAAAAATTGTATGTATTATTACTATTATTACATTGTATCTGTATTATTAGTTTAGGGCTAAAATAACATTTATGGTTGAAAAGCCTTTATGTTACAAAATAAATAAATAAATTATGTTCAAAAACAAAACAATTGCATTAAAAAAATAAGTTGGATATCGAATTCGTTCAGCATATATATTTACCTGTTATTTATCAATGCTTATCAGACGATATGGTTAATTTTTTCGAATCTACAAATTAAAGGTACTTTAGAAATTTTTTTTTTCGAAATATCGGCATTAAAGCCCTGTCAGACTATTTCAATCAGAATGAAAAATACATAACATAAAGCCTGAATTGTTAGAGACGTTTTAAAGAAAATCATTAAAGGTGCAAAATGCGTGGTATTTTTGGAGCTTCCACACAACGGACACACACACAGGCTTTTTCGCGGGACCTGAACATTTGGACTCAGGAGACCCTAAAACGTGTATTTCCGTTGAAAACTAGAATTCGAATATTTTCATGATCGCAATACTTTCCTTACTAGATATTTTAAATATAGGTAAGTGAAAGTAAAATATTTATATATCAGACACCATGTATGGCTAAGATGTCACGGTAACATCTTCAACAAAATCGGCATATAAAAAGAGCTAGTTTATACCATATATTTTACACATTTTTACGATTTCTTAAAAAAACAGTTCTCTAATGGTTTCGATTAACCTATATTTAAAAATTCTTTTTAAGCCCTATCGAATTATTGTGCCAAAAAAAATACGAGGTAGAGGTAAAAAGGAATAATAGATAGAGAAGTGGAGCTAACAGGATTTGCAAATGGAGGTCCAAGATGTTGCTGGCTTACTTGGAGCCAAGCCAGAACCCAAGTCCCCTATCCACCTAACGATCCAAAAAGGGAAAAAAATCTCCCTCACCTACGGCCAAAGAATATCTATTCATCCTAAAATTATTATTCTTTATAAATAAATAAATATATATATATATATATATATATATATATATATATATATATATATAGAGAGAGAGAGAGAGAGAGAGAGAGAGAGAGAGAGAGAGAGACACACACACCACACACCCCTACAATCCTACGGGACACCTATGGGGAATGGATGAAAACTGGGTCACTAAGATTTAATAAGATAATTAAATCACTTTTAATCGGCCACCGTTTTAAAAATAACCAGGTAATCAGTCTAGATGTTAGGATCATCGTTGCATGCCCTAGTATTTTTGTGGCGAATTAAAAAAAAAAAAAAAAAAAAAAAAAAACAGGTCCAGTAGTTTCGGAGAAATGCCGTGAAACGTGGCGGACAAACGGTCTTCTTTTTTTTTATTAGAAAGGTTCATTAATGAAAATAATAAACTAAAATTTTGATGACTTCATTTTCTTTTTCATACCCTCTGGTTTTATTACTTTCACTTACTATATATAGTAAGGGAAAGTATTGCGATCGTGAAAATTTTCGAATTCCAGTTTTCAACGGAAATACACGTTTTAGGGTTCCCAGAGTCCAAATAACCAAGTCCCGCAAAAAGGTCTGTGTTTGTGTGTGTGTGTGGTAACTCCCGGAAGGAAACGGTAAGTCCTATGAAACTGAAAGGCAAACATACGCCCTTGACGTAACAAAACCTTTTTCATCAAAATGAGCTTACCAGAAGATCCACTTTATACCATGCATTTTGCACCTTTTTTCGATTTTCTTGAAAACGGTTCCGACGATTTTGATTAAACTCGCTACATCGATGTAGATTTAAATAGGCTTCAAAGATATTTGTCCTTCTATTACCCGAAGGTATTCTAAGGAGGATTTCTATGCGCGCTGCATGCACTAGTAACATTTAAAGGGCTTCTATGCCTTTATGTATCAATTACAAAATGTTTGATGACTTCATTTTTGAAATATTCAATTTTCCTGTTTAAAGAAAAACTTAACTAACGGGAATCTGGCTTTTTCGTCGCTCTTACGTGCGCTATCTAGAAACTTATGGTAACTACTTACTCTGTACTGGGCATCAATTAAAATTACGTCTTCAAATGACGACTTGGTAGGAAGAAGAACGCAAATAAGTTTTTTTAGATTTACTGTCATCATATTATCATTATGTATTGAACTTATTATTAATTTTCTAATTGCATTGGTTGTTATCTAGTTTCTCTTAGCCTTGATGAAGACCCACAATGTAGGTCGAAACGTCGGCATACAATTACAATATATTTTACTTGTTAATGTGTGTGTGTTTTTTGTTGTTGTTTTTTTTATGATCACACCCCAACCATCTATCTCATCTAATATTCTCAACAATCAACTAAACTCCATCATTACAAATAAGTTTTTACGTTATGCCTATTTTAGCTGAAACCTACAGTGTTTAAAAATAGCAGTAAAAGCATTTTTTTTTTTTTTTTAATAAGCGACCCATAAAAAAGTAACCTTTTCCACGTTCAACTATCTACAAAGCGGTTGCTTATGTATAATTTAAAGGGCTTGATTTGAAACCAGGACCAGTACGCAGCACGTAGTTATTAAAATTCATTCCGTTTTCTGTTTACATGAAAATAATTTACATCCTTTTCATCAGCTATACTTATATAAAAAATCGGTTACGTAAATATAAATATGAAAAAATCTCAAAAGATCTCGGAGGAATGAGGACTCCAAGTTATTCTGAAGGAGACAATGCGACGTTTCTACAGCTGTAGTCGGAGCGACATCCGAAACAATTGACTCCTTCAAAACCAGCGGAGCGTTGCGTCTTCACAACTCCCATAATTGGAAAGCTCCTCTCTTTGTCCGCCTCTCATTACCCCGGAGGTCTGAGGGAAGCTTCCACGAAGAAGAGGAAGCGACGAGATAAATCTGCCTAAAGTGTCGTCAAAAGAAAAAAAGAAAGAAAAATTAAACAAAAGAGACGTCAAGAGAATATCCGGGCGAGTTGTGTAAACACAGCGCCGGCTCAGTGGCGCGGCCTGGTGGGACATTTGAAAAAGTTGCAGTTTGTTACGCCTCGCCTAGCATAATACGCTCTCATTAAAACCCCCCTCCTTCCCCTCAACCACCGCCATTGATTCTCCCGCAATTACCTTCTAAAAGAAAGTTCACCCTTCCCTTGCTATAGAATTAAGATTTTTTTTTCTCTCCCCACCAAACCTTCCACGTAGCTTTTTGTTCGCCTCGCCCGAAGACCACCGAAAACCGAAGACGAAAATAGAAATGAGGGATAAATTTCACTTGGTGGTGGACAAGGCTGGCGAAAAAGTGCTGATACGGAGAGAAAAGTTTACAAACTCTTGATAAGATAGAAGATCGAATAAAGCTCGAACCTCTCTTTGAAAAATCTAGTGCGGGCAACACACAACTTTCACTTACCTCCATTTTTAAATTGAATGAAAGAATTTTCAAATACAGTTAGGGATAAAAATACGTGAAACTGTTTAAGAATTAATTAAATTGAATTTATATAAAAACATGTGTTTTATTAAAAATTATATTATTACCTAAAATAATCCGTTTTATCGGCTTTACATCACTCTCTATTAACTTTTAAAAGCTTGTGTATGAGATAATATTTTTCCTAAAATCTTTAGCTTTCCATACATGAATATTACTGTTCTTATGTTCAAAAACGAAAAATTGCGTTAAAATTTGTTTTTTCCGTTTTCTCCTTTAGTTGGGTATCGAATTCATTCAATTTATATATTTACCTGTTTTTCATCAGGAGTAACAAGATAATATAGTTATTTTTATAGAATCTAAAAAATTAAAGATATTTTAGAGAAACAAAATTTAAAATATCGGCATTTAAGCTCTGTCAGACCATTTTAATCCGAATGAAACATAAATGATATTAAAGCCCATTAAATTTTACATCGATATAGCGAGTTTAATCAAAATCGTCGGAACCGTTTTCGAGAAAATCGAAAAAAGGTGCAAAATGCATGGTATAATGTGGCTCTTCTGGTAAGCTCATTTTGATGAAAAAGGTTTTGTAACGTCTCGGGCGTATATTTGTCCTTAATATGAAGTTTCAGTTTCATAGGACTTACCGTTTCCGCCCGGGAGTTACCACACACACACAAAAAAAAAAAAAAAAAAACTGTACTCAAAAATATCATTTTATATAATATTATATTATAAAACGGCCGAAAACTGTTGAGTAAGTTAATAAAAATGTTTCTTTTCTTTTTGAATAAATAGATTCCTTTTTTTAATCGATGATGAAATATATTATGATATTTTTGAGTACAGGTTTTTTTGAAAAATGATATTTTTAAAAATTATGACGACGCTGCTGATAAGCGGTGAAATGAATTGATATGTAACATGTATATGCATGGTAGGTGACATAATTATTAAAAATAATTTATTATGTGTTGATATTAGATTTTGAAAATGTATAAATGCAATAAAACTTTAATTGATTATAGAAGCTTGAGAATGGCCCTAGAGGCTGAAACGTTGCGATGACTGGAAATTAAACAAATTGTTTAAAAAAATATATATATCCAAGATTTCTTTTGTAGAGAGGCCTAATATTTATCGAACAAATATTCAACCATAAGAACAATTACGATAATGATGAGAAAATCAAAATAGATTATTTTATTAAAATTGATATTAGTGATTCAATTTACTTTTAGTCAGTTTTATAAAACGGACCGAGTATTTTTATTTTTATTATTATTATTATTTTTTTTTTTTGGTCAAACTATTTTTACAACAAAGATATGGAAGTGTAGCGATTTGACATAAAATGTTATAAAATAAAGGTAAGTGTATTAGAGAAGTGACTACAAAGGGAGACTAAAGAAGAAATAGGGGTCAACCAATAATCGATAGTGGCCCGCTTGTTTAGCAACTGAATCAATTACCTTCACAACATTCGGGATCCGAACCCAGGCCAGGTTTGAGGGTGATGGGAGCAAATCCAAGACAAGAACTCAACTCCATCACTACAACTTTCGGGACCGAACGATATTCTAACAGTAGTGCGGGAGCAAAGTTTCCGACAATCCATTTTAGTATAGCTGATTTTTACTTTCACTTACCTATATAAATAACATATATACAGTAAGGGAAAGTATTGCGAGCATGAAAATTTTTAAAATATATTTTTCACTGGAAATGAACGCTAAAACAGTCACGTGAGTCCAAATTACCAATTCTTCGAAAAAAAATTCAATTACATATTTCAGAAGAGTACAATCTATTTTATACAATACACTTGTAGCAAAAATTTATATAATTTTCTCAAAAACAGCTCCAACTGACGGTTTTCATAAAACGCGCTATATCGATGTAAAATTTAATATGATTTAATACCATGTAGGTTTTTTCTTTTAATTTAAATAAACCCTCATACAAGGCTGAAACGACAAGAAACTGCACGACGTTTTCGATTAATTACTAGTTACTAGACAAACGTTCTAATTTTCCAATTAACTACAAAAGTCTCATCTACATGACTATCATAACTCTACTAAACCATCGAATTCTTCTGTATCCAATCCCTACAATCCAAAATTCTTCTTAAAATCTTCGACGCTCCTTACTTTGTCACGAATAAACTCATCCATAAAGACCATAATGATCCGTATGTTGCTGACTTGGCCCGATATAGATACCATTCCTTTCATGACAAACTCCATTCCCAACCTAATCCTCTAGTTTCAATCCTTTCTTACTCTTCAATTCCCGACGCCTAGGTCTGAAAAGGAGATGGCCCCGAGACCTTCTAGTTTAGAATATTTTATAGAGTGCTTGAATTTGGAAGCTTCTCTACACGTTTTCATGCCTTTTTATACTTCACTCAGGTTTTAGACGTAGAAAGTAGTGTTTTGAGCTCACCTTTTTTTTCCAATCAAACGATTCTTAAAATCTATCCGAATTTTTACTTTCACTTACTATATATAGTAAGGGGAAATATTGCGATCGTGAAAATTATCGATTTAAAGATTTCACCAGAAATAAAAATTGTAGATTCCTCTGAATCCAAATAACCAAGCAGGCTAGCAAAATGATCTGTTTTTGTGTATATTTTAAGTTTAGCTCGAAAACCATTTTAGGGAAATACATGTTTTAGGGCCCCCGCAAAAAAAGCTGCGTGTATTTCGTAAGTCTAGTTCTAATAATTATTAAAAAACTAAAATTTTATATTTAAGACAACTATATACCTGGGATCTTACACCAACTTCTTCAACGAAATTTGGATGAATTTTGCACTTTTTTAAGAAAGATTTTCTTATCATTTGCTCTAACCATTTTTATTGAACTAAATAGGTAAAAGTTAAATTTCAATTAACCATGTCCAGAAATGTTTTAGAAACTTTTTCGATGTACCAGAAGAGGCACTTAATACCTTGGATTTTGCACCTTTTTACGAATTTCTCCAAAACTCCCTAATATTTTAAATTAATCGATCATTAAGATATTTTGATTAACTTTTTGAAAAAGCGCCTACATTGATTTTAACAACGGAGGTAAGTGAACATCGTGTGATGAGAACACCAATTTTTTTCTCTTTAACTCTGTATTGACGCATCGAGTGTATAATTATGGGAGTTTAATGGAGTACTACTTTTTTCCACGGCAAGTCCCCTAAGATTTCCCGGCACACTTTCTCTTTAGAAGTAATCTAAGAAGAGGCATTAGCTTTAATTCCAGTTTAAATTCAGTTACATAGAACCTCGGGGACTTAATCAGTTTTCCAAAGCTGGGATTAACTTTGTAACTAATTGTAAGCCGGGTGTACATAGCCCTCCTCGCATTTAGGACTTAACATCCGCTCCTTCAGCAACTTAAGAGTGCTTCCGGAAAAGCTATTATATTCCTAACGTGCGGTGACGCTTGGTCGTCGGGTTAGATTTGTGGACTGAAATTTCTCAGGATGAAAACAAGATATATCGAATCAGTATTTTTTTTTTTTTTTTTAGAATATCAGTTAAGATAAAATCAGATTCTAAGATTTATACGGCTATAATAATTTTGGTATATTTCGATAGTAACCACCAAGTTTTTTCTCTTTTGAAAAAATATGAAATTTGTAATCAGGAGAAGAATCGCTAACGTGAAATTTTTTTTAAAATTTCAGTTTCGAACGGAAATACACGTTTTATGGTTCATCTGAGTCCAAATGCCTGTGTGTGTGGTCCAGTGAAAAAATAAAAATTCTTACGAAAATGATATTTCATATTTAAAATTATGTGTATCTATACGCCCGATGTGTTACAGCTACTTAATACCATACATTTTGCACATTTTTACGATTTTCTAAAAAAAAACAGCTCGATTTTGATTAAACTCACTGTATCGATGAAAAATTCAAAAGAGTAGGTTTTATTCTGATTGAATAGTCTGACAGGGCTTAAATGCCGATATTTGAAATCTTCTTCATATAAAGCAACTGAAGTTTTGTGGATTCCAAAAAAATAACCATATCGTCTTGTTAGCATTATTAAAACACGGGTAAATATAAAATCTGAACGAATTCGATATCCAACCATTGGAGAAAAGAGGAAAAAGTATTTTTCATGCAATTTAGAAGATTAATATGAATGTATAATATATTTTTGGAAAGCTAAAAATTTTAGAAACACATTCTTCCACAGCCGATTGTGGTAGATAATAATAAAATAGTTTTTTTTTTTTATTATAAAACATTTGTTCGATAAATATTAGGCCGTTTAACGAAAGAATTCTTGGATTTATTTCTTTAAAACAATTTATTTTATTTTCCAATCATCGCTACGTTTCAGCCTCTAGGGCCATTCTCAAGCTTCTGTAATCAATTAAAGTTTCATTGCATTTATACATTTTCAACAATCTAATTACAACACATAATAAATTATTTTTAACAATTATGTCACCTACCATGCATATCCATGTTAATATCATTTCATTTCACCGCTTTTCAGCAGCGTCGTCATAATTTTTAAAATATCATTTTTCAAAAAAACCTGTACTCAAAAATATCATATTATGTTTCATCATCAATTGAAAGAGGCATCTATTTATTCAAAAAAGAAAAGAACCATTTTTATTAGCTTACTTGAAATGAAGTGATATTAACATGGATATGCATGGTAGGTGACATAATTATTAAAAATAATTTATTATGTGTTGTAATTGAATTGTTGGAAATGTATAAATGCAATGAAACTTTAATACAGAAGCTTGAGGCTGAAACGTTGCGATGATTGGAAAATAAAATAAATTGTTTTAAAGAAATAAATCCAAGAATTCTTTTGTTAAAACGGCCTAATATTTATCGAACAAATATTCAAACAAAAGAACAATTACGACAATGATAAGAAAAAATTATAAAACATGTTTCTATCGAAACTTAATAGATTCGTGGACGTTTTTTCATGTGTATAATTATGGAAATATTCAAAAATTATAATTCAATAATTATCCATACAGTATTCTAAATTAGTTTCTAAAATATCTGTATTTCAATAAAACTAACAAACTTTTCCATATTGAATAAATATAGGTCATTTATAACGCAATAACTTTACTTCTTTACGTCATTTATTGAAAACCTCAAAACATTATCAAGGATTAATTAATGTGAAAATAAATAAAATTAAAAAAAAAAAAGAGAAAGTTCAAAATCGTTTTTTCCGAATAAGTTCTTTAATTGATTTTAAAAACACAATTTTTTTTTTTTTTTTTAATTTAGGACAACTCCGCTCCCACATTAACCCACTAGTTTCAATCCTAGCTTCCTCTACCATTCCTGACAATCCTCCGAGGCGTCTGAAAAGAAGATGGCCTCGAGACCTTCTAGTGTAGTTTACCTAGTGGAGTGTTGCCAATGGGCATATTCTCTTCATGACTTTTCATGTATATTATCTATATTATGAGCCAATTTACTTGATGTATTTACTAATACAGTTGTAAATTCAATAAATAAAAAAAATTAAAAAAAAAAAAAATTGAGGACATGAAATATTATAACTTAATGAAATTAAAACAAAAAAAAAGAGCGTCAAAATGATTTAATAGTAAAAATTTACGAATACGTCACTATAATAAAGCATCGAGATAAGTGCTTAAATATAACAAGTCCATTAAAAGATTAAAACCCGGCGAAGCGTTCTAAAATATAAAGGGCCAGATTAAAGGGTATTATAGGTAATTAATTGTAGAGTCGAGACACGTTGCGGACAAAACGCGTTAACCACGGTTCGTAGAGGGTGGACGAGGAAAAAAAAAGAAAAAAAAAAAAACAGCAAATCTCTAACAAGCGATAAATGGAAAGATAATAAAAGAAGATTTATCTAAAACGTCACGAAACTGCTTTAATTGAGGGAGTTGTTTAACAAGAGAATGCTGTGCGGTGTAGGCTCGGGTAGGACTATCGTGTTCCAAAGCACGCGAAATAGTTACCCGCGTGTCCGTCCCTACAGATTAGAATACTCTCGCTTCATCGTTACATTAATATATATGTATATGTATATGTATAAATACAGGTTTTCATAAAAAAAATGGTTTTATCGCCTTTTCATAGTTCTCATTTGCAGTATGTCACGTTTCTCAAAAACTTCCGACTAACTAATATCTTGAAGAATCTTTTATTTGAAATTAACAGATTATTTCTCTAAAAGCAATTAGTCCGAGTGGTGGTCAGTGAATGAAACAATTAATATATATTTATATTAAATAATATATATATATATATATATATAATATATAGGGTAAAAGAATCATTTCAATATTATAATATAAGCGATAATAAAATATAATAAAAAACCCTGATTAAAAAATGCTTGGTGCAACTGATTAAATTTTAACTAGCATCATTTATCCTCACACAAAATACTGAAACGACAAGAAACTGCTCGAAGATACCGATTACTACAACACTTACTAGACAAACGTTCAAAACTTCCAGTATATTACAAAAGACTCATATACATCACTATTATAAGACCTATTTGGACATATGGAATCGAGCTTTGGGGCTTTAAGAAACCATCTAATTACTCTCGCATCCAGTCCTTACAATCCAAAATCCTTTGCAAAATCCTGAATGCTCCTTATTTTGTTACAAATCAACTCCTCCATAATGACCTTAACATCCCATTTGTTGCAGACACATCCCGTGATAGATACTCCTCTTTTCATTCTAAACTCCCTGCCCATACAAACCCACTTGTCCGTACAGGGACTGAAAAGAAGGTGGCCTCGGGACCTACTGTCTTAAAATAGTGAAGTGCTACCACTGGGTAGTTCATTCTCAAGACATTTTAATGACTTTTTTTTTTTCATTCCTCATATTTACTTATTGTGTTCTTTAATACAGTTGTAAATTACTATAAATAAATAAAAAAAAAAAAAAAACTAGGATCATTGACAGTGAAAGTTAACTTTAACAGACGTTAATGCTACCGGGACTAAACGTTATAGTGTTAATCTTAAAGGGTATAGCCGGTTTAGGATGGTAAATCTGCCACCCATTCTTATTTTACTCAAACTTGGAGGATCAATTTGGCGTCGAATAAAAATAATACACCCAAATTTTTAGTTGTTTTTTTTAAATCTCTTCTTCCGATTTTGTTTAATTTTAAAAAGTAAAATTTGAGATTAATTAATGATGATTTTTTCTCTAAGTCAAAGGCATGAAAAAATTATGCGATCATTTAAATATGCGATTCTCATACAAAAAGCCAATCATTAGAGGAAGAAATAAAACAAAAATATGTATTTTTTTGACCGTTTTGAAAAGTGTCAATCTCCATTTTTCCATAAAATGTCTTTTATACTCCTTAAACGCAAGAATATTTTTCGAAGTGGTGAAACAATATGAAAAAAAAAAAATAATAAAAACATTTTATTCTGAAATCTCGCATTTAACTTTTATTTCTTATTATTATTGAATATTGTGTTAACAATTATTTCTCGCCAGAGATTTAGAATTACATTACTTATAAAACATTTTTCATTATTTTTCTACAAAATGATCGGATTAAAGCTCTGCTTTTCAAAACGCGCCCCAGACTAGCGCTCTGTAACGCTGTCTATTTAGCTTGTTCTAGTATTGTCTATGGATTTCTCCACGATGGACTATTTTTGGTTAAAAAAATAATTGTCTGCACATTTTCCGATAATCTAAAAACAATAAGATTCTTAAAACGCAAAATACTTAAAATGTCAATTTCTTACAAGTGTTGACACCTCAAATGCTAAATTTTACAAAAAAGATATTCTGTTAGCTGGAAATTTTTTTGCATCATTTTATATGTTGTCTATTATCGAGGGGGATCAACCCAGAAAATATCATTGATATAGTGAAATAAGGGACTTGGTGTTTTCATGTCAATTTCTTACAAGTGTTGACACCTCAAATGCTGAATTTGTCTAAAAATACTCTTTTAGCTGGAAATTTTTTGCATCATTTTATATGTTGTCAATTATCGAAGGGGATCAACCCAGAAAATATTAGTAATATAGTGAAATAAGGGACTTGGTGTTTTCATGTCAATTTCTTAAAAGTGTTAACAACTCAAATATTAAATTTGACTAAAAATACTCTTTTAGCTGGAAATTTTTTGCATCATTTTATATGTTGTCAACAGTTTTTATTTTTTCATATTGTTCCACCACTTCGAAAAATTTGAGAAAAATTCAACAGTACAGAGAATCATAAAAGCCACTTTATAAAAAAATTCGGTGAGTGACACCTGTTTTTATTTTCCTCCGAAATCTTGCGTTTTGAGAAACTTATTGTTTTTAGATTATCGAAAAAATATAAAAAAGTATCAAGATTTTTTACTAACTAAATAAATATAGAAGCGAGAATAGAGACTAAGAAGGGCGCGGACTATCGACTCCCGGAACATCCATCAGGGAAGCTCTACTAACCCAGAAGGGAGATAGCAGATAGCAACCTCACTGCCTTCCAGATTAGATTAGCCTCCTCTACCTATCGGAATCTACGCTTCGGTGCTTTATATCTTCAAGGCTCTTCATGTAGGGGGTGTATCGCTGAACAGATAGCACTGCGGAGTGGGGGGTAACGCGAGAAAAAATAAGGGTGTATGTTTTTTTCTCAGTCAGTGAACATCTTTTATCAATTCGCACCTCACAAAAGATCATATATACAAAAAGATCATACTACAACTGTGAGAACCATATACGGTGTATTCAATCGTGAAATTGTTGTAATCATAGTGTGATACTTAAGGGAAAAATGGTGCGGCAACACACGACTTTCACTTACCTCCATTTTAAAAATCAATTAAAGAATTTTCAAATACAGTTAGAGATAAAAATACGTGAAACTATTAAAGAATTAATTAAATTGAATTTATATAGATACATGTGTTTATTAAAAAATCTATCATATTATTAACTAAAATAATCAGTTATTTTTATCTTCTTTTAGTCACTCTCTATTAATTTTTTAAAGCTTGAGTATAAGATAATATTTTTTCTAAAATCATTCGCTTTCCAATGGTATATAATACATGTATATTACTGCTCTTATGTTCAAAACCAATAAATTTCACTAAAAAAATATTTTTCCTGTTTTCTCCTTTAGTTGGGTATCGAATTCATTCAATTTATATATTTACCTGTTTTTCATCGGTGGTAACAAGATAATATAGTTCTTTTAATAGAATCAACAAAATTAAAGGTACTTTAGAGGAAAAAAATGTAAAATATCGGCATTTAAGCCCTGTCAGACCATTTTAATCCGAATGAAACCTAAATTATATTAAAGCCCATTAAATTTTACATCGATAATAAAGGACTTATCGTTTCCGCCGGGGAGTTACCACTCACGCACACAGACCTTTTTGCGGGACTTGGTTATTTGGATTTGTATTTCCCTTGAAAACTTGAATTCAAAAATTTTCACGATCGCAATACTTTCCCTTACTATAAAGTAAGGGAAAGTATTGCGTAAGTAAGTGAAAGTAAAAAAAAGGGAAATTATTGAGATTATGAAAATTTAGAGCATCAAGGTCTGTATTTGTGAATGAAAAAATGATTATGTATTCCTAGGACTTTACAGCAACTTTTTTCGCGAAACACAACGAATCTGAACTCCCACGTTATACGCATTTTACACCTTTTCACGATTTTATCAAATACCGCTCTAACGAATTCGATAAAATTTGCCTTACCGATGCAAAATTTAATGAGCTCTAGCCTCATGTAGGTTTCTTTCTAATTGAAATAGTCAGAAAGGGCTTTAAGACCGATTTTTTTAATTATCTTCCTCTAAAGTACCTATTGAATTTTAAAGATTCTAAAAATAAATAACCATTTCATCTTGTTAGCATTCATAAAAATCTACTAAATGTAAAAGTTAAACAATTTAACGTCTAAAAAGTTAATTTGACTAAAAAAAAAAAAAAAAAAGCATAAAAAAAATACATATATTTTTTTTAATTTCCAGTTTTTTTAACATAACAACAGAATTATAGATGTGTAACATGACGTTAGAAAGCTGACGACTCAATTAAAAATTATTATCTAATACAAAAATTACTTAAGTTAACAGTAAGTGATAAAACGCAGATAAAAAAAATCTGGTGCGGGCAACACACGACTTTCACTTACCTCCATTTTTAAAATCAATGAAAGAATTTTCAAATACTGTTAGAGATAAAAATACGTGAAATTATTAAGGAATTAATAAAATTGAATTTATATAGAAACATGTGTTTGATTAAAAAATCTATTATATTATTATCTTAAATAATCAGTAAGTTTTATCTTCGTTTCATCACTCTCCATTAACTTTTAAAAGCTTGTGTATGAGAAGATATTTTTTCCAAAATCTTTAGCTTTCCAACGGTATATCATACATGTATATTCCTGCTCTTATGTACAAAAACGAAAAATTGCATTAAAAAAATATTTTTTCTGTTTTCTCCTTTAGTTGGGTATCGAATTTATTCAATTTATATATTTAACTGTTTTTCATCAGCGTTAACAAGATAATCTAGTTATTATTATTGAATCTACAAAATTGAAGGTACTTTAGGGGAAGACAATTTAAAATATCGGCATTTAAGCCCTGTCAGACCATTTTTATCCAAATAAAACCTACATGATATTAAAGCCCATTAAATTTTACATCGATATAGCGAGTTTAATCAAAATCGTCGGAACCGTTTTTGAGAAAATCGAAAAAAGGTGCAAAATGCATGGTATAAAGTGCCTCTTCTGGTAGGCTCATTCTGATGAAAAAAGTTTTGTCACGTCTCGGGCGTATAGTTGTCTTAAATATGGAATTTCAGTTTCATAGGACTTACCGTTTCCGCCCGGGAGCTACCACACACACACACACACACACACACACGACACACACACACACACACACACACACACACACACACACACACACACACACACACACACACAGACCTTTTTGCGGGACTTGGTTATTTGGACTCAGGGGACCCTAAAACGTGTATTTCCGTTGAAAACTGGAATTCGAAAATTTTCACGATCGCAATACTTCCCCTTACTATATATAGTAAGTGAAAGTAATAACTGATTGTTGAAGATAATGATATCATTAATTTATTTTTTACTTCATTTATTAATTCGCACCTGTCAGAGTTATTGTGACAACCAGCAAATGGGATAAACAAATAAATAAATCTATAATACTAATAACATGTCTGCCATGAGTAAGGACTTTTTTCTCGTCAGGTTCTTTTATGTATGTTGTCCGGCATTTTTTACATAATTGAAGGCTGTTATGTTGTGTTCATCAAAGGGTATTTGATTAGAGGCCATTTGGAGGGTTTCACAGCTTTAGTTAGCTGAGCGAGGTCTTGGAGTAGGCTCAAAAGGGGCTGGTTAAGATTATTCAACCCTTTGATTATTTGCAAAATTTCCGATTTAATTAATAATTTAATATATTTTTTTATTAGACATACACGCTGAAATATACGTATATATATATATATATATATATATATATATATATATTATATATATATATTTCATCTTCAACTGTATTTGAATGTTCTTAAATAGATTAAAGTAAAAGTAGTGTGTTACGTGCATCAGATTTTTTTTACTCTAAATTTATTTTAGTGAATTTAGAATGGTTAACTGTGTGAGTAAGTGAGAGAAGTTAGTTCATTGTGCCGTCAAAATATATATGAACTTAATAAACATGTGCCGACGTTTCGGCCTAAATTATAGGCCTTCTTCAAGGCGCTTTGAAGCAGAGCGTCAGAATAATGACGCAAAAATGTATTTATTTTATGCATAAATTATTTTAAACGGAGATAAGCGAAAGGTTTTTACCATTTTTTTTTTTTTTTTTTTTTTTTTTTTTTTTTTTTTTTTTTTTTTTTTTTTTTTTTTGAGAGGTAATAGAATATCTCAGAAACTTAGAAGATTGGTATTATATACGTAAACTATTTTATAATGCACCTAACTATCTATAATTTTAAATAAGAATATACATCTGTCGGTTTAATAGTTACCAAGGAATGTTGATAACTCGTGTATATGATACGGGCAATTTCTAACTATAAGCTTATTTTGAAATATCATAGAAAATACTCTTTAAGCATTAGACAACTTTAACTTAATAGTTGCAAAGATAAAGTTTTTTGTAACCATAGTATAAATAATAATAATAGGCTTACAGAACACATTTTTACTTTCACTTACTATATATAGTAAGTAAAAGTATTGTGATCGTGAAAATTTTCGAATCCCAAAAGGCCTGTGTGTGTGTGAGTCCCGGGCGGAAACGGTAAGTCCTATAAAACTGAAATATCATATTTAAGACAAATACACGCCAGAGACGTTACAAAACCTTTTTCATCAAAATGAGCTTGCCAGAAGTGCCACTTTATACCACGCATTGTGCACCTTTTTTCGATTTTCTCGAAAACGGTTCCGACGATTTTGATTAACTCGCTATATCGATGTAAAATTTAATGGGTTTTAATATCATTTAGGTTTCATTCTGATTAAAATGGTCTGACAGGGCTTAAATGCCGATATTTTAAATTTTCTTTCTCTAAAATTTAAAAATTCTTTCCTTGATTTTAAAGATGGAGGTAAGTGAAAGTTGTGTGTTGCCCGCACCAGATTTTTATACTTTCTCTTTACATTTTAATACCTTCTATATGTCCATTAAATGTATATATACGCTCGATGTCAAATGATATTTGGAACGGATATGGACAAGGTTTGGCAAGGCGTTGGAAGGAAGCGGTCCGGGACCGAAATTAGCAAGAGAATGGGCTTTGGGTTTTGATATTTACGACAGCTCCACGGAACATAGCGGCCACAATAAAGGAGCAAAGTAAATACGGGGAGATTTACTAGCGACCCCTGGCGGAGCGGATTCATATCCAGCCTCTCTGTTCCCCCTCCAACATGGCAATAACACAACCCCTTCTTGTGCTTGTCTTCCGTCGCCCGCTCCTAATACGTCTCATATTGCGGACCTACAGGTCTTGTGTAGGATCGATTCCAACCCAGGGGAATCGATAATCAGCCAGGTATACGAAGAATCGAATCAGTAGCAACGAATATATAAGTATGTATTTCTTTTTACTTTCACTTACTATATATAGTATTGCGATCGTGAAATTTTCGAATTCCAGTTTTCAACTCCCGGGCGGAAACGGTAAGTCCTTTGAAACTGAAATTTCATATTTAAGACAACTATACGCCCGAGACGTAACAAAACTTTTTTCATCAAAATGAGCTCACCAGAAGAGACACTTTATACCATGCATTTTGCAACTTTTTTCGATTTTCTCGAAAACAGTTCCGACGATTTTAATTAAACTCGCTATATCGATGTAAAATTTAATTGGCTTTAATATCATGTAGAATTCATTCTGATTAAAATGGTCTGACAGGGCTTAAATGCCGATATTTTAAATTTTCTTTTATTAAAGTACCTTTAATTTTGTATATTCAATAAAAATAACTATATTATCTTGTTAACGCTGATGAAAAACAGGCAAATATATAAATTGAATAAATTCGATACCCAACTAAAGGAGAAAACAGAAAAAATATTTTTTAATGCAATTTTTCGTTTTTGAACATAAGAGCAGTAATATACATGTATGATATACCGCTGGAAAGCTAAATATTTTAGAAAAAATATTATCTCAATTAAATATTCAATTTAATTAATTCCTTAATAGTTTCACGTATTTTTATCGCTAACTGTTTTGAAAATTCTTTCATTGATTTTAAAAATAGAGGTAAGTGAAAGTCGTGTTTTGCCCGCACCAGATTTTTTAACATAAGAACAGAACTATAAATGTACAATAAAACGTTAGAAAGCTAAATATTTTAGAAAAAAAATTATCTTATATAAAAAGCTGTATAATTTAATTCAGAGAGACGAAAATTGCATAAACTTTAACAATAATTTGCATTGCTAGATTATTTGATCTGAAACACGTGTCAATTTATGCTACTTTGGCTAATCGAACGACTCAACAGTTAGAGTTCTAAATTTTGCCTATCCAGGTTTAATTAGGATAGGGATCAGTTCTTAAATTGATTTTAACAACTGATGTAAGTGAAAGTCGTGTGTTGTACGTCGTATATGTAAAAATATATTGAAAAAAAAAAAACCTGTACCACTACAACCCATGAAGGGTCTTGGACTCAGTACATTTAGAGATTCGTACTGATTATAGGAGTAACTAAAAGGGATTCGAACCCAGGACCCGAACAACAGTAGACTAGCGCTCTATTCACTAGACCATGCCGCTCCCCCTCCTCTCCCCCCAAAAAAAAAAATTATATATACTGAATCTTGGGGAAATTGCACCACTTGTATGCGAAATGCTTACATTCATAAAATTCTAAATTAAAAAAGACATAATGTAAAGAAATAATTCAAAAATTTTAATTACACAGGAAATGTTAAAGTAAGAGAGAGAGAGAGAGAGAGAGAGAGAGAGAGAGAGATTAGATTAGATTAGATTAGATTTTTATTGTCTTAGGGCCTGAGGCCCTTTCTTACAGACAAAGTAATAATTTTTACAATAATTAATGTGCCAAAAAAAAAAAAAAAAAAAAAAGACAGTTTTAAACAATACATATATAACCCTTTTTTCTTTTTTTTTTTCTTTTTAAATAAACATAAAACAGTAAATATTTTAAACTATACAAAAAGAAAATATTAATTATAATAAACAAAATTTATGTAGACTATTTAAAATAAAATAAAATAAATATTAATGATAATAATAACTAACACTGAGGGAAGAGATTAAGGAAAAACAATCAAATAAAGTAAAAGGAACAAAGGGATATTGGAAAGGGAAAGGAAGCATCTCCATGTTTGCTCAGAGCCTCAAGGTGCACTCGACGAGTCTGCCTCAAAGAGTAGTCGAAGGCAAGCCTTACGGAAAGAGGATGAAAACCTGACTTCCACCGGTAGCTGGTTGAGCTCTCTCGCTGCCGCGGCGTGGAAAGAATTCCTCAAGGCCTCAGTTCTGCAAGCAGGTAACTGGAATACGCCCTGCAACCTCTCACTCCGCACCTCAACAAACTCACGCCTTAGGATTTCTGGAACTCCGGTATCAAGCACTTTACGGGCTAGGCAGAGAGAGAGAGAGAGAGAGAGATGTGGTGTGAGGGGAGGGGAGGGGAAGGAAAGGAACATTGAAACCGACATTTCATATCCACAAGCTCCGGTTTTATGAGTTTTTTTTGCAACATATAAACGATTGTGTCCAAAGCGAGAGGATAAAATTTTGTAATCTTGAGCCGGAAAAGTGCGGATTTATGGCAACAATTACAAGAGTTAATTAAAATCATTTCTCTCCTATTGCCGAGCTTCTCTCTTTACGGCAGCTATTTCTCTTGAGAGAGAGAGAGAGAGAGAGAGAGAGAGAGAGAGAGAGAGAGAGAGAGAGAGAGAGAGAAGAGTGTGTAGGCGGAGTTATGGAATGCCGATTACTCTGCGGCTAATATCACAATCGATAGTATCACATTCTTCTCATCACATCGCCGTATGCTTCTTCTTCTTACACCCAAAACACGCAAAATTTTGTATATTACTTATTTTCAATAACTTAATCACTATTATAAATGTCTTGATAAGGACAGATTGTAATGTCCAATAAAAAAAATTAAATCTTAATTTTCAATGATGAAGCATTAAATGCACTTAGAAAAAATATGTAAACACCTCTCTATCTCTTGAATATAAAGGTCTTACGTTTTAAAATACATAAAACCCAAATAACAAATACAAATTTTTTGGACCGATTTTTTTTTTTTCACAAAAATAACAGGGCTTTAATTTTGTTATCTTCGGTAACACATTGACGCTCTTTGACAAAGTGTGCGTGATTATGTTTACGACAATGAATGGTTATTACTTTCGCTTACCAATATATGGAGTATAAAGTAAGGGAAAGTATGGCGATCGTGAAAATTTTCGAATTCCATTACAAATAACCTAGTCCCGCAAAAAATTCTGTCTGTGTGTGTGTGTCCGAGTGTGGTAACTCGAAAACTAAAAGTCCTATGATACTGAAATATCATATTTACAGCTATACGCCCGAGATGTTACAGAAACTTTTTCATGAAAATCAGCTGACCGAAAGACCTACTTTATACAATGCATTTTGTACCTTTTTACGATTTTCTCAAAAACGGCTTTAACGATTTTGATTAAACTCTATATATGGATGTAAAATTTGATGGCCTTTAATATGATATAGGTTTCATTCTGATTGAAATAGTCTGACAGGGCTTAAATGCGGATGTTTTCTTCCTCTAAATTACCTTTAATTTTGTAGATTTCAAAAAATTTCGAACATCGTATTAGCATTGATAAATAACAAGTAAATATGCAATTTGATAAACAAATAAAGGAGAAAATTGCAAACATATTATCCAATGAAATGTTTGTGTTTTTGAACACAATAATAATAATATAGAAGTATAATATATCGTTAGATAGCTAAATATTATAGAAAAAATATTATAATAAACTGATTGTTTTAGATAAAAAATCTGGTGCGGGCAACACACGACTTTCACTTACCTCGATTTTTAAAATCTATGAACGAATTTTCAAATACAGTTAGAGATAAAAATACGTGAAATTATTAAGGAATTGATCAAATTGAATTTATATAGAAACATGTGTTTTATTAAAAAATCAATTATATTATTATGTTAAATAATTAGTAAGTTTTATCTTCTTTTCATCACTATTAACTTTTAAAAGCTTGTGTATGAGATGATAATTTTTGTAAAATCTTTAGCTTTCCAACGGTATATCATACAAAATATTTTTTCTGTTTTCTCCTTCAGTTGGTTATCGAATTTATTCAATTTATATATTTACCAGTTTTTCATCAGCGTTAACAAGATAATCTAGTTATTATTATTGAATCAATATTGAAAATTAAAGGTACTTTAGGGGAAGAAAATTTTAAAAATCGGCATTTAAGCCCTGTCAGACCATTTTTATCTAAATATAACCTACATGATATTAAAGCCCATTAAATTTTACATCGATATAGCGAGTTTAATCAAAATCGTCGGAACCGTTTTTGAGAAAATCGAAAAAAGGTGCAAAATGCATGGTATAAAGTGCCTCTTCTGGTAAGCTCATTTTGATGAAAAACTTTAGTCACGTATCGGGCGTGTAGTTGTCTTAAATATGAAATTTCAGTTTCATATGACTTACCGTTTCCGCCCGGGAGTTACCACACACACACACACACAGACCTTTTTGCGGGACTTGGTTATTTGGACTCAGGGGACCCTAAAACTTGTATTTCCGTTGAAAACTGGAATTCGAAAATTTTCAGAATCGCAATACTTCCCCTTACCTATATATAGTAAGTGAAAGTAAAATATAATAGATTATTTAATAAAACACATATTTATATTGAAATTTAAAGTAATAAATTCTGTAACAATTTATTTGTATCTTTAAATGTATTTAAAAATTCTTAAATTGATTTTAACAACGGAGGCAAGTGAATGTCTTGTGTTGCGCGCACCAGATTGTTTTAATAGTTTTTCATTTCTGAGGCAAAAACAAAATGGTAGCCCATATCTGGTTACTCTGCTCCATTCTCCGTACTTGTTCCATTAGAATGGTTCATTATTAAAATAAAATAAACTTGATAAATAAACTAAAAATAAATAACTAAAAGAAGGGCAGCAGCTAGAATACTCGCTCCCCGTTGAAATAGCTATACTTCGCCCTCTATAGACGATTTCTGGCAAATTTGAGTCGAGTAATTTATCAAGAGCTGGCAAGAAAGGGGATTGATATTAGCATTAGCACGGCCCGGGATCCGGACGGCATCGCCGACGGTTTCCCAACGGCCAATAAATCTTTCATCCCCGAAATTCCTTTTTCCCTCGGATCCTCTTTTCAAAAGGAACATTTGGAAGGTTCCATTACCTCCCCCCACTCCACCCCCTCTCCTTAGCCCGATAATTAATGGTCTCACTGTAGCCTCCTTTATTTCTTTATTTTCTTCACTTTTTATTTATTTTTTTTTTCCTTTTCTCTTTTCATTCATTCATTTTCATACAATAAATCCCATCTGCTATTGTATAACAACTGCTTCTCTCTTTCAACTCCCTTTACAATTGATAATTCCGATCCTCTACCCTCCTCCATGCTTCTTATAAATTATAAAGATATTAGTTTAATTCCGGAGGAGATGTTTCGAGAATACAAAAGGGCAACTTTCTCTTATACAACTTTATTAGGTTCCTTGAAGTATACCTTTAAGGGTAGAAAATGCCCAATAATCAGAAAGGAAAAAGGTTTTCCTGGCATTATTTTTTTTTTCTCGAACAAGTAACAACCATACCTTCCTTTTATATACCTATCTTAAGTTACTCTATCGATCTAACGACTCTTGAAAAGTCGAGGAATAACATTCAAGATGTGTTTTAAATGCTAAAAATACTCACTTTACATTCACTTACGTATGTATAGAAGACATGGTCAGGGAAAGTATTGCGTTCGTATAAAAATTTAAGCCAAAAGGACCAATTCACGAAAGACTTACAGTTCGAAATTGATGAGTTATATAAAACTAAAATTTGACATTTTAAAATCTCTGGCTCTACAATAAAAAATATTGGAAGATTTTTATTTATACATCACATAATTTAGTTTTAGCACCCTCCCCTCCACCCTTCTCAAAAAAAATTAAAATTAAAGTTTCAAAAAATAAAAAAAGTCCACCCCACTATTACTATTGGTCTGAGTGATAGGATTTTGGTTCAGATTGGTAGAATTTTATGACACTCGCAATTGCTCCAAATTTAATTTGGAGTTATTTTCAGTTGACTCCCTTTTCTGAGGTTTCCATTTATACAATTCAGAATATACCCAGTGATTTATTCTTGTCTGCTTTATCTTTTAAGCTTGTGAATAAATAAATTGTGTTCTTTTTTTATTTTGCTGTTATAGTTAATAAATACAGTCAGTAAAAAATAGAAAGAAGAAGAAAGAGAATAGAACTATTAAATGATATTCAAAAGAATTATAGATCTCTCGGATTAATTTTTGGTATTATAGTTTTCTAGCGTGCAATATTTCTATATAACTGTAATCCATAAAATGAAATATAATAATCTTGGGAACAGCGCAATTTCTTTATTTGTATAGGTTTTGAATAACGCTTTAGACTTCCAAGCATTTTAAAAAATAAAAATTAGCTTACCAGAGGAGCTGATAATATAAACATACAATGCATTTTATAGATTTTTCCATTTTTTACAAAAACGACTTAAAATATTTTGATTAAACTCGCTATATAGACGTAAAATGTAATGGGCATTAATATCATGTAGGTTTTATTTTGACTGAAATAATCTTACAGGCCTTAAAAGCCGATATTTTAGAATGTTTTTAAGTTCCTTTAATTTTGTAAATACAAAAAAAATAAATAAATAAACAGATCATCTCGTTAACTTAGTAAAAAAGTATACAAGTTCAAAAAATAAGAAATCCAACTAAGGATTCCAAGGAGACGAGAAGTATTCTATAGATATATTTTTTTTTTTGTGTGTTTTTAACATAAAATCATTGGGATCACTTGTAGCTGGGTGGTTAGCTTAACAGCCCCCTAGGCCAAAGGTCACGGATTCAAACCCGCTGGTGGTCCTAGGATTTTTTTATGGGAGTAAAGAATCTTAAGTTATGCCGTC
Source organism: Piezodorus guildinii (assembly GCA_023052935.1). Taxonomy (NCBI): domain Eukaryota; kingdom Metazoa; phylum Arthropoda; class Insecta; order Hemiptera; family Pentatomidae; genus Piezodorus; species Piezodorus guildinii. Next base: position 148,952,067 of record CM041296.1, on the reverse strand, counting down.
CTTCAGAGAGGACGTTTAAAGGAGGTCCCGAGCCTGTGCGGTAAGGTACTCGTTAAAGATCCCTATTCTAATAAAACCTGGATAGGCAAAATTTAGAACTCCCACTGTAGCATCGTCCGATTAGCCATAGTAGCATAAAGTGACGTTAAATAAATAAACAAACATAAAATCATTAATATAGATGTATAATAAACCGTTGAAAAGGAAAAAATTAGAAAAATAATTTAATGTTTATGTAATTTAATTTTACACCTTTGCACGATTTTCTCAGAAACGACTCTAAACATTTCCAATAAACTCTCCATACCAAAGTATACTTTAATCGGCTTTAATATCATAAAGGTTTCGTTCTGATTGAAATAGTCTTACAGGGATTAAATGGCGATATTTTGAAATTTCTCCTAAAGTAAATTTAATATTGTAGAATCCAAAAAATTAACTATATAATTTAATTAGCATTGATAAATAACTTCTAAATATACAATTTGAATGGATTTGGAAACTAGTTTAAAAAAAGAAAAGATCAAAAATATATTTTTAGGTTAATCTTTTTTTCGAATATTAGAATAGTAATTTAGATATATAAAATATATCTTATGAAAGCGAAAGATTTTAGAAAAAATGTAATTAAATACAAACTTGTGAAAGCTAATGTAAAGTAGTTGGGATGAAGGAAGAGAGTTGTTATTTAAGTAACATACGTGTGTCATCAGCGTAAGTAGTAACGACAGTGCATGGAGGGATTATTAGCTGTATATACCGTGTATAGGATTGGGCCAAGGATACCACCCTGAGGTACACCGGAGTGAATACTGATGAGTAGGAGATATTATGAATGACTTTAAAGGTTTTAACCGGAGCGACATGGTCTAGCGGATTGATAGCATTAATCTACTATTCTCCGAGTCCTGGGTTCGAAACCCGGCTGTGGCAGAATATTATTTATCCTTTCATTTCAGCGGGAGAGGAGGGGAGATCCTACAGGTTTTTTTTTATCCTTTTTTTTTTTAGTTTTCATCTGTAAGGTAGACAAATGTTGTAAGGTAATATAACAGGTAGAGGAATAGACGGACTTTAAAAAAAAAATTCAAGTTTCAACACCGAGATTAGGTCTTTCCAGTTAGAAAGTATACGAATTATCATTACCCTACAAGTGATTCGGATTATTATTATATTCTAAAAAAAAAATGTCAAGGACAAATAACATTATTATTTTATGTATTTAATAAACTACTTATCTACAAAACAAAAAAAATGCAGAGGATTGAAAAGAGGAAAAATATAAATAATGAAAAATAACGATAAAGTGATGACAAGAAATGAAAATGACAAGATACACGATCATTTTACTAGCGGTGATAAAAACCATGCGCTCGTTTCCTCCCGGTAGGAGAACTGACAAAAGAGGAAAAACGAAAAGAGAAAAAAAAAATAAAGGAGAAAAAGAAGAAAAAAAAAAGGTAGGAAAATGGAATAAAAAGCGCGGAAGGACAAAGAGAAAAGGGTGCATCCAATCCCATCACCAGAGGCAATCTTTTAAAATGCATCTTTTCCCCTTTAGCCCCGCCAAAGCAGTTTTCCACTTCCTCTCCCTCTATTCCTATTTATTACCATAATGGAGAAATGGCATACCTTCCAACGCTATGCCAGGGGCCAACGAATATATATATATATATATATATATATATATATATATATATATATATATATATATATATATATATATATTTTTTTATGTTGACTTTCATTCATTAAGAGGAACGTTATTCCATACCTACGCTGTTCCATGATTGGCTCAAACCTTCTAATAGGAGCAGCATGCCTTTTTCACTTTTACTTACCTATATTATTATCAACTTTATTCAACAAGGATAAATATTGAAATTAGTATTGCGATCACGAAAATTTTGGAATTCCAGTTTACAACGGAAATACACGTTTAAGAGGCCCCTGATTCCAAATAACCAAGTCCCGCAAAAAGGTCTGTGTGTGTGGTAACTGAAATTTCATATTTAAGGCAACTATACGCTCGAGATGATACATAATCTTTTTCATTAAAATCAGCTAACCAAACGAGCCACTTTATACCATGCATATTGCACCTTTTTATCACTTTCTTAAAAACGGTTCCGACGATTTTGATTAAACTCTGTTTATAGGCTTTAATATCATGTAGATGGTCTAGGCTGATTAAAATGGTCTTACAGGACTTAAATCCCGATACTTTAAATTTTCTACTTCTAAAGTACCTTTAATTTTGTCGTTTCTATAAAAACAACTACATTTTCTTGTTACCGCTGACGAAAAACAGGTAAATATATAAATTGAATCAATTCGATACCCAACTGAAATATTATTTTTTTATGTTTTTGAACATAAGAACAGTAATATACATGTGTAATTTTAGATAATAGTATAATAGATTTTTTTCTATTATTATTAGTTTCTATAGAAATTCAATTTAATTAATTCTTTAATAGTTTCACTAATTTTTATCAATAACTGTATTTAAAAATTCTTTAATCGGTTTTTAAAACGGAGGTAAGTAAAAGTCGTGTGTTGCCCGCACCAGATTTTTTTATTTGGATGTCTGCTTTCAAGTACAGAATACTTTAAGGGTTGCAGTTGTATAGATTTTTTTTTTATTAATATTTTTTTCCTTTTGAGAAGTTTTTCTAGGAGGAATATATACGATTTTTTTTTATATATAGTATTTTTTTTTTCTAGAAGCTAGGATAAAGTTTGAAGGATATTTGAAGTTTGCGAGAGCCGATGTTTTCCCCGGACAGCATCTGGACCGCCCCAAGTTGAGGAGTCGTGGGGCTGTTTGTCAGAGTTGCCCCCTGCTAATGTCCCGCTGGAAGTTGAAGAGTATAAGAAGGAGGACGTGAGACCATTAGTGATATTGTTGGTGTCTGTGTTGAGTGCAAAGTTGCTCCTGTCAAAGAGTCGCCCTCCACCTTCCAGTTCTTGTTCCAGGAGTTTTGTTTGCCTCTGGTCTGCTCCAGCAGTTCTCCGTCGGCAAACAAATAAATTATTTTCGCCGTCGAACGAGCGGAGGGCGGACAATTAATTTGTCCGGGGGGAGGAGTGAAACTTGTAGCTATATATCAATGAGTTTGAAGGGTCCCTAACGAACGCTCCCTCCTCCCCTCCCCCCGCGATTGAAACCGATTCGCAATATTTTAACCCGTTTTTCGCTTGATGTACTGTTTCGGATGTCGGTTAATTCATTCCCGAACTGCAGAACCTCTCTTCTCCTGACCGTCCAATATTCCTCCTACTGACCCATTTTATTCTCTACCTATTTTATTATTCGCCATTATTTTTTACATTTATTTACCTATATGAAATATATAGTAAGGGAAAGTATTGCGATCGTGAAAATTTTCTAATTTCAGTTTTTAACAGAATTACACGTTTTAGGTTCTCCTGAGTCCCTTTTTTTAAAATCTTTACCTTTCAAACGCTTAATTTCTGTTTAATGTTTAAAAAAAAAAAAAAAAATGTTTGCACTTTCTCTATTAGTTGTTTATCAAATTCGCTCAACTTGCATATTTAGCCTTTATTTATCAATTCTCATAAGACTTTGGAGGAAATTTTTTTTATTAACATATCGGCATTTAAACACGGTCAAACTATTTCAATCAGAATGAAACCTACATAATAATAAAGTCTAATTTGTAGCTGGGTGGCTAGCGTAACAGCCTCCCATGCTAAAGATCACGGGTTCAAACCCGCAGGTGGCCCTAGGATTTTTTAATGGGAGTAAAAAAATTCCATAGTAAATCCTTAGTTACGCCGTCCTTCGTAGGGGTCGTTAAAAGGTGGTCCCGAGCCTGTGCGATGTCAGGTACTCGTTAAAGATCCCTATCCTAATAAAACCTGGATAGGCAAAATTTAGGACTCCCACTGTAGCATCGTCCGATTAGCCATAGTAGCATAAAGTGACGTTAAATAAATAAACAACAAACAATAAAGTCTATTAAATTTTACATCGATATAGCGAGTTTAATCCAAATAGAGCCGTTTTTCAGAAAATCGTAAAAAGGTGCAAAATGCGTGGTATGTTAGTTAATTTTCATGAAAAAGTTACTGTAACATCTCGGTCGTATAGTCATCTTGAATATGTAATGAAACACTCCCAGACCTTTTTGCGGGACTTAGTTTACTCAGGGTACCCTAAAACGTGTATTTTCGTTGAAAAATGGAATTCTAATATTTTCACGATCGCAATACTTTCCCTTACTATATATTTCATACATAGGTAAGAGAAAGTAAATATTAAAACAGTCCTTAAATTATGATAATTGGGGATATCCTTCGAAATAGTAAAATTAAAATTGATTTCAACAACGGAGGTAAAGCAAAATTATGTGTTAGGTTCAATTCGCAATAATCCTGTGATATTACCAATTTTTATTCCTATGGCAAAATACATCCTGTTCCTCAATCTCCGATTCACGAAAAATGATTTTTTTTTTTTTTTAATATTTCTTAAGTCGTTATTTATTTATCCTGAGGGAAATGGATTGTTTTTTAATATTTCATATTCGATTTCCGTGAATCCTAAACGACCCTCGGCCGCCCACTCGCAGTTGAATTGATGCAGAAAACCGATTCTTCCGCCGCCGGAGGATTAATGACGAACCTCCAGCTTATTCTCCCGGCTAAGATTGAACGTTCCCTCATTTCCTTCAATTTTAAATGAAACCCTTTCACAAAAACCGATATTTTTATTTTAAACGAGATGTCCAATCTATCTTTCCATCTACCTTCTCAATAAAGCTTTCGTTAATTAATTGAAGTGTGGAAAGAAAAAAAATGAAACTTATTTTTATTATTCCAGAATAATGCTATTTTATCTGAGATCCTTCTAAATATTTTCATAGTTTTGAAAATTTTCACAGCTTTTAGACTTAGAAAGTAGTGTTTTGAGCACACCTTTTTTTTTTTTTTTTTTTTTTTTCAATCAAACGATTATTAAAGTCTATCCGAATTTTTAAAGTTACACCGCTGTGTATCGAATTTATTCAATTTATATATTTGCCTGTTTTTCATCAGCGTCAACAAGATAATATAGTTATTTTTATTGAATATAAAAAATTAAAGGTACTTTAGAGGATGAAAATCGCAAAGAAAAATATGTTTGCAATTTCTCCATTAGTTGTTTATCAAATTCGCTCAACTTGCATATTTAGTCTTTATTTATCAATTTTCATAAGACTTTAGAGGAACATTTTTTTATTAACATATCGGCATTTAAGCCCTGTCAGACCATTTTAATCAGAATAAAACCTACATGATATTAAATCCCATTAAATTTTATATCGATATAGCGAGTTTAATCAAAATCGTCGGAACCGTTTTCAAGAAAATCGAAAAAAGGTGCAAAATGCATAGTATAAAGTGCCTCTTCTGGTAAGCTCATTTTGATGGAAAAGGGTTTTCTAACGTCTCGGGCGTATAGTTGTCTTCAATATGAAATTTCAGTTTCATAGGACGTACCGTTTCCGTCCGGGAGTTACCACACACACACACAAAGACCTTTTTGCGGGACTTGGTTATTTGGACTCAGGGACCCTAAAAGGTGTATTTCCGTTGAAAACTGGAATTCGAAAATTTTCTCGATCGCAATGCTTCCCCTTACTATATATAGTAAGTGAATGTAAAATAAAGAATTATGTTATTTATGGTATCATTGTTTTTAATAAAATCAGATCCAAACATAGTATAGGAGGTAAACGATTTGTGATGCCGGTATCGAATCAGATTTTTATTGAAACTTCAATGGAGCGAGGATAGAGCAGCCAATCACTTTAAGCTTTAGCAAAAACATGTTTTGCAGAGTGAGGTTGTTAGCTAATCCATTGGAAATGTATTGGGAGGAGGAGAGGAGAGAGTAGTCGGGCTAAGTGAGCAAGGACAATGCTTTTGGATCAGGACCAACAGAGTACAAAGATGTGGTCTTCGGTGTGTCTATTCCACTTCCTACCTCTCTTATATTATAGGTCAGCATTCATAAGTCCGCGTTAGTAATTTTTTTTTTTAAATTTATTTATTGTAATTTACAACTGTATTAAAAAACACAATAAGTAAATATACCGTATGAAGAAAGGTCATGAAAATGTCTAGAGAAAGAACTACTCAGAGGTAGCACTTCACTATGTTAAGGCAGTGGGTCTCGAGGCCACCTACTTTTCAGTCGCCTCGGAGGGTTATCAGAGATATTAAAGAATGATAAATTACGGACAAGTAGGTTTGTATAGGCAGGGAGTTTAAAATGGAAAGAGGTGTATCTATCACGGGCTATGTCTGCAACAAATGGGATGTTTAGGTCATTATGGAGGAGTTGATTTGTGACAAAATAGGATTTTAGATTGTAAGGACTGGATGCGGGAAGAATTAGATGGTTAACCTTTTATATCAAAATCGGCTAACCAGAAGAGCCACTTTATACCATCCATATTGAATTTCTTTACTATTTTCTCAAAAACTACTGTAACGATTTTTATTTAACTCTATATATCGATATAAAATTTCATGGGCTTTAATATCTCGTAGGTTTCATTCTGACTGAAATATCTTGGCAAGGTTTAAATGCATATAGTTTAAATTTTCTAACCCTGAATTACCTTTAATTTTGTCAATTTTAATAAATGAGCCATATCATCTTGTTAACATTAATAAAAACTCTGGTGCGAGCAACACACGACTTTAACTTACCTCCATTTTTTTTAAATCAATGAAAGAATTTTCAAATACAGTTAGAGATACAAAAACGCGAAACTATTAAAGAGTTAATTAAATCGAATTTATATAGAAACATGTGTTTTATTAAAAAATCTATTATATTATTATATAAAATAATCAGTTAGTTTTATCTTCTTCTCATCGCTCTCTATTAACTTCTAAAAGCTTGTGTATGAGATAATATTTTTTTCTAAAATCTTTAGCTTTCTAACGGGAAAACAAACATGTATATTACTCATGATAAAAATCAGAAAATTGCGTTAAAAAAATATTTTTTCTATTTTCTCCTTTAGTTGAGTATCGAATACATTCAATTCATATATTTACCTGTTTTTCATCAGCGTTAAAAAGATAATATAGTTATTTTTATTGAATCAACAAAATTATGAAAAACTAATAACAATTTTTATTGAGAAAATTTTACAATCTGTCCCAATTTGGACATTAATAGTATTGCTGAATGATATCAAACATACTACATTCATACAATATTTACACAACATAAAATTACAATAAAATATATACACAATAATGAATCAATACAAAAGTCAATAATTCACTTTTACCTATATACACATACACACACTCATACATACATCACATTGAGTGGAGAATCTAGCCAGTGCTAGAACTCCAATATATTTACAAAAGGTCGCGGGGCCACTGCCGTTTCAACCTTCTAGGTGGGTTGTATGGATGAGTGGAGCTGGATAGGGATTGAGCTAAAGGATTAGGATGATGAATGAGGTTCTGGTGGAATTTGGAAAATTTGGATGGAATTAGGTCTGAAATAAATGGAACATTAAGGTCGTGGTGCAAGGTATAATTGGAGACATAATAAGGAGCATTTACTATTGTACGGAGGACTTTGGATTGAAAGGATTGAATGCGTTTGATGTTAGAACGTTTAGCTGTCCCCCACAGTTCAAGTCCGTAGGTCCAGATGGGCTTCAGTATTGTCTTGTAGATTAATAATTTGTTTTCAACTGTAAGTTCAGATTTTCTGTTGAGTAGTCGGTATAACTGTCCGAATCGTCGGTTGAGTTCTTGTCTTTTAAGTCTTGTATGTGGGTTCCAAGTCAATCTTTTGTCTAACAGTAAGCCAAGATACCGGACTGTATCTGAGAGAGGAATCGGTAATGAGTTGAAATAAACTGGCGGACAGGATTTTCGTCTAAGAGTAAAGCTTATGTGTTTACATTTGGCTTCGTTCACCTTTACACGCCAGTTATTACACCAGTGTTCGATAAGGAAAAGGTGTCTCTGAAGGTTTAAGGATGCTGTTTCAGGATTGGAACTGGATAATAGGATGGCGGTGTCGTCTGCAAAAGTTGCCAGAAAGGTATCAGGATGTGTAGGAATATCAGCAGTGTAAAGGATGTAGAGGATGGGTCCCAAGACGCTGCCTTGAGGAACACCGGCCTCAACGGGATAAAGGTTAGAAAATTCTTCACCACAGCGAACTCGGAAGGAACGGTTCGAGAGATAGGATCGGAGAATGAGGTATAGGGACTGGGGTAAATGGGTTTTCAGCTTGAAGAGTAATCCAGTGTGCCATACCCGGTCAAAAGCTTGCGCAATGTCCAGAAACGCACCAGAACAATACTCTTTGCATTCAAGAGCTGAGGAAATATGGTCTACAACTCGGAGCCCCTGTTGAACTGTGGAATGCTGAGGACGGAATCCAAACTGATGGGAAGGAAGATTTTGAGATTCTAATATGGGTAGGATACGTTTAAGAAGAAGCCTTTCGAAGATTTTTGAGAGGATGGAGAGTAGACTAATAGGCCTGTAGGATGAAGTGTTGTTGGAAGGTTTACCTGGTTTTAAAAAAAGGATGATGGTGGAATGTTTCCATAACAGAGGAAAATAGGTGGTGCGGAGGATGCAGTTATAAATATAAGTAAGGAATATAATAGCTTTCTGCGGAAGTTGTCGGAGGATCTGGGGAGTAAGGAGATCGTGTCCAGGAGATTTACGGAGAGTCAGTTTTTGGAGAAGATATTTGACCTCAGAGGGATTATTAGCTTTAGGAGGTAGGGAAAGTGGAATCGGTGACATAAGAAAGTCTTGCACTTTTGCGGTGTGATTGATGTGGGATTCCGGGTGAGGAGTGAATACTTTGGAGAGGTGTGTGGCGAATTCCTCGGCTTTATCTTCATCAGACGCAGCCCAGGAGTCATCACCACGTCGGAGAGGATGGGAAACATGATGGTATTTTAGGATCTTTTTCGTGACATTCCACAGGGAATTATCACGAGCTGATAGAGAGGAGAGGTAGGAATTAAAGGACTGGGAACGGAAGTTCGCCAACTCCCTCTTCAATTGTCTACAATAGAAGTTATAGGAGCGGCGATCTGTTGGGTGTCGGGTGCGCTGCCATAATGATCTTGCTCGGCGTTTGGTGTGGATAAGGTCTATAATAGGTTGTGGAAAATGATTTTGGTCTGGATTTATATTGGAGTGTTTAGGAGAGGAAGCAGTCCAGACAGCTTGTTGGATGGCGGTGGTAAAGGAATAGACGGAATTATCTAGGTCATCTTGGGTTTTGAGGGTTACTCTGAGGTCAATATTATCGGTCAGGATTTGGCGGAAAAGGTTCCAGTTGACAGGGCCTCGGATGAATGTTGGTGGAATGGGTTTTGGAATTGGAGTGAGAGATACTTTTAGGATCAGTGGACTATGGTCTGAGGATAGTTCATCAAGGCGAGTTAAAGACAAGTTGAGAGAGCCTAATCCGCTGTGGATAAAGAAGTCGAGGATGTCAGGATTGCGGTTAGGATCGGTTGGCCAGTAGGTAGGGGAGTCAGGAGGCAGGATATTAAAATTTCGGGAGTTGAGTGCAGACAGCAAATTTCGTCCCCGAGAATTCGTGGTTCTGGAACCCCACTGCTGATGCTTGGCGTTTAAGTCTGCACCCAGAATGAAACGATTTCCTAAGGAATCCAGGAAGGATACAAATTCAGAATTGGAAATGGAATGTTTAGGAGGGCAATATGCAGATGTGAGGGTTACCGGAAAGGAAAAAGTCTTGATTACTATGGATGTGGCTTGTAGGAAATCATAGGTGGGAAGTGGGAGTAAATGATGAGAGAGGGATTGGTGGACAATGATAGCAGAACCGGCATGGGCTTTACCGTCTGGGTGGTCAGTACGGTATGTCATGTATTGCGGTATTTTGAAGTACTGTTTAGTCGTTAGTCTTGTTTCAGTTATAAGTGCAACATCGATTGTTTTGTCTTGCAACAACGCTGTCAGTTCGTCAGTATGATTTCTAACACCATTCGCATTCCAAAGGAGAATGGATAAGGAGTTAGGTGAAGTCATTTAAGGATTTTTCAAGGCAGGGATTAGATTCGATACTAGATTTGTAAGGAGTGATATAAGCGGCATAACAAGAGATTTGATTTCGGAGATGAACGATGTCATTAGACTGGTAAGATCTGTGACGTTTGATGGTGGAGGGATATGAGAAATTTGATGTTGAGGAGTTTTTTGAAGATTAGGTAAACTTTGAGGGATAGATTCTTGTACAATAGATTGAGAATGTTGAGGAAAATGTTGTTCCGGCAGTGCCTCGACTTCATGATTCTGGTTACCACCTCCAAGCAAGTGGGCAAATGACACGTTAGAATTTACAAGTTTTGATGGTTCTCTTCTGCTTCTGGTTGGTACAGCTGTTTCATTCGGATCCTGAGGTTTTTGGTATCTGGTTCTGAGTTTCTTGTAGATTTCACATCCCTTGTAGTTAGCCGGGTGGTCCTTGAGGCACAGAGCACATACAGCGGGTGCTGATCTTGATCTTGTACATTCTTCTGTTTTATGCTGTTCACCGCATTTCACACAGCGTGGTATGTGATGGCAATAACTTTTGGTATGACCATATGCCTGACAGTTATGGCACTGGACTATTTCTTTCTTTGTGTAAGGTTTTTCAACTTTTACACGGGTATAGTACAGTCTGCTGAGGTCATAGATTTTTTCGACTCCTGCTGATGGTTCCAAGTCCACGAAGAATAGAGGCAGTGGACTTTTATCTTTTAGAACGTTGGTGACTTGCCTCACTTGGAATCCTAATTCTGTCAGTTCTTCTTTGATTGCTTCAACGGGTGTTGAGGAATGTAGGTTTCTGATTACGACCCTTAATGCTCTCTCTTGGCGCAGCTGATAAGTATGAAAGTCAGCTTTGGTCTCAGTCAGATATTTTACAATCTTTCTGTAGGTTTCAGCAGTAGTCGGAGATATTTTAGTATCATTGGTTCTACTTATACAATAATAACTATTAGGATCTGTTACTTTGTTTAAATGCGCACACATCAGTTTAAAATTTTTAATATTTTTAACAAATATTGGTGGAGGTAGTGGTTCTCTGGGTATAGGAGAAGATTCCATGGTTTCTTTTTCATTTTGGAGGATCTGAAATGGATTCGGTGTAAAAAACGGAGATTCATCAGTTATTCCTTGTGATGATGTGCTGGGCTGTGGTTCAGAACCTAATGAGGTAGCTGACGCGGTCGCTGGTGGAATCATTTTTTTATTTTGTTCACGGCGGGGTCTCTGTTTTGTGGGAGACGAGTTAGAACCTGCAGATCTAGATCTTTTACTTGCAGACTTTGAGGACATGACTTGATGAAAATATCTCATTGATTAAGAAAATAATAATAATAATAAATAAATAATGAGATAAGAATTAAAGATAAAAGAAAGATAATTAAAAGAAAAGCAAGCCCGAGCTTGCCGAGCTAGCGGCAATCAGCTGATCAGTGACCCTTCTTTCACTTTTTCGTGATTGTACAAAGTAAATTATAACTTTGCTTACCGAAACTTCTCCAATATTCACTGCCGTAATATTCCTGAGGTCTAGTGATGTTCTCCAGACTAAATTCTAGCGAATTCCTACTGAAAAAAGCAAAAATCTGAGAGACGATGTAACGTATGACTGTTATCATCGAATCAACAAAATTAAAGGTACTTTAGAGAAAGAAAATTTAAAATGTCGGTATTAAGCCCTGTCAGACCATTTTAATCCGAATGAAACCTAAATGATATTAAAGCCCATTAAATTTTACATCGATATAGTGTGTTTAATCAAAATCGTCGGAACCGTTTTCAAGAATATCGAAAAAAGGTGCAAAATGCATTGTATAAAATGCCTCTTCTGGTAAGCTCATTTTGATGGAAAAATGTTTTGTCACGTCTCGGGCGAATATTTGTCTTAAATATGAAATTTCAGAGTCATAGGACTTACCGTTTCCGCCCGAGAGTTACCACACACACACACACACACACCAAGACCCTTTTTGCCGGACTTGGTTATTTGGACTTAATGGACCCTAAAATGTGTATTTCCGTTGAAAACTGGAATTCGAAAATTTTCACGATCGCAATACTTTCCCTTACTATATATAGTAAGTGAGAGTAAAAATGGATAAATATATTAGTTAAACGTATTTGATATATAACTAAAGGAGAAAACTGCAAAAATATGTTATAAATGCAATTTTCTGTTTTTGAACGCTAGAACTGTATATATAGATGTATAATATACCGTTAGAAAGCTAAAGATTTTAGAAAAAATCCCAGTACAATGCAGTCATACAAAATAATAAACTAAAAATACAACATACACAGTTAACAACGTAAAAACAAGTCTAAAGCAAAAACTAAATAACTTTTTGAATACTCTTTCGACTAGAAAAGACACATTTCACGAGAGTGAAGCTAGAGCAGGTCGTGTGTGTAAGAAGCGAGAGGCAAAGCGTTGGCTATTAATGTACAATCTGTATTCCAACGACTAAGCCCCTCGGGACATCTTTCATTTTAATAAAAGTTCTCACCGCTCCCAAGTCCAAGCATTCCTAGCCTCACTCCCTTGTAATAACATCCTCGTAACGGCTTCTTTTATCATTTCACACAATAGGTCTTCGCAGGTCAATTTTAAGAGGAAAGAATTTTTATCTTACGTAGAACCTATATCTTTATTTTTTTTCTCTTTTAAAAAAAAAAAAAATGTAACCAGAGATAAATTATTTTCGAGCCGTTGGAGCCCGAAACCATTAAAATAATGTACTTTTTTAATACGAAACATATTTACATTACCACATGCGATATAATTTGCATTCCACTTACACCATTTCATAAATATTACAATTTTTTTTTTTTTTTTAGATTAAAAAAATAAATTGAACTGAATATACACTTTATTAATTCATATAAAAACGTATTCCACAAAAGCCGGAGTGGCTGTTTTAGAATCAGTCTCTTTGCTGTAAAAATAAATAAAAAATATACCTTTCAATTTAAAAATGTTGTCAGATTTTATTAACTTTGAGTTCATCATCAAAAACATGAGGCACATATGCATAAAAAATTTAACAGATAAATAAAAGTTCTTTATAAAAATAAAATGTATTGTGCTCTAAAATATGTTCGTTAATTTTTTTTTTTATGGTGATGTCAATAAAAACTTCATATTTTCGTAAAAATGTTTACATTTTGTTTTTGTGCAATATCCAGGGCGTTAAGCGATAGTTTCTGAAAGGACGCTCGGCGTCAAAGTCAAGATTTTCGGTTCTGAACCGAGCAAACACACTTACAGACGTAAAAAAAAATATTTCTCTTTCATTTTGATCAAGCAAAATACCACTTAAAGATAAGGAATCTCTGTTGAAACTGCTACATAAAAGCAGCTAAACTAATACTTTTTTTTAGAATATGTAAAACTTCATTGTATTTTTAAGTAAATGTCTTTTTTTTTTTTATTCAATATCTCTAACATCAATGGTAAATAACATTATTTATTAAAATTAGTATAAAAATAATAAAAAAATGTCAAAGCAGCTGAACATAGTATGAGAAAAAATCTGGTGAGGGCAACACACGACTTTCACTTACCTCCATTCTTAAAATTAGTAAGAGAATTTTCAAATACAGTAAGAGATAAAAATACGTGAAACTATTAAAGAATAAATTAAATTGAATTTATATAAAAAAATGTGGTTTGTTAAAAAATCTATTATCTAAAATTATCAGTTAGTTTTATCTTCTTTTCATCACTCTATATTAACTTTTACAAGCTCTTGTGTATTAAATAATTATTTTTTTCTAAAATATTTAGCTTTCCAATAGTATAATATAAATGTATATTACTGTTGCTATGTTCAAAATAAAAAAAAATGCATTAAAAAAATATGTTTTCAGTTTTCTCCTTTAGTTGTTTTTTAAATTTACTCAACTTACATATTTAGCTGTTATTTATCAATGCACCAAGATAATTTGGTTATTTTTATAGAATCTACCTAATTAAAGGTACTTTATGGGAAGACAATTTATAATATCGGCATTTAAGCCCTGTCAGACCATTTTAATCTGAATGAAACCTACATGATATTAAAGCTTATTAAATTTTACATATAGGGAGTTTAATCAAAATCATCAGAACCGTTTTCGAGAAAATCGAAAAAACCTGCAAAATGCATGGTGTAAGGTGCTCTTCTGGTAAGCTCATTTTGATGAAAAACGTTTTGTCACGTCTCGGGCGTATATTTGTCTTAAATATGAAATTTTAGTTTCATAGGACTTACCGCACACACACACACCTTTTTGCGAGACTTGGTTATTTGGACTCAGGGGACCCTAAAATGTGTACTTCCGTTGAAAACTGGAATTCGAAAATTATCACGATCTCAATACTTTATTTTCGTTAAAACAATATCTTCTGTATAGGAATACCCGAATCACCTTGAGGTATGAAATATATTTTTCAACCGATTTTCATACCTACCAAATATAAATAAATAATCTCATAAAAATCTGTAGGATATTTATACATTAGATATACTTCTAATGTGTAAGTTCATTAAAATTATTATTTTTATAAGCAATCATTAAATATATATAAATATATTTTAATTATATATATATATATATATATATTAATAAAAATATATATATATATATATATATATATATATATAAATAAATAAAATTAAAAGAAGATATAATAAAATAAACGATTAGCCAGGTTATAGCCTAGTAAGGGTTGACCGGGGGCGCTTAGAGTGGAGAAAATGGGCAGTTTGGTTAAGTAGGAGTCAGCAGTTAGGGGCAGCTTATATACCTTCCTCTAATGGTCGTCTTTATCTCCGCCGTCTATCTCTTATATATATATATATATATATATATATATATATATATATATATATATATATATATATAGTTGTATATTGTATATATTTCATCTATATGCGTAATTAAAATTATTGCTATGTAAACCTCATAATGCCGATCCGAAAGGAAATATATCTCCGAGAAGATAATAATATCTGCCAATACTTATTTTTTTATTATTTTATTATCCATTACCTATATAAGAAATAAATAATGAGAGGAAGGATGGCGAGAGTAAAAATACACGGTTAAGAGTCTCCTAAGTCTAAATAACCAAGTCGAGCAAAAAGTTGTGTGTGTGTGTGTGTGTGTAGGAGTGGTGTGGTAACTCTGGTGCAAAAACGAAATATCGTATGAAACTGAAATTTTGTATTTTTGACAAATATACGGTTACAGTAACATTTACATACAAATCAGTAAACCAGAAGAGGCACTTAAAACCATGCATTTTCTCAAAAATAGCTCCAAATATTTTAGTTAAATTCGCTGTATCGATGTAAAATTTAATGGGCGTTGATATGTATATTTCAGTCTGATTGAAATGGTCTGACAGGGCTTAAATTTATTTATCGTGATTATTTAAATTTATATTCATCCTGAAAATTTTCGAATTCTAGTTTTCAACAGAAATTCATATTTTAGCTTCCTCGGAGTCCAACCAAAACTAGATGATCTTCTGGTTTTAACTAGAAATATCAGCACCCGACGCACAGCTTTGAAAAGCAGACAGAACTAACTGATTGATCAAGAAAATAATACACTTATTTCCATCAAAAGTAAATTTAATTCTTTAACTATTTTTCATCTTCAAGCCTATCATAGATATCCGGTGCGCGTACCACACGAATTTTACTTACCACCTTCTTAAAATATATTCACGACGTTTTAAATATAGTTCGAGATGTAACTAAATTTTTACAGAATTAATTACTTAGAGCTTCAATAGGTGTTTTATTAAATTGTATATTATATTATTATGTACGACAATCACACATAGGTTAATGGAGGACCTTTGCAATTCCGTGTATTAGATAATATTTAATCTAAAGCCTTTAGCTTTCCAAAAGTATATTATACATCTATATCACCATTTTTGTGTTCAAAAACTGCGTGAAAAAATATTTTTGCATTTTTCTCTGTTAGTTGTTTATCAAATTCGCTCAACTTCATTTCATTCAGCCGTTATATAATAATGCTAACAACATGAAATGGTTATTTTTTTTTTTCGATTTTACAAAATTTAAAATACTTTGGTGGAAGAAAATTTTAACTACCGGCATTTAAGCCCTGTCAGACTATTTCAATCAGAATAAAACCTACATCGTATTGACGCCCATTAAACTTTACATCGGTGTAGTGAGTTCAATCAAAATCGTTAGAGCCGTTTTTGAGAAAATCGTAAAAAGGTGCTGAATGCATGGTATAAAGTAGCTTTTTCAGTTAACACATTTTGATGCATCCCTGGCGTATTGTTGTCTTAAATATGAAATTTCAGTTTTGGAAGACTTTTTGTGACTATCACCCATAACCCTAAACAAGCTAACTAGAAAGGTCTTACCAAGTACCGCTAAAGGACACATACCTGTACTTAGGACACAGTACCCACCACCTGCAAGCACTTGCTTTGTGGTGCCCATGCCGCCTCCTCATCCTCCCTACAATCCCTTGCTATATCTACCCTCGGATCCTCAAGACTTATCACTCTAGTTGTAACATTACTTGTGTCACACTCATAGAAGGAGACCTCGGAATGTACACTTGTATAGTCACCCAAACTTCTCAGCACAGTGTATTGTATTCATAATATGTATTATGTTTTCATAATAAAAGTAATATCTAAATATCTTCACTGCGTGTGATTCATTAACTATTTGAACACATTACGGGATTCCACGTACATAAATTATTACAGGTAATTATACATTTTATATATAGGTATGTGAAAGTAAATGTGGAATAATTTTCTGACCTAATCTAATTAGCGCAAACATCAATTATTTTGGAAAACAAAAGACGAAAAATAAACACTTTTGTTTCATCAAAAATTATCAATCGATAATGACTATCGAGTATTCCCTGATGTTGATATCGTTTTCCTCCAGTAACCTAAATTCATTCAGAGAAATTCGATTCCATTCACTAATTCAGTATAGGGTTAACTAATTTACATCCATTGATGAGTACGTGTGCCCGGTTCCAACACACGGTACGCCGATTAGACCTTGAATAATACAAAAGTTGATGAATGATTTTGATCATCCAGGGAGGGCAAAAGTTCAATGAAAGAATCGCTAAATTTCTTTATTTTTTTCGGAGTCACAATAAATAGTTTGTTTATTCATTTAACGTCACTTTATGCTACCATGGCTAATCGGACGATGCTACAGTGGGAATCCTAAATTTTGCCTATCCAGGTTTTATTGGGATAGGGATCTTTAACGAGTTTCTGACATCGCAGAGGCTCGGGACCACCTTTTAACGTCCCATATGAAGGACGGCGTAACTAAGGATTTTTAGTACCACCTGCGGGTTCGAACCCGTGACCTTTTGCATAGGAGGCTGTTACGCTAACCACCCGGCTACAAGTGATCCCCACACAATAAATAGTTTTATACTAGTTTTTATAAAAATTTATTAGTCATCACACAAATCATAACTCAAGTTCTTTGTGTGTGGTAAGCCGATCTCGAATAGAAAAAAAAAAAAAAAAAAAAAAAAAAAAAAAAAAAAAAAAAAAAGTGTGTATTTTTTTAATTAAAAACATCATATTTTTTTTTTTTTTAATTTTGTTTGTTAGTTTATTCATTTAACGTTACTTTATGCCAATGTGAATAATCGGACGATGAAACAGTGGGACTCCTGTATTTTTTTTCCTATCCAGGTGTAATTAAGGTACCTGATATCGTTTCCTCTGAAGGGCGGCATAAACAAGGATTTAAAACTCCTTTTAAAAAATGCAAAGGCTATCTGCCAGGTATGAACCCAAGAACTTGGGTATAGAAGAATGCTATGCTACTAAATCACAGGCGAGCCCTAATTTATTTAGTTATTTATTAATATTGTGGTCCTATATCTCTATTACTATTGTTCATTCTGAAACAGATTGTAATATTTCTCAATAAACAAATATTAATTAAAAAAAAAAAAATTATTAATAAGGAGTAACTCAAGTGCATAAAGATAGTCATGAGATCATGAAGCAAATTTTTCATTAAAATAGATACACCAAAAGAGCTACTTGATACTATGAATTTTGCAAATTTTTCAAACATTTTGCAAGATTTTCTCAACGGATAAATGTACAAATTGAATGATTTTGCTGAGCGGAAGATATTGCTGAATCTAATCTATGCTTAATGAACCTCCTCGCACACTACTTATGGCTAAATTCAGTAAGATTCTCTATGTGTACCTAGGGGTCACCTGTGGTGTAGCGGCTTGTATAACAGCTCACCACGCCCAAGATCGAGGGTTAAAATCATCAGTTATTTCGACCTTCTGAGGTGACGTAATAAATTCATCCCAACCCTGTGCAATGCCAGGTACTCGTTGTAGATCCCTGTCTAAAATAAACCTGGATAGACAAAATTTATAACTCCCACAGTAGCCTCTTTCAATTAGCTACAGCAGCATAAAGCGACGCTAAATGGATGAACTAAAAAACGAAATAAACGTAAAAAAATTAATAATGACGGAGTTTAGTTGGCTGTTGAGAAATTAAATATGCTTATTTTTATTAATAACTAATAATTTTATTTTAATTAATAAATAAATAATTTTAATCACTAAAATAAGCACTATGTTTTAAAATGAGTTTCTCTCTGATGACCGCACCTCCAACTATAGTCCACATCTAAAAAAACATTAAGTTTTACAGTATATTTCAAGACAAAAAGAACACACACATATTGATAGCCCTAACATTCTGTCGCCTCAGGAGAAAAAGAAGCTGTGACCTGGGACAGTTAGGTTTTTCATTAGAAATAGAGAGGGTCGGTGATTGGAAGGGCAAGACTGATGCGGCGCCTGATTGCCCCCTCCCCTCTTACCCTCCCGTCTCCCGATAATCCGCAAAGGCCGGATTAACCGCCACCTGCCTCTCGCGTCCAATCCCAGCGTCCATTTTTATTAACCCGTGTCTATTCTACCTCTCTCAATATATATACCAAATACCTCTTCGCTTTATTACAATAAAAAAAATTAAATATACCCACTAATATGCAATGAATTTCAAGGTTTAGTTTTCTTCGAAATATATTTTAAATTCCAAGGATCAATTTCCTTTTATAGAATGATATAAAAAATCTGGTGCGGGCAACACACGGCTTTTTACTTACTTCCGTTAAAATCAATTTAAGAATTTTTAATTACAGTTAGAGATGAAAATAAATTGTTAAACAATTATAACAATTGATTTCGATAGAAATATGTGTTTAATTAAATAATTTATGGTGTAATAGCTGACCAGACATACGATGTCTTGTCTTTACTATGTCTAAACGAATTCAGTCAAGCCGTTCATGAGTGATCCGATCACAGAGAGAAAAGAGGATTCATTTTGTCAAACTTTTTTTTTCATTTGTAACATGCTTCTATTGACTATTATAAACAAAACAAAAACAAAAATTAGCGAAATCGGTGTATATACATATACATACAGAGACTATTATTACAGTAGGAAATATTTTTAAAAAACCTAACGACCAAACTAACGTTTCAATTTTATTCTTCTATAACATCCTTCTCCTGACCGTTATAAACATTACTGTAAAAGAATAAGACAAATCGGGCAAGACGTTCACGGGTAATACGATCACCAAGGAAAAAGGGGATTCATTTTTATATATATAGATAAAATAATCAATCAAAGGTCAAATGTCTTTTTCACAAGGACGTGAATAGTTATAGATACTGCAACAGAATATTATAAAAAAATCCATGAGACTGACTTAAAAAATCTTATCAGATTAACTTAATGCAACCATCCATACAACTCATACCGACAGCTCATGAATCGACATGAACGCTTCTTTTAGTTTAGGTCATAAATGATTGTTAAAAATAGTTTTTCTAAAGATGATAAACAACATTTTATTAGTGCAGCAGAAAAAACAATCATGCCCAGAGTATCTCGTTATACGTTTTAGAGGCAATGCGGCATATTTTCTCTCCTGGCTGAAGCCAAATCCAAATCCATGTATGTGACGGTCAAAACACCTGCTCCACGTTAATCCAATCTCGATGAAGTTTTGATGGATTGCGTGTGCGTTGCTATATCAACCTTCCACCAAATACCTCCCGACCGCATCCGTACGGGGCGTTTTGTAAAACTTGGTTATTTAGGACTCAGGATAACTTAAAATGATTCTGTTACACAATATGATAAAAAAACAAAAAAAAAACAACGAAATTTAATCGAGTAGTGTGAGCTTTTCCCAACAGAAAAAAAGCACACCTTTTGTTAACCAAACCGACAAATCAATACCACTGAAAAAGTATATACGGCATCTTATATAACGTACAAATTATACATGGATAAAAGACTAATATCGATCATACAGAATAAATAAATATGTTTACATGTATAGTAACATGATGAAATAAACCTCTGTCCCACGTTATGCAAAATAGTTATCTACTACAATCAGTTAATTCTATCCGCTATTAATTAATCACATTCCATTACATTTTACGACAAACATACGAGGCATGTTTTTTTAAGTAAGTACCGTTTCGAAATTAAAAAAAGACGTACAAAGTTATCGCAATAATTTTATTTTTACATGAAATCATGTACCTTAATCTAATTTTCTACATAATTTCCATGACTTTTCTTCATTGTATACGTTGTTTACTGAGTGTTTAAGATGCCTCCGACAATCGTGAGTCCCACTGATTGTGAAGTACGGGCTGTTATACGATTTCTTAGTGCTAAAGGCGTAAAACCGATCGATATTCATCGTGAAATCGTTGAAGTTTACGGACAAAACATTATGAGTGATAGAATGGTAAGGAAACGGATGAGAGCATTTAAAGTTGGCCGCACAAATGTGCATGATGAAGAAAGGAGTGGTCGTCCGTATTGCTAGTGGTGTTTCTGCCTCGTAATGAGACAATCAATGCAGCGTCTTATTGTGAGACATTGAAAAATCTGCGTCGTTCAATCCAGAACAAAAGACGTGGCAAGTTGAGTAAAGGTATCGTTTTGCTGCATGACAATACCCGCCCACATGTGACCACCAAAGATACCAAAGATACCAAAGATCCATCAAATCATTTAAATGGGAAACTCTAGATCATCCTCCATACAGCCCTGATCTGGCGCCCAGCGACTACCATTTGTTCCTGCACTTGAAGAAACACTTGGGCGGTCGGCGTCTTCAAGACGATAACGCAGTCAAAACATTTGTGAATCAGTGGTTAACAAGTCAGGCGGCAGAATTTTTCGAGGAGGGTATTCAAAAACTGGTGCCGCGTTATGACAAATGCCTCAAAATTCATGGAAATTATGTAGAAAAGTAGATTAAGGTACAGGCTTTTATATAAAAATTATTGCGATATCTTTGCACGTCTTTTTTTTATTCCAAAACGGTACTTAAAAAATATACCTCGTAATATTTTTCCTAAAATGTTTAGCTTTTAAAATTATATTACACATCTAAATTGCTGTTCTTATCTGTAAAAAAAAAAAAATGTTAAAAAATATATTACTCTTTTCTTCATTAGTTGCATATTGAATTCGTCCAACTTATATATTTACCCGTTATTATTTAATACAAGAAATTACTTAATAAGGCTAATTTTTTTTTACTCTACAAAATTAAAGGTACTTTAGAGGGAAAAGAAATTTAAATATCGGCATTTAAGCCCTGTCAAAAAAAATAAAACCTTCATCACCCTAAAGCCAATTAAATTTTACATCGATATAGCGAGTTTTATCAAAATCGATAGATCCGTTTTGGAGAAAATCGTAAAAACATGCAAAGTGCATATATAAAGTGGCACTTCTGGTCGGCTGATCTTCACGAAATAGTTGCTATAACATCTTCGGCTCACAGTTATATTAAATATGAAATTTCAGTCTCGTACGGCTTTTCTTTTCCGTGATATGCTAGCGCACACACGCTCACAGACCTTTTTGCTCGACTTAGTTATTTACTCTAAGGGGACCTTTAAACGTGTGCGATTCCCGATTGCAATGCTTCAAAAAAAAAAAAAAAAGCTCCGTAAAAAAAAATCTTCAAAATCGATATATATATAGACCAACGACTCTAGGCTATCCCTAGCCCTAAGGTAGAGGAGACTAGGAATCGAGTTTGATATAATCGATAGCCTTGGATGTTAATATTATCGAAAGGAAGATTAATGATCCCCCCCCCTGAGTATTAAATATGACGGCCCGTCAGCCATCCAAGGCCTTCTAGATTACCTTATTAATATTGTGCCTACCATCTCCTCCATTAATGTTTATCAAAGGGAGAGCTCCTATTACATTTCCGTCTTTTTTTCTTTCTTAAAAAAAAAAAAAAAAAATGAGACAGGCTAAAAAGAATTTAGTAAAAGAAGGGGCACTCAAGAACGAAATTTCACCACTGATATAATTAAATTATAATTATATCATCGAAGTCTATAGTAGCCTCAAGGATTAACCATAAAGAAAATATTTATAGGTACGAATATAAATAAATACCTGGTGCGGGCAACACACGACTTTTAATTACGTCCGTTGTTGAATTCCATCAAATAAATTGCGAATGCAGTTGGAGAAGAGTATGAGTGAAACTAATAAAGAGTTAATTAAATTGAATTTGCATAGAAACATGTGTTTTATTAAAAAATCTATTAATGTTATAATCTAAAACAATTAGTTAGTTTATCGGTTTTTCATCACTCTTTATTATAACTTTCACAAGCTCGAATATAAGATAATATTTTTCCTCAAATCTTTCTCTTTACAACGGTTTATTATGAATGTATATTACTATTCTTATGTTCGAAAACAAAAGCATTGCAATAAAAAAATTTGTTTGTAGTTTTCTTCTTTAGTTAGGTCGTTACACCCGTTTTTGAGAAAATCGAATAAAGATGTAAAATGCATGGTATATATTGACTCTTCTTGTTTGCTTATTTTCATGAAAAAGTTTTTGAAACACCTCGGGCGTATAAATGTCTTAAATACGAAATTTCAGTTTCATACGAATTTTCGTGTTCGCGCCAGACTTACCACACACACACAGGCCTTTTTGCGTTGCGGGACTTGGTTATCTTGGCTCAAGGGATCCGATGAAAACTCAAATTTGAAAATTTTCTCCATCACAATTCTATTCCCCACTATACATTTCCTTTATACTTAAGTGAAAGTAATATGAAATACAATTAAGAGAATCTAATATATAAAGTATTTGTAGTCGCACGTGTAGACCTCAAAAACAAAAAACCTTACGAAACTAAAATTCCTTCCATTTTCCTTATATAGTAAACAGTTGTAGCCTAAAATGCAACTTTTCAACGAAATCGACGAATCCTAAGACACTTTATACCAAACATCTAATAATTTTTCACAAACGACTCTAATGATTTTGATTTACTGTAAATTCAATTACGTTAATTCAATCATCATGCAGGTTTCATTCTGTTCGCAATATGGGGTTTGAATGACAATATTAAATGTTTTCATCCCTAAAGTACCTTTGATCAAGCAGATTCGAAAAATAAAATAACCATTTCATATTGATAGCGTTCTGGTGCGGGCAACACACAACTTTCACTTACCTTCATTTTTAAAATCAATGAAAGAATTTTCAAATACAGTTAGAGATAAAAATACGTGAAACTATTAAAGAATTAATTAAATTGAATTTATATGGAAACATGTGTTTTATTAAAACATATATTTTATTATTATCTATAATAATCAGTTTTATCTGTTTTTTTTCACTCTCTATTAACTTTTACAAGTTTGTGCATTAGATAATATGTATTCTAAAATCTTAAGCTTTCCAACGGTATATTATACGTGCATGTTACTGTTGCTATGTTCAAAATAAAAAAAATTGTATTAAAAAATATTTTTTAGTTTTCTCCTTTAGTTAGATATCGAATTGGTCCAAATTATATATTTATGTGTTTTTCATCGGTGGTAACAAGATATTTATTTATTTTTATAAAATCTACGAAATGAAAGGTACTTTAGAGAAAGAAAATTTAAAATATCGGCATTTAAGCCCAGTCAGACTACTTTAATCAGAATGAAACCTACATGATATTAAATACCATTGAATTTTACATCGATATAGCGAGTTTAATCAAAATTGTTGGAGCTGTTTTCGAAAAAATTGTAAATAGGTGCAAAATGCATGGTATAAAGTGGCTCTTCTGGTTAGCTGATTTTGATGAAAAAGGTTTTGTAGCGCCTCGGGCGTGTATTTGTCTTAAATATGAAATTTTAGCTTCATAGGAGTTACCGTTTCCGCCCGGGTGTTACCACACACAGACCTTTTTGCGGGACTTTGGTTATTTGGACTCAAGGGAACCTAAAATATGTATTTCCGTTGAAAACTGGAATTCGAAAATTTTCACGATCGCAATACTTTCCCTTACTTTATATAGTAAGTGAAATTAAAAGTTCTGGAAAATATATTATGGAAGTGACAAATATATTATAAACCTCAGTGATTAGTGTAATGTTTTATATTAATAAATTTACAACATGAAACTTTTTTTCAACTCTTACCTTATTTAATAGTTCTTAAATTGATTTTAACAGAGTTGGGTGAAAGTCGTGTATTTTGATTAGGAAATTATTTATATTATATAAATATATATATAAATAAAATTGATAGACAAACATTTCGGAGAATCATGTTTCCATCAAATCAGTAAAAATATCCCAAAAAGAGAGAGAACATAAAAAATGAAAAAAAAATGGAGGAATTATTAGCTTTCGAAGAATTGCAATAAAGTGTAATTAATAAAGTTTTGCTTAGGAAAAAAAAAAAAAAGTTGTGGTAATGAGTACACAGCTTCCCCTCAGTCAATGCTAAGGAGTAATTTTAGACTTGAGAAAAGTTTGACTCAACCTCAGAAGGAATGAAGAATAAAAAAAAAAATTAAACAGCACAGATAAAAAAAATTTTTAGATTTTTTTTTCCTCTGACAAGTGCTTAAGCAAGTAGCTGACGTAAAGAGAAAATTGGCGTTAGGTTGTGAGAAGGGGGTAACAACTTTTCTTTTAATTAAAAAAGTATCTCGAAGGTTTATCATTAAAGGTGCACTTTATTATACCTTATTACCTTCAGGGGCTTCTATTAAGGGCTCTTTTATTGAGCTATTAAATTTATTGTTACTTAATTAAGCGCATTAAGTAGGCTCTTCTACAAAACCTCGCTACCTAAGCATCCAGCTGGCCTTTTTAATGACACGCTTCGAGATGAGTCAAGGTTTTATTTTTTTTTTTTTAATATATTTTTTTATATTACAATAAATAAAAAAAAATCTTGCGAATCTCAGACCGAGTTGTAATAAATATTAAATAAGCCAAATCAGATTTTAGCATGAACAGTTCCGAGTAAGGCATGCTCAGCAAAAACGACCCCTATGAAAAATAAAATAAAGCAATACTTTGAACGAAATCGAATAATTATCATTATTATTATTTTATTTTATTTTTTTTTTCCAGGCGACCAGGGTCATGTTCGCCTTTACACCGTTAGACACAGGTTACATGATTATAAGGATTATTATTATTATTGATTATTATTTATTTAAATTATCAAAATTTGTATCTATATAATTTATAGTATGGAAATATATAACAACTGAGACAATTTTCAAAACCAAATTTTGCAAGCATCCAATCCTTGCAATCCAAAATCCTTCGACAAATCCTAGACGCTCCGTACTTTGCTACCAACAAACTCATCCATAGAGACCTGAATATCCCACTCGTTGCAGAAATTGCCCAGAAAAGATACTCCTCCTTTCATTCTAAATTACCCGCCCATACAAACCCGCTTGTCCGTATCCTCTCATCGGCATCTATTCCCGGTAATCCTCCGAGGCGTATGAAAAGCCGGTGGCCTCGGGACCTGCTTACTAAATAAACTCTGAATGCTACCACAGATTCTTCTCAAGACCTTTCCAAGCCAATGTTCTGTAAATAGCTCATTTACTTGTTGTACTGTGTACAGTTGTAAATATCAATAAAAGAATAAAAAAAAAAAAAAAAAATTTTTGCAAGCTGAGTCGAGCAACAATGTGTTGCGTGAAGAACGAAAATAAAAACAATAATGAAAATAAAGTCGAAGATGCAGATGTGGCACTTTTTACTAGTTATTTTACTCTTTTATACAATTTGTAAATAACGGCTCATACAATTCGAATGAAACTTGCTTACATAATGTAAAATTTATAATTAACTTCTTTTATGTTTGTTGGTTTGTTCATTTTATTTAACGTCACTTTATGCTACTATAGGTAATCGGACGAGGCTACGGTGGGACTCCTAAATTTTGTCTATCCAAATTTTATTAGAATAGGGATCTTTAACGAGTACCTGACATCGCACAGGCTCCGGACCACCTTTTAACGTCCCCTTCAAAGCGAAGGACGGCATAACTAAGGATTTTTTATTCCCATTAAAAAATCGTAGGGCCACCAGCAGGTTTGAACCCGAACTTTGGCAAAGAAAAATGTTATGCTAGCCACTACACTATAGGTGATCCAGACTTATTTTCTTTAAACTATTAAATAAACAACTTTTCCTGTTTTTTAGATCTTTAATAACAATCGAGTTTTGCGGAAGTACATGTCTTATAAGTTCTGACTAGACCATATAGCTAATTTTTTTTCTTTATATTTATCGTGGTGTCTTGATTTTGAAAAACTTTTCGTTTTTTCTATATATTCAACAATAACATAGTTGGAGATTTATATTTTATGCTATATCTATCAAATTAATATAATGATTTTTTTTTTAATTATACACAGTTTAATGATCCTTAAACTCCATACACAATATTTATTATTTTAAAAATAAAAAAATAGTTCTACAATTAAAACATTTTTAATCACACACCATTTTAAAACTAATCGGCTGATATTAACGTCCATGTGTTGAGACCATCGTTGGATGCTCTTATAATTTTGTGCTGAATTTCGAAAAATGTCAGTTTTTTTTTTTGTTTTTTTTAAAACAAATCCGCATATCGGCGGATCTCTGGTTAAATTCATAATTCGGACCTCAAATTTTAATGGACAGTAAAAAAAGTGCTTTTAGAGAATTACAATAAATCAGTGGAAATCTAAGGATTTTACTCGTTTTTAAATATCTCATTAAGAGCATAAGCTATACTATAATGTGCTTTTAGAGGGTATTTCTAATTTTGTACTATATAAAAATTTTAAAATTTATTTTTAGAAGAAGTGTATGCGAAAGAAATAATTATATTTTACTGAGCATTTCCAATTCAAGTGACCTGTGTTTCATCAGAAGCGGTAGAGATACAGGGTTAAGTCAAAGAGAGAACATTACGTTTTTGTATTTTTTTTTTTTGAGTAATTATAAAAAGGAATTACTGAAAAAAAATCAAAAGAAATAAATTACGAATAGAAGAGTATTATGGTAGAGAATCCTGCGACAAAGGACTAAGGACATGCCCCGGCTAGCCGACCAACAATGCCCTTATCAGCACAGGATTCTACTTTTTTTTTTTCCCCTCCTTGCTTTCCCTTACATAATTTATTGTCACTTTTAGACATAAAGAGTATCTATTACCTAACAAATGTATTCTGTTTTTCTCGACCAAGCCCCTTACATTACATAAGGGCTGAAAAAATACAAAGGAAATGCGGCTAATAATTCAATCCATCCTCTTCACCACGCCCGCCCGAGTCGTGATAATTCCTCTTATAAAAGGCCTGTATCATCCAAAAATAAAGCGCGATTGTTATTTTGAATAATAATTATAGATTATTTATTTATTTCGTGACAAGCAGCTTCAGAAAGAAATTACGAGAAAAAAAATTTAGTGCGGGCAACACACGACTTTCACTTACCTCCATTTTTAAAATCAATGAAAGGATTTTCTAATACAGCTAGAGATAAAAAAACGTGAAACCATTAAAGAAATAATTAAATTGAATTTATGTAGAAACATATGTTTTATTAAAAAATCTATTATATTATTATCTAAAATAATATGTTTAATCGGCATTTCATCACTCTTTATTAACTTTTACAAGTTTGTATTAAGGTTGTTTATTATTCTAAAAGCTTTAGCTTTCCACCGTATATTATACGTGTATATTTTTTCAGTTTTCTCAGTTAGTTAGATATTGAATTCGTTCAACATATATATTTATGTGTTTTTCATCGGTGGTAACAAGAAAATATATTTATTTTTACAAAATCTACAAAATTAAAGGATTTTCAAATACAGTTAGAGATAAAAATATGTGAAACTATAAAGGAATTATTTAAATTGAATTTATATAGAAACATTTGTTTTATTAAAAAATCTATTATATTATTATCTAAAATAATCAGTTAGTTTTATGTTCATTTTATCACTCTCTATAAACCTTTAAAAGCTTGTGTATGAGATAATATTTTTTCTAAAATCTTTAGCTTTCCAACGGTATATCATACATGTATATTACAGTTGCTATGTTAAAAAAAAAAAAAAGAATTGCATTATTCAGTTTTCTCAGTTAGTCAGATATTGAATTCGTTCAACTTATATATTTATGTGTCTTTCATCGGTGGTAACAAGATAATATATTTATTTTTACAAAATCTACAAAATTAAAGGTACTTTATAGGAAAAAAATGTAAAATATCGGCATTTGAGCCCTGTCAGACCATTTTAATCAGAATGAAACCTACACGATGTTAAAGCATATTAAATTTTACATTGCTATAGCGAGCTTAATCAAAATCGTCAGAACCGTTTTCGAGAAAATCGAAAAATGGTGCAAAATGCAAGGTATAAAGTGGCTCTTCTGGTAAGCTCATTTTGATGAAAAAGGTTTTGTAACGTCTCGGGCGCATATTTGTCTTGAATATGAAATTTCAGTTTCACAGGATTTACCGTTTCCGCCAGGTCTTTTGGACTCAGGGGACTCTAAAACGTGTATTTCCGTTGAAAACTGGAATTCGAAAATTTTCACGATCGCAATACTTTCCCTTACTATATATATTAAGTGAAAGTAAAAAAGGTTTTAGGTTAATTTATATAAAAATTTCATTTCAGTTTCATAGGAAACATATGATTTAAATAAAATAATAAATAAAAGAATATTAAATCGTCACATTGAATCATCAGTAATAAGCTTAAGCCCTATGGGTCATTTTACATTACGTTTTACGACTTTTTAGTAAGAATAATATTTTTTCTAAAATCCGACGGTATATCATACATCGATGCTACTGTTCATATGTTCAAAAAAAAAAAAAAAAAATTACATTGAAAAAAATATCTTCACCCAATCTTTCTTTACTTGGTTATCAAATTAGTTCAGCTTTTATATTTTGCCAATTTTTAACAATCATGATGAAATATATTTTTTTTTTTTTTAACTACAACATTAAAGGTACTTTAGATGAAGAAAATTTAAAATATCAACTTTAAGCCCTGTCAGACTATTTTAATATGCATTAAACCAACACAAAATTTTACATCGAAAAAGTCAAACTCAGCTCTCTTTTTTGATTTTCAATTTCAAAATCGTTAAGAGCCATTTTTGAGGAAATTCGATTTCTATGAAAAAAAAAATGCTGTAACATCTCTAGCGCATAGTAGCAAATATCGTGTGACTTTTCACTTTTCAGCTGGACCTGTCACGCCACAACGCAGATATTTTTGCAGGACTGTGTCTTTAGGACTCACGGGATCCTAAAACGTGTATTTCAGGTGAAGAAAACTCGAATTCAAAAATTTTCACTATCGCAATACTTTCCTTTACTATATATTTCATATATGGGCAGGTGAGAGTTACAATAAACAAAAATTCTAAATGTGAATCTCAAGACATAAAGATAGGAAGAGGATAAATACATTTAATATGACGAATGGAAGAAGCGTTTCCTCAAGATCGTGAATCAATCAACATCTCGAGAGTAAAGTGCACTTCCTCGAGAACATTGGCAACCCTTTCTCGAAGCATTAGGACGTTCCGGGAGGGAATTAGCATCAAATTGTCTGGAGCGAGGGGGAGGTTAGAGCTTTGTCATGTAAACTAAAACCGAGGAATATAAGGAGTGGAAGATGGTGGGGTGGGTGGCATCCCAACTCCCCGGTCAGGCCTAACTCTGCCTCCAATGGCTTCTAGCTTATTATCGATAACTGCCACATTAGTCAGGTAAGCGTTTAATGTCAGAAACCCACAAAAATAACGTGATTCAAAAAATATTTTAAAAAATCTGGTGCTCGCAAAACACAAATTTCACTTAGCTCCATTATTGATATAAATTGAAGAATTTTTAAACAAATTTATAAACGAAAATTAATTGTTAAAGAATTATTTAAATTGGATTTTATTTTTACCAACTGAACCAACATCATAGTTTTATCGGCTTTTTATTACTCCTTACTAACCTTTATAATTTCGTGTATCAGATAATTTTTTTTTTTTTAATGTTTAGCTATCCAATGGTATATTAAACATCTATATTACTATTATTGTGTTCAAAAACACAAAAATTGGATAAAAAATAAGTTTACGATATCGTTAGAACCGTTTTATGTAAAAATATGTTTATTCAATATGTGTATTCGTAAATATGTGCATATAAATATACGTATATAAATATGTATGTAAAAATTTATATAAATATGTATAAAAAAATATATAAATATGCGTAAATAATATAAAAATATGTGTATTCGTTAGAACCGTTATATGTAAAAATATGTTTAGATATCGTTAGAACCGTTTTATTACAACAATCAGTTAGTTTTATCGGCTTTTCATCACTCTCCATTAACCTTTACAATGCCGTTTATCGGTTAATTTTTTTTTTCTATAATGTTTAGCTATCCAACGGTATATTATACATCTATATTACAATTCTTGAGTTCGAAAACACAAAAATTGGATAAAAAATATGTTTAGAATATCATTAGAACCGTTTTATGTAAAAATATGTTTATTCAATATGTGTATTCGTAAATATGAGATATATATGTGTATATAAATATGCGTAAATAATATAAAAATATGTGTATTCGTTAGAACCGTTATATGTAAAAATATGTTTAGATATCGTTAGAACCGTTTTATTACAACAATCAGTTCTATCGGCTCTTCATTACTCTCCATTAACCTTTACAATTCCGTGTATCAGATAATATTTTTTCTAAAATCTTTAGCTATCCAACGGTATATTATACATTTATATTACTATTCTTGTGTTCAAAAACACAAGAATTGCTTAAAAAAATATGTTTACTCTTTTCAACTATAGTTGGATATGGAATACGTTCAAATAATATATTTAACTAATTATTTATAAAACCTAACAAGGTGATATGGATATATTTTTTTTTAAATATACGAAATTAAAGGAACTTTAGAGGAAGAAAATTTAAAATATCAGCACGTAAGCTCTGTTTGGCGATTTTAATCTGCATGAAACCTACATGATATTAAAGAACATAAAACTTTACATAGATAAAGTGAGTTAATTCAAAATCGTCAAAGCCGTTATAAAGTGGCTCTTCAGGATCGCTTGTTTTGATGGGAATATTTGCTGTAACATATCTAGCCTTTAGTAGTCGTAAAACTGAAATTTCAGATTCATACAACTTTTCGTTACTGCACTAGACTAGATGATGCAGAATCTGCGTACTCTTAAACTTATTTCCGTTTAAATATACTTATAAATTTATAATTTGAAATTGTTTACGATTGCAATACTTTACCCAACCATATATTTCATATTTAGATAATTAAATGAAAAAAAAATCGTAGTTAAGATTGAGTTGTAAAAAGCCTGTATTTGGAACATCTCGATTTATTTTAGCAAATTTTTTATAATTTATTCGTTAATGGTGACAGAGAAGAGAGATAAAATATATTTTAACGAGAGCGAAATCTGGCAGAGGAAAAAAAAAATGATCGAAAATAAATTAGTGAGACGCAGTCCGACATTTAATGAGAAAGTGAGATCCTCGTTTAATAATAAAAAAAAAAAAAAATCCCATAATGCCTCTCTCCCCTTCCCCCCTCCCTCAAATATAAAAAATTATCATTACTCGCTCGATTTATTTTTCCGATAATTTATTTTAAATATATTTATTTCTTACCTTTGTAGACCTAAATTAAATTAAATTATAAGTACTCATTTAAATTAAAATCAAATTTTCAACCATCTGGAAGCAAAATCATTTTAATTAAATTTTAAATCACTTTCATCATTAACGATAATTCTAACTTTAGACTAATAAGTTGTAACTTTATTCTGTTAAATATACAATAGCAATCCAATAGAAGTAGGCATACCCAAAATTACTCAATATATTTTAGCTGTAACGTAATCGTTGTGTATAGTCACGTTTGCAACATAAATGTGATTGATATACATTGATCCAACGAATGGGAATATTTTCACTTGAAAAAAACTTTGATAAATTTAATTGTTAAAAATATAATATTTATATTTTTTGAAAATTTATACGTCTTATAATAATGGAGTCGACCATTTTGACTATGTGGTAAAGAAGTTGGTTAAAGGTGCAGCCACCAAGGAAACACATCAGCTAAAGAATAAATAAAATAAGTGTGTTTTATCATCGCATCATATGCGTTTTATAGTTACTACTCATAAACGCATTTATGCAAATTTAAATAAAGACCAAAATAAAATATTCGCGAGCAAAGCCGCGGTTACAGCTAATAAGTAATATAGATATATACATTTAGTTAGGGGCATCTTTCTTTTTATTACCTAAAATTGTTTTTGAATCGAGCTTTGGGGCTCTACGAAACCATCTAATTCCTCCCGCATCCAGTCCTTACAATCCAAAATCCTTCGCAAAATCCTGAATGCCCCTTATTTTGTCACAAATCAACTCCTCCATAATGACCTAAACATCCCATTTGTTGCAGACATAGCCCGCGATAGATACTCCTCTTTCTTTTCTAAACTCCCTGCCCATACAAATCCACTTGTCCGTAACTTATCTTCCTCAGATATCCCTGATAACCCTCCAAGACGACTGAAAAGAAGGTGGCCTCGGGACCTACTGTCTTAAAATAGTTAGTAAAGTGCTACCACTGGGCAGTTCTTTCTCAAGACATTTTCATGACTTTTTATTTTCATACTACACATTTACTTATTGTATTCTTTAATACTACTGCAAATATATGAGAATGAAGGATATAGCCATGCTCCAAGAGTCGACCTATAGCCCGTGGTACAGTAAGGTCTTTGCTGACACCGTCCTTCCACAAAATTATCTAATGTTAGGATGCAATATCGCGTATGTTAGAACTTTAGCCCAGATCAGACTGTCGAGAAAATACGCCAACTCCTTTAGTGTCGGCCCACAGAAGTATAGTCTGGACCCAGAGAAGCCGTGTCCAGTTTGTGATGGAGACGCATTGGAAGATTGTTTCCATTTTCTTGCTCGATGTTCCGCATACCATGACAATAGAACTCGTTATATTCCCGTATTAAATGAAGTGAGTATTGATGGCTTTTACGAAATTTTTGCGGGACCACACGTAATGGACCTGAAATCAGTATTTATTTTTGTCAAAGAGAATCTTAAAGTAAGATTTCAACATCTTTCTCAGAATTTTAATCATTCTTAAGGGTTTCGGGACTTGTTAGTAATTTGCGGGGAATTAGTATTCGCTTTAATACTAATATTTTTGCATTATTTGTTGATATGCTTATATTAAATTTATGATATTTATGTATATACTGGATGAAATTAATCATAAAGATAGCAGTACCTTTATGCTTACTGCTGTATATGTTTTTTGTTGTTTTTGTTTTAAATATTTATTCGAATTGTAATTATATTATTGTATATTTGCTGGTGATAAATTTATCGATTGTGCTTTGCCAGCTAGCTCTATTTGTATAGGGATTGCCCTAAAGACAAATAAATAAAATTATTATTATTATTAGTACAGTTGTAAATTACTATAAATAAAAAAATAAAAATTGTTTTTAGGATGTATTCTGAAACGACAAGAAACTGACCGATGTTTTCGACTACTTCAACATTTACTGGACAAACGTTCCAACCTTCCAGTTAATTACAAAAGACTTATCTCGTATCCAATCCTTACAATCCAAAATCCTTCATAAAATCCTTAACGCTCTTTACTTTATCACGAATAAGCTCATCCATAAAGACCTTAGAATCCCATATATTACTGAATTAGCCCAAACCAGACATCAATCATTCCATGAAGAAGTCCATTTCCACTCTAATCCACTAGTTTCTACCTATCACCCTATTCAATTCATGATAATCCTCCGAGAAGTCTGAAAAGAAGATGGCCCCGAGACCTAATAGTTTAAAATATTTTAGATTGGTGCCAAAGGGTGGCGTCTCTTCATGTCAGTTTACTATGTCCATCACATTTACTTGTTGTATATAATAATACAGTTGTAAATATCAATAAATATGTTTAAATAAAAAAGGATTTATTCAGTATGTTGTGCATTCATAGCAAATCAGATGCCGATATAACATCGGGTTTCTCTTACTCTGTTATTATTAATTTATTTTTATACAAATTCCGATCAATGGATTGCTTTTCTCGGATGATTAAGTTACAGATCGATTAAGAAAATTCTCACTTGAAATAACAATATTTCGATTTTTTTCTTATTAGCAATCGAATCATTTTTAAAATACTGAATTTGAAGACAGATTCTTTATATTTTTATCTGTCTAGTAAGCACAAAAAGAGGTCATAACGATAAAATATAATAAGCCTTTTTTTTATTTCCTTTTTTTTTACGATAGCTCATCATAATTCATTTGATACATTTCTAATATAGCATAAAGTTTTCCCTAAAAGTAATAAAAAAAGACTAAGCTCACTGGAAAGTAAAGAAGGGACGAACACATGTTGGGGAGTGCACCAGCTGGCAAATACTGCCATTTTTATCTTTTGCTTCCAGAGCGAAATTATCTTTTATTTTTTATAGTAATAGTAGTTGAGGCCAAGGATATCTCTGTTATTAAATCCACTTTTTCATTTTTTAGAAGGTTTATGTATTATGAGAATTTTATTCAGAGAAGTAAAACACCAAGAAAAAAAATTTAGTTTCATTAAGCTAAGACAATTAGATGTGATTTCTTTCAAGTTAGAGAGAAATAGTGGTTAAAAAAAATATAGATCATTTCCAAACAGTCATGGACGCCTTACAATTTTTACTTTCACTTACATTCATATATAGTAAGAGAAAGTATTGCGATCGTTAAAATTTTCGAATTCCAGTTTTAAACGAAAATATCCGTTCAAGGGTCATCTGAGTCTAAATGACCAAGTATTCCAAAAAAAAAAAAAAAAAAAAAAAAAAAAAAAGTCTAAAATGAAAAGTAGTGAGAAACTGATATTTCATATTTAAGACAAACTATACACCCCCGAGATGTCACAGCAACTTTTTTTTATAAAAAAGAACCACTTTACACTATTATGATTTCCTCAAAAAGGACACTCGCAATATCGATGTAAAATTTATAAGTTTTAATGTAATATAAGTTTTATTCTGATTGAAATAGTCCGACAGCGTTTAAATATCGATATATGAATTTTCTTTCTCTAAAAAACCTTTATTTTTGTAGATTAAAAATAATTAATTGCAACTTATTTAAATAAAGTTGACTAGATATAAATATTGAACGAATTTGAAGTCCAAATAAAGGAGGAATGAGGCAAACAAATTTTATCATTTTTAGTTTTTTGAACACAAGAAAAGTAACATATATGTAGGATATACCGTTGGAATGCAAAATATTTTAGAAAAAAAATTATCTAAGTTTATTCAATAGCCCTTAAATTGATTTTATTCTCTCACAAGACTGAAACGACAAGAAATTGCTGGGATATATCGATTATTACAACACATACTAGACAAACGTTCAAAACTTCCAGTATATTACAACAGACACATTTACATCACTATTATCAGACCTATTTGGACATATGGAATCGAGCTTTGGAGCTCTACGAAACCATCTAATCTCCTTATTTCGTCACAAATCAACTCCTTCATAATGACCTTAACATCCCATTTGTTGCACGCATAGCCCGTGATAGATACTCCTCTTATCATTCTAAACTCCCCTGCCCACACAAAAACACTTGTCCGAAATCTATCTTCCTAAGATAACCCTCCGAGGCGACTGTAAAGAAGGTGGCATCGGGACCTACTGTTTTAAAATAGTCAGTTGAATGCTACCACTGGGTAGATATTTTTCAAGACATTTTCATGACTTTTTATTCGTATTCTACATATTCACTTGTGTTCTTTAATACAGTTGTAAATTACTATAAATAAAAAAATTGATTTTAGCAGCCGAGGTAAATAAAAGTCGAGTGTTGCCGGAACCAGATTTTTTAATATTATTTCCAGAAATTTAATTGTAAAATAGATATAATTTTCTACAAAGCATTTTGATTTCAAGCAAAGTGCTAACTTTAAGTCTGAAATGCACGCATAAGATTTAAATTAACCAAAACACCGAAATTAAATTGTACCACTCCCTTCCATTTTTAGGAATAATCATGAATATATGTTTTACACTGTTAAACCACACATTTCGAAATAACATTGTATTAAAAGATAAGCAGACAAAGGATGGAAACTACGAGAGGAGCAAAAAAAAAAAAAATTGAAACAAAAACCGGAAAAGCTTATCTCCTGCTTCCAGGCCAAGTGGCATTTGCTTCGGACCAAGGCTTAATAAACCCCGACCGTCACTATCAATATTTAAATGAGTTTCCCTTGCCTTGGAAAAGTAGCCGGGAGGAAGGAGGCTTTGTCATAATTGCTATTTTCCATTGTTTTAAATATCTCATTCCATTCCTCATCAATGGATTTGTCCCCTTTTGTTCCAGTTCCGATAAACCACGGGTTAGTACTTTCCGTTTATCGCTTGGATTGACACCGCATTCAGACACCATTTCCCTGAAACGCAAAGGGAAAAAACAACGCACGGAATCCCGGGTATCGGTTTTAGGAAACACCCAAAGGATGTCACAATGACATAGGGAAAATTCTCTAAATAAGATTTTTTTTTCTTCGATGTATCTAATGAATCGGAGTTTTCTGGTTGAATTATATTGAAAGACTTTGAGTTGAATGTCATAATGAGTATTATTTTTAACGAATAGAAACTTTTTCCTTATAATTTTTTTGTTTATACAGAAAAACTGGCTGTAACCCGCAGCTTTGCCCACGAATTTCATTTTAGATGGATTTATTTAAGTGAATATAAATTATTATCATAATTCATTATATTTTATTATAAACTATCTGTTGCCCGCGACTTCGCCTGCGTCAAATTTCTGTTATTATGATCGCGATTATGCAGTTTTTAAAAGAATATATTTTAAAGTATTCTGCTTAAATGATATTTTTATTTTCTTGTGGCAGGAGAACATATCAATTTTCTCAGCAACCCGATCTTGACAATGCGACATAATTGGCCGTGTGGAAAGGAGTCTAAACGTATATCCTACGTGTTTAAATGTTTGCCCATGTGATTTATTAATCGCTACAACAAAAGATAACCTAACGGAAAATTTAATTATTTTAAAATTAAAAGGTCGGTCATTTGGAATCATTGGGATGAAAGGTTAATTTCCCCCGTTTTTTCCACAATTCCACTGATTCTTCACTCTTATCGGTCGCACCGTGATGTTATATAGACTATGGCCTTCCTCGATAAATAGGACTAACCAAAAAAAAAAACGAATTTTTTAATTCGAGCCAGTAGTTTCTGAGATTAGCGCGTTCTAACAAACAAACTCTTCAGCTTTATAATATTATTATTTATTACTCTGTCTCTCACTCTCTCTCTCTCTCTCTCTCTCTATATATATATATATATACATATATATATATATATATATATATATATAAATATATATATATAATTATGATAAAATGTAATGGGATTTTGGTTTCCGCTAACTCCTCCTAAACCACAAGACTGATTTTGATACGGTTTACACCATCATCTAGGGTATTATTTCCTGAAGATTTTTAAGTAAAATATATTTTACATTTCAGCCTTTATTTAAACGGTAAAAATTAATTTTCTGTAACCAAGTCATTAAAACATTGTAATATAAGCAGAAATATATGAAATATATTGAATATAGGCAGTGAGATAAAAGTATTATACCGTTGAAAAGCGCAAGATTTTAGAAAAGTAAATATCCAAATAAAATAATTGAAAACTGGAAGATATTTTTAATGAATTGTTCAGTATGGGCCTTTCAACGTTATATACTAATGATGAAATGGTTTTGCATAATAGAAAATTGAAATTAAAGAAATCCTGTACAAATACAACTAACAAATGCTTAAATATGTAAATAAACATTGTCTTACTTTCTATATATAAATGAAAAATGTGTTGTATTTTATGTTTTTTAAATTTAGGTTGTTGGCCATTCTTAGTTGAGGACTTCCTCCCCTTTTATTCTCCAACTCAATTCTCACCCTTCCGAGAAGAAAGCACTTTTTTTTTTTTTTTAAGGACTTTTAGTTTCGAAAAAAAGTTTTTCCAGTCCCTAGTTCATGCATTATTTATGAGACATAATCCGTGGTTTATACAAAGACAATGAGTTCATCATGAGACCTTTTCTAAAGAATCTTTTTTTCTTTTTTTTTTCGATTTTTTTTCTCTTCTTAAAATTGAATAGAAAATGTATATATTTAGATAGCCTCAAAAAGAGAACTGTCTACAATTATTATGAAGTTTATGTTAATATTTTTAAAAAATAAAAGATCTAGACAAGAATTTCAATAACATAGGTTGTTAAAATTAATTTAAGAAATATTAAAAAAAGGTGGAGCTGAAAAAAATTAGAGGAAATATATGTCGTTTCATTAGAAACATATGTTTTAGGTAAAAACAAAAAAAAAAAAAATAATAATAATGATAGGCTTACCGAACCCGAAGGTTCGATGCCGATACCACCAACTTCCGCTTACACAGACTCCCTTAACGCAAGATCAGCCTAACGCAATCCTCCCATCGACGCTTCAGTGTAGCTTTCAGACGCCTACCAGTCGGTTCAGCCTATACCAATTTTCTCGGAATCCGTTCCTCACTGAGCCCGACAACTTTACTCGCCCAATTGATAATTTCAATCGCCCATTTGATTAAAAATAAAATAAAAAACATTACAAAATACCCAGCGAGGTACATTTAATTTGTTATTCTTTTTCTTTTCCTCATTATCCCATTGCTATATGAAATACATGAAAAGGATTTTAA
Source organism: Piezodorus guildinii (assembly GCA_023052935.1). Lineage (NCBI taxonomy): Eukaryota > Metazoa > Arthropoda > Insecta > Hemiptera > Pentatomidae > Piezodorus > Piezodorus guildinii. The sequence continues at coordinate 148,912,663 of CM041296.1, read as the reverse complement.
TCAGACGACTTTCTGTTGCTGGTAATGAGAGTGTCCTTAACTCAATGCTCGAGTCGCTACTTGAAACTCCTGCCTTGTTGGTTTCCTATTGTTGAACTATTCTGACGCTATTGTAATCAATAACAACAGAAAAACCTCTGATATACTATGATTACTGTTTTAATTGTATATTTGTGAATCCATTTTTTATTTGATATATTATAAAGTATAGCTAATATACTTAATATGCTAAACACATGTTTCTCAGTCCAATCAGTAAACACGAGGTCACAAACCACAAATATTTAGATAATTTCTCACATTCCGCTTCGAAAAATCTAATGTAATTCGTGTTTTGGAAATCCTTAACCATCTCAATTTGAAAATACTTACTAGAGTAACCTCCTTCGAACGTCAGTTATCCCCGCTAACCTTAAAAACTTAATGTTAAGTATGAAAACATATTCATTGCTACCAAATCCAGCTCAATACTGTGTATTTTAATAAGCGCTTTGGAGCTTTATTGAAGTGATTAACATAATTTTATGTTATTATTATTACCTGTTTGTGGTTTTCTTTCCATTTTAAATTGTATCCTAGTACGAGATACGATTGTTGATAAAACCTCCAACGAGAATGGCGACTCAATTATCAAAATATTTCTTAAAATATTCAAATCGAGCATATCCTTCGAAATAATAAAATTAGTCCTTTTGGCGCATAACCCATTCTTCCCCACAAATATAGAAAGTTACATTTGTTGGACCGAATTTTCCATGAAGAAAAGATTAACTTTATTAAAAAGTGCCCTTTTTAGTTTGGTATATGTGTATATACATATGTACATTATATATATATATATATATATATATATATATATATATATATATATAATAACCTAGTTATTACTGAGATCTTCGAATCCTATTATTTTTTAAAGGGAATCGAGTCAGATCAGAAATGATTATTCTCTCCCCATTTTAAATGGTATCCTAGTTACCAGGTATGTCTATTGTTAAGAATCCTCTTAACGAGAACGAGTACTTAAATTTATAATAAAAAAAAATTTAAAACAGTCATAAATTATTAAAATCGGTCTTATCCTTTGAAATAGTATATATACTACCTTAATCACCTTGAGGTTTTAGGCCTTTAAGCCCAAACATTTCGTACGCCAAATATCACACCAGACCAATGAAATTAAATTTATTTTTTGTCTTTTCTCTGTGCATAAATCAGAATAACCTAGTTTTATTTATATTTTTTATTTTACCTTTATGTAAAATATATTAAAAAAAAAATTTACTGATAACACTACATGCATTATATATATATATATATATATATATATATATATATATATATATATATATATATAAAATATGCCAACTTAAATTAATTTGAAGTTGAACTAAACTCTGATAATATTTCCTCCTTTGGAATTAAAGTTGGCTGTCGATTGGAAGAGGTCAAGAAGATCCGTGCCAAGAAGCCACTTCAAGAAATTAAACTAAGTTCAATGGCTGCCAACAGATATCGGCCCACTCATACTCATCAATAATCCAATATTCATTTAATTTATCGGAATAATACACTTTTTCTTTATACATAATATTTTATACAGAAATATCCGGCCCGGAGGACCGTTTTTGGGAGCCTATTAAGTGAAATAATTACTTAAGTACTGAATTCATTAACAACGCCATTAAATATTAGGAAACTATATAAAGTATCCTTATGGTTTCTAGATAAGTAATACAATATGCAATTCATGAAAAAAAAAAATTAAATTATAGTCAAATCATTTGAAGTATACAGTTTTTATTTAATGTATAAAACACGGCGACTAGGTTATACAGCCCGCAAGACACGGCGCAAAGCATAAGCAAAACCCACAATGGATATATATATATATATATATATATATATATATATATATATATATATATATATGCGTGTGTGTGTGTGTGTGTGTGTGTGTGTGTGTGTGTGTGTGTATGTGTGTGTGTAACGATACTTATCCAACATTGGAGCCACTTTCAAGTCTCATTGTATATTTTACAATCCTCTCAAAACAATCTAAACGATACAAAAAATATATAAGTTCCCGGGAATAGAGTAGGGATATCGATTGGAACATGAAGATTTAACTCGATCTAATGTGTATCTAACGGGTAACTGGGGAGAAACGGCTAAATAATAATACAAAATACACGGGATATTGATTTTTCTAGCAGTTTCAGTATTTTAAAAGTTTTAAACAATAATTCATCAAGGCCTTATTTAGAAGTTTTTTTTTTTAAAGAAATTTCCTGAAGAATCATAATAGACAATAATCAAAATAAGGTTTTTGTAGTTTGTTTTATTAACAATTGTGGACAATCAATCATCATAAATTGGAGTTTTATTTACTGTCATATGTCCTCGAAAATACGCACCTATATATAACATATATAGTAAGAGAAAGTACGGCGATCGTAAAATTTTTCGAATTCCTGTTTTCGACGGAAATACACGTATGACAGATACGCTGCTTTGAAATCTATGAAAAGATGGTGAGTTTTGGTTTTGTCCTCTTTCAAGAATTGTTCACACAGAACATCTGGTCTGAGGTGGATCTTCCTTTCCTGAACCCACTCTGGTAGGGACCGAGGAGTTCACGCTCAGCAAATGGTAAGAGACGTCTAAAAAGAATATTAGATAGTATTTTATAGGCGCAGGATAGTAGTGAGATGCCTCGATAATTGCTGCAAAGTAACCTGTCACCCTTTTTACTTTCACTTACTATATATAGTAAGGGGAAGTATTGCGATCGTGAAAATTTTCGAATTCCAGTTTTCAACGGAAATACACGTTTTAGGGTCCCCTGAGTCCAAATAACCAAGTCCCGAAAAAAGGTCTGTGTGTGTGTGTGTGTGGTAACTCCCGGGCGGAAACGGTAAGTCCTATGAAACTGAAATTTCATATTTAAGACATCTATACGCCCGAGACGTGACAAAACATTTTTCATCAAAATGAGCCTACCAGAAGAGGCACTTTATACAATGCATTTTGCACCTTTTTTCGATTTTCTCAAAAACGGTTTCGACGATTTTGATTAAACTCGCTATATCGATGTAAAGTTTAATGGGCTTTAATATCATGTAGGTTTTATTTAGATAAAAATGGTCTGACAGGGCTTAAATGCCGATATTTTAAATTTGCTTCCCCTAAAGTACCTTTAATTTTGTAGATTCAATAATAATAACTAGATTATCTTGTTAACGCTGATGAAAAACTGGTAAATATATAAATTGAATAAATTCGATACCCAAGTAAAGGAGAAAACAGAAAAAATATTTTTTAATGCAATTTTTCGTTTTTGAACATAAGAGCAGTAATATACATGTATGATATACCGTTGGAAAGCTAAAGATTTTAGAAAAATTATCATCTCATACACAAGCTTTTAAAAGTTAATAGAGAGTGATGAAATAAACATAAAAATAACTGATTATTTTAGATAATAATATAATTGATTTTTGAATCAAACACATGTTTCTATAGAAATTTAATTTAATTAATTCCTTAATAATTTCACGTATTACTTTCACTTACTATATATAGTAAGGAAAGTATTGCGATCGTGAAAATTTTCGAATTCCAGTTTTCAACGGAAATACACGTTTTAGGGTCCCCTGAGTCCAAATAACCAAGTCCCGAAAAAAGGTCTGTGTGTGTGTGTGTGTCTGTGGTAACTCCCGGGCGGAAACGGTAAGTCCTATGAAACTGAAATTTCATATTTAAGACAACTATACGCCCGAGACGTGACAAAACTTTTTTCATCAAAATGAGCCTACCAGAAGAGGCACTTTATACAATGCATTTTGCACCTTTTTTCGATTTTCTCAAAAACGGTTTCGACGATTTTGATTAAACTCGCTATATCGATGTAAAGTTTAATGGGCTTTAATATCATGTAGGTTTTATTTGGATAAAAATGGTCTGACAGGGCTTAAATGCCGATATTTTAAATTTTCTTCCTCTAAAGTACCTTTAATTTTTTAGATTCAATAATAATAACTAGATTATCTTGTTAGCGCTGATGAAAAACAGGTAAATATATAAATTGAATAAATTCGATACCCAACTAAAGGAGAAAACAGAAAAAATATATTTTTAATGAAATTTTTCGTTTTTGAACATAAGAGCAGTAATATACATGTATGATATACCGTTGGAAAGCTAAAGATTTTAGAAAAAATATCATCTCATACACAAGCTTTTAGAAGTTAATAGAGAGTGATGAGAAGAAGATAAAACTAACTGATTATTTTAGATAATAATATAATAGATTTTTTAATAAAACACATGTTTATATATAAATTCAATTTGATTAATTCCTTAATAGTTTCACGTATTTTTATCTCTAACTGTATTTGAAAATTCTTTCATTGATTTTAAAAATCGAGGTAAGTGAAAGTCGTGTGTTGCCCGCACCAGATTTTTATGTATAGGGCAGATAACTGATCTGTTCCAATCGGAGGGCATCACCTCATCTGTCCATATCACATATGGTGTATAATATACCCGTTGGAAAGCAAAATATTTGAGTAAAAAAATAATCATATATACAAGCTGCATAACAACTAAGAAAACTAAAAACGTATATTGTAACTATTTGTTTAGTATATTATCCGGCTTAATTAAAAATAACCAAGCCTGCCCCCTCTTTTCTAGCTATCGTGAGAGTTCTTTCACTTACTTTACTCATCTGTCTCAATCATAGTACAAAACATTGTTAATAATAAATAAATAGCATTTTTATTTTTATTTTGCTTTTCCTGTAAAATTTCTTAGAATGAATATTATACAAGCATATGAGTGCGTGTCTTTACTTGTAATCAGAAACACAAACTCTGTTTGTGAATTTCATTAAAATCGGTAGATAAATGAAAAAGATATAACTAAATACAGTAATAAAAGAATGACAAAGGACCCAGGGGATCGTATAAAAGAAAGAGAGAGAAAAAAAAAAACAAGGTAATATAAAAACAATTTCGGCCATAACAACTTCTCTCAGAGGTAAAATAATTTTTTTTTCCTTTCTTTTTCCCGGAGCAGACGACAGTTGTAGAGTAATCTCGGCCGATGAAAAATGTAAGATATGAGAACCTCATTTGTCTCTCGCTCTAATACATTTAATACCGAGAGAGGAAAAGAGAAAAGGGAAGAAAAAAAAAAAAAGAGAAAAATAAAACTTACATGATGGATGCCGTCGGGTAAAACTGAGGGACAGAGACAGAAGAAAAAGAAAGGGAAAAATAATATAAAAAATATATATAAAATAAAAGATGACTGTAAAATATTTAGGTTTGACGGATAAATTTTTCATCTCTTCCTCCCCCTCCCCCCGGATCATTAGGAGACCGTCGGAGCCCTTCACTTCGACACCCCCCTCCCCTTTCGTGATAAATCACATTTTCGTTTTTTTTTTTTCTTTTTCGTCTTTTTTTTTTAATTAATGGGAACCGACTGCAAGAGACGGAATGACTGATGAGCAAGGGCCGATTGGTTTTGTTTAAAAATGCAAAACCTTCCAATTTTCTATAGACATTTTCAACAGGATTTTTTCATTTTTTTTTTGTTTCATTTTCCACAGAGAAAAAAGAAAAAAAGGAAACCTCCGATTTGACACTGAAGAGTATTCTATAGAGAATCTTTTTCATAAAAGTTCAAAAGATTAAATGGCGAAAACTTACATAAGCAGTTATATTTACCTGATTATATAGTTATATCTGTGGCGGTCGTGAATGAGTGGTTAAGTCAAAATCTTTCATTTTACAAGTGAGCGACTTAAACTTTACGTAATACCCAAAATAGAGTTATAACATACAGCTTTCTTACCACCTGAAATTTCTTCGAGGGTGATTCGGTTAGGGAGGAAGATTAATTTTTTTCCCTCGTTATTCATGTGTTTTTACTGAAAAGGAAACAACAACATTTATCAGACACCATTGATATCTATATAATTCTTACCGGATAGTCCTTCCTTAAAAAGAGTGATGGCCAGACCCCATTATTGGAGGCCTGGCCTCTATGTTTGGCCGGATCCAATCTGTATTCATGCACCGCCTCAAAATAGCTTTGTGAGGTCGTTGGGAGGGTAGTAGGGTATTGGGAGGGGCTGAACCTCATGTCTGAATCCCGCGTGGCCTACCTAGTGCACCCCTTCGGAAAATTCGCGACCCGCTCTCTATGTTTCCATATTCGTATTTGATTAATTTAATATTTTTATTTTATTTTATTTAGGCTTGAGAAATATAAAAATTAATAAAGGTAGAATTAAAAAAAAAAAAAAAAATGAAGAGATAAAATTCATTATATTTACTTACCAATATATGAAATACATCTTAAGGGCGTAAGTATTGCAATCGTAAAATCATCGAATTCGGAAATACACGGTTAGGGTCCTCTGAGTTTAAATGACTACATCCCGCAAAACGGTGGGTTTAAGTTGTAAGTAAACTGAATCTTTCTTTATATTTTAGAAGCGTATATGCCTTAGTAATATGTCAAAATTATGCAACGAGCCATAAATATCACTTTATACCACTTTCCCTAAACTTATAATATTGTCTGTAAAATGAATTTAACGAGTTTGATCAAACGTGGTATATCATAATAAATCAATCTCCAAGTTTACATCATTTCTCATTTCAACCCTTTTTTTTTTATTTACTTTTTTTAATTCATATTTTATGATTTTACAACTGTATATTACATAAATCCAATAAGTAAAAGTGATGAATTATAATAAAAGGCGTAAAAGGCTTGTGAAAAACTACCCAGCGGCAAAACTTCGATGTTTATTTAAGTAAGTAGATCCCGAGGCCATCTTCTTTTCAATCGCCTCAGAGGGTTGTCAGGTTGATAGGTTGCGGACAAGAGGGTTAGGAGTTTGGAATTAAAAGTGGTATATCTGGTACGAGAAAGGTCTGCAACAAATGGGATATTAAGGTCGTTATGGATGATTTTATTTGTGACGAAATAAGGAGCATTTAGGAATTTGCGAGGGATTTTAGATTGTAGGGATTGGATGCGGGAGCAATTAGATGGCTTAGTAGAGCCCCAAAGCTCAATTCTGTATGTCCAGATGGGTCTGATGACAGTAATATAATATAGCTTTTTGTAAAGAATTGGAAGTTTTGAACGTTTGTCTAGTGTCTAATGTTGTAGTAATCGGTATCTACGGGTAGTTTCTTGTCGTTTTAGTCTCGTGTGAGGGTATTTTTTTATGTAATGTCACTTTATACAACTGAGGCTAATTTGACATTTTGTGAGAGATAAATTTTGCCTATTCAGGTTTAATTAAGAGAGGGAAGTCAAACAAGTACCTGACATCGCACAGATTTGGGACCACCATTTTACGTACTCTCCGGTATAACCAAGGATTTGTTACTCCAATTAAAAATGCAAAGAAGGCTGTTATGCCACTAAACCATAGATAAACCCACTCGATTAATAAATTATTTACCTAAATATGAAAATAGTTAAACAATGTCAAGAAATCCTCTGAAAATGGATCGTGTACAGGATGTTATACACGTAAGCTCGCTGAACAAAGCTTGTAGAACCCGGAGCTAGTACAGCGATCACCTCCTCTAACTAGGCCATCGCTGGCTAATCGGGGATTAACTAAAAGATAACCGAGGGGATGGGTAGGGTTTCGTTTAATCCGTAACAAGGTACTAGGCTAGTCGCCTAATGGCCGGGCCCTGTAGTACCGGATAATGCCTTTCAACTGATGTGCATGCTTTTAAATAACGTTTGGTTACTACATAGTCTACAGTATCCCTTTAGCCTGCGTTCCAATAACGGTTAATAGGCAGGAATATAAAATTAAAAAAATCTGGTGCGGACAACACACCACTTTCACTTACCTTGGTTGTTATCATCAATTTAAGAATCAATAAATAAATTTAGCATTGAAAAAAATGTAATAAATTATATTCGATGTCGTTGGAAAAATATGCTTTGGAATAAAAAACATTATTATTATACTTGATATATATATATATATATATATATATATATATATATATATATATATACAAAAATGTATGGCATATTTATCACTTTTATTACCTACCACAACATAGTATATAAGATATAGTATATATAGTTTTCCCCCCCACAAATCGGTAGCTTTCCTACTGTATATTATACATCTATATCACTATTCCTAAGTAAAAACAAAAATTAATATTTTTATAGATATTTACAACTGTATAATAAAAACCATTTAGTAAATGTGATTCAAGATTGTTCTGTCATGATTCACATGTAGAGATATTACCCATTGGCAGCTCTCCAAAAACTGCTAAACCAGAAGGTCTCGGAGACTTCTTATTTTCAGACGCCTCGGAGGATTATCAGGGATAGTAGAGGTAGCAAGGTTTGTAACTAGTCAATTAGAGTAGGGATGGAGTTTGTCATAAAAGTAGTGACCTGGTTCGGAACAAGTAAGCAACGTAGGGAGCATTCAGGTCTTTACGGATGAGCTGATTCGTGACAAAGTAAGGAGCATTGAGGATATGTCGAAGGATTTTGGAATGTATGAATTAGAGGCAAGAAGAATTTGATGGTTTAGTAGAGCCCTTTCGTAAGTCCATACCGGCCTTATCATAGTCATGTAGATGAGTCTTTTGTAGTAAAGCGGAAGGCTTGAGCTTTAGTCCATTAAGTGTTGAAGTAGTCGAAAACGTTTCGCAGATTCTTGTCGTTTCAGTCTCGTGTTGTTGTTGTTTATTCGTTTAACGTCACGTTTATGCTGCTATGGCTAATTGGACGATGCTACAGTGGGAGTCCTAAATTTTGCCTATCCAGGTTTTATTAGGATAGGGTTCTTTAACGAGTACCTGACATCGCACAGGCTCGGGACCACCTCTTAACGTCCCCTCCGAAGGACGGCATAACTAAGGATTTTTTACTCCCATTAAAAAATCCTAGGGCCACCCGCGGATTTGAACCCGCGACCTTTGGCATAGAAAGCTGTTATGCTAACCACTACGCTATGGGTGGCCCCTCAGTCTCGTGTGAACATATGCTTTGAAAATTAGTTTTTAAATATTTTTGCTCTCTTCTCCTTTAGTTGGATATAAAATTTTATCAATTTGTGTATTAAGACGTTTTTAATCAATGGTAACAACATGAAATAGTTAATTTATTTGGAATATACAAAATTAAAAGTATTTTATAACAAGAAAATTTAAAATATCAGCATTGAAACTCTGCCAGACTATTTAAATCAGAATGAAATCTAGACGATATTAAAGTTCATTTTATTTTACATCGGTAAAACAAGTTTAATCGAAATCGTGGGAACCTTTTGTAAGAAAATCGTATAAAGTTGTAAAATGTATGTGCAATTCTCAAATCTGTAACATTCCAACGGTATATTACGCATCTACGATACTGTTCGTATGCATACACAAACAATAGAACATGTAGAAAATATTATGTGAAAAATGTGTTTATTGAACCCTTTTAAATAATATCTTGCATTCAAGAATATAGTTTCGATTTCATGAAAAAAAAAGAGCATATACTAAGCCAATTTCGGTGAAAAAATTCCTGTAACATTTCGGGAGTATAACTATGTTATATAACTATGTTAAATATTAAATTAGTTTCAGTTTTGAAATTATTTTCGTTCTTAAGCTTGACAACAACTAAGTGGAAAAATGAAATTTATTTTAAATAAAATCTGTGTCATGTTATAAGTGCAATGCACCAGTTTGTTTTTTTATAAAAACGTTTTTAATTGAAGGGCATTAAAAAAAAAATCTTTGGTAAAAAGTGAGGTATTAATTTAAGATCATGTAGAAACAAAAACTGTTCCCAGCTGACGTGACCTAGCCATTAAAGAACGTTTTAAAATTCTACACCGTAATTAAACTGGACAAAAACCATGCATACCCTATAACAACTTTTAATTGTCAATTTACCCTTAATTTCAGCCGCTCTGAAGTGTTTTCTAGAAAAGTTTATAATGTAATTAAACTAAAAAAAAAAAAAAAAAAAGGTTCTATTATGATAAAAATAATTGATTTCATTATATTAAAATAGGTTATATACAATGAAGATGACTAAAGTAAATTAGAAATATGCCTTTATTTTCCTTTGAACCCAAGACAGTCCAGCCGAAATTACGCAAATTCCGTAATTATGAGGACAAAAACAATAAATGATCAAATCTAAATAAAGCATAGTAGAGGCCAGACCAACAGGCAGTATCCCACTCTATAAAATCTACACACATTCAACTATGTTTTCTTAACGATAATCTTTGGTTATTTTATTCATTTAACGTTAATTTATGCTACTGTGGCTTCTCAGACGACGATACAGTGGGATTCCTAAATTTTGCCTATCCAGGTTTAATTATGATAGAGATCTTTAACGAGTACCTAGGCCTACGTATGGCTCGGGAACACCATTAAACGTTTCCTCCGATATAGGATTTGAACTTTAAGGCGTTGAAGGATGTTATGCTAGCCACTATACCATAAGTCACCCGGTTAAAGCTAACCGTATTCATGGTTCGCCGATTTCGTTAAAAAAAACAAACCTGTAACATCTAACATTTATGGCCTTAAAATATGAAACCTTTTATGCATAATACCATTTTCAAACTAGACTGACCATATACAAACAAATAGGCACATATACCTCTCTGCAGTACTAGGTTATTTTAACTCAGGAGCCTAAAATGTGCATTATTCGAAACTGTCTATTATAAATTTATGTATGACCCATAAATTACATTAAAGCAATATTTTTTTTCTCCTTTAGTTGGTTATCAAATTAATTTATCCTCAATATTTAGCAGCGTTTAATCATTCATAATAAGATAATAAGATTAATTTTTTTTTTTAATCTACAAAATTAAAGGCACTATATAGGAAGAAAAATTTTAAATATCGGCATTAAGGCCCGATTTGATTATTTCTATCAGAATAAAACCTACATAATATTAAATTTTACATCAGTATAGTGAGTTTAATCAAACTCGTTACAGCCATTTTAAAGAAAATCGTAAAAAGGAGCAAAATACATTGTATAAAGTAGAACGTTGGACAGCAGATTTTCATAAAATAGCTGGTGTAACATCTCGGGTGTATAGTTGTCTTTAAGTATGAAATTTCAGTTTTATACAACTTGTATTTTTCTAGCTAGACTTACCAAACATACACATGAACCTTCTTGCTGGATTTAGTAATTTTGACTCAAAAGACCCCTAAAACGAATATTTCCGTTGAAAACTGGAATTCGAATAAGTTCACGATCGCAATACATTAAGTTACTACATATTTCATATATAGGTAAGTGAAAGTAAAAATAAATTTTTTTTTTCAGAGGCGCGACAGGCCGTGCAGGCCCTCTCGCAAATCTCCTGAGAGTTTACACTCGGCGTTTCAATTTATAGTGTAGGGTCATCACTCCCTACGCCTAATTTTGTCAGTGGCCACCATTTGGCTGACGGGTCTCACATACCCGGAGGAGAGGCTGCGACTAAATCCTCATTATATTACATGCTTATAAAAGCCCCGCCAGGACTGGGATTCGAACTCGCAGCCTGTAGGGCGCTAGCCACTCAGTCACGGGCTCCCCAAAATACTTATATAATTTAAATTTAAACGGAAAAAATAATAATGTGAGCCATTTAGTCTTTTAAATTACCGTAGGAGACTAACCAATAAAGATAACACTTATTAAGACACCATGTTCACATAAATAGGATTAGCTCTAAACTGTTCAGCTGTGGTGATGTGGATAGCATAACAGCTATCTATGTCAAGGTTCAAGCACGGTACATGGCCCTAGGATTTTTTGAAGGTAGTAAAAAATTCTTCATAACATCCTTGGGACTTGATATAACATCGTCTTCAAGAAACTTTGCGAAATCAGGTAACTCGTTAAAAATCTCTTTCTATAATAAAACGAGATAGAAAAAAATAGGAGTCTTGTTATTTTTCAAATTTAGGTCATTTAAAAACATTTTTTTTTAAAGTAGTAATATTATAAGGTTTAATAGGTTACTGATAGCATGAAAAACATATTTCCAGGTTGAATTTTTCTTTTGCCGAAATCACTACATAGATAAAAACGCTTAATTATACATCATACTGGCCAAATACAGTGATTTAATGTGTGGGACACCTAAAACTGAATAATTAGATATAAGTAATGCAATTTTTTTTAGATATAAGTCTCTTAAATTACCGTAGTTCAACTAACGAATAATGAAATTGCACTTATTAAGATACCACGCTCACATAAATAATATACTCGTAAATACTAAAGCGATCAGCTGTGGTGTTGTGGCTATTATATCAGCCATCTATTCCTAAGGTTCGAACACGGCTTCTCTATAAAGTAGAACTTCCGGTAAGTCGATTATCGTAAAAAGCTGATGTAACATCTCAGGCACCTATGCTCTAAAATATCATATTTCGGTTGTATACATGTTACCGAAAACATAATGGTATGCTAAACATAAGTCAAATATATTGGGTCGTGTCACATAAAATGTCCGTTTTCAAGGTAAAGGATTTTTATTAAAAATACGATATGAAAACAAGAAAATTTTATTCGAAGTATTTACCTTCTTTTTCTATACATTTTTCCCAAAGTGACACCAACTTTTTTTATCCCCGAACTGAAAAACTCTGAAAACGCACTTTTCACTTGATCATCATTTTCACAAAGTTTTCCTTTGACGAAGTTGTCTAAATTCCTGAACAGGTGGTAACCTGTTGGAGACAAGTCGGGAGAATATGGTGGGTGCGGAAGAACTTATTTGCCCAGTTCTTTCAATTTTTGCACGGTATGTTTTGAAACATGAGGTCTTGCTGCCGCTCAGTGAGATCATGAGGTACCCATGTATCGAGCTTTTTTACTTTCCCAATACACTTAAAGTGGTATATACTATGAAATATACTAAAAAGTGGGTAATTGATTGGGAAGCTAATGTTTATAATACAAAGGTAGAGGATTAGTAACTGTTTACTTTAAATATGTAAACATTCGTAAGAAAACAACAGAGACCTGCAAAATCCTTTATGTATTTCAGAAACTATAAAAACGGACATTTCATGTGAAACAATCCAATAACATGACCTATCGAGAACTTAATCGATTCGAGCTATGAATCGATTGGATAAGTTTCCAAGGAAATAAATAAAGCCGGATATGAGAGGATAGGAGGTGAATGGAGGTATGGATTGGGAGAGGGTTATGGATCGGGTGGATATTGACGGCCGTGGATATCAGGGTGGCCGTGGATATCGAGGGAGCGGTGGCAGTATGGGGGAGCGCGGATTATGGATTTACATATTTAATAACAGATGGCTCTATTGTCAGGCAGCCAATTTCCTCCCCCCAGCCTCGTCCGCTGCGATCTTTCACTTCACCTTCAGCGGCTAAAAACCTTCCCGAGTCCGATAGTTTATAGCTATCTCGTTCTGGAAACGGCAGGATATTAAATCCGACCCAGTTTTCAGAGTATTAATATCATATGGATAAGAGAACTCGGATGTTCTACCCCGTTACCGACAGTAGATTTTCACACAATAACCAATTCATAGACGTAATAATACCGACTATGTTTTGCTCTGATCAGCTAAAAACACTTCAAAAAGTGTTTCAACCTCATGCGATTAGCATAACAACGTAGAGAGTATAGGTAATCTATCGAGTTGTGAAATAAGTTCGTGCCGTTATTTACTGGAGATTGTAATAAAAACTACATATTCTAAATGTTGAGCGTTTCTGCTAGGGGTGGGCATAATCAGATGATCGTCATAATCGAATGATTAATAGGGGCAAATATCCATATGATTTCTGCGATAAGAAAAAAAAAAAACAAAAAAAAAACATTAGGTTAACCCAAGCCATTGTAATCCCTCGATTATCGTTTGAAAAACTCAGATCGAATGATCGTTTTTCTCTCCGAACCGATTAATTCTTCCGATAATCGATTAATTCGAATCGCAGAAACTTTCTGCGATATTCCGTTTCGAAGAGCCATGGTCGTCTGTCTGTCAACGCTTGAATTTGGTCATCTACAACAGGATTCGCCACAAAAATACTAGTCCATGCAACGATGATCTAACACCTAGACGTTAATTTCAGCAGGTTAGTTTTAAAATGGCGACAGATTGAGAGTAATTTTTTATCACTTGACATTTTATTTACACCTATAAAAAAAAAATTGTTATCTTCTTGCATCGGGAAGAGAGTTTCTATATTAAAAAGTGTCCTTTTTAGTATGGTAATCCTAGTTACCAGTGATTTATTTCGATTAATATCCTTTTTCAAAGAGAATCGAGTCAAAAATGGAGGTTCTCTTCCATTTTGGACAGTATCCTGGTTACAATAAATGTCAATTGTTAAGAATCCTTTCAACGAGAATGGCGAATATAACTTAAAATGAAAAAAAAAAAAAATTAAAACAGTCCTTAAAATATGAAAATTGGGCATATCCTTTGAAATAGTAAATTAGTCCTTTTCGGGCGGAAGATTTTAGAAAAAAAAAAAATATCTTATACAAAGGCTTATAAAAGTTAATAAAGAGTGATGAAAAGCCGATAAAACTAACTGATTGTTTTTGATAAAAATATAATAGGTTTTTTCAATATATTCTAAACAAGAAAGAGCACATTTAATTATTAATGTTGATTTTGGGCTGAATTTCCTGACTTCATTTTACTATTTTACCTAGCTCAATGTGTGATTAGTGAAAATGTTGGGATTACTGAATATATAACAAGGTAACTTTATAATATTTATTTATTTTTTTAACTAAGTACTATGTAACATTGTTAAATGTTTGCATTTAATGCCTCCTTCTGATTTTAAAATTTGTTATTTAATATTTTCAAATTTTGTTATTAATTGACACCTGATTTATAACTTTTTTAAACCATTCACTTCATTATAGTAATTTTTAATGTGATGGTAATTGCTTAATATACTTTGTAGACTTCTGAAGATGGGAGAATATCCCGAAATGTCATACTGATGAAATTAAAAAAAATTGAGTATTAATGGAAGAATTATTCAGCCCAAAAATCAACCTTAATAATAGGTTTATTAATAAAATACATGTTTCAATGAAAATTCAATTTAATTAATTATTCATTACTTAAATTTACTTCTTTTCATCTTTAACTGTGTATTTGACAATTCTTTAATAGATTTCAACAACGGAGGTAACTGAAAGCCATGTGCTGCCCGAACCAGATTTTTTCCCTCAACATTTGAGTCGTTATAAAACAATAACTTCCGGCTACCTGATCCGATATATACATATACATATATACATAAAATGTTCAATATTTCGAACAATACATAGAATTTTTAATTAAACGGTTTGCTAGAAAGATAAATATAGATTAAAGTAGAAGCCAGAGAGTTGACTTTGTGTTTGCACTGGGATAATTCCCAGTATAATATCTCCGCCCTCGCTTAATCATGACCGCATTAATAAGCTTTTCTATCGAAATTAAAATTAAACATCTAGTGCTCTCAATACAAAACTTTCACTTAGTTACCAAGTTTAAATATAATTAAAAATTTTACATTTAGTTTTCATTAAAATTCCGTTTATCCAAATTTTCAAATATACGAAAACATATATTTTCCATTACATTACAATATATAATAACACAACTTATTAACGAAGAACTATTCATAAATTATTAATTTTTCGACACTCATTCATTTAATTCTATATTTAGCCACATTATATCAATACTAAAAATCTGGTGAGCAAGACGTCTTTCACTCACCTCCGTTATTCAAATCAATTTAGGAATTTTTCAAACAAATTTCAAAATGAAAATAAATTGTTAAAGAATTATTTACATTGGATTTTAATATAAACATGTGTTTTGTAAGATAATCTATTACATTATTAACTATCGGCTTTTCATCACCCTTCGTTAACTTTAACAATAGTGTGTATAAAATAATATTTTTCTAAAATCATTAGCATTCCAACGGTATATAACTGTTCTTATGTTCAAATAAAAAAAATGCATTAAACAAAAATTTTTTCAGTTTTCCCTTTTAGTTGGATATCGAATTCGTTTAACTTGTATATTAATCTGTTTTTTATCAATGATAACAAGATGATATGATTATTTTTATAGAATATACGAAATTTAAGGTAGTTTAAAGGAAGAAAATTTAAAACATCGCCATTTTAAACCCATCAGACTATTTCAATCAGAATAAAACCTACATGATATTAAAGCCCGTTCATTATACATTGACATAGCGAGTTTAATCAAAATCGTTAAAGCCGTCTTTGAAAAAATCGTAAAAAGGTGCAAAATGCATAGTATAAACTGGCAGTTCTGGTAAGCCAATTTTTATGAAAATGTTGCTGTAACATTTCGGGCATATATTTGTCTTAAATATGAATTTTCAGTTCCGTACGTCTTTTAGTTTTTGCGCTAGACTTACCACACACACACACACGGACACACAGACCTTTTTGCTGGACTTGGTTATTTAGACTCAGGGGACCCTAAAACGTTTATTTCCGTTGAAGACTAGAATTCGAAAAAAAAATTACAATCGCGATACTTTCCCTCACTATATATTTCATATATAGGTAAGTGAAAGTATTGGGTTGTTTCACATGAAATGTCCGTTTTTATGGTTTCGGAAATATATAAAGGATTTTGCAGGTCTCTGTTGTTTTCTTCCGAATGTTTACATATTTAAAATAAACAGTTACTAATCCTCTACCTTTGTATTATAAACATTAGCTTCCCTATCAATTACCCACTTTTTAGTATACCTCCAAATATGAACATGGAAAAACGCGATTTTTGAGTAATATTTTTGTACGAGTTTAAACTCGGCCATTCAGCAGCTGAATATTAGCAAGGCGTTTGGGGAAGGGAGTATTAATGAACGGACCATTCACCGTTGGTTTGCTAAGTTTTCAGCTGGGGATACCGACTTGGAAAACTTGCCCCGAGGAAGACCTCCGTCCGTAATAGACAACGATGTCCTCAAACATACAGGAGAAGGAAACCCCTACCAAACTGGGCTACGAAGTTCTTCCGCACCCACCATATTCTCCCGACTTGTCTCCAACTGTTCAGGAATTTAGACAACTTCGTCAAAGGAAAACATTTTGAAAATGATGATCAAGTGAAAAGTGCGTTTTCAGATTTTGTTTCACTTCAAAGCTCAGAGTTTCTCAGTTCGGGGATAAAAAAGTTGGTGTCACGTTGGGAAAAATGTGTAGAAAAAGAAGGTAAATACTTGGAATAAAATTATCTTGTTTTCATATCGTATTTTTAATAAAAATCCTTTACCTTGAAAACGGACATTTCATGTGAAGCAACCCAATAATCATTGTAAGCCGTGGGGTACATCCAGTACGTACCCTACATTAAACCAGCGATATCAGAGTATAAATTCTCATTTGATCCCCAGAAAATAGATTTGGAATATTCTTTAAAGTTTTTGTTTTTATTTTTTTTTTTTTTATAATAAAATTCAATTAAAAAAATATTATTCCGATTGACATTTCCGTCCCCTACCCTTCTCCCATTTTCCCCCCGCAAAGATAACATTGAAACAAAGCTCCGAACCCTGACAGAAGTGAGTAACAATACAATGGCTGATATTCTGAGGAGCATTTGAAAAGAAAATGGACTAGTGACCTCCTTTCTTAAAAGAGTCGATAGGTGCCTTCTACCAAGGCCCATTACTTCCTTCTAACAACCCAATCCTTTACTAAGCTTCATTTTTATAATTTATAATCTAATTAAATCAGTTGAGATTCTTAAAAACAATTTCTAATAATTAGATTTTTTATATTATATATATATATATATATAAAAAGAGTACATTTAACAATGAATAATCATACAGTAGGTACATAGATATTTTAAATTAGGATTTACATTAAAGATATTATTATAAAATTACTTACAATTTTGGACAAAATAGTGTCTTAATTAGACATGTTTAGCCTACAAACTTTGAAAGAACACTGAAAAAATAAAAAAGGAATAGTTCAAGTATGGAAGATTTTTGTAGGAATTTATGATGACGTCAGGTGTCTGGGGTATTCTCCCTCCTATTGTTGAGTTGTTTCCGTTTTATTTCGTATTATTATTCGTATATATTATTTTATTTCGTATTATAATAATAATGATACGAAATAAAACGAAAACAACTCAACAATAGGAGGGAGAATACCCCAGACACCTGACGTCATCATAAATTCCTACAAAAATCTTCCATACTTGAACTATTCCTTTTTTATTTTTCAGTGTTCTTTCAAAGCTTGTAGGCTAAACATGTCTAATTAAGACACTATTTTGTCCAAAATTGTAAGTAATTTTATAACAATATCTTTAATGTAAATCCTAATTTAAAATATCTATGTACCTACTGTATGATTATTCATTGTTAAATGTACTCTTATTTATATCTCTAACAATAACATCATATATTAATTATTGTATAATAATATTAATGTTCTGTTTTTTTTTTGTTTTTTTTTTTCCACTGTTAAGGCATGATTATGAGAACAATAAATTCTCGAAACGTCGCATAGATAAAATTGTTTATTCATTGACTGAAACCTAAGAACAACAAAAACTTAAATTATCAACAGTCGAGAACTGATCAAACAATATATATATATATATATATATATATATATATATATTTTTTTTTTTTTTTTTTTTTAATGAGCTATTATTCGTTGCAAAAATAGGGTAGGGGAGAACCTTGTGACTAAACGCTATCTCGGCTTAATCATATTCTTACCAGTTATAGCAAAAACAATACGAACCTTTTTAACTACTGTACCATGCTGAATGTATTGCGATCGTGAAAATATGAGAATTCCAGTCTTCAACGGAAATACACGTTTTAGGGTCCCCTGAGTCCAAATAACCAAGTCCCGGAAAAAGGTCTGTGTCTGTGTGTGTGTGGTAACTCCCGGGCGGAAACTGAAATTCCATATTTAAGACAAATATACGCCAGAGAGGTTACAAAAACTTTTTCATCAAAATGAGCTTACCAGAAGAGCCACTTTATACGATGCATTTTGCACCTTTTTTCGATTTTCTCGAAAACGATTCCGACGATATTGAGTAAACTCGCTATATCGATGTAAAAATTGATGGGCTTTAATGTTATGTAGGTTTCATTCTGATTAAATTTATATATATTGATTTATATGACCATCACAAGGCCCATCTGGACTTAAGGATTTGAGCTTTGGGGCTCTACTTAACCATCAAATTCTTCCTGTATTCAATCCTTACAATCCAAAATCCTTCGAAAAATCCTCAATGCTCCTTACTTTGTCACGAATAAACTCATCAATAAAGACCTTAGCATCCCGTATGTTGCTGATTTGGCCCGAACCAGGTGTCAATCCTTCCATGACAAACTCCACTCCCACTCTAACCCACTAGTTTCAATCCTTGCCTCCTCTTCCATTCCTGATAATCCTCCGAGGCGTCCAAAAAGAAGGTGCTAATGGGCATTATTTACTCTTCATGTATTTCTGTTAGCTAATTTGCTAGATGTATTAAGTAATACAGTTGTAAATTTCAAAAAATAATAATATTAAAAAAATAAATTTAACAACGCAGGTAAGTGAAAGTCGTGTGTTTCGCGCACCAGATTTACCTTTATCATTATATATATATAATATATATATATATATATATATTATAATATATATATATATATATATATATATATGGTTATAATGAGGGATATATGGCCGCTGTGGGTTCTTTAAAAGCCCTTTTTCCCTGGACAAGGCTAGAGCCGGCTGCGGATAAAGCCAAAGGTGTGAGTGTTGCGACCCGGCAATGATTGTTGTCCCTCCGACAAAGGAGAGTCGAATAAATCAGTTGGTGGCACACCTGCTTCTTTGTTGTGGGAGTTCGTTCACCTCGGAGGGGGAGGATAATGGGGTGTGTGCCCCCCACTTGGCTCTTGTAATAAATTGATATATATCTCTCTCTTCTGGCTAATTGTAATTGTAATTGTAATCGTAATGTAGGTGGTTGTGGGGAAGTGAAATTAATCGCAGGGACGTATGATTAATATTATTATCAGGGGAATGTGAATACAGAATCATCTCAGGATCATCTGTTTCAGAACAACGCAAAAATTATAAACGAAAATCTGGTGCGCGAAACACACGACTTTCACTTACCTGCGTAGTTAAAATTTATTTTTTTTAATATTATTATTTATTGAAATTTACAACTGTATTACTTAATACATCTAGCAAATTAGCTAACAGAAATACATGAAGAGTAAATAATGCCCATTAGCACCTTCTTTTTGGACGCCTCGGAGGATTAGTTATGAGTTGCTTGCTACCAGTTGACTTGGGGGCATTGAGGAGGATATAAGTGAAACCTCTATGGTTTATACGCTAGAAAAATCCCCGGATGGGACTGGAATTCGAACCCACAACCTTTTTTTTGGATGCTAGCCACAAACCGGCGGTTTGTTCATATAACTTACTCGTTGTACTCCATTACACAGTTGTAAATTCCAATAAAAAAGAATAAAAAATAACAAAATATTATATTGAATACTGTATTTTCAAATTAGTATATATTGTTGGATTTACGGACAAACGCCTCACAAATTTAAGGAATCTTTAGCGATCTTAATAATCTCACAAATTTAGGGATCTTTAACAAGTACCTGACATCGCAGAGGCTCGGGACCACCTTTTTACGTTCCCTTTGGAGGACAGCAAATCTAAGGATTTTTTACTTCCATTAAAAAATCGTATGGCCTTCTGCAGGCCACACAACAGATAAACCTAAACTCTTTTTTTAATTTCTTGTTAGGAGTCAATGATATTGGGTGTCAACCTCCACCATAGCTTAACATGCCATTTAGACCAATTTCCATGAAATTTTCAACTTATTGACACTGGATGAGCAACTGGTGTGGATATAAAAATAAACGATTATATATATATACTAGTGGGTTAGGGTGAGAGTGGAGTTTGTCATGGAAGGATTGACACCTCGTTCGGGCCAAATCAGCAACATATTGGATGTTAAGGTCTTTATGGATGAGTTTGTTGGTGACAAAGTAAGGAGCATTGGGGATTTTGGATTGTAAGGATTGAATACGAGAAGAGTTTGATGGTTTAGTAGAGCCCCATAGCTCAAATCCGTAAGTTCAGATAGGCCTTATGATGTTGATATAGATCAGCCTTTTGTAGATAAGTGGAAGGTAAAAAAAATACATTTAAAAAAAAAAAAACGTATTTCTTTAAGCCTCCATTGAAATTCCACTAAAAGGTATATTTCTAAATCTGTTAGGGAAAGATTGTTTCAAATTAGGAATTAAACTGGGATTTAGATAGGAAATAGGAGATTTTAAACGGAAAATACACGCATAAATTACACACATACTTCCTTTCCCTGTCCGCCAGTTTATTTCAACTCATTACCAATTCCTCTCTCAGATACAGTCCGGTATCTTGGCTTCCTGTTAGACAAAAGATTGACTTGGAACCCACATAAAAGACTTAAAAGACAAGAACTCAACCGACGATTCGGACAGTTAGACCGACTACTCAACAGAAAATCTGAACTTACAGTTGACAACAAATTATTAATCTACAAGACAATACTGAAGCCCATCTGGACCTACGGACTTGAACTGTGGGGGACAGCTAAACGTACTAACATCAAACGCATTCAATCTTTTCAATCCAAAGTCCTCCGTACAATAGTAAATGCTCCTTATTATGTCTCCAACTATACCTTGCACCACGACCTTAATGTTCCATTTATTTCAGATTGTTGTTATAAAAATGTTTTATATGTTTATAAAAATTGTTGTTGAAAAAAAAACTTCTTTTCCACATTCAAATACCTTCTTATTCCAGTACTTTCCCTCATCAATGGTGACAATGAAATGGGCTTAGATGTATTTTTATTTATTTTTTTACATGTTTAACAAATTTTGGGGGGCTATTTACACATCAGTTGGGGGACCGAATTTTGAATTAAGGGTTTTTATCTTTCTTCTTTCTTTCTTACTATATAACGAATGAATAAGAGGTTTGGCAATTACAGCTACAAATTATAATGAACTGTAAATGAAATCGTCGTCTGGATTTGGAAGTCACTTTAAAAAAAATTAAAAAATACATAAAAAAAAAAAAAAAACTTATTTCTTTAAGACTCCCCTCTCTTAAACGGAAAATCTTTAATAACATCTCAATTGAAATTCTGCGAAATGATATATTTCTAAATCTGTTGGGGAAAGATTGTTTCAAATTCGGAATTAAACTGGGATTTAGATAGGAATAAGAAGGTTTTAACACTCGGTTACAATATAACCAAAGACCTTCGCTGGGATCCTATTAAAAGTTAAATACTCGCGCGCCCCCCTCACTCCGAATTATATTCCCATTAAGATTAAATTATTGCTAATACCTCGAGGGAGAAGAAGAGGAGAGAGACTTTTAACTGACACCATCTTTCTCTTCTCTCGAGCCTGAGAGAGAAAGAGAACTGTATCAAATAATGGGATTATAATTTGTTGCTATCAGGAGATGAGGGGATGGGAGGAGGTCACGAATGGATAAACTTTTAATAAGTAGCTTTCGAGAAATCCTTCATCAAAGTGTTTCAGCAAAGTCGTCCTTCAATTAAAGAAAACTGATCTAGAAATATCGAAGTTGCAGCAGTTTATCCTTAAGCACTTCTAAAGGAACTTCAAGGGGTAGTAAGAAGTTAACCAGTTTAGTATAGGAAGACGATATATCGTCGTTTACTATAATAATAATAATAGGCTTACCGAACCCGAAGGTTCGATGCCGATACCACCAAACTCCACCTTCACGCAATCCTCCAACTTTCCCAACCAACTTTCCCGGAATCCGCTCCTCACCGAGCCCAACAACTTTACTCGCCCATTTGAGTCTCCTCGATGCTATCAAATCAATTATATTCATCGGGTACAAGCTCCGCAATTCCGCGTTGTGCAACCTTCTAAATTCCGCAGTGGCCTCTTATTTTCGAAAACCTTAAGCCATTGTTCATCATTCAAAGTAAGCGGCCACGTTTCACATCCGAAAAGAACCGTCGGTTTAATAATATTTTTATAATTTCTAACCTTTGAATTTTTAGACAGAAGCCGCGAGCTAATTAATTTAGCAACTGAATAATAACACAATAATATCGTTGTTTACTATACTTGACGAAATTACCAACGACGATATATCGTTAATAAAAAATAAAATAAAAATATTCTAAACTCGAAGGTCTCTCCATCTTCTTTTCAGACGCCTCGGAGGTTTATCAGGAATCGAAGAGGAAGAAATAATGGAAACCAGTGAAACCTGGTTCGGGCTAAATCAGAACGTATGGAACATTAAGGCCTTTATGGAGACGTTTATTAGTGACAAAGTAAAAAGCATTGAAGATTTCACGAAGTTTTTTGGTTTGTAGATTTTTTGGATACGAGAAGAATTTGATGGTTTAGTAGACCCCAATAGTTCTACTTCGCGAGTCCAGATTGCTCTTAAGATAGCCATTTAAATAAGCCTTTTGTAGTTGAGAGGGAGGTTTGACCATTTGTTCAGTAAGTTTTGATGTAGCCGAAAATGGCTCGCTATTTTGAACAACCAAAATAACCCTTTTTTTTCACCCCTACCTTGCCTTTGAAGGCTATAAGGGGTTTCTCAGGCCAGAGAGTGAGGGCGGGGGATAAATTCTGAGGTAAGAGCCTCCTAACAACGAGAATGTAACTCGTAATTATTTGGTTTCGAATTATGGTCCTCTCTGGTTGCTATGCAACGCGCGTTCAAAGCAACTAGCGCTAACCCACTCAGCCATCCCGCCCCTAATAATATTAAGCCATTACCACTTAAATATAAGGAATCACGGTTGAAATTAATGCATAAAACTACCTTAACTGATTCTTTTTTATAAACACAGAGAGGATTAAATGGAAATATTGGTAAAAGTTACGAACTAATTTTACAACCCAACACATAATAAAATCAATATGAAATCAAAGTCTAACTCAACAGAAAACAAAAAAAGACATCCATAACATGAATTTGAATTCCATAAAATGAATCGAGCTTTATAACTTATGTAAACTCTCTCATGTATATACAACAATCGGTGTAATTAAATAATTGTTAACAAATATGAAAACACATAACAAGATAAAAGCCCTAATGAGTTAACAGGACATAAGGGAAATGAAGTTGGATATTCCCGAACGATTCATTCAAGAGCGGAACTAGATGGAGAGATAACGGATAGGGCATTAGAATGCATGTTGCTGCTTCGTATTAATTTGCTGCCGCACATTCAACTGGGATACCAACCCTCTGATAAGGGAAAACTAACAATTCCATAAGTCTCCGGGAGGGCAAAGCCACCAGAATCGATTACGGCCCCAGAGCACATTTCCAGAATCGATTATACTCGAGGGCAGATTGGATGGAAGAATCGATAGCAAGAGGGGAGCCCTAATCAACATCCCCTTACTTCACTCAACGACTCCTTCTCCAAAGAGGTTCCAACCAGTAATCAGGATCCATTTAAGGAATAATTATGTATTATTCGAGTTACAACGTAGAAATATTTGCAAAATTATAGTTTAAATTGAGAAACTTAAAACTCTAAATTTTTTCGGTTTAAAGCGAGTCAACCAAGAAATGTCTAAGCAAATATTCAAAGTGATAAAAATAACAAAGATAATTATATAACTTAAAATTAATGTATAAAAAAGTTTTTTCTTTGATAAAATAATTCTATATTCTTTGATTTCGATGAATTAAGGAAATTTATACATTTAAGAACCTAACAATTCTTTTAATTAAAATGATCCATTTTTATTCAACTTATTTTATTTATTTCTCCCTACGTTTCGGATTTTTGCCATTTTCGAGGGATCTTTTAATATTATGCACTTATATAAATATATATTTTGTCACATTTAAAAAAAATAAAAAAAAACTATTATAGGCTGACCAGCCCTATCATGCTTGTTATCACCCATAATAGTTTTTTTTTTTTTTATATCAATTACTATTATAGATGAGTAATTTAAGTATGATTATATTAATCGGAACATTCTCTTCTAATTTGTTTATATATATTTATTTATCATAACATATCAAAGATGATAATTAAATTACGTTTCGAGGTACCTTATGCCTCATCTTCAGATTTTCAAATATTATCTAAAATATAATTGAATAAATATTATAAGCAATTATATATACATTAAAAACACATTATCAATAAATTAGAATCAATTTATCATTTAAACTATTTACATTCTGTTTATTATTAGGGTTAGGGTATTGGAGTAGGTGCTCAACCTCTTGGTTATTAGCACGAATAAATTTGTAGTAACAGATTTGTTTTACTCTTTTTCTTCTTTTTATTTATTTATTTTTCCTTCTATTTTTTTATTTATTTATTTTTTTTTTAATTTATTCATTTATTCTTTTTTTTATTGTTTATTTTTTTATTATTATTCTTTTGTTGACACATTCTGAATTAGTGGATTTATTCCAATTTTTTCTTTATTTATTTATTATTTTTCTATATATATTTTATTTTATTTTTTTATTAATACTATTATTTTTTTGTTTTCTTTCTTCCTTTATTTTTTTTTCTTATAGTTCCGGGAGCAGAGAACATTCTTTGACGAACCTAAGCAGTGAACTAACCTAAGCAGTGGAGGTCTGATGCACTCCTGTGTCAGGAACTTATATGTAATGTGTAAACATGAGAAAAAAACCTGTTTATTATTATAATTCTACTTACATTTATTTCCATATCGTATCTCAATATAGGTCAATTACTATTATATATTCTTCATATTAAGATCATAGATATGAATAATCATTCTATTAAATTCTAACTTTTCACTATCACATATTCATTGTTTCAACTTTTTGTTTCTGTGCACTTGCAACTATCATGTATACTAAAATAGCATTTATCTAGTACCTTTCTTGTGCTAATCAATGTTTTCAAATATCCACAACATAATTTTTATCTAGGTTAGAGATTAATTATATATAGAAAAGATAGATTTTAACAGAATGATTATTCATATCTATGAGCTTAATATGAAGAATATATAATAGTTTTTTTTTTGTTGTTTTTTTTTAAATATGACAAAATATATATTTATATAAGTGCATAATGATGGAATATAAAAATATCCCTTGAAAATGGCAAAAACCGAAACGTAGGGAGAATGAAATAAGAAATAAAATAAGTTGAATGAAAATGGATCATTTTAATTAAAAGAACCTAATAATACATTTATTCATTCAAACAACTTTAAATTGTAATAAAAATTAATTAAATTTATAAAGTTATTATTTTTTCTTGAATTTAAAAACGAGCTCTCTTAATGTGTTTTTTTTTTTTTTTTCTTACCCTCCAAATTTATTTACAATAAATACATGCATACTCAACCTATGTACTAGTATATACTATAACAAATATAGACATTCTTCGGCTTAGACCTTGTTTATATATTAGTTATAGTATATACTGTATGTACATAGTTGATTCATTCATTAATTTCGATGAATAAAGGAAATTTATACAGTTAATATTTCTTGTTGAATCTAAAAATGAGATTTCTTAGAGTGGTTAATCCTAGTTAATACTGAAATATTTCGATTCGTATCCTTTAAAAAAGAGAATTGAGTCAAAAATGATGGTTCTCTTACATTTTGAACCGTATCCTTGTTACAATATATGTCAATTGAGACGTTGATTTCGAAAAAGTACTAAAGGACATTTTTTACAAAATTGTATTCTCATCAATTAGTTATATCTAAATCTCCTATTTGATTTTATCTAACGAACGCCCAAGCTCTTTATAAACGCAATTTAGAAATATAATTATTTTCTAAAGGAATTAATTACACATTTAATTTCGTTCCAAATTATACCAAAACATCTCATTTCATATCTTTAATATGATGTTATTAATATAATAAAAAAACAATTCTGGATTTTAATAGGAAAAGAATCAAATTAGCTAATTTAATAATATAATAATTAGTGATTATCACGCCTCCTGTAAAATTTCCTAGAATGGATATAGTACCTTTTTAAAATCTAAGTCTCAATTGTTAACAATCCTTTCAACGGGAGAAAGAAGACTTAAACATAGAATAAAAAAAAAATTTAAAAACGAAAACATCCTTTAAATATAAAAATCAGACATATCCTTCGAAATAGTAAAATTAGTCCTTTTCGTGTGTAATTCATTTTTGATTAGGGTAGAACAAATGCAAGAGATGATTTTTTTTAAACAGTAAAATAAATAAATAACATTTTACTGGTTATGTTTTCTATAATTATACGTTTGAATGTTCACGTCTTCTTAAATTTTGTATTTAAGAAATAAACTAAGTCCCTTTTTTAATTTTCTTAAATTTTTTTATTGAATTATTAAAATACTACATTAAAATAAAAAAATAGTTTTTTTTTATTATTTTATCCTAAAGTGTCCTATTTGCATGAGGTGCTCCACTGGTATTGTTTTGTAATAACTTTGAAGAGTGGGTTTATTGACTTTTCATTAGGGATGACTTCTCAAATAAGAAATAAAACTTAAAGTAAAACTCTTATCGGTCCAAAAAGAACTCAAAAGTAAGGCAACGCTACACCAAGATAGAGAGAGGCAAGTGAAAGTTGGACGACTATGTTGAATATAAACTAAACAAATTTTATTTACAACTTAAACATTTTTTATTTATTTTACAATAAATAAAGTTCAATTACTTAAAATTGTTTTTTTTTTTAAATTTAAAAATCATGTTTCCATTTATTTTTTTTACTTTAAAAAAAATATAATATTTAATGATATTCAAAAAAGCAACATTTGAAGTTACAATCTAACTGTATTAAAATTATTATGTCTTCAGTTTTACTCCTACTTTCAAAGTCAGTCTCTATCATCGTGTAGCGCAGTAATTAAGTAATTAAAATATATAAAATGACTTACCGGGCCGAACTGTTCAAAGTAGTTCTTGACGTCCTCGAGAGTGGTAGGGGCCGACAGACCTCCCACAAAAATCTTCTTTGTCCTTGTCACCATCTGAAACAATAATAAAATATAAATAAATAATATTAATAAAAAAATATAATACATAAGCAAAGAAGGGAAAGGAAATATATAAATATTCATAAACTGCGCCTTCGATAACGTAAAAAATCTGGTGCGAGCAACACACAATTTTCGAATCAATTAAAGAATTTTCAAAAACAGTAAGATATAAAAATTAGTGAAACCATTAAAGAATTAGTTAAATGGAATTTCTATAGAAACATGTGATATTATTATCTAAAACAATCACTTAGTTTTATCGGATTTTTATCACTCTCTATTAACTTTTACAAGCTCTTGTGTATAACGTAATATTTTTTTCTAAAATGTTTAGCTTTCCAACGGTATATTACACATGTATATTGCTGTTGTCATGTTCAAAGACGAAAAATTGCATTAAACAAATATTTTTTCAGTTTTCTCCTTTAGTTGCATTTCAAATTTGCTCAACTTGCATATTTATCAATGTAAACTAGATAATATATTTTTTTTTTTATAAAATATACAAAATAAAAGGTACTTTAGAAGAAGAAAATTTAAAATACGGCATTAAATCAGTGTTTTAATAATGGATGTTCTCCATTTTGAACCATATCCTGGTTACAATAAATGTCAATTGACAGAAATAAAAAATATTGTGACGCAGAAATTATCTGTTCTTTAAAAAAAAAAAATGACGCTCAAAAATTGAGTTGTATTTTTTTAAGATGGTCGAGCAGCCATTTTTTCCCAAGAACACTTGGAATGGAATAGTGCCAATTTAAAAGACACTTTTTTTTAAAAGAAAATAGTCGTTAAAGAATAAGATGAAATAACTGTTAGATTTGGGATGGGGATGGAGACAGGACCCGGAGGAAGTAATCCAGCGACTGGAAGGAAGGGACCAAAAGGTTATTGCCCAGCCTTTGGGATTTAGGTTCAAACTTTCGGGCTTCGGAAACAATAACCCACGTCCACTATTTCAACCTCTCCCTACCACACACACCTAACTCTACGCACCAACTCACTCTATTTTACACTTACAAAACGCCCTCACAAGTTATATATATTTATTTAAAAATTTTACACTCTGGCTCATACAGTAATGATAATAATTGATTTGTTTGTTTGTTCATTCAACGTCACTTTATGCTACTATGGCTACAGTGGGAGTCCTACATTTTGCCTAGCCAGGTTCCTTTAGGATAGGGATCTTTAACTAGTAAAAAATATCTGGTGCGGGCAATACACGACTTTCACTTACCTCCATTTTAAAAATCAATGAAAGAATTTTCAAAAACTGTTAGAGATAAAAATACGTGAACCTATTAAGGAATTAATTAAATTAAATTTCTATAGAACCATGTGTTTCATCAAAAAAATCTATTATATTATTACCTAAAATAATCAGTTAGTTTTATGTACAAAAACGAAAAATTGCATTAAAAAAATATGTTTTCTGTTTTCTCCTTTAGTTGGGTATCGAATTCATTCAATTTATATATTTACCCGTTTTTCATCAGTGTTAACAAGATGATATAGTTATTTTTATTGAATCTACAAAATTAAAGGTACTTTAGGAGAAGAAAATTTAAAATATCGGCATATAAGCCTGTCAGACCATTTTAATCAGAATAAACTTACATTATATTAAGGTCCATTAAATGTTACATCGATATAGCGAGTTAAAATTAAATTAATCAAAGCCGTTTTTGAGAAAATCGAAAAAAGGTGCAAAATGCATGGTATAAAGTGGCTCTTCTGGTAAGCTCACTTTGATGAAAAAGGTTTTGTAACGTCTCTGGGTATATTTGTCTGAAATATGAAATTTCAATTTCATAGGACTTACCGTTTCCGCCCAGGAGTTACCACCTACGGACACACACACAGACCTTTTAGTGGGACTTGGTTATTTAGACTCAGGGGACCCTAAAATGTGTATTTCCGTTTAAAACTGGAATTAGAAAATTTTCACGACCGCAATACTTTCCCTTACTATATATAGTAAGTGAAAGTAAAAAAAAATTACATTCATTACCATTTTCATGATATAAATGCACATGAATGAAGTTAATATTTTAATAGGAACATTTTACGATAATTTAAGTATCTTATCGTGTAATAAATCCGTTGATAACACAAAAAATTTCACTTGGGTATTACTTTCCCTTAATATATAAAATTGGCGCGCTGAGTGTTGAAGGAGCACGACGCCTCGAGCCACCAGCTCAATATCAGCCCCCGAGATTTCCTATATCGCCGTCCAAAGGAGACACTTATTGAAATATCAGATGGGAATTATGCATGGAGATGGGAAAAGGGGTCGAGGTAGATGGGGAGTGTGGGTAGGAGAGGGGAAGGAGAGGGGAAGGAGGAGGGGTGGCGGAGGTAGGTGGCTGTTAAGGTGAAGGATCGAGCCTCGCTCACAGGAAACAATATCCCAAGTATTGATCTCATCACCTCAACCCATCCTCTCAAGAGAATTTTATATTTTATCCCCAAATATCATATTATACCATCCTAAAATCTTATCGTAATATACAGCAAGTAAACTATATATAAACATAGTATATCAACCCATTGAAAAAATCTCGTACCCCTACAGCATAACGTCTTCCTACCTTTTGGTATATTATTTTTGATAATGAAAATTTTGTAATCGAACTAATGTTACTATTTGTAATTTTAACAAAATTTAAGTGCTTACGTTTCAAGATACGTAGAACCCGATTAAGAAATACAAAAAAAAATCCATTTGTCTGCCGTCCGTGACATTTTTGCAAAACTACTGGACTAAGTTTTTTTTAATTCTCCACAAAAATTCTAAGGCATCCGACGATGATCCTAACACTCAGACGTTGTTATCAGCTGGTAATTTTTAAGATGGAGGCCGATTAAAAGTGATTAAATTCAGTAACTCAGTTATTTTTTAAAACAGTGAAAAAATTATTAGTGTTTTTAACAAAAAAGACAAACAAAAAAAAAAACGCGAATAATTATAAAAATAGAAAAAAAGAAAAAGAAATGTGTACCGAGTTATCACGGAATCACATTTCTTATATGTTGTTGTCTTGATCTAGAAAATGTTTTCGATTTTTCTCTATCTTCCATAATAACTGATTTTTCGTTTAATTACATCTATTATAATTTGTGATTTTAACATAAAGATCATTTTTTATAGTAGGCGCTACACAGTGAGAAATAGGGTTGGTGTAGGTGAGGTGAAATTCGTGAGATTTGGTGAAAGTGATTATTATACACTCTCACATACTTTCAACATATTATAATTAATTTTCTATATTACTTCACCTTTTACTATAAAGAACATTTAACAATAATAATAATAATAGGCTTACCGAACCCGAAGGTTCGATGCCGATACCACCAAACTTTGCCGGTCATGCCCAAGCCCCCTAGATAATGCAATGCTCCCACCGACACTCCGGCCTACCTTTCGGACGCCTACCAGTCGGTTTAGCAAATACCAACTTTCTCGGAATCCGTTCCTCATCGAGCCCAACAACTTTACTTGCCCATTTGAGTCTCCGCGATGGTATCAACTCAATCATATTCACTGGGTACAAACTCCGCGATTCCGCGTTGTGCAACCTTCCAAACTCCCCAATGGCCTCATCTCTCTTCGGACCAAATATTTTTACGCAGTACCTCATTTTCGAAAACCTTAAGCCGTTGTTCATCCTTCAAAGTAAGCGGCCACGTTTCACATCCGTAAAGAACCGTTGGAAGAATAATAGTTTTATAAATTCTAACCTTCAAGTTTTTAGACAGAATTTGCGACCTAAGTAATTTAGCAACTGAATAATAACACGCATTTCCCACCTTTGGCTGGGACTTCATAAAGAATATTTAGTTTCTTAAAATCGAGTTTCTATAAAAACATGATTTCCTGGTGTGTAAATTACACTTGTTTGTTTAAAAATAACATCATCATTCAGTTTTTTCATCTTTTTTTTTTTTATTATTATAATAGGATTTTTCTAGAAGTAATATTCGAATATGTTCAAAATATTACCATCTATGGTATTATCCTTTTTTTTTTTTTTCTAATAAACCTTCCCCTCTCCTGCTACTTTCGTAAACTCTCACAAGTCCTGCTTTCAACTTACGTACACATACCCTATTTCTCAACGTGTAGCGCTGCCATAACAGG
The DNA here is from genome assembly GCA_023052935.1 of Piezodorus guildinii. Taxonomy (NCBI): domain Eukaryota; kingdom Metazoa; phylum Arthropoda; class Insecta; order Hemiptera; family Pentatomidae; genus Piezodorus; species Piezodorus guildinii. Next base: position 148,880,343 of record CM041296.1, on the reverse strand, counting down.
AGATCATGAAAGGCGGCAGAGATCAAATGAAGGGATATGTATTGCGGGACATACGGTATCACTTAGTATCCATAATGTCCATATACTTTTTGTAGGTAAACTGTTAGATCCTGGGTCCAGGTAAGCATACAGGTATCTCGAGCGAAACCATCTAAAGGATATCGGAGGTAGACAAAATGAGGGATCGGCATCCTTTGTATTTCTGAATAATAATAATATTTTAGGAGGTAAAGAGAATCATAAGACTTTAAATGCCAGGCGAAAGTAATTATTGACACATAACAGTTGATAAGTAAATCTCATTTCCATAACTGTCGAAAGCTCGAATTCCAAAATGTTCACGATCGCTATATAATGGTACTTACCCTTACTATATATTTCATACATGGGTAAGTGAAAGTAAAAAACCTGGCGTGTTATAATTCTGACAGTAGCCCGTTCGCTTTGTTAATCCTCAGCTCGGAGACAAATCCCCCCAGACCGCCGGATTAGCGGGGGCACACTAGAAGACACCCTCCTCCCCGGGTTATGGATTAGCCAGCAGACATGAGAAATGGGGAGAATGACAAGGGTGACCCAGAACCGTCTCCTATCTCCGCTATCACTCTCTCTCTCTCTATCCTCGACGGCAAAATACCATCTTCTTCTTTCTTCGTAAAATATTCTTTAGCAGTGATGGAGTTCTTTTATTTAAAAAAAAAAAAAAGAAAGTGATACGTCAGCGAGACTTTTTAGAACAAGAGCTGGCAACGTTTTCAACAATTTATTTGGTACGAATGGTTTTTAAGTTACTGTCGCTTACCTGTACATGAAATATATAGTAAAATGAAATGAAATGAAATAGCCTTTATTATGCAAAATAAGTAGTTACATATGTACAATGGTTTTTATTTATATAACTACTAATATAAATAACATGCATATCTACATGGATACGCACACACACATACACTATTATACACTTCTTCTTCTATGTCTTTCTTCCTGCACAGGCCCTCCCGTGAGGGAGTAGTAGTCAGCACTTCTCTGGGTGACTAGTCCTGTTGAGAAGCGGGGTCCCTGAGCTCTGTCCACTTCTATTTCCATATAACCCTGTCTTTAGCGTCTCTCCGCCAGAGGGATCCCATCGTCAGCCTGAATACATCGCACCATCTCTTCACTGGTCGGCCTCACTTTCTTTTTAGATCATATGGCGTCCACTCGGTTGTTATTTTTGACCACCTAACATCGTTGCTACGTAAGAGGTGACCAGCCCATTTCCATTTAATTTTCCTCAACTGTAAAATTGTATCTTTGAGGCCTGTTTCTTTCCTTAGTTTATTGCATCTTATTTTGTCTCTTTTCTTTACCTTCATAATACTCCTCTCAATACTGTTCTGCCACACTTGGATTTTTCTCTCCTGGGCCTTAGTTAACGACCAAGTTTGAGAACCATATTTCAGTACTGGGAGGATACAGCTATCAAATGAAATATATAGTAAGGGAAAGTATTGCGATCGTGAAAATTTTCGAATTACGAATGACCAAGTCCCACAAGAAGGTCTGCGTCTGTGCGTCCATGCGTATATGAAAAGTAGTATGAAACTGAAATTTCATATTTAAGACAACTGCAAATCCGAGATGTTACAGCAACTTTTTCTTCATAACGAGCTAACTAATAAAGCCACTTTATACTATTCATTTTTCATGCATACAATTTTCTAAATAAACACTGAAACGATTTGGATCAAACGCGCTATACCGACGTAAAATTTAAAAGACTTAAATATCGTATAGATTTTGTTTGGACTGTTTTCTGATTGAAATAGTTCGACAGGGCTTAAATGACAATATTTTAAATTTTCTTAATCTAAAGTACCTTTAATTTTATAGATTCAGATTAATTACATATATATCATCATGGTAATAAGCGGCTAAAAATAAATGTTGAATGAATTAATTATCCATATAAAGGAGTGAAATTAATTTTATTCACTCCTCCCCCCACACACATTAAATATTAATATAAATGTATAATATATCGTTGGAAAGCTAAAGAATTTAGAAATAAAATATATCTTATATACTAAGTTGTTAAGTTACATAATACTTTATCTAAGGTGTAGATTCTTTTAGGTGAAGGTCAAATTTTTTATAAATAAAATTGGAGGCTGATGTCTACTTCACCACTATTTTATTGAAAAAAATATTCGCACTACGTTTCGGCTAACAATGCCATCTTCTGGTGCAGTGGAACAACTTAGATTTAGTGTGGGTAGCTGCTTCCTAGTCAAAACCACATGACCAAATCTAATACATAATACTTTATTTATTTACATAATATTTACAATGTACACTCAATACAAATATGTTTCTTTTCATGATTTCAGTGGACCTTTTTTTATGATAACAGAGTTATAATCATCCTTTGAATTTAGTAATTATCATACAATATTTTGTTTAAGACAGTAGGAAAAGTAAAAAAATAAAATAAATAAATAAAACCTACACAATATAAATTACAATATTAGTTTAAAAGTACATGTTTGGTTCTTTTGTGCGTGTAGCGTTTTAGTGATGTTTTGTTGTAATTACCAATTTATAGTTTTAATGTGTTTTCAGAAGCCGAGGTTTTATCAAAATAGTTTTTGTTTTAATGTTGGAAGATTTAGTTCAAAGAGTTCATTTAGTTCATTTTTGAAATTTTAGTATATCGTGGGTAGTTGTTGATGATTCGCATACATGTATTTTGTATTGTTTCTATTTTTTTATAATTGGCATTGCAAGTCGAGCTCCAGACGGGCGATGCATAACAGATCTGGGCACGTATGACGGTTTTATATAGTAGTAATTTGTTCTGAGTGCTTAAACTGGATTTTTTATTAAAATGTGGGAACATTTAATAAATACATTTTTTTGTTTTTTCGGATTTTCTATTGATATGTTCGGTATAAGTTAACGATTTGTCTAAAGTTATGCCTAAGTATTTAACTGATTTAGACCAGTTAATGTGGACTGAGTTTAATAAAAGGTGATGGCTTATGTCGATGCGATATGATGATGTATATAGGGCTGCCTCATCAGCGTAAAGAGATCTTGTTACGTGCGGGTGGTTTGAAAAATCGGATATATATACATTAAATAAAGTTGACGAAGGCCGGCCGTTACAGAGAGTATACTGGATGTCGAATTATTTACACAAACACTAAGTTGTTAAAGATAATAATGATTTCATCTCTAACTGTATTTAAAAAAAATATTTTACACAACAGGTAAGTGAAAGTTGTGGGTTGTCCGCACCAGACCATTAATAATAGAACTAAAAAAATTAAGAAATTTTTAATAAAGTAACGTCAGGAAGTGGGTTTTATTACTTATCGTATACGACATTTCGGAAGCGATTAAAAAGCATAATGGTGTAGTCACCCTTGACGCAGTGTCTAGCATAACAGCCTTCAATACCAAACATCGCAGATTCAAACCTGGAGGTAGTCCTAGGATTTATTAATGGGAGTAGGAAAATCATTACTTATGCCGTCCTTTAGAGGCAAGGTAAGAAAGTGGAATCGAGCCTGTGCGATGTCAGGAACTCGTCAAAGATCCCTATCCTAATTAAACCAGAAAATGCAAAATTCGGGAATCTCACTGTAGCATAAAGTGACGGAACATATATAAATAAGCAAACCCAAACCAACTTCTCGATTTATGCTCTAAAATTGCACTGTTATAGTGAAATAAAATATAAGAGGATTACTTTAACTATTAAAAACTTTTCTCTACTATAATCAGCCAACCTGCCTCACAGTTTCGATTCCACGACCGTCAGCCATAAAGGGAAGAATAACCCTATGGGTGATAGTGCAGAGGTAGCTAGTTATTAAGGGGGAGGTAGAACGGAGGAACAAACTTGTACAAGTTACACTTTTCCAAGCTGACACACTAAGTCCCGCATCAGGGCCCCGCTGCTTACTCCTGCGAGAAACTTTAATGCTTAATCTGCAAGAAGCCCCTCTTATTAAGAGCCAGCAACTTAACCCCTTTTAAGGCCACGTGTAAGCCCTTCTTTATACAGCGAACTACCAGCTGGAGGATCGCTTGGAGGCTAACGAAACTTTTACCTTTTTTATCCATCTAATTTAGCTAGATTATATCTTTGGTGATTTTTGGAATATGATATGCATTAAGCATCACGATTATTAAAAATCTCGTGCGGGCAGCAAACCATTTTAACTACCTCGGCTCTTAAATTGAATTTAAAAACTATTAAAATCTAACATAAAAATTATCGTGTCACAATTTTATTTAGCATACTGCTCCGAAACGGCTAGAGAAATTTTTATGAATATTAAATAGCTCTGAAAATCGGCTACTACCCCTAAGTGATGAGCGTTGTCCTCCTCCCTCCCCTCTTGGCATAATCTTTTAATATTTGGACAACGTTTGCCGGGTCACCTAGTTAACTTATATTTTAAAATTTTGAGATCGATTTAAATAAAAAAAATATTCAGTTTCGTTGGAATCATATAAACATATGATTCATACATAATATAGCAATGTCAAATTGTTATGTATAATTACCAGTGAAAAGCTCATATATGTTACCATTATCAGAACCATATGGACATATGGAATCGAGCTTTGGGGCTCTACTAAACCATCTCATTCCTCCCGCATCCAATCCCTACAATCCAAAATCCTTCGCAAAATCTTAAATGCTCATGCTTTAATATCCCATTTGTTGCAGACGTTTCTCGTAGCAGGTATACCACATTCAATTCCAAACTCCCAACCCACATAAACACTCTTGTTCGCAACCTATCAACCTCACATATTCCTGATAACCCTCCGAGGCGATTGAAAAGAAGATGGCCTAGGGACCTACTAACTTAAATAGACATCGAAGTTCTACCACTGGGTAGTTTCTTCACAAGCCTTCTCACGCCCTTTATTGTATTTCAACACTTTTACTTGTATTTATTTTTTATACAGCTGTAAAATTCAATAAAATATAAATAAAAAAAAAATTACCAGTGATAATTTTATCCCCAATGTATTACTTTGGTTTATTTATTTTTTTACTATATTTCAACCAATTTATTACTATATAATATAATATTTTTTCTAAAATATTTAGCTTTCCAGCGGTATACTATACATCTATGTAGCTATTCTTATATTGAAAAAAATCAATCGCTCTTTTCGCTATTAGTTGGTAATCCAATTATTTTGACTTATATATTTACCCAATATCTGTCAATCCTAATAAGAAGATATGGGTAATTTGTCTAAATCTATAGAATTAAAGGTACTTTAGGGAAAGAAAATTAAAAATACCAGGATTTAAGCCCTCTCAGACTATTTTGATCAGAATGAAGCCTTGAAGCGAGTTTAGTCAAAATCGTTTGAGCCGGTTTTGAGAAAAACGCAAAAAGGTGTGCACAATGCAAAGTATATGGTAAGTATTACTTTGATTCGGCCAATTTAGATGAAAAATTGATATATCATCTCGGAGGAATATTTGTATTAAATTTGAAATGTCAGTTTCGTAAGAATTTTCGTTTTTTCCCTAGACACAAACAGAGAGACACGGACCCAGGAGATCGTAAAACGTGTATTTCCGTGGAAAACTGTAATTAAAAAATTTTCACGCTCACAATAATTTCCCTTCCTATACGAGTATATTTCATATATATATATATATATATATATATATATATATATATATATATATATATATATATATATATATATATATATATATATATATATTTAAGTGAAAGCAAAAAAAAAATATATAAATAAAAATAAATAGATTATATCGTCTAGAGCTGCGTTAAAATCAACATTTCCAAGAGTTTACGTAAAAAAAAACTGTGCCACTACGACCCATGAAGGGTCTTGGGCTTAGTATTGGGCTGATGCGAAATTAATGCAGGTTTCCTCTTTTGCAATATCTTAATTCCAATTGTGTAAACAAAGCTAATCCTAACATTGATCATTATTATACCAAAACAAACCTTATCTAATACCCTCTCTTTCACCATGAATTTGTTTAGTAAAATCGTTTTGTTCAGTGTGTTCAAAGGTCTTGAATCGAAAATGTAAAAATGCGATTTTCGTCAAATTTATTTTTACGAATTTAAATTAGGGCGCAGCGCTGCGCAAACGGCTCGTAATATTAATGAAGTGTGGGGTCAGGGGGCTATTAATGAGTGCACGGTGCAGCGTTGGTTCCAGAAGTTTCGCAGAGGAGATTTCGACCTCGAAGACAAGGAAGGTCGGGGCCGTCATCTTGCTCTGGACAACGACCAGCTGAGGTCAAAAGTGGAAGAAGACCCAACCAAAACCACACGAGAAATGGCGGCGGAACTCGGTGTGAACCAATCCACAGTTGTACGCCACTTGGAAGCAATTGGTAAGGTAAAAAGTTGGCCAAGTGGGTGCCAGTAGTAACGCCAGACCACACGTTGCACAACCAACGCTTCGACGACTGCACGAGTTGGGCTACGAAGTTCTCCAACATCCGCCTTATTCACCTGACCTCTCTCCTACAGACTTCCACTTTTTCAGGCATCTGGACAACTTTTTGAGGGAGAAAAATTTTCAAAACCAGGACGACATTGAAAATTCTTTTCGTGATTTCATTGAGTCCAGGGATTCGGATTTTTTTTCTGGTGGAATAAGAAAGCTTGTTGAACGTTGGCAAAAGTGCATTGATTCAGATGGAAATTATTTTGATTAAATATATATGGTTAAAGTAAAGATATGGCGTATTTACAATACCTACTAAAAACCTGCATTAATTTTGCATCAACCCAATACATATAGAAATTCATACTGTTTCAAGGCCAACGGCCGTGCAATGAGGTGATTCGGCCGAGATCATGCTCAGCTGCTAGGTTTTCTCCATTTTGGGGTACCCACCTTATAGAGGATGGGTCTGCCCCAGGAGGGTCTCCATACCCAAGGGTCGCTTTCGCTCCACGGCTGAAATAACAGAATAAATAATATTCTTTGTTAACCAGGATTCGAACCAATGACCTGGAGCATAGTAGACTGGCGCTCTATCCACTAGAGTTTACCTAAAACATTTTAAATAATATCCGGTAGGATGCTTAAACCATTGTAAAAGGGAAGTACGTTAATTTTAAAATGTACTAATTCACCCCTCGCGCGGATCTCATTACCGCGTATGGGGAGCGTCCCACGGGTGGCGGATGTGGGGATGGTCGGTGGAATTTCCTCGGAAGCTCCTCCCGGCTAAGTCCGATGGACTCGCTGACCAACAATGAGAGCGGCCCCCCAGGCTTGCTGGAGGGTGTGACGTAGGTTCGAACGCCCTACTCACATATTTTAGTTCACAAAATATCACCAAAAGTCATGGATTCCTCTGAGGTAAAACGCTCATTATCCGGAGGTAAACTAGTCCCCCGTTCGGGTCTCCGGGTGGGTACTGCTTCAGGGGAATCATGGCGCAAGATGAAAATGAGAGATCTAACAATCGGGACGTGGAACGTTAGAAGTTTAAATACGGCAGGTGGGTTAAAGTCGGTCGCGAATGAAGTTAAGAGGTACCATTTAGATATCGTTGCATTACAAGAGGTTCGCTGGCCAGGGGAGGGTTCGTTAACAGAAGGAAAGTATACTATTTGGTACGGGGGGAGCGTTAATTATTGTTTAGGTACCGGGTTTCTGATTAGGAATAGATTTCTTTCCGCATTACGGGACGTACAGTTCTTTAGTGAAAGAATATCGGTTGCTATATTTCAAGGGCGTTGGTTTAAAATCGCGTTTATAAACATTCATTCCCCCACCGAAGACAGTGATGATGAAGTAAAATGCGAATTTTATGATAAACTAGAGTCGGTTTACGATAAATTACCGCGAAATTACATTAAAATAATACTAGGCGACGCGAACGCAAAGGTTGGAAGGGAAGAAGTATATCGTCCTACAATCGGTAAAGAAAGTTTGCACGAATATAGTAATGATAATGGGACCCGACTAATAAACTTTGCCATTTCGAAAAACCTAGTAATCAAAAGTACTACATTTAAACATAAGGATATTCATAAGTATACGTGGACATCGCCGGATGGACAAACACGAAATCAAATCGATCATGTTTTAATACAAAACAGATGGCAAAGTAGCATAATTAACGTGAGATCGTATCGGGGTGCAGAATGCGGTTCTGATCATGAATTAGTAATCGCGAAACTTCGACAAAAACTAAATACAAAAAAGAGAACACCGAACTATATTCGTCCCGAGAATTTTGATTTAGTTAAATTGAACAACCTCGAAATTAGAAAACAGTTCGCGATAGAAGTAAAAAATCGGTTCGATGCTTTGGAATCTTCAGACGAGGAACACGAAGATGTAAACAAATTATGGGAAGGGATCAGGGATAATATTAAAGAGGTCGGTAATTTATGTCTTGGAAAAATCGAAAATAAAAAGAACAAACCTTGGTTCGACAGGGATTGTCAAAATATGTGCGAAAAAAGAAAAACCGCTAAACTGAATTCCTTAAATAATCCAAGCGATAATAATGTGGCTAATTTTCGGTTAGTAAAGAATGAAACTTCAAAACTCTTAAAAAATAAGAAAAGAGAGTATCTTAAAGGCAAAATAATAGAAATAGAAAAACACAGAAACGAAAATAACGTAAGAGAGGTGTACAAAGGTATAAACCAATCGCGTAAAAGATTTGAACCTCTATTGAATGCGGTTAAAGATGCAAATAACAATATAATTGCTGATCCTTCTGAGATATTAAATAAATTTAAACAACACTTTGACGGCATCTTAAATACGGAAAATAATAATCAATCTCCTCTCTCTGAATATCAGAGCGCTGAACAATGGATAGACGCACCGAGTAAAGAGGAAGTCGAAATGGCGATAGGAAAATTAAAACGTTATAAGGCTGCAGGAAATGATAATATCACGAGTGAATTAATCAAGGCGTGTGGAGAAGCGGGCGTTTCCAAAATACATTTTTTAGTTAAGAAGATCTGGGAAACTGAAAAAATGCCAGAAGAATGGAAAGAATCAATACTTATTCCGATTCACAAAAAAGGACCGAGGTCGGATTGTAACAACTATCGTGGGATCTCTCTTCTCCCAGTATGCTATAAAATATTCTCGTCAATTCTAACTAGTCGAATCCACGGAATACGCTGAGGAAATTATCGGAGATTACCAATGTGGTTTTAGGCGGAATCGCTCGACTATTGACCAAATATTTTCCTTACGTCAAATATTAGAGAAAAATTTGGAATACAACGGTGTAGTCCATCAACTTTATATCGATTTTAAAAAGGCTTATGATTCAATAGACCGTCAGAAGCTATATAATATCATGATTGAACAGGGAATACCTAGAAAGTTAGTAAACCTAGTAGAGATGTGTTTGTCGGAAACATTCCATAAAGTTAGAATCGGTCATAATTACTCCGAGAGATTTGAGATTCGATCGGGTTTGAAACAGGGTGACTCCCTTTCACCTGTGTTATTTAATTTAGCTTTAGAATATGTCATAGAAAAGGTGATGTGTACCGAGAAAGGCTTAAGTATGGGTGACAAGATTCCGGTTTTGGGGTATGCCGATGATCTGGTACTGCTAGGTGATGACACGGAAACCATACAACTAAATACAAGTGTGTTAATAAAAACCTGTAAAGAAATAGGACTCGAATTAAATACCGATAAGACGAAGTATATGATTAGTAGCAGAAACGGTGTTGATCTTGGTGATATTGATGTATCAGGTCATACTATTGAACACGTAGAGAAATTCAAGTATTTAGGTTCAATTATAACTAGAAAAAATGAAATCCAGGAAGAAATAAAGTCCCGGTTAAAGGTGGGAAATGCGTGTTATTATTCAGTTGCTAAGTTACTTAGTTCGCGGCTTCTATCTAAAAACTTAAAGATTAGAATTTATAAAACTATTATTCTTCCAACGGTTCTTTACGGATGTGAAACGTGGCCGCTTACTTTGAAGGATGAACAACGGCTTAAGGTTTTCGAAAATAAGGTATTGCGTAAAATATTTGGTCCAAAGAGAGATGAGGCCACTGGGGAGTTTAGAAGGTTGCACAACGCGGAATTGCGGAACTTGCATCCTGTGAATATAATTGAGCTGATTGCATCGCGGAGACTCAAATGGGCGAGTAAAGTTGTTGGGCTCGATGACGAGCGGATTCCGAGAAAGTTGGTATTTGCTGATCCGTCTGGTAGGCGTCCGAAAGGTAGGCCGAAGCGGAGATGGGAGGATTGCGTTAAGGCTGATCTCGGGGGCTTGGGCTTGAATGGTGAACATTGGACGAGTCTCTGTAGGCGGAATTTGGTGGTATTGGCATCGAACCTTCGGGTTCGCTAAGCCTATTATTATTATTATTATTACTAATTCACCGATTAAGTTTGTTATTACCACCCATTCTTGCTGCGATTTTCTGATTCAGCCTATCTTCCGAGTGAACTTATAGCCTTGTAACGGATCGCTATAAACAAGGTTCAAGTCAGACAAAGTGAAATAAATTATTTAAAAGTACAAGAGATGAAACAAAAAAAAAAATTGTAAAGCTAGGTCCAGCCCCGAAAAGGATCCAACGGATTTGCATGGCGACAAGGCGGAACCTCAGCGGGAGCCGGACGGTGTTATGTCGAGAAAAGTTAGAATTGTAAATGGCCTCCATATTCATCTCCTCTCTCCTCTGCCCTCGCTTCAATTAGCCTCTTCCAATTATACCAGCCCAATTTTTCACTCAGCCCTTCGCTGTTTCCTTTTACTTGGGAATAATAATAATGATATTTCTGATTAGATAATCCGTTTCAATCACGTTACAATAGCGTTACATAGTATTAAAGTTACAATATCAGAAGACAGTAAAGTATTTCCAAATTAATATATAAAAATCTCATCTAATATATAAAAATCTGGTGCGGGAAACACACAACTTTCACTTACATCCATTTTTAAAGTCAATGAAAGAATTTTCAAATACAGTTTGAGATAAAAATACGTGAAACTATTAAAGAATCAATTAAATTGAATTTATATAGAAATATGTGAATTATTAAAAAATCTAATATATTATTATCTAAAATAATCCGTTAGTTTTATCAGTTTTTTTATCACTCTCTATTAACTTTTAAAAGCTTGAGTATGAGATAATATTTTTCTAAAATCTTTTGCTTTCCAACGGTATATCATACATGTATATTACTGCTCTTTGTGTTCAAAAACAAAAATTTGCATTAAAAAAATATTTTTTTCTGTTTTCTCCTTTGGTTGGGTATCGAATTCATTCAATTTATATATTTACCTGTTTTTTATCAGTGGTAACAAGATAATATAGTTATTTTTATAGAATCAACAAAATTAAAGGTACTTTAGAGAAAGAAAATGTAAAATTTCGGAATTTAAGCCCTGTCAGACCATTTTAATCCGAATGAAACGTACATGATATTAAAGCCCATTAAATTTTACATAGATATTGCGAGTTTAATCAAAATCGTCGGAACAGTTTTTGAGAAAATCGAAAAAAGGTGCAAAATGCATCTTATAAAGTGGCTCTTCTGGTAAGCTCATTTTGATGAAAACGGTTTTGTAACGTCTCGGGCGTATATTTGTCTTAAATATAAAATTTCAGTTTCATAGAACTTGTAGTTTCCGCCCGGGAGTTACCAAAACAAACACACCCAGACCTTTTTGCGGGACTTGGTTATTTGGGGATCCTAAAACGTGTATTTCCGTTGAAAACTGGAATTCGAAAATTTTTACAATCGCACTTCTTTTCCTTACTATATATAGTAAGTGAAAGTAAAAACTACAAAGATCACAGACCAAGAGATAAGGTGGTCACTTCGAGTTCTCCTGAGCCAATAATTTTGAAGGTCACATATTTGCTTATTGCAATGAAACTGAAAAATATATCGAAAAAATGTTTTTTTGTTTTTGTCGCTATTTTTTTTTTGTATTTATTTTCGTTTATTATTTTCAATAATGAATCATTGTAATCGACCAAAGAAAAAAAATTACCTCTCATCACAATTTGAGGAGCTTACGTTTCAAGAAGCGTAGAACCAGAATAATGAATAATAAAAAATCCGATTGTCCGCCGTCCGCGGCATTTTTTCGAAACTACTAGACCAATTTTTTTTTTTTTTTAAGTCGCCACAAAAATTCTAGAGCATGCAAAGATGATCCTTAAGAAGAAGAAGAAGAAGAAAAATGTATTCTGGGACTAAGAATAACATGAAATTTAACATAGTAAAATATTCACATCTGGCCAAGATACAAAATTAATGAGGAACAAAAAATAGATTTGACATAAGTAAAAAGAAAATAAATAAATAAAAATTATGATAAAAAACAAATATATTTGGTGACAATATAATTAACTAATATTTAACGCTTTTGATAAAACAAAAAGAAAATGCACAAAAAAAGAACCACAAAAATATAGTTATTTCAACTTACTTAAACACTTGTAAAAAAACTAAAAGTATTGACTATGATCTAACAGTACAATTATTATTGTCAGCTAGCGTTATTATGGGAAGTGAAAAGATACTATAACAAAATGTATTTGAAAGTGGAAAGAAAGGTTGTTCGGCGGATGTTTGTTGGGAGAGAATTCCAAAAACTGGTGAAGCGGTGTAGAAAGGAACGTTCATATATTTTATTTCTGTGGGAAGGGATATAAAGGTCGGAATCCTTTCATCTAGGCGTTGATATCAGCTTGTTATTTTTAAAATGGCGGCCGATCAAAAGTGATTTGATTTAACTACTCAGTTATTTTTGAAGAATAATTATATGAGTTATATATTGAGGATGTATAGTCGACTGGAGAAACTATTATAGGTGGAATAATCAGGAGTCAGTCATTTTTTAAATTTTGTCAACGTTTCGGCTCAAGCTTGTAAGACATCATCAGGGCTACAAACATCAGAACAAACGAGATACATATTAATGTGATAATGAAAATTTTCTGAATGTAGTGACAATATGTCTTTATTGTACAATTTGCTTGTGTAATTTATATTCTATTTACTGTATATTTATCTTTTCGTTTATAACACTTCTGGTTTTGTTTTTGTTATTTATTTATTTTATACATCATGGATCTTTTACATACCTTAGATTCTAGTGTTTATAATTTTCTGTTAAAATTTTTGAGCCCTATTGTACATATATTGTTTTGTTTTTCCAATGTATAATTTTGTAAAAGTTTTCAAAAACAAAGATAAGTTGTAGTTTTTATATTTAGAGAGGAAAACCTTCAGGGTTTTTACATGAACCCCTCCCCATACTACCTATGTTTATGGTTTTCCTCAGTTTATGCTTGGACATGGCTCAGTAATGGTACGTTTATATATAATTTTTTACTTCTATAATAAAGTCTAAAGTTTTGTTTTTATGCTTATTATCATGATATTGTTTATCATATTATCATTATTTGTATCTATAATATTTAAGTATGTTGGTATATTTTCTGTTTTATTTCAAATGTTATCATTGTCACTACATTAAAAAAAATTTTCATTATCATATTAATATGTATCTCTTTTGTTCTGATGTTTGTAGCCCTGATGATGGCTCACAAGCTCGAGCCGAAACGTTAGCAAAATTAAAAAACTTCAAAAAATGGCTGACTCCTGATTATTCCACCTAGAATATAATTTTTATAGTTATATATTTTTCTGTAGAGGATGCACTAAAGAAAATCTAATTGGCAGAGCTTGATAGTTGAAGTGGGCTATTAAAATGAAGCCTCTACCCCCTTCTACCTTCCTGCTGCCTCTATTCTATCCGTAGTAAATAACAGAAATAGACTCCCCCCCTAGAAAAATATTGTAGGATCGCTGGAATATACAAGGGAACATTGTTGGCCTCTGTCGATAACTCCGTTGTAATTCCCCCTTATCTGCCAGCTCTCCGACCTTCATCCCTTCCAGAAATTAAACCAGATAAAAAGGATTTCAGTTTTATCTAAACCGCCGTAGTATTGCCAGCATTCCGATGCTTTTCTATGCATTCGTATGCTATAAATGTCTATAATTTTTTTTGTTCCGTACAAGTTAAATTTATGTTTTTAAAAAATATATATTCACGACCTGGTCCGGCACACGCTGTTCTGCCATATAAATTATTTCTAGTAGATATTATGGTTGCTAAATAAAAAAAATAATGAATGTATTGTAAGGGTATGGGGTTGGAACCTATAACGGAAAGTGGAACGGCGCGTTGTAGAGGAAGACCGCCTATAATAATAAAAAAATAAAATAAAACATCCTTTTTAAACACATTTTCTTAATTCAATGTATTCCATATGTGTTAACTACGAACCGGGATTAACACATATCGTCAGAAAGCTAAAGATTTAAAAAAAAAAATTATCTTATATAGAAATTCGTAAAAGGGAATGTTAAGTCATATCGACTGACTTAAACGTATCGCTAACTAGCTGACCCGACAGACGATGTCCCATCTGAACTATTTCTTATATCTGAACTATACAAGCCGTTCACGCGTGATGCAATGACCAAGGAAAAGGGGGATTCATTTTTATATATGTACGTAGAGAGATTACTTTAAAAAAAAAAATCATGGTAACGTTTATTTTTTTTCTTTCATAAGATCCTTCTCCTGACTGATATAAACATAACAAAAAAATAATAAGAGAAGTAGGTCAAGCCGTTCACGCGTGATGTGATTACCAAATGAATGGAAAAGACCATTCATAGATTATCATACTTAACAATTTTATATTATAATATTATTTAATCAAAAAAATATGTTTTAAACGAAACTGAATAAACTTTGTATTTAAATTAACTTTTATGTTTTTTAATAGCTTTTAAATTGACTTTAGCAGCCCAGGTAAGTAGCCAAATAAAAAACGCTGCAAATTATTACACAATGGTTTATTATTTACAACTAACAATATTAAGGTATAACTGTTTATAAAGCTGTAGACAGTCAATTAACTAATATAAGAGGCAATAAATAATTCAAAGGAAAATGGCAAATCATCACTGCTAATTTCAAAACGCTATATCTCTGCTATCGCTTAATTTACTAAAGCACCTCTCCCTTGTCGAAGACTGGTGTAACGCTTGGCGTATTAAGGTGAACGAAAACAAGTGCTCACACGTCACATTCACCCTTCGACGCAAATCCTGTCCAACGGTTTATTTCAATTCCATACCGCTTCCTTCCTCTGACACAGTCCGGTATCTTGGCTTTTTACTAGACAAAAGACTGACGTGGAACCCACACACAAGACTTAAAAGAAAAGAACTCAACCGCAGATTCGGCCAGTTATACAGACTACTAAACAGAAAATCTCATCTTACAGTTGACAACAAATTACTAATATACAATACAGTACTGAAACCTATATGGACCTACGGACTTGAACTGTGGGGGACAGCTAAACATTCTAACATCAAACGCATCCAATCCTTCCAATCCAAAGTCCTCCGAACAATAGTTAATGCTCCTTATTACGTTAACGACTGTACCCTACACCACGACCTTAAAATACCGTTTATTTTAGACCTGGTACCATCCAAATTTTCCAAATTTCATCAGAACCTTACTCATCATCCTAACCTTCTAGCACAATCCCTATCCAACACCACCCATCCGTACAATACTCCCCGAAGATTGAAACGGCAGTGGCCGCGAGACGTATTGTAAACATTTATACTGGAGTTCTGACAATGGTCAGATCCTCCACTCAAGTAATGTATGTTTGTGGCTATTGAGCCCTAGTTCGTCCTCCACTGAGTCACACCAGTGACGCGGCTGAGAGCGAGGCTAGGATCTCTTGGATTCCGCTTTTTCCTAAACAAGTGGGGGGAAAAGCCCAATCTGGGGTCCCTATAGCAATTGTATATAGTTATGTTTGTTTATTGATTTGCCAACTTTTTATTTATCTTAATCATAGGATGATGTTTTGATTTGTTTTGTTTTTATATTTATTATTATTTATTTCTACATATATCATTTACTTGTATTTATCTCAATGGTAGGTTGTTGTTTTTTTTATTTTTTATTTTGTATATATATTATATTTTATGTAATTTGACTTTATCATTGTATACTGTATATATTGTGTGAATGTGGTCTCATATCACTATTACTAATGTTCGTATAGAAACATATTGTAACATATCTCAATAAAAGAATTAAAAATATCTCAGCTAGTTCTTAACCAATTTCTTTTTTCATTTTGAAAAAAATTAATTCCTCTAATAAATAATATTAATTTATTAATCAGGAGACAGGAATTTTTTTATTCTTTATTCGGGTTTTACGCATCATGAAAGGTAAGCCCCAAATTTTAAAGTGTTTTTTTTTGTTCGATAAATTAGCTATTTTAACTAATTTAAAATTAGTTTATTAATTAGTTCTTAAATTGATTTTAAGAGAAAAGTTGTGTGAAAGGCGTGTGTTGCACGCACCAGATTTTTTTTAGAATTTCCACACGTTTAAAAAAATCAAACAAACGACACGGTGATAAAATAAATCTCTCCCTTGCAAAGGTCACTAAATCCCGACATCTGGCATCGGTCCAAAACGAGGCCCTAGTTCCGTGTTGAAGCCAGAACTGAAATTCGATGGAAAGTTCCCGCTCTGCGAAAACCCGGCTCCGGGGGTTTTGGCTTTGCCGGATTCCTCCCGTCCGAGTTTTCAAAGTTTCCGGTGCCCGTTCTGATAAATAGATGTTTGTAAACTATCCCGAGGAAGCCGAGGGCTCTGCAGAGCTATCAGGTAGCGATCATCAGCAACTGAGAGCAACTCTCTCGGGCAAGATTTCATTTGTGGTCCTGGGGAAAGAGCCCCCCACTCCTCCCCCCTACTTGCTCATATCTATTATCCTTCGTCCTTTAGCCGAGGAGCCTACCTTTATCCTTTACCCTTTATCCTTCCATCCCTTAGAGTGTCCTTTATCCTGAGGAAGGGGGAAGGGGAAGGACAATTTGCAATCCTCCCCTATAATAATGCCTCAGTGAAAAATGTTTTATTCCTTTTAGTATTATTAAATTGTCCTTTTTAGGGGACAGAATAGAATAAATCTAACGCAAACACACAAAATAAAACTAACTCAAATAAAATTGTTTTTTAAATATTCAATCAATAAAGTTAACTCTGTAAGGTTATTAATCAAAATATAATTAACAAATTATATCTTCAAAGATGCTTATGAGCTGATAAATTTAAAAGGAAGAGTTATTACTTATATATACGTTATATATACCTATTCTCCAAAAAAATTTTGGACCATCATTAAATTTGGTTAACAACTACCTTAGATATTGCGTTTTGAAATCAGTGGTAGTGTTATAATATGATGCTTTGAATTAGTGCTTTTCATATTACTTAATTGTCTATCAATAGCTATATAAACAGTTATACCCCAATATTTTTATTTGGAAATAATAAACCATTGTGCAATAATTTGAAGCGTTTTCTTTATTTTTTCAATAGACTGCACAGTAAAAAAAAAAAAAATCTGGTGCGGGCAACAAACGACTTTCACATACCTCCATTTTTAAAATCAATAAAAAAATTTTCAAATACACTTAAAGATAAAAACACGTGAAACTATTAAAGGATCAATTAGTTTTATCGGCTTTTCATCACTTTTCATTAACTTTTACAAGCTCTTGTGTATTAGATAATATTTTTTTTCTATAATCTTTAGCATTCCAACGGTATATTATAAGTGTATATTACTGTTGCTTTGTTCAAAATCAAAAAATTGTATTAAACAAATATTTTTTTCAGTTTTTTCCTTTAGTCGCTTTTTAAATTCGCACAATTTACATAATAAGCTGTTATTTATCAATGCTAACAAGATCATTTGGTTATTTATAAATCTAAAAGGAAGAGTTATTACTTATATATACGCTTGTAACTACGCTATTTTCGAAGATAGAAAAAAAATTCATAATTGTTCTTTAATAATTATAAAAAAGAGAAAAAATTATTTCAGATCCAGGAAATCCCAGTGATATTCTCCAAAAAAAATTTGTTCCATATGAAAAAATAATCATTGAATTTGGTTTACAACTAGCTTAGATATTGCGTTTTGAAATCAGTAGGAGTGTTATGATATGATGCTTTGAATTATTGCTTTTCATATTACTTAATTGCCTATCAACAGCTATATAAACAGTTATAACATAATATTGTTATTTGGAAATAATTAACCATTGTGTAATAATTTGCAGCGTTTTTTATTTATCGAATTATGTCAATGAGGAATAAACCTTCATGATATTAAAGCATAGTTAATTAACTATTAATACAGAGAGTATATTCAATTTCATAGGAGCTTGATTGAAAATTGGGTTAGATATTTGATATGAAGTAATACCTTTTTCTAAAAAAGGGTGTTAAAACTTACCAGGTAATAAACCTAAATTAGATATGAAATTTAAATTCGACTTTTATGATGGACTTGGTTATTTAGAAGAAAAAAATTAAGGGTCTAATAAAAGTCCTACAGAATGGTAGCCGTATTAGGGTGTCTGTGAATGTGTGATACGTCCAGTTCCACAACTTGGATTATGTTTATATTATATTGTTACTTCCACTTACCTATTAATCAAATGTATAGTGAGGGAAAATATTAAGATCAGGAAAATTTTATAATTCCATTTTTTTGAACTAAAATACACACTTTATGGTCACCAAAGTCCTAATGAACAAGACCGGCAAAGGGGTCTGTGTTCATGCGGTGCTTCTAGCTCACAGTCATACAGAAATCATATGACATATTTAAGATAGGTTTATATAAAGGAACCTTTTTACCCAAAATCTGCTGGCTGGAAAAGCCACTCTATACCATACATTCTACACATTTTTACGATATTCACAAAAAAAACGGCTTAATCGATATTGACTAAAAATTGCTGAATCGATGTAAAATTTAATGGGCTTTAATACCATGTAGGTTTCATTCTGATGGAAATGGTCTGAACGGGCTTAAGTGCCGATATTTTAAATCTTCCACCTCTAAGTTACCTTTTATTTTTTACTTTCACTTAGTATATAACTGAAATTTCATATTTAAGACAAATATACGCCCGAGACGATACAAAACCTTTTTCATCAAAATGAGCTTACCAGAAGAGCCACTTTATAAGATGCATTTTGCACCTTTTTTCGATTTTCTCAAAAACTGTTCCGACGATTTTGATTAAACTCGCTATATCGATGTAAAATTTAATGGGCTTTAATATCATGTAGGTTTCATTCGGATTAAAATGGTCTGACAGGGCTTAAATGCCGATATTGTAAATTTTCTTTCTCTAAAATACCTTTAATTTTGTTGATTCTATAAAAATAACTATATCATCTTGTTACCACTGATGAAAAACAGGTAAATATATAAATTGAATGAATTCGATACCCAACTAAAGGAGAAAACTGAAAAAATATATTTTTTATGCAATTTTTTGTTTTTGAACATCAGAACAGTAATATAAATGTATGATATACCGTTGGAAAGCTAAAGATTTTAGAAAAAATATTATCTCATACACAAGATTTTAAAAGTTAATAGAGAGTGATGAAAAGCCGATAAAACTAAGTGATTATTCTAGATAATAATATAATCATTTTTTAAACAAAACACATGTTTCCATATAAATTCAATTTAATTAATTCTTAAATAGTTTCACTTGTTTTTATCTCTGTAATGTAATTGGAAATTCTTTAATCGATTTTAAAGAAGTGAAAAATCGTGTGTTGCGGGCACACAAAATATACTAATATGAATTAATACATCCAGCTTGAAGTATAAATATAGATTTTCCCCTTTTAAGATAGTTTAAGACTAAGCTTTAAGAAGAGAAATATATACATTTAGTATAAAGAAATATATTTTCCAGTAAATAAGCTGCACATTTAACTAATTCAACCTCCCCTTTCCAGCTTCGGGCTTACACAGGCTATTATTCTCCCGGCAGTTAAAAAGAACTTCATACTCCGAAGCGCCTTATATTTTCTCAACCCTTTTGAATAACTGTTCCCTTTGGATCTCTTGCCAAAACCCCAGCCTGTTGATATCCAAATACCCTGTTGACTCTTCGATGGTAATGTATCGTAAATTAATTTCACTTCATAAATCAATTTGAGAGTTCAAACTGTCTCAATTATGGCTCTATTGCTTTTCCCGATGGGCGCGACAGGCCTAGGAGATCCTTGATTTCACTTTCCTAAGATTCCAAACCGCGTTTCGCGATGGTATTAAATAAGATAGTACTATGTTACGGCCGCTAATTTTCTAAGCCAGCGGTGACTCCGAAACTGTATTAATTAATATGCAAATTTTGTAAAACTATTGGAATTCTTTTCCTAAGGTATCATGTTTATCAATTAATTATTGGGATCAGGCGTCATAAAGGGGAATAAAGTGATTACCTTACAACACACATTTATTTATAAAATTGTACAAATTATTACTCATAAAAATACTTGTTCGTTCATTATCTTTTTTTTTTTTTTTTTCTGTCCGCCCCTACCTCGCCTTTGAAGGCTATACGGGGGTTCTCTCGGGCCAGGGGGTGAGGGCGGAGGATATATGCCGAGATAAAATCCCCCAGCACGAGAGTCGAACTCGTAATTATTTGATTTCACTTTTTGGTTATCTGTTGCTAGGCAACGCGTGCTCACAGCAACGCGCGCTACCACGCTCGGCCACCCCGCCCCCCTAAAAAAGTCATCAATAACACGTGGATACGAACTCGTTATCTCACAGTCTGAATACATCTACCTATCCCATGAGCTATGGAATCATATTCGTTCATTATCAAGAATACTGAGGTTCTATTTACCACATAATACAACATAAAGGTAACTTCGGACATAACTGCAAAATTCTTCCCTGTCTTGACCCCCGACTTACTCCGTCCGCAGCTGGACTTCCGCTTCCTATCCTGTCCGGGCTAAGACTCCCCAGGTAGAGGGCTATCTCTGCTCTGGGAGTGGAGGGGTGCATTTTTTGCAGAGCCCTTCAAAGAACCCTTCCTGCTTGTAGCCCTGAAACTGCTCTATTTTATACGATTCAAAATTATTTCTTTTCCTTCCAGTATTCTCGATACATAGCAGTAGGGTGAGTGAATCCCCGATTAATTACTTGCCCGAATAAAGTTCTCCCGGGACTGGGATTCGAACTCATAACCTTTGGGGAGTTTATAACTATCGCGATACCCACACAACCACGGACTCGCCAATTATGCCTTTATTTGTAGGTAAAATATAATACAAAATGTTTTAATAAAATAACAAAATTTGATCTTTATAGGTTAAATTGCACGTATTATTAACTGTCTTGTTTAGTCATTAAAATATATTGTAAAAGAGTTACACTGTTACTCGTAAAGTCTCTTCCTCAGAAAAAAAACGAACTTTTGATGTTATACTAAATACTAATTTTTTTTTCATTTAACGTTACTTTATCAAGGATGTATGCAGGATAATATTGTTCGGATGGTAATAAAAAAAAATTATAAAATAGTAAAAAAAAAAACAAAACAACATCTGTATAATAATAATAATAATAATGTTTATTGATATAATACTTTTTTTTTTCTATAAATACAACATAAAAACATTCTTGCTTTGGATTACTCCGTCAAGAGAGTTGCAAATATTATAAATTGAAATAAAGAATACTTATCACATATCAAACTAATAAACAGATCAGTAAAAAAAATACCAATTATAAACGTAAATTTTAATAAACTATAGGAATTACTGATTTAAATATCGAAAGTAAAATTTTTCAACAAAATGTCTTTCTTTTTCTTTTCTTTTTTTTTTCCTTCTTAATTATAATTAAATTCTTGAACTAAAAAAGGTCTATAACGTAACGCTTCTCTTAAAAATTTTACTAGGACAGTCCAGTTAGAGCCGTTTAAAAGATTAATGACCTCACTATCTGTTAACGTTGCACTATTCAAAAATTTGATTTTATATGGTTTTACTATAGGGCAGATGGCAATTAGGTGCTTAACATTTTCAACTTCTTTTAAATTACAAAGAGGGCATAGTTGACAAATATCCGTTCTGAACGGTTTATAATTTAAATTTAATAATTCTGCGCGGCTTTTTAGTATTAATTTTGCATCATTAAATGGCATAGAATATATATAACCCCTGCTTGAATTATAATTTAATTTAGGATATAGACCATGATGCGAGCCTTGTTTTGCATTCGATTCCGCATTTAATACTTCTTCCTTAGTTATATTACTAATAATATTGTCTATTTTGGCTTCCCATATTGAGTTGATATTATCTTTGTTCACAACATCAGTATACTTTCTTTTCTTTTAAAACAATGTGACAGATATTAAAGATAAATCAATTTTAAAGAAAAGAAAGTTATTGAATCCTTATTTAAATATAAAACAACTATATATTGTCCTAGAAACTCTGATGAAAACCCTCTAACGTATGTCGAAACGTTTTACAATAAATAGTTTTTCAATATTTTCTCAACTTTATTTTACCACCACCTGAACCATATCATACTTCATATTCATTTCACGGTCATCAATCAAATATTCTAGTCACTTTATGAATAATCAAAGGATGCTACAGTAGGAGTCCTAAATTTTACCTATCCAGACTTACTTAAGGTAGCGATAATAGTAAGTAAATAGTAATGTAAATTAAAAAGCTTTCGTACGATAATACTCGTGTTAAAGGCAAGCGGTGCGAGTGGGTTTTTAATTTATATTAAAACATCTAATAATAATAATAATAATAATAGGCTTACCGAACCCGAAGGTTCGATACCGATATCACCATATTCAGTTTACACAGACTCGTCCAATGTTCTCCGTTCAAGCCCAAGCCCTCAAGATCAGCCGTAATGCAATCCTCCCATCGAAGCTTCGGCCTATCATTCGGACGCCTACCAGTCTGTTCAGCGAATACCAACTATCTCGGAATCCGTTCCTCACCAACCCCAACAACTTTACGCGCCCATTTGAGTCTCCGCGATGCTATCACTTTAATTGTATTCACAGGGTACAAGCTCCGCAATTCTGCGTTGTGCTACCTACTAAACCCCTCTCTCTTCGGACCAAATATTTTACGCAGTACCTTATTTTCGAAAATCTCAGGCCGCTATTCATCCTTCAAAGTAAGCGGCCACGTTTCACATCCGTAATGAACCGTCGGAAGAATAATAGTTTTATAAATTCTAACCTTTAAGTTTTTAGACAGAAGCCGCAAGCTAAGTAACTTAGCAACTGAATAATAACACGCATTTCCCACCTTTAACCGGGACTTTATTTCTTCCTGGATTTCATTTTTTTTTTTTTTTTTTTTTTTTATCATTGAACCTAAATACTTGAATTTCTCAACGTGTTCAAAAGTATGCCCTGATATATCAATATCTCCAAGATCGCCACCGTTTCTGCTACTAATCATATATTTAGTCTTATCGGTATTTAATTCGAGTCCTATTTCTTTACCGGTTTTTATTAACACACTTGTATTTAGTTGTATGGTTTCCGTGTCTTCACCTAGCAGTACCAAATCATCAGCATACCCCAAAACCGGAATCTTATATTAAATCATCTATAAGAGGAAAATGGGTGTATTAGGAAGATGTAGAAATGACTAATACAGTAATAGCCCAGCTCATCATCATCATTTTTGATGAACTGTGATAAAAATAGGAGCTAACTAATAGTCTCGCCTGCCCTGGCTTGGAAGATTCATCATGAGATTCCCCTTTGGCTTGGAGATCCATCAACCATCACCTTTTTAGTTGGATTACCGAGCCATTCCCCATTCCCCTAGCTTGTCATCCAATCGTCTGGCTCCTTTACCTCGATTGGTCTCTCAGAGAATGAGGAGCTTCAGGACAGGTTAATATACAACTTCTATCGATTTATGTTATCCCTTACGTCAGCAAGAATTGAACGACCTCAACGGGAAAATTATCTCCCGTATAAGATATGTATAAATTTTATATATATATATATATATATATATATATATATATATATATATATATATTTATATATATTGTTTGATCAGTTCTCGACTGTTGATAATTTAAGTTTTTGTAGTTCTCAGGTTTCAGTCAATGAATAAACAATTCTATCTATATTCGATAATTTATTGTTCTCATAATCATACCTTAACAGTGGAAAAACAGAACATTAATATCATTATACAATAATTAATATATGATGTTATTGTTAGAGATATATGTATTCTAGTTCAACGTATGCTTTTCTATATCTCTAACAATAACATCACATATTAATTATTGTATAATGATATTAATGTTCTGTTTTTCTATTGTTAAGGCATAATTATGAGTACAATAAATTCTCGAAACGTCGCATGGATAAAATTGTTTATTCATTGACTGAAACCTGAGAACAACAAAAAATTATATATATATATATATATATATATATATATATATATATATATATATATATGAACTCTATTCTGAAATAGCCTTCTTACTATTAGTCATATATGAAATAAATAGTAAGGGAAGGAATTGCATCGTGAGAATTTCCGAATTCAGTTTTCAAGGGAAATAAAACATACAATACACATTTTAGTATTATTTTCAATAATCAACCTGTGTAATCGAATTTAAAAAAAAAAACCGTTGAAATTCGCCACAAAAATACTAGTCCCTGCAACGATAATCCTCACACCTAGACGTTGATATCAGCTGGTTAGTTTTAAAATGGCGGCTGATTAAATGGATTTTATTTAATAACTCAGCTATTTTTGAAGATAGAAAAAAAAATGTATTAGTTTTTTAACTAAAAAATAAGGAATAATTTTATAAAAGTGAAAATATAAAAGTAAAAAGAAATTGAAATTTCACACATAATTGCGCTCATAGAGAATCAGCTGATGCGCTCGATGATAACAGTCATACGTTACTTCGTCTCTCAGATTTTTGCTTTTTTCAGTAGGAATTCGCTTGAGTTCAGTCTGGAAAACATCACTAGACCTCAGGAATACTACAGCAGTGAATATTGGAGAAATTTCGGTAAGCAAAGTTATAATTTACTTTGTAAAATCACGAAAAAGTGAAAGGAGGGTCACTGATCAGCTGATTGCCGCTAGCTCGGCAAGCTCGGGCTTGCTTTTCTTTTCCTTATCTTTCTTTTATTTATTTTTTTTCCTTCTTATTCTTATTCCATTATATATTTATTCCTATTTATTTTTTTTAATCAATGCGATATTTTCATCAAGTGATGTCCTCGAAAGTTACAAGTAAAAGATCTAGATCTGCAGGTTCAAACTCGTCTCCCACAAAACAGAGACCTCGCCGTGATAATAATAAAAAAATGATTCCACCAGCGACTGCTTCAGCTACCTCTTTAGGATCTGAACCACAGCCTAGCACATCATCACAAGGATTAACTGAAGAATCGCCGTTTTTTACACCGAACCCATTTCAGATCCTTCAAATTGAAAAAGAAACAATGGAATCTTCTCCTATACCAAAAGAACCACAACCTCCACCAATATTTGTTAAAAATATTAAAAACTTTCAACTACTGTGTGCGCATTTAAACAAAATAACCGATCCAAACAGTTATTATTGTATAAGTAGAACCAGTGACACTAAAATATCCCCGACTACCGCCGAAACCTACAGAAAAATAGTAAAATATCTGACAGAGACCAAAGCTGATTTTCATACATATCAGTTACGCCAGGAGAGAGCTTTAAGGGTTGTAATTAGAAACCTACACCCTTCGACACCAGCAGCAGCTATCCAAGAAGAACTGACGGAGATAGGCTATAAAGTGCGACAAGTCACCAACGTCCTAAAAGATAAAATTCCACTGCCTTTATTCTTTGTGGACTTGGAACCATCAGCAGGAGTTGAAAAAATTTATGACCTCAATAGATTATACTATACTAGTGTAAGAGTTGAAAAACCTTACACTAAGAAAGAAATAATTCAGTGCCACAATTGTCAGGCATATGGTCATACCAGAAGTTATTGTCACCACATACCACGCTGTGTGAAATGCGGTGAACAACATAAGTCAGAAGAATGTACAAGACCAAGATCAACACCCGCTGTTTGTGCTCTGTGCCTCAAGGACCACCCGGCTAACTACAAGGGATGTCAAATCTACAAGAACCTCAAAAGCAGATACCAAAAACCTCAGAATCTGGATGAAACAGCTGAACCGATCAGAAGCAGAAGACAACCTTCAAAAACAATTGATTCCAATGTAACATTTGCCCATCTACTTGGAGGTGGGAACCAGAACAAAGAGGCCGAGGCCCTGCCGGAACAACGCACATTTCAAAATCCTCAACCCGTTCCACAACCAGCTATTCCTCAAAATTTACCCAGCCCTCAAAAACCTCATCCGCATCAAATTTCTTATATTCCTCCACCATCAAATGTCTCAGACCTTACAAGTTTGATGACATCCTTCATCACTGAAATCAAATCTCTCGTTATGCCGCTAATATCACTACTTACTAATCTTGTATCAAACTTAATTCCTTCCTTAAAAAATCCTTAAATGACTTCACCTAACTCCTTATCCATTCTCCTATGGAATGCGAATGGTGTTAGAAATCATACTGACGAACTTACAGCTTTATTGCAAGACAAAAACGTTGACGTAGCACTTATTACTGAAACTAGACTAACCACTAAACAGTTTTTCAAAATACCTCAATACGTAACATACCGTACGGACCACCCAGACGGCAAAGCCCATGCCGGTACTGCTGTCATTGTGCACCAGTCCCTCTCTCATCACTTACTCCCACTTCCTACCTATGATTTCCTACAAGCCACAGCCATAGTAATCAAAACTTTTTCCTTTCCGGTAACCCTTACATCAGCATATTGCCCTCCCAAACATTCCATTTCCAACACCGAATTTGTATCCTTTCTAAATTCCTTAGGAAATCATTTCATTCTGGGTGCAGACTTAAATGCCAAGCATCAGCAGTGGGGTTCGAGAACCACGAATTCTCATGGACGAAATTTGCTGTCTGCACTCAACTCCCGTCATTTCAATCTCCTACCTCCTGATTCCCCTACCTACTGGCCAACCGATCCCAACCGTAATCCTGACATCCTTGACTTCTTCATTCACAGCGGATTAGGCTCCCTCAACTTATCTGTAACTCGACTTGATGAACTATCCTCAGACCATAGTCCACTGATCCTAAAAGTATCTCTCACTCCAATTCCAAAACCTATCCCACCGTCATTTATCCGAGGCCCTGTCAACTGGAACCTATTTCGCCAAATCCTGACCGATAATATTAACCTCAGAGCGACCCTCAAAACCCCAGAAGACCTTGACGATTCCGTCTACTCCTTCACCACCGCCATTCAGCAAGCTGTCTGGACTGCCTCCTCTCCTAAGCACTCCAATATAACTCCTATCCAAAACCATTTGCCGCAACACCTTACAGACCTAATTCATGCAAAACGCCGTGCCAGATCATTATGGCAGCGCACCCGACACCCAACAGATCGCCGTTCCTATAACTTCTATTGTAGACAATTGAAGCAGGAGTTGGCGACCTTCCGTTCCCAGTCCTTTAATTCCTACCTCTCCTCTCTGTCAGCTAGTGATAATTCCTTGTGGAATGTCACGAAGAAGATTTTAAAATCCCATCAAGTTTCCCATCCTCTCCGGCGTGGTGATGACTCCTGGGCTGCGTCTGATGAAGATAAAGCCGAGGAATTCGCCACACACCTCTCTAAAGTATTCACTCCTCACCCGGAATCCCAAAGCAATCATACCGCAGCAGTACAAGACTTCCTTTTGTCACCAATACCTCTTTCCCTACCTCCTAAAGCTATTAATCCCTCTGAGGTTAAATATCTTCTCCAGAAACTGACCCTCCGTAAATCTCCTGGACATGATCTCCTTACCCCCCAGATCCTCCGTCAACTTCCGCAGAAAGCTATTATATTCCTTACCTATATCTACAACTGCATCCTACGCACCACCTATTTTCCTCTCTTGTGGAAACATTCCACAATCATTCTCATACCTAAAACCAGGTAAACCTTCCAGCAACACTTCATCCTACAGACCTATTAGTCTACTCCCCATCCTCTCAAAAGTGTTTGAAAAACTCCTTCTAAAACGAATCCTGCCTATATTAGAATCACAAAATCTTCCTTCCCATCAGTTTGGTTTCCGTGCTCATCATTCCACTGTTCAACAAGGACTCCGAGTTGTAGACCATATTTCCTCAGCCCTTGAATGCAAAGAGTATTGTTCTGGTGCGTTTCTGGACATAGCGCAAGCTTTTGACCGGGTATGGCACACCGGATTACTCTTCAAGCTTAAAACGCATTTACCCCAGTCTCTATACCTCATTCTACGATCCTATCTCTCAAACCGCTCCTTCCGAGTTCGCTGTGGTGTAGAATTTTCTAACTTTTATCCCATTGAGGCCGGTGTTCCTCAAGGCAGCGTCTTGGGACCCGTCCTCTACATCCTTTACACTGCTGATATTCCTAATCATCCTGACACCTTTCTGGCAACATTTGCAGATGACACCGCCATCCTATCATCCAATTCCGATCCTGAAATAGCATCCTTAATCCTGCAAAGACACCTTTGTCTTATCGAAGACTGGTGTAATGCTTGGCGTATTAAGGTTAATGAAAGCAAATGCACCCACGTCACCTTCACCCTTCGACGCCAATCCTGTCCAATGGTTCATTTCAATTCCATACCGCTTCCTTCCTCAGACACAGTCCGGTATCTTGGCTTACTACTAGACAAAAGATTGACGTGGAACCCACATACAAGACTTAAACGAAAAGAACTCAACAGACGATACGGACAGTTATACAGACTACCAAACAGAAAATCTAAGCTTACAGTTGACAACAAATTGTTGCTTTACAAGACAATACTGAAGCCAATGTGGACCTACGGACTTGAACTGTGGGGAACAGCCAAACGTTCTAACATCAAACGCATTCAATCCTTTCAATCCAAAGTCCTCCGAACAATAGTAAATGCTCCTTATTATGTCTCCAATTATACCTTACACCACGACCTTAATGTTCCATTTATTTCAGACCTGATTCCATCTAAATTTTCCAAATTCCACCAGAACCTCATTCATCATCCTAATCCTCTAGCACAATCCCTATCCAGCTCCACTCATCCATACGACCCTCCTAGAAGGTTGAAACGGCAGTGGCCCCGAGACATATTGTAAACACCTATTCTGGAGTTCTGACACTGGTCAGATTCTCCTCTCATGTGCGGTGTGATTGTGGCTGTGGCGCCCTTACTTAGCTTCCGCTGGCTCTCACCAGTGATGCGGCTGAGAGGGAGGCGCTGGGATCCTTTGGACTCTGCTTGTCCTTCCACAAGTGGGGGGACAAGCCCCGTCTGGGGTTCCCGAGCTGATTGTAAATATTGTACATAGGTATGAATGTGACATGTTTTGTTTATTTATTTGTTAACTTCATTTATTTGTATTTATTTTGTCTATAAATTTTGTTATTGTATACGTTTATTTATTTTTATTTTATTTTATGTACTTTGACTTTCCTTTTGTTTATATTGTAAATATTGTATGAGTGAGATCCTGTAGCACTATTATTATTGTCTATTATGACAAATTGTAATATATACGAATAAAAAAAAAAAAAAAAAAAAAAAAAAATTGCGCTCATAACTCAGTTATTTTGGACAATAGAGAATAGTAGGTATAGAGTTTTAGAAGCAGTAAAGCGCGATAAATGAAAAAAAAATTGAAATCTCGCTTATACATACCGTTGTAACTACCTTATTTTCGAAGATAGACAAAAAAATACATCATTGTTTTATAACAAAAAAACCGCGAACAATTATAGTAAAGCGAAAAAAAAAATAAAATAAATGAAATTTTTCACATATATACGCTTATTTTTTTAAACTCAGTTATTTTTTAAGATAGAGAAAAGTGTGTATAGAGTTTTAGAATAAAAAAAAAAAAAAAAAAAATATCCCTGCTAAAAATTTGAGACCTTACGTTTCAAGATGCGTAGAATCCGAAAAAAATGAAAAAAAGAATCATTTAATTTGAATTTGGTTTACAACTAGCTTAGACATTGCGTTTTGAAATCAGTGGTAATGTTATGATATGGTGCTTTGAATTAGTGCTTTTCATATTACTTAATAGCCTATAAACAGCATTATAAACAGTTATACCCCAATAATGTTATTTGGAAATAATAAACAATGTGTAATAATTTGCAGCGTTTTATTCTTTGGATTCAAACTATTAATAATAATAATAACAGGCTTACCGAACCCGAAGGTTCGATGCCGATACCACCAAATACAGTCTACATAGACTCGTCTAATGATCATTGTTCAAGCCCAAGCTCCCATCGACGCTTCGGCCTACCTTTCGGACGCCAACCAGTCGGTTCGGCGAGTACCAACTTTCTCGGAAGTCGTTCCTCACCGAGACCAACAACTTTACTCGCCCCTTTGAGTCTCCGCAATGCTATCAACTCGATTATATTCACAGGATACAAGTAGTACAAACTCCCCAGTTGCCTCATCTCTCTTCGGACCAAATATTTTCGAAAACCTTAAGCCGTTGTCCATCCTTCAAAGTAAGCGGCCACGTTTCACATCCGTAAAGAACCGTCGGAAGGATAATAGTTTTATAAATTCCAAACATTAAGTTTTTAGACAGAAGCCGCTAGCTAAGTAACTTAGCAACTGAATAATAACACGTATTTCCCGCATTTAACCGAGACTTTATTTCTTCCTGGATTTCATTTTTTTTTTTTTTTTTTATGTTATCATTGAACCTAAATACTTGAATTTCTCTACTTGTTCAAAAGTATGCCCTGATATATTAATATCACAAAGATCGCCACCGTTTCTGCTACTAATCATATATTTCGTCTTATCGTTATTTATTTCGAGTCTTATTTCTTTACCTGTCTTTATTAACGCACTTGTATTTAGTTGTTCCTACTATTATTACTTTACATATATGATATGAAATCGATAATTAATTAATATTTTGGACAGTATTGAACCCCTTTGGTAAACGCTAGCCGTGGAGAATAAAGACGCGATATAAATAAGGTAATTTGGAAGACGGGACGTCATATTTAATACCCGCCCTCGAGTGAAGGGGGCTCCCTCATCAATCTTCTTTTCAATAACAATATGGACCCGAGACGGGATCCCGCTCCCAACTTCTTATCTCCTTTTATCTCTCTCACATTTGTTCTATCCTCTCGCCTCCACTGTCCCTTCCATTCTAGGTCCTGTCGCTCCCTACTTGGGTCTCGGGTCGCAACGTTTTGTTATTTAAAGCAGTTTCCTGCATTATATTCAGTCCCTCCGTTTTCAAAATGTTCTGTATGTTACACGTGTCAGGGAGACGTGTGTTTCAATAGCGTTTCAAAATCAAACGGCTACTCTACGAGAAAGAGGGAAAATGGTTTATTAAATAAATAAATAAACATTATGCTGTCCAAATAGATTAGGAGCATTAACAATAAATTAATCAAAGGAAAATGGTTCTATCACTTTTGTTAATATAAAAACGTATAATATCTCATTAACTTCTTAAGCGATTTAAATCATAATTTTTTTATTTTGTAAGGACTATAACGTAAGACCTCAGTGTGCAGGTAATTTTAGGTAAGGTATTTTTTTTCTTATTGATTACAAAGCTTAATTATTTAAAAATAAGCAAAACAAATAAAATGGAACAGTAAAAATGAATGGAATTTCCTGAATTTACAAATAAAAAAAAAAACGTTTACCAGCTACGGTACAGCTTGAATACAAGAACACAATCAATCATGGGAGGGAGAAAAAAATACATAACACACGTCCATGCGAAAATCCCTTCGTTTAAAAAGTTATCCCCGCAAAACAGAAGGGGCAGGAAACTTTTTCCCGCCGACAGTAAAGGGATCAAAGGGGATATTATTTTTCACAGGAGAGTTGAAGGGGAGAAATAGGGGAAAAGTATGTTTGTCAGCAGGTTGGGGAATTTGTGACTCGTCGAGTTCCCTGTTTACCGAAAAGAAAAAGGCCACAAAACATATTAATCATCGCAGCCGGAGAGAGAAAGAATACCACCCTTCACAACGAGGACGATAAAACAAAAATTTTCGAGCTCTTTGGATAATAAATTGTAGTGGAAGTAAGAACAAGGTCGGTGTTCCCCCACCACTTCTCCGGCTTCCCCCACCACACCCATTTCCCCACCACCACCGCCATAACTCATTAACAATCTTAATTGCGCGCCATCTAGTAGCGAACATTGTATTCCCTGCTCCATTGAGATAGCGGCTCCCTAGCCATTGTTTCAGAGTCCCCTTTACATAAACAAGGACTGGATGGATCCTCTAATCCATTAGCAAGATTCAAAGTGTGAGGATTAGGTCGGGTCCAGGGTCCGTGGGATCCAGAAGTAGGTTTTTATAGCGGAGTATGGAGAGAGTTTGACTTTCACTTACCTATTAATGACTGTCTATCTAGATAAACTTGTACCCAGTTCGAGTCTCCGGGTGGGGACTGCTTATGGGGTATCATGGCGCAAGATGAAGATTAGAGATCTAATAGGATTCCGTATAAAAACTTAAAGATTAGACTTTATAAATCTATTATTCTTCCAAAATATCTTTACGGCTGTGAAACGTGGCCACTTACTTAGAAGGTTGAACAACGTCTTAAGGTTTTCGAAAATAAGGTACTTCGTAAAATGGTTAGACCAAAGGGCCCCGTATCTCTATAAGGTTGCCTATTGAGGAATCGCAGAGCTTGTACCCTGTGAATATATTTGAATTGAGAGCATCGCAGAGACTGAAATGAGAACTAATTCCGAAGAATTTGGTATTCGCTGAACCGACTGGCATAGTGTACAAGAGGTAGGCCGAGGCGTCGATGGGAGGATTGCGTTAAGTCTGGTCTCGGGGAATTGGGCTAAAGTGATCATTGGAGGAATCTGTGTAAGCAGTATTTAGTGGTATCAGAACATTCGGATTCGGTAGGCCTAGTATTATTATAATTACCTATATGTGAAAATATACAGTACGGGAAAGTAGCATTGTTATTGTAAAAATTTACGAATCCAGTTTTCAACTTCTATAACTTTTTTCTATTTACATATTTTCATGGAACCTAGCTCAGGATTCTTAGGAAATAGAATAGTCAGGCAATTATTAAATAGATGGGATTTGTATGGCGGCAGGGTTTGGAATTAAGATTAAGAGGATCGGATAATGAAAGATCTGTCGAAAGTTTCCGTTCATTTTATGATTTTTTTATTTCCGAAAAGAAGATTCCGGCTAACAAAATTTGAGTGTATGTGGGGAAGATGCCTTAGGGGAAAACGTCTTCTGTATGTGCCTCGGTTGAGCATCGGAAATTTTGACTAGGAAGACGGAAAGCGCTCGGGTCGTCTATCAATTGTTGATGATGACCAAATTCCAAAAATTAACTGAAAATTAGCTGCATCTAATACATAAAAATGGGTCATATATAATTGATTATAAATATTTAAAAGGATCTTGAGTTTTAACTGAAATCGCTAGAAGAAAAAGCAACGAATTCATTCTACAACCATATTCATATCTATACTAATATTATAAAGCTGAAGAGTTTGTTTGAATGCGAAACTACTGTTTCGAATTGAAAAATTCTTTTTGTGTTGGATAATCCATTTATCGAAAGTTATGGAATGAGATTTACTCATCAATAGATTGTTGTAATTGTTATTATTAATATTTATATTATCCCCTATTACAAAGGATGCCGCCCTCTACCTCTGAAGGGACTTTAGCCCAAGACACCTTTGCACATACCTGAGCCCCTACAGGAAGTACTTTGACATTATGGGTGCTAAGTGATCCATATGTCCCTCCATTTGATCTCTGCCGCCTTTCCTCCATCCCCTCAACTATTCCTTCATATACGTACCCCCAAAATCCTAGGGTCAGGGCACTGTGGTCAAGATGTTCTTAATGTAATGTTGTAATATATTATATTAGTCAGAAGTTTATGTTTCTGTGTAATGTGTTATTCGTTAACTGGGTAAGGCTTAAGGCTATATAACATCACGCTGCGACCAATAGGAGTAAAGAATCATTAGAAAAAAAAAAAAACGGAGAAGATTAACCTCGCCAACCAATTATTCCAAATAATTTATTTTTTAATTTGAAAATAATTCAATTTCCCGTTAATGTATATTTTGCCGTAACAATTAATAAATCACAGAGGCAAACATTTAACCAAGTAGGAATCGATTTACGTCAAGATCGGGTTGCGAAAAAGATCAGTATGTTCTTCTCCCACAAGAAAATAAAACCAAAGGTATCATTTACGCAGAAGTACTTTAAAATATATTCTTTTAAAGACTTCTTAATAGCGATCATAATAACAGAAATTGCGAGTCAAATATTAAAAACTGATTAAAAATATTCACTTACAAGAATCTAATGTTTTTATTGAAATCGTGAGAAAAAAAAAACAAAAGACTAACGAATTCATTTTACAACCCAATACATATGTACAATATAATATTGGAAAGGTATATATTTTAGAAATATGTATGTGTCAAATAGTGAAGACAAAGTTATGAATCTGCATAATGAAAAAAAAAAAAAAAAATCTGGGATCGTTGGTTATTTTAAACGAAAATAAAGCTCTACTGGGTTTTATAAAATAATTTTAATTATATTTCTCAGAGTTGATGAAAAAGCCGGGCTAGAAGCTTTTCCAAATATTATTCTCCCCCAACGAAGGTACCTGGAATATGTTGAGGTACGTTGTAAATCCAAACCGCAGCATCGAGGAGCCCTACCTACCTGCACGAGAACCACAAGCTGCTACTGAAATAATACCTTCCTCCCTCCATCATTTAGGGAGGCCTGAAGGGAGAGCTTGCTGGGCTAGGGGTCAGCTCATTAAAATAGAGAGCGTTCTGTCCGGCTACTGTACCTCCAACCTTCCCTACACCTACAAACCATCCACATCATTTTCAGGCTTCATATGCGAAATCCGAATATCGATCCCTTAAATTGAGACGTTCATTTCCAAAAGGTACTAAATATATTCTATAAAATTTTATAAATTAAATATTTTTTAAAATCATTTTATTGGTATTTTATTTATTTATTTAACGTCACTTTATGCTACTATGGCTAATCGGACGATGCTACAATGGGAGTCCTAAATTTTGCCTATCCAGGTTTTATTAGGATAGGGATCTTTAACGAGTATCTGACATCGCACAGGCTCGGGACCAACTTTTAACGTCCCCTCCGAAGGACGGCGTAACTAAGAATTTTTTACTCCCATTAAAAAATCCTAGGACCACCTGCGGGATTGAACCCGTGACCTTTAGCATGGGAGGCTGTTACGCTAGCCACCCAGCTACAAGTGATCCCTTATAGTGATCCCTTATCCCTTATTATTGGTATTTACAACTGTATTAAAAAAAAATACATCTAGTAAATGTGATGGTGAAATATAAAACTGTCATGAAAAACAAGTAGAGACACTACCCAGTGGCAGCACTCTAAAAATATTTTAAACTAGAAGGTCCCGGGGCTATTTTATTTTTAGGCGCCTCGGAGGATTATACCTGGTCCGGGCTAAATCAGTAACAAAGGTAACATCAAGGTCTTTATGGACGAGTTTATTCGTGACAAAGTAAGGAGCATTGAGGATTTTACGAAGGATTTTGGATAGTAAGGATTGGATGCGGGAAGAATTTGATGGTTTAGTAGAGCCCCAAAACTCTACTCCGTAAGTCCATATTGGTCTTATAATAGTCATGTAGATGAGCCTTTTGTAGTTCAGAGGAAGGTGTGACCGTTTGTCTAGTAAGTGTTGAAGTAGCCTAAAGCGGCGAGCAGTTTCTTGTCGCTTTAGTCGTGTATGTGGATTCCAAGTTAGGCGTTTGTGAACATGAAGTCCTAAGTATCGGATCTGTTCAACAGAACTAGTTGAGTGTTATTAAAGGATACTGTAGGGCAGGAAGTCAAAGGTTTACGACGAAGGGTAAAGGTTATTTGATGGGATTTGTTGGAATTTATTTTTATTCTCGATTCTGACACCATACTTCTAGGTCTTTGATGTGGGCTTGAAGGGTATTTGAGGCAACAAATGGATCTTTATGAACTGATAACACGCAGGTGTCATCAGCATAGGTAGAAAGGAAAGTGTTATCGTTAAATAACGATTCTGCTGCTGCATCCCAAGTCCTACACAGCTTATATATCTGCCATTAAAGGATGGTGAATCCTTTAATAATAACGTACTTATCATTGTAGAACAAATACGATACCTAGGACTCCATCCTGACAAAAGTCTTACTTGGAATCCTAATACAAGACTTAAGTGTTACAATTGGGTAACTTCTTCACAAGATTATTTCATGTATATATTTGTAATTTTAGCCTTTTTTCTTGTTGTATATACAGTTGTAAAAATCAAGAAAAACATATATATATATATATATATATATATATATATATATATATATATAAAAATACATATAAAAAAAAAAACGAATGAAAAATTCTTCCTGTCCACTGCTATGCTTCGAAACTACTAGACCATTTATTTCTACGTTGATATTACACGTACAACTAAACGTTAATATTAGCCAATTATTTTTAAAACAGCAGACGATTAAAGGTTATTTTTGAAGAGAGGAACAATTTTATTATTGTTCTAATCAAGAAACCGAGATTTAAAGTCCAGAACATCTGCTGATGCATGCGCCTTATCGAACAAACATATAGAAATATTTTTAAAAATTAGTTCATTGCACACTTAATACGGAAATGCATTACTTGCGGTCCTAAAACTCTTACTTAATAGCTAAATAATTTGATGGAGTGATCAATTATATACGATATCCTCGCCTATCAAAGATATGATTAATAATATAGCAATATATAGGCTTACCGAACCCGAAGGTTCGATGCCGATACCACCAAATTCTGTCTACACAGACTCGTCCAAGCCCAAGCCCCCGAGACCAGCCTTAACGAGATCCTCCCATCGACGCTTCGGCCTACCTTTCGGACGCCTACTAGTCGGATAAGCGAATACCAACTTTCTCGGAATCCACTCCTCATCGAGCCCAATAACTTTACTCGACCATTTGAGTCTCCGCGATGCTATCAACTCGATTATATTTACAGGATACTAGTAGTACAAACTCCCCAGTGGCCTCATCTCTCTTCGGACCAAATATTTTCGAAAACCTTAAGCCGTTGTCCATCCTTCAAAGTAAGCGGCCACGTTTCACATCCGTAAAGAACCGTCGGAAGAATAATAGTTTTATAAATTTTAACCTTTAAGTTTTTAGATAGAAGCCGTGAGCTAAGTAACTTAGAAACTGAATAATAACACGCATTCTCCACCTTTAACCGGGACTTTATTTCTTCCTGGATTTCATTTTTACTCGTTATCATTGAATCTAAATACTTAAATTTCTCTAATTGTTCAAAAGTATACCCTGATATATCAATATCACCAAGATCGCCACCGTTTCTGCTACTAATCAAACATATGATTTGTTTTTGTTTTAACTACTCGATTATGTCTCAAAGATGACGAACGAACATATTTGGGTAGATGACTACTTTGTATTTCTGGACGTTTGGTCTCCTAAAAGTCATAAATAAGGGTTTATAGTCAGCCATAATGTGCATCTGGTATGTTTAGCTCAAATAAAAATAAGTCGTGCGTACCCAAAATTTTATTTTATATCAATAAAGTGAATTTTATCAAAATATTGTAAAAAAAAGGCAAATTTCCGGTACAAGGTGACATTTATGGTTCTTTGATTTTTATGAAAAAATACCTGTATAAGTCCAGGGATACTTCTATCTTAAATATTAAATTTATATTTTGTAAGGCTCTAGGCGTAATACTAACCTATATATTTTATTCGAGACTGGGTCACATGGACACAGTAGACTCTAAAACGCGTATTTCCGTCGAAAACTGAAATTCCAAAATTTTAACGATCGCAATATTTCTCCTCGTAGTATATTTCATACATTGTTAAGTGAATTTAAAAATAGATATGATAACATTAAAAACCACCATTGAAGGAAAAGAACAAAACAATAAAATGTATATTAGCTTCATTAATATTCAATGGTAATATTAAAGTAAATCATTCATTTCACAGAATCACAGGCCACAAATTATGCCATTACAATTGTAGATTCGAAGTAAACAACACTATATTTTATGATTCATTAATTTTATTACAATCATATAATAAGACTTGGACGAAGGAATGTTGTAAAGCAGCCCACATTATTTATGAGCGTTTGAAGCTATTATATCTAATTGAAATCAATACGACATTTTACTGCATTTTTAGCATAGCATTGAGTAAATTAATGAAAATATCTATTATATTATTAAAAATTATAATAAAAAGAAATCACATTATACTTTAATAACTTTTTTTCAGATATATATTACGTTTATTACGTTAAATAATCATTTGTTTTAGAATATTACAATGAAACAACATTAACATAACGTAAAACTGTCATTGCATTAAATTTTTAATATGGAATATTAAATAGAGGACTTCGTATCTCGTAGGAGGTTGATTATTCAATATATAAATTAAACTGATTTTTTTTTAAGCTTAAAAGTACATCATAAGATTGCTCTTCTCCATTATATAAATTTTCAAAGCTCTAGATTTTTTCTTTTTTTACATACCCAAATGAAAATTATGTTTATAACATTGAACTAAAAAAATCTGGTGCGGTCTACACACGACTTTCACTAACCTCGGCAGTTAAAATCAATTTAAGAACTATTAAATAAACTAAATGTACAAAAAAGTTTCAAGTTAAATTAAATAAAAACTGTATTTTATTTCGTTGGAAACATACTAAATGGATAATATAACTATACTAAATTGTTAGGTATAACATCCTCCTATGCCAAAGGTCCCGGGTTCAAACCCGCAGGTAGCCCTAGGATTTTTTAATGGGAGTAAAAATTCCTTAGTTATGCCGTCCGTCCTTCGGAGGGGACGTTAAAAGGTGGTCCCGAGCCTGTGCGATGTCAGGTACTCGTTAAAGATCCCTATCCTAATAAAACCTGGATAGGCAAAATTTAGAACTCCCACTGTAGCATCGTCCGATTAGCCACAGCAGCATAATGTGACGTTAAGTAAATAAACAAACAATAATAAATCTATGGCTTAATCTTCACTTTACCTTAAATTTGTGTATAACACAATATTTTTTCTATTTTTTTTTTTTTTTTTTTTTTTTTTTTTTTTTAGCTTTACAATGGTATATTTATTCAATGCTAACAAAATGATACGGTGAATTTATTTCAAGAAAATTTGAACTATCGGCATTCAAGCCCTGTCAGACTTTTTAAAGCAGAATAAAACCTAAATGTTACTAAAGCCAATAAATTTTTGTATCGATATAGCGAGTTTAATCGTTTTTGAGACAATCGTAAAAAGGTGCAAAATGCATGGTATAAAGTTGATCTTCCGATCAGCCAATTTTGAGTTACTATAACCCAAATAACGAATTTATTTATGCCAAAATTTTGTGAATTTCCTACAAAAAAAAAAAAAAAAAAAAAAATCATTGAAATCGGTTAAGAAATAAGGGAGATATACTTTTTGAGCCTAGCGTTCTTGATTGGAAATTTTCTTTGAATATAAATTTACAGTCTTATCGTTTAAGCTTGAATAAGCTCTTTTATTGATTTATTGCTATAAGTTAATTGCTTTCACAAATATTAAAATGGTAATATCATAGTATTATTATTCATAAATAATAAACCATTGTGTAACGATTTAAGGAGTTCTTTTTAAACTTATCTTTCCCAGTTCGAATTGATTGTAGATGATTTCCAATATGTAAATAATCTAAGAAATAAATGCATGTTAAAATATATTGACTAATATATATATATCGTAATGCACACTAATTGTGGAATTTATAGCTGGAATAAACCAAATTGATTTAATATAAGGATTTTTTTCCTTTTTCTGATGTAATACCTAGGATTACTTATAATATTAATAGGCATTAATTGGCCTAATTTCCTCCATGTATCGCATAGTGAGCATTATTCTTAAGTTTATTTTTTTAAATAATTTTTTTTTAAATTTATTTATAGTAATTCACAACTGTATTAAAGAACACAATAAGTAAATATCAGTAATGAAAAAAAAAAAAAGTCATGAAAATGTCTTGAGAAAGAACTACCCAGTGGTAGCACTTCACTAACTATTTTAACTCAGTAGGTCCCGAAGCCACCTTCTTTTCAGTCATCTTGGAGGGTTATCAGAGATATCTAAGGAAGATAAATTACGGACAAGTGGGTTTGTATTGGCAGAGAGTTAAGAATGAAAAGAGGTGTATCTATCACGGGCTATGTCTGCAACAAATGGTATGTTTAGGTCATTACGGAGTTGTGACAAAATAAGGAGCATTGAGGATTTTGGATTGTAAGGACTGAATGCGGGAGGAATTAGATGGTTTCGTAGAGACCCAAAGCTCGATTCCATATGTCCAAATAGGTCTGATAATAGTGATGTAAATGAGTCTTTTGTAATATACTGGAAGTTTTAAACGTATATCTAGTAAGTGTTGTAGTAATCGATATCTTCCAGCAGTTTCTAGTCGTTTCAGTCTTGTGTGAGAATAGGATAAAATACAAATATTAATATATTGAATGAAAAAATTCAGTCACTTTTTCTTTTGCTGTTAACTCAATTTATAACACGTAATTATATTGTAAACATATTTCTTTGGAAGATATTTAAATTTACAAATAATCGTAAAGTAATATATAAATTACAATTGTAATAAACTAATGTTCATATTTTATAGATTGTAATAAAGGAACAAATATTTACTGCAAAAAAATATCCTATACATTACACATGATTTAAGGAAAAAAAAAATTGCTATAAACACAAATATCATATTAAATTGTTTTAAAGAAGGACGTTAACATATAAGAATTAGTGTCACCATTATTGCTAAAACGGGTTAAAAAAATAAATAAACAAACAGATACAATTAAAATAAAGAAATTAATTTCCTCGTACAAGGAAAACTCCGTTTTCTCTCTGTTAATTAAATTTGTCAAATTATATTTTCTCGTTTACATTTAAGGAAAAAGCAAAAACATTTTACTTCTTAAAAAAATTGTCATGAGCTGTCATTGGTAATGAATAACGAAAGCACCATTTTCCCCTCTGATTAATTTTAATTTAATGGTAATTGAATAAAATAACTAATTAATCAGGGCGTTGATTTTCAAAAAGGTACAAAATGGCAATTTTTACAAAATTTATAAATATTTGTATCGTAATATGTAATCCGATTTTATCCGATGAGTGATAATTAGAATTTTTTTCAAAAGATACAAATTACAATTGTAATTTAATTCCAAATCACACCAGAATATTTTCTCACATAACTTGAAAATAAAAATAAATTATCAATACAGTAAAAAAAAAAAAACTTATGTTAAATACAAAAAAAAAAAAAAAATCATACAAATTTGTTTGATAATAAAAGAATCAGAAAATATTTCAGGCTAAAGTGAAATTTCTCAGAATTATTATAATACCTTTTGCAAATAATTGTTTTAATTGTGAATATTACATAAAATTAAAGCAGCTAAAACATAATGTGCAAGCCGTATAATCTGATATTTACTGAATAGGGGTTGTTAAAAGCGATCACTTGATTAGGAAAAACAATAGTACTAATTAAATGATAATTATAATCATATTAATTGAGAAAACTGTTAAAATCATTTCAATTATTATATAATTAATGTAACCATAAAGTCTTGGACGTACAGCTTAAAAAAAACAAAAAAAAAAAA
The DNA here is from genome assembly GCA_023052935.1 of Piezodorus guildinii. NCBI lineage: Eukaryota > Metazoa > Arthropoda > Insecta > Hemiptera > Pentatomidae > Piezodorus > Piezodorus guildinii. The sequence goes on along the minus strand of CM041296.1, from coordinate 148,838,427 downwards.
CGATAAAAGAATATCGGTCACAATTTTATTAAAATTAGGGCATTTGGAGATCTGGAATATTTTCAATTATATTTAGTATTTTTTTTTTTTTTTTATTAAATCATTTTATAAATAAGAATAGCGCTGATATCAAAGGAATAAGCGCGTTTGATAATTACTTTTATTACCAATAATAAAAATTAATAATTCTTATAAATCGTAATAAATTTATGAAATTAATTAAATTCAAATAACATAACTAGACCAGGAAAATTATTTATTCAGTTTTTATAACAAGATATATAAATTATTTAATTCTGAATAAATTTTAAAAATTAGAAAAAATAAACAATTATTAAATAACTATTCATTTATACTTTTATTTTATTGGTTTAACCTAAATTTTAGAAAAAAAAATTATTAATTGATGGCATAATTACGGAGAAAGCAAATCATGTCAGGATTAAGGAACTATTGACATTTGGCATATCTGAATTCTAAATACACTTTTATAAATATAATTTTTTATTTTTTTTTTATAGATTTAATAAATAACTTAACCATTAGTTTGAAAAACGATTGAGCTGTAAGGAATGCAAATCTCGCGCACTCAATAGTCACAGTAAAAATTAGGCAAATTTCTTAGCGGTATTTTCTATCCGACTCACTTTAAGAAACGTGATTTAGGTTAGTTAAAAAAAATAACATTTATATTACTAATTATAAAATAAACATTTTACGAAGATTTTTATAGCTATTAAACAATAAAACAAATAATACGTTAAAATATCAGTAAAAAAAGAAGAGATATTAAAATAATAGAAGATTGAGAAAAGAAAAAAATAACAACACAAAGAAAAGAAAATCAAGCATTGATTTTTTTTTTGTAAAATTAATAATTTTAATTATTATGTTTAATGTAATTTAATAGTTAATGGGCTATAAAGTTTCCAAATTTAAAGTTCGGTGAATTATTATTATTTCAGGTGATCACACATTATGTAACTTGAGGTATATGTATAAATTTCGTTTTAATATTTTATATTTAAGACAAATGTTTCTGTTTTTCTTTGTTTAATTTAATTCGTTATTATGCTCGATTGTATTTCCCTTTTTATACATTGCTTTAGAAGTATACTTATAAAGAGAGGCGTTAATTCATGCGGAGTTACAGAGAAAGATTCTAGACATAGTTAAACTTTAGACTTAGACTACGATAAGGCCTTGGATTACGGCTGGTGGTACTCACCATGTTGAGTGTGGAGCGTGGAGCGGGAGCGGCAGAGGGGCGACGGGAGCGGCGGCCGGGAGCGGTGTGCGGGGGCGGCGGGCGGCAGGGCGCTTGCGCCGTCCCCCCTCCAGCCGCCCCCGGGCTCCCCCCTCCACGGCCGCCCCCGGGCCCCCCCCCTCCACGGGCCGCTCTAACCTATCGTTAAAGATTTCCAGGCCAGCTCAGCCCGTGTCGGGATAATCCTGGCGATGTCTCCGCCAGTCCCCGCTTCACCAATTATGGATTATGTGTCTTCTCTCTCTCTCTCTCTCTCTCTCTCTCTCTCTCTCTCTCCTTACACACACACACACTCTCTCTCACTTTCTTCCCTCACTTACTGCTCCTATTATTTATCCAACCCGACAAATACGTGAATGACCCATTGAAAAGGTAAAAATCGAGTGAGAGTATAAAACTACTTTCACTTACCTACAGGGTTACATTTGAAATCTAAATTTAGAAACTCGAGTTTCAAATATAATATGGGACATTAGGTAGTTAATTAGAATATAAGGTAAGGAAGCCTCATCCTACTTCTCTCTAATTTATAATTACCCACTTTCAGAGGCTGATTCAGCCCCGCGAATGTTTCAGAATCTTCCCAAAGATGAAATAAAAATTAATAAATATCCTACAACTGTCGAATTTGACCTTAGGACTCGAAGAACAAACAGTAAGTAGTCCAGTTCCTTAACAATCAAAAGCCACACAGCTTCTAAGTAAATTAATTGAAAGTCGCATTAATAACTGCACATAAAACAATTTTCCCCTATGAAACCAGATACCACAGTAATGAATGATAACAAATCCAGGAAACAAAGTTTAAAATTTTATATTGCTGCAAATACTTGATTGATAATACAAATATAAGTTGTTTTTTTATTTTAATAGTTTTATTACCTATTGAATATACAGGCATTTTTTCTAAATATATATATAATTTTTTTTTTTTTTCATCAAAGAAATACTAAATTTAAACCTTATTTTGCCTTGTGGTATCTTTATTTATTTATTTTTTATTGGTTTTCTAAGGACCACATCAGTTTATTTTATTTTATTTCTTTCGTGAGGTATTATTAATATTGTATTTTTTATTAATTAAATTTTATTTTGTTTATTTTATAACTAAGACAGGAATAGTAGGTTTTATTTAGAGCAGAATAAACCATGCTGCTAAAATACATTTTAAATAACCCTGTTCCGGAGTCTCAATGAAGGTATTACCAATTACATTAAAAAAAAAAGAAGATTTTTTTTAAGGTTCAACTGAAATAAAAAAAAAAAATTAAGGCGTTTTAAACATTTTTGTCTTATTAAATATAAATTATTAACATGCAATAACTACTTGACTATCTGGTTCCCTTTTATATAACTATCTAATATCAAACTTGATGACCACACTAACTCGATGCCTAGACGATTAAGCCGAAACATCGGTTTAAAAAAAAAAAAAAAAAAAAAAAAGAATTATTAATTAATTTAGCATAAAAAGTATAGAATTTAACAGAGTGAGAAGGAAAGAATATCTTCAAAACGAAATGCTGCCTAACCCTATTAGATTTCTCCAACATAGGATATGTCTATATTGGTATATGTAATGTCTACAGAGGACTAAATTCAATAATGAATATATAAGTTTCGATACACGTATTGAAAATACGTTGAAAAAAAAAACATGGTCAATCTTTAGTATTCTGAAGAAGTACGAAATATATAATTACTCCTTAACAATACACTTAAGGCTCTCAAGTTGTAAAGCGAAGAGTCGTATTAAAATAATGCTGATGGGAATTCCAAATGTTGTGAGTGAGAGAGAGTGAGAGAGAGAGAGAGAGAGAGAGAGAGAGAGAGAGAGAGAGAGAGATGACAATGGAAGCACTGACAGGTAGAATACTAATTGCCAACCAAAGCATCCCAAACAACTCAACAACAACGCCACTAAAATCCCACTAATATCTCCACATCCCACCTCCCATATCCCACATCCCGTCCGCACACTGAGCACTTTAGACATTGTTGTTTCCTGTAAAGCTATATATTCTTCCCTTTACGAAAACCCAGTCTAAAACTGACGTGCTTTGCACTTAAAGTAGGAGAAACCCATTATTGATAATCCTAAAAAACATATTTCACTCTGAGTATTTTCGTATTTCGTACAACATTGTTTATTAAAACATTTTTTACTTTCACTTACCAATATATGAAATATATAGTAAGGGGAAGTATTCCGATTGAGAAAAATTTCGAATTCCAGTTTTCAACGGAAATACACGTTTCAGGGACCCCTGAGTCCAGATGACCAAGCTCTTCCCAAAACTGTGTGTGTGTGTGTGTGTGGTAAGTCCAGCGGGAAAACGAAAAGTCCTATAAAATAGAAACTACATATTTAAGACGACTATACGTCCGAGATGTTACAGCGACTTTTGCTTCAAAATCGGCTAACCAAAAGAGCCACTTTATACCACGCATTTTGATCCTTATTACGATTTCTCAAAAACGGCTCAAACGATTTTAATTAAACTCTCTATATCGATGTAAAATTTAATGGGCTTTAATATGATGTAGGTTTCATTCTGATTGAAATACAGACAGGGCTTAAATGCCAATATTTTATAAAAATTAGTGAAACTATTAAAGAATTAATAAAATTGAATTTCTATAGAAACATGCGTTTTATTAAGAAATCTATTATATTATTATCTAAAAAAATCATTTAGTTTTATCGGCTTTTTATCACTCTCTATTAACTTTTAAAAGCTTTTGTATAAGATAATATTTTTTTTTTTCAAATCTTTAGCTTACCAAAGGTATATCATACATGTATATTACTGTTCTTATGTTCAAAAACAAAAAATTGCATTAACAAAATATTTTTTTTCTGTTTTCTCCTTTATTTGGGTATCGAATTCATTCAATTTATATATTTACCTGTTTTTCATCAATGGTAACAAGATAATATAGTTATTTTTATAGGGTCAACAAAATTAAAGGTACTTTAGAGAAAGAAAATTTAAAATATCGGCATTTAAGTCCTGTCAGACCATTTTAATCCAAATGAAACCTACACGATATTAAATCCCATTAAACTTTACATCGATATAGCGAGTTTAAACAAAATCGTTTGAACTTCACTAGAAAAAATCGTAAAAAAGTGAAAAATGCATGGTATAAAGTGGCTCTTCTGGTTAGTTACGAACACACAAGCACGCACATAGAGACTTTTTTGTGGGACTTGGTCATTTGAACTCAATGGGATCTTAAAACTTTTTTCCCAATGAAAATTCAAATTCACGATCGTAATAGTTTCATTTACTATTTATTTCATATATACGGTCAGTGAAAGTACAAAAAAAATGTAGGTAAATCGCAAATCGTAATATGATCCAGGTTATTTTTCATAAATAGCATATTAATAATAGTAGAAGTTAATAAAGAAGATAATACAAATATTACAATGATATAGACAGATGGATCTAAATTCGCCGTAAGTAGAGCCGTAAAAAAGATAGGAAAAGGAATTGCCAAGAGTAATAAAGATAACGCTAGAAAGGTCATCAAATGTCATTATCTCTACGCTCAATAAATTATTATTATTTTTTTATGGCACTCTAAAAAAATTCAGTAAAAGGAACATATTAAATGAAATATTATATATATTTCTTACAACGCCTTGGCAACCGGTGCGAAATAATAAAAATCTGGTGCGGGCAACACACGACTTTCACTAACCTCAATACAAAATAGATTAAAGAATTTTCAAATACAGTTACAAATAACAATGAGTGAAACCATTGAAGAATTAATTAAATTGAATTAATATAGAAACATTTGTTTTATTATAAACAAATTATAAGTTTTATCTGATTTTTATCAATCTTTATTAATTTTTACAAACTTGTATATAATATAATATGTTTTCTAAAATCTTTAGCTTTCCAACGGTATATCATACATGTGTATTACTGCTCTTATGTTCAAAAACGAAAAATTGCATTATAAAATATTTTTTCTGTTTTTTCCTTTGATTGGGTATCAAATTCATTTAATTTATATATTTACATGTTGTTCATCACTGGTAACAAGATAATATAGTTTTTTTTTTGTAAAATATACAAAATTAAAGGTACTTTACAAAAAGAAAATTTAAAATATCAGCATTTAAGCCCAGTCAGACTATTTTTATCAGAATAAAACCTACATGATGTTTAAGCCTATTAAATTCTACATTGATATAGCGAGTTTAATTAAAATCGTCGAAACCCTTTTTGAGAAAATCGAAAAGAGGTGTAAAATGCATGGTATAAAGTGGCTCTTGTGGTAAGCTAATTTTGACGAAAAAGGTTTTGTAACGTCTCGGGCGTATATTTGTCTTAAATATGAAATTTCAGTTTCATAGGACTTACCGTTTCCGCTCGGGAGTTACCACACACACACACACACACACACAGACCTTTTTGCGGGACTTGGTTATTTGGACTCAAGGGACCCTAAAATGTTTATTTCCGTTGAAAACTGGAATTCGAAAATTTTCTCGATCGCAATAGTAAGTGATTTCGCTATATATAGTAAGTGAAAGTAAAAATTCGATTTCGCTCGCTACGAAGCTACTAAAAAATTCGTATAAATAATTGAGTAGCGAATTTAGTCAAGAAATTCAAATATTTGGGAGAAATTGTCACTGGAAATGAGCTAGACAAAAAATTACGATACAATCTTGAGCAACTAAAATGTGATGAGCACTGGCAAGGACCAGATAAATGTATAATAAAAATCTATATCTTGGATCATGTAAATGCAGGCGGATAACCGGAAGCGCTATAAGCAGCGGAAATGCTAACTTTGGGAAAGACTTGAGGACGAGCGAGAGAAAAATTATGGGACAAGCCAAAAACATGGAAGGCCAATACAGACGAAGAAGCAACAAAGAACCATCAGAAAGAGAAGATTAAAATATTTCGGGCACGTTTGGAGGATGGAAGGATAAAGGATGGTTATGAAATTAGTCCACAAACTATTTGAAATGAAAAAGGCTATTCTGTGGTTTAAGGAAGTAAAAGAAAATCTTGAACGAGCTAGAATCAAAATTGAAGAAATAACGAACAGAAAAATATTTGGAGAAAAAGTAACGAAGGGTTGTTTCCAAGTTTAATACAAGAAGGTAAGAACGGGAACCAAGTGGACCGAAGAACGAAAACAGCGGTTTTCTGAGCAGGTGAACGCTTGAAGAATTTGAAATGTGCTTCAAAGTAGTCGACAATCCTCATCTCCAAGTGGTATAATGGAATAAATAAAAGATAAAATTGAGTGGTGCGGGCAACACACGACTTTCACTTACCTTAGTTTTTAAAATCGAATATAGAATTTTCGAATACAATTAGAGATAAAAATGAATGAAACCCTTAAAGAATTAATGAAATAGAATTTATATAGAATAAAGCACATGTTTTAAAACCTATTATATTATTATCTAAAATAATCAGTTAGTTTTATCGCCTTTTCATCACTCTTTATTAACTTTTACAAGCTTGTGTATAAGATAATTTTTTTTTTAAATCTTTAGCTTTCCAACGGTATATAAAACATGTATCTGATTTTTCTTAAGTTAAAAAACAAAAAATTCCATTAAAAAAATAATTTTTCAGTTTTCTCCTTTTTTTATAGTTGTATCTTAAATTTGCTCAACTTGCATATTTAGCTGTTAATTATCGATGCTAACAAGATAATATAGTTATTTTTATAGTTAAATTTTCTCTGCATATACGGAGTCAGGTTTTCACCCAAAGTGAGACAATTAATGCAATCGTTAAAATTTCATAGATCTAGGTTTTAACTGCAATCATAGCCCAAATGATCAAGGCCCTCAAAAAAAGGTCTATAAAACAGAATTTTATAATTAAGCCAGCCATATGCTTAGGATGTTGAATACCTTTTTCATTAAAATAGACCAAAAAGGAGTGTCACTTCACACCATGCATTTAGTGTTATACAAATACAGCTCTAACGATTTTGATTAAATGAGCTTTGATTAAATCTGGTTTCATTTTTATTGAAATAGTCTGATAGAGGCTAAATGGCGATTTTAAATTTTCATCCTCTAAACTACCTTTAAGTTTGTAGATATTGAAAACATAACAGCAGCCTTAAGAAATTGGTAAATACATAAGTTAACAAATTTGATGATCAACTAAAGTGGAAAAAAGATAAAACACTCTTAAATGTTTTTTTTTTTTCCTTTTTTTCAAAATCAGAAAAGTAAGACAGATTCATAATATAACTTTTAAGGTAATAATTTTAGAAGAAAAAAAATCTTTTATACAATGTTGTGGAGGGTAATAGAGAGAGAGAGAGACAAAAGTCGAATAAAGCTAACTGTTTGCTGCAGATAATAATATAATAGATTATTTCTGTGTTCAGATAGCAAAACGATATAAACAAATTTCTACAAATGAATTTTTTTACATTCTGGAATGTCCATACGTTTATGTTTAGAAGGTGGTAAAATATCCTAAGTATTTGTGTTAAGGGAAATCTCTGTTTAAAATTCGATTGAGAGCAATTTTTATTATTTGAATCTCACGACAAAATCACGATTTACAACGATGATTAAGCTGTCAATTAGTTGGTTATTTTTCTTTTTAAGAAAAAAAAAATGTTCCCTTAGAGAGGACTTGGGAATGGGAAAGGTTGAAAACAATACCATCGAAAGCTCCAATATCTTGACGGGATCGATAACAATTCCATTACGGTTGATAAAATGATTTTTTTTTTTTAAAAGGCCCTGAAGAAAATGGCAATCTGAAATGGAAAGACGAGACAAATATACTTAAGGGACGATATCCCCCCTGAGTGTGAAAGATAAGCAGGAGGCACCTATCAATCATTGAAGCCTATTTTCATAAAGTGAACTCTTTTTCATAAAGAAAAATCTTGTATCGATGAGTATCTCACCCGCATTCCCATAAATTAAATGTATGACATTTTCTAAATTCGTTCGTTATATATATATATATATATATATATATATATATATATATATATATATATATATATATATATATTAATTACATAGTAATAATGTAACAAAAAAAAAAAAAAAAAAAAAAAAAAGAACCCAACACACGAGTTTTGCATACCTCCGTTGTTAAATTCAATTTTATAAATTACAAATACAGAGATGAAAAAAATGTTAAAGAATTAATTGCGTTAGGTTTAAATGCTTTGTTTATTCATTTAACGTCACTATATGCTGCTTTGGCTAATCGGACGATGCTACAGTGGGAGTCCTAAATTTTGCTTATCCAGGTTTAATTAGGATAGCAGAGTTGAAACTATTTAGTTTTTACGTTTGCTGGCCGTCACCGGGACTAATTTCTTCAGTAACTAACAATATCAATGAAATTTTATTGAATTATTATGGAAACCTTAGGAAAATAAAAGTTAGTGGAAGTCATGATTTGTTTTACTTTGTAACCCGAACTTATGAGAAGATAAAAAAAAAAACGATGGCTATTAATGTATTTATTTTCTTAACTGGCGCCCAAACAGGGTATCTAAATACGGCTTTCATTAATCCACGTTGTTAAAACGAATTTAAGGAATTTTTAATAGACTAAGAGTTAAAAAAAGGTTAAAGAATTATGTTGTTTCGATGGAAACACGTGTTTCAGAAGATGAAACCTTCGTTCATTTCACATCACTTTCATGCGAATGTGGATAATCAGACAATCCTACTGCGGGAGTCAAAAATTTGCCTATCCAGGTTTAATTAGATAGGTATCTTTAACGAGTACCTGGGCATCTTACATGCTCGGGACCACTTTTTTATGCCCCTTCCGCATAACTAAGTATTTTTAACTCCCATTAAAAAAAAAAAGGTTTGAACCTGTGACCTTAGGCATAGAAGGCAATTATGCTAGTCACTAAACTACAGGTAATTTAGATTGCAACATGTGTTTTATTGAATAATCTATCACATGTTCAAGAATCAGTTAGTTTTATCCTCTTTTCATCATGTTTACTTTAACTAATTTATGTGCAAGATAATATTTTTCCTTACATTTTCAGCTTGCCAACGGTATATTATACATCTATATATATTGCTGTTATTAGGTTGTAAAACAGAAAAGATGCATAAAAAAATGTTTTTTTCTCATTTTTGGCCCTCTATAACCTTCTACCCACCTTTCCATAAAAAATTGTAAGTAAAACCTTATTCTCCAAAACCCTAAAGCTTTGCTCATCCTTTAAAGTAAACGACCACGTGTCACAGCCGTAATAGAGCCGTCGGAAAAAAAACATGTTTACACATTTTACAACTTCGTGTATCACATATGTTTTTGTAAAATCTTTAACTTTCCAACGGTATAGTACACATCTAAATTACAGTTTTTATCTTAAAAAAAAAAAAAATAAAAAAATATGACCTCGAGGTTAAAAGGCTTCTAAAAACCTATCATAAAACACAAGATAATTTCGTGATAATTAGTCGTAATTAATTGGTTACATTAGCTCAAAGGCTCTTTGATCAAGACAGTTCACTTCCTAAAATTAATAACGTAATTAATTACATCTAGATAGCAATCAGGGTATTATTTGTTAAATTATTGATAACTACATGTCCCTCAAAAATGTTTGGGGGTTATGTATAAGATTGAATTCCAGGACAAAAAAAATAACTTGTAAAAAACTGAAATTTCACATTTTAGGAGCGTATTTGCTTCAGATGTCCTTCTTCAACAACTACAAAAAAACACCAAAACGTCCTCTGAATATAAATAACCAAGTCGCCAGAAAAGGTATGTGAAGGTGTCGAGTCTAGCACGAAAACAAAAACTAGAAACTCAAATTTCATATTTTACACAACTATACACCTGAAACACAGCGAATTTTCATCAAAATCAGTTAATAAGAAAAGTTACTTAATACCATGCATTTTGCAAATGTTTATAATTTTCTAAAAAAAATAAATAAATAAATAAGAAAAAAGGGTCTTTTTTCCGTTTAAACTAGCTAACTTTTTTTTATCTTATATGTGGGATTTAATACGGTAATGGAGGCTATAATATATATGGAATAAGGTAATAGTTGTAGATGATCATCGACATTTTTATGGCTGCCATAAGATTTTTTAATAAGAGTGAAAAACCTTAGTTACTCTGTCCTTCGGAAGGGACGTTAAAAAATGGTCCCTAGCTTGTGCGATGTCAGGTACTGGTTAAAAATCCTCATCATTATAAAACCTGGATAAGCAAAATTTTTTACTCTCGCAGTAGTATTGTCTTATTAGCCACATTAGTATAAAAGTGATGTTAAATGAACGAACATCGAACTTCTGAAAAACGAATATCCATCGAATTTCAATGTGGCTTTAAACTTTTTTTAACAATTACTCTATTTAAAAGTTCTTGGGTTGATTTTAACAATGGAGGAAAGTGAGAATCGTGTTTATCTTGCCTGTTTGGGCGCCAATTAAGAAAAAATAATTACGTTAATAGCTCTAGTTCTGTTTTTCAAAAAATGTTTTCATTAATTCGTCTTACAAAATAAAATTAAAAAAACTGTGATATCTCCTAACTCTTACTTTCCAGAGTTTTTCATTGATAAGAAATACAATTTCATTGATTATTTTCACCTTTAATTTTGTTAATGTTTTTTAACGCCTACGGTCAAGAATTTTAATGTACCTTTAATTTTCATGATTCTATAAAAAAACTATATTATTTTGTTACTACTGATGAAAAACAGGTAAATATATAAATTTAATGAATTCGATACCCAACTAAAGGAAAAAACTGAAAAAATATAATATTAAAATTTTTTTTCTTTTTTTAACACAAGGAGCAGTAATATTTTAGAAAAAAATATTATCTTATACTCAAGCTTTTAAAAGTTAATAGAGAGTGATGAAAAGAAGATAAAACTAACTAATTATTTTAGATAACAATATAATAGATTTTTTAATAAAACACATGTTTCTATATAAATTCAATTTAATTTATTCTTTTATAGTTTCACGCATTTTTATCTCTAGCTGTGTTTGAAAATTCTTTGATTGATTTTAAAAATTGAGGTAAGTGAAAGTCGTTTGTTGCCCGCACCAGATTTTTTTTTTTAAATACGAACAAAGTATTCACTTTATTTTAATTAAAACCAAGCATGTTTAATTATATGTGCTTACCGCATTTAGGACAAAAAAAAAATTAAAAAAACTAGGTTATAGTTACATAGCTGTTACTCCTTGCCATTGCCATAGCATTTATATAAAAATTCTATTTTCAAAGATGATAAGATGATAGATAGGTCAGAAGTAAAAACCGATAAACAGCATATCAACAGTAATTGCAAGAAATACCACAAACTAACATATATCCCAAAATTGACAGAATCCATAAAAGTAATTTAAAAAAATATGATTACCCAAACATATCATTTGGTCTATACAATAATAACAAATTAGAAAAATATTTAAGTAAAATGAAAGACAAAATAGAAAAAATGGATAAGCAAAATGCAATATACAAAATAGACTGCAAAGATTGTGAGGGCATATATATAGGAGAAACATCTAAAAAATTAAAAACAAGAATAAACCAACATATATCCAATTGTAAAAATATAAAAAACACAAACGCAACAGCATTATCATCCCATAGTTTAATAAAACAACACAAATTTAACTTTGAAAACACAGTAATTTTAGACACATCTCAAAATAATAGAAATAGAAAACTACTAGAAGCAATCCACATAACCAAAAATAATAGCAGGACAATGAATTATAAAACAGATACAAAAAACTTAGGAACACATTACACAGATATCATAAATAAGATAAAATTTTAAAAATAAATAAAACAATAGCCCAAGAACCATAATTAGGACAAATAATTAATAGAGGTAAAAATAAAAATAAATAAAAAGCACAAGGATTATACCAGAATACTGGAAAGGTACAAAGTTTAAAATAGAAATATAATGGAAACAGTGAGCCAATATAGACAAGTAGCAGTGTGCTATGAGATGTAGTGAAGGATGAAAAATGTTGTAGCAAGGAATAAGGTAATTAAAGTTAGTTAGTTTAAAATAGTTATAACAAATTGCTGAGGTTCATTTTTCAAAGAAAAATATTTAATAATGTAATTTTATTCAATAATGAAAGTATAAATAAATTGTTTCAGTCTTGAAAATGGGGAAACAACCCCGAAACGTCGACTGGAGTAAAAAAATGTTAAAGGACTAATGAAATAAAGTGATTAGATGATGAATGGAAGGTAGTATGTGCTTTTTTAAATGTTCCAATAAAAATTCTAATTACTGTTGAAAGAAAAAAAAAATGAAAATTAATTTATATAAATAATTTTGTTTGTTAATATTTTCTTTCTTTATTTATTATGTTCAAGAAAAAGACCAAACATATGGGTTCTTAAGAACCTGGTTTGGCATTGTAAAAAGTAAATAATAAAAATCTATTGTATTGTATTGTTAAAAAACGCAAAAATATAAAATTTAATTATGTTAAATTAACTGAAAGTTGTGTGATTCCGCACCAGATTATTACAGTGTTCATACATTTGCTCCGCATTGGCATTCGTTAATGCTACAGCGATAACAATCATTTTAAGCCCATTATCTAAGCGGTTTACAGTGAACATAGCCGTAACTAATAGCCATTATCACAATCACTAGCAGATATAGAGATATAGGCTACACGGCGATAGAGACTAGCGCACTTGAATAGATACAGTAGCTCCTTGGGGCATCGGGAATCGGCAACAATCCAGGATCAATATCCACCTTCCCCAGGGCCCTCATATCTCAGTCTCCTTCCACCTTTTTACGTCTCTATCACTATCACTGTAACTATCATTATATATATATGTATGGTTATAACTATGATAGTTATATCTGAGGCAGTTGGAATTGCGTGTATAAATCACTTGTTTATAATCAAAATTATTTAAATCAATACAGCGATAAAGGACAGAATATATTGTTGCAACACTACAAATTAAGTAAAAATATATTAAATTACTATCGGACTCTCTATCGCTTTTGGGATGAGGTGCCATTTATGTTTAAAAAAGCTCTTTCAGACCGAATCAGAGTTTATCACTTTAGCTGTTTTATTGGGTTGTGTCTCATGAAATGTCCGTTTTCAAGGTAAAGGATTTTTATTAAGAATACGATATGAAAACAAGATAATTTTATTCGAAGTATTTATCTTCTTTTTCTACACATTTTTCCCAACGTGATACCAACTTTTTTATCCCCGAACTGAAAAACTCTGAGCTTTAAAGTGAAACAAAATCTGAAAACGCACTTTTCACCTGATCATCATTTTTCAAAAAGTTTTCTTTTGACGAAGTTGTCTAAATTCCTGAACAGGTGGTAATCTGTTGGAGACAAGTCGGGAGAATATGGTGGGTGCGGAGGAACTTCGTAGCCCAGTTCTTTCAATTTTTGCACGGTATGTTTTGAAACATGGGGTCTAGCGTTGTCTTGTACGAGTATTCACCAATCTTTTATGTCCATTTATTCAATTTCAGTACATTGTAGAGGTAATGGTTTCACCTCTAGGTAAATAACTATAGTAAACTAGTATACTAAAAAGTGGGTAATTTATTGGGAAGCTAATGTTTATAATACAAAGGTAGAGAATTAGTAACTGATTACTTTAAATATGTAAACATTCGGAAGAAAACAACAGCGACCTGCAAAATCCTTTATGTATTTCAGAAACTATAAAAACGGACATTTCATGTGAAACAACCCGATAGTTTACCGTAACGAGAAGTGCAATTAGTTAAGTTTATTTGTTTGTTATTTTAAAGTGATATAACTAAACTTGATTGGTAAGTATGTATCCAAAAACTATAGAAATAACAAACGTTCAAACCCGCAGGTGGTCCTAGGATTTTTAAATGGAAGTAAAAAACCCTCAGTTAAAAAATCCTTCGGAGAGAGCGTTAAAAGGTGGTCCCGAGCCTGTGCTATGTCAGGTACTCGTTAAAGATCCCTATCCTAATAAAACCTGGATAGGCAAAATTTAGGACTCCCACTGTAGCATCGTCCGATTAGCTATAGTAGCATAAAGTGACGTTAAATAAATAGACAAAGAAAACAAAATTTCCCATCCTAAAAGGTTTATAAATATTTTATATTCATTTATGTAAAGTTTATAAGCTACAACAACTCTTACGCTTTCCAACGGTATATTATAGAGCTATGTTACTACTTATATTTCAGAATTAATATTTCGATGACTAGGTAACAGAAAATTAAAGAAAAGCTAATTTGCGATGTATTTTACGTATAAACCTTTATAATATAACATTAAATATTTTTTCAATAATCTTTAGCTTTTCAACGCTATGTGTTTATTGTATGGGTTTGAATTCCGGCTGAAGCAGAATAATATTATTATTTCTGTTTATTCAGCCGGGGAGCGAATCTAGGGTATAGAGCCCTTCCTGGGACAGACCCAACCTCTTTAATATGGGTACCGAAATTGAGGGAAAACCTGGAGGTTGAGTGTGATCTCGGCCAAATCACCTCATAGCATACTGCCTTGGTCTAGAAACAGTACGTTCTCTAAATTCCATCAGAACCTTATCCATCACTCCAATCCGCTAGATCAATCTCTATCCAGCTCCACACATCCTTACCATACCCCTAGAAGTTTAAAACTGCAGTGGTCTCTAGACCTCTTGTAAATATGTAAATTGGAGTTCTAGCATTGGCTAGATTCTCCACTCGCGTGCCGTATGCTTGTGAATTGTATATAGGTATGAGTGACTTTCGTACGTATGTTTGTTGATTCTCTTTTGTATATATATGTATATTGTATTATTATTTTGAAAATTTATTCTTTTTTATATATTGTGTGAATGTAATATAAATGTTGTACTTGATCACTATTAAAAATGTCCTAATTAGGAAAGATTGCAATATTACTTAATAAAAATTGTCTCTGGAAAAGAAAAAGAAAAAAAGAAAGTAATTTCTATGTGTACTGAGTCCAAGACCGTTCATGGATTCTAGAGGTATAGGGATTTTTTTTTCTTTTTGTAATTCTGGTTATTAGTTAACACATATAAAATCCGAATGAAAATAAATGGGTTTATTGAATGTATGTTAATATATATATTATATATATATATATATATATATATATATATATATATATATATATATTAGATATAGTAGATAAGATCGCTGAATAGTAGGGCAGGAGTACAGGTAGGTAGGTAGGTAGGTATATAGCAGGCACAGTTGGTCGAGGTGGGCTATGAAAGATCCCCCAGGAGGGAGAGAGTGTGAGAGAGAGAGAGAGAGAGAGAGAGAGGAGAGAGAGAGAGAGAGAGAGAGAGAGGCAAACACTCCATCGATTAGAAGCCCCCCCTAGACCTCCCCCCCTCACCGTGGTCCGGGACCAACCAACACTAAATTTGATTTAAACCCCAATTTGTTCCGCGCCGTTTACTCCGAAAACTTCACAAAACGTTCCGCTAGCCTAATTCACATTTTACAAAATTCGCTTCACCCTCTCACACACACACACTCAGACCACCTTGCACAGTCATTAGCTTGCCTTACCTGGATTAGCGGAGGTAGCCAACTCGGCCCAGGGGAGGAGATAAATGAAATTATTAATAACGGCCTGGTATCGGCTAGGGCTTGAGGATCGATAGGGTTCAGGTCGAAGGAGGGTGAAGGCAAAGTAGCAATTAAATTGTTTCTTTTAAGGACACATTACTTTTTATTTATTTTATTTTTTTATGACAAGGAAAACACTTAAAAAAAAACAATATAATCTAATATAAAAAGCAAATTATATCTCATCTTTAAGTTAGTTTTTTTTAGTCAGTTACTTAGCTAGATTTACCTATACAGAAATATTTTTTTAAATATCAATTATTATTATATTTGTATATTATTATTATATTTTCAATTGTTGATAAAATTTGTTGTTTCCATCTAAAAGAGGAAATAGCTATAATGTTTATTTAAGTAATTTTTTTTTTAGATGTATAAAGTACTGTTAGAAAGCTAAAGATGTTAGAAAAAAAAAGTTATCAAGATACAATTTAAGGGATTGTACATACATTAAAAGTTTGCTCGCGAATATTGCATTTTATATAAATTGAAATCCCTTCATGGTAAGAGTAGCTAAAAACACAAATAAACAATCAGTAACTCTTTTAACTATTGTTTTATAAAACTTGATTTCATTGAGTCAAAATTGTAATAACATGACAATACATTTAGTCAAAATAATGACTACTCCGAATGTTTTAGTTTTTAAATATAAACGTTCTATATACTTAGAACTCGTTAGTAACATAGTTTTTTCTCAAATTTCTTTGAAACATTAGTTGTACATGAGATTAATTAATTTGAATTCAAGGAGAACAAAAGACGAAAATAAAAAACGAGAAATTTGATTGATACATCATTTTGACGGCGAGGGGAGGAAGCTGAAATTTGAATGAAAAAAAATCATGACATCATTTGACATGATTAATACTTTCACTAGAAAATCAATCTTCGACTCGTGATAAATCTTCTTCCACTTTCTCTTCAAAATAGAAAATAATATCAATAATTTAGTCGTTCAAGCCGTTTTCGAATAATTTAAAATTAATTTCAGCACAAGCTCTTAACTCCTAATTAATTACTAGCGATTGAACAGTTCTAGTCCAGCTATCAACAAACTCATTGACCCAGTTGACCCAGAATAAGCCAAAATGTTGGCAGATAAAATGAATTTTTTTTTCATTTATTTTATTACTTATAGTTATTTTTTTTACAATTACATCGAAAAAGTTTTACTAATGCACCATAATAATTATTACACTGGTATGTTAAAATTACCAACTACAAATACAGAAAATTAAAATAAATATTACGTAGAAAAAAAATTGGTGGGTGTTTTAATTTGGTAACTCCTAACCTAAGAACATTCCTTAAATCTAATCCTCTATCACAAGTTCTTTAGCTCATTAGCGATTTAAAGTAGGGTTGCACTTTCTATTATTAATATATATATATATATATATATATATATATATATATATATATATATATATATATATATTTATTTATTTTTTTTTTTTTTTTTTACGGCAAAACCCCTAACTTTAATTTACATTCTTAATAAAAATCTATTTAGGAAAAACAAGTCTTTTGTAAATCTAAAAAATTCTATTCTAAATTATTCTTTAATAATATTTCGCTTTTTCCGGTTAAACATATCCGCTATCTATAGAATTTCAACTTCATTAACATCCGACATGGAATTCGCACTCAAGAAACTGCTCGCCATTTTCGGTTACTTCAACACTTGCTTGACAGACGTTTTAACCACTACAAATCATAAGGTCTATCTGTAATTACGAAATTGAGCTTTGTGACTCTACTAAACCATCAAATCCTTAAAATCCAAAATCCTGCGAAAAATCTATAAAGTTTCTTACTTTATCACGAATAAACTTATCAATAAAGACCTTAATGTAACATAAGTTGCTGGTTTGGTTCAAACAAGGTATCACTGCTTCCTTGCTAAGCTCGATTTCCACTCAAACCCACTAGTTCAAATCCTTGCTTCCTCTTTCGTTCCTAATAATCCTATGAGGCGTCAGAAAAGCAGATGACCTCGAGATCTTCTGGTTTAGAACTGTTGGAGTGCAGCCAATGGGTGGTTTCTCCACGGCTTTGTTTCATGTCTTTTAAGTATCAGCATATATATTAGCTATAAAAATAGGCCAGAAACACGGAACTTAAAAAAATTCTTAGCTATAGAAATAAAATCGTTAAAGCCGTTAATAAGAAAATTGTAAAAATAAATGCGAAATGTCTGGTTGAAAGTGACTCTGCTGGTTTGTCGATTTAGTTAAAAAAGTTGTTTCAACATCTCAGGTATATATGCTTTTGAACTCACAGACATCCTTCTGGGACTTGATCATTTGGACCCAGGATACCCTAAAAATTCCACGATCGCAATACCTCCATGAAAACTGGCCTATAGGATGGTATGGGTGCTGAACCGCCATTATAGTTATCAAAACATGGAGATTTGCGAAGCTCTTTACCGACAAATCGTTGCCATCTTTTACTAAAACATACCTATAATTACCTCAGTTGTACCCCAGCCAGCCTCTACCCTCGAGACACCTCGCTAATCGTTCCACAAACGCAAACAAGACCCTTACAAGGCTATCAGCTGGCTCCTGATATTTCTGTTAGCCCTAAAACAGATGGGACCTCGGAGCGGGGTGAGATAAATGAGAGAACATTGAAAAATGTGGTGCGATATTCGAGGCGGCTTTATCTGCTCCAGAGGGAGAGAGGGGAGGTCCTGGACCGGAGGCTCTACATCACCGGAGGGTCCTGGCGCTATCGGACCTCGCTGGACCCCGGCTGGACCTCCAGGTAGTTTTGAGGGGGAGGGAGGGGTCATTAATGTCCTTCCTGAATAGCCGAGTGATCATCGTCCTTAAATATTAGGGTGTAAGTCGTCTGTTATTCATTTAGCGTCTGTTCATTCTATCCTATACAGGCAATTAATTAGGTAGGGACCTATAACGACTACCTGACCTAGCACAGGTTCGAGACCACCATTTTACCTCCTCTCTGAAGTACGTAATAAGCAAGTTTTTTTTTTTTTTTTTTTTTTGGCGGGTTTGAACCCCTGGTCTTGGATATAACAGGCTGTTACGCTAGCGTTTAAATCAGAAGTAATCCTAAAATCGTTTTAAAATCTGATAACAATTGAACATGATTCCATTTATATATTCTTGACGTATAAATCGTATGACTTTTTTTTTTTCCGCCTTCAATATTCTACAAGTAAAAGAATTTAGGAAAAAAAAAAAAGGTGAGATGGAAAATGGTAATAGAGCAGAACGGTTATCCTTTAAACTTTTTTCATCTCAATATTTATTTAATAACTAGCTGTTGCCCGCGACGTCGTCTGCGTCAATTCCTGTTATTCTGATCGCAATTAAGAAGTATTTAAAATTACTTCTGCGTCAATGATATTTTTATTTTTAATTTCTTATGGCAGATAAACATACTGATTTCCTCCGCAACGCGACATATAGTTGGCCTTGTGAAAAGCAGATTCCTACATGGTTAAATGTTTGCCCCCTGTGATTTATAAATTGTTAAGGCAAAAGATAACTTAAAGGAAAATTAAATTATTTTAACATTATAAAATAAATTATTTAAAATCATTGGAATGCGACGTTAATTTTCTCCGTTTTTCCCATATTTTACACTGATTCTACACTCCTATTGGTCGCAGCGTGATACTATATAGCCTATAGTCTTCCTCGATAAATGGACTATCTAGCAAAAAAAGAATGTTTTAATTCAAACCAGTACTTTTTGAAATTAGCGCGTTCAAAAAAAAAAAAAAAATAATAAAATAAACAAACTCTTCAGCTTTATAATATTAGTATAAATATTTCATTTATTTTAGACCTTATACCATCAAAATTCTCTAAATTCCATCAAACCCTTGATTCCCTAGCTCAATCTTTATCCAGCTTCACACATCCTTACCATCCCCCAAGAAGATTGAAACGGCAGTGGCCTCGAGATCTCTTGTAACATGTATATTGGAGTTCTAGCATTGGCTAGATTCTCCACTCACGTGCTGTATGCTTGTGAATTGTATATAGGTATGAGTGCCTTTTGTATATATTTTTATTGATTTTGTTTTGTATATATGTATATTGTATTATTATTATAAAAATTTATTGTTTTGTATATATCGTGTGAATGTTGTACACTATCACTATTAAAAATGTCCTAAAT
This sequence comes from Piezodorus guildinii, assembly GCA_023052935.1. Lineage (NCBI taxonomy): Eukaryota > Metazoa > Arthropoda > Insecta > Hemiptera > Pentatomidae > Piezodorus > Piezodorus guildinii. The sequence goes on along the minus strand of CM041296.1, from coordinate 148,818,359 downwards.
TGGACTGATTGTAATATTACTTAAGAAAGAACTGTTTCTCTCTCTCTCTTATAATATTAGTATAGATTCTTAAATTGGTTTTACTAACCGTTGAAAGTGTAAGTCGTGTGTTGCCCGTACCAGATTTTTCCTTTAATAAATTATTTTATGAAATATTTCCGACGTATCTAGCCAAACAGGCAGGCAAGCTCTTGTGATTAAAATGGCTTTGAAGAGAAGCAAATAAACTTTTCAAAGCGAGAAGGAACGCTTTTGCTTCGCCATCATTGTTCAACGTCAGCTTTAGGGAGTACAGAGGTAGCTAATACCTGATACAAGCCTCTACTAAAAGGGCAGTTATAATTCGGTCGGATTGTTGGCAACATTGTTGAGTATGGGGTTAAATTGGGCGAGATATATTGTACAGTACTGGGGGTAGGGTGTGCGGTTGTGGGTTAGAATCCGGCTGAGGTGAGCCGAGCCTAAAACAATACTCAGTATTCCTCTACCCTCGTTGCTATTTGCTCAATCTCCCCTCCAAGGCATCCTTTTAACGTATTTTCACATAGAATAACATAATAAACCTTAATAATAATAAAGAAATAAGAACGTGTAAAAAACACGACTTTCACTAATCTTCGTTACTAAAAAAAATTTGATAGATAGATAATGAATTCATTTGTCAAAGAAATATTCTCGTACAAATATACAACCAATAATAAATCAACCTTATATAAATCATTAAGAGTCTGGCACATCTAATGAAAATCAATTGTATAATAAATGATATTAATAGAAACAACAATAGTGACAATAACAACAAGTGAACAAAATAATATGATAATAACAATAAAAATAAAAAAATCCGGTGCGGGGAACACACGACCTTCACTTACCTTCATTTTTAAAATCAATAAAAGAATTTTCAAATACAGTTAGAGATAAAAATACGTGAAATTATTAAGGAATTAATCAAATTTAATTTCTATAAAAACATGTGTTTGATTAAAAAATCTATTATATTATTATCTAAAATAATCAGTTAGTTTTATGTTCATTTCATCACTCTCTATTAACTTTTAAAAGCTTGTGTATGAGATGATATTTTTTCTAAAATCTTTAGCTTTCCAACGGTATATCATACATGTATATTACTGCTCTTATGTTCAAAACAAAAAATTGCATTAAAAAAATATTTTTTCTGTTTTCTCCTTCAGATGGGTATCGAATTTATACAATTTATATATTTACCAGTTTTTCATCAGCGTTAACAAGATAATATAGTTATTTTTATAAAATCTACAAAATTAAAGGCACTTTAGGCGAAGAGAAAATATCGGCATTTAAGCCCTGTCAGACCATTTTTATCCAAATAAAACCTACATGATATTAAAGCCCATTAAATTTTACACCAATATAATCAAAATCGTCGAAACCGTTTCCGAGAAAATCGAAAAAAGGTGCAAAATGCATGGTATAAAGTGCCTCTTCTGGTAAGCTCATTTTGATGAAAAAAGGTTTTGTCACGTCTCGGGCGCATAGTTGTCTTAAATATGAAATTTCAGTTTCATAGGACTTTTCGTTTCCGCCCGGGAGTTACACACACACACACACACACACACACTGTGTATTTCCGTTGAAAACTGGAATTCGAAAATTTTCACGATCGCAATACTTTCCCTTACTATATATAGTAAGTGAAAGTAAAAATTCGAAAAAAATGTTTGTTTTTTTTAAATCTCGAGAACCGTTTGAATTAAAAAGCTAAACAATTATGTGAATTATTTTTATTTGACACCAAATTGATCATGTAAGTTTGAGTCAAAAAAGCCTTGGGGGCAGATTTACATTACTACATTTATTACGCATGCACACCTTCCTAAATTTAAAACGATTATACACATTAAATCTCCCAAAGTCAATATTTAAACTGAAAATTCATAATAGGCGGAGAGTGTATAAGGGAATTTATAACGGCATTTTAAATAACTTATAACATCGGAAATAATTTATTACTTCGCAAGTAGAAGGAGGAGGGAGGTAGAATAGAGGTAAAGTGCGATTTTGCCAATTTACGATCCCTGACGACGGTTACTTTATCGAAGATAATATAAGACGGTCCTCACTGTAGCTAAGTCCTGAGGCATCCATAGCCGACCTCGCAAAAGGCCATAAAAAGAGAACTAGAATAAGTTTCGAGTTGGCTCTTAAATATTTTCCGAGCCGTCGCTAACACTTTTCTACCCTTCTTTATTTTCTCTTTCTTCCCCACTTCCTCCCTCAACGTACTCTTACACTTCTGATATATCTTTATGTTTACGTGAATCCAATCTACCGTGTATTCTTAATGGTTAGTTTTTCTGCTACGTAAGTTTTTTTTTTTCCTTCAATCCGAAATCGATGACTACTTCGGGAAATCTAAGACCGTTTCCAGCTTATATTGAATTATTTTTAAATTTTTAAAGGAAAGAAAAAATAATTCGAGGTGAAAAAATCTGGTGCGAGCTCGTGTGTTGCTCTTTCACATACCTCTGTTTTAAAATTAATGAAAGAATTTTCTAATACAGTTAGAGATAAAAATACGTGAAATTATTAAGGAATTAATCAAATTGAATTTATATAGAAACATGTGTTTTATTAAAAAATCTATTATATTATTACCTTAAATAATCAGTTAGTTTTATGTTCATTTCATCACTCTCTATTAACTTTTAAAAGCTTGTGTATGAGATGATATTTTTTCTAAAATCTTTAGCTTTCCAACGGTATATCATACATGTATATTACTGCTCTTATGTTCAAAAACGAAAAATTGCATTAAAAAAATATTTTTTCTCTTTTCTCCTTTAGTTGGGTATCGAATTTATTCAATTTATATATTTACCTGTTTTTCATCAGCGTTAACAAGATAATATAGTTATTATTATTGAATCTACAAAATTAAAGGTACTTTAGGGGAAGAAAATTTAAAATATCGGCATTTAAGTCCTGTCATACCATTTTTATCCAAATAAAACCTACATGATATTAAAGCCCATTAAATTTTACATTGATATAGCGAGTTTAATCAAAATCGTCGGAACCGTTTTCGAGAAAATCTAAAAAAGGTGCAAAATGCATGGTATAAAGTGCCTCTTCTGGTAAGCTCATTTTGATGAAAAAAGTTTTGTCACGTCTCGGGCGTATAGTTGTCTTAAATATGAAATTTCAGTTTCATAGGACCTACCGTTTCCGCCCGGGAGTTACAACACACACACACACACACCTTTTTGCGGGACTTGGTTATTTGGACTCAGGGGACCCTAAAACGTGTATTTCCGTTGAAAACTGGAATTCGAAAATTTTCACGATCGCAATACTTCCCCTTACTATATATAGTAAGTGAAAGTAAAAATGTTTGAAGGTTTCAATAAAAACATTTCCCTTTTTAATTACACTATTTTTATCACCATTGAATATCATTGTAGAATATAGACATTCTCTTTGTATATTATATTTTATTTGTGAAAACATGCATAATCGTACCATATTATTAAATGGTATCAATAAATTTATTGATTGATTTTAAATATTTATGTATACTGCAAACCTTCTATTCTTAGTAATTTTCAAAACTAATTAATTAACCCCATAATTAAAACTAATGTATTACTTATAACCCCCTTGTCCACAACCTATCTACCCGACATATTTCTGATAATTCTCCGACACGATTGAAAAGAAGATGGTCTCGGGATCTACAAACTTAAACATTGAAGTTCTACCGCTGGGTAGTTTCTTCAAAAGTCTTCACATCCTTTTTTATAATTCAACAATATCTTTATGTTTACGTGAATCCAATCTACCGTGTATTCTTAATGGTTAGCTTTTCTGCTACGTAAGTTTTTTTTTTCCTTCAATCTAAAATGGATGACTACTTCGGGAAATCTAAGACAGTTTCCAGCTTATATTGAATTATTTTTAGATTCTTATAGGAAAGAAAAAAATAAGCCGACGTAAAAAAGGTTTATAGAAAAACATTTTCCCTTTTAATTATACTATTTCTCTCTACCATCGAATCGGTAGCATTACAGACACTATCAGCTACTTCATATATTATATGTTATTTATGAAAACATTTACAATCATACCGTATTATTTAATGCGTTTGTTAATCGATTTTAAATATTTATTAACACTGCAAACCTTCTAATTCTGGATAAATTTTCATATCTAATGTTTTAATTATTACTAATGAACCCACTAGTTCGAAACCTTTCAACCTGACATATTCCTGATAACCCTCCGACGCGATTGAAAATAAGATGGCCTGAGGATCTACTAACTTAGATAAACATAGAAGTTCTACCGCTGGGTAGTTTCTTCAAAAGTCTTGACGCCCTTTTTTATAATTCAACAATTTTGCTCATTATATTTAATGTATTAAGTTGAAATATTCAATAAAATACAAATAAATAAAACAATATTACTTAATTGAACTATTAAAATTAGAAAAAAAAATCATCACGCAGATATAATTAAAAATACAGAATAATACAATATTAATAATAATAACAAATATATGTATATATAAATCAAATGCAAGTTCTTAATTTAGGTAGAAGAAAAACAATTTAATATAATATGTGAATTGATGGCATTGGTATACACCATACAGCCATTTTTATATATTTAACAATTCGTAACATATTATAAATTATTTTATTGATTGATTTTAATTATTTATTAATACTGCCAATTCAAAAATGTCATCATCACGGCGCGTCAGTTATACCACTCCCGCAGTACAGCCTATCACGGGCTCCAAAGATCCAAGAAGTGAACGCAAATCTATCTTTTTACATGAAAGTTCGATTTCATTTAGTTTTCTGGTCATCGCAGTACTAAATCTATAATAAATTCGATCTATGGCTTTGGGGTTGATAGAAATTCGTCCTCTAAATGGTTAAGAAACATTTCTAAAACCTTTTACAAAATTCGTTTTCCAATACCTCAAAAACTATACAATGCCTCATAAATCATAAGTTCTAATTTATAAGAAATATATTTAAGCATATTGGTATTCGTATCATGTTATGTTACACCCATTCCGTACAGACATGTTCAATCGTTATTAAGGGTTCATTGCCAACATATTTTTGAATTTTTATGTAACTATAACCTTATTTTCATTATATAATTATTACTGATTCCGTGATTAGTACTATTTTGAAAATAGGTTTTTATAATGTCATTGTTCCTTCTTAGTTTGTTTTGGAATGTTGAAATCAAATTTTGCGAAATATAACTTAAAAAAACTGCTTTATATACTTTATACCAGTACCTCTACTCTACTTCATATTTTTGTTTTTCATATTTCATGTAAATATTGATATCTTTGTACATTTTCTTTAGTCATAATTTTTTTTTCTGTATAGCCCTTTCATAATTATACTAAGTTTTTTACAAGTATAGTTCTTTTTACTTTCACTTATTATATATCGTAAGGGAAAGTATTGCGATCGTGAAAATTTTCAAATTCCAGTTTTCAACGGAAATACAAATTTAACGGTCCCCTGAGTCTAAATAACTCAGGGGTTCCGCAAAAAGGTCTGTGTGTGTGTGTGTGTCCGTATGTGGTAACTTCCGGGCGAAAACAAAAAGTCCTATCAAACATAATGTTATATTTAAGACAACTATACGCCTGAGATGTTACAGCAACCTTTTCACTAAGATCAGGTAACCAGAAGAGCCACTTTATTATATTGCACCTTTTTATGATTTTCTTAAAAACGGTTTCGACGATTTTGATTGCTATATCGATGTAAAGTTTAATGGGCTTTAATATCATGTAGGTTTCATTCTGATTAATAAAGTCCGATAAGGTGTAAATGCCGATATTTTAAATTTTCTTCCTCTAAACCAAAATTATCATTAATTTTTTATATTCGGTAAAAATAACCATATTGTCTTGTTAGTATTGATAAAAAACAGGCTAATATATAAGTCGAACGAATTCGATATTCAAGTAAAGTAGAAAACTGAAAAAATATTTTGTTATTTTGAACATAGCAACGGTAATAAAAATGTATAATATACCGTTGGAAAGCTAAAGTTTTTAGAAAACATTATCTTATACACAAGTTTGTAAAAGTTGATGGAGAGTGATGAAAAGCCGATAAAGCTAACTGATTATATTAGAGGATAGTATAATTAATTTTTTGATAAAACACATGTTTCTATAGACATTCAATTTAATTAATTCTTTAATAGTTTCAATAATATATATCTTTAACTGTATTAGAAGATTCTTTAATCGATTTTTAAAACGTAGGTATGTGAAAGTCGTGTGTTGCCCGCACCAGATTTCTTTTATATTTTAATACAGACATTCTCTAGCTCAATAGTTTATCTTATATTGTATTTCTTTTGTATCTTTTTAGCTTTGATGATGACCCACAAAGGGAGGTCAAAACGTTGGCAAGCAATAAATAGTTGAAACTATTTTCTTGTTTCATTTACTGACCGCCACCCGGACTAATTCCTTCCAGTAATTCTCAACCGTCAACTAATTATATCCACTATTTTAAAGTAATCTTCGTACGGTAACTTGGTTAACCGCTTGACCAGCTTTAATTTAAATATATACACCATCAAAAACCTAAGTCTCCTCATACTACTAACGATTCTTATACAAGACGATATTATTCCTAAAAACAATTAATCGACGATTATCCGGAAGAGAGGAGTGTTGGTCGGATCGGGCGATATTAAGCTCCGGAATGGGCGGCGGGGGTAGTTTGGCGGCCGCTAATACCAGGGTACTTAGGACCCGAGAACCATGGTACTAAGGTACTTAGGAACCATGGTACTACCGCGGCCCAGCTTATGCTCCAGCACGACCCAATATACCCCTAATGCTTATTGCCACCATCCTCTATTTACATTTTACTGCCGGTCCTTCTACACTTCTCTAATTAATTCAAAACTGAGAACACTTGCCAATAATTTAGCACGCTATGAGCATTTAACAGATCTCTCTCTCACTCTCTCGGTGTTATTATTAAAATTATTGTAACATTTATAATATTTTGGATGATTAAACACATTATAAATAAATCATCTTGTAAAAATTTGAGATGCAGCCCAAAGATTTTTTAATTTAAATATTTAGAAAGAAAAGTAATGCGATTGTAAAAAAAAATCTGGTGCGGGACAACACACGACTTTCACTTACCTCCATTTTTAAAATCAATGAAATAATTTTCAAATACAGTAAGAGGTAAAATACGTGAAACTATTGAATTAAAGAATTAATTAAATTGAATTTATATAGGAAAATGTGTATTATTAAAAAATCCATTATATTATTATCTAAAACAATCAGTTAGTTTTATCGGCTTTTTATAACTCTCTATTAACTTTTACAAGCTCTTATGTATTAGATAATATTTTTTTCTAAAATCTTTAGCTTTCCAACGGTATATTACACATGTATATTACAGTTCTTAGGTTCAAAAACTAAAAATTGCATTAAAAAAATATTTTTTCAGCTTCCTCCTTCAGTTGCTTTACTTATAAATAACAGCTCAATTTAACAGCACATATTTAGCTGTTATTTATCAATGCTGACTAAATAATATGGTTATTTTTATAGAATCAACAAAATTAAAGGTAGTTTAGAGAAAGAAAATTTGAAATATCGGCATTTCAGCCCTAACAAACCATTTTAATCCGAATGAAACCTACATGATATTAAAGGTTTTGTAACGTCTCGGGCGTATATTTGTCTGAAATATGAAATTTCAGTTTCTTTCATAGGACTTACCGTTTCCGCCCGGGAGTTACCCCCCACACACACACACAGACGTTTTTGCGGGACTTGGTTATTTGGACTCGAAGACCCTAAAACGTGTATTTCCGTTGAAAACTGGAATTCGAAAATTTTCACGATCGCAATACTTTTCCTTACTATATATAAGTGTAAGTAAGTGAAAGTAAAAGGAAAAAAAAATATGAAATTTCAATTTTTGAACAGATTGTAATTCTTAAATATTTATATTTAATATGAGGAAAGAAGAAATATATAATAATTTGCCACGGTATAGCCAATTAACTGTTTGTAGGAGTGAGGAGCCTTACCCTGACTATAATTTTTAATGAAAGTCACCAACAAAAATTCCTATAAAACTGAAATTTCATATTTAAGACAACTATACGCTCGAGATGTTACGGAACTTTTTCCTGAAAATCAGCTGACCAGAAGGTCCACCAAGTATTTTGTACCGATTTAACGATTTTAATTAAACTCACTATACCTTTTGATTTGAAATTTAATGAACTTTAATATCATGTAGGTTTCATTCTGATTGAAATAGTTTGATGTGGCTTAAATGCCGATATTTTAATTTTTCTTCCTCTAAAGTACCTTTAATTTTGTAGATTCTATAAAAATTACCATATTATCTTGTTAACATTGATAAAAAAAAAAAGGTAAATATATATGTTGAACGAATTCAATATCCAACTAAAGGAGAAAACTCAAAAAAATATTTTTTTTAATACACTTATTTGATTTTGAACATAAGAACAAAATATGCTGTTGAAAAGCTACTCATTTTAGAAAAAATATTATCTAATACACAAGGTTGTAAAAGTTAATAAGGAGTGATGGAAAGCCGATAAAACTAACTGATTATTTTAGATAATAATATAATAGAGTTTTTAATTAAGCAAATGTTTCTATATTAATTCAATTTATTTAATAGTTTCAGTTATTTTTATCCATAACTTTATTTAAAAAAATCTTTAATCGATTTAAAAAAACGGAGGTAAGCGAAAGTCGTGTTTTGGCTGCACCAGAATTTTAATTGTTTAAATTGAAAATTGAGGTAATTTTGACCCTAAACTTATTTTTCTACCATCATCAAAACTAGAAATATTAAATATAAGTTTTATGTTTGTTTCTTTGCATGTAAACCTCCAATTGTTTAATTGTTCCCCTAGGAAGCGTTGGCCTCTAATATTGCACCTGTCTAATCGGTGAGACACGTTTGGTGTACCCTCATTACTATTATATAAATTCCTAATTCAATCATTATTATTTCAAATATCCATGTACGTAATGTTGTTGTCATATATGTTATGTTGAAAACATATGTTTTAGTTTTACAACCTGCAATTGGACTTCAGGCTGTTCGTGAATAATATATAAAAAAAAAAAAAATAAAAATAAAAATAACAGTAATAATTATACAGTTCTATATCCCGCTCAGTTGAGTTAAACATAGTTTTTTTTATTCTAATGATTAGTTTCATCCAACTATAATTGAAATCTTAGTTGTTAATATTGTAAGCAACCGTGTGGATGTTAAGCCGAAACCGAATTCAATAAATGCCAGATCGGAAGGAGACGAAGACAGTAAGACCCTCACAAGAGGAAGCCTTTGTGTGTGTGTGTGTGTGTGTGTGTGTTGGTGTCCCCGGCAATAAGGAAAAGTGGGGTGGGGTGGGGTAATATCCCCCCTCAGAGCCAGGTACAAACACCAATATCGGTCTCTCTAGTTTCCCAGCCTTATTGTGTCTCTCTCCTTCTTTCTCTGTCGTCAATTAACGTTATTGTCAAACTGCCAATTAGAGGTATAACATTTTCGTCCTCTCATGATTAATAATACGAGGTAATAAATTAATTACAAGGGGGTTAAAAAGTAAAAAATATCTAAAGAAAAATCAATAAGCTGATAAGAACTGAATTTCTATTTTTTTTTTTTTTTTTTTTTTTTTTTTTTTTTTTTTAATTTCAACTGTCTAATATAATACAACTAGTAAATGTATGTAAATATAAAAAGACAAGAAGCAGATGTAGAGAAGCTTCCCATTAGAAGCAATATAAAAATATTCTTAGCTAGAAGTTCTCAGGGTCACCTCCTTTTCAGACGCCTCGGAGGATTATCAAGCATTAAAGAGGAAGAAAGGAATTAAAACTAGTGGGTTAGAGGAGGATTGGAGTTTGTCATGAAAGTAATGATACCTGGTTCGGGCCAAATCAGTAACATAGGAAACATTAGGGTCTTTATGGATCAGTTTATTCGTGACAAAGTACGGAGCGTTGAGGATTTTACGAAGGATTTTGGATTGTAAGGATTGGATACGGGAAGAATTTGATGGTTTAGTAGAGTCCCAAAGCTATACTCCGTAAGTCCATATCATCCATATGTTGGTCATGTAGATGGGTCTTTTGTAGTTAAGTGGAAGGTTAGACCGTCTGCCTAATAAGTGTTGAAATTTCCGAAAAAAAAAACGAGAAATTTATTTTCGTTTCAGTCTTGTTTGAGGGTGTCAAGTAAGGCGTTTGTCAATATGGAGTCCTAAATATCGGATCTGTTTAACAGGAACTATCGGAATGTTATCGAAGGGAACTGTAGGGCAGGATGTCATACGTATATGAGAAACAATATAAACTATAAATATATATAAATTGAGTATTAATGGAAGAATTTATTCAGCCCAAAATCAACCTTAATAATTAAATGAGATCTTCCGTGGTTAGAATATATTGATATAATATAAATTGAATTTAAAAAAACTCAATTTCTTCCTGACTGGGAAAAAGAAGAGATCAAAGACATACCTATCTACAACCCTAGCTATATATATATATATATATATATATATATAAAAATATGGAGAAAAAAAAAAAAAAAAAATATCTACAACCCTATAGTCGTTAGTTTAAGACGTCCTTAAAATATGAAAATCGGGCATATCCTTGGAAATACTTAAATTAGTCCTTTTTCTGCGTATGAATATTACCACAAGAATTAAACCTGTAACATATTTAAACTTTTAAGACGTTCCATCAATAATGAGAATCGTTAATTTCAATTTTAAGGAAAATCGTAAAATCTGTATTATAAAGTTTATTGTAAAGTGAGAATAGTTGACTGTGTGAATAAGTAGGAGAAGTTAGTTCAGGGTGCAGTAAAAAAAAAAAAAACCACACAATTAAGATATGAACTTAATAAACTGTTGCCGACGTTTCAGCCTTAATTATTGGCCTTCTTCATATATAATATATATTTGCAACGTTATGCCCGACTCAAGAGCACGAACTTGCTTAGTTGATGCCTTGGCCTTATTTTCCTTCCAAAATCTCGTTCTTGAGTCCAAGCTTGAGCGGCCCTGGTGTTGGCTTTATCTTTAAATTGGTGGTTGTTGATTAGTGTCCCGTACAGTGCCTTCTGAGAAGTTGATTAAAGTTGAGTTGGTTTTTAATGAGAGGGGTAGGTTGAGGATTTTCTTCAGGGCAATAAAAAAAAAATATATAAAAACCAGATGTAGAATAAAATATAAAAATAAGTAAAAGATTATCTGTATATTTCTTTTACTCATCATCTATATTTATTGTATTCTACATCTGGTTATCACTTTTTTTTATAGGCCTGAAGAAGGCCTGTAATTTAGGTCGAAACGTCGCACTAGTTTATTAAGTTTATATCTTAATTTTATGTTCTTTTGTCTGCACCCAGAACTAACTTCCCCTACTATAAAGTTTATTGAATTCAGTGAAAAGTTACATGTATACATATACATAATTTGGATTTAATACAGCTTTTCGTCTTATAACTTGAGTGTTAAAACACATATAGACCGTTTGCTAAGTACTTAAGAACCTTACATCGTTGAACAATCATTGTCGATAACGTTGACTTATCAAAATAAAAATTAAATACAAATATATAGAATAAAAAATATAGAGATCTAGTCATTAAATGATGGGTTATAATAAAATAAATCGATAGAGTTTTTAGTGGAAATAAAAGTGTTTAATCGAAGAACACGGACGAATAAAAGTACTAACAATGATAATTAGAAGTTGAGAAGAGATGTTTGAAGAAATTAACTTCAATTAAAGTGGATGAAAGGGCTGAGGAACCAACTCCTGTGGGAAAACTTTCTTCCCTGCTTTTAGCCCTTCGCTAAAAGGAATCGAGGGCTACTATCGGTTTTCGGGTTTGTTCCAACCTATGGCGTTCCAACAGAGTAACTGTATCGGGTTCGATTCGTACTCAACGTGACTACTCCTGAGAGTACAGGGGATATGAAAAGGCTAGCGCAAACAGACTATATGGCCAATGTCAAAAGGGGGCGATACACGGTGAGAATTAGGATTTGTGTAGGTGAGGTGAAAGCAAGTATTGTATGTGTTCACGAAACTACAGGAGAGGGGGAAGGCTTATTTTTTAAATAAATTCGGATAATGACATAAAATACTATTACAAAATCCTATAATAATAAATATTATTTTTTTAAATATAAAAAAACTGAATAAATAATCAAAACAAACTAGTGTAATATAAACATCATGAAAACAGTTTTTTATAGTAGAATTCGATTTTAAGAAATTAAACATTATATATAATAATAATAACAGGCTTACCGAACCCGAAGGTTCGACGCCGATACCACCAAATACTGTCTACACAGACTCGTCCAGTGATCACCGTTCCAAACCCAAGCTCCCGAGATCATCCTTAACGCAATCCTCCCATCGACGCTTCGGCCTACTTTACGGACGTCTACCAGTGGGTTCAGCGAGTACCAAATTTCTCGGAATCCGTTCCTCACCGAGCCCGACAACTTTACACGCCCATTTGAGCCTCCGCAATGCTATCAACTCGATTATATTCACAGGGTACAACCTTCTAAAACCCCCAGTGGCCTCATCTCTCTTCAGACCAAATATTTTACGCAGTACCTTATTTTTGAAAACCTCAAGCCGTTGTTCATCCTTCAAAGTAAGCGGCCACGTTTCACATCCGTAAAGGTCCGTCGGAAGAATAATAGTTTTATAAATTCTAACCTTAACTAAAGTTTTTTGACAGAAGACGCGAGCTAAGCAATTTAGCAACTGAATGATAACACGCATTTCCCACCTTTAACCGGGACTTTATTTCTTCCTGGATTTCATTTGTTCTCGTTATCATTTAACCTAAATACTTGAATTTCTCCACTTGTTCAAAAGTATGCCCTGATACATCAATATCACCAAGATCGCCACCGTTTCTGCTACTAATCATATATTTCGTCTTGTCGTTATCTATTTCGAGTCCTATTTCTTTACCACACAAATAACACAGTCATGGATTATTTATAATAAAAGGTAAAAATAATAAATCATGAAGTAATATAGAAAAATTCTGTAATTAGTACTGATATTTATTACAATATGTTGAAAGTAGGTGATATTCACTTTCACCTAAGAATCACGAATTACACCTCACCTACACACACCCTAATTCTCTCACCGTGTAAGGGAGTTAAACTGGTGCTCCCTTTCTTCTGCGATGTCAGGTACTCGTTAAATATTGAGACAGTGATCTGAAGCTGAATAGGCAAAATGTATAACTCTCACTAGTATAATATGAGAAACTTCCAAATAAACACTTAAATACTTAAAACTTAACCACTTTGTGACCGGTACCAGTATTTTTTTTTTTTTTTCAACAACAATTTTTATTGAATAAAATTACAATCTGTCCCAATTTGGACATTATTAGTAGTGCTGAAAGATATCATACATACTACATTCATACAATATTTACACGGCATAAAATTACAATAAAATATATACACAATAATGAATCAATACAATAAAGTCAAGAATTCACTTATACCTATATACACATACACACACTCATACATACATCACATTGAGTGGAGAATCTAGCCAGTGCTAGAACTCCAATATATTTACAAAAGGTCGCGGGGCCACTGCCGTTTCAACCTTCTAGGTGGGTTGTATGGATGAGTGGAGCTGGATAGGGATTGAGCTAGAGGATTAGGATGATGAATGAGGTTCTGTGGAATTAAGAAAATTTGGATGAAATTAGGTCTGAAATAAATGGAACATTAAGGTCGTGGTGCAAGGTATAGTTGGGACATAATAAGGAGCATTTACTATTGTACGGAGGACTTTGGATTGAAAGGATTGAATGCGTTTGATGTTAGTACGTTTAGCTGTCCCATACAGTTCAAGTCCGTAGGCCCAGATGGGCTTCAGTATTGTCTTTTAGATTAATAATTTGTTGTCACCTGTAAGTTCAGATTTTCTGTTGAGTAGTCGGTATAACTGTCCAAATCGTCGGTTGAGTTCTTCTCTTTTAAGCCTTGTATTTGGGTTCCAAGTCAATATTTTGTCAAACAGTAAGCCAAGATACCGGACTGTATCTGAGTGAGGAATTGGTAATGAGTTGAAATAAACTGCGGATAGGATTTTCGTCTAAGAGTAAAGTGTGTTACATTTGGCTTCGTTTACCTTTCACGCAGTTATTACACAGTGTTCGATAAGGAAAAGGTGTCTTGAAGGTTTAAGGATGCTGTTTCAGGATTGGAACTGAATGATAGGATGGCGGTGTCGTCTGCAAAAGTTGCAGAAAGGTATCAGTAATTAAACTACAGTTGTTGTTCCTAAAATAAAATTAGAGATACGAGAAGAGGAAGTAAAGAAACACAGTGGTAACTAAAAGGAGATGAAGGACAGTAGAAGGTGAATAAAACCGCAACACTCTTGTTTTAACAACCCGGCTGCTTTAGGTGTTCCAACGAGGTAATTTCGTCTGAACGTAAGTGCCTGATGAAGTCCCGCAAATTGGATCGAAACGTTAGTCGTACGATAAATAGTTTTTATTATTTATTTTTTACCACAACCCGAAACATCCTACCCTTCATAAGTATATATATACATACCTATAAAAAATCTGGTGCGGGCAACACACGACTTTCACTTACCTCCATTTTTAAAATCGATGAAAGAATTTTCAAATACAGTTAGAGATAAAAATACGTGAAATTATTAAGTAATTAATCAAATTGAATATATTATTATCTTAAATAATCAGTAAGTTTTGTCTTCTTTTCATCACTCTCCAATAACTTTTAAAAGCTTGTGTATGAGATGATATTTTTTCTAAATCCTTACCTTTCCAACGGTATATCATACATGTATATTACTGCTCTTATGTTCAAAAACGAAAAATTGCATTAAAAAAATATTTTTTCTGTTTTCTCCTTTAGTTGGGTATCGAATTTATTCAATTTATATATTTACCAGTTTTTCATCAGCGTTAACAAGATAATTTAGTTATTATTATTGAATCTACAAAATTAAAGGTACTTTAGGGAAGAAAATTTAAAATATCGGCATTTAAGCCCTGTCAGACCATTTTAATCTAAATAAAACCTACATGATATTAAAGTTCATTAAATTTTACATTGATATAGCGAATTGAATCAAGATCGTCGGAACCGTTTTTGAGAAAATCGTAAAAAGGTGCAAAATGCATGGTATAAAGTGCCTCTTCTGGTAGGCTCATTTTGATGAAAAAAGTTTTGTCACGTCTCGGGCATATAATTGTCTTAAATATGAAATTTCAGTTTCATAGGACTTACCGTTTCCACCCGGGAGTTACCACACACACACACACACACAGACCTTTTTGCGGGACTTCGAACTGGAATTCGAAAATTTTCACGATCGCAATACTTCCCCTTACTATATATAGTAAGTGAAAGTAAAAAAATCTTGTTTATTTATTTAACGTAACTTTTATCAAAAGTTGTATCATGTTTATACAGCTGACTTCCCAACCAATCCTAACACTTTCCTTTCTACGTATGCTGATGACACTTGTGTGTTATCAGTCAATAAAGATCCTACAATTGCCTCTCAAACCCTACAATCCCACATCAGAGACCTTCAGTATGGTGTCAGTTGAAATAAATTCAGACAGATACCACAAATCTTAATAATATTTACCTCCGTTGTAAACCAATGACTCCTGCCCTACAGTATCCTTAATAATATTACACTTGTCCGGCCTAACAGATCCGCTACTAGGACTTCTACTTGGCAAACGTTTAACATAGAATCCGCACACTAGACTGAAACGACAAGAAACTGCTCGCCGCTTCGATTACTTAAACACTTACTTGAAACTCTCTAAACTACCACTTAGCTACAAAGACTCATCTACATGACTATGATTAGGCCTGCCTGGACGTACGGAGTTGAGAGTTGGGGCTCCACTAAACTCTCGAATCTTCCCGGATCCAATCTTTACAATTCAAAATCCTTCGTAAAATCCTCAACGCTCCTTACTTTTTCTCAAATAAACTTATCCATAAAAACCTAAATATTCCATTTGTTGCTGATCTAGCCGAACAGATATCACTCCTTCTACAACAAACTCCTCTCCCCCTCTAACCCACTAGTTTTAATCCTTCATTTCTCTTCCATTCCTGACAATCCTCCGAGGCGTCTGAAAAGAATATGGTCTCGAGACCTCCTAGATTAGAAAAGTTACAGGAGTGCTACCATTGGGTAGTTCTTCTTCGAGTCTGTTTCATGCTATTTGTGTCTTATCATATTTACTTGTTGTATTATGAAGTACAGTTGTAAATTTCAATAAATGATGTTAAAAAAAAAAATTTTCCAAAAGTATATCGTGTTGCTTAAATTTTAGTAGCAATCTAAAAAGAAATCCAGGCATTCCACCGCAAGTTAATTTAAATAATATAATTAAAATTCAACACATTTATAGAATTATCAAAAGCCGGAAACTATAATATTAGTAATAAAATAACATCAAAGAACATTCGGATAAATTAACCTTCACAATACGCACTTTACCCATCTTCATTTGAATCTCTTCCATTACCCAATTATAAATTGAATATAATCAAGATAATAAATTCGACCAATAGGGCGCGGGTCATAATGCAGGTAGAGGTGATTGCGGACCAATGGGACTACTGCATATAAATCAGGAGCGGCTATTGGCTAAAGAGTAAACCAATTAAAACGTGCCATTTAGTAAATGTGGGCTCATCTAAATAATGAGAACTTTGCCTACCCCCGCCATCAGGTCTCTTTATGCTTCTCGCCCAAGCGATCATTTCTCCTCCCTCCTTCCTCGTTAAATCTTCACCATCTCTGTTTCCCTTCTCCAATTATTCTTTCTTTATTTTTATTCTTTTTTTTTTTTTTTTTAATCTTTCTCTCTCTTTTTTTTTTTTTCTTCGATTAATGATTTCCAATACCTGAAGTTCCCTTATAATCGGTCAGTATGAGATAGCTTCAAACCACATTGATAGAGAGTAAATCGATCATTAAATTGAAAATATGTGTGTCTAGTTCAATATGTACAATATGATCATAATAATAAATAGAGAAGTGACGGCAGATAATACAATAACTTACCTCCGTTTAAATAAAGTCAAATTAAAAAAAAAAAAAATAAAAAAAAACATTATAAAATTTAATAGAGTTTCGAAGGAAAAGTGTGTTTCAAACTAAAAATATCAACGCACAAGTTTCACTTACCTCGACTGTTGAAATCAATTTAAAAAATATTGAATATACTTCAATTTGAAAAATATTTTAAGTTGATTTTAATAAAACGTGTATTCATTTTCGTTGAAAACATATGATTTAGATTAAATAATATAACTATATTAAATTGTTAATCAGTAAGAAGTTTATTCTCTATTCGTCACTTTATATTACCTTTTACAACTTTGTGTATCAGATAATATTTTTTCTAAAATATTTTTCTTTCCAACGGTATATTATACGTCTATATTACTGTTCTTAGTATCAAAAACACTTAAAATATCGGTATTGAAGTCATATCGGACTATTTAAATCAGAATGAAACCTAGGCCATATTAAAGCCCATTAGATTTTACATCAAAATAGCGAGTTTAAATTAAAATCGATACAGCCGCTTTGGAGAAAATCATAAAAAGGTGCAAAAATGCATGGTAAAAAATGGCTCTTCTGGAAAGCTTATTTGATTCAAAAAGGTGCTGTAACATCACGGGCGTATAGTCGTCTTAAACATAAAATTTCAGTTTGGTACGAAAAATAGTTTTGAGCTATACTTGATTATCTGGACTTATGGGATCCTAAAACGTGTAATTCCGTTCGAAAAAGATATTAGAAAATTTTCTTGACACTTTCTCTTACTATCTATTTCATACATAGGTAAGTGAAAGTAATATTGCATATATATATATATATATATATATATATATATATATATATATATATATATATAAATGCAGATATACTTTAAATGATCCACATTCAAAAAAAAAAATTTAGTCTATTGAATTCCACAATAAGTGCATGTGTTAGCAAGTCGAAACAAAATAATCAATATAAATTTTACAATAGAATTACCGGGATGGTAATGGGAATAACAAATTTTTTTAAGGTTTATCTTTTTTACTTTCACTTAATATATATAGTAAGGGGAAGTATTGCGATCGTGAAAATTTTCGAATTCCAGTTTTCAACGGAAATACACGTTTTAGGGTCCCCTGAGTCCAAATAACCAAGTCCCGCAAAAATGTGTGTGTGTGTGTGTGTGTGTGTGTGTCTGTGTGTGTGTGTGTGTGTGTGTGTGTGTGTGTGGTAGCTCCCGGGCGGAAACGGTAAGTCCTATGAAATTGAAATTTCATATTTAGGACAACTATACGCCCGAGACGTGACAAAACTTTTTTCATCAAAATGAGCCTACCAGAAGAGGCACTTTATACCGTGCATTTTGCACCTTTTTTCGATTTTCTCAAAAACGTTCCGACGATTTTAATTAAACTCGCTATATAGATGTAAAATTTAATGTGCTTTAATATAATGTAGGTTTTATATAGATAAAAATGGTCTGACAGGGCTTAAATACCGATATTTTAAATTTTCTTCCCCTAAAGTACCTTTAATTTTGTAGATTCAATAATAATAACTAGATTATCTTCTTAACGCTGATGAAAAACAGGTAAATATATAAATTGAATAAATTCGATACCCAACTAAAGGAGAAAACAGAAAAAATATTTTTTAAATGCAATTTTTCGTTTTTGAACATAAGAGCAGTAATATACATGTATGATATACCGTTGGAAAGCTAAAGATTTTAGAAAAAATATCATCTCATACACAAGCTTTTAAAAGTTAATAGAGAGTGATGAAACGAACATAAAACAAACTGATTATTTTAGATAATAATATAATAGATTTTTTAATAAAACACATGTTTCTAAATAAATTCAATTTGATTAATTCCTTAATAGTTTCACGTATTTTTATCTCTAACTGTATTTGAAAATTCTTTCATTGACTTTAAAAAGTCGTGTGTTGCCCGCACCAGATTTTTTAACTTGTTATTTGGATTAATTAGCTCTCGTTTTTTACTTTCCATGTTGGTTAAGGATTTTCAAAAATGAACCTTTGCGTCTAGGAAAAAAAGAAAATATATATATCCACTAAAAATGTTAGGGCTTACGTTTCAAGATACGTAGAAACCGAATAAAGAATTAATAAAAATCCATTTGTCCATCGTACGCCGTATGTATAGAAATAGCAGAGATATAGCACTTTAAAATTAACAGTGGTGATAGTGTTACGTGGAAAAAAAAAAAAAAAAAAAAAAAAAAAAAATTATCAGTTGAGTTAAATAGAAATGAAGGTTACTTTTGATACCTCGATGAGGGTTATTTGGAAAAAATAAACAAATAAATAAATGTATGTTAATTGTAAATAGGTTATTAAAATTTTTGTGTTTTTTTTAAGCTTAGATTACTGAAGCAAATACTTATTATATACTCCGGTGAGGGATAAGGGGAGTCAAGGAGCGAGATGAAGAAGGCTGTGAGCTCCCGGAGAAGGTGTGGAAAAAAAGAAGAGACGTGGTGGATAGCAGCTATTACCGAGTGGTTTACATTAGACTGATTTAATTAGTGTGAACAAGGACAAGTTCAGACGGATGAACTCGGCCGGACAAGGAAGGAAGCCAAGGTTTAGTTCTCGAGGAGAAATTGGAAACTTAAAAACTGCCTTCCTCCTGATCCCAATCCTAACTCTCATCCCGAACCTAGGTGAATATAATTTTGTTAATAACTTTTGATTTGTGTTTGGTGATTGATAAACGAAAGTAGTAGTTTCAGACAATAGAGACAAAAAAAGTTAGTATAAGTTTTAAATATGTTTTGTTATTGAATAATTTCTTTCTTTCTTTTCCTTTTTTTTTTTTTTTATTAGAAATAAAATTATATTTTGTAGTTTTTGTAAAACCAATTTAACCATGTATTCTTTTTTAATTCAAAAATTGGGTCTTGAATATTTACTTATTAATTAATATTAACCTTAAAAAGTTAAGACTGTACAACTCTCGTCGAGTCTAATACTGTATAAAAGTATGATGACGTCATATGAGTCCATAGCTCATGGGATAGATAGATGTATTCAGACAGTGAGTTAACGAGTTCGTAACCATCTGTTATTAATAACTTTTTTTTTGTAAATTTAATTTTAATTTTTTTTATTTATTTCCATTAAAAATATTATTAATTTAAAGGGTTTCGCTATTTACCTTATTTCGTTTTCTTTAACAAATAGCGTGGCGCTCGAAATAAATTTATGGTGGAACCCGCCCGTCTCCACTGAGTATCTGAGGCATAGTTACGGTTAGGGAATTAGTTTTTTTTTTAATTAAAATTAATTCTTTTGGAAAATTTTAACCGTAACAATAGGACATTTTGCTTTGATTAATTTATATCTTTTCATATTAATCAATTGCCAATAAACAGCTAAATAAACTGTAATGCCCTAATATAATTATTTAGAAATAATAAAGTATTGTGTGATAATTGTGTGTCATTTATATTGCGATGTAATTTTTGAAAATGACCGATTATGATGGCAGAAACGTTAAATCATATGCTATGTAATAAAATTCACTGATGGTACAGTAATATAAATAAAATATGTTTGTTTGTTGATTTATTTAACGTCACTTTATGCTACTACGGCTAATCAGACGATGCTACAGTGGGAGTCCTAAATTTTGCCTATCCAGATTTATTAGGATAGGGATCTTTAACGAGTACCTCACATCGCACAGGCTCGGGACCACCTTTCAACGTTCCCTCCGAAGGACGGCATAACTAAGGATTTTTTACTATTATTAAAAAATCCTAGGACCACCTGCGGGATCGAACCCGTGACCTTTGGCATAGGAGGTAAATGAAATAGGTTTGATGCTATAGTGCGTTTTTTTTTTCTTTTTTATTCATCTTAGAGAATTAAAAATGAAAAATATGAAGTATCATTCTCATTTTAACTATGAAATAAAAAACTATAAGAAAGTTATAAATCGATAAATCAAAGACATGAAAAGAGAAATCCTATCATTTACAATTTTATGTATCCTTAAGAAATTCCTTGTTCAACAAAACGAAATGATGGTAGATATAATAATGAGAACGTGCCGAGGAATCTGTAAGAGAAACGTGAGGCAAGATATGACAGGCGGTGCTTAAGCACTAAGCATCAAGCATCAAGCACAAAGCTTCCATAGTGTACAGGGCTTGAAAATACCGAAACCCGTTGGAAAGGATATTAAAGGGAGCCAAGGACAAACAGAGAGAGAGAGAGAGAGTGAGGATAAGGGGGGTTTGCCCCCACCACCGCGCCTCCTGACCACTCACGGCAGCTCTTTTATACTCTCAGCCAATGGGATTCAGTCTCTCATCTCTAGCCACTCCAACCTCTCTTTTACCTTTCTCAAACCTTTTTTTTTTTTTTTTTTTTTAAACCTCTTTGCAAACGCACAAACGTGTAGAAAGATCTCCGCGTGAAGATCGTACAGCTATAAATTAAATTCGCTTTGATCTTTCATTTAATTAAATTAAATGAAACAGTATGATTTCATTATTTAAACAAAAAATCTGGTGCGGGCAACACACGACTTTCACTTACCTCCGTTGTTAAAATCAATTAAAGAATAATCAAATACAGTTAGACATAAAAATTAGTGAAACTATTGAAGAATTAATTAAATTGAATTTCTATAGAAACATGTGTTTTATTTAAAAAAACTATTATATTGTTATCTAAAACAATTACTTAGTTTTATCGGCTTTTAAAACTCTCTATCAACTTTTTTTTCTAAAATCTTTAGCTTTCCAACGGTATATCATACATGTATATTACTGTTCTTGTGTTCAAAAACGAAAAAATACATTCAATTTATATATTTACCGTTTTTCATCAGTAGTAACAAGATAATATAGTTATTTTTATAGAATACACAATATTAAAGGTACTTTAGAGGAAGAAAATTGTAAAAAATCGGCATTTTAAGCCCTGTGACACCATTTTAATCAGAATGGTACCTACATGATCTTAAAGTCTCTTAAATTTTACCTCGATATAGCGAGTTTAATCAAAATCGTCGAAACCGTTTTCGAGAAAATCGAAAAAAGGTGCAAAGTGCATAGTATAAAGTGGCTCTTCTAGTTTTGTTGGAAAAAGGTTTTGTAACGTCTCGGGCGTATATTTGTCTTAAATATGAAATTTCAGGGAGTTACCATACACAGACATACACACAGGCCTTTTAGCGAGACTTGGTTATTTGGACTCAGAGGACCCTAAAACGTGTATTTCCGTTGAAAACTGGAATTCGAAAATTTATTGTTGTTGTTTTTTCGATAAAATATTCATCATAAAAAGCTATTCATCCATTAATTCATAATATAAAATGATAAATCGACGAGCTTAGTTTCAGAAGTAGAATAAACTTGAGGCAAACATGGGCAGATAGGTAACCTACAAACGGAGGAAAACTATGAGTTTTGGAACTTACGTGGAGCTTAAAACTTGAAACATTACTCGTCGTATCTCGAAGCGAACTCACAAGGAAGCTACAAACTTGTGAAGCATGCAAAGAGTCAGCCATCTTCAACTGACAAACAATACTTACCCTCAGTTTACTCGACGGTTTCTAATCCTAGATTATGCGCCTTTGTTTAAGTAATTTCAACATATTCTCAACTAGAGTGAGATAAATCACACACTAAGAATAATTCGATATTCGGTATGATTTAAACTTATAAAATTAAGATAATTTCTAGGTTCATCTTAAAATCATTTCTAGGTTAAGCATAGCTCCATCTTATAATATCATCCTAGTTTTAGTAAGTTATTTCCTTTATTTTTTTTTTATTGTCTTAGTTAAATAATCTTCAGCTTTCCAACGGTATATCATACATGTATATTACTGCTCTTATGTTCAAAAACTAAAAATTGCATTAATTTTTTTTCTTCAGTTTTCTCCTTTAGTTGTTTTTTAAATTCGCACAACTTACATATTTATCTGTTTTTTATCAGTGGTAACAAGATAATATAGTTATTTTTATAGAATCAACAAAATTAAAGGTACTTTAGAGAAATAAAATTTAGAATATCGACATTTAAGCCTTATCAGACCATTTTAATTAGAATGAAAACTACATGATATTAAAGCCTATTAAATTTTACATCGATATTTTGAGTTTATTCAAAATCGTTCGAACCGTTTTCGAGAAAATAAAAAAAAAGGTGCAAAATGCATGGTATAAAGTGGCTCTTCTGGTTAGCTCATTTCGATGAAAAAGGTTTTGTAACGTCTCGGGCGTATATTTGTCTTAAATATGAAATTTCAGTTTCATAGGACTTACCGTTTCCGCCCGGGAGTTACCACACAAACAAAGCTTTTAGCGGGACTTGATTATTTGGACTCAGGGGAACCCCCTAAAATGTGTATTTCCGTTGAAGTAAAAGTGAAAAATGAAGTAAGTGAAAGTAATAATTTCTATTGTTTTATTATTTAATCTAAATTATACGTTTCCAACGAAACTTAATATGATTATTTAAACTACATTCAACTCATACATCATTTAATATTTTTTTAAATTGATTTTACTAACAGTGGAAAGAGAAAGGTGTGTGTTGCCAGCATTCGATTTTTAAGTTTTATTTAAAAAAAATCAAATTAATGATATTAAAAGTAATATTTCATGACACTGTCTAGCTTTATTGAAATAAATAAAATTATATCTTTCCATCTCTCTTGATACTATCGTGATGGTACTTTCACCTGCCTGCTCCTATAACCGTGTAGAACAGGTACTTACCCTCTAGGGTGGGGCCGATATTATGACAAACTACCCCTACCACCCGAAGCAACTTCCCCCCTCCCCATCCGATAAATCTCCTCGACCAATTAAATCCCAGATAGCTTACCCCTCCCCCCTTTCCTCCCTTAATGGTCAGATCCAAAAAAGATATTAGCACTAAAATATGTAATGGCCATAATTTGGGGCCGTATAATGGCCAGGGACGGGGCGAGCCCTAAACCGCACCCGCCCTGAAAACGAGAGTTGGAACAAACTGCCTTAGTAGCAGTTAGGCATACCGCGCCTCGGCTCAATATCCTACAAACGGTTCTTACAACACACGCACCAAACCTTTATGTCGTCGTGTCTTATGTAATACCTTCCCCGATATTAAATTGTTGTCATACCATTACGTGTAGACGGCCTTAGTCCCCAAAATTAGGCTCAGCAATATAGAGGAGATAATAATCAAAAGTTAGCCAAAGTACATGGAAACAGAAAAAAGGCTTAACGCGTTCTGATTAATACTTTGAAATATTTATTTAACTAGCTGTTACCAGCGACTTCGTCCGCGCGAATTTCTGTTATTATGATCGGGATTTAGCAGTTTTTAAAAGGATATATTTTAAAGAAGTTCTTTGTAAATGATATTTTATTTTTATTCTCTTATGGCAGAGGAGGGGAGCGGCGTGGTCTAGTGGATAGAGCGCTAGTCTGCTGTGCTCCGGGTCCTGGGTTCGAATCCCGGCTGTGGCGGAATATTATTTATTCTGTTAATTTAGTCGGGGGGCGACCCTAGAGTATGGAGACCCTCCTGGGGCAGACCCAGCCTCTACAAAGTGGGTACCCAAATTAATTGGGGAAAAACCTGGCGGCTGAGCGCGATTAAGGCCTAATCACCTCATTGCACTGCCGTTGGCCTTGAAACAGTACGAATCTCTATATGTACTGAGCCCAAGACCCTTCATGGGTTGTAGTGGTACAGGTTTTTTTTTTTTTTTTTTTTATGGCAGAAGAACGTACTGATTTTCTCCGCAACCCGATCTTGACAATGCGGCATATACAGTGAGCTTTGAAAGTATACAGAATTCACTATCATTATGTAATTTTCTTGATTTTGAGTTATTATTTTTGTTTTTAAAGAGTTGTTATTCACTTTATAATGTTAAGAGGAAGGTATACATTAGACGAACCCAAAAATCACGACAATAGTCATTTTATATTTAACGGTTTCAACGTTAATTTACGAAAAATATAAAAATAAGAGTGTCAAAAGTATTCGGAATTAAGTGGTTTTCGATTTCGAATTTAGTGAGAATTTGAACATTTGAAACCATTAAACAATAGGATTTCAGATTTAAACAACAAAACGATTTCCGAATTCTTTTGACACTGAATGATCTGGTAATTTTACAAAATTAATTGTTTAATCTTAAAAAAAATAAACATTTCGGTTATCTGGTTCGTGATTTTGCTTTATGGAAGTCTCTTTTAAAGATTTATGAATTAAAAAGGATTATATAAATTAATAGTTGTGAAATATAATTATTAAATGAAAAGAAATAGGAATTCCGAATAAATCTTGACGTAAATCGATTCCTATCTCCTGTGATTTATTAATTGTTACGACAAAATATAATTCAACGGGAAATTATATTATTTTAAAATTTAAAGGTAAATCATTTGAAATCATTGGGATGCGAGGTCAATTTCCTCCGTTTTTTCCACTGATTCTTGACTCCTATTCGCATTTCCCACTTTTAACCGGGACTTCATTTCCTCTGGATTAATTTTTTTCTCGTTATAATTAAACCTAAATAATTAAATTTCTTTAAGTGTTCAAAAGTATGCCCTGTTAAATCAATATCACCAAAATCGCCACCGTTTCTGCTACTAATCATATATTTCGTCTTATCGGTATTTATTTCGAGTCCTATTTCTTTACCGGTTTTTATTAACGCATTTGTATTTAGTTGTATAGTTTCCGTGTCTTCCCGTAGTAGTACCAAATCATCGGCGAAATTTTATCACCTATATTTAAACCTTTCTCGGTACACGTCACCTTTTCTATGACATATTCTAAAGCGACTTCGTCTGCGTCAATTTCTGTTATTATGATCGCTATTAAGAAGTTTTTAAAAGGATATATATTTTAAAGTACTTCCGCGTTAATGACATTTTTAGTTTTATTTTCTTGTGCAGAAGAACATACTGTTTACATACCGCAACCCGATCTTGACGTAAATCGATTCCTACGTGTTTAAATGTTTATACCCCACTGTAGAACAAATACGATACCTTGGACTTCATCTTGACAAACGTCTTACATGGAATCCTCATACAAGACTTAAACGACAGGAAACTGCTCGTTGATATCGACTATTAAAACACTTACTTGACAAACGAAAAACTGATTTACACAACCATAATTAGACCTATCTGGACTTATGGCATAGAGCTATGGGGCTCCATTAAACCATCGAATTCCTCCCGCATCCAATCCTTGCAATCCAAAATTCTTCGACAAATCCTAAACGCTCCGTACTTTGTTACCAACAGACTCATCCATAGAGACCTGAATATCCCACATGTTGCAGAAATTGCCCAAAAAGATACTCCTCCTTTCATACCAAATTACCAGCCCATACAAACCCGCTTGTCCGTATCCTCTCATCGGCATATATTCCCGATAATCCTCCGAGGCGTCTGAAAAGACGGTGGCCTCGAGACCTGCTACCACTGGGTAGATTCTTCTCAAGACTTTTCCAAGCCAATGTTCTATAAATAGCTCATTTACTTGTTGTACTGTGTACAGTTGTAAATACCAATAAAAGAATTAAAAAAAGTTTACCTCTGTGATTTATTAATTGTTACGAAAAAAGATAAATTAACGGGAAATTGAATTATTTTAAAATTAAAAGTTAAATCATTTGGAATCATTGTGATGCTAGGTTTTTTTTATCACAAATTTTCCACGTTTCCCCCAGATTTTCCACTGATTCTTCCCTCCTATTGGTCGCAGATTTGCATCGTGATGCTATGTAACTTAAAGCCTTCCTTAATAAATGGACTATCCAACACAAAAAAAAACAGTAGTTAGTGAGCTAAGCGCGTTCAAACAAACAAACTCTTCAGCTTTATAATATTAGTATAGATAAGGAAAATTCTGGAAATTCAGGCCTGAATTCTTACTTTTTGAACAAGGATCTGATAATGTCCTTATTATGATACACGGATATAGTGAAATCAAAGAACCAGTAAAAATGTACCACAAACAGTTAAGAAAGTCAACTCAAGACAAAGGATAGATGAGACTACAGAAGCGTAAAAGTGACGTAAAAAAGTACAGTCGTGGTCATATAAATTGCATGACATTTTTTTAATTTTTACTTTCACTTACCTATATATGAAATATATTGTAATGTATTGAGGATACTGAGGGGAGTTCATAATTAAACAATTTTAATATTAAACAATAAAAGATGGAGAAACCTTTGTCGGCAAAACATCAAAAGGCGTTTACTTCCATGGGGCCCCCCCAGCTATATGTACCTCGGGAAACACACTAGGACACAGGACTCCCAGCATGGGGCACTTCCCAGATCAGCCCCGCCCGAGGTGTCGACGATGAGGAGAAGATTCGAAAGAGTCAGTCAAGTTTTATCCTCAAGAAGAGGGAGTCGGGTTCCATCTACAAGAAGAGGAGGTGGCCGTCGTGATTCTGAGAGCAGCTGGAGGATGAAGCAGAGGATGGACGTCTTAAGATGATTCCACCTTCGCCAGCCGACAGTGTTTTAAAATATCTCGTTATTTGTAATATTGTAGGGCAAAGTTAGTAGTTTAGAGTTCTAGGCAATATGTTAATATAATGGATATGTGTAAATTAATAATTATAGTAATGTATTAATTGAATCTGGTTTACTTTAATCTTACCCTGCATGCCACCTATTGGACTGGTAAACACGATACCTTTGGTATCATTTTTGTATCATTAAATATAGTTGATATATTGACTAAATATAGTAAGTAAGCTAGTTTTTGAACCTTAGAAAAGCAGCCGGTCAAAAACATAGCAATATAGTAATGGTATTGTAATAATATCGATGTAAAATTATACGGGCTTTAATATTATGTAGGTTTTATTCTGATTGAAATAGTCTGACAGGGCTTAAATGCTCATATTTTCAACATTTCTTCCTCTGAATTACCTCTAATTTTGTAGTTTTTATGAAATTATATTACCATATCATCGGATTAGCAAATTTAAAAAAAACAATTAAATATATAAGTTGAACGAATTTGGTAACCTACAAGAGGAGATAACTAAAAAAAAAAAATTAATGAATACTTTAAAATTTAATGATTACGGATGATATAAAAAAAAAATCTTGTATAGCGTTGGTCCGCCGATGTATAGATTTTTTTTTTTTGCTCGGAATATCTTTTGAAACAATAATAGTAGCCCCTCGCATCAGCGGAGTCAGAAACACTCTGAGAAATGAGGCTTTTTTTTCTCTCGTTTTTGTTTTCTCTCCAACGGAACGCGCAGAAAATGTAAGCACCAAAGAGCCTTTGAGTAGGAATGCAACCTGCCTTTGTGCGAATGGAGTTCACTCGCTGGAGCTTCCAGGACCAAAGGGAGTCTTGTTGCGCCCGGATCGGCAAAATGAAAAGGGGTATTAATTTTTGAAAAGGTAGCCCCTTCTCATCTACTACGAAAGGCAAAAAATACATTTTTCTTGTTTGGAGTTTTTTTTTTTTCTATTTTCACCCAACTAAAGAAAAACTTTATAGGGGTCGCTGATAAAACAAACATGGCAAGTTGTAAAGGTAGTTTTTAGTAAATGGGGTTTTGTTTTAAATTAGAATAAACCTTCGTTTTCAAGATTAAAAATTATATATTCCTTTTACCCCTGTAGTTTTATATTTAATATATTATATATATATATATATATATATATATATATATATATATATATATATATATATATATATATATATATTCCAGGAAGGAGGAAATTCCAATTTGGATCTGCGGCTCAACTTCGCTGAGTTGCTACAGTACACAGCATACCGCATCAATCCCGAAGACAATCTTAAAGAAAAAAGATAGAGAGAGATTCTGCCAAATAGGAAATACATACACACACACACACACATATATATATATATATATATATATATATATATATATTATATATTTTGTATATATTACCCCTTACACTGCCGCATATTGTAGATCTAAATTCAATGTTCATTTCCGATGCGGTTTATTTTTTTAATTTAATTTTATTGTTGTTTTTTTTTATTAGATTTAGTTAAAAAAAAAAATGATAAAATTATTGTTGAAGTATATATATATATATAGTTAAGAAACGTTTTTGAAAAAAACTCTAAAAGGTGACAAATGCAAAGTACAATGTGGCTCTCGTTGTTCGCTGATTTTGTGCAAAAATTGTAGTAACATCTTTAATAAGATTGCTGTAATATTGTGTTCGAGCAGGATTTACTCAGATTCACACGGACGGTCACAACAATTTTTTCGCGACTTAGTTATTTGGACTAAGGGTACTTTCATATATAAGGAAGTGAAAATAAAAATTATTCATAAAAACAAAGGCATTTTAGAAAGCCAAAAATATATGACATTACAATTATATATATATATATATATATATATATAAATCTGCACTGAAAAGATTACAGGGATTATCATAAATATTTTTTTATTGTTAGTTATTCGACAATAATGAGTTGTTGTTTTTTGTTTTATGATTGGGAAAAATGTACATTTTCAATTTCGATCACCATTTTGATGTTGGCACACGATACAATACATTTTCTAATTAAAGTATGATTTAGCCCACATTATTCTCTTACGTTACTGAAAAGAATAAACTGATAATTATAATGTGAAAATATTCTTCTTTTTTTTTTTGGTCCATTATTTTTAATAATGAACCTTTACAATCGAACAGAAAAAAACAACAACAACAAGAAAAAATGATATCTGAGACCTTAAGTTTCAAGATACGTAGAACGTGAAAAAAAAAATTGTTTTTCCGCCAAAAGAAGGAATGGATACCAAACATATTAATAATATTCATAGAGAATTAAATTTTCTACAAAACAAAAAACAGAATCGTTGAAACCGGTTCAGAAATAGCAGAGATATAGCGTCTTGAAATCAGCAGTGGTGATAAGGTAATCAATGCCATTTTCCTTTTAATTATTTATTGCTTCTTATATTAGTTAATTGCCTATTAACAGCTATATATAAACAGTTATACCCCTAATATAGTTATTTGGAAATAATAAACCATGGTGTAATAATTGGCAGCATTTTTTAATTATTTTTAAAGATAGCCGTTTTAGGCTACTTAAACACTTACTATACAAACGGTCGAGCGTTCCTTTCAACTACAAAATGCTCATCTACATGACTACTGTAAGACCAATCTGGACTTACGGAATACCCTAATAAACCATCAAATTCTCCCCGCATCTAATCCTTACAATTCAAAATCCTTCGTAAAATCCTCAACGCTCCTTACTTTGTCACGAATAAACTCATCCATAAAGACCTGTATGTTCCCTATGTTACTGATTTGGTAGGACTAGGTATCAATCCTTTCATGACAAACTCTATTCTCACTCTAACCCACTAGTTTAAATACTGTATTCCTCTTCAATTCCTAATAATACTCCGAGGGGCCTGAAAAGGAGATGGCCCCGGGACTTTCTAGTTCACAATATTTTTAGAGTGCTTCCAATGGGAAGTTTCTTTACACGTATTTCTTTTTATTTCATTATAGAACTATCACATTTGCTTAATTTATTTATTTATTTTTTTTTATTAATCCAGATGTAACATATCGTCTTAATGTATGTCAATATCATTTCTTGTTTATGACTATTTTATTTTAACCTATTTACTAGATGTATTAAACAATAAAGTTGTAAATATCAATTAATACGTAATAAAAAAAAAAAAACCCGCGAATAATTATAAAAAATATTTTTAAAAAATCGAAGATTTACCTACAAATACGTTCATAAACTCAGTTATTTTTGAAGATTGAGAAAAATGTGTAATTTTAAAATCAGTAAAGCGTGATAAACAGAAGAGAAAAAAAAGATATCTATATATATATTCATGTCACAAATTGGAACGTAATTCCACTGAAACTCGGTTATTATTGAAGATAAAAAATCGAATATTTTCAAGATTAAGGCACCGCGTTTGACACCCAGGACTACTATACAAACTCCGGAAATTCCTCTCTCCTACATACTTCCTAATTATTCATTCTTACCTCTCAGATAGAACTTTCAAAGTCAACCATAATCTTTCATACTCATCCATATTTTCTCACTCCGCAGATGTACCTCAAGGTAGCATCTTAGGCCCAATCCTTTATTCCGTTTATACAGCTGACATTCCTATTCATCCTAACACTGTTCTCACTACTTACGCTGATGACACATGTGTGTTATCCGTAAGTAGTGACCCAACGGTTGCATCACAGTTCCTACAGTCTCACATCCAAACCATTATAGAATGGTGTCATAACTGGAGAATTAAAATCAATCCCAATAAATCCCATCAAATTACCTTTAACCTTCGCCGTAAGCCTGTGAATACCTGTCCTACTGTATCCTTTGGCAACATTCCATTAATCCCCGTTGAACAGATCCGCTACCTTGGACTCCATCTAGACAAGCGCCTTACTAGGAATCCTCACACTAGACTGAAACGACAAGAAACTGCCTGCAGATACCGCTTACTACAACAATTACTAGACAAACTATCAAAACTCTCTATTTACTACAAAAAACTCATTTACATCACGATTATCCGACCTATTTGGACCTATGGCACTGAGCTTTGGGGGTCTACTAAACTATCAAACTCCTCCCGCATTCAATCCTCCGAAAAATCCTCAATGCTCCTTACTATGTAACTAATAAACTCATCCATAGAGACCTAAATATCCCACTGGTTGCAGACTTGGCCCGCGATAGATACACCTCCTTTAATTCCAAACTACCTGCCCACTCAAACCCGCTTGTCCGTAACCTCTCATCTACATCTATTCCCAGTAATCCTCCGAGGCCTCGAGACCTGCTCATAAAATAAACTTTGAAGTACTACCACTGGGTAGATTCTTCACATGTCTATTCATGCCTCTTATTGTAATTCAGCCATTTTACTTATTGTTTTTGTATATACAGTTGTAAAAAACAATAAAATATATTATTAAAAAAAAAAAAAAAATGGTACCGCGAATACCAATCGGAAGCTTCTTTACATGTATTTCATGTCATTGTATGATAGAATTATCACATTTACTTGATGTATTTTTTAAATAAAGTTGTAAATATCAATAAAAATTATTAAAAAAAAAAATTACAGATCCATTCCTTTGTTATTTTCCATAGCATTTATTTTATATATAAAAAAAAGAAGAAAAAAAAGAAACGTGATATTGACTTATCTATATCAAATGAGACAAAAGTCGAGCGAAGAGAGAAACTAAAAGCGAAGATGGAATATAACTGCGGTAGGAAGTGTTGCTAATATAGGAACCTTTGTCCAAGTTCGTTAATGTCCACCATCTAACTTACAACTTAGGCTGGAGAGGAAATACAATTTATTAACTGGAAAAGACCTTCCCTCCAACTCAAACTGGAGAAAGATGTGAGAGATCATTGGGAAATAATTGGAAACTGTTGGTAGCGAGTGGGAATAAAGAGTCAGCTCGGTCTAATTTCCGGAAGGAAATGAACAGACGTTTCGGGCGAGAAAAGTCCTTCTGCTTCACCTTATTTCTTTTTCTTTTTTTTTTTTTTAATTAGGGAAACTTCCTTTTTTCCCTTTTGTCTTTAGAGTTGAGTTAACTTTGTACGAAGCCTATAGAAAGACTCGGCCTCTATAGAACGAAATAATTATTTTCTTCAAGCTACTTTCGTTTTATTATTTTTCAAAAAATTTCCAATTATATATTTTTCAAATTTTTTTTATTTATTTTAAAAACTGTATATGAAATATGTACAATAAGTGAAACATCAGCAGTAGAATTGTGAACGTGATGAAGTAAGGTGAAGAAACTACCCGTTGGTTTCAAAATAATAAAAAAACGTTTGCCAAACGTAAGAATTAAATTTCTTACAAAACAAAAAAAAAGAATAATTGAATAAGGTCATAAATAGGCTATTAGTTTATTAATAAAAAATCTGGTGCGCGCAACAAACGACTTTCACTTACCTCCATTATTTATATCAATCCATGAATTTTTAAACAAGTTTTTAACAAAAACAAATTGTTTAAAAATTATTTGACTACAGCGCTCTAAATCGGCCTCCACTGGCTCACACCAGTGATGCGGCTGAGATAGAGGCACTGGGATCTTTTTGGATTCCGCTTTTTCCTCCACAAGTGGAGGGAAGAGCCCAGTCTAGAGTCCCTTTAGCAGTTTTATATATTGTATATAGTTATGATTATTTGTATGAATTTTATTTATTTGCCAAATTTTTATTAATCTTAATTATAGATTGTTGTTTTGATTTTTTCATTTTTTTATTTATTATTATTTTATCATTGTGGATATAATTAGTTGACCGTTGAGAATTACTTTAGGAATTAGTCCGAGTGGCGGTCATTAAATGAAACAACTGAATAGTTTTAACTATTTTTTTGTTTGCCAACGTTTCGACCCCCATTGTGGTCATCATCAGGGCTAAAAAGCGTCTGGTAGGCGAGTGGAAACTCAGTTTCCAACGAAACGTTGGCAAACAATAAAATAGTTAAAACTATTCAGTTGTTTCATTAAATGACCGCCACTCGGACTAATTCCTTCAGTATTATTATTTTATTGTATATATATGAATTTATTTATTTTCTATTTTATCTAATTTGACTATCATTATTATTTTCTGTATATATTGTATGAATGTGGTCTCATATCAATATTATTATTGTTCATTTCGTAACAAATTGTAATATATCTCACTAAATAAATAAATAAAAAAAAGACATATTTAGTTATTTATTTATTTAACGTCACTTTATGCTACTAGGGCTAACCGGACGATGCTACAGTGGGAGTCCTAAATTTTGCCTATCCAGGTTTTATTAGGATAGGGATCTTTAACGAGTACCTGACATCGCACAGGCATGGGACCACCTTTTAACGTCAACTCCGAAGGACGGCGTAACTAAGGATTTTTTACTCCCATTAAAAAATCCTAGGACCACCTGCGGGTTTAAACCCGTGACCTTTGGCATGGGAGGCTGTTACGCTAGCCACCCAGCTACAAGTGATCCCCATAAAGACATATTTAAAGTGGATTTTTATAGAAACATGTGTGTTAATAAATAATATATTGTACTATTATCTATGACAATCAGTTTGTTTTATCGGCTTTTCATCATTCTCCGTTACATTTTACAATAGTATGTATAAGATAATATTTTTTCTAAAATCTTTAGAATTCCAACGGTATATTATACATGTATATTACTGTTCTAAAGTTCAAAAACAAAAAATTACAAAAAAAAAAAAATTGTTTTGCAGTTTTCTTAATTAGTTGGATATCGAATTCGTTCAACTTATATATTTACCTGTTTTTTTAGCAAGGCTAATCAGAAGATATGGTTGTATTTTTCGAATCAACAAAATTAAAGGTACTTTAGGGAAAGAAATTTTGAAATATCGGCACTTAAGCCCTGACAGAGCATTTAAATCAGAGGTCCGTTCAATTTTACATCGACATAGCGAGATCAATCAAAATCGTTAAGATCCGTTTTTTTAGAAAATCGAAATAAGGTGCAAAATGCATAGTATAAAATGGCTCTTCTGGTTAGCTGATTTTAATGAAAAAGTTTTTGTAACATCTCGGGCGTATAGTTGTCTTAAATATAAAATTTCGGTTTTATTAGATGGCGCCCTCACTTAGCTTCCGCTGGCTCTTATCAGTGATAAGCGATCAGTGATCAGCGCTGGGATCCTTTGGACTCTAAATATTGTACATACGTATGAATGTGACATATATATTTTTTTTATTTATTTGTTAACTTCATTTATTTGTATTTATTTTATCTACAAATTTTGTTATTGTATACGTTTATTTAGTTTGGTTTTATTTTATGTAATTTGACATTTCTTTCGTTTATATTGTAAATATTGTATGAATGGGATCCTTTAGCAATATTATTGTTGTACATCGTGACAAACTGTTATCGATCCGAATAAATAAAAAAAAAATATTATAAGGTTTTATAAGACTTTTCGTTTACGCTCGGGAGTTACCACACACACACACACACAGACCTTTTTGCGAGACTTGGTCATTTTGACTAAGGAGACCCTAAAACGTGTATTTCTGTTGAAAACTGGAATTCTAAAAGTTTCACGATCACAATACTTTCCCTTACTACATATGTCATGTATAGGTAAGTGAAAGTAATATATAAGTATGGATTTTTAAAAAATTTACTGAAAATAAAATTATACTTTTAGAAAAAGGGTCTTCCAATTTTTTTTTTTTTTTTTCTCCCTGAGAGGAATTACCTGAAAATATGAGGCTATGGCGGAGCTAACAAATAACAAGGAAGTAAAAATATGTAAATCTCTTAAGCCGAAACTTAATAAATAGAAGGGGTAAGAAACTAAAATTGAAAGAAGAAAAAAAATAAAAAAAAGTAAAGAGAAAATAAAAAAGGACTAAGAGAGAGAGATGTGAAAGGAAACCACGACCGAGGCAATTTAAATAATTCTCCCTCCAGTTGACTTCAGAATAATCTCATTATGAAAAAGTTCTTCTCATCTCTCTCTCTTACTATCTCTCTTTTTGAGAGAGATATCTTACTTTTTATGATGTATTTGGAAAGTTGCGAGCTAGGCCTGAGAGACTGACGAAGGCAGAAAGAGGGTGAATTCACCCCCTTGACCGCAACCACCCCTAATGCTTTTTATCAGTTGAGGAGAAACAATATAAAGTACATTGAAGGAGATTAACAAGGGTGCTAACTTTTAATACGCTTCTCCTCTTGGGGAAGAGAGCGACATCTGTGGTCCGACCGGGCAAACTCTCCCATTAGTGACCGTGTAGCGCCGAGAATTTAAATTTAATCAAGAGAGGCATAATACGAGAAAAAAAATTCCTATAGAGTTTAGATTTATTTAAGCAGCCTCATGTGTGAGTAGTCCATACCATAAAAATCTGGTGCGGGAAACACACGACTTTCACTTACCTCCATTTTTTAAATCAATGAAAGAATTTTCAAATACAGTTAGAGATAAAAATACGTAAAACTATTATAGAATTAATTAAATTTAATTTATATAGAAACATGTGCTTTATTAAAAAATCTATTATATTATTATCTAAAATAATTAATTAGTTTTATCTTCTTTTCATCACTCTCTATTAACTTTTAAAAGCTTGTGAATGAGATAACATTTTTTTCTAAAATCTTTAGCTTTCCAACGGTATATCATACATGTATATTTTCCCTGTTTTCTCATTTAGTTGGGTATCGAATTTATTCAATTTATATATTTACCTGTTTTTCATTAGCGTTAACAAGATAATATAGTTATTTTTATTGAACCTACAAAATTAAAGGTACTTTAGGGGAAGGAAATTTAAAATATCGGCATTTAAGCCCTGTCAGACAATTTAAATCAGAATAAAACCTACATGATATGATATTAAAGCCCATTAAATTTTACATCGATATCGGCTTTTCATCACTTTCCGTTAACTTCTACAATAGTATGTATAATATTTTTTCTAAAATCTTTAGCATCCCAACGGTATGTTATACCGTTATATTACTGTTCTAAAGTTCAAAAAGAAAAAAATCGAATTCGTTCAACTTATATATTTACCTGTTTTTTTAGCAAGATTAATCAGAAGATATGGTTATTTTTTTCGAATCTACAAAATTATAAGTACTTTAGGGAAAGAAATTTTGAAATATCGGCACTCAAGCCGAATTAGAGTATTTAAATCAGAAGACCGTTTAATTTAACATCGACATAGCGAGATCAATCAACATCGTCGGAATCGTTTTCGAGAAAATCGAAAAAAGGTGCAAAATGCATGGTATAAAGTGGCTCTTCTGGTAAGCTCATTTTGATGAAAAATATTTTGTCATTTCGCGGGCGTACAGTTGTCTTAAATAAGAATTTTCAGTTTCATAGGACTTACCGATTCCGCCCGGGAGTTACCACACACACAGACCTTTTTGGGGGACTTGGTTATTTGGACTCAGGGGACCCTAAAACGTGTATTCGAAAATTTTCACGATCGCAATACTTCCCCTTACTATATATAGTAAGTGAAAGTAAAAAAGTGGCTAATAATAAAAGGAAAATAATAGCATATTACTTTAAAATTCAGAGATGATTTTAGGTTGCCAAAAATCTCGTAAACAATTGCCTCTCCTCGTCTTATCCACAGTACCATCATACTAATATCCAGAACATTAATTAAATTCTAACCTTAAACCACTTCAAACTTAATGTCATAAAAAAGCTTTAATACTCATATAAAAACGTTAAAACAACTATTACTCCCCCAAAAATTTACGACATGAATTCACCCACAATATTTCTATATAGATCCCTACCTTACATTCCACACCTGTCTGAAAATATAAAAATCTGGTGCTAGCAACAAACGATTTTCACTTATCTCCGTTTTAAAAAACGATTAAAGAATTTTCAAGTACAGTAAAAGATAAAAATAACTGAAAACATTAAAGAATAAATTAAGCGGAATTTCTATAGAAACATGTGTTTTATTAAAAAATTATATATTATTAGCTAAAATAATTAGTTAGTTTTTTATCGGCTTTTCACCACTCTCTATTACCTTTTAAAAGCTTGTGTATAAAATAATATATTTTTCTTTCTTAGTTTTCTCTTTTAGTTGTTTTTCAAATTCGCACAACTTAAATATTTCCCTATTTTTCATCAGTGGTAACAAGATAATATAGTTACTTTTATAGAATCAACAAAATTAAAGGTACTTTAGAGAAAGAAAATTTAAAATATCGGCATTTAAGCCCTGTCAGACTATTTTAATCAGAATTAAACCTACGTTTAAGCCTATTAATTTTTAAATCGATATTGCGAGTTTAATCAAAATCGTCGGAACCGTTTTCGAGAAAATCGAAAAAAAGGTGCAAAATGCATAGTATAAATTGGTTTTTATGGTAAGCTCATTTTGATGAAAAAGCTTTTGTAACGTCTCGGGCGTATATTTGTTTTAAATATGAAATTTCAGTTTCATAGGACTTACCGTTTCCGCCCGGGAGTTACCACACACAGCTTTTTGCGGGACTTGGTTATTTGGACTCAGGGGACCTTAAAAAACGTGTATTTCCGTTGAAAACTGGAATTCGAAAATTTTCACGATCGCAATACTTCCCCTTACTATATATAGTAAGTGAAAGTAAAAATGTCCTAAGACGATATGTTTGAGAAGAATAGTAAATACGTCTTACTTTTATCTCTTTGAAAAGGAATGTCAAGTTTCTTCCTTTGTTTCAAAAGATGAAAAAAAAAAAAAAAAAAAAAACATACTCTTTTTACAAAAGGACGGATCCAAAAGTTCTTAGGCTAGATTGAAACAATGCCGTTATAAATAAAAAAGAAAAGAGGAAGAGGATAGAAATGCAAAAAGAAGAAAGGAATAAAGTAAAGCCGATGGCATTAGTCAACTCAACTCCAGCCTAGAAGAAATTAAGACCCCCTTGATTGATGAAGAGTAACTTTTTTCCACTGGAAGAGGCACATCTTTCTCCAGGTTCTCGCCTCGAGTACATTAAGACATTAAAAGCTTCAGCCATCATTCTGCCTTCTCCAGGGTCTTCGGCCTAATTTACAAACACTCTTACTGTCTCCAGCCTCTCCTTAATTACTGGACCTAATGCCCAAACTTTGATAACTTTTTTTCTTATAACAACTAGAAACAAAAAGTCTTATCATATTAACCGAAAGCTTATATAACGTATGAAATCCCCTTCCTTCTTGTATCTGTAACGTTTTACACACACATAAACCTATTTGCGAAACTTATTTAGACTCAATTTCCAGTGAAAACTCTAATTTAAAAAAAAAATTACTTTCACTTAACTATATATGAAATATATGGTAGAGGAAAGTATTGCGATCTTGATAATTTTCAAATTCCAGTTTTCAACGGAAACATACCTTGAGTCCAAATAACTAAGTCGAGCAAAAAAAGGTGTTTGTAGTAAGTCTAGCGTGAAAATAAAAAGTCGCATGCCACTGATATTTCATATTTAAGACAACTATACGTCTGAGATAATACAGCAATTTGGTCATCAAAATCAGCTAACCACTTTATACTATGAATTTTGGACATTTTTACGATTTTCTCATAAACGGTTGAAACGATTTTGACTAATTTAATCATGAATCATATAACTAATAAGGGGATCACTTGTTGCTGGGTAGGTAGCTAGCTAAACGACCTCATATTCCAAAGGTCACGGGTTCAAACCCGTAAGTGGTCCTAGGATTTCTTAATGGGACTAAAAAATTCTTAGTTATGCCGTCCTTCGGAGGGAAGGTTAATGGTGGTCCTGAGCCTGTGCGATGTCAGGTACTCGTTAAAGATCCCTATCCTAATTAAACCTGGATAGGCAAAATTAAGGACTCCTACTGTAGCATCGTCCGATTAGCAACAGTAGCACAAAAATTATGTTAGATAAATAAACGAACAAATATAACTAATAAGTACCTTTAGTTTAGTAGATTTCAAAACATTAGGAACGTCATCTTGTTAACATTGATAAATAACGGCTGAATTTGCAAGTTGAGCAAATTAGATAAACAAATAAAGGAGAAAAGAGCAGACATATTTTTTAATGTAATTTTTGTGTTTTTGAATACAAGGATGGTAACATATATGTATAACATGCCGTTGGATTGTAAAAGTTAATTAAGAGTAATGAAAAGCCGATGAAACTAACTGATTGTTATAGATAATAATAAAATATATTTTTTAATAAAACACATGTTTCTATAGAAATTCAATTTAATTAACTCTCTAAAGCTTCACTCATATTCATCTCCAACTGTATTTGAAAATTCTTCTATAGATTTTAACACAATTAAGTAGCAGTCGTGTGTAGCCCGCACCAGATTTTTTTCCCTTAGGATATATATCATATATATGTAAAAGTAAAGGGATAGTAAAGAATGAATAATAAGATTAAAATAAGAAGCATGATAAAATATTTTTATTTATTTATTTTTATTATTATTTTTTTTTTTGGCTTTGTCTATTTTTCTGTCAACTTTAAGAAGGTAAAATATTCCCACTGAGCTACAGGAAGGTCCTACGTACGGCAGATTCAATTGTGTTATTAAAAAATTTAGTACATTTTTTCTTCCAAGTATTTTCATTTTTATTTTATTAATGTTTGTAATCTACAAGATTTTTGTCATCATCATAACTAAAAATCAATATTGAAAATGAAAACAAAAGCCCTGAAATGGAGATATACTACAGATATTTGTAAAAAAAAAAATTAATCAATTAAATACAATTGGAAGAAAAAAACTGCTAAAAAGAAAATTTTAAGTTAAATCTGTCGAAGACAAATACATGATTATGATTATTATCTATTAGATAAGACAAGGACTGATACAGACTATACATATAGTAGATTGGAAGTTATGCTGAGACCAGACACTAGAACTAGCAGGCTGATTTAGCAGGGCGGTTAGCAGCACGTGTTCGCTTTGTCGATAATTATAGCATCCATTAGCAGCTTAACTACTTCACATCTACAATTCCTGTATCTACTGCCTCTAGCCATAGTCTGCCTTACTGCCTCTATTTTACGCTTACCGGTCACGTTCCAGGCTATATAACCGGTTATCTACTCAGTTATTTTTAGACGATACCGTTTTATTAAAAACAAAACATACTTTCATATAAACAAAAACATCAACCTAAGGACACGGGTTTAAACCCGCAGGTGGTCCTAGTATTTTTTAATGGGAGTAAAAATCCATAGTTATGCCGTACTTCAGATGGAACGTAAAAAGGTAATATTGATGTAAAATCAAATGGGCTTCATTTTGTGTAGATTTTATTACGATTGTTAAATTATTTTATTAACAACATAGTGACTACAACAAATAATCCCACATGAATTTTTTTTTTAAAATATAGCGTAGTGGCTATTAATATTAACATATAGCGTAGTGGCTAGCATAACTACTTTCTATGCCAAAGATCGCGGGTTTAAACTTGCGGGTGGCTCAAGGATTTTTTTTAATGGGAGTAAAAACCCTTAGTTATGCCGTCCTTCGGAGGGGACGTAAAAAGGTGGTCCCGAGCCTGTGCGATGTCAGGTACTCGTTAAAGATCCTTATCCTAATAAAACCTAGTAAGACAAAATTTAGGACTCCCACTGTAGCATCGTCCGATTAGTCATAGTAGCATAAAAGTGACGTTAAACGAATAAACAACAACTATAACGTGTTATTAGCCTTGATAGAAAAAACTATATATATTTTAAGATACACTTTTTTAGTTTTTTTCCCCAACATATGAATAGTAATATAGATGTATGATATATCCGTTAGAAAACTAAAGACTTGAAAAATACAAATTTGTAGAAGCTAGTGTAATGTGACAAATAGGGCATAACCTAAGTGGTAGTTGTAAATAACAATTTTATATTTTTATATTATTCAACCTAAAACATATGTTTCCAACGAAACTCCCAAGGGATCAAAGGTGGTCCTAGGAATTTTTATAGGAGTAAAAAATCCTTAATTATGCCGTCCTTCGGAGGGTACATTAAAAGGTAGTCGTACTCGTCAATGATCCCTACCCTAATTAAACCATAGGAAAAATTTAGGACTCCCACTGTAGCATCGTCCGATTAACCACAGTAGCATAAAGTGACGTTAAATAAATAAACAAAAAAAAAAAACTTCAAGGGTTCACACAGAAATTCTTACATTTTCTTGGTAAGTTTAAGAGCTTCATCAAATTATAATTGTAAAAGTAAAAGAAATAATTAAATTTTAAATGACCTTGAAAAAAATATGAATATAGTTAGGGTGGCGGTAAAAAAAGGATAAGTAAATATGGAAAGACTAATAAATATCCTACGTTTCGACCCATATTTCTTTATCATAAGTCTTTATCAGGGTTTAAAACAAGACACAGTAAGGTAGATGTTTCATAATAACAAACGGCTTAAATGCCGATATTTTAAATTTTCTTCCCCTAAAGTACCTTTAATTATGTAGATTCAATAA
The DNA here is from genome assembly GCA_023052935.1 of Piezodorus guildinii. Taxonomy (NCBI): domain Eukaryota; kingdom Metazoa; phylum Arthropoda; class Insecta; order Hemiptera; family Pentatomidae; genus Piezodorus; species Piezodorus guildinii. Next base: position 148,776,081 of record CM041296.1, on the reverse strand, counting down.
TAATAACTAGATTATCTTGTTAACGCTGATGAAAAACTGGTAAATATATAAATTGAATAAATTCGATACACAACTAAAGGAGAAAACAGAAAAAATATTTTTTTAATGCAATTTTTCGTTGTTGAACATAAGAGCAGTAATATACATGTATGATATACTGTTGGAAAGCTAAAGATTTTAGAAAAATTATCATCTCATACACAAGCTTTTAAAAGTTAATAGAGAGTGATGAAATGAACATAAAACTAACTGATTATTTTAGATAATAATATAATAGATTTTTGAATCAAACACATGTTTCTATAGAAATTTAATTTGATTAATTCCTTAATAATTTCACGTATTTTTATCTGTAACTGTATTTGAAAATTCTTTTATTGATTTTAAAAATGGAGGTAAGTGAAAGTTGTGTGTTGCCCGCACCAGATTTTTTTAAATATAAGTAAAATTTAAAACGTAGGTATAGAAAAAGTATGTAATAAAAACTAATAAAGAAATAGTTGATATGAAAACATAAGTAAACGAGGAAATAAATGATAAATGTACTTAAAGTATGCAAGGTAACACGACAATTTTTTTTTTTTTTTGTTTTTTTAATTTTACTTACTTATTTACGAAATATATTTTAAAGGAAATTTTTGCGATCTTAAAAATTTTCTAATTCGAGTTTTCACCGGGAATAAACGTTTTAGGATCTCTTGAGTCTCAATCACAGTTCTGCTAAAAGTGTGCGTATGTGTCTATGTGCTAAGTCCAGGGCGAGAACGAAAAGTCGCATGAAACTGATTATTCTATTTGAATAATTGTTTCAAAGTTACAGATGTCTCTTAATGACAAAATTGGGTTTTTTAACAAAGATAGGAAAAATGGTCTATATTTGACGAACTATTGCCATATCACTGAGCCAAATACAATCAGTAAGGTGACTTTTATAAGGGAAATATGACGCGCTATTATTTTGTAAAGAAAAAATATTTTCTGTAGAATGCACCGTTTTGGAGTTACAGGTAAAAAATGAAAAACGTTTTTAGGTTCTAAAAATTTAAGCACACCACCAGCGATAGAGCAAACTCAGATTAATTTGAACGAGAATCATCAAGAGACATGGAAATGATTTCTAGCTTTTGCAGAATGATTTTCTACAAATCTTGAATTTCAGCGTTATTTTACAGGGCTATTAGAGAGATAACAGTGAAAAGTGATAGAGAGCTAAGTGATAGTCGCATCGCTAGGTTTTCGAAAAGAGAAATATATAATAGATAATGCGAAGTTTAAAAAAAAAAAAAAAAAAATTCGTGTTTAGTTTTTAACATATCAGCAATTTCATACATTACATCCATTTTTTTTTTTTTATTTTACGATTTGAAGTTTAAAATACATTTAAAGAATTTCTTACGAATCAGCACAAAAAGATACCAGTGCCTAAAAAAAATTCCCTCCTTTGTTATACTGAGGCATACATACCCTTTCTAAATAAGTGACTCGCTGAGTAGAGGTGAGGTTGAACTACAGTGCTGCGCTCTGCAACCGCTAGGCAAATTCCTCTTCCTCCAAACCCCTAATCCTACCCACGTCCGTTTTTATTCTCCTTTTCCTCTGTTTAAAATTGTATCCTGGAGGATACCACTTCCACCCTATCCTTAAATAATTAAAAGAGCGGATGGGTTAGCACTTTATATTCGTTTAGACTCGTTTTGCAATGTTGCGTTATTTTCTACTCTGTTTTTTTTTTGGTTCCAGGAAGGGATGTAAAACGTATGATTGTACAGAGCAAGGCATAGTTTGTAAGCTTAATAATGTCTCTCATTATTTTAAAAAATCATCAAAAGGCTTTTAAAACTAATTAAAAACGAAAAAAGTCAGAATTATCTCGAAATAAAAGTTTTGAAAATTTCATTTATTTAGCGTAATAAGATATTATACTAGTTACAAGAAACAGAAATATTTGAGAGTAAAATAACAAATCTAAAGATACATATATATAATATTTACAGCTATTATCAAGAACGTTTTAGAGGAAAAGCCGAACGCAGGTTATCTTAACGTTTCTCTCTCAACCGTATCACTGGTATATTCCAAGTAAATCCCAACTTTTTCTTTACCTACTGTCATCTCAAAAACCTGACCAGCAAATATGATATGTCAATTTCATCTAGAAATCTACATTGAATGAAAGAAGATTATTGGAAGGAATTAGTCTGGGTGGCGGTAATTAAATGAAACAACTATATAGTTTCAACTATTTATTGTTTGCCAACGTTTTGACCCCCTTTGTGGGTATATATATGGAACCGAACAGTTTCCATTCTCCCACCATACACCCTGATGATGACCCACAAAGGGGGTCGAAACGTTGGCAAACAATGATTAGTTGAAACTATTTAGTTGTTTCATTTAATGAACGCCACCCGGACTAATTCCTTCCAGTAATTCTCAACGGTCAACTAATTACATCCACAATGAAAGAAGATTATTGTTTATCGCTCAAATTTTAATTTGATTTTGTTAAAATTAGATTTTATTTTCTCAGAAGACAATATTTAGAAGATATTATATATGTATATATATATATATATATATATATATATATATATATATATATATATTTTTTTTTTTTTTTTTTTTTTTTTGTTTGAAGTAATTTGTTTGTTTCCTTATGTATAGCTTTTCTCCTCATTGTAAATAATCGTTGTAATTAATAAATACTCATGTTTATTTTGTCTGTTGGCCACACATATTATATATTTCTATTGTACATAACTGTTATTCTTAGGGGACCTAGTCCTAGAATAAAAATTGTTTTCTATTCTATAAAAAAAAGCCAGTGGAGACAAAGTTACATCACTATAGCCACAAAAAAAAAAAAAAAAAACAGAACCTGGCTATTACAAGATCTCCTTATAAATATTCAAAAAATCTCTAAGGGTCAGTGCCGTTTAAAGCTTAAATTACTATTAAATGTTGGGATATTTCAGATATTTTTTTAATTCCGCCCTCCCAGAAAGTTAATGAACTATTCAAGCGCTTTACGACTTCCAAGTCAAAAAAAGCGTTCTCGTTCTAAACTGAGCAAAGCACTTACGGACGGTGCATTCTCCCAGGGCATCATCGCCATACACATTGCAAATTTTATTAACCGTCTGTGAAGCGGATTTCCCTTTTCGGAAATTAAAAAAAAATCATTAAATGAAGAAAATGATTTTTTTTCTCTTCCATTTTGAGCAAGCAAAATACTACTTAAAGATAAGGAATCAGGATTCAAACTAATGAATAAAAGAATAAGTAAACATTATTGATCGAGTGAACATGATTTAATAAACAAAGAGATGATTAAATTGAAATATTGAAAAACGTAACGAAATTAGCTTACAACTCAATAAAATTAATTGTGAGATACCTAGGAGGCTGAGATAGGAATCCGATCAGGTAAGATGCCAAATTTTCGATAGAATATGTAAGAGCATAATGTAGCCAACATGTTCTCAGACTTATCACCTAACTCATACCTGCGTACTAAACACAACAGAGAACTCTCAAACTCGAGCAAATGGATTTCTTCCAATGGGAGAAGAGACTAAACAAGAAGCCGATCCGATTGGCTAGATGGGCAAGTTGGCGGAAGGTGATTGGACGGGAGATATCGGGAGGATCGGGAAACTAGCCCTGATTAGCAGGCAACAACGGGGCATCACCTTGTTGGGATCCCTTTAACTTGTTGGGGGGGGGGAGGGAGCAAACTTTGCACTTCCTCCAGGAGAGGGGGGTGGTACAACTAATGGAATCGCCCGGCCCGGTCGGCTCTGATTCCCTTTCGATTAGCCACCCCTCTCCCGCCTCTCTCCACCACTGCCTCACTTCCTCTTAACCGACATCCGCTCGACCAGAAGGAGTAAAAGAGCAGTCGGGGATGTGTGATTTTATTTCATTTTACGAGAAAAATACCACACAACAAAAATGTAATTTTCCTACATCAAGGAAGGTGTAGAGGTACACTTTACACGATCGTTCTTTTCATCGGTTCCGAACGACGAGTCGACCGTCGTCCAACAACGTATGGGTCAAAATCGACGGTTTTCAATTATAGTTCCATGAATAAAGGCTCACTACTTTCACAATCGTTCTTTTTGATCCATCCATTGATTTAACTTTAATAGCTAATTATTATTATTAGGTAGTAATTGCTGAACGATAAGTAATTCAAGAGAAAAATGATCTACAATTAGTTCATTTCTATTTTTGATGGAATAATTATATATTTATAATTTACTTCAATAAAGTTTCTGACGTTAAAAAAAAAAGGTTATATCAAATATTAGTTTAATGTGGGTAAATAATTGTGTGGCCTATTAATCTTTAAATTTTATACATTAATTGAAATTTCGGTTATTAAAATCGTATTTTAATAAATTTTCAGAAATTCGGTATGAATTTTTATTGTCTCTAATCAATAAAATTAGAACAGTAAAATGCTGGGAAAAAAATATGAATTTAAAAAAAATATTTCTCAGTCTGTGTATCGTGCTTCGAGATATCTACAGTGTATGTATGTATAAATATTTATATACATAAATACATTCTTAAATTATCGAATGGTTATTTATTAATAATTCTGATTATAAATTAGCTATCGATTCATAGTAGTTATATTTACATAGATAAATGCAAATAATATTATTATCATAATTAGCAAATAATTTCATTAAACTGTCCGTTTCTAGGTAAATTTATAGTGCTTAGTCAGATTAAAATGTCTCCATTAAAAATAGTTTTTGTTTTGGTTAATTTATCACCAATTAAATGAAATGATTGTTCTGTTCAAAGTAAGTTGATAAGTAAACGGATGAATTATCGAAACTAAACATAAAAAGTAGGAGAATTCTAAGAAAAAAAAACGAAGAACTGGAATCATGAGCACTTGCACAAACAGCTATAATTGAAAACCGTCGCGTTTTTTTTTTTTTTCTATCTCGACCAGGTCGCAGAACTGTCCTTCCATCTCGTCCGTTTTGACCATTACACGATCGTTCTTTTTATCGGTTTTGAAAAACGGGTCCAACTGTCGTTCAACGTAAGCCTTTAAGTTACCGTGTAATATTTAATTTAGCGGCGCCTTCAATGGCTGTGATTATACTTAACCCAGGCAAGTTGGCTGTAAAGCGGGCAGTTGGTCATCGTTCAGAAGGCGTTACTTTCAATGCTACAGGGCTCCATTTCTCCTTCAGCCATAGTTCCAATCCCTCCACACTCACAATACATTCGCTTAGCAACCAAAATATCCTCTATAAATATTTTATATGGTAGAAAAATTTTTGGCGGGCCAGTTGGTGAATGAATAATAATTCTTCAGTACGATTTTAAAGTGTTACGGGATGTTTGAAAATTGTAATTTGTATTACTTTCACTTACCCATATATGAAATATATAGCAAGGAAAATTATTGGGATCATGAATATTTTCGAAATCCAATTTTCAACGGAAATACACGTTTTAGGGTCCTCTGAGACCAAATGACCAAGTCCCGCGTAAAAGGTTTGTGTATCTGTGTGTCCGTATGTGAGTGTGTGGTTAGTCCAAAGCGAAAACTAAAAGTCCTATGAAACGTTCAGTATGAAAGTTTCATATTTAAGATAACCATACGCCCGAAGTGTCACAGCAACTTTTTCACCAAAATGGGCTTACCAGAAGAGCCACTTTAAACCATGCATTTTGCACCTATTTACGTTTTTCTCAAAAAGGTCTAACGGCTTTGATTAAACTCGCTGTATCAATGTAAAATTGGATAGGCTTTAATATCATATAGGTTTCATTCTGATTGAAATAGTATGACATGGCTTAAATGCCATTTTAAATTTTCTTTCACTAAAGTACCTTTAATTTTGTTTATTCTATAAAAATAACTATGTTATCTTGTTACTACTGACAAAAAGCAGCTAAATATATAAATTGAATGAATTTGATACCCACCTAAAGGAGAAAACAGAAAAAATATTTTTTTAATGCAATCAATCAATGTAAAATTTAATATGCTTTAACTTCAAGTAGGTTTCATTCTGATTAAAATAGTCTGTCAGAGCTTAAAAGCTGATACTTTAAATTTCTTCCAATAAAGTATCTTTAATTTTGTATATTATTTAAAAAAACCATATTATCTTGTTACCACTGATAAAAAACAGGTAAATATATAAGTTGAACTAATTCGTTATCCAACTAAAAACTGAAAACATATTTTTTAATGCATTTTTTTCTGTTTTTGAAAATAAGAGCAGTAATATATATGTATGATATACCGTTGGAAAGCTAATGTTTAGAAAAAATATTATCTTATAAACAAGTTATAAAAGATAACACATAGTGATGAAAACAAACTGATTAAAAAGACAAATATACCCCGAGACGTTACAAAGCCCTTTTCTTCAAAATGAGCTTAACAGAAGGGCCACTTTATACCATGCATTTTGAGGTAAATTTTGGGATCACCGGTAGCTGGGTGGCTAGCGTAACAGCCTCCCATGCTAAAGGTCACGGGTTCAAACCCGCAGGTGGTCCTAGGATTTTTTAATGGAGTAAAAAATAGTCCAACAGGCCTTAAATTCCAATATTTTAAATTTTCTTCTTATAAAGTACCTTTAATTTTGAAGATTATTTTAAAATAACCATATTATCTTGTTACTACTGATAAAAACAGGTAAATATAAATATAACAGGTAAATAAGAACAGTAATATACATGTATAATGGACTGGAAAGTTAAAGATTTTAGGAAACATATTATCTTTTAAACAAGCTTATTAAAGTTAATACATAGTGATGAAAAGCCGATAAAACTAACTGATTATTTTGTATAACAATATAATAGATTATTTTACAAAACACATGTTTCTATGTTAATTCAATTTAATTAATTATTAAATTTATTTACTAATTTTTATCTCTAACTGTATTTAAATATTCTTCAATCGATTTTTAAAACGGAGGTAAGTGAAAGTCGTGTGATGCCCGCACCAGATTTTTCATCTTGCTCTCGTTTGATGTGAATAGAATGTTATTTTAAGAACCCCATCCTTAGACTCTTACGATGTTGCGCATTTACAAGAGAGGCTTGGGAACCCGAAAAGGCTTATTCAGTCCCCCGTAATCCCCTCACCGCTATACATATATATACATATACACTATACAAGAGAGCTAAGACGCCTACCCCCTTTCTCCCCTCCAAGGCCTTGTGGTCGCTGGTACATCACTAAGCCTAATTCTCCCCTTCCCCTCATCTTTCCTTCACCACCGCCAATATGTACACAGCTTCCTTCCTTCCTTCTTGGCGTCTCATGTGGTCCGTGCTAGCTAAGGAGCTTATAGCCTCGATATTATCGAGGAGGGAGGATGGCTTTGCGAGGGGACCGGAGGTTTGTCCAGGTGCAGGATCCAATATTTTAAACTTCCATACGTTCGGAAGTTTTTATTTATCCAAATTTTTTACATGAATACGTATTTTGCCTGAGACTCTATAGTAGGGGTGGGCATAATCGAATGACGATTATCGGATCATTCGATTATTTAAATCATTCGAATTAATCGATTATCGGATTAATCGGTTTGGAGAAATGAATGATCATTCGAACTGAAATTTTTAATGATAATCGAAGGACCTTTTTTATTTTATTTTTCTCATCACCTAAATTATATGCTCAGCCAGGTCAGCCATTTATAGAGTCGGGAATTTCGGCTTATGGTATCTCAGAATGCATATTAATCATTCGATTATGAAATCATTCAATTATTTAAATCATCGAAGTCCGATCATCCGATTACGACGATCATTCGATTATGAACACCCCTACTCTATAGTTTTCATCACACAGCTTGATTTCAGTTTTTCGTTGACTCAAATAGAACAAATCTTAGGCAACCATTTTTCAGTCATTTATTAGTCATTATAATTCAGCGTATGTTTGTTTGTTTGTTAATTTAACGTCACTTTATGCTACTATGGATAATCGGACGATCCGGGAGTCCTAAATTTTGTCTTTCCAGGTTTTGTTAGGATAGGGATCTTTAGCGAGTACCTGACAATTATGAATAACAATGATACAACAATAAATAATATAAAAATACAATGACAATAATAAATAATAAGTTTATATTTGGTGGATATTATAAAAAAAAAAATCAAATATTTACTATATTTTGATTACTGTTTTAAATTTTCTAAATCCCTTTTATATAGCAACTGTTTATTTTCGTTCAACGTTTTACTGATATTGGATTTGATCTCAGACGCATCATCATCAAAAATATATATAAGATAGTAGTAAGGAGATATCGAATGATAAGGGATAAATCGATGCTGGCAATTAAAGTCGACTCTAGAGGTAGTCCCGAGGTATCGATTAGGGAAGGAAGCTAAAGCAGCTGCCGTGTGACCCGCTCCTCCTTCAATATCGGGCCCCTCTGTTGGGTTTGTCCCCTCCAGGATATGGGTCAGTCAGAAAGAGCAATATCCTGCCCCGTTCTCACTTCGAGGAGTGTCGGCGGAAAAAATAAGGGCGTCGAAGTTGAGGAAGCACAAGGAGTATCGAGGAAAACGCTCTGACCTAGAACAAGGTCCTCTACGTAAAAAAAGAACTGCTACGTTGTAAGACGATCGATTGTACTTTCCTTAATACCTTAATATGAAATAATAGTAAGTAAAAGCATTGCGTTAGTGAAATGTTTCGAACAGGAGTCCAAACAACCAATTCTCAAAAAAAAGTCTTTATGTGTATATGTGGTTAGTCTGTAATATAAATATATCATCATCATCATCATAATCATTCCCCCTTCTACCGCTGTTCGGTGTGAGGGTCCTGCTTATAGAGCCTGGTCCAGTTGTCTCTCTCCTGCACCAACTCTGCTCTCCTGTCCCAATTTATTCCTAGTTTCCAGCATGCTTCCTTTGCACTATCCTCCCAGGAGATGCGCGGCCTTCCTCTGGGTCTTTTTCCTTCCGTGCGGGTCTCGTAGGTCTTCCTGGCATTTCTGTCTGGATCCATCCTAAGAAGATGTCCAAACCACCTCAGTTTTTGCTCCTCCAGTATAGTCTCTGCCGGTTTGACATCGAGATTAGCCCGTATGGTGGCGTTCCTTATTCTATCTCTTCTTGTTTTCCTCTCTATTTTTCGTAGATACCTCATTTCCATCGCTTGTATCTGACTCCTGTGTTTTGTGGTGAGGGTCCACGATTCTGAGGAGTACGATAGAATAGGGAGGAATGTCGATTTATAGACTGCCAGCTTGGTCCGCTTTGTCACTTCTCTTCTCCCAAGGAAACCTCGTCTGACCATACAGAACATCTTGCCTGCTGCTCCAATTCTTTGGGCCACTTCCTCGTCTATGTAGCCACTCTCATTGAGATGAGCTCCCAGATATTTAAAACTGTCAACCTGCTCTAATCTCTCTCCTCCAACCCGTATTACTCTCATTATCCTTCGGGGTTTCTTTCCAATACGCATGCATTTCGTCTTCCCCGGATTGATCTTCATATTTATTGCGGATAATTCCTCTTGGAGGACATTTATGTTGTGTTGGAGGTCTCGATCGTTGGCAGCTAGCAAGACAATGTCGTCAGCGAAGGCCAACAGGGAATATCTGGTAGGGTGCAAGTTCCTGTGCTCCAGCTGGAATTTCCTCATTATAGGCTTAGTTCTCCTTAGTGCCAAGTCCAGAACCATGATGAAGAGCAAAGGACTCAGGCTACAGCCCTGTCGGATACCCAGTGTAGTCTCAAATTCTTTTGAAATGTGATTTCTATATATATATATTACGGAGGACCCTATAGTGAAAGAAAATAGCAAAAAGTTGGAGGTGTACCAATCCGACATGACCTAAAAAAATATTTTTGAAAAATTAAAAAATAAAAACTCAATTTTTTCGTGAAAAAAAAAAAATTAGCAAATATTTTTTTTACTTTCATTTACCTATAAATGAAATATATAGTAAGGGAAAGTATTGCGATCGTGAAATTTTCGAATTCCAGTTTTCAACGGAAATAAACGTTTTTAGACCCCCTGAGTCCATATAACAAAGTCCTGTAAATCTACGGTCTGTGTGTCCGTATATGTGTGTGGTAACTCTCCCTGAAACTGAAATTTCATATTTAAGGCAACTATACATCCGAGATGTTACAGAACCTTTTTCATAAAAATCAGCTAACCAGAGGAGCCACCTTTTTACGATTTTCTCAAAAATGGCTCTAACGAATTTGATTAAACTCGCAATATCAATATAAAATTAAATGGACGTTAATATCATGTAGGTTTCATTCTAATTAAAATAGTTTGACAGGCCCTAAATGCTGATCTTTTAAATCTTCTTCCTCTAAAGAACCTCTAGTTTTGTAGATTATATAAAAATAACCATATCACCTTGTTACCAGTGATAAAAAACCAGTAAACATATAAGTTGAACGAATTCAATATTTAACTAAAGGAGAAAACTGAAATTAAAAAAAAAAATATTTTGGAACATAAGAACAGTAATATACCGTTGGAATGCTAAAGAGTTTATAAAAAATATCATCTTATACACAAGAAGCTCGTAAAAGTTAATAGAGAGTGATGAAAAGCCAATAAAACTTGCTGATTATTTTAGATAATAATAAAAACACATGTTTCTATAAAAATTAAATTTAATTAGTTCTTTAATGGTTTCACTCATTTTATCTCTAACTGCATTTGAAAATTGTTTTATCGATTTTAAAAACGGAGGTAAGTGTGTTGCCCGCACCAGATTTATTAAACTGTTTTTGACAACCCCTAGCATATATTTTTTTCGGGAAAATCTGTTGAGCTGTTCGGGACAAAACTATTTTGTTTGTTTATATGTTTATAATTCATTTATCTTTTTTTTTTTATTCAATTTTAAATTGATTCTAACAACTGAGGTAAGTAAAAAACGTATCCTGTGCGAGCCAGTTTCATTTTTCAGGAGGAGAGGAAGTAAGTCGAAATTGTGTTTTCGCGCAATAGATTTTTGAAAATCCTTCAACAATAACTACGTTTCCCCCGATGCTACTACAAGCGAACACAGACCAAACAGAGGTAAAGATAATAGATACAGAACAGACTACATGATGATAGTATGCGACAGTATTAGCAGAGTCAGCGGATGCAGAGCCATGATGTATGGGGGCAGTTAGCGGGCGATCTGTATTAGCCCTAGCCCCGGCGATAAATCCTCAGTATTCCGTTAACTATATTCCTCCATACAGTCACCTACAACCTCTCTACCTATGTATTACCTCTGTCTCACTTACAATTCAATACAATCTATAATATACCATATATTTAGAACCTAGTACATCAGTCCGTTTATATTTATCCATGTAGATACTCTACGAGATCAATATATTGCTATGTTTTTGCCCGCTGCTTTTCTAAGGCAGCGGTAGCTTCAAAAACTAGCTTACTTACTATATTTAGTCAATATATAAACTATATTTAATGATACCATGGATCTCCTTTCCAAAGGTATCGTGTTTACCAATCCAATAGGTGGCATGCAGGGTAAGATTAAAGTAAACAAGATTCAATTAATACATTACTATAATTATTAATTTACACATATCATTATAATAACACATTGCCTAAAACTCTGATTGAGAATACTGAGGGACATTTTCTCTACTACCTTTGCCATACAATATTACAAATAACAATATACCTTTGAAACACTTAACCGGCTGGCGAAGGTGAAATCAGTCTTAGGTCCCCTTTCTTGGCATCATCCTCCAGCCGCTCTCAGAACCCCGACGGCCACCTCCTCTTCTTGTAAATGGAACCCGACTCACTCTTCTTGAGGATAAAACTTGACTGACCCTGGTTCGAATAAGACCGCCCTACGAATCTTCTCTCCCATCCTCGTCACCTCGGGTGGTCTGACATGGGAAGTACCCCGGTTGGCGGTACAGCCCTTGTGATCTTATTTTTATCTTTTGACCACCCTTAATATTCTTGTAGGCTGCCGCTGTAGGAAACTACTAGGGGTCTCTGGTATCCCAAACCCATGGAGAAACCGGGGGGTCTATTAGAGAATCCAAGGGGGCAAGTACACGCTCTTTGTACTTTTGCCGACATAGGCTAATCAATATTTATTTAATTAATACTATAATTGTACAACCCTAACTCCCCTCAGTATCCTCAATACATTACAATATGCCCAACTCCAAAAGCTATTATATAATATTTTTAAACTTAAAACGTCTTTAGTCGCGACTACAGGGTAACTGAATGCTCTAGATGACGTTAATGCAACGAAAACACTTCACTGCTATGACCATCCGCTTTTTAAATATTTACGCTGTATATATACATGTATACCGTATGTTCATAGTAATTGTCATTGTATTATTAAATACTTACCTAAAAAAAAAAAAAAAAAAAAAGAAGAGATAAAATGATAAAAAAAGTGCAAATAAGTAGATCTAGCTCTGAGTCATTTAAACATAAAGATAATAATTACAAACAAAATAAAACGATCTTAATTTTGCAATAATCTTGAATTATATACAAAAAAAAAATTAAATTATGTTCATATAGTTGTCTCATAGAGCTGATGGAATGAAATTAGGTATTAATGGTTCTGAAAATGATGGTATACATAAAACATCTACGGACTGAAAAATATTTTCCCAAAATAAATCCTGTACGAGTCAAAGGAAAACTAAACTCAAGTTGCTTTGAGAGTCCCAGAGATTAGTATCATACTAAGTTGGACTCCTACATCCGGATTTATATTATTATAAAATAAAAATCTTCCTAAATCTGCCTAGTTACCCTTCCTACTTTTAAGTAGGAATAATACTTCCAAGCATATTAATGTCAACTATATTGCCCTGGATTGGTTTGATAAGGTGGCGGATAGCAGCTATAGTGCACCTTTTTTTTTAATGTCTTACACTACAATCAAAACTTTCATGTCGAAAAGTTCTCATATACAAACTTCCGTCAATGTTTGAGGTTCGCATAGAGATATGCGTACTCCAGATCACAGGATGGGGGAATCGAAGTAAGAAATAACAATTCATCACTCACCGCAGGCAACCGTAGCTGGCAAACTGCTTTAACGAGGTTGATCCTTTGTGATCAACACAAAAAAAAGTAAACCCCTAATATTTGAGGGCTCAAGTTTCAAGTTACGTATCGAACGTAATCATACGCAAGTTTCTAAAATAATAGAAAACTTGTAATAAACTAATACTGTTAATAATTATTTCTACTTTTAGATCATTTGACAAAAAAATAGTAGTTCCACTGTAAACTAAATAGGACTCACATGAAAACTAAATTAACTTTAATACATTAAAATGTATTTAGAAAAAGTTCTTATAAAATTAGAATAAAATAGGAACAGTTAAAAATGACAAACTAATAAACTAAACCGAATTTTAAGTGTAAGAATTAATACACGTTATGTAATGAGCATAATATTTTCTTGCTAAGTGAACTTTTCATAACGGTAAACTCATTATCCTGAAGTAATAAACTTTTAATTGGTCAAACTGAAGTTTTTTTAAACATAAATTACACCACATTTAAATTGCACCTGTGCGAAGCAACGGCGAGGCGCTAGTATATATATATATATATATATATATATATATATATATATATATATATATAAGTTTGTGTTGTTCTTAGGTTTCAGTCAATGAATAAACAATTTTATCTATGCGACGTTTCGAGAATTTATTGTTCTCATAATCATGCCTTAACAGTGAAAAAAACAAACAAAAAAAAACAGAACATTAATATTATTATACAATAATTAATATATGATGTTATTGTTAGAGATATAAAGAAGAGTACATTGAACAATGAATAATCATACAGTAGGTACATAGATATTTTAAATTAGGATTTACATTAAAGATATCATTATAAAATTACTTACAATTTTGGACAAAATAGTATCTTAATTAGACAAGTTTAGCCTACAAGCTTTGAAAGAACACTGAAAAAATAAAAAAGGAATAGTTCAAGTATGGAAGATTTTTGTAGGAATTTATGATGACGTCAGGAGTCTGGGGTATTATCCCTCCTATTGTTGAGTTGTTTTCGTATTATTATTAAGAAGTTTATTTTATTTCTTTAAATTTTAATATGTGTTTATCAAATTTGAGTAAATTTAAAGAAATAAAATAAACGTCTTAATAATAATACGAAAACAACTCAACAATAGGAGGGATAATACCCCAGACTCCTGACGTCATCATAAATTCCTACAAAAATCTTCCATACTTGAACTATTCCTTTTTTATTTTTTCAGTGTTCTTTCAAAGCTTGTAGGCTAAACATGTCTAATTAAGATACTATTTTGTCCAAAATTGTAAGTAATTTTATAACAATATCTTTAATGTAAATCCTAATTTAAAATATCTATGTACCTACTGTATGATTATTCATTGTTCAATGTACTCTTCTTTATATCTCTTACAATAACATCATATATTAATTATTGTATAATAATATTAATGTTCTGTTTTTTTTTTTTGTTGTTTTTTTTTTCCACTGTTAAGGCATGATTATGAGAACAATAAACTCTCGAAACGTCGCATAGATAAAATTGTTTATTCATTGACTGAAACCTAAGAACAACACAAACTTAAATTATCAACAGTCGAGAACTGATCAAACAATATATATATATATATATATATAAAATATATATATATATATATATATATATATATATATATATATATATATATATATACAAGAATAATGATATAATAGAGCTATGAAATGCAAATGTCTAGTATAGCAAAACTCTATCGTAGATTACGATATAAGAAAGAAAAACGAGAAAATTTCATGATAATGTTCTGATGAAAAGTAATAAGAAAATGGTTTTATTGGGGTAATCTCCACACAGGTGGTTCATTTCACTATTAAAGCCACTTTATTTTTTAATCTTAAAAGTAGCACGTGACATAATGATTATCCGGCAATGGGGGAAAATTGCATGTATTATGCAAGTGCATCGAAAGTAGAAAACTTAAAGTGGTACTTACCTTAGGGTGTGCTCTGCGAGGAAATGCAACCTTAGGGTCGATCTGAAACATAAAAAAATATATATATTATTAAAGATATATATATTTTTATAACAGTATTATAATAATAGCCTCTGTGTCTGTTTTATGATATAAAATAATAATAATCGAGATAAAAGTTCTGAGGCTAACCGCTAGATAGTGCTATCGATTAGTTTGAGAACCGAACTCAGTAAGGCAGTGAGTCACAGCAGTAAATATCACAACAAGGAAAAAATCTGGTGCGGGCAACACAGGACTATGATTTACCTCTCATGTTAAAATCAACGGAAGAACTATTACATTAACAAAAAGTGGAAAAAAATGTTCAAGTTAATTTAAATAAAAGGTTTATTCAGTTCCGTTGGAAACATATGATTTAGATATAATGACATATAAAATTGTTAGTGTAATAATCAGTAACAAGATTATGCCCTATTCATCACATTACATTACCTTTTACAACTTTTTATGTAAGATAACATTTTTTCAACAAGATTTAGCTTTCCAATGGTATATTATACATCTATATTAAGATTCTTATCTTTAAAAAAAAAAAACATATATATATATATATATATATATATATATATATATATATATAATTTAAAAACATGTTTGCACCGTTCTTCTTGATGATTTGATTGGCAAATCTGTTCAACTTGTATATTTAGCCTTTTTTTACTAATGCTTACAAGATAATATGGTTATTAATTTCACTTATCTATATATTAAATATATAGTAAGGGAAAGAAACGAAGTAGTAAAAAATTGGAGGTGTTCAAATCATCCAACATGACTTAAAAAAATATTTTTGAAAAATTAACTCAAATTTTGTGAAAACAAAAATTAGAAAATGTTTTTTAAAAACCCTTAACATATATATTCTTTTTTCGTAAAAATCAGTTGAGCTGCACGGGAGAAAACAATTTTGTTTATTTATATGTTTTTTTAAAATCTTTTTAATCTCTTTTTTTTAAATTTTAATTACCCATATATGAAATTTATAGTAAGGGCAATTATTGCGATCGTGAAAATTTTCGAATTCCAATTTTAACCGGAAATACACGTTTTAGGGTCAAAAAAACTGTCCCGAAAAAACATCTGTGAGTGTGTGCGTGCGTGTGTGTGTGTGGTAAGTCTGGAGCGAAAACAAAAAGTCGTACGAAACTGAAAGTTGATATTAAAAACAACAATACGCCCGAGATGTCCTAGCAACTTTCTCACTAAAATCGGCTTACCGAAAGTGCTACTTTATACCACGCATTTTGCACCTTTTTACCATTTATTCAAAAAAGGCTCTAACGATTTTGATTAAAATCACTATATGGATGTCAATTTTAATTTAATGTAGATTTCATTCTGATTTAAATAGTCTGACAGGGCTTAAATGCCGATAGCTTAAATTTTATTCTTCTAATGTAATTTTAAGTTCGTAGTTTTACAAAAATTAGTCGCATGATCTTGTCAGCTTTGATAAATAACGGCTAAATATGCAAGTTGAGAGATTTTTTTTTTTTTTTTATTTATTTATTATAAAAATATTTACAACTGTGTTAACACAAAAAATACATCAAGTAAATGTGAACATTGAGATATGGACATGATAGGCGTGAGAAGAATCTACCCATTGGTAGCACTTCAAAGATTTTTCAGACAAGAAGGTCTCGAGGCCATCGGCGTTTCAGCCGCCTCGGAGGATGATCAGGAATAGAATATGAGAGATTACTGACAAGTGGGTTCGGGTGGACTGGTAATTTGGAGTAAATGGAAGTATATCTAATTCGGGCTAAGTCTGCAACTAATGGGATATTCAGATATTTGTGGATTATTTTATTGGTGACAAAGAAAGGGGCATTTAGGATCTTTCGGAGGATTTTGGATTGCAAGGATTGGATGCGAGAGGAATTTGATGGCTTGGTGGATCCCCATAGTTCAATTCCATATGTTCAAATAGGCCTAAGTATGATAATATAAATTAGGTTTTTGTAGTAGGTGGGAAGTTTTGAACGTTGGTCAAGTAAATGTTGTAATAAGCGGTATCTGCGAGCTGTTTCTTGTCGTTTCGGTCTAGTGTGAGGATTCCAAATAAGTAGTCTGTAAGATGCCGTCTAAGGTACCGGACCTGTTCAACTGAGGTGAGTGTAATATTGCCAAAGGATATAGTGGGATAGGCAGACATAGGTTTGCGGCGAAGGGTAAAGGTAATTTGGTGGGATTTAGTAGGATTTATTTTGATCCTTCACTTTTGACACCATTCTTCAATGGAAGCAATGTAAGACTGAAGGGTTTGGGAAGCAATAGTTGGGTCATTGTTTACAGATAACACACATGTGTCATCGGCGTATGTAGTAAGGACAGTGCGAGATAATTTAATAAACAAATAAAGGATAAAAGTACAAGAATATTTATTTATGCAATTATTGTGTTTTTTAACAAAAGAATAGTAACATAGATGTATAATATATCGTTGGAAAGCTAAAGATTTTAGAAAATATAAGAGATCATACACAAGCTTGTAAAAGTCAATAATAAATGAAAAAAAATTTGATAAAACTAAATGATTGTTTTAGATAAAAATGTAATCGATTTTTTTATAAAACACACGTTTCTATAGGAATTCAATTGAACTAATTCTTTACCAGTCTCACTCATTGTTATTTGCAATTGTATTTGAAAACTCTTTAATCAATTTTAACAATGGAGCTGAGTAAAAGCCATGTGTTGCTCGCACTAGATTTATTTTTTCGAATTTACAAAATTAAAGGTACTTTGGAGGAAGAAAAAAATTAAAATATACATATTTAAGCCAAGCTAGGTTTTTTATTCAGCGCACAATATATCCTGGGATCACTTGTAGCTGGGTGGTTAGCATAACAGCCTCCTATGCTAAAGGTCACAGGTTCAAACCCGCAAGTTGTCCTTGGATTTTTTAATGGGAGTAAAAATCCTCAGCTATGCCGTCCTTCGGAGGGGAGGTTAATAGGTGGTCCCTGTCAGGTACTCGTTAAAGATCCCTGTCCTAATAAAACCTGGAAAGGCAAAATTTAGGACTCCCACTGTAGCATCGTCCGATTAGCCATAGTAGCATAAAGTAACGTTAAATAAATAAACAAACAAACTATATTATTTTTTTTAAATTTAAAGTATTTCTCCAATAATTATACCCACTACAATGTGATCCTATAATTCAACCCTTGGTTAAAGATTCTTTTACGATTAAGAGCAAAGTGTTTTATAAACAAGTATATTATACATCTGAGCACTATACAAGGGTAAATTAAACTTGTGCGCTGTTCCCTAAGGATTTTATTTTCCATCAAGCCAACATGTTTTCCCAGACAAATATTGGCCTACAGCTTATTAAACTCTCCGCAGCTTGAAAACAACAAATCAAACCCCGCCCGGTGTGTCCTGAACGTAAATATCGTACCTCTCTGGATCTGTTGTCCTCGAGAAACGTAAATAACAGGACGAGAAGAAACCTCGGAGAGAGATAGAGAGAGAGGAAGTGGTATGTAAAAAGAGTGAGATAGAGGAGGGAGGGGGATATTTGTCTTGGGGTCCCGATATTGTTAGCCGAGCTCCTGGCAGCCTTAACAATCATCGTTAGGGGCCATCGCTTTTCGATAAGTCCCGTCTCCATCAGGCCTCAGCCATCTCATTATGTCTCTATCACTCAGCCGCTCGCAGAGTTTAGCCTTTGTATTAATCAATTTAATTTAATTCATTTTTTTTTTTAAACTTTTCTTCGAATCACCTCTTGCTTATCATGTTATTATATTTTTCCCTCTCACAGTTTCCTTCATTCATGTCGTCAGTCCAATTTTTACCAAGTTTGAGTAAGTTTACTTTCACTTACCTATATATAAAATATGTAGTAAGAAAAAGGGATGCGAATATCATTGTAAAGTTTCGAATTCTAGTTTTTAACGGAAATACACATTTTAGGGTAATCTGTGTCCAAATAACAGTCGTACAAAAAGGAAATTTCATATATAGAGCAAGTCTACTCTCAAGAAATTAAACGAAAGTTTTCACCGAAATTGGGTAACAAAAAGTGCTACTTTATAAAACGCATTTTGTGTTTGTTTTACGAATTTCTCAAACAGCTTCTAAATCAACTCTTTAAATTGATGTAAAATTTGGTGGGATTTAATATCATGTAGGTTTTTGTTCTGCATGAGATAGTCTGACAGCGCTTTTTTTCTGTTTCTTTTTCTCTTTTCCTACAGTTTCTTTACCTAAAGTTTCTTTAGTTTTATAAGTTTGAAAATATATATTATATCTCATTTAATAAAAACGGCTGAATTTACAAATTGAAAGAATTTCAAACTAAACTAAACGAGAAAAGAGAATAAATATTTTTTTAACGTATTTTTTTTTGTATTTTGAAGATAAGAACGGTAATATAGTTGTATAGTATACCGTTGGAAGGCTAAAGGATTTATAAAAAATACTGTCTTATACATAAAGTTTTAATATGTAATGGAGAGAGATAAAATACTGATAAAACTAAATCATTATTGTGGATAACGATTTTATTTGGTTATATTATTTAATTTAAAACATACGTTTCAAATTAAATAATATAACAACTGAGGTAAGTGGAAGGTGTGTGTCGCCCACACCAGATTTTTATTTTTTTTTTTTTTGGTTAAAGTTATGGCGACCTGCGGATCACGTTTTCTTTATTATATTTTTTTTTCTTTTCCAGAATATGTTTGAGTCTTACACTCTGTCGTTCTTTCATATCATCTGTTCATTTTCTACCAGGTTTGCATAATTTTAATTTCACTTACCTATGCATCAAATATATACTAAGGAAAAGTATTACAATCATAAACATTTTTTAATTACAGTTTTCAACGGTGATACAGATCGTACACGTATATGACCAAGTTTAGCTGGACTTTTTGGTTTTTTGTGTCCGTATGTGAGTGTGTGGTAAGTCTAGATAAAAAACGAACGTTTGCATAAAACTGAAATTTCATATATATGGGTTAGATCCTTGAAAGGTTAAGGCAACTTTATTATAGAAATCAAAAGAGCCAATTTATACCATGCAACTTTATACAATTCTCTCAAAAACGGCTTAAACGTGCTAAATCGATGTACAATTTAATAGGCTTTAATATCATGTAGATTTACTTCTGATTAAAATAGTCTGACAGTGCTTAAATGCAGATATTTTAAATTTTCTTCTTCTAAAGTACCATTTGTTTTTTATATTAAAAAAAAAAAAGAACATAGCATCTTATTAGCATTGATGAAAAAGAGCTAAATATTAAGGTTGAAGGAATTTAAAGTCTAAACAAAGACAAAGAGAACATATTTGTCCGACTATTTTTTAACATGACATTTTTAAATTTCAGAAAAAATGTTATCTTTTATACAGTCGTAGATAATGAAAAGCAAGGGATAGGGTTTAGACTATAGTGCATAATAATTTATTATTGTTATATTATTTA
Organism: Piezodorus guildinii; assembly: GCA_023052935.1. Taxonomy (NCBI): domain Eukaryota; kingdom Metazoa; phylum Arthropoda; class Insecta; order Hemiptera; family Pentatomidae; genus Piezodorus; species Piezodorus guildinii. Next base: position 148,755,550 of record CM041296.1, on the reverse strand, counting down.
ATCTAAAACATAAATTTCCAAAGAAACTTAATGTGATCCATGAAACCATTTATATTATATACTCACAATATTTAGGTAAGTGAAAGTCATGTGTTAATCCCTTTTTCTTAAATGATCCGACCCAGGCCTAATCTAATATCAGGAAAATGATGCAGTAACTACATGAATAGGACATGGAAAACCTACAGCTACTAAGAACTGTTTTAAAGTTTGTAAAGCATAAAGATAACGGGTATAAAGTTGATTAAACCCTTGTGTTTATCGAGGCGATTACTTTTAGCTATTAAAATGTTTTTTTGAATGCCTGAGCATTAACTTTGTTCATAATGTCGTCATTTAAATTATCTTTAATAGTTTATAAAATGCAGAATATCAAAATAGATGCGTGAAAGAAAAATTATTAATTTGGATGGGCATATTCTATAGGTAAATAAATTAAATTAATGGGTTGTGTCACATGAAATGTCCATTTTCAAGGTAAAGGATTTTTATTGAAAATACGAAATGAAAACAAGATAATTTTATTCCAAGTATTTACCTTCTTTTTCTACACATTTTTCCCAACGTGACACCAACTTTTTTATCCCCGAACTGAAAAACTCTGAGCTTTGAAGTGAAACAAAATCTGAAAACGCACTTTTCGCTTGATCATCATTTTCAAAAAGTTTTCCTTTGACGAAGTTGTCTAAATTCCTGAACAGGTCTTAATCTGTTGGAGACAAGTCGGGAGAATATGGTGGATGCGGAAGAACTTCGTAGCCCAGTCCTTTCAATTTTTGCACGGTATGTTTTGAAACGTGCCGCTCAGTGAGATCATGAAGTATCGATGTATCGAGCTTTTTTACTTTCCCAATACACTTTAAATGTCTGGAAACGTTAGATGCACTTGCATTTAGATGTGCTGAGAGTCCTTTGACTGTTTGGTAGAAGTTTCCTTCTACTGTATGTTTGAGGACATCGTTGTCTATTACGGACGGAGGTCTTCCTCGGGGCAAGTTTTCCAAGTCGGTATCCCCAGCTGAAAACTTAGCAAACCAACGGCGAATGGTCCGTTCATTAACACTCCCTTTCCCAAACGCCTTGCTAATATTTCTAGCGGCCTCAGCTGCTGAATGGCCGAGTTTAAACTCGTACAAAAATATTACTCGAAAATCGCGTGTTTCCATGTTCATATTTGGAGGTATACTAAAAAGTGGGTAATTGATTGGGAAGCTAATTTTTATAATACAAAGATAGATGAATAGTAACTGTTTACTTTAAGTATGTAAACATTCGGAAGAAAACTATAAAAACGGACATTTCATGTGAAACGATCCAACAGTAAGATACCTCTGAAAGCTCAATAATTGAGAAAAATAAATATCAGCATGGATAAACATTTAATAGAAAATTGTTATAATGTGTTTCATGACCATTTCTGAGGACTTAAAATAAACGTAAAAAAGCGGTTTAGTTTTCGTATGAGAAACTTTTTCAAGAACTGAAGAACACATAAATTTAATACGGAATTTCAGTTTCATGAAATGTTTACTTTCACTTACCTAAATATGGAATGTATAGGAAAGAAAAGTATAGTGAACGTGAAAATTTCCAAATTTAAATTTTTTTGACCAGTTTCACAAAAAAATATGTGTGTGTGTAGTCAGGCTAACTAGAAAACTGTATGTTTTATAAAACTGAAATTTCATATTTTAAGAGCATATGTGCCACTTAATACAATGCATTTCACATTTTTTTACGATTTCTTGAAAACGACTAGGAAATGTTTGATTAAAATCTCTATATTGATGTACAATTTCATTAAATTAAATATGATGTAAATTTAAACCTTATCGAAATGGTCTGACGGGACGTAAATTCCGATATTTTAAATTTTATTCATCTACAGTACCTATAATTTTGTAGATTCGGAAAAATTAACCAAATCATTATTCCAGCATTGATAAATACGATAAAGTTAAACGAATTCGATATACAACTAAAGGGGAAACGAGAAATAGAAAATTCAAAGTGCTTTTTTATTAAAATATTTTAGAAAATATATTACACTTTTGACACGAAGTTGGAAAAAAAAAATAGTGATACAAAAAAAACCGGATAAATCCAAGTAATCGTTCCAGATAATTATATAAAATAATATTTAATGAAAAAAACGTTTTATCTTAAACTTTTTTCATGTCCATCTTTATATAAAAGTTTTTAAATTTAATCGACGACTCAACGACGTGGTTAAGTGAAAGTCATATGTTGCCCCCTCAGTTAACTTATCTCTGATATTAACCCAAACAACCTCACAGATTTAATTAATTAATTTAAATTTTTACATCTTTTTAACACCATGGGTCTTTAAAAGAAAATGCCTTCTTCGGAGATAGAATAATAGAATAGAAAATAATTTTTATTCTGACTGGGTCCCTAAGAATAACAGAATTGTACAATTTAAATATAAAACATGTCTGGCTAACAGACAGAAGAAACAGAATTAATTACTTATTACACAGATGGGTTAATTCGAGTGTTCGTATCACACACGAATATCCACAAACATATATATAAAAAATATTAAAAAAAAAAAAAAATTAAAAAATATTTATGATAAAATAAAATAAAAACAGTTCTTGAAAAATATTGGGTTGATCAAAATTAAAAATAAATTAAAATATAACAGCGTTTCAATAAAGAACATATATTACTTTTCTTTCAAGTGTGATATTAGGAACAAAAGAATCACTGTACTTAAGCGTCTTTTTGGGATAATAAAAGATATTGGAAAAGTTGGAATTTGAATGAGGAGAGAGAGGCAGCATGGCGAATATGGGTAGTAGAGAATTCCAGAAAATAGAGGCGGACCAGGAAGGAACGATCAAAAGTTTTAGTTCTATGGGTAGGAAAGTAAAGGTCGGAATGGCGCGATCTTGTTTCAAGAGTGTGGACTGAAGATTTAAACTGTAGGAGACTATGAATGTATGGAGGGTGTTGGGATCTAATGATTTGGTAAAGGTATGATCCTAGGAAATATTGTCTGCGGATTCGGGGAAGGAGCCACTTTAACTCGCCGTAAAAATGGGTTACATGAGACCTCTTCGGAGTGCAGAGGACAAATCTTAAAAATATGTTCATGATGCGTTTTAACCTGTCCTCAAGCATCGTCGGGAGGCCACCATATACTAAGCAGCAATAGTCAAAGTGGGGGAAATAAGTGCGGATACAAGGAGATTACGGATGGAAGGTGGAAGAAGATGGCGGGAGCGATTGAAGTATTTCAGGGTACTTATTGTTCTTCGGAAATTTGGGCGATATGAGGTTTCCAGGAAAGGTTTGGTCCATGGTAATGCCCAGGTTTTTGACAGAGGAAGTGAAGGTGATTGGATGATCATTTAAGGTGAGACTCGGAAACGTGGTATAGGATCTGAGAAGGGAATTGGAACCAATTAGGATGGCCTGAGTTTTCATAGGATTTAGCATTAGTTTATTTAAGGTTGCCCAGGCACAGATTCCATCCAGGTCTTCCTGAATATTAGCAAATGCTACTAGTGAATCGGAAGGAGAGAAGGACAAATAGATCTGGAAATCGTCAGCGTATAGGTGATGGGAACAGTGATGGATAGAGTTGGGAAGGTCGTTGATATAACAATTAAAAAGAAGAGGAGAAATGCTTGAACCCTGGGCCACACCTGCCGAGAGGGCTCGAAAGGAAGATAGAGGATGGTTAGGAATAGTGACAGCTTGAGTTCTGTCAGAAAGGAATGATTGAAACCACCTGATGGTGCTGTTGGAAAAGGATAGTGACTTTAGTTTGGAGAAAAAGATGGAGTGTTCCAGGGAGTCAAATGCTTTCGAGAAATCCAGAAGTATTAGCACGGTCAGTTTCGTTTCGTCCATAGCAGTGTGTATGTCATTAGTGATTTGAGGAGAGCAGATTGTGTGGAAAAGCCGGGTCGGAAGCCGGATTGGAAAGGATCAAGGAGTTTAGAATTTTCAAGGAAATTTGATAATTGTGTCTGGACTATTCTTTCTAAAGGCTTAGAGAGGTTCGAGAGGATGGAAATAGGGCGATAGTCTTTAGGGGATGTAGGGTTGGATGTTTTACTAATAGGATGGACTAATGCTTTTTTCCAAGTAGCCGGAAATACGGAATTTTGGAGGGAAAAGTTGTATATAAATAAAAGTACTGGCAGGATTTCAGGAAGGCATAATTTTAACAGTTTTACAGGAATTCCATCAAATCCTATGGAGTTGGTATGAGATTTCAGTACAGAGGAAAGAAGGTCAGTTGGTGAAATGTCGGAAAAATAAAAATTATATGGGTTGAATGATTGGATTGAAGAGAAGTTGGAAGAAGACGGTGAAGAATTGTCAGAGGAGGAAAATGAAAAATAAGAGTTTAATTCATCGGGTGAGACTTGAAAGGCCGGTGAGGAAGAGGATTTGCAGAGTGAAAGTTTGCGGAGGAGCTGCCATTTTGACTTGGAATCAGGAGTAGAGGAGAAGGCTATATGAAAGTAGTTAGTTTTAGCTTGTCTTATTGTCGCCTGAGTCAGATTGCGGAGTGCCCTGTACGCTTGATAGTCATCTGTAAGTCTTGTACGTCTAAAGCGTCTACGGGCTGCCTCACGCCTCTTTTGCATGTCTTTTATTTCTGGACTTATCCAAGGAGCGGGGCGACGACGGAAGGTGCGGGTTTTGAGTGGAGCATGGATGTCGAGGATGCTTAGAAGATTAGAGGTGAGAATGTGAACCATTGAATCGATGGACGTACTGTTATAAATTGAATCCCAATTTAAGGCTTCAATATTGGGTGCAATAGTTTCACGGGTAAGGAAATCTAAGTTTCGGAAAGTTAAGGTTTTGGGAAGGAATGCTGATATTTGGAAATTATATGACAATTGGATAAGGTCGTGAGATGATAGGAATGGAACAGGCAGTTGAGAAGCGGAAAGAAGGTTGTGAGCAGAATCGATTATATGGAGGTCCAACCAAGTGTCGGAATGATGGGTATGGTGAGTAGGAGCGTATGGAACGATGAATAGGTTGAGAGAGAAGAAGAGGTTGTCTAGGTAGTGTTTATCGTTGGAATAGAGGCACATATGTGTAAAGGATTGATTCAAAGGATGGGTCAAATGGGACCAAAGGAGGGCGATACACCACTGCATAAAGGAGGGGTTGTGTGTTACAGGATATTTCAACGAAAAGGAATTCAATATGAGAAGGATCAGATTGGGATGAGAGATCTAGGACACGAGATTTAAGGCTGTTGTGGACATAAAGTCCTACACCGCCACCAGTCCGGTCAATCCGGTCATGACGGATAAAGGAATAGTCAGGGAGGGAAACGGAAGAGGAAGGAATATAGGGCTTCAGCCATGTTTCGGAGACTGCGATAATGTGATAAAAGTTATGGGAGAAATACTGAAGGAATTCGTCGAAGTGAGCAGGTAGGGACTGGGCGTTAACATGGCAGGAGGTTAAAACATTAGCCATACAGGAAAGGAGGTGAAAAAACAAATAGTGTATGAGAGGAAGACGCTAAAGACATAATAGAAAGAAAATTGAAAATTAATATAAAGTAGTGGATGATAATAAAAATATACAAAAGAGCCTTTGGAGAAAAATAAAAATATTCTTTTGAAATAAAAAATAAATAAATAAATTTAGAGAAAAGAAAACGATGAAATAAATAAAATGTTCTAGAGTATAATAACGAAAACTTAAATGTCATTTTAAGACCTCCAGGTCGTCGGGTTGGTTGATGATCATTACAGGTGCGCCATCTTCTCGTCGACAACGGACTCGACCTCGAGCGAACCAGACGTACTTCACTTTGCCGGCGAGATACATCATTTTACTTCCCTTACGGTTATACCGTTCCTCAGTAAATGTCCAGTTATCCTCAATCTATCAAAGCAACGATTCAAAACCAGATTGAAGGGCACGTATGTAAGAACGGATGTCACTTCAACGGTCCCTATTAGTCAAATCGAATGATAACACTAATTATGGCTCTAGTCGGAAATAAAAGTTCCAAAAATCGATAGAAATCTGCAACCTTATCTACAATCTATCGCTAATTAATATCGATTTGGGATTCAGTGAATAATTTGTACAATTTCCACAGATCAGCAACTCACGTCATAAAATACGTTTTTTTATTTATTTATTGGATTTTACAACTGGTAATTGGAATACAACAAGTAAATTTAAGTACAAAATAAAAAGACATGAACCACATAAAGAGAAAGCTTCCCGATGGAAGCACTCTAAAAATATTCCGAACATAAAGGTCTCGGGCCAACTCCTTTTCAGGCGCCTCGGTGGATTGTCAGGAATTGAAAAGGCAGAAAGAGTTAAACTAGAGGATTAGGGTGGGAATGGAGTTTTGCCATGAAAGGAATGGTATCTAGATCGGGCCAAATCAGCGACATACGGAACATTAAGGTCTTTATGGATAGTTTATATTCGTGACAAAGTAAGGAGCATTGAGGATTTTACGAAGGATTTTGGACTGTAGGGATTGGATACGTGAAGAATTCAATGGTTTAGTATAGTTGCAAAGCTCTACTCCGTAAGGTCAAATCATGTATAAGTATCCTATATATAGTATATATAATATATATATATATATATATATATGTATATATAGGATACTTATATATATATAATATATATATATATATATATATATATTACATATAAATTACTTTACAACTTATAACCCCTCTACAACTCATGAAGTTTCTTGGGCTCAGTACATATAGAGATACGTACTGTTTCAAGGCAACGACTGGGCAATGAGGCAATTGTCTAAATCAATCCCAGCCGCCAGATTTTTCTCTGCTTTTTCGGTACCTAATTAACATCGTCGTAATAAGGGGCTGAGTGTGCCCCAGGAGGGTATCCACACCTTAGGGTAGCTCCATGAATGAAATGACAGAATAAATAATTTTGTCACAGCCGGATTCGAAACCGAGACACCCAAAATTGTAGATCAGAGCTACCAGAATACCTTTTTTTTTTTTTTCCTCTCATCTTAAAAAATTCTCCTTGTCAAAAATAAAATTAAAACATCACTATCTGGTTCTCAACTATCACGCTATACAACTTATATAGCATTATCCATATCACAAACGAAAATCAGTGTATTAACAGTTACACGTGTATAGCATAGAGGAGGTATAGCGTAGAGACAGAACTATCACTCATGGAGAGAGAGGTCGTAAACAGGGAGTAGCTACGGCAGTGCGTGACAGTGGCACAATACTCTTCCGACTCTGGAATGACCTCAATACACGACACCATGCCCATGTCATTTCGCTCACCCGGTCCGGGCTTTCCACACTCCTAAACGCGTACCTCAATCCAGAGTACGTTGGCTGCGTTCCAAATGTTTACCATAATAGTAATGGCATATCGTTAAACCATTCCAAAGAGCTAAAGATTTCGAGAAATTCTCATGGCTCAATTGCAATTCATGAGAAAACCGAAGGCAACAGATTTACTGATTATTTCTACCTATGATTTTTATATTTTTCCAATTATATTTGGTATTTTTATATATTTTTGCAATTTATTGAGACGTTCAGCTGTTTAGCAACCGCTGGCCAGTAGGCAAATGTACTTTAGTAATTAAGCTCGCGAATTTGGGCTGGTTGGTTCGTTTCCGAACATTGTCGTAAGTCGTCCTTTATTTGTCGCAGGGAAAGATCTATCACTAATGATTTTGCATGAAACATTATATTTCATTAATTTTTTAATAATATAAGGTTTATTTATATTTTCATAATTAAATTATTTATTTTATCAACTCGTAACGAAATTATACAAATCAACATAAAATTCAGCATACCGTATTGACGACCGGTTTTGGGCTGCGAGCAAATACGGTTTCGTTCCTCTTCTCAACAGCCACTTTAGTGATAAAGCTAGGAGAAATAAAACAAAAAAATTGCGTATATAAGAATTGTTTGAATCACTACTATATTTTTCAGAAGTTTCAGAAGGGAAACAAAACTATAGCAAATCAATTTTCCTTTTTTTATTTTCTGTCGTTTTTTGTTTTTTTTGGTTTCCCCGACCTCGCCTTTGTAGGCTATACGGGGTTTCTCTGCCAGGGAAGAGGGCGGGGGATTTGTTCTGAGTTAAAGCCCTTCCCCCCTAGCAGCTAGATACGAACTCGAAATCGTTTTTATCTTCAATTCGTTAATGAGGTTCCTGGTCAACGCGGGGGTTGTTGACACGCGTTAAACCGCTCAGCCTGTAGCAGAACCAACCGTGGATCAACTATTACTGCTAGGAGCAGATTGAATTTCCATACGATCTAATGTTCAATTAAATTAACATGTAGAAAGGAGGGTCACCTGTGTAGATGTGGCTAGTATAAATGCCTTGTGGACCATCAGATGGCTCTAAGATTTTTTAAACGGAATAAAAATCCTCTGTTATATTCGAAAGTCACCTGTTATGGTCCCGAACCTTTGCAATGACAGGTAATCAGTTAAATATTTCTATCATAATTAAACCTGAATAGGCAAAATTTAGGACTCTCACTGTAGCTTTTTTCGGATTAGCATAGTAAACAATAAAAATAGCGTTGTGATAACAATAAAACTACATTAACTTTATAATTTTTTTTTTTACGTTTTGGGATTTTCGATGATTTATTTAAAGAAAACGGTATAAAAAAAATATTTCAAAATTTCTTTATTAGAAATAATTGTAGCTGTTGTTTATTTATTTAACGTCACTTTATTCAACTATGGCTAATCGGACGATGCTACAGTGGGAGTCCTAAATTTTGCCTATGGTTTAGTTAGGATAGGGATCTTTAACGAGTACGACCACCTCTTAACGTTTTTTTGCAAGATTAATATTCGAATTCTGTTGTTAATTAGGACTTATAGCTTTTTGATTTTCGGTATGACCCATGTTTGTCAAGTTACATATTTTCTAGAGAATGTCTTAGAGTGCCTTTTGGAACCGACAAATAATGCGTGTACACCTTTTTTTTTTTATCCTTCCCTCTAAAAAACGAAAGGTTGCATAAAAAGAGGTGTAACATCAAGAGCAGCGTGCGGGCTAAATTTGATGAGGAGGGAGGCGTTAACAAGAGGCCGGAGGAGGTGCACAAGTGCCCAGGACCGAGCCCCGCTGCTACACAGTGAAGTGCTCAGTATCAGCTACCCTCGCTATTGTTGGCAAGGAGCGGCCACTTCCGCACGCCCCGTCCCAAGCCTCTCTTATCTTTAATAATTAATTTTATAAAGGGCCTGTCTCTCTCACGGTTAGGTCTTCGATCGATTCCCTGACAGCTTTAGCTTCCTCGAATAAAAAATCAAAGCTATCATAAGAATAATTCTCTGATTTCTTAAGAAAACCTCTACTCAGCGTCTCCTTATTCCAGTCCTTAAGAGCCAGAAATACTCCTCACACCCTAGGCACAAGATCTCGACTTACGAACTTAAGAACTGCTCCCTTTGAAAAGTCTTTCATCATCCATACAGCCATAGTTTTAAACTCATTACTCATTTCCCGCCATACCACCTCTAACCACATTCGAGCAATATTTAATTAATTAAAGATAGTTTAGAGGAAGAATATTTTAAATATCGGCAGTTAAGCCCTGTCAGACCATTTCAATCAGAATGAAACCTACATGATGTCAAAGCCCATTAAATTTCACAACGATATAGCTAGATTAATCAAAATCGTTAGAGCCGTTTTTGAGAAAATCGTAACGAGGTGTAAAATGCATGGTATAAAGTATTGTGTTGTTTCACATGAAATGTCCGTTTTTATAGTTTCTGAAATACATAGAGGATTTTGTAGGTCTCTGTTGTTTTCTTCCGAATGTTTACATATTTAAAGTAAACAGTTACTAATCCTCTATCTTTGTATTATAAACATTAGCTTCCCAATTAATTACCGTGATTTTCGAGTAATATTTTTGTTTAAACTCGGCCATTTAGCAGTTTTCAGCTGGGGATACCGACTTTGAAAACTTCCTCAAGGAAGACCTCTGTCCGTAACAGACAACGATGTCCTCAAACATAAAGTAGAAGGAAACCCCTACCAAACAGTTAAAGGACTCTCAGCACAACTAAATGCAAGTGCATCTACCGTTTCCAGACATTTAAAGTGTATTGGGAAAGTAAAAATGCTCGATACATCATGGGTATCTTATGATCTCACTCAGCGGCAGCAAGACCCCATGTTTCATAACAAACTGAATGAGAAATTGAAAGAACTGGGCTAGGAAGTTCTTCCGCACCCACCATATTCTCCCGACTTGTCTCCAACACATTACCACCTGTTCAGGAATTTAGACAATTTCATCAAAGGCAAACTTTTTGAAAATGATGATCAAGTGCGTTTTCTGATTTTGTTTCACTTCAAAGCTCAGAGTTTTTCAGTTCGGAGATAGTAAAGTTGGTGTCACGTTGGGAAAAATGTGTAGAAAAAGAAGGTAAATACTTCGAATAAAATTATCTTGTTTTCAAATCGTATTTTTAATAAAAATACTTTACCTTGAAAACGGACATTTCATGTGATACAACCCAATAGATCAGCTGTCAGTAAGTCATCTGATTTTGATGACAAAGATTCTGTAACATTTCGAGCGTATAGTTGTGTTAAATATGAAATTTCAGTTTCATAGGCCTTTTTGTTTTAGCCCGGGAGTTACCACACACACACAGACACAAAGACCTTTTTTCGGGACTTGGTTATTTGGACTCAGTGGACCCTAAAACGTATATTTCCGTTAAAAACTGGAATTCGAAAATTTTCACGATCGCAATACTTTCCCTTACTATATATTTTATATATAGTTAAATGAAAGTAAAAAGTTTAGAGCTCTTGCATCATATAATATGCCTTGTATTAAGAGGTTACGAAATATTTTTTTTTTTTGATAGGGTGCGGTCATAAAATTTTAATTATGTGCCGACGTTTCAGCCTACATTGTGGGCCTTCATCAGGGTTGACTCTAAGACGGTGTCTAAATAAGTGATATTTTTTTTGGACCTTCTCCACACTCTATGTTCTACCAAGATTCCCAATTTTTTATTGGAGCGAAAATTTCAATCAGAATAATCGGTTTGAGGTCACGCTACACGTCATTGCGTAACCTTATCAACTGTCAGGTCGAATCATCTTTCTTCGGGCTTGATATTTTGCGAAAAATATTACATTCCAAAGCTAAAGGAATCGATCAGTATTCATATTTGAAAGCAGTTAATGAAATTCCAAAAGTCTATATCACTGCACATAAGTAAGCAGATATAAATAAATTAATAAGTAACAGTCACTTTATTCTTTTGAAAAAAAATTTCGCCGATTTTACACAACTCAGTTTGACACACCCTACTAAGTGCTGTTACTCGGATCTAATCTAAAACAGTTCCTCTTTTAGAAATTCAATTGAGAAATTTTTTTTTGTATTGAAAATGTCGTTATGACCTACAGTTTAGCAAATATATTGGTTTAAATGAAAGCTACGTTTGGAATCCCCATATTTTGTCTACTATGTTTATTTCAATTAACCATAAATCTTCTGCTCCTTATGCAAACTTAATTTCTTTCTGACTGGGAAAATAAGTAGATTCTTGATTGACATGTCTATTGTTTTTCATAGCCAGGGAGAAATTTTTTAAAAATATTTTGGATGCAAATATTCCAATACACATAGTATATGTGTGTACCATCCTCAAAAGTGGTCAAGATATAAGCATCTCTAATCTTTATTCAAAAGGTTTTCGACTAAAATAACGCGAAACAATGTTCAGTTCTTGGGATCACTTTTGACATGTGACCTGCGACTTTTGTGACCAAACCAAAAAAGAAAGAAAAGAATTCAGTAGGTTCGAAGAATAATTTTAAACTTTTTATAATCGACTATAAAAAAAAAAAATAAATAATAATAATATTGGGTTGATGCAAAATTAATGCAGGTTTCCTCTATTGCAATATCTTAATTCCAATTGTGTAAACAAAGCTAATCCTAACATTGATCATTATTATACCAAAACAAACCTTATCTAATACCCTCTCTTTCACCATGAATTTGTTTAGTAAAATCGTTTTGTTCAGTGTGTTCAAAGGTCTTGAATCGAAAATGTCAAAGTGCGATTTTCGTCAAATTTATTTTTACGAATTTAAATTAGGGCGCAGCGCTGCGCAAACGGCTCGTAATATTAATGAAGTGTGGGGTCAGGGGGCTATTAATGAGTGCACGGTGCAGCGTTGGTTCCAGAAGTTTCGCAGAGGAGATTTCGACCTCGAAGACAAGGAAGGTCGGGGCCGTCATCTTGCTCTGGACAACGACCAGCTGAGGTCAAAAGTGGAAGAAGACCCAACCAAAACCACACGAGAAATGGCGGCGGAACTCGGAACTAAAAAATTGCAACGTCTTTGCCCAGCATTGATGAATCGGAAGGGGCCGATCCTGCTCCACGATAACGCCAGACCACACGTTGCACAACCAACGCTTCGACGACTGCACGAGTTGGGCTACGAAGTTCTCCAACATCCGCCTTATTCACCTGACCTCTCTCCTACAGACTTCCACTTTTTCAGGCATCTGGACAACTTTTTGAGGGAGAAAAATTTTCAAAACCAGGACGACATTGAAAATTCTTTTCGTGATTTCATTGAGTCCAGGGATTCGGATTTTTTTTCTGGTGGAATAAGAAAGCTTGTTGAACGTTGGCAAAAGTGCATTGATTCAGATGGAAATTATTTTGATTAAATATATATGGTTAAAGTAAAGATATGGCGTATTTACAATACCTACTAAAAACCTGCATTAATTTTGCATCAACCCAATAATAATAGGCTTACCGAACCCAAAGGTTCGATGCCGATACCACCATACTTCTTCTGCACAGACTCGTCCAATGTTCGCCGGTCAAACCCAAGCCCCCGAGCTTCGGCCTACCTTTCGGACGCCTACCAGTCGGTTCAACGAATACCAACTTTCTCGGAATCCGTTCCTCACCGAGCCTAACAACTTTACACGCCCATTTGAGTCTCCGGGATGCTATCGACTCAATTATATTCACATGGTACAAACTCCGCAATTCTACGTTGTGCAACCTTCCAACTCCCCAGTGGCCTCATCTCTCTTCGGACCAAATATTTTACGCAGTACCTTATTTTCTAAAACCTTAAGCCGTTGTTTATCCTTCAAAGTAAGCGGCCACGTTTCGCATCCGTAAAGAATCGTCGGAAGAATAATAGTTTTATAAATTCTAACCTTTAAGTTTTTAGACAGAAGCCGCGAACTAAGTAATTTAGCAACTGAATAATAACACGCATTTCCCACCTTTAACCGGGACTTTATTAAAATTAAAAGCATAGCCATTTTCCTTTTTATTTATGGCTTTTTATGTTAGTTAATTTATTGTAAACAGTTATAATAATAATTCGTTATTTTAGCAAAAGGGTTCACAGACATTCGCTTAAAGTATTTCATTTTCCATATAACTATAACTAAATGATGATTTTTTTGTCATATGTAATTGCATCATATGAATTTATAAATCGGTACCGAATTTAATTAGAATTGTTTCAATTTACTCATTCGTAGGAATTCTTTTTTATTTCGTCTTGTATTTTACGTTTTGAAAAATGACAGTGTACAAGTGTTTCTTCCTTTGAATGTGGAAGATATATATCGCGGTGTATCCGAAGAGATAGCGACAAACAGGGCGATTTGCGGTTCGAGATGAAAAACAGGAAGCTGCGGCGCGTGACAAACTAAGCACAACTGTCAAGCAAGGTGGCATCGGGACTTTGTCGTCGTTAAAACTAACCTTACACAGAGGTAGAATAAATTATTACACGCCACATCTGGATATTTTTCAACTGTCTAAGTCCGCAGTATATAACTCAGGCCTTGTGGTGAACGATTTCTTTTCTCATTCTTCCATCGAAAATAACTTATGCCTTTTTATTTAATGGTGAGTGAAAGTGAAAAAGAAATGTCGTGTTCTAACAACATTCACAACAAAACTATTATTATTTTTGTTCTGTACTAATCATATCAATAAATCTTTGTAATTGAAAAAAAAAATGTTACAACAATCCCCTTGAAATTCAAAGTTTCACGCTTCAAGATAGCAGAATTTAAATATGAACAAACAAAAAAATCATTTTCGTAGTTTAGATATACTCCTCCTCACTGATATTGACAAACACTGTTAAATTACTTCAGTTTCTATCAGAAGACCAGTTTAATATATTTTATCAATATTAAAAAAATGTTACGATAAGTGTTTTATCTTAGCAGTTAAAGCAGCACACTTCTGAATTCCTTAGTTCCGGTATCAAATCCGATTGTTTAAAGAAGATTATTTATTTCGTGAGTCGACCTTGATAATCGTAGACCCACCTGGGTTCATACGGCCTCAATAAAGTAGATAATTATAATTATTAAAAACACCTAAGCGCCATCTACGTCGTTAACTTAATCAAAATTATATTTGTATTCACATATTTTAAAATTGCTACTAAAATATATAAGGACACTAAAAAAGGAAAAAATATTTTAAAATATTATTCAATTAATTTTCCTAAACAAATTCGTACGCCCAAGACTCAAACACCATAGAATCAAAGATTTTTGGTGAATATGTTCAAGAAAAGTTAAGGCAAATGGGAAAATACGTCCTGAAGCTTTATTTAAACAAATCAGCAATTTCGGAAATGATTTGGACGAATGCTAGAGATTTAGTATGATTTTATGATTTTTTTGCCACGCTGAAAAATATATCTTATTGTCATCACTATACTAAAATAAATTTACTTTAATTATTATTTAAAAAAAAAAATTATATGGATCTAAACCTATGTTTAGGTTTAAATGGTTGGATTTATTCCATCACAGGATTCCGCTAACATAAAATGAGTCACATGCACTAGTTTCGGAACGCGCTTGCTACGGGAGGTAGTCAAATGTTCACGATGGAACAGATCAAATGGCGACAATGTGCATAATATAAATGATTCACAAAAATGAATTGAAATGCGCTTAATATAAAATGAGACGTAATTAAAATTTAACTAAAAATATCTTGCAGAAAGCATATCTTTTTCTCTCTTTTATCTGTTAAACAATTTTTTTTTTCATTATGTCTTAATCAAAAATATCGTAGTCCTGCGTCCGCCTTAAATTTATTCTAGCGACCCATGCGCAGAACAGGTTTAAGACTAAAAAAAATACTGCGCATGCGTCATGAGAGTACTACGCATGCGCAGGCAGGGAAGCCTCCGCTATAGACCGCTTTATAATTTTATTTTTCAAAACCTGGTTTTTAGATTCATTCCTCACTTGTTTTGAGTACTAAACAGTTTTATAAGTAAACGATATTTTGCTTATCGAAGCAGTGATGCAGAGAATCGATTTTAAACGCAGGTATGCCAACTGTAGCTTTTATTTCTTTTTTTATTGTACATATATACAACAGGTCGTTTTTCAAATTGCCATTCGCTCTATCGTTTGAATTTTATCTCATTCTATAAAGAACGCTGCATGTTCATGGTTTAATAACAAGCTTATTTCGTAGGTTTTTTTCAATCTTATAGTCATAAGTCATAAAAATTTGATTTTTTTTTTTAACATCTAAACCTTGTGAATCAAAACAATTATTAGAGAACTCACGTATTTGAGCCAGACGGGTTCGTATGGCGTCCAACATCCGAAATCGTCAACCTTTCCGTAAACTGGATAAGATAACATGTTTTTCGATGTTGCTTCAACTTTGAACAAACAATGTTTTATATTTTTATATTGTTGATAAATATATTATCAATCAATCGAAATTTTTTACTTCAGCTGGATATAATGGGCAACAATAAATACAAATATAGAATTCGTAATTAAAAATTGTTAATAATAAGCATTAAAAATAAAATAAATCAATTTTTAATGTTTAAGTCCCTCCCATGATGGCGTCCTTACTCGCTATAGCAACCGAACGACACGGCCATCTTGTTTTTGATTGATTGATCTGTTAAATAACCTCCATGGTTTGAAAATCGATTATAACAGTAGATAATCGATACGTAAATTAGGAGTAATTTTTAAACGTCTTCCTTTAAATAACACAAGCTAATGATTACTGTGTTCTAGGGCGACTTTAGCAGGGTTTTTCCTTCTTTTAAATTGATTTCAAAGAACTAATAAATAAATATTTACTCTTAAACGCAGGAAAGTCAATGGGTTCATTACATATTGAAAATCGTACTATTTTTAGTCCAACGCCCGTTTTTGAATAGACCCATTTCACTCTTAGACGCTAACGGTTTTACCCATCAATATTTGGGTATCCACTTTATAGATGACGTCAAAGGTATAAAAAGGTTTTTTGGTACGGAAGGATTTGAATAGGAGGAGGCCAAGTAGGTATTTCGGTCGGGTTTCGGAATAGAGCCACCTTTGAACAGAATACAAGTGAGAGGCGTGCGACTGTCTAGAGAGCATCGTACATATACCTTATAAACCTATTGGTCAATCTTTTTAGCCCCATCTCGTTTTCACCAATGAGTAACCCGTATACATATCTATAGTCAAAGTGGGGGAGGACAAGAGAATAAACTAAGAGATGATGGGTTCTTCCAGGAGGGTCACAGAATCGTAGAAGCTGTTTCCAAGATGGATTTAATGGTAACTTGGGAAACATGTTTAATCCATGTTAAGTTTAATCAAAGGAAACACCTACATTTTTTTAGGTAGTTTTATTGACGGATAGTAAGGAAAAGGAATAGAGAGAAGGAATTGAGCCTTTTTTCGTTAAGTTTATAAAATATTCTTGATTTAAGAAGTTCTAATGCAAGAGAACTTAAATCGAATAACTCACTGTGCTGAAAGCAATAAGTTAAAACTAAATGCTGAAAAAACAAAACCAGTTGTAATAGGATCCCATCACCTCCTGAAAACTGTTCCACATATCCCAACCCTATTCCTAAATAGTAATCCTATAAAGTTCCATCCGACTGTCAGGAATCTGGGAGTAACCTTCGACCAAACTATATCCTTCAAAAATCATATTTCCGAAATCTACCGTCGTACCTTTTCAACGTTAAACTGTATTCCCTCCGTCAACTATTCCCGCATAAAACCCGAAACCTCTCTAATAGTTCCCACTTCGACTATTGCTGTGCGGTATACGATGGTGTTTCTGGGGATCTCGAGGTAAAAATAAAACGCTAAATTAATTGCTTTGTCCGATTCATCTTCGGGTCCCTTGCCAAATCCAAATTTTATGGCGAGTTGAAGTGACTCTTCCAATCGTCGCAAGTATTTCCTTGCGTCACTCCTTTACCAAGTTATCCAATCCCGCCGTTCATCATACATTTTTCACCTCCTTCAATTCAAATCCTCTGCCCATCCTCAACTTACACGCGCCAGGCCATCAGATTTATACAGCACGGCCCACCGAACTGCACATTACGACATATACTTCCTCATTGATCCTCAATCCTGTGGGATTCTATCCCTCCTTCCATCCGTCACTTTAACTCTCTTTCTACCTTCAAATCCCACATATTTAATTACTTAATGAATATGCAGACTCAATAGAATTGTAAATAATTTTATTATTTATTGTGTTGTTTTTTTTTTAAAATTTTATATCATAATTATTAACTTGTTTATATGTATTTAATTTACTCTAAGACTCCAAAGCACATTTTGTACATTCAGTATATTTTATTCTGAAAGGGGCATGTCCCAGGATCATAAAGAATTTATTTATTTATTATTATTATTATTTAATATTTACCCATTGAATTAGGTCAAAGAAAACATAATAAAACTCCTAAAAGATAAGAGGGAAAGTAAGGTTCAGCGCTGAGTCAAAGTCCTGGAGTTCTAACCAAGTGAGAAAAAGCGAGTATGGGATGAGGGTAAAAAAAACGTAGAACGTAGAATAATGTGATGGAAAGAAAGGAAAATAAAAAGATATGTTTTTAGGGTTGTGTTAAGTAGAAAGAACAAGAAAAATCGATGAATCATTTAATTCAATAGAATGATAAAACACTAAAAAACCTGTAGCCACTACAACCCTTGGGGGTTACCTGTAGCAGGGGGGTTAGCATAACAACCTTCTATGCCAAAGGTCCCGGGTTCAAACCCGCAGGTAGCCCAAGGATTTTTTAATGGGGGGACGTAAAAAGGTGGTCCCGAGCCTGTTCGATTAAAGATTACCTATCCTAATAAAATCTGGATAGGCAAAAATTTAGGACCCCTACTGTAGCATCGCCCGATTAGCCACAACAGCATAAAGGGACGTTAAATAAATAAACAAACAAACAAGCCACTACAACCCAGAAAGGCTCCTGATTTTATGACAAAATAACATAATATTTCGGATCGAAGAAGAATGAAAATTAAGAAGACTACACAACACCGAATCACAAAGCTTGAATCTCTCCAGTATAAATGAAATTGAAGCATCGCGGGGCAAGACTGTAGCAATAAGCAAGATTGGTAGTTCAGGGCCAACTATTTTATCTGATGAGTTACCATATTATTTAGTTTCTAAGGCTAACCGTTTATCAACCTCCTCTTAGAAGCGACCAATCACTTGCTCCTAATACCGGTACCAGTATATAGTAGGGTCCCCAGAGCCCGCAGGAAGGAGGATGAAAAGGGTTAGGATAAGGAGAATAAAGACCTGGGGGATATCGGGAGATAGGGGAGCATATTTCAGGGGTGGTTAGTGTTAGTGTGCGAGCCCGGGGGGCGAGGTAATTGTTGAGATAAATAGTCGAGCTTGGAGCCGGGCCAGCTGCCCAGGTTCGATCCCCGCTTCCCATCTACATACCTCCTCTCCTCTCTCCCTATAGGCCTCTATACTATCTCCTTTATATATTAGCACGGCCTAATAAGAATTATTTATATCTATACTAATATTATAAAGCTACAGAGTTTGTTTGTTTGAACACGCTAATCTCAGAAACTACTGGCTCGAATTGAAAAATTCTTTTCGACCAATAAGAGTGAAGAATCAGAGGAAAATCTGGAAAAAAAAAAAAAAAACGGGGAAAATTAACTTCGTATCCCTATGATTCCAAATGATTTATCTTTTAATCTATATTTATAAAAGCATTTCACTCGATTTTCTGGTCATCGCAGTTTCTCAAAAACGACTTTGGTTATAAAGTTGAAATTTCTCCTGGAGATTCGTCTTACCGTCTAGATGTGCAATAAAGTTGGGTTTGGGAAGATTCGTTCTCCAAATGATTTAAAAAAAATATTTTTCTAAAACGTAAAACAAAATTGGCTTTCGAATAACTTAAAAACTATCCGCATCCTCAAAAACTATAAGTACTCATTTAGATGATAATCAAATTTCTACCTACCTAGAAGCAAAATCGTCTTAATCTGATCAGTAATAGCAAAGATACTAAAATATTTATGACAAACATATTTAAGTACCAAAGGTCACGGGTTCAAACCCGCAGGTGGTCCTAGTATTTTTTAATAGGAGTAAAAAATCCTTAGTTATGCGGTCCTTCGGAGAAGACGTTAAAAGGTGGTCCCGAGCCTGGGCGATGTCAGGTACTCGTTAAAGATCCCTATACCAATAAAACCAGGATAGGCAAAATTTAGGACTCCCACTGTAGCATCGTCCGATTAGTCATAGTAGCATAAAGTGACGTTAAATAAATAAACAAACAAAACATATTTAGGTATATTTCGTTTCATAGCCATGTTACGTGGTAGGTTTCTATCCAATCCATATGTTTCATTATTGTTGGTTTTTTAAAATGATCAATAGCCTGAAAAAGGTTTAAGTTTTGAAAAAAATAATAGAACTTAGTTCTGAATACTAAAAAAAAAAATGCGAACTTATTCAGTTGGAAGGGTACACCCTCGAGTGGAAAAGATACGCATTTATGTTACATAGAAAGTTAGGATGGCATAGAATGATAATGGTTTAAAGCAAAAATGTCAGTATTAGATAATCACGGGTATGGCTGCTTGCTACTGGTATGTTATTGTAGTTTAAACTGAATAAAATTAATATCTGACAATCCAAATAATCATTTATTTGTCGTACATAGACATAGTTAAAAGTTTAACTCATTGCTACCTCAGGTATATTTATATTGTATAACCTCACCTGACACATTTATTATAAAAATACTTTCTTAATTCTCAGCAATTAAAAAATATAATGAAATAGTCGCGTGCAAAGCTGGTATTTATATACGCGGATAAATTAGTTTAGGTGACGGTCAGTAAAAATAAAACATTAAATAGTTTTAAATATTAATTGTTTGTCAACGTTTCGACTCGCATTGAGGGTCATTATCAGGCAAAATTCAAAGTGGGGGCAAACAGCACTTAAAACTATTTAATTGTTTCTTAAATAAAACCTAATAAATTCCACCAAATCACCTACACTCTACGACGTAAACCTATGACTTCCTGTCCCGTTGTTTTCCTTTAATCATACTCCACTCATCACTGTTGAACAAATTGGATACCTAGGACTTGAACTTGACAAACGCCTTACATGGAATCCTCATACAAGATTTAAACGACAAGAAACTGCTCGTAGATATCGACCATTAAAAACACTTACAAAAGATCAATACTCCCTCTTTACTTCAAAAATAAAAAAAACAAGTCCTCCGAACAATAGTAAATACTCCTTATTATGTCTCCAACTATACCTTGCACCACGACCTTAATGTTCCATTTATTTCAGATCTAACTCCATCCAAATTTTCCAAATTCCATCAGAACCTAATTCATCATCCTAATCCTCTAGCTCAATCCCTATCCAGCTCCACACATCCATACAACCCACCTAGAAGGTTGAAACAGCAGTGGACCCGCGACCTCTTGTAAATATGTATGTATTGGAGTTCTAGCACTGGCTATATTCTTTCACTCAATGTGCTGTATGTGTGGCGTGTATATAGGTATGAGTGATTTAAAGACTTTGTTACCATTTTATTTATTTATTATTGTATATATATATGTTATTGTAATTTTATTTCTGTGTAAATATTGTATGAATGTTATCTTTCCCCACTATTATTAATGTCCAAATTGAGATAGATTGTAATAATACTTAATAAAAATTGTTGCAATTAAAAAAAAAAAAAAACTTCAAAAAACTCATTTACACAACCATTATTAGACCTATTTGGACTTATTGAGCAATGGGGTACACTAGATTATCGAATTCCTCCGCATTCAATTCTTGCAATACAAAATCCTTCGACAAATCCTCGAAGCTCCTTATCTTGTTACAATAAACTCATCCATAGAACCCAACTAACCCACTAGTTGCAGAAATTGCCCAAAAAGAAACACCAAACTTTTCATTCCAAATTACCCGCCCATACAAACTCGCTTGTCCGTATCCGCTCATCGACATCTTTTCCCGATAATTTAAACTTAAATTATAGTGCAGACGTTATATAGCCCAAAGTTTAGGCCATCTTCACAGAAAAAAAAAAGAAATTACGATTTTTTGATTTATCTTTTCTTTCTTTTTTTAATCTAATTATTAGCTTATTTTTTTTAATGAGATATGGTGTCAGAACTGGAGAATTAAAATAAATGCCAACAAACCCAACCAAATCACCTTTACCCTTCGTCGTAAACCTATGACACCCTTCCCTCCTGTCTCCTTCAATAAGACTCCTCTTGTCCCGGTTGAAACAGATCCGATATCAAGGACTGCACCTTGACAAACGTCTCACTTGGAACCCTCATACAAGACTGAAACGACAAGAAGCTGCACGACGTTTTCGACTACTTCAAGACATACGTTCTAATCTTCCACTTAACTACAAAAGACTCATCTACATGACTATCATAAGGCCGATATGGACTTACGGAGTAGAGTTTTGGGGCTCTACTAAACCATCGAATTCTTCCCGTATCCAATCCCTACAATCCAAAATCCTTCGTAAATCCTCAATGCTCCTTACTTTGTCACGAACAAACTTATCCATAAAGACCTCAATGTTCCGTATGTAGCTATAGATATAGATACCAATCCTATCATGACAAACTAAATTCCCACCCCAATCCTCTTGTTTCAATACTTTCTTCCTCTTCAATTCATGACAATCCTCCGAGGAGTCTGAAAAGAAGATGGCCCCGAGGCATATTCTAGTTTAGGATATTGGGAAGCTTCTCTACATGTGTTTCATGCCTTTTTATAATCCACTCAAATTGTTGTATTCCATTATACAGTTGTAAATACCCATAAATAAATACAAAAGTTTATTTTTGTATTACACACCACAATTGCCTATTACTGTCTTGATACTTATCAATATATTTTTCTTCTTATATTTTTTTTAGTAACTGATTGTTATGCAGGGGTTTTCATAGCCCGGAAGATGACCTAAAATTTAGACCAAAACGTCAGCACAATAAATTAAGTTAAATTCTGCCTACATGCAACTATTCTTATATCAACAAAGAATTTTTACAAATTACCTTCTAAAATTAACTATAAGTGTTTGTAAAATCCTTATAACAAAATTATTATTCTTAATATCAATAATATTATTATTATAATTAATAAATCATAAAATAACTCACTTTCTTTCCGTCCAATTCATGAGTTCCTTGTGCCAGGACCTTGTCTACGCTAGATGGGTCAGCAAACGTTATAAAGCCAAAACCTCTGAAAAATAAAAAACAAATTATTATTCATTCTTACAAAATACATCTATTCATGAATGAATACAACAATCCATTCATTAAAAATACTACCTAAGCATTTACATTTTCCATTCATGCCATTTATTGTATAATACAAAATAAAATGGAGCCATAAAAAAATAAAATTAATAAAATGGGGGGTATATGGTTGTATATTTTTTATCGTTAGTAAATTTTAATAATTTTTCTCGATTTAGTTTATTAAACTTTTTATTTTTATTTCTACTATAAAATTTATATACACCACTGTTTTTAAAATATAAAATGTAGGTTATATTTAATACTGGTTAATATTTATATATTCTTATTTTTTTAATTTACGTATCACAATCAGTTAGCTATATCCGCTTCATAAATAAGATAATATTTTGTCTATATATATATTTTTTTTTTCAATTTTCTCCTTAGTTAGATATCGAATTCGTTCAAATTACATATCTTCCTGTTTTTTATCGTTGATAACATGATTCTATTATTGTTTTATTTGTACAAAATTAAAGGTACTTTAGAAGAAAAAAAAATTAATATATCGGTATTCGAGCCCCTGCAGACTATTTCAATCGGAATAAAACTTACATCATATTAAAGCTCATCAAATTTTACATCGATATATAGAGTTTTATCAAAATCGTTAGAGCCGTTTTATAGAAAATCGTAAAAAGGTACAAAATACATCTTCCGGTCAGCTGATTTTGATTAAAAAGATTTTGTAACATCTCAGTTTCACAGGACTTATCGTTTTTGCCCGGGAGTTACCACACACACAGACCTATTTGCTGGACTTGGTTATTTGGACTCAGGAGACCCTAAAACGTGTATTTCCGTTGAAAACTGGAATTCGAAAATTTCCACGATCGCAATACTTTCCCTTACTATTGGGTTGTTTCACATGAAATGTCCGTTTTTATAGTTTCTGAAATACATAAAGGATTTTGCAGGTCTCTGTTGTTTTCTTCCGAATGTTTACATATTTAGAGTAAACAGTTACTAACCCTCTACCTTTGTATTATAAACATTAGCTTCCCAATCAATTACCCACTTTTTAGTATACCTCCATATATGAACATGGAAACACGCGATTTTAGATTAATATTTTTGTACGAGTTTAAACGCGGCTATTCAGCAGCTGATTAAACTTTTCCCGAGGAAGACCTTCGTCCGTAATAGACAACGATGTCCTTAAACATACAGTAGAAGGAAACCCCCTACCAAACAGTTAAAAGACTCTCAACACAACTAGTGCATCTACCGTTTTCAGGACATTTAAAGTGTATTGGAAAAGTAAAAAAGTTCGATACATGGGTACCTCATGATCAGCAGCAAGACCCCATGTTTCAAAACATACATTGCAAAAATTGAAAGAACTAGGCTACGAAGTTCTTCCGCACCCACCATATTCTCCCGACTTGTCTCCAACAGATTACTACCTGTTCAGGAATTTAGACAACTTCGTCAAAGGAAAACTATTTGAAAATGAATATCAAGTGAAAAGTGCGTTTTAGATTTTGTTTCACTTCAAAGCTCAGAGTTTTTCAGTTCGGGGATAAAAAAGTTGGTGTCACGTTGGAAAAAATGTGTAGAAAAAGAAGGTAAATACTTCGAATAAAATTATCTTGTTTTCATATCGTATTTTTAATAAAAATCCTTTACCTTGGAAACGGACATTTCATGTGACACAACCCAATAACAAAACAACTACGTTACTCTACACTTTGGTGGCTAATCGCTTCTAATACAAAGAAGGCCATGGATTCTCTATAAAGTGGATGTCAAGTAAATTATTTATATCATCTTGATATGTCATCTTTATATAAAACCGAATGGCTTCCGTAGCATGTAAAGATAATATATTCTTGGAGTAAAAGGCAAAGTAAGTAGTTGAATATTGGAGATTGGATAGCCCGAGTGAAAGTGTAATAGGGTTAGGCTTGGATTCGGGAGGTGGGAGCCCAAGGCTCGCGTGCCAACTCCTGATAACTCCAACCTTATTATCTATCTTACTATCTCTAGTGAGGGGAGGTAGTGGGGTGTGGGCCGGGTAACTGATTGCCCCTGTCTAGGAGTCTCGTTCGCGTTCAACCAAAGGGTAGGGCTATTGTTGTCTTAGCGACCTCAAAAGTCATCAAAGGTTGTACGTCCCAAGGGGCGAGTGACTAGTTGTGAACGCGCGTTGCCCAACAACCTCATAACCAAAGTTAGGATAAAATAAACACTAGTTACCGTGATTGTGCCAGGGAGAGGAAGAGGTGAGCTTTTAACTCTGGTATTAATCTTCCTCACTCACAACTGGACCGATAAAACCTCCGTTTAGACTAAAGCCAGGATAGGGATGGCAATAAACAACAACAAATAGTTCTGGGATTCTCTCCTATCCTCAATATATTACATGATACTATATGTAGGATCCTGATGACGGGTGAGATACCCCAGCGTGCTAACCCCGTATGCCAGCAATAGCAGGAAGGGAGAACCCAAAAAAAAAAAAAAAAAAAAAAAAGTGAGATACCCCGAAACGTTGAATAGCGATTTTTTTGTAAATTAAAGGTTCTTTGGAAGAAATTAAAAAACAGCCCTATTTTTTCTACCTCAAGTTTTTGATTATCTTTTATTTTTGTTGTTTATTGCCACCCCTACCCCGGTTATAGTCTAAACGGGAGTTTTCTAGGTCTAGTTGTAAGTGAGGAAGATTAATGCCAGAGTTAAAAGTACTCCTTTCTGCTCACCTAACTCAGAAATTACTACATCACAACATACAATTACTACATTAAACACATTCGAGAAATATTAAAAAATATGAAGGTTCGAATTCGGTTTCAGAAATAAGAAAGTCCATTCTCAGAAAGTGCATTCGATTTAAGATTTTTTTTTTTCTCCGGAATTGTCGCTTTTTAGAAATGATTTTATAATTCGAATTTCTAAACGAAAATATTTAAAAACTATTTCCCGCCAATCTCCTATCCTCAACTAAGGAAATGAATATCGTACAATAAAAATCGGACCATTATATCGATAAGAGGAGGGATAATGTTAAGTGGCAAGAAGTGCTGCCATCTCTCGTCTCATTGACACACTATTAAGCCACCCCTTTCAGCCTGTTTCTGATTTGGCCTCAACCAGATACCATTTCTTCCATGACAAACATTCTTCTAGCTTCTAATTTACTAGTTTCGATCATTGGCGTCTAAGAAGAACAATACTGTGAGATTTGGAATATATATTGGATGGTGAATATCATGGCATTGTTTTTAGTTTATTGATACAGGCAATCCACAGCAATGGTGATGGTTTATATTTTCCTCAAATTTGCTTGGTCTATTAATAAGAAAAAAACCCTGTAGCTATACAAACCATGAAGGTCTTGGGTTTAGTACATATAGAGATTCTTACTGTTTTATTCACTAAAACTTATTTTCTTACTGTCCTTCATCTCGCTCAGTCGCCAGACTTTTTTTCTCACTTTATAAAGGCTGAGTGTGCCCCTGGAGGGTCCCCGTACTCCAGCGTCAATCCACGGATAAAATAACAGTATAAATAATTCTGACTTAGCCGGGGTTCGAACCCGAGACCAGAAGAACAGTAGACTAGTGCTCGACCCACTGGACCACAACTCTCACTTAATTGACTAGAAATACGTTTACGTATATTACACATGTATATTACTGTTCTTATATTCAAAAAAAACAAAAATTGCATTAAAAATATATTATTTCAGTTTTTTCCTTTAGTTGGGTATCGAATTCATTCAATTTATATATTTGCCTGTTTTTTATCAGTGGTAACAAGATAATAAATTTATTTTTATAGAATCAACAAAATTAAAGGTACTTTAGAAAAAGAAATTTTAAAATATTGGCATTTAAGCCCTGTCAGACCATTTCAATAAAAATGAAACCTACATGATATTAAAGCCCATTAAATTTTACATCGATATAGCGAGTTTAATCAAAATCGTCGGAACCGTTTATGAGATAATCTTAAAAAGGTGCAATATGCATGGTATAAAGTGGCTTTTCTGGTTAGCCGATTTTGATGAAAAAGTTTTTGTAACATCTCGGCTGTATAGTTGTCTTATATATGAAATTTCAGTTTCATAGGACTTCTCACTAATTTGGGGTATCCACTTTATAAAGGCTGAGTGTGCCCCCGGAGGGTCCCCGTACTCCAACAATCTACTGATAAAATGACGGTATAAATAATTCTGGCTCAGCCGGGGTTCGAACCCGAGACCAGAAGAACAGTAGACTAGTGCTCGACCCACTGGACCACAACGCTCATTTATTAATAACCTTCATATGTGTTGGGTAAATGTCCACATAACATGCTTCTCGTTACCCGCTGGCACAACCGCATAAAGAAGGAAGTAGCAGAACTTTTGGAACTTAAAAAGTAAAAATGTTTTCATGAAGTTTTTTGTCTTGATACAGATTTGTCGACAAGATTTGTGGATATCTTGGCATTTAGTGCCACAAAAATGAAGCACTGATATTAGATCGCTCTATCAGATATGAAACAAATGACCGGGAACAAGGCGAAAAGATTCAAACAGAGAAAGAAAACATTTATAAGACTGTATTCCATATCTGAAAGAAAAATTTCTTGAGGAGTTCGGCGAAAGGGAATTTACAGTCGTGGGACTTTGGTTCGGAAGCAGGGAGACCATCCAGTAGCCACTAGATCATTTTGAGTGAATTATGGACTCGATAGAAATCAGTTGCAAAACATAGCGGAGACCATAATTCTGGACTCACTGGGAATCCTGCATCACCACATATATATTGAGGCTGGTCAGGATTTTTATATGTCCATGTAAGTCTATGTATTTCTATTTGGCGGAATCTCCCTCTATCTTTTTTCTTTGAAATTGTCTTCAAGATTGATGCGGTATGCTATGTACTCATAGCGACTCAGCGAAGTTGAGGTAGCAGATCCAAATTGGAATTTCCTCCAGGGCTTAAGCTGCATTATCTAACCAAGATTAGTTAACTCTAATATAGTTCCATGGAACGAAATTTCGGTTAACCGGAGATCAAGCACGTTTATTGATAACGCTAGAATAGCAGAGAATTCCAATACTACTGATGTTTGATTCTATTTAAAATAAATGTAGGTTAGACTACTGTCGGTACACCACGACCGTATATCAGCCGGCTCGCACAATCCTGGTCCCTCTGCGGTGAAAGAGAGATAAATAGGCTGGATAAGGGAAAGGACCAATGGGAAGGGCCATGAGGAGAATGGATTGAATTCCATTGGTCGGTCCTCACCCATTAGCGGACCAATCCCCTTCCTCCCTCACTCTGTACTCTACGCTCTATGGCCCATCTAATTAATTAAAAGACCAATTATTTATTCAATCCCTCACCGCTTAGGGGTTTCGATAACTGCTTCGGCCTGAGCTCTCCCTAGTCCAAGTTCGATTCTCTAACCTATTAAGCAATACATAATTCCCAACCGTTCTGCCATACTGCTTAATACTTTATCAGAAGAATTATTATGCATGCATAAAATATATCTATCACGGTCAATTTTAAAATGATTAATAAAACCTCAGTTTTCATTATAAAAAAAACTAATACCACTACAACATCTCCGGTTCAGTACTTTTAGAGATTCGTACTGTTAAAACGTCCTACGTACGTGCAAGGAGGTGATTTAGGAGTAAATCATGCTCAACCGCCAGGGTTTTCCCCCATTTTGGGTATCCACTTTATAGAGGCTAGGTGTGCCCTGGAGGGTCCCCATACCCAGGGTCGCTCGACGGCTGAGATAACTGAATAAATTAACAATAGCCTGATGTATACATTACTATACTTATGTATACAAAATAAAAAAATAAAAAACTACTAAACTTTTTTCTTGTTGTTTTTCCTTTAGTTGGTTAGAAAAAAATTAGATATTTATTCTTTTTTAATCACGCTAATAAGATGATACGATCTTTCTTGGAATCTACAAAATTGAAGATATTTCAGAAGCAGAAATATAAAATATCCCCGTTTAAACCCTATCAAACATTTTAATCAATTGAAACATACTTTATATTCCAAGCAATTGAATTTTACATCGTTATAGTGAGTTAAATAAAACAATCTGGTGCGGACAACACACGACTTTCAGTTACCTCCATTTTGAAAATTAATGAAAGAATTTTCAAATACAATTAGGCGATAAAAATAGTAAACTATTAAAGAATAATTAAATTGAATTTCTATAGAAACATGTGTTTTATTAAAAAAAATCTATTATATTTTATCTAAAATAATCAGTTAGTTTTATGTTCATTTCATCACTCTCTATCAACTTTTAAAAGCTTGTGTATGAGATATTTTTTTCTAAAATCGTTAGCTTTCCAACGGTATATCATACATATTACTGCTCTTATGTTCGAAAACAAAAAATTGCATTAATTTTTTTTTTCTGTTTTCTCCTTTAGTTCGGTATCGAATTTATTCCATTTATATATTTACCTATTTTTCATCAGTGGTAACAAGATAATATAGTTATTTTTATAGAATCTACAAAATCAAAGGTACTTTAGAAGAAGAAAATTTAAAATATCGGCATTCAAGCCCTGTCAGACTATTTCAATCAGAATGAAACCTACATAATGTTAAATTTCATTACATTTTACATCGATATAGCGAGTTTAATCAAAATCTCAAAACAGCTGTTTTTGAGAAAGTCGTAAAAAAGGTGCAAACTGCATGGTATGAAGTGGCTCTTCTGGGTTAGCTGATTTTGATGAAAAAGTTGCTGTATCATCTCGGGCGTATAGTCGTCTTAAATATGAAAGTTCAGTTTTGTAAGGCTTTTCAGTTTTTAGCTAGATATAGCACATAGTAGATTCTAAAACGTGTGGAATACTGTCACGATCGAAATACTGTTATATATAAGTAATCGAATGTAAAAATGAGGAAGCATAATTTAGTTCACAATTAAATAAATGTTATCAATTAACAAAACTATTTAATAAGTTTATTTCAATAATTCAAATTAAATATGATAGGAAAGGAAAGCACGGCATGATTCACTTGACTATAAAATTTACTAAATCACGCTTTACTGCAGGCACTGCCGTCAGATTTACGACTTACAAAAGTTTTACGACAACACCGACATTAAATTACATTTTAATACGAGCCACGATTATTTTACACGGATGAAAACTGACAATAAATTCGGTCGAAGTTAATGAAACCGTTCTAATTGCGAGAAGTGAACTTGGAGCCGAGACGTATATTTGCGTTGCCAGCTGTAACATTGCCAAAACTAACATTGGCCTTTGCTATTTATTATTAGTGAGGTCTGTCAATCAGCCTCTGGACCTTTCTGTCTCCGATCGCTCTCCCAATAACACCTCACTCCAATAACAAGAAAACAAAATAAAAAAACTTCAAAGTATCGTATAACGTCCGGTTCGAGTTTCGTAAAGGTATACTGATAACTTCCTTTAACGTTTTCTAAGAAAAGTTACACTATAATGAGCCTGGAGAAATCAACTTATTAATGTGCATAAACTATCCTTTTTTTAAATTTATTTGTTGCATAGTTACAACTGTATTTGTTAATACACAGTAATACTAGTAAATCAGCTGTTAGGTAGCATATATAAAAAATCTGGTGCGGGCAACACACGACTTTCACTTACCTCCGTTTTTAGAATCGATTAAATAATTTTCAAATACAGTAAGTGATAAAAATGAGTGAAACCATAAAAGAATTAGCTAAATAGAATTTCTATAGAAACATGTGTTTTATTATTATCTAAAATAATCACTTAGTTTTATCGGCTTTTCATCACTCTCTATTAACTTTTAAAAGCTCTTGTGTATTAGATAATATTTTTATCTAATATCATTACCTTTTCAACGGTATATTACTGTTCTTATCTTCAAAAACAAAAAATCCACTAAAAAAATATTATTTCAGTTTTTTTCCTTTAGTTTTAAACCTGTTTTTCATCAGTGGTAACAAGATAATATAGTTATTTTTATAGAATCTACAAAACTAAAGGTACTTTAGGGGAAAAAAAATTTAAAATATCGGCATTAAAGCCCTATCAGACCATTTTAATCAGAATGAAACCTACATGATATTAAAGCCTATTAAATTTTACATCAAAATAGCGAGTTTAATCAAAATCGTCGGAACCGTTTTTGAGAAAATCATAAAAAGGTGCAATAAGCATGGTATAAAGTGCCTCTTCTGGTCAGCCGATTTTGATGAAAAAATTGTTGTAACATCTCGGGCGTATAGTTGTCTTAAATATGAAACTTCAGTTTCATAGGACTTTTCGTTTCCGCCCGGGAGTTACCACACACACACAGACCTTTTTGAGGGACTTGGTTATTTGGACTCACGGGAGACCCTAAAACGTGTATTTCCGTTGAAAACTGGTATTCAAAAAGTTTTACGATCGCAATACTTTCCCTTACTATATATAGTAAGTGAAAGTAAAAAGACATAAAGAAAAACTGTCTAATGGCAGCACTATGTAATCTAAACTAGAAGGTCTCGCGACCATCTTCTTTTCAGACTCTGAGAGTTGCCAGGAATGGAAGAGGAAACAAGGATTGAAACTAGTGGGTTAGTGTGGGAGTGGAGTTTTTCATGGAAGGATTGTTACCTGGTCCTTGCCAAATCAGTAACATACGGGACATTAAGGGCTTTATGGATGAGTTTATTAGTGACAAACTAAGAAGCGTTGAGGATTTTACGAAGGATTTTGGATTGGATGCGGGAAGAATTCGATGGTTTAGTAGAGCCCCAAAGCTCTACTCCGTAAGTCCAGATTGGTCTTATAATAGTCATGTAGATGAGCCTTTTGTAGTTTTGAGGAAGGTTTGACCGTTTGTCTAGTAAGTGTTGAAGCATCCTAAAGCGGCGAGAGCTTATAAGAAGCATTGAGGATTTGTCGATGGATTTTGGATTGCAAGGATGGAATACGGGAAAATATTATAGGTTTAGTAGAGCCCCAAAGCTTAACTCCATAAGTCATGATAGGCCTAATGATAGTCATGATGATATGTCATCATCATCATCATCATCGATCCGGCGCTACAACTCGGCGACGAGCCCTGGCCTCCTCCACCAGCCCTCTCCAGTTATTTCTATCTTGTGCAGCCGTCATCCAGTTCCTCACTCCCAGGATATCCCTTGCATCTGCCGTCACACCATCCGACCATCTATGTTTCGGTCTTCCTCTTCTTCTAATGCCGTGGAGAGGTTCAGTCATAACGGCCTAAGGGATCGCCTCATCATCCATTCTAGCCACGTGACCAGCCCATCGCAGTCTGCCAAGCTTCAAAGTCATAACGACATCATTGTCCTTAAAACCTGTATACAGTTCATTATTGGTCCGCCTTCTCCAATGTCCATTGAGATGAACTCCTCCAAAAATTCGTCGAAGTATTTTTCTCTCAAAGACTTGTAGGTCCTGTTCAGTTCTTTTACTAATAGCCGATGTTTCTGATCCATACAACAGGACTGGGCGAACCAACGTCTTATATAGATGGAGCTTAGTCTGCCTGTCTAGGAGCCGGGAGGTGAACTCACTTCGGAGGCCAAAGTAGCACCTGTTTGCCATCAAAATTCTTCTTTTTACCTCAACTTCTGGTGCATTATCTTGCGTTACCAGAGAACCCAGATAAGTGAACTGGGCCACTTTTTCAAAGTTAAAGAGGTCAAATTGATGGTCTCACCGGGTCGGGGTTCTTCTCCTGTTGCCATGTACTTCGTATTCCCCGCGTTTACCTTCAGTCCAAGCATTCTGGCAGCCTCCATTAGGGCCAAAAATTCTTCTTTGACAAACTGCAACGACCGTCCTATGATGTTAACGTCATCCGCGTAAGCTAATAGCTGAATCATATGATTGTAAAAGGTGCTATTTGTTTGGATACCAGCGTCCCTCACAGCTTTCTCAAGTGCCAAGCTGAACAATAGGCATGCTAACGCATAATCTTGGCGGAGCGCTTTTTCTTGAGGAGAACTCTTCCGTTCGATGCTTGATCGATTGATGAATGATAGTCATGTAGATGGACTTTTTGAAGTCAGTTTCAGTCTAGTGTGCGGATTCCATGTGAGACGTTTGTCAAGCAGGAATCCTAAGTAGCGGGTCTGTTGGACCGGGACAAGGGGGGGTGTTATTAAAGCAGACTATAGAGCAGGATTTCATAGGCTTATGTCGAAGAAGTGTAAAATCTCAATCAAATGTATCTCACCGATTTTGAGTTTATTAAAATTAAAATTAAATTATTATATTATTATATAGGCAAAACTAGACATAAAACCATTTGCATATGCAAGATATTAGGTTACAAAGCTCCCCATAAGTCGCATAAAACAAAATCGTGGGCGAAAAACACATTTTATTTAATATCAGTGGAAGAAGTTGGTTCTGGGTATAGTCAATAGAACACACTATTAAGTATGGACTTATATTAATATCAATGGTTTTGGTTAAGGTAGAAAACGCTGCAAATTATTACAAAATGTTTCGCTTGTTATTTTATATATTCATTTTATATTATTTGTTTATTAACTTTTTCATTATTTGCAACTACTGTTATTTTATAATTATTATTTTTTTTTCATTGTGGATGCAAAAAAGAATCAGCTAGAATTAGTTAAAAACACTATTAAATTAGTTCTCTATCTTGGAAAATAATATAGGAAAAAAAAAGTTTTATTTTAATTTAAAAATAACTGATTTATTCAATTACATCACTTTTAATCGGCCACCATTTTAAAAAATACCAGTTGATTTTAAAGTCTAAATGTTAGAATCATCGTTGCATGTCCTTGTATTTTTGTTGCGAATTTCAAAGAAATCGGTCCAGTAATTTCGGAAAAATGCTGCGGACGGCATAAGATGGACATACGGATTTTTTTTTACCTGATGTAATTAGTTGACCGTTGAGAATTACTGGAAGGAATTAGTCCGGGTGGCGGTCATTAAATGAAACAACTAAATAGTTTCAACTATTTTATTGTTTGCCAACAATTCGACCCCCTTTGTGGGTCATCATCAGGGCTTTTTAGAACTGGAAATGTGGTGATGAGAAGAGCGTGAGTCACCTGGAGGTGTAGAAATGATGGCTTGTTGGGATGAGAATGCCTGCTGTTGTTGAGATGTAGATAGTATGTCCTGCTTGCGATTTTGTATTCTGGCGCTGCGGCGGAGAGTTGAGGATGTATCTTTTTGTTGTTCCCGTGTTCTTTTTATCATTGTGGATGTAATTAGTTGACCGTTGAGAATTACTGGAAGGAATTAGTTCGGGTGGCGGTCATTAAATGAAACAACTAAATAGTTTCAACTATTTTATTTTATTAACAAGCCATCATTTCTACACCTTCAGGTGACTCACGCTCTTCTCATCACCACATTTCCAGTTCTAAAAAGCCCTGATGATGACCCACAAAGGGGGTCGAAACATTGGCAAACAATAAAATAGTTGAAACTATTTAGTTGTTTCATTTAATGACCGCCACCCGGGCTAATTCCTTCCAGTATTATTTTTTTTTCTCTTTGTTCAAAATATGTTATGTAATGTAACTTATGTAATATAATAATAATGAGCGTTTTATCGCAAAAGGGTACGCGTATAAATAAATGCACCCATTGCAAGGTTACTGTAATTTGTATAAATAAAAAATAATAAAGGTACTTGGGAAAAGAAAACTTCTATTATTAGCATTTAAGCCTTGTTAGACTATTTTAATCAGACTCAAGCCTACGTGATATTAAAGCCCGTAAAACTTTATATAGATTTCGCAATTATAATCAACAGTTTGGATGGATAACGCGTGGAATAAAGTGCCTCTCCTGGTTTGCTGGCGTCTATTTATAACATCTTAAAAAATATGACACTTCAATTTTATACAATTTCGTCATTTTCAAGGTAGACTGAAAACATAAGCGCACATTTATTTTTTTTACTTTGACTTACTATATATAGTAAGGGAAAGTATTGCGATCGTGAAAATTTTTTAATTCCAGTTTTCAACGGAAATACACGTTTTAGGGTCCTCTGAGTCCAAATAACCAAGTCCCGCAAAAAGGTCTGTGTGTGTGTGGGTGTGGTAACTCCCAGGCGGAAACGGTAAGTCCTATGAAACTTTCATATTTATGAAAATTTCATATTTAAGACAACTGTACGCCCGAGACGTGACAAAACGATTTTCATCAAAATGAGCTTACCAGAAGAGGCACTTTACACCATCCATTTTGCACCTTTTTTCGATTTTCTCGAAAACGGTTAAGACGATTTTGATTAAACTCGCTATATCGATGTAAAATTTAATGGGCTTTAATATCATGTAGGTTTTATTCTGATTAAAATGGTCTGACAGTGCTTAAATGCCGATATTTTAAATTTTCTTCCCCTAAAGTACCTTTAATTTTGTAGATTAAAAAAAATAACTATATTATCTTGTTAACGCAGATGAAAAACAGGTAAATAGATTTTAGAAAAAATATTATCTCATACACAAGCTTTTAAAAGTTAATAGAAAGTGATGAAATAAGTATAAAACTAACTGATTATTTTAGATAATAATATAATCGATTTTTTAATAAAACACACGTTTCTATAGAAATTTCATTTAACTAATTCTTTAATGGTTTCACTCAGTTTGATCTCTTACTGTATTTGAAAATAATTTAATATATTTAAAAAACGGAGGTAAGTGAAAGTCGTGTGTTGCCCGCACCAGATTTTTCATATGAAGGTAAGTGAACGTAAAGTAATTCTGAAAAATAAAAACAAAAGTATTACTTATAATGGAGGACAGAAGCTTGGCAATTAAAGGCGACAAAAATATACAGGGTTAGGTCGTGAGTGAGTGAGTGAGAGGACACAGAGAGAGAAGGAGCCGGGTAATGGCGGCAAATTGCTCGCAACCGTCGGTCATTAGCACCCCTCCGGGCCCACCTTCTTTCTTCAAACCTCAACAACTCCTCGAGTCGATAAGTCGGGGGAGGTTTGAGGGTAGCTATAGCAGCCTAGCGTACGTATCCTAACCAGGCCAAGCACACAACAACATTATAATATATATTTGAGCTATTTATTTTAAAAGTGGCCTAAGTACTTATTATTTGAATCGAGCCTGCTTCACACGGATCCAATTTAAATAATGTGTCATTATGCTCAGTCTGACCGATTTTTTAGTTTATCTTTCAGAGAGTTTTTAATTTATCGAAACGAAAAGTACAATTAGAAAGAAAATATGTTTATTTTATAACGCCTATTGATTTTTAAATTTAATCATAGGAAGAAACGAAAAACGTAAATCAAAATTAGTTTGGTGTATTGTTTTATATTTTAAAGTGATGCAAAGATGACGGAAAATTTAATTTTCCCATATGATGAATATTTTATTGCTATGTATTTGTTGCCAGCAGTCTATTTCGAGAATAAACCCATTCCGACATCAGATGAAGTACGATATTTGGGACTGTACTTAGACAAAAGACTGACATGGAGGACCCACATTAGACTTAAAAGACAACATGTGAACAGACGATTTGGACTACTATCCCGTCTGCTTGACAATCGATCCAAATTATCCGTGAACACCAAACTTACTATTTACAAAGTACAAAGTATCAAACCATAATGGACACACGGGATAGAGCTGTAGGGATCTTCCAAATATTCTAACATCCAAATAATTCAAACCCTTCAATCGAAAATATTGCGAAAAATCGTGGATGCACCGTTTTATGTAACCAACGAATTACTACTTCACAAGGACTTGGACATACTCAGTTTCAGACACAGCCACAGAATATTATAAAAGATTTCATGACAGACTGACTTACAAGATGAACCCATTGGCCCAAACACTTAAATCCAACACGGACCAGTACAACCCACCCCAACTTTTGAGGCAGTGGCCTTAAGAAGCCTTGATTTAACCGATTTTCGGAATTTATCATATTTGCTTATTGCAATTTTTTTTTTTTTTTTTTTTTGCAGATGGTAAATAACACTGCAGCACAAACAAAAACAATTGTAAATAAATATATAAAATAAAATGTATGTATTGACAAACTACAGAAATAACGACATTCTATATTTTATTTGGTTTATTATTATTTAATATTTTAAATGAACCATTTCTGCCGAAGATTAAATAAAATAATGAATAGACGTTATAAAATAAAACATATTTTCTTACTAAGTGCACTTATCGTTCCGATGAACAAAAACTACCAATGGGATTAGCTCTAAATCGGTCAGACAGAGTTTTTTAAACATAACTGACACTCAAATTTCACCCGTACGAAGACACGACCGATCCGCCAGTGAAATATATAGCAAAAGAGAGAATTGCAATAATGAAAATTTTTTAATTCCAGTTTTCACCGTAAATATACGTTTAATCAAGGGTCTCCTGAGTCCAAATGGCCAAGTCTCGCGAAACGTCTGTGTGTGTGTGTGGTAAGTCTAGAGCGAAGAAGAAAATTCGTATGAAACCGAAATTTCATAAAATTATATTTAAGACAACTATAAGTCTAAAATGTTACAGCAACCTTTTCCTTGAAATCAGCTAACCAGAAGAGCTTATTTCAGCTATGCATTTAGCACCTTTTACGATTTTCTCAAATACGGCTCAAACGGTTTTGATTAAACTCGCTATATCGATGTAAAATTTAATGGGCTTTAATATCATGAAAGTTTAATTCTGATTGAAATAGTCTGACAGGGCTTAAATGCTAATATCTTAAATGTTCTTCGTCTAAAGTATTTATAGTTTTGTAGATTCTAAAAAAATAACCATATTATTTTGTTAGCATTTATAAATAACAGCAAAATTGGAATGCAAGTTGAGCGAATTTGATAAACAACTAAAGGAGAAAACTGAACAAATATTTTTTATGCATTTTTTGTTGTTTTTGAACACAAGAATATAAATATAGATGTATAATATACCGTTGGATAGCTTAAGATTTAAAAAATATATATATTATCTGATACACGGAATCGTTAAGGGTAATGGAGAGTGATGAAAAGCCGATAAAACTAACTGTTATTTGGAGAAAACTGAAAAAAAAAAAAATTTTTAATGTAATTTTTTGTTTTTGGACATAAGAACAAGTAATATACAAGTATGAAATAACGTTTAAAAGCTGAGGATTTTGAGAAAACATATTATCTAATATGCGGAATTGTATAAGTTAATTGAGAGTGATAAAAAGCTGATGAAACTAACTGATTGTTGTTGATAAAATATAATAGGCTATTTAAAAAAAACACATTTTTCTATTAAAATTCAATATAAGTAATTCTTAAACAATTTATTTTTATCTCTGGATGTATTTAATTTAAAAATTCTTTGATCGATTTTTAAAACCGTATTATCTTGTAATCATTAACAAAAAAAAAACAGGTAAATACATAAGTTGAACAAATTCGATATTAAAATAAAAGATAAATGTGCGAAAATATTTTTTTTAATACAATGTTTTGTTTTTGAACATAAGAACAGTAATATAGATGTCTAATATATTGGTGGAAAGCTTCAGATTTTAGAAAAAACATTATCTTATACACTAAGATTAACAATTTAATATAGTTTTATTATTTAATCTAAATCATATGTTTCCAACAAAAATGAATTTTAAGTTTTAATGAAATCAACTTGAAATATTTTTCAAATTGAGGTATATTTAAATAGTTTTAAAAGTGACTTTAACAGTCGATTTAAGTGAAAGACTTGTGTTGCCCGCACCAGATTTTTTTTATTACATTACATTCCATGTTTCGGTACATAACATAAATGCTTTTAGCGAGAACATAGCTGCTGACAGGGGCTATCATGCCTACAGAGGAATTACGCTAATTAATTACAAGAGCAGGGACCGACCGATACAGGGCAGGTCGGGGTACAATTTGTACCGAAGGTGGGAGGGAGGTGTACCATGTTTTTGCAACTGCTAGTGCGGTGCTAGGGGATGCTGGTGGCGGGGTTCAACGGTACGACTCAACTGAAAATATTCACCTCGTCTTCTATCAACAGTCATACTGAGTGTGTGTGAATACTAGCTGTACCCCGCGGATTCGCTTAGTATTTTTTAGGTATTTTTTTTTCTCCAAACATGATAATAGTAATAAAGATTTACTAGCTGACTCGTCAAACTTTTTTTGCCATATGAACTATTTATAGTGAAAATGTTGGTAATTAAATACAAATAAAAAGACGAATGTATTACAAAAAATCTGGTGCACGCAACACTCGAATTCCACTTACCTCCGTTGTTTAAATCAAATAAATAAGATGCGACCCGAATAAAGTTTTAAAAAATCCGTTTGTCCGCCATTAGACGTTTGCAGCATTTCTGCAGAACCAATATTTTTTTAATTCGTCACAAAAATACTAGTACACGTACATGCAACGATGATCCTAACTCCTAGACGTTGATATCAGTTGGTTAGTTTTAAAATGACGGCCGATTAGAAGTGATTTAATTTAATAACTCAGTTACTTTTGAAGATAGAGAAAAAAATAATTATTGTTTTTTTAACTAATGTACCGCGAATAATTATATGAAAGAGAAAAAAAGAAAAGAAAAAATTGAAATTTCACCTATAAATATGCCCATAACTCAATTATTTTTGAAGATTGAAAAAAATATGTATAGAGTTTTAGAATCAGTAAAGCGCGATAAAAAATAATAAAGTATAGTAAAGTCATCAATGCCACAAAAATTAAATTAAATTTCCTACAAAATGAAAAAATAATCATTGATATTGGTTCTGAACTATAAGAGATATATGAGAGAAGTTGGTTGAGGGTGCAGTCAATTTAAAACACAATTAACCGTAAACTTAATTTAATGGTGCCGACGTTTCGGCCTAAATTATACGCCTTCTTCAAGATGATTGAATGAGCTGTGTACATATAGGAGAAGTTGGTTCAGGGTTCAGTCAATAGAACACACAATTAAGTATGGACTTAATTTAATATCAATGGTTTTGGTTAAGGTAGAAAACGCTGCAAATTATTACAAAATAGTGCGCTTGTTATTTTATATATTTATTTTATATTATTTATTTATTAATTTTTTCATTATTTGCAACAACTGTTATTTTTATAATAATTATTATTTGTTTTTCTCTTTGTTCAAAATATGTTATGTAATGTAACTTATGTAATATAATAATAATAAGCGTTTTATCGCAAAAGGGTACGCGTATAAATAAATGCACCCATTGCAAGGTTACTGTACTTTGTATAAATAAAAAATAATAAAGGTATTTGGGAAAAGAAAACTTGAATTTTTAGCATTTAAGCCTTGTTAGACTATTTTAATCAGACTCAAACTTACATGATATTAAAGCCTGTAAAACTTTATATCGACTTAGCAATTTTAATCAAATTCGTTAGAACAGTTTGGATGGATAATGCATGTAATAAAGTGCCTCTCCTGGTTGGCTGACATTTATTTAGAACATCTTAAAAAATATGACACTTCAATTTCATACAACTTCGTCATTTTCAAGGTAGACTGAAAACATAAGCGCACATTTTTTTTTTTTTACTTTGAAAATCTTAAAATGTGCATTTCCGGTAAAAATGTTCAATACTGAAATGCTTTACCTTATAATATTTATCATATGGAGATTGTTGTTGACTGACGCCTTCTCAGCTCACACAACCACCCCGAAGAAAGCCTATAATTTAGGCCAAAACGTCGGCACCAATAAAGTAAGTTTACGCTTAATTGTGTTATATTGACTGCACCCTCAACCAACTTCTATCATATATACACACACAGTCAACCATTGTCACTTCATATAAGAGATATAATATTTTGAAATTAGCAGTGATGATATACCATACTCTTTTGAACAATTTATTGATTTTCATATTAGTTAATTGCCTCTTAACAGCTTTATAAACAGTTATTTGGAAATAATAAACCATTATGTGATAATTTGAAGCGTTTCTGCATTGTAGGGGTCCATAATTGCAAATTATTACACAATGGTTTATTATTTTCAAATAACAATATTAGGGTATAACTGTTTATATAGCTGTTGATAGGCGATTAAGTAATATGAAAGGCAATAATTCAAAGGATAATATCGTATCACTACTGTTGATTTAAAAAAACAATATCTTAGCTAGTTGCGAAGAAATTTCAGTGTTTCTTTTTATCGAAAATTTAATTTGGTATTTATTTATTTATCAATTAGGAGACTCGGATTTGTTTTTATTCGTTATTAGGATTCTATGCATCTAGAAACGTAAGTTTTTAAATTTTGAAGAATTTTTTTTTTTTTTTTGTCGATTAGAAAGGTTCATAATAACCGAATAACGAAAAAAAAGGAATCCGTTTCCACTGATCAAAGAATAGTGACATAAGATAGAGAATTAAAGTTTTAACTAAATGAAAAAACAATGATTGAAATTGGTTAATAACTAGCTGAGATATTTCGTTTTTAAATCAGCGGTAGTGTTATGATATTACTGAGTAATATTGAATTTAATTATATTATATTGAATTATATTATATAATAATAATAATAGGCTCTGCGAACCCGAAGGTTCGATGTCGATACCACCAAATTCCGCCTACACAGACTCGTCCCATGTTCACCAATCAAGCCCAAGCTCCCGAGATCAGCCTTAACGCAATCCTCCCATCTACGCTTCGGCCTACCTTTCGGACACCTACCAGTCGGATCAGCAAATACCAACTTTCTCGGAATCCGCTCGTCATCGATCCCAACAACTTTACTCGCCCGTTTGAGTCTCCGCGATGCAATCAGCTCAATTATATTCACAGAATACAAGTTCCGCAATTCTGCGTTGTGCAACCTTCTAAACTCCCAAGTGGACTTATCTCTCTTCGGACCAAATATTTTACGCAATACCTTATTTTCGAAAACCTTAATACGTTGTTCATCCTTCAAAGTATGCGGCCACGTTTCACATCCGTAAAGAACCGTCGGAAGAATAATAGTTTTATAGAATTATATTATATTACTTAATAAATTCCTCTGTAAACAGTTTTACCCCAATATTGTTATTAGGAAATAATAAACCATTATGAAATAATTTCCAGCGTTTTTTATTTATCGATCTTTACTGATACTAAAAATAAACTGAATTATGGGATGATAAAACAACTGAAGGAGGAAAACGTTCATTCGTAAATAACGGATTCAAAAGCGTATATAAAGACTAGATTTCAATTTTTTTTTCCTTATTTATTTATTTTTTTTATTTATCGCGCTTTTGGATTCT
This sequence comes from Piezodorus guildinii, assembly GCA_023052935.1. NCBI lineage: Eukaryota > Metazoa > Arthropoda > Insecta > Hemiptera > Pentatomidae > Piezodorus > Piezodorus guildinii. The sequence goes on along the minus strand of CM041296.1, from coordinate 148,713,600 downwards.
AAAACTCTCTACATATTTTTTTCTATTTTCAACATAACTATGTTATGGGCGTATTCATGGGTAAATTTTAATTGTTTTCTTTTGTTATTTCTCTTTTTTTATAATTATTCGCAGTTTTTTGGCTAAAAAACAACGATGAATTTTTTCTCTATCGTCGAAAATAACTGAGTTATTGAATTAAATCACTTTTAATCTGTCGCTATTTAAAAAATAACCAGCTGATATCAACGTTTTGTTCGATTACAAAGGTTCATTGTTAAAAATAATAAACTAATAACTATTCTAGGATTATTCAAGAGCTAAAATATTAATATGAATAATCACCCTGTCACAGCGAGGATCGAACCGAAGCTTTCAAATCAAAAGTCCATTATCCCATACTCGATTTAACATGACGGGGGGCTTTGGGAATTCTTAAACTCAAGAAACATAATAATATTCATGGCTTATGCCTTGTAACTTTAGGACTTGAACTTGATATATATTCTTCCGAGTTATCTCGAGAACTGTTATTTTATTAAGAGACACTCTCAATATTACCCCAAACCCCGGCATCACATCAAGTATTGACAATGCTGACCCGGAATAAACTCGGACGACCGGGACTCCCAAAGGCCTGTGGCTGCCTCGGGGAAAAAATGACACCTGGACATGAGCTATAAAGTTATTTCCAGGTAGAGGAGAATTATAGAGCTCTCAGGGGAATTAAAGACTCTGCCACCACCGCACCCCTGGGTCCCTCTCACCTCGTTTCATTACTATTATATATCTCCCCTATTACTTTCACGATATATATCTACTGTCTCTTACAACTATAGCTATAAGGGATTGCACCTATCGAATATATTTAATGGAATCATTATTTTCAATGTAACTCGCGTATATATGAAATACATAGTAAGGAGTAGTATTGCGAAAGTGACAAATTTTTAAAGGAAATACAATTTTCAAGGTCCATTTAAAGAAGTAAGAAAATGTGGTATCGAATTTATGTCCTTATTTATTAATTTTTTTTTTTTTTTTTTAAATCAAGGGGTCACCTTTAGTGTAGTGGACAGCATAACAGCCTTCTATACCGAAAGTCGAGGATTTAGGAATATTACCAGAGTAAAATGTTTTTAAAGGAATAAATTTTTAAAGGTCCATTTAAAGAAGTGATGTCTCTTTGAATAAAATTTGATGAAATCGAATTTATGTCCTTAATATTCCATTTATCACAGGCCTAGCTTGAAATAGATAAACAACTTTTAACTATAAAAAAAAAAATCAATCCTTTCTTATGTTAACTTTTTACTTCCTAATATGTTATTCTGAAGGGACTTGTTTCAGAATAAATTAAGAATAATTTTTACTATTATATACAGTGCCCATCAACTTTATATCGATTTTTAAAAGGCTTATGATTCAATAGACCGTCAGAAGCTATATAACATGATTGAACAGGGAATACCTAGAAAGTTGGTAAACCTAGTAGAGATGTGTTAGTCGGAAACATTCCATAAAGTTAGAATCGGTCATAATTACTTCGAGAGATTTGAGGTACGATCGGGTTTGAAACAGGGTGACTCCCTTTCACCTGTGTTATTTAATATAGCTTTAGAATATGTCATAGAAAAGGTTATGTGTACCGATAAAGGCTTAAAAATGGGTGACAAGATTCCGGCTTTGGGGTATGGCGATGATCTGGTACTGCTAGGTGAAGACACGGAAACCATACAACTAAATACAAGTGTGTTAATAAAAACCGGTAAACAAATAGGTCTCGAATTAAATACCGATAAGACGAAATATATGATTAGTAGCCGAAATGGTGGCGATCTTGAGAATATTACTATTTCAGGGCATACTTTTGAACACGTAGAGAAATTCAAATATTTAGGTTCAATGATTACAAGAAAAATGAAATCCAGGAAGAAATAGTCTCGGTTAAAGGTGGGAAATGCGTGTTATTATTCAGTTGCTAAGTTACTTAGCTCGTAGCTTCTGTCTAAAAAGGTTATGAATTTAAAAACTATTATTCTTCCGACGGTTCTTTACGGATGTGAAACGTGGCCGCTTACTTTGAGGATGAACAACGGCCTGTGGTTTTCGAAAATAAGGTACTCCGTAAAATATTTAGTCCAAAGAGATATGAAGGCACTGGGGAGTTCAGAAGGTTGCACAATGCGGAATTGCGGAGCGTTATACCCTGTGAATAAATCGAGTTGATGGCTCAAATGGGCGCGGTAAAGTTATTAGGCTCGGTGAGGAACGGATTCCGAGAAAGATGGTATTTGCTGGTCCGACTGGTAGGCGTCGAAAGGTAGGCCGAAGCGTCGATGCGCAATCCTCCCATTAAGGCTAACATTGGACGGGTCTGTGTAAGCTGAATATAGTGGTATCGCTATCGAACCTTCGGGTTCGGTAAGCCTATTATTATTATTATTAGATGTTTAATATAAATTGAAAACCACTCGCACCACTTCCTTATAACCGAGTATTATCGTACGAAAGCTTTTTAATTTACATTACTGTTTACTTAATATTATCCTACCTTAATTAAGTCTGGATAGGTAAAATTTAGGACTCCCAGTGTTAGCATCCTTTGATTAGTCATAAAGTGACTAAAATATTTGATTGATGACCGTTAAAGGTGGGAAATACGTGTTATTATTCAGTTGCTAAGTTACTTAGTTCGCGGCTTCTATCTAAAAACTTAAAGGTTAGAATTTATAAAACTATTATTCTTCCAACGGTTCTTTACGGATGTGAAACGTGGCCGCTTACTTTGAAGGATGAACAACGCATTAAGGTTTTCGAAATAAGGTATTGCGTAAAATATTTGGTCCGAAGAGAGATGAGGCCACTGGAGAGTTTAGAAGGTTGCACAACGCGGAATTGCGGAACTTGTATCCTGTTAATATAATTGAGCTGATTACATCGCGGAGACTCAAATGGGCGAGTAAAGTTGTTGGGCTCGATGACGAGCGGATTCCGAGAACGTTGATATTTGCTGAGCCGACTGGTAGGCGTCCGAAAGGTAGGCCGAAGCGTAGATGGGAGGATTGCGTTAAGGCTGATCTCGGGCGCTTGGGCTTGGATGGTGAACATTAGACGAGTCTGTGTAGGCGGACTTTGGTGGTATCGGCAACGAACCTTCGGGTTCGCTAAGCCTATTTATTATTATTATTATTATTATTATTATTATTATTATATACAGTAGGTGGGTAAGGTGTTTTGTGTAATAATCGTATGAATATTTATCTTCTTTTTTTAATTTTTAGAAATTCAAAAAATATTTTGTTTAATCATTTCTTTATATCATAACTATACATAATTCTCCATTATTTAATCATGTTACACATGATACGGTTAATTTACAATTTTTTATTTAATTTACCATAAAAATTGTATATTTTCCGGTTTTAAACAATGAATAAAAGCATATTTATTAGTTGTCATGAAGATAAAAAAACTACTTAATACATAAATTATTACGAAAAATGAGTTATCATCAAAAAATAAAAAATTTTTAAAAACATTTATGGATGAATGTAAACACAAATCAAGACAATTAATAATTATAAGAAAAAAAAATCCTTCGAAATGGAGAAAAATGGAAGAAAATATTTTAAAATAAAAATAACAACACCTATATAAAAAGACCATAAAATAAAAACATTTATATAAAAATACCAAATTAAATAAAAAATAAACACATACTCAATTTTCTTTTATAATAAACTTTTTCAAAAGTTTGAAAAGCAACATCAACCTCAGTATATTTTATAATGAAATATATTTAAGAATAACTTTTCTAAATTTTTTTTTTGTCATTAAAAATTATAAATAAAATTATGCCTGAGAGTTATAATTTTTAGTAATTATGCTATAACTAACTAGTAGACCCGCCTCTGCTTCGCACAGGTTCAATTTCAATCTGGTGTCATTTATCTTTTAAAAAAGTGATTATTTGACAAGAAAGGTTGGATATTTTTTTAAAAATTATTAATTGTGATGTACTGATTCTGAAATTCTATACACTTTTTTCTCAATCTTAAAAAATATCTGTTTTGGCGTGAAACATTTTTAATATAATAGAATAGAATGAGTTTATTCAGCTTTGGGGGTTCCCCATACAAACAGATCCTGGTCAGTGATCTATACATTAAAAACAGCAATTAATAACAATTATAAGTAATAAACATGAGACAGAACAAATCACAATAGGATAATAGATAAGTATTAAACAGCACAGTAGAATAAACAAAATAACAGAAGGTAATAAATTATTTTTATACAGGTTTATATAAAAAACATTTTCATTTTTTTATATCTTATATAGAAGTATTAAAGTATTTTACATTTTAAATAGTCTCTTAAATACAAATTTTTAATATATATACATAAATACATTTTAAATTAACATCGGAGTGAATGAATATTAAATATTAGGATTTTAAATGAGCACTGATATTATATATATATATATTAGTTAAAAGAGTTGTGTGAAACCAGATTATGAATTAAAATAGATCTTTGCAATAGTGCAGACATTATCTATTATATAGACATTATTATGAAACATTGACTAGGTACAGTATTATTAATTTTATAAATAGTTGATTATTTTCTAATGTAGCTCGTAATTGTTAATAAATATTACTCATTTATTACAAATGATCTTAGTTTTAAGGTACTAACTAAATAATAATAGAGTAGTTTGATTTTAATTGGGTCATCAATAGTTAATATTGTAGGAAATAGGCTTTCTGGTATGTTATTAGCGTGAGGGATGTAGTGGTTTCGAAGTGCAGAATATATTGGACAGACTGCTATTAAATGGTATATTTTTTAATATAATATAAAAGCAACCATTTTGAAACTTAATATAATGGTTAATAATCCACTATTAGTTTAATTTGAGTTACTACGTTCCTTTATGACTTTTATTCTCTTTTTCAAGAATGTTTATATTTTATTGATACTTAATGTATTATTATTTTATTATTATTATATATCTATATATCAGTAAATGAGTGAACAGAAACACGTAATTATTACCCTTAATCATAAAGTATGAAAGTAAAAATAATTCAAATCTCTCTAAAACAGTAATTTTTAATAAAATAGTTAACTTTCTCTGGTATCTGAATGAAAAAAAAATTAAATTATAATTTAAGTAAATATAATTATACATTCTTTATTTTTTTAAATGTAGCACATGAAAATTATTTTATTTTCAAATATGAAAAGAACGACTACACATCCGTAAAAAAATTAAATAAAAACAAATACTTTAGGTTGTTTTCCACGTCACTTGATTTAAAGTAATTCATTTTGCTTATGTATATTAAATTTATTTAAACATTTAATTTATATTTCTTAGCTTAGACGGTAGTAACTATTTCTAGAAACAAAAGTTTTTCACATTCAGGAGTGTCCATTCGTTTATTTTTTGAAGGTGAATCGTTTATTTGTATAAGTTAAAAGTTGTTTACTTATAAACTGAAAGAGAAACACTGTGACATTTTCCTCCTTCTGAATGGAAAGTCTATGTGTAGACTATCATTTCTAGAAAAAATGATTGATAAAATTTTGCAATCTAAGCACCGCATTTTTAACTTTAAATGATTTTAATCTTTAAGGTTAATGTATTTTTTCAGGAAAAAAAGTGCACTGATCCATGCATTTAACATTTTCATTTTAACACAAACTATAGCTGTAAACATAGTTTTAAAATATTTTTAAAAATACTAATGAATATTTCGTTTTTTTTTTGCATCTGAATCAGAATTGAGAAAAATAAATAAACATAATTTACTTTTTTTTTTTTTTTTGTAATTTGTTGCTTTTCAAACTCACCTTTTTTTAAAAATATATATGAAAAGTAAACATTTTCTAAGACTACACATCCGTAAAAAAAAAGTAAAAACAAATAATTCAGTTCTGTTCCCACCTAGCTCACGTCGTCTATTGCTCATGCGCAGTACAAATTTAGATGGTAAGGCATGATCGCGCATGTGCAGCAGATGAAGACCAGCTTCTAAAACCTGCGAAAATGTGTCCCTTTCACTAGCGTTTCACTAGTGTTTTTTTTGGTAACTAGGTGCTTAAACCTTGCCCCTTTTTAAGACTGCACTACACAGCAAGAGAACAGGAATATGAAAATTCGTGAGATTTGGTAAAAGTGAAATATCAAACACTCACGCATACTTTCAACGTATAAAAATTCAATTATCGTATTTTCTTTAAAACTTCATAACTTTTTTTTTTAAATTGTTTTTTACAAATAATTTTAATTTCTTAAAACGAAGCGCCTACATTAAAACAACATGTTTTTTTTTTTTTAGAATGCCTTCTTTCTCTTCTGCTACTTTCGTGAACTCTCACATTACCTCGCTCTTACAGCAAATCTTCTCTCACAGTGTTGCTAGGCCTTAATTTAAAAAGGGGGCAAACTTGGAGCATTTAGTTACCAAAAAAGGCTCTATATACCGCTTGTGAGGACAAAATATTTTCACATGTTTCAGACGCCAGTAGGTTAGCGATGTGGGAACAACCCTATAGATATAATGTAAAAAAAAAACATAAAAACAAGAAATATATATATGGTTAAGAATAAAATGGTGGATTAAAAAGAAAGAACTAAAGATAAGAACTACTCTAATATGAGATGAAGATGACGTGAGATGTACCTTGGCGTAGGTTGTGGGGGCTGAAGGAATTCGCTAAGTCCGCCCGAGCTGAAATAGAGAGATAGAAAACATCGTGAGTAGCTGCCAACCTCGCAACTATCACCGCGCACTCACCACACCCACTTTCTGCCACAACTGACAACCATTTTCCCATACTTTTATTTTATGATAAAAACATAAACAAAAATTTTCCTCGAGAAATTGGTAATTTTTTTGTCAAAATCTAGACCATTTCGAGAAGAAGGAAGCAAAAAATAATTTCTTTATATATATATTTTTTTTTACAGAAAGACCATGATTCGATACACGCATCGCGTTTCTCTAAAATCCCCTACAGTAAGATAGCATAAAAAGATGCATAAACAAAATGAGTACAATTAAGAAGTTGATTTCCGAAAGGTACTATGTCCATTCAAAGGAATTTTAAAGGATGCGGCAAAATCATATAATTATCTAACTAGAGAAATTGAAATATTTGGCGTATCTCGCCAGGTCTCTTAGGCTTTGAGCGACTATCATTTCATCAAAATGATAAAAAATATTAATTTCTTTCAGCAAATATAACTTATCTGGAGTGTTTTTTTTTGTTATTTTTTTCTTTTTTAGCCTTTATTATACAGTTTAACCTAAAATTTAATTTTATTTATTTAGCTTAATTTTTTTCCTTTCTTAATTTTATTTTATTATTATTATTTATTTATGCTATTAAAATAATATCTTATATCTTTTACTAATTATTACAACTATTATTGGATATTTATTTTTTTATCATTATTATTTATTTATTTTTTTATAAATATTCATCTATGTTATTCTTCTTATTATATATAATAATAATAATTTTATTTATTTAAGTCAATCTCCATACAAATAAAAAAAAAAAAAATATATATATATATATATATATATATATATATATATATATATATATATATAATTTTATTTGAAATAATTCGGGTTTTAGGTCATTAAATTATCACTCCTTCTTAATTTTCTTTATTTGGACGTTTCCATCCTCCGTCTATGTATATGCATAGGATCCTTTTCAACACAAAGAATTTCATTGAGCACCGGCACACCACTCAGGCTAACTACAGGACACACTATATTTTTTTAAATATCTTATTTATTTATTATTTTCTTTTCCTCGTTTTTTTTTTTTTGCAATTTTTATTTTGGTAAATCCATTTTTTTATTTTTTGAAAAGACGTGGGAGCGATAATAATCTTTAGCATGTTTATTTTATTAAAATTAAAACAACAACAAATTTGTTTTGTTTTTTCGCATGAAAATGCAGAATTTTTTGTCACTATAGTAATAACATCATATTAAAAAATATGGAATGTTAAGTTTTAGTATGATTTTGAACAAAATTAAATATGTAATTCAGTACCTTTAGAAAATAATTAAATTTCTAATTCGCGTTTTTAAAGAACTCGATTGGTCATAAAAAGAAAAAAAATAATAAATAGGAGATTTAAATAAAACTAAATGATGAGAATAGAAATATGTAAAAAAAAAAAGTCCATTTCGTAAAAAATGTCCTTAAGTACCTTTTGGAAATCAAAGTCTCGATTGTTTTAACAAATAGATATTTAATTGTTCTTAATTTTTTTTCCATAAGTTATCGCCTAACAGCTGATTAAATACATCAACAATGTTTAAATCGCACTAATAAAATTATTATTTGTTAAATATGGGGTTATGAAATAAGTTGATTTCATTAAAAATTTTAGATTCTTGTAAATATTTTTAATTAGTTATATATGAACCATTTTGATCTATTATATGTTGACATATTTGAGGTATTTTTTTTTTAATTCCGTCCATATTGACAGTTGAAGGACGAGACGTTTTACCAGTCAAAATTTCCGGTTCTGAACAAAGCAAACGACTAGAGGATGGTGCTTTATCCTAAGACATCATCTCCATACATACTGTAAATTTTGTAAACCGTCAGTGAAGCGGAATTTTCTTTTCGAAAAAATAAAAATCATTCAAAGACGAAAATGATTTTTTTCTATTCCATTTTGAGCAAAATACCACTAAAAGATAAGGAATCTCGGTTGAAACTGATAAATAAAAGCACCCTGACATTTTATGCTTTAGAATGTGTAAACATTATTGACCAAGTAAACATAATGTTATAAACACAGAGCGGATTAAATCGAAATATTGAAATACGCTACAAACTTAACAAACCTTATTCTTTGTAAACATAGGTATGAATGTGACATGTTTTGTTTATTTATTTGTTAACTTCATTTATTTGTATTTATTTTGTCTACTTAATTTTTTATTGTATACGTTTACTTATTTTGATTTTATTTTATGTAATTTGACTTTCCTTTTGTTTATATTGTAAATATTGTATGAATGAGATCCTGTAGCACTATTATTATTGTCTATTATGACAAATTGTAATATATACGAATAAAAAAAAAAAAAAAAAAAAAAAAATTCTTTGTAAAATATTTTGCAAAAGTCTGTCAATGATGGAAACATTATCCCGAAACGTCGATAAGATGAGTCCCAATGCCCACAGGTAAATTGTGATGTTTCAAGAAAATTAAATTTCTATTTCAAAACTCAATTGTACTTTTAACATTAACTTATTTTTGTTGAATTTATAAAGGAGGTGAATTAAAAAAAGAAAAATATAAATATTTTCTCGGCAAGGTTATTTTTGTTTTTAGAATTCTCTTATTATATTATTCAACGTTCTGGAGTTCTTATAGCAACTTTTCCGGAGATTTATAGATGTCTTCTCATTAAATTTAAAATCAATTGTAGTATAAATAGAAATTTTCTACTATTTTATAAATGAATATTTCTCTATAACATTATTCAATGGAAATTTATTTTTGTATTTTATCTTCTGTATATCTTTTGTAACTTCTTTCAATATTGCATTTTAAGATTCATAAAAAAAGAAAATTATAGAAAAATATTTTTATACATAAATATAAGGCATTAATACAAACATTTTTATATTAATCAATCGATTTTTAAAAATAACTTTAAGGTAAAATTATTTAAACTGTAGCAATTTCTGCATGATTTAAATATGTCTTTATACAAACTAGTAAGCAAAGTTTTGTGTATTTTTTTTTTTGGGGGGGGAGGAGGGATGGAGGGTGGATAGTGACAACTGTTATTAAAATTAATTAATTATCTTTTAAAAAAAGTTCTTTTTAATGTATTAGAAATTAAATATTTCAAAATTTAATCACAGTAGTTAATCAAGTTAATTTTTATTATTAGAAATAAATTGAAAAATTGCATTATTTTGTTTTAATTAACAGAATATTCCTCTAAGCCTAATCAACCCCTTGCAAGAACGTTGGACGTTTAAACAATAGAAATCTCTATATGTGCTAAACTCAAGACTATTTATCAGATGTATAAGATTTTTATAGAAATTTTTACTATTATTCTTGCATTGCTTTCATAAGAGCCAAGATATTTACCAAACGATAAAATTAAACTATTTGAATTTGTAAATGTTATAACTGTTTGAATGATGTTTCGGATAATATTCAGTTCATTCTCATAATAATTTCAAAACTTTGACAATAAAAAAAGTCATAAATAAAAAAAAAAAAAATTAAAAAGTTAAATAAGTGTTACGTTGAACAAAACAGGGATCTTAAAACTCAGAAACCAAATACTCAAAACACGCCTAAAGACAGAACAGAAAAGACAGACAAAGGTAGTGTGCAAAGGAAGCAGGTAAAGAAGAAAGTGTGCCAATGTTAGTGACAAGTCTACTTAGTATTAAATCATTAATAAATATGCAATTAATAATCTTCGAAAACATTATTATATGTATAATTATATATATAATATATATATTATATATTTATATATATATATATATATTATATATATATATATATATATATATATATATACATATACATATATATGTGATAATCTTCTGATAAAACTTCAAAGTAAGCAGAAAGTTCAAAAATATTTTCCCTAACCTTTGTTCCTTAAAGTATAGCATACAGTTAAATTGCAAAAAAAAAAAAAAAAATCTTTTAAATATGTGACAACCTTCGATAATATTTTATTTTAATTAAAAATACTAAACAAAAAATATTTATATTCAGAATTAATTTTTAATGATAATTATAGTGATAAAATATCAAATATACAGCGAGCTTAAAATGTCCTAATTTCGACAAGGGATAATTGGGATAGTTGACATGTGTATTAAATTAACGATAAGATAGCATGGGTAGAACCCGAAAAATTACTACTAAAAGAATGGCAAATTTAATATAAAACCAACGCTATAATTATAAATTATCTTAATCAGAACTGCAAAAAAAGAAAAAAAAATGAAATTCTTCCTTTACAATTTTTAGCTCTAATGAAGACCCGTAATGTGGAAATAGAAACGTTCGTTTCACAATTAAAAGGTTTGCATTTTTTGTAATAATTTACTTAAAGTCAAGAACTAACTCATATGTCGTTTATTCGTTCTAATATTTTAACACATAACAAAAATCATATAGTGTCCTACAGTTTTATTCTAATTATAGGTCGCTCCTCATAAAAGGCACACAATTTTCAATGAGAGAATATTATATATTATTGAGAACTAAAGACAAAAAAAACTTTACAAGTATTCAATACGTATTCAATAAATAAATGTAGTTAATCAATAAAAATAGTTTTGAAAACCAAATGAATCACAAAATATTCAGAATCGGCTGTATTTCCTTTATATTTTATTATTTTAATACCTTTTCTATACAAATTCATTTATAAATATTGTATTATAACTAAGTAAACAAATCAAAAAAAAAAAATAATAAATAAATAAACTGAAGAAAATTAATTACATTTAAATCTTTAAAATAGGCTTATCGTTAGTAGTAATTAATTATATTAATGGAAAAATATATTAGTGTCTTATATAAACAAATATTTTTTACCTATCTGATTGAATTGACAAATTCAATATTATTTACAAAAAAGGCCAAAACCTTAAAATTATACCAAAGAAAATCCAAATTTTTGTCCAGTCTTGGGCGCTAAGGGTATACCATACCGCAAAACCAACTAAACCTAACAAGATATATCTAATCTTCCCAGGACGTAATTTAATCTTCTTTTAAATTAATTACAAATATTTTATCTTTTATCATATTTTTAACATTTGTTTGTGATATAGACAGAACTATAACTTTTGTAAAGATGTATATTTATTATTATGCGTCCAGGACACAAAGCTAGTCCGAGTGGCGTTCAGAGAAAGGAAAAAACCATGAACTAGTCGAAACTATTTATTGTTTTGCGAACGTTTTGCCCAACCTTTTAGGCTACCTTCAGGGCTATCGAGTGAGCAGTGGCAAAACAATTATTATTCAATAAATCGCCCTGAAGATGATCTAAAACATAAGCTGAAACATCAGAAAAACAAATGGTTTCCAATATTTGATTTTCTTTTTCTTTCACAGACCATCACCTATATCCCATCCTGAATCTCCCAACGGACAAAATTCACAAATAAAAAATTGATAAGAAAATGGAATTCATATGAATATCAAAGCAATTTTTTCTATATTCCGAAAATAATTTTTTATACCTTTCGATCCTTTAGCAGAACCAACCAGTTGACTTAGATTCTCTTAAAAAATATTGATATCAAAACCACCTAAACTCGACCAAAAATTACTTTTGTTGCTCAGCATTAGTAATTTTATTTACTTTTTTTTTTTTTTTTTTTTTTGTTAAAACATATATCTTCTGTATTACGGTGGGCTCAAAATCACCAATATCAAAATTATTTCAAGGCTGGCGTTTTTGTTTTTATAGAAGTTATTTTAAAACCAAGCATAGGAAACCTTCTTAATCCATAGTAATTTTTCAAACCTTTACAGAATAATATTGGTCAGAATGGTTCGATAAACTTGTATTGAATTGTATTTTGTTAACAAAATATCGGTCAATTCGATCCTTTCAATTCAAAATTGAGTAATTCCCAAAGCCCTATAAAAAAACGTAAAACAAGTATTATCCTTTAAAAATAAATAAGAATAGTAGATCATACGGAATGTGTTTTTTTTCTAACTATAACCATAAAATCTAACTAAATGGATGACTCAAAATCTTCGGTAACCTAAACCTATCATTCTCTGATCCAACCTCTACCAGGTATGTATTCATTTTAACGATGTAGCTGAAGAACATTTCCCAGAGATCAAGGGTTAAATAAATACTAATTACACTATATTCAAATCGAAATGATAAATACATCGTTAAAATCCTTGACGATCAACCTCTATAACTAGAGATATTTCGGCTAGATCGGTGAGGCGCTAGAGAAGCTAAACATGAAAAACCACTCCAAAATCTTCGAATAAACTACAATATCCATTTCACGAAATATCCAAACTGGAATATTAATATTAAGTTGAAAAATGGATCTATTCCTCTATGATAAAGTCTACTGGTTTAACTCAAGCTAGATCTACAGCTATAACTACTAGACACTCTAAGTCTTAGAACAGAACTTTTTTTATTAAAATATAGGAAAGGGTTATCTACTCAAAGGGTACAGAGTTCGCTATCACCAATGCTACTAAAGTCGAAAACTCATACTTGAATATGGACCTCAAGCGTCATCAAACGGCAACCTTCTATAATCCTCAAAAAAAAAATAACAGCGAAGATATATATTTGAATTTAAATTAAGGATTAAAAAAAAAAGACAGGAAAAATCGACCATCTCAACTGGGATAGATGGATTTAATACGGGACTATATTGATAAAATATTCGATTCCAGTCAAAATTAAAGTAGGTACTCGAAAATCTGGAAAAAAAATTGAGTTTAATCTCGGTCTAATTACATTGTTGCTCGGCCGTTACGAAAGAACATTACGATTCTCCCAATACGTACTTAATCCAATACCATTCATAGCTAGTAAAGGTACAGGATTTGGTTTATTATTTTTAATAATAAACCTTTGCAATCGACCAAAAAAAAAAATAAAATAAACTCCATCAAAATTAGAGTGCTTACGTCTAAAGATACGTAAATAACGAATTAAAATTAAAAAAAAATGTTATATATTAGGGTATAATAGTTTATAGGCAATCAACTAATAACAAGTTTTTATTTTTCCCGTTCGGTTTTGTCCGCCCGGTGTCTTGAACTTAATCCTATATAAGGAAACGTACAGTGTCGCTGCCTATGATAAGTACCGATGAGATAGAGAGACCCTCCAATTTTAAGCCATTCCCGTAGGAAGCCTCTTCCCGAATACATGGATGGAAGTACCGAGTACCGAAATAACCAGGAGCAGTTTGGACTATTCTTTATTTAATTTTTTTTTCGTTATATTATTTTTTTACCCAGCGTTGGTGTTATGATAGAATTTTCTACCGTATTATATGTATGCCGTATGCTTGTATGCCGCTTGTTGGAGAAAATAAAGTATAGCATCTTGAATAATTTTATTTATAATGAAGGACCTGGACCATGTCACAAACTAATAAAAAAAAGCAACATAAAATTTAAAAGAAAATGACATATCACCCCACTGCTTATTTCAAAACGCTTAATTTCTGTGTTTTTTTTTTTGTTTTGTTTTTTATTAATTAATTAGGAGAAACGAATTTTTCGTATTCCTCATTCGGAATCCACGCATTTTAAAACTTATGCCCTCAAGAGGGGATAAGGAGGGTTTATTTCTGAGGTTTTCTCTGAAGACTACTGGACCAAATATTTTTTATAAACTCGGCACAAAAATACTAGCGTAACCAGTGATTATCGTAACACCTAAACGTTAATATACGCCAGTTAGTTTTAAAATGGCGGCCAATTAAATATGATATAATTCAATAGCTCAGTTATTTTTAAAAACAGAAAAATATTACTAGTTTTTTAACATAGAAACCACGACCATTAATAAAAAGTTTAAAAAAAAAAAACTGAAATTTCACTGATAAATACGCCTACAATTCAGTTTTTATTTTTAAGGTATAGAAAAAATGTATTTAGTTATAGGATCAGGACACGGCAAAAAAAAAAAAAAAAAAAAAAAAATATTGCTTATATATACGTTTTTTTATTTATTTTCTTAAAAATATCAAAAAAATAAAAAATAATCATTGATATCTGTTCAGAAATAGAAGAAATGAATCGTTGTGAGATTAGCAGTGGTGATTGACTATTTTTCTTTGAATTATTTATTGCTTTTAATATTAGTCAATTGCCTCTCAACAGCTATATAAATAGTTAAAAACCAATACAGTTATTTGGAAATAATAAACAATTGTGTAATCATTTGCAGCGTTTTTTGATATGAGTTCGTATTATAGAAATGCCATTCTGGGAGTTAAAACACGGGATCTAGAGAAAATTAGTCGCATTATACTTCTCATATACTTGAACTTAATAAATAAATTAATTTTAAAAGGTTAAAAGGAAGAATCATTCCAAAAAACGTAGTTTTGTAATCACATATATCTTAGATGTTTCTGCATGTTTATGATTGTGTTAAATTTAATTAATCTGTAAGCCCGAAAATTTACTAGATGTTTCAACTAACTGTTAAGAAACTAGAGATTTCAGGTCAGTTGAATGTCTATGTTAAATAAATATATAGAATAGTATTTTATAAACTTTTTCTTAATAAATTTTATATCAATCAGATTTTATAAAAATGGATAAGTCAGCTTTTTTAAATCTGCATAAACCTTTAAAAGGAATTGAGCAGCTTCGAGATTGACATTTTTTTAATAAACTTTCTTATTTATATATTTGTTAATTGTCATCTCTCAGTTTTATTTTTTTTTAAATACTACCCTTATCCTTCAATTTTAGGTTTTAAATTGTCTTTCTCTAAAGTACTTTTAATTTTGCAGATTTTATAAAAATAACTATTTCACATTTTTGGCAAACGTAAAAAACGGAAAAATATATATCAGTTAGTTGAACAAATTCGATATCCGACTAAAGAGGAAAAAAGAAAAAATATTTTTTACGCAATATTAGTAGTTACGCATTATTATTTTATTTTTTTTACATAAAAAACAGTAATATAGACGTTTAATATACTGTGGGAAAGCCAAAGATGTTTATAAAAAATATTATGGTACACATGAAATCGTAAAAGTTAACGAAAAGCCGAAGAAACTAACTTATCGTTCTAGATGAGAGTAAATTAGATTATTTTATAAGAAACATATTTCTATTGAAATTCAATGTAATTAATTCTTTAACATTTTTTTTCATCTCTAAATGTATATAAAAATTCTTAAATTGATTTTAAGAACGGAGATAAGTAAAAGTCGTGTGTTGCGAGCACCAGATTTGGTATTGATCCGATTAAAAATTGATGAAATATTCCGTATCAGAAATTTATTGGAAAACGTTTTTTTGTTATATAACATTTGTCGCTAGGATATACCGTTTTTGAGGTATATAGGTTTTTATGACGAAAGTCACGTTTGAAAGCCCTATTTTCTCTTAAACCTGTTTATTTCAATAACCATTAGTTGAATTCAATTATCAATTTAATTAATTTGACCCTTTTAATTCAAAAATCAGCAGATTGTAGATAAAGCTATCCCATGATCTATTATTATTCCCAGACTGGGAGGAATTTATTTTAATTTTATATACTATATGCATATAATACGGTCCGAGAAAGTAAATAAAATAAACTTCCGACAATACTGAATCCTATAGTTTGCCTATACATGCTACTACTGTGCTCGCCTAGCTACCCTTCTACTATGTACATCCTAGATCTTGTCTTCAATCACATTTCCTTATTCTGTCAATCTCTCCCACTTTATAATATTTGTTATTTTTTCTCTTTCTTTCTCTCTTCTCTTGTATTGACTTTGACTTCAAGCCTCAGTGTCATGTGGTGAGTGACCGGCGAAAACATAAACACTAACAGGCTAGCTAATATCGTGCAGTAAATAATCTCTCAATATTATATAACAACAACAAGAAAAGTAAAAAAAAAAACAACACATATAATCAAAATATAAAATTTTAATATAGGAAATTATTAAAAAGAAAAAAAATTCAAAAAATCATCTAACAGCAGGCATCTAACTCGACTAAACTATTTGCAGGCAAAAAAAAAAATGAAACATATAAAACAAAAAAAATATATTGTTATCATTAAAAAAATGGAACAGGAAAAATCTATTCTATTTAAAAAATTCAAAAAATAGGAAGTTTAAATATAAAAACATTGATATAAAAAAATTAACAAAAATGATAGGGTTTATAAAGAATAATACATGTATAATCACAGTTATTTTAAGAAAAAAATATTATTTTAAGTTTCTTTTAAACTGATTTTATTAATCTGTAAAGATTAATTAAATTACACGTTATTATATAACAGACAATAATACAATAAATCACCAGCTGGAAATTACACCTCCCCCCCTGAGCTGGCTTTTCTTGGAGAGAAAAGAGACAGTTTGCTACTGTGAAAGACATTGGATATTTTTTTCTTTTTTCCACAGCCGACTTCATACATGGAAGAAGATATCCTCTTGAGAATCTTGAACGGCCCGATTCTTACTTTATCGGTCTTCCTCATGTTTATCTTACTTCCATTCTCAACGTTAAAATCTCAGAATCAAAATCTAACGTTAAAATCTCAGACAGAATCTCCAACTATGAATTCCAATTCCCTTCTGTTTTAGTCCACTCTAGCTTTGTTTTTCTCATAACTTTTCATCAAATTTCGAAATGCTTCTTCTCTATCTTCGGCAAGATTGCCTTTTTTATTTGTGCCGACTGGACAAATCGAGGATGCACTTCCAAAACGCAAATAGGCTGGTTCGAATTTTGTCGAAGAGTGAGTAGACTTATTATATTCACTAAACAATCTTCGGCTACTCTCCACCAAGCACGTTTGTAACCGCTGTTGATCTTACAACGGATCCTGTTATCCAAAGTTCGGTTCAATCTTTCGTTAAGAACGTTAGATTGTGGGCAATCGATAGAGGTGAATATCAACCTTATGCTCCTGCTGTCCAAATATTTCTTAAGTACTTTGGAATTCAAAGCAGTATATTGATCCGCCATTATGACACCAATTTCATTTGCCTGTGCTAAAGGATCAATGAGTTTGATGAAGTCTCCAGCACACTGACCTGTCGTAACGACTAAAATGGTCGATCAAAATGTGCATAAATTTCTTTGGTGATCGATTTCCTCCGAATCCACCAACCGAATTAATTAAAAATAATACAATAAATCACCAGCTGGAAATTACATATTTAAAAGCCAAGGTACAAATAAGACAACCTTTATTTAACTAATGAGTCATAAGGCCTCTATAAATCGGTACTATGGCCTAGAAATAGTGACTATCATAATAAAAGGCTCGAGTCCGGACGCGGAAGATGGTTCTAGGATTTATTAAATTGAGATAATAATCCTTGCTTGTGTCGTCCTTCGGAGGGGACGTAAAAAGGAAGTCCAGAGCCTCTGTGATGTCCAGCTCTTATTTAAACCTATCCTATATCCTAATTAAACCTGCATAGGCAAAATTTAGGACTTCAATTGTAGTATCGTTGGATTGGCTACAGTCGTACAAAGTGACGTTAAATTAATAAAAAACAAATAAATTTTACTTTAACATACAATATAAATATGATGGGACAAAACTGATACTTCTTTTTAATAAAAAAAAAAAAAAAAAAAGGAATAACAATACTTTCTCCTAATCGATTTAAAGAAAATTACAATTCCATGGTTAAAAAATCTGGTGCGGGCAACACACGACTTTCTCTTACCTCCATTTTCAAAATCAATGAAAGAATTTTCAAAAACAGTTAAAGATAAAAATACGTGAAACTATTAAGTAATTTATTAAATTGAATTTATATAGAAACATGTGTTTTATTAAAAAATCTATTATATTATTAGCTAAAATAATCAGTTAGTTTTATGTTCATTTCATCACTCTCTATTAACTTTTAAAAGCTTGAGTATAAGATAATATTTTTTCTATAATCTTTAGCTTTCAAACGGTATATCATATATGTATATTCCTGCTCTTATATTCAAAACAAAAAATTGTATTAAAAAAATATTTTTTCTGATTTCTCCTTTAGTTGGGTATCAAATTCATTCAATTTATATATTTAACTGTTTTTCATCAGTGGTAACAAGATAATACAGTTATTTTTATAGAATCAACAAAATTAAAGGTACTTTAGAGAAAGAAAATTTAAAATATCGGCATTTAAGCCCTGTCAGACCATTTTAATCCGAATGAAACCTAAATTATATTAAATGCCCTTAAATTTTACATCGATATAGAGAGTTTAATCAAAATCGTCGGAACCGTTTTTGAGAAAATCGAAAAGAGGTGCAAAATGCATCGTATAAAGTGCCTCTTCTAGTAAGCTCATTTTGACGAAAAAGGTTTTGTAACGACTCGGGCGCATATTTGTCTTAAATATGAAATTTCAGTTTCATAGGACTTATCGTTTCCGCCCGGGAGTTACCACACACACACACACACAGACCTTTTCGCGGAACTTATTTGGAATCAGGGGACCCTAAAATGTTTATTTCCGTTGAAAACTGGAATTAGAAAATTTTTACGATCGCAATACATTCCTTACTATATATAGTAAGCGAAAGTAAAGATCAACTTCAGATTTTAATAAAAAAATAATGACGTAAAGTGGACATAGTACCTTTTGGAACTTAACGTCTCACATGATATACATTAAGTTAAGAAAACGAATGAATGTTTATTTTTAACAGTGGTCGTTGTACAATATTTTTTTCTGTTATACATTCCGTCCCTACACTCTTACAATACATTTGTCATTTTTTATTTAACCACCAACATATTCACTAGAAATAATTATGGCAGAACAAGGTTTGACGGCTGAGCTAGTAATAACTATTATTATTATTTTAAATAAAAAATATGGAAAACTAATAATTCGTGGCAGTTACTATCACCGTGCTACTATAACCTTTTCCACCGCTGGAGGAAATCTCGCGAAGGCCAGAGATCGATCTGAAAGCATTGGCTTCTAGAAGCAACTTGTGATTAAGTTGTTGGCTGAGAAAATACTCCCTACAAACAAACGTACGCTTAATTAAAGATTCTAATCTCTCCCTCTCTCTCCTCTGCGCACGGATCCCTTTGTAATTGTTTTAAAGTAAACCCAACTAGGGATGGGAGCCACCTTTTTTTTTCGGCTTTTTTTCCCTCGTCTTTCCTTTTTTGTTCTACTTTTTTAATTAGAAATAAGGAAAGAGTAAGAGGGGTAAAAAAAGGGGGTTTTCGCCCCCCCCCCACCTTCTGAAGTAGGATTTATCAGTTTATTTGGACCGCTTTAGCTTCTTGCGCTAAATGAGCTTTTTAAATTGATGAGTCTTTTTATCATCTTTTTTTTTATTCCTAGGAAGATTCTTAATGTTGCAGTTTTAATGTCGGGTTGTTAGAGAATAACGGTGTTTACTCAAAACTACTCATTGCTTGAAAGTTTTTGTTTGTTTTTTTATTATTATTTGTCAGAAATAATAATTAAGTAGCATAGAGACTCTGGAACTGGGAGGTGAAATATCGTATGAAATAGGTCTTGTAAGTCTTCTGAGTGTTCACGAAAGTAGCGGGAGAGGGGAAAGTCAGAAATTATTTTAATAAATTCGATTAATAACATCAATTACAAGCTTTTGAAAAATCCTAAAATCATTTAATAATATTTGTAAGAAAAGATAAAAAAAAAAAAAATAATAAACGATAAATTTATATCAAAACAAAAGAAAGTTGGTATTCGCTGATCCGACTGGTAGGCGTCCGAAAGGAAGGCCAAAGCGTCGATGGGAGGATTGCGTTAAGGCTGATCTAAAAACAACGCGGAATTGCGGGACTTGTATCCTGTGAATATAATTGAGTTGATAGCATCTCGGAGACTCAAATGGGCGAGTAAAGTTGTTGGGCTCGATGAAGAGCGGATTCAGAGAAAGTTGGTATTCGCTGATCCGACTGGTAGGCGTCCGAAAGGCAGGCCGAAGCGTCGATGGGAGGATTGCGTTAAGGCTGATCTCGGGGGCTTGGGTTTGAACGGTAAACATTGGACGAGTTTGTCTAGGCGGAATTTGGTGGTATCGGCATCGAACCTTCGGGTTCGCTAAGCCTATTATTATTATTATATCAAAACAAAAAAGTGTAATATACACATCATGTAAACATGTGTTTTAATGTAGAAACTCCATTTTAATAAATTAAACATTATTTATAATTAAAGTTAAAAGAAAATTATTAAGTTTTACAAAAAATCCAGTAACTGAATATATATTATAATACTTAAAAAATAATTTATTTCCTTTTTTTAATTTTTCTGGAAGTTTTTCTTAATATTAACACTTAAATGAGCACACCTTAACTTCCGTTTGTTAATTATTTATTTTATTTCATAACCATTCACATCATCTATCAACGTTTCGGGGCTGTTTCCCCATTCTCAAGATATTATGTGCTTATCTAAAAGTTCATCTATTTTTTTCTTCAAATTTGATGAATTATAAGTCACATGGTTGGTGATAATTTCTATATTTAATTTAGTTTCTTTTCTTTTTTTAAATTTTACTAGTAAAAAATAATGTGAGAGTGTATGATAGTTCACTCTCACCAAATATCACGATCTTGTAACTACCTCTTTTGTCACCGTCTAGCGCCTTAAGTGTTATTAATTGTTTATAGCGATTATTAGTTGAGTTATTTTATTTGTGAGCTTATGAAGGTAAATGTTAATAATAAAATTTTATTAAACCACTTATACTAAATAAAAAATAAAATAAACTGAAACCTGTACAACTTTTGGGGGGTCTTGGGGCCAGTAGATATTGAGAGTCGTACTGTATATACTGTCGTAAATGAGATTAAAACATGGTTAAGAAATCTGGTGCAGGCAACACACGACTTCACTTACCTCCATTTTTAAAATCAATGAAAGAATTTTCAAAAACAGAGATAAAAATACGTGAAACTATTAAGTAATTAATTAAATTGAATTTATATAGAAACAAGTGTTTCATTAAAAAATCTATTATATTATTATCTAAAATAATCAGTTAGTTTTATGTTCGTTTCATCACTCTCTATAAACTTTTAAAAGCTTGTGTATGAGATAATATTTTTTCTAAAATCTTTAGCTTACATGTATATTACAGCTCTTATGTTCAAAAACGAAAAGTTGCATTAAAAAAATATTTTTTCTGTTTTCTCCTTTAGTTGGGTATAAAATTTATCCAATTTATATATTTGCCTGTTTTTCATCAGCGTTAACAAGATAATATAGTTATTTTTATTAAATCTACAAAACTAAAGGTACTTTAAAGGAAGAAAGTATAAAATATCGGCATATAAGCCCCGTCACACCATTTTAATCAGAATAAAACCTACATAATATTAAAGCCTATTAAATTTTACATCGATATAGCGAGTTTAATCAAAATCGTCGGAACCATTTTCGAGAAAATCGAAGAAAGGTGCAAAATGCTTGGTATAAAGTGGCTCTTCTGGTAAGCTCATTTTGATGAAAAAAGTTTTGTCATGTCTCGGGCGTATATTTGTCTTAAATGTGAAATTTCAGTTTCATAGGACTTACCGTTTCCGCCCGGGAGTTACCACACACACACACACACAAACAAAGTAAAAATTCTAGAGCGAGCAAGACACGACTTTACACCAGTCATTAATTTAAAAATCTGGTGCGGAAAACACACGACTTTCACTTAGCTCCATTTTGAAAATCGATTAAAGGATTTTCAAATACTGTTAGAGATAAAACTCAGTGGAACCATTAAGAATTATGTAAACTGAATTTCTAAAGAAATATGTGATTTTTAAAAAAATCTATTATATCATTATCTAAAATAATCACTTAGCTTTATCGGCTTTTCATCACTATTTATTAACTTTTACAACCTTGTGTATAATATATTTTTTTCTAAAATCTTTAGCTTTCCAACGGTATATTATACATGTATCTTATGAATCACAAATATTAATATATTTAAAAATATTAAATAAAGTTAGAATTACAAGAATTTAAAAGAATTATATTCAGTTTCGTTGGAAACATGTATTTTAAACAAAATAGTATAACAATATAAAAAAATATTTGGAGAAAAAATTATGAAGTGTTGTTTCCATGTTGAACACAGGAATGTATGAACGGAAACCAAGTGGACGGAAGAACTAAAACAGTGGTTTTCTGAACAGATGAAGGCTTCTTAGAGTAGGAGAGGGAGGAATGAGAAACTGAAATGTGCTTCAAAGTAGTCGACAATCCTCATCTCCAAATGGTCAAATCGAACAAATAATAATAACAATATAAAATTGTATGAACTATTAATACTTCAAGTTTAGGTCCTATTTCTCAGTTTACAATACTTTTTAAAACTTTCTATATACCATAACATTTTAAGTTGAATTTTTTGAAGTGTTTGATTTTCTTAAGGAGCAGTCATTATTATCGAAATTATAAAGACCATTCCTAGTCAGTTAGCATTAATAGTATTAGCTTTTTAAACTATAGTTTACATAAAAATATTTTTTCTTTCTTTATTTTTTTTATTTCTTTATCATTTTTTTTATTTTATTTTTTTTATTATTATTTTTTTTCTTTCTCTCAATCACTCAATACCTAATAGTCCTTTCTTATAAAGGTTGAATATGCATATAGTGTCTAGGAGTTGATGACCTTAGGGTTTTACGCCTTAAAACCATAACATTTTTTATAAAATCATTAGCTCTCCCTAGGTACATCATACACCTGTACGATTTTTGTTTGTATTCCAGGTAAGAGGCACTTTATACCATGCATTTTGCACCTGGGCTTAAATGCCGATATTTTAAATTTTCTTCCCCTAAAGTACCTTTAATTTTGTAGATTCAATAAAAATAACAATAATAAGTATACGTGTATGATATACCGTTGGAAAGCTAAAGATTTTAGAAAAAATATTATCTCATACACAAGCTTTTAAAAATTAATAGAGAGTGATGAAATGAACATAAAACTAACTAATTATTAATAATATAATAGATTTTCTAATAAAACACATGTTTCTACATAAATTCAATTTAATTAAATTCCTTAATAGTTTCACGTATTTTTATCTCTAACTGTTTTTGAAAATTCTTTCATTGATTTTAAAAATGGAGGTTAGTGAAAGTCGTGTGTTGCCCGGACCAGATTTTTTTAAAAATATTTTCTCACATATAACCCACCACTTCACTCCATAGCTTACTGCTATTCGTCCACATGTTCATTGGCTCACTGTTTCTATTGTTGTTTTAATTTAATTAAACATGAGTACGAATAGCAGTGAGCTATGGAGTGAAGTAGTGCGTTATATGTGAGAAAATGTTTTTAAAAAAATAAGTCTTGAGATTGGGGAAACAACCCCGAAACGTTGATAGATGTGAATGGTTGTGAAATAAAATAGATAAACACAAAAGGAAGTTAAGGTGTGCTCATTTAAGTGTTATAATTTTTTTTTTTTTTTATACCAACAAAATGAAAGTACTATATTAGAGGAAAAATTAAAATATCGGCATTTAAACCCTGTCACATTATTTTAATCAGAATGAAACCTGCGCGATAATAAAGCCCATTAAACTTTACACCGATATACCGAGTTTAATCAAAATGGTCAGAGCTATTTTTGAAAGCATGGTATAAACTGGCTCTTCCGAGTTTGCCTATTTTTTTTATTGAGCTGCTGTAACATCCCAGTTGTATACTGCTTATAAGATATAAAAATTTAGTTGTATACAAATTATCGACTTGAATTCAGGGAACCCTAAAGTAGGGGTGGGCATAATCGAAATACGATTATCGGCTCATTCGATTATTTCAATCATTCGAATTAATCGATTATCGGATTAATCGGATTGGATAAGCGAATGAGCATTTGAACTGAACTATTTAACGATAATCGAGTTTTTTTTATTCTCATCACATAAATGATATGCATATTTACACCTAGGCTCAGCCAGCTCAGCCACTATACAGACAGCAATTGGCACATATCGTCTCTCAAAATGCGTACTAATCATTCGATTATTTAAATCATCGAAGTGCGATCATCCGATTATGACGATCATTCGATAATGCCCACCCCTATCCTAAAGCGTGTTTTTCCGTTTCAAACTCGAATTTAAAATAAACTGCTGTGCAAAAATATTGCATCACTTCGATATTTTTTAATATCTCATAAAACATTACTTCAATGCTTTATTTTCTGGCGATTTTATTTAATAAGACTGTTGTGAAGTATGTATAAAACAAATTTATAGCATTAAAAATTATCTGAGAAGGGATAAATAAAAACAAACAAACAAATAAATGAAAATGTCTTTTTTTTGAGATAAGAAAAATAAAGAAAAAAATGAAAAAAACATTTAAATGTGGTTAACAATCTTCTAACAATATCTTGTCAGCCCTCCCCTAGCACGGATAATCTCTCTGAGTCTCTCATGCATCGAAGAAATAACGTTCACGATGACGGCCTGGTAAATATTCTCCCATTCCTCCCTGACAGCTGTTTTCACCTCATCCAGGGTTGTCTGGAGGTTTTGCTGACCTCTGAGCCGCCTCCCTATCACATCCCAAATGTGCTCAATGGGATTGAGATCAGGGCTTCTTGGTGGGATCTCCAAAAGTGTGGCTTCAACCTCTTGTAGGTATTGTCGGACAACATTCGCGATATGGGGTCTTGCATTGTCTTGTAAAAAAAGGAAGTTATCACCTACATATGGAGCAAAAGGGATCACGTGATCATCAATCACCTCTGTCAAGTACCTGTGAGCAGTCAAAGCCCCTCCAGTTATCCTGTGGAGCTCCGTTCGTGCCTCGATGCTGATTCCGCCCCAAACCATTATTGAGCCTCCTCCAAAACTTGATCTGTAGGACATGTTGCAAGCTGCGTACCTCTCTCCTCTCCTTCTCCACACTCTTTCTCTTCCATCAGGTGAGTGCAAAGCGAATCTGGACTCATCACTAAACAGAACTCGCCTCCAATCATCTTCTGTCCATTCGGCGTGTTGTCGAGCGGGAAACTCTGTGTGCTCTAGTAAGAAGAGGCCCAGTTGCAGGTCTTCTAGACGATAAGTTTTTCTCCCTAATACGCCTTTTAACTGTATAACTCGAAATTTCAACATTCCTGAATTGGCTGATGAGTCCTCGTAGCTGATTTCCCGTGAAAGTACGATTTCTCAATGCAGATAGCCGAAGAAATCTGTCTTCTTGAGCAGTAGTTATCCTTGGCTTGCCTTGCCCGGGTCTTCTACCGTAGCTTCTGATCTCCCTGTGCCTACGAAGAACTCTTGAGACTGTGGATTGGTTTACTCTAAGTCGCTGAGCGATTTCACGCTGACTCATTCCAGTTTCAGAAAACGTCACTATTCTGACACAGTCTGTTTCAGTTAAGTGAGTCTCGCGGTTCATAATTTGCAGAAAAAAGACTCTTTGAAGAAATCACAAGAAAGAAATTGAAGAAAAAACTTGAAAAGCAATTGTGAATAGGACAAAGGAAAGTTGCATACTGGCTGATTTAGGAGTAATTATCTTCTTTTGGCTGACAGAGTAGGGTAAAGCCTTAATTACCTACTTGTGACCTTTGGCATAGACAGTATTATCTTAAAGTATCAAGAGATCAAGTTTAGGAAAATGTGAATAAAGGAATAAAATTTTTTTAATTTAATTTTTCCCTGATGCAATATTTTTGCACAGCAGTTTATATTACGATCGCAATATTTTCTCTTACTATGTTTGTTTATTTATTTAACGTCACTTTATGCTACTTTCGCTTATTGGACGATGCTACAGTGGGAATCTTAAATTTAGGATAGGAATCTTTAAGGAGTACCTGACATCGTACAGGCTCGGGACCACCTTTTTAACGTCCCTCCGAAGGACAGCATAACTAAGAATTTTTTACTCCCTTTAAAAAATCCTAGGACCACCCGCGGTTTGCACCCATGACTTTTGGTATAGGAGGTTGTTATGCTAGACACCGTGCTACATGTGATCCCTTCTCTTACTTTACATTTCATAAGAAGTATGTGAAATGGAATTGATTTGTTTAATGGTTTATTCATTTAACGTCACTTTATGCTACAATGGCTAATCGGACGATGCTACAGTGGGAGTCTTAAATTTTACCTATCCAGGTTTTATTAGGATAGGGATCTTTAACGAATACTTGACATCGTACAGGCTCGAGACCACTTTTTTACATCCCCTACGAAGGACGGCATGACTAATGATTTTTTTACTCCCATTAAAAAATCCTAGGACACCTGCGGTTAGAAACCCATGACTTTTGACATAGGAGGCTGTTATGCTAGCCACCGTGCTACAAGTGATCCCTTCTCTTACATAACATTGCATAACAATTATGTTAAATTGAATTGATCGTAAATGTGTTTGTCGAATAGAGTGTATTTACTCTGTTTCATTAGGAATATAATAAGGACTGAGGTATCTAACATCGTCTTTATAAATATTACAACACGGCTAAGGAGTATAAAATCCCTTAGATTAGCCCAACACTCAACCTAATTAAAGGAGGGATGAAAAAATAATGTCCAGAAAACAAGGACAAGGTAGCTGATGGTGAAATGAACATGAAGGTGTTCCAGCTGGGCCGAGAGTAGAGATTTCTACTGAATAATGAAAAATCCTCAGGGGCCCCTGCCGCTATAAAATATAAAAACACTTTGAGCCAGGCTCTGGGGCTCTCCCCCCCCACCACAAAAATTCTCCCCTCCACCCTGCCACACCGAGCCGTGGTCATCATTAATTCCTCGCATCATCCTCCGGGAGGGCTGTGTATCAATGTCATTCCAGGTTCGAATCTCGCAGCGAATTAAATCTTTGCACGGTCTCTTCTGGTTTGATAACACTTTCTTTTCACCTATCTATATATGTAATGTATAGTGAGGAAAAGTATTGCTCCCGGAAAAAATGTTTTAATTAAAATTTTACTTTCACTTACTATATATAGTAAGAGAAAGTATTGCGATTGTGAAAATTTTCGAATTCCAGTTTTCAACGGAAATACACCTTTGAGGGCCCCCTATGTCCAAATAACCAAGACCCGAAAAAAGGTCTGTCTGTGTGTGTGTGTGTGTGTAGTAACTCCCGGGCAGAAACGGTTAGTCGTATGAAACTGAAAGTTCATATTTAAGACAAGTATACGCCCGAGACGTTACAAAAATTTTTTTCATCAAAATGAGCTTATCAGAAGAGCCACTTTATACTATGCATTTTGCACCTTTTTTCGAATTTCTCGAAAACGGTTCTGACGATTTTGATTAAACTCGCTATATCGATGTAAAATTTAATAGGCTTTAATATCATTTAGGTTTCCTTCAGATTAAAATGGTTTGACAGGCTTAAATGCCGATATTTCAAATTTACTTTCTCTAAAGTACCTTTAATTTTGTTGATTCTATAAAAATAACTATATTATCTTGTTACCACTGATGAAAAACAGGTAAAATATATAAATTGAATGAATTCGATACCCAACTAAAGGAGGAAACAGAAAAAATATTTTTTTAATGCAATTTTTTGTTTTTGATCATAAGAGCAGTAATATACATGTATGATATACCGTTGGAAAGCTAAAGATTTTAGAAAAAATATTATCTTATACTCAAGCTTTTAAAAGTTAATAGAGAGTGATGTAAAGAAGA
Organism: Piezodorus guildinii; assembly: GCA_023052935.1. Classification (NCBI taxonomy): domain Eukaryota; kingdom Metazoa; phylum Arthropoda; class Insecta; order Hemiptera; family Pentatomidae; genus Piezodorus; species Piezodorus guildinii. The sequence goes on along the minus strand of CM041296.1, from coordinate 148,685,182 downwards.
TAAAACTAACTGATTATTTTTAGATAATAGATTTTTTAATAAAACACATGTTTCTATATAAATTCAATTTAATTAATTCTTTAATAGTTTCACGTATTTTTATCTCTAACTGTATTTGAAAATTATTTCATTGGTTTTAAAAATGGAGGTAAGTGAAAGTCGTGTGTTGCTCGCACCAGATTTTCATACAATAGGGATCAAATTTAGTGGCTGAGACTCTACTGGTTCTAGTTAATAGTTTAATTTGTCTTATAGTTGGTTAAAGAAATGGGTACTCCCTCTGACAAAACAAGTAATGTTTGATGTATTATATTTCAAAACTGGGTCTCAGTCACTAAATTTTATTCTATCGTACTTATTGTATTAAGGTATAATCTCTATGAGTTTTATTACTTTTTGAGATATTTTACTATAAATATTACTGAGTCGGAAAATAATCCTGCTTTAAAAATATATATTGGAAAAAGGATATAGCTTACATGATTGGAATTTCTAAAACAAGTAGTGCAATGATAAGGCTATATAAGGAAAAATGATTAAGCGCGAAAATCATTTCTAACAAAGGTTTCGGTTGATGTAATTATTCGTGTTATTTTAAAACCATTATCTTGGCTACTTAAGTAATGTTTTGTAAGGATCCAAAACTATATAAAATACTATCCTCGTCAATCTAGTTTTTGTTTAGGTCTTAAATATGAAAAATTACCGGGGTTAATATTTTTTAAAGAAAACGTTATTTCATAAGTTAAGAGAATTTTATATCTCCGGAACCAGCTTAGTCTCGAAGACCAAATTTATATCACTTAATCCCATCTTATAGATGAGTAATCTGATTAAGTTTCATAATTTTTCACTCAGTCCCTTTGGAGATATTTCCGTGTAAACATCGTGAAAAACGAATTTTCGCCAATTTTGAAAAATCATATACAAAAAAGGATCGAAATTTTTACAACAAGTAGAACTATGACATTTATTCATTTTCGAGAATTTTTTAAACAACTTTCTTCACTATTTAGGAAATGAGTCATAATGACAAAAAATACAAAGAATGTCGTTACCTTATTGTTAATTTTTATTTTTATTTGATATCTAAACAATTACAGGAATTAAAAAGATTTTCCATTACACGTTTTTGCCCGTGAAACTGATTTAAAACGGCTGCAAAACTAAAAGTATTGGCTAGAATATTTTTTTATTTATGGTTTTATATTTATGAAATGAGAGAGAATAACTGGTCAAAAAATCACAAAATGCAAAATTAATAAAAAAAATGGACGATTTAAAATGGATAAAACAATAAATCAAGTGTGACGGTAAAAACGAACAGACATACGACCATATTTTATTCGATTGCAGTAAACTGGACAGACATAGACACATTTTCAAAATTTGATGAATTTGTGGACCGGGTGGACTATGCAGAATTAGAGATATAGCAACAGGCAATAACTCGTTATTAATTTTTATTTTATTTACTATCACTGTTACTAATACTAGTCAATTAGTTAGTTAGTTTGTATTATTTCGTTAAGTAGTTATAACAAATGAATTATTTATTATTTGTTGCTGGTTTCTTTGTTTAGTCAATTAGTTAGTATTATTTTGTTAATTCGTTATAACAAATGATTAATTTATCAGTTTATATTTATTAGTTTTATTTACCAGTTATTATTATACATTTTTTTATATTCTGTAACTTAATGTTCTGTAACATAATTTATATTATGTAATAAAAATACGCGTTGTATCGCAAGATGGTAGGCGTAGAAATAAATGCACCCATTGCAGGGTTACTGTAATGAGGAAAACCGTAATAAATCAAGAATAGAACCAAATGGAGTGTATAAATAATTCGATAAAAGCAATTGTTCTATTTTTTTTTTTTTTTTTTTTTTTTTTGTAATATACTAAGCCAAACAAGATCATTACATCGGAACTGGAAGCAGTATAAGATTTAACCAGCTTATTTCTAAACATATTATATAAAAATAAAATATATTTCCTCTAGATTAATAAAGAAGGTTATTTTTGCAGTCAAACTTATATATTAAACGTGTATAAAATACATGTATATAAGCGGAAATATAGATCCATGGAAAATTAAATAAGCCATAGGCCAAAATAACGAAAATATTTTTAAAAAATCGATGGTGAACTGTATTGCAAGGTGCTAATTTGAACGATATCCTGCACAGCTGTCTTTCTCGATTTTATGGAGGCACCAAATTTTATAGGTAAAGGAATCATTTTTTTTTATTTTATTAAAATTTGTTCATTTAAAAAAAAAAAAAGAACTACGCAATCCCCAATTTTATTGTAGAAATAAAATGGTTTATTTTTAAGGTGAATATCGATTTCATCCCTCATTCCATCGAGACAGACTCGACTACTTTACTAGCCAGCACCTCATAAACCGAGGGATCTCACTAAATCCTGCACTATTTTTTTTTTATCTCTTTTACATACTTCTACTCTTCATAATTAAAAAAAAAAACACGAAGGAAGGATCCTAATGCAGGAATAAGGATTATTTATATTATTTTATAACAATATAAACAATACATATTCATAATCATTAAGTTTATTTATTTTTATTACTTTAATATTTTACATAGGGATTTTTCTTTTTAATTTGACACTAATATTACTATCAGACTTCTACATATATGAAATAAATAGTAAGGGGAACTATTGCTATAATTAAAATTTTAGATTTTCACATTTAGATACGGAAATAGACCATTTTAGGGTACCCCGAGTCTAAATAGCCGAACATCGCAAATAGTCTGTGTTGTAAGTCTAGCCCAACTTATTAAACTCACAATAATTTCTTGTTCGAAACTAATAATAATTTGAATGCTAAAGATTTCAAGAACAATATATAAAAATCTGTTTAAAAAAAAAAAAAATTAATACACGACTTTTACTTACCTCGACTGTTAAAATCAATTTTAAAACTATAAAATATACTTTAATTTGAAAAATATTTTAAGTTGACTTTAATAAAACGTGTATTAATTTTCTTTAGCAACATATGATATATAGGTAAGTGAAAGTAAAAAATCTAGTGAGGGCAACACACGACTTTCACCTACCTCCGTTTTGAAAATAGATTAAAGAATTTTCAAATACAGTTAGAGATAAAAATTAGTGAAAAATATTAAAGAATTAATCAAATTTAATTTCTATAGAAACATGTGTTTTATTAAAGGATCAATTATATTATCATCTAAAATAATCAGTTAATTTTATCGGCTTTTCATCACTCTTTATTAACTTTTACAAGCTTGTGTATAAAATAATATTTTTTCTAAAATCTTTAGCTTAACAACGGTATATTACACATGTATATTACTGTTTTAAAACAAAAAAAAGCATTATAAAAATATGATTTCAGTTTTTTTCCTTTAGTTGGGTATCGAATTCATTCAATTTATATATGTACCTATTTTTTATCAGTAGTAACAAAATAATATAGTTATTTTTATAGAATCAACAATATTAAAGGTACTTTAGAAGAAAATTTTAAAAATCGGCATTTAAGCCCCGCCAGACTATTTCAATCGGAATAAAACCTACATGATATTAAAGCCTATCAAAATTGCCATCGATATAGCTGGGTTTAATCAAAATCGTCAAACCCGTTTTTGAGAAAATCATAAAAAGGTGCACTATGCATGGTATAAAGTGGGTCTTCTAGTAAGCCGGTTTTGGTGAAAAAGTTTTTGTAACATCTCGGGCGTATATTTGTCTTAAATATGAAATTTCAGTTCCATACAACTTTCCGCTTTCGCCCGGGAGATACCATACACACTCAGACCTTTTTTCGTTAAAGGTCCTTATCCTAATAAAACCTGGATAGGCAAAATTTAAGACTCCCACTGTAGCATCTTCCGATTAGCCACACAAGCATAATGTGACGTTAACGAACAAAATAATATATTTACGTTTTTTAAATCTGAACTGAGCAGTTGATATTGTTTATTTTTTCGAATCTACAAAATTAAAGGTACAGAAGATGAAAACAAAAAAATCAACGTTTAAGCCGAGTCAGACTATTTAAATAACAAAGAAACACTTAATGATATTAAATACCGTTCAATAATTTATCCAGTTATATGAAGTTTAATCAAAATTATTTGAGAAAATCGAAAATATATGAAATAGAGCATAGTATAAAGTGTTTCTTCTGGTAATCCAGTTTTGTTGAAAAAGTTGTTGTAACATTTAATTTGTCTTTTATAAAACTTATTTTCGAGGTAGGCTGTACTTTTTGTGAGACTAGATCATTTAGACTAGTGGGTAACTCAAAACGTTTCTGATGAAAACACAAACTAGAAAATTTTCACGATCACAATACATTTGTACATATCACATATAGGTAAGCAGAAGTAAAAAGTAAGGAATAAGAACTGTCAAGATAAAGGATTATGAAAACAAAAAGAGAAATAGGAAAATAGCCGAGACAAGAATTGGACACAGAGTGTGTTTGCGAAGCGGTGTCCCCTTTCCAAGGCATTAGTTTACCAAATATTAATCAAGTGGGGCTGAGCCCCCCATTCTACCCCCCTCTATACTCCAACACCAAACACCAACACCGTACACCAACTCCAATTACATCCTTCGACCACCTTCTCTTCTTACCTTGCTTTTATCATCGTAATTTCTTTAGCCAATAATCGCTAACTACATTTGATATCCTCATCGTAAAATGAGATAGTATTCTTGTTAAATGATATGCCATTTGTTAAGAATCATTTCAAATAAAATGGCGACTTTAACTTAGAATTAAAAAAAAAATTGAAACAGCCCCTAAAAATATTATAATCGGGCATATCCTTCGAAAAATTAAACGTTTTTTTTTTTTTTAATATTTTTTATTCTGGGTCATCCACTCCACCAATAATAATATTTAGTATGATGAATTTTACTAAAACGTTAAGCCATCTTATGATAATTACACGCCTATATTATTTACTATATTCAGAACGGGAGAAAAGGGAAAAATATTTATCTTTTTTGTCCCTTTAGTTATTTTACATCAATGTAAATAATTAAATATCATATTAGTATTTCTTATTAGGATTTACCTGTCGTGTAATGGCTAGCATAACAGCCTTCTGTGCTCAAAGTCGAAGGTTCAAACTGAGCAGGTGCCAAATGATAATGGGAGAAAACAATCTTGGATATTTCGACCGCCGGAGGAAACATTCAATGATGGTCCCGAGCATGTGCGATCTAATCAGGTACTCATTAGATCCCTATCCTAATTAAACCTAGATTGACAAAATTTAGAGGTCCCACTGTAGCATCGTCCGATTATCCACATGAGCATAAAATTTACGTCAAACGAATAAACAAACTAAACAATTCTATTAGTATTGCAACGCTATAAAAGGTTATGGAATTATATATATATATATATATATATATATATATATATATATATATATATATATATATAAAAAAAAAAAAAAAGACCTGTACCACTACAACCCATGAAGGGTCTTGAGCTCAGTACATATAGAGATTCGTACTGTTTCTCGGCCAACGGCTGTCAATGAGGTGATTAGGCCTTAATCGCGCTCAGCCGCCAGGTTTTTCCCCAATTAATTTGGGTACCACTTTATAGAGGCTGGGTCTGCCCCAGGAGGGCACCAAACCTAGGCTCCCCCCCGACTGAATTAACAGAATAAATAATATTCTGCCACAGCCGGGATTCGAACCCAGGCACACGGCACGGATCGAACACAGCAGACTAGCGCTCTATCCACTAGACCACGCCCTCCCTCATGAATATAAAAACGATGCAATTATTAAACAATGGTTTATTATTTCCAAATAACATATTAGGGTATAACTGTTTATAAATCTGTTGATAGGCAATTAAGTAATATAAAAAGCAATAATTCAAAGGATAATTTCATATCACTACTTGTAGATTCAAAACGCTTCAAAAGCGTTTTTTTTTGTCGATTACAAAGGTCCATTATTGAAAATAATAAACCAAAAGCATTTTACAGGACTGCGTTACTATTTCCATTTCTTTCTTTCGATTATCATTCAAATAATATTTCACTGATTCCAGAATACCTTAAATTTTATCTTTATGATCAATGATAAATGAGTTATCAGGAATCATATCTCTAATAAGTTGTGGCGTGACCATATAAGAAGATTTAAAAAAAAATAAAATTTTGTTCTTTGTTCATCGCGTTGCATTGATCTCGAAAATCTTTCGATTTTTCTCCATCTTTAATAATAACCGATTTAAATTAAATTACATTTGTTACTTAGATAAACATATGTTTTTTTTTTTTTTATCGCGCTTTACTAGTTCTAAAACACTAAACATATTTTTTTTCCATCTTCAAAATAACAGAGTTACAGGAGTATTTATGGGTAAACATAAAATTTTAATTTTCTTTTTGTCTTTTTTATAATTATTCGTGGTTTTTTGGTTAAAAACACTAATGAATTTTTTTCTCTTTCTTTGAAAATAACAGAGTTATTGAATGAAATCACGTTTAATCGTTCACCATTTTAAAAATAACAAGATGATATCAACGTCTAGGTGTTAGTATCATCGTCGCATAGACTAGTATTTTTGTAGCTTATTTTTAAAAAACCTCTTATCCCTGTTGAACAGATCCGATAGCTCGGACTGCACCTGGACAAACGTCTTACTTGGAACCCTCATACAAGACTGAAAAGACAAGAAACTGCCCAACGCTTTCGCTTACTTCAACACTTACTGGACAAACGCTCTAACCTTCCACTTAAGTACAAAAGGCTCATCTACATGACTATCATCACACCGATATGGACTTACGGAGTAAAGATTTGGGGCTCTACTAAACCATCAAATTCTTCCCGTGTCCAATCCTTGCAATCAAAAATCCTTCGAAAAATCCTTAACGCTTCTTATTTTGTCACAAATTAACTCATCCATAAAGACCTTAACGTTCCCTATGTTGCTGACTTGGCGCGAACCAGATATCACTCCTTTCATGACAAACTCCATTCCCACTTGTTTCAAACCTTGATTCCTCTACAATCCCTGATAATCCTCCGAGGCGTCTAAAAAGAAGATGGCCTCGAGACCTTCTAGTTTAACATAGTTAGCCTTTGGAGAGCTGCCAATGGGTAGTATCCCCACATGTGAATCCATGACATTTGTATTTTGTATCTCATTTACTAGATGTATATCATTATACAGTTGTAAATAGCAATAAATCTATTTAAAAATATGTTCTGATAGTTTAGAAGAAATGCCGCGGGAAGGGGACAGCGGCAGACAAGCGTTTTTTTTTATTCGTTGATCTGTTTTTTTTTTTTTTTTTTGGTCAATTACAAAGGTTCATTATTGAAAATAATAATTCAGACTGTTATGCGATCATTCAATGAGATTTAACGGTCTTATATTTACAAAAAATATTTTTAGATAAAAGTAACTAATTGTGTATATGTTTACTTATGCTTTGTAAATGAGAAGTAAAGAAGTTTTGATCAAAATAATGCAAATGGTCAACCAGAGACCTCCCATTCCTCAGATTGGAATAACAATCAAATCTGCTTTTACTTAGATAAGTGCTGCATGATTTTTTTTTTTTTTTTTTTTTTCTGGGTGTCAAATAATACCGTTCACAATTAGCGGTTAGCTATCGAACCTACAGACAACAACAACACTAGAGATACTCAGTGACAAGCTCACTGACCCCTGCTATAGTAGAACAGTAGAGTACAGTAGGAAGGAGGACAGGGAACCAACCCGTTCTGACGGGACTCGGAGTTTTGTATAGTACGCATAAAGGGTATAATTACACAGGAGACTGGCTCACTACAATGGCTAGCTGCGCTGGAGTGGGGTGACATTTCAACTCCCTAATGCCAAGACCTTTATTCTGACATTTACTCTCTCCCACCAGCTTTGGGCTCAGTCAATCTCTATCTCACCAAAAGGGAATCTCATCACCAATCTACAATACTTATTTTCTATTAAGCGGAATAAACATATAATAATAACGTATAAAAAAAAAAAAAAAATGTAAATTGTTAAAGACTTCATTACATATAATTTCAATAGAAACATGTATTTCATCAAATAATCTATTATATTATTATCTACAACAATCAGTCAGTTTTATCGGCTTTTCACCACTCTCCGTTAACTTTGAAATCTTGTGTATAAGATAATATTTTTTTCTGCAATATTTAGCTTTCCAACGGTATACTATACATTTATATTACTATTCTTGTGTTCAAAAATCACATACAAAAATATTTTTGCACTTGTCTTTTAGCAATGCTAATCAGATGAAACGGCCAATTTTATAAAACTGGTGCTTCAGAGGAAAAAATTAGAAATATGGGCATTTAAGCCCTGTCAGCCTATTTCAATCAGAATGAAACCTAGAAGTTAATTGCCCGAAAAAAAAGTAAGCTAATCTAATCCTACATTGTATAAAAAAAGTATTAAATTTTACACCCATAAAGCGAATTTAATTAAAATCGTAAAGGCCGTTTTACACAACCTTTAATTTTAATTTTAATCATTTAAATGCCCAAGGTTTACGAAAATAATGTATAACCAAAAAAATTATCATTTTATGTGCTAATGAAACTGACCGGTGAATCTGAATTTTTCCGTTCCAGGTTGAATTAGGATACGGATATTTGAAGAACTACTTGACATCCACAGGCTCCGGAACACTATTTTACGTCATTTCTCGAAGAACGGCATAACCAAGATTTTTAATTGTATTGAGGATGTATAGTCGACTGTAGAAACTATTATAGGTAGAATAATCAGGAATCAGTCATTTTTTGAAATTTTTTTAATTTTGCCAACGGATTCAGTTTATGCTTGGACATGGCTCAGTAATGCCCTGATGATGGCTCACAAGTTAAGCCGAAACGTTGGCAAAATTAAAAAAATTACTGATATACGCTTACGGCACTACACAACAATGACCACATCCATTAATCATATTTATTTACTTATTTAGTAGTATTATATTATTTCCTCTAAAGGAAAATTGCAAAAAAAATATTTTTGAACTTGTCTCCTTTAGTTTTTTAGTAATGCTAATCATATGAAACGCCAATTTTATAAACTGGTGCTTCAGAGGAAGAAAATTTAAAATATGGGCATTTAAGCCCTGTCAGCCTATTTCAATCAGAATGAAACCTAGAAGTTAATTGCCCGAAAAAAAACACAGTAATCTAATCTAATCCTACATCGTATACAAAAAAAAAAAAAGTATTAAATTTTACATCCATAAAGTGAATTTAATTAAAATCGTAAATGATGTTTTACACAACCTTTAATTTGAATTTTAATTTACATTTGAATGCCCAAGGCTTACGAAAATAATGTATAACCGAAAAAATTGTCATTTTATGTGCTAATGAAACTGACCGGAAAATTGCAATAGTGATTATTCTATTACAGCCGAGGTTTGAACCCGAGAACTAATGTACAGGCAGTGCTCTACAGAAATATGTTTAATAAACTAAAGTATAAAATGTGATGTATAATTATTTTATCAAATCCTAATATTAACCAATAAAAATGTGCTGAAAATGCTCAAAATGAAAATGTTTAAAGTAGATTTGAAAAGGAATTTCTCTCAGAATAAACAGGTATAATGAGAAGCAAAGAAGTCCTAATTTATTTTTCATTCCGTCTGTTCTATCTCTCCGACAGAACACAAAACCTAGAAGTCAGGGATAATTCCAAGTCTCGGGAGAAGAAAGGAATAGAGAGAGAGAGAGAGAGAGAGAGAGAGAGAGAGAGAGAGAGAGAGAGAGAGAGAGAAGGAATCCTGCGTAAACATGGTGAGACGAGACACGGCCCTACGTACGGCAGAGTATCTTCCCGAGCACTAAGTTTCGTAAACACTCCGGTAGCGACGTCAGGTGTCCTCTCTCCTGTAAATAGCTTTAATTAAAGGGCTTTACATTTGGCTCCTGGCTCTCTGCAATTTGGTAGGCAAATCCTCCACTCACAGCCTTTTACACTCTCAGCCTCAAAGCCTAGATTGTTGCCTAGTGTTGCCTTGGCAAAGAAGTGAATTTCACAGTTTAAAACCCCCTTGAGAGAGAGAAAGCTCTTAAACACGCCAGGGTGATGTGCTTAGACTCCAACAATATTAGAGACCAACACTAGCTATAAAGTAATCTACGTTAAACGACAAAAACCTGGTGCACGCAACACACGAATTTTGCTGACTTCCGTTGTTAATATCATATTATCATCCTAACTTAATTATATTTTAGAATGAAATATCATTAAGAAACTACATTGAGTTTCAGAGGAAAAATGTATTGGGTTGTTTCACATGAAATGCCCGTTTTTATAGTTTCAGAAATAAATAAAGGATTTTGCTGGTCCCTGTTGTTTTCTTCCGAATGTTTACATATTTAAAGTAAACAGTTACTAATCCTCTACCTTTGTATTATAAACATTAGCCTCCCAATCAATTACCCACTTTTTAGTATACCTCCAAATATGAACATGGAAACACGCGATTTTAAAGTAATATTTTTGTACGAGTTTAAACTCGACCATTCAGGAGCCGATTTGGGGAAGGGAGTGTTAATGAACGGACCATTCGCCGTGGATAATTCCAAAGCTCAGTGTTTTTCAGTTCAGGGATAAAAAAGTTGGTGTAACGTTGGGAAAAATGTGTAGAAAAAGAAGGTAAATACTTCGAATAAAATTATCTTGTTTTCATATCGTATTTTTAATAAAAATCCTTTACCTTGAAATCGGACATTTCTTGTGACACAACCCAATATTTCCGATTATATAATTTAACAACACAAATCATCAACAACAATTACTTAGTTTTTTCCCCTTTTTCATGAATTTCCAAACCCTATAACTTTTTATGTAAAAATACATTTTTACCAATGGTATATTACACATCTTTATTAACGTTCTTATGTTAAAAAAAAGTCTGATTCGGGAAGCAAACGACTTTCAAAATCGTTAGAGCCATTTTAGAGAAAATCGTAAAAAAGTGCAAAATGCAATAAACTGGCTCTTCTGATAAGCCGTGTTTGAACGAAATGTTGCTATAACATCTCTGGCATGTAGTTGTCCCAAATCTGAAATTTCAGTTTTGTACGACTTTCACTTTTGCGGTAGAGTTACCACACACACTCACACACACAGACCTTTTTGGTTGGGGTCATTTCGACTAAGGAGACCCTAAAAAGTGTATTTCCGTTGAAAACTGGAATTCGAAAATTTTCAGTACCGCAATACTTTACCTTACTATATATACTTTGTATATAGGAAAGTGAACCTCGCACGGATCTCATTATCGCGTATGGGGAGCGTCCCACGGGTGGCGGATGTGGGGATGGTCCGATGTGGACTCGCTGACCAACAATGAGAGCAACCCTCCAGCCTTGCAGGAGAGTGTGACGTAGGTTCGAACGCCCTATTCACATATTTTAGTTCACAAAATACCACCAAAAGTCATGGATTCCTCTGAGGTAAAACACTCATTATCCGGAGGTAAACTAATCCCCCGGTCGGGTCGCCGGGTGAGGACTGCTTCAGGGGAATCCTGGCGCAAGATGAAAATTAGTTTATAAAAGTATTATTCTTCCGACGGTTCTTTTACGGATGTGAAACGTGGCCGCTAACTTTGAAGGATGAACAACTTAAGGTTTTCGAAAATAAGGTACTGCGTGAAATATTTGGTCCGAAAAGAGATGAGGCCACTGGGGAGTTTAAAGGTTGCACAACGCGGAATTGCGGAAATTGTATCCTGTGAATGTAATCGAGTTGATAGCATCGCGGAGACTCAAATGGGCGAGTAAAGTTGTTGGGCCCGTAGAGGAGCGGATTCCGAGATAATTGGTATTCACTGATCCGACTGGTAAGTATCCGAAAGGTAGGCTGAAGCGTCGATGGGAGGATTGCGTTAAGGCTGATCTCGGGGGCTTGGGCTTGAACGACTCTTCCAATGTTCACCGTTCAAGCCCAAGAACATTGGAAAAGCCTGTGTAGGCGGAATTTGGTGGTATCGGCATCAAACCTTCGGGTTCGCTAAGCCTATCATTATTATTATTATTGGGTTGATGCAAAATTAATGCAGGTTTCCTCTATTGCAATATCTTAATTCCAATTGTGTAAACAAAGCTAATCCTAACATTGATCATTATTATACCAAAACAAACCTTATCTAATACCCTCTCTTTCACCATGAATTTGTTTAGTAAAATCGTTTTGTTCAGTGTGTTCAAAGGTCTTGAATCGAAAATGTCAAAGTGCGATTTTCGTCAAATTTATTTTTACGAATTTAAATTAGGGCGCAGCGCTGCGCAAACGGCTCGTAATATTAATGAAGTGTGGGGTCAGAGGGCTATTAATGAGTGCACGGTGCAGCGTTGGTTCCAGAAGTTTCGCAAAGGAGATTTCGACCTCGAAGACAAGGAAGGTCGGGGCCGTCATCTTGCTCTGGACAACGACCAGCTGAGGTCAAAAGTGGAAGAAGATCCAACCAAAACCACACGAGAAATGGCGGCGGAACTCGGAACTCAAAAATTGCAACGTCTTTGCCCAGCATTGATGAATCGGAAGGGGCCGATCCTGCTCCACGATAACGCCAGACCACACGTTGCACAACCAACGCTTCGACGACTGCACGAGTTGGGCTACGAAGTTCTCCAACATCCGCCTTATTCAACTGACCTCTCTCCTACAGACTTCCACTTTTTCAGGCATCTGGACAACTTTTTGAGGGAGAAAAATTTTCAAAACCAGGACGACATTGAAAATTCTTTTCGTGATTTCATTGAGTCCAGGGATTCGGATTTTTTTTCTGGTGGAATAAGAAAGCTTGTTGAACGTTGGCAAAAGTGCATTGATTCGGATGGAAATTATTTTGATTAAATATATATGGTTAAAGTAAAGATATGGCGTATTTACAATACCTACTAAAAACCTGCATTAATTTTGCATCAACCCAATACATAGGTAAGTGAAATTAATATACTATAAGTAATATAATTTACTTTAAGAAAACAAAGAAGAACGTAAACACTAATTACTTTAGTTTAGCCCCCAACTTTAAATTACGTTCTAAAACTCAGTATAAATAATTTTTTATAAAACCTTGAGCTTTCCAACGGTATATTATACAACTATATTATATTAAACATTACTATTCTTATGTTAAAAAAATTACCTTAAAACAAATTTGCACTTTCCTACATTAGTTGTTTATTGAATTCGTTCATAAAAGTTGAAAATCAATTTTAACAAGAGAAATAGTTACTTTTAAATAATAAACAAAATAAAAAGTTCTTCAGAAAAAGAAAATTCAAAACATTGACATTAAAGCCCTGTTAAGACCGTTTATATTATAATGAAATCTACATCATATTAAAGCCTTTTAATATTTACATCGATATAGTGAGTTAATTAAAAATTGTTAGAGCCGTTTTTGAGAGTATTGTAAATATTTGGCTCTCCTTGTTTGCAATTTTAGTGAAAAAAATGCTGTAACATCTCCGGCATAAAATATTCCAAAATATGAAATTTCAGTTTTTATGTAAATTAGTAATTATTAAAATAGTAAATAAAAAAAATCTGGTGCGAGCAACACACGACTTTCACTTACCTCCATTTATTAGAATAAATTAAAGAATTTTCAAATACACTTAGATATAAAAATGAGTGAAATCATTAAACAATTAATTAAATGGAATTTCTATAAAAACATAAGTTTTATTAAAAAATTGATTACCTTATTATCTAAAATAATCACTTGTATCAATTGATTGTGTATGAAATAATAATTTTTCAAAAATCTCAAGCTTTCCAACGGTATATCATACATGTATATTACTAATCTTATGTTCAAAAACAAAAAATTGCATACAAAATATATTTTTTCAGTTTTCTCCTTTAGTTGGGTATCGAATTTATTCAATTTATATTTTACCTGTTTTTCATCAGCGTTAACAAGATAATCTAGTTATTATTATTGAATCTACAAAATTAAAGGTACTTTAGGGGAAGAAAATTTAAAATATCGGCATTAAAGACCTGTCAGACCATTTTTATCTTAATAAAACCTACATGATATTAAAGCCCATTAAATTTTACATCGATATAGCGAGTTTAATCAAAATCGTCGGAACCGTTTTTGAGAAAATTGAAAAAAGGTGCAAAATGCATGGTATAAAGTGCCTCTTCTGGTAGGCTCATTTTGATGAAAATAGTTTTGTCACGTCTCGGGCGTATAGTTGTCTTAAATATGAAATTTCAGTTTCATAGGACTTACCGTTTCCGCCCGGGAGTTACCACACACACACACACACACACAAAACACACACACACACACCACACACAAGACCTTTTTGCGGGACTTGGTTATTTGGACTCAGGGGACCCTAAAACGTGTATTTCCGTTGAAAACTGGAATTCGAAAATTTTCACGATCGCAATTACTTCCCCTTACTATATATAGTAAGTGAAAGTAAAAGATTATGTATTGGGTAAAAATATAAAGCTTTTAATAAACTGTCAACCTAGTCTGAATATAACTGTTTCTGTCCTACGTTTTATTTTTGTTACGAGAAAAACGATCAATTTTCTTCTGTTTTCTCTTCTTTGAATTTTCTTTGTTCGTTAGGATTCATAAATTTCTATTTTTTTTTAAATTACTATTATATATTAAAAACAACAGATGTTTAAATAAAATCAGCTGTTCGAATAATTAATAGTGATTAAGTATGGTTCCTAAGTTTTTGTTTATTTAACGTCACTTTATGCTGCTGTGTCTAATCAGACGATGCTACAGTGGGAGTTCCTAAATTTTGCCTATCCAGGTTTTATTAGGATAGGGATCTTTAACGAGTAACTGACACCGCACATGCTCGAAACCACCTTTTAACATAACTAAGGATTTTTTACTAGCATCAACAAATCCTAGGACCACCTGCGGGTTCGAACCCGTGACCTTTGGCATAGGAGGCTGTTATGCTAGCCACCCAGCTACAAGTGGTCTCTGATTCCTAAGTGTGTAATTATTTAATGGCATTATGAAGATATAACAATTACTTTCGGGTCGCGGTCGAGAAAAGATGATATGACATGATAAAATGACGATCGCAAAGGTAAATAACTGCTAAAAAATAACTAAAGTACATAACAATAGCACATAAAATTATTATCAATATTTGCTAAGAAAGTAATTAAATAAAAAAATATTATATTCAGAATAATACTTTTTGCATTGCATGACAATAATCGCTGACTGAATAATAATTTCAGCTAACTATCTCAAAGTGCTCCTCGTAAAATAATATAATAAATCATCTTTATTTCTCATTTTTTTTTTTAACTAGTTTAGGGTCATGAAAAAAATAGTTGATTAGGTTATGCATAGTAAAATTTAAATGTTCGTGTTAATCAATAAATCAATATAAATATGTATCTTAGTTTAAAAATCTGGTGCGGGCAACACACGACTTTCACTTACCTCCATTTTTAAAATCGGTTAAAGAATTTTTAGATGCAGTAAGAGATAAAAATGAGTGAAACCAATAACGAATTAATTAAATGGAATTTATATAGAAACATGTGTGTTATTTAAAAAAATATTATAAATGTCATACATGTATATTACTGTCCTTATGTTAAAAAACAAAAGATTGCATTAAAACAATATTTTTTCAGTTTTCTCCTTTAGTTGCTTTTCAAATTCGCTCGACTTGCATACTTAGCTGTTATTTATCAATGCTAACTAGATAATATGGTTATTTTCATAAAATATACAAAATTGAAGGGACTTTAGAGGAATAAAATAAAAAATATCGGCATTTAAGCCCTGTCAGGCCATTTTAATCAGAATGAAACCTACATGACGTTTAATCCCATTAAATTTTACATCGATATAGCGAGTTTAATCAAAATCGTTATTGAGAAAATCGTAAAAAGGTGCTAAATGACTGGTATAAAGTAGATCTTCCGGTCAGCTGATTTTGATGAAGAAGATTCTGTAACACCTCAAACGTATAGTTGTCTTAAATATGAAATTTCAGTTTCATAGAACTTTTAGTTTTCGCCCGGGAGTTACCACACACACACACACACACACCTTTTTGCGGGACTTGGTCATTTTGACTCAGGGGACCCTAAAAGGATTTTTCATTCCCTTTTAAAAATCACACGACCATCTGCTGATTTTGAACTTGAAAGGATTTTATGCTTGCCACTACACCACAAGTGCTCTCAGCTATGTCAGACTATTTGAATCAGAATGAAACTAACGTTTTAGGTAATACGTAATAGGCTCAATCAAGCCTATCCAATTTTACACTGATATAGGGATTTTAATCACTCGAATTCAAAAATTTACACGATCGCAATACATTACCTTACTACATATTCCATATATAGGTTAATGAAAGTAATATATCAAAATATCATTTTTAAAAAATGTACGACAGGTATCAATTTAACAAGTCTTAGTAATGTTCAGATAAACATTAATTCTATTATACCCCCAAGCCCATAACAAGCACATATATACGTCTTTATTTATTTACAAATTAGTTTATCGATATTCTATCCCCTCCTTTATTACAAACATTATAAGGATTACCGTACTCCAATTATGTATTTGATTTAATACATAATATAGGTATATAATCCGATTTCGGGAGTAATATAATTTTCAGGCTAAAGCTATCCCTCATCTCCCCTACCCTATACCTGCGATTATAAATATTAATATATACTGGACCAAGTAATGGGATCATCGATCGAGAAGAAACCAAATTTAAAACCGATCTCTCACTCACAGTTTCATAGAGAGGTAAATAAAAATGTATTTTTTTTATTATTTGAAGGGAATTACGCATTTTTTAGTTTGATACTAATTTTTGTTTTTAAACATCAGAGCGGTAATATACATGTATGATATACCGTTGGAAAGCTAAGGATTTTAGAAAAATTATCATCTCATACACAAGCTTTTAAAAGTTAATAGAGAGTGATAAAAATAAGATAAAACTAACTGATTATTAATAGATTTTTTAATAAAACACGTGTTTCTATATAAATTCCATTTAACTAAGTATTTAGTGGTTTCACTCATTTTTATCTGTTGTTGTATTCGAAAAATTCTTAATCGATTCTAAAAACGGAGGTAAGTGAAAGTCGTGTGTTTGCCCGCACCAGATTTTTTAAATTTCGGAATCAAAATAATTAAACGAAGGTCGGATGCCGAAACTTAGCCACTCGAGATCAGATTTAACAAATCCTTCCACTGACGCTTTGGTCTACTTCTCGAAGGCCCATCAATCGGTTAAAAACAACTTCTTAACAGAGCATAGCACTTTTTAGGATAAAAATATTCAGGCGTTGATTAACCTGTATTGAAGCGCGGGTGGGGGATGTGTGATTTCCTCAGAAGTTCCTCCCGGCCAGTCCGATGGACAAGCTGAACAATAATGAGAGTTGCCCCACAGGCTTGATAGAGGTTATGACTTAGGTTGAAACGCCCTACTGGCATATTTTAGTATAAAAAATACCTCCAACAGTCATGGAATCCACTGAGATAAAACGACCATTATCCGGAGATAGACTAGTCCTCCGTTCATACCATAAAAATACTTGAAACAGCTTGATGGAATTTCAATGAGAAAAATCCATCGACATTATACGAGAGAGCAGAGGGCACACTGACATGGGTCGCCAGACAATTATCAGTAAGAGATGTTCCATTGCTGCCGACCTGAAGCCTACGTGACCAGCAATACATTACAACGCATTACGCCGACCTATCAATGGGCTGTATGCAGGTCGGTAATCTCCAGTCTATTCAAGATAGCTTTAGCAGCGCGTGAAATAGGATCGTAGGCAAGGCACACAGTATAATTCAAATAATTTTTTTTTTTTTTAATGGTCTGCCTAAGGCATCTTCTTCAAATGAATTTACAACTTTGAAATTAAATTGAAATATAATAGCAGAAAGAATTATATTGAGTTTTGTTGGAAATATTTATATTGTACTAGGGTCTTTTATGTTTTAAAGGAAAAAAATCTGGTGCGGGCAACACACGACTTTCACTCACCTCCGTTTTTAGAATCGATTAAAGAATTTTCAAATACAGTTAGAGATGAAAATGAGTAAAACCATTAAAGACTTAGTTAAATGGAATTTCTATAGAAACATGTGTTTTATTTCAAAATCTATTATGTTATTATCTAAAATAATCACTTAGTTTTATCGGCTTTTCATTACTCTCTATTAACTTTTAAGAGCTTGTGTAGGACATAATATTTTTCATAAAATCTTTAGTTTTCCAGCGGTATATTATACATGTATATTACTGTTCTTACGCTAAATATTTTTTTCAGTTTTCACCTTTAGTTGTTTTTCAAATTCGCACAACTAACACATTTGGCTGTAATTTATCAATGCTAACAAGATAATATGGTTATTTTTATAGAATCTACAAAATTAAAGGTACTTCAGAGGAAGACAATTTAAAATATCGGCATTTAAGCCCTGTCAGACCATTTTTATGAGAAAAAAACCTACATCATATTAAAGCCCATTAAATGTTACATCGATATAATAAAAATTGTCGGAACCGTTTTCAACAAAATCGAAAAAAAGGTGAAAAATGCATGGTAAACAGTGGTTCTTCTGGTAAGCTCATTTTGATGAAATAGGTTTTGTAACGTATATTTTTCCACACACGGAGTTACCACACACGGACACACATAGACCTTTGGACGGGACTTGGTTATTTGGACTCAGGAGACCCTAAAACGTGTATTTCCGTTGAAAACTGGAATTCGAAAATTAGCAAAGCTCCTCAGGGAAAAAGATTTCACCTGTTTTGACGAGGTCTACTGCATTGATACGGATGGATCAGTTAGGTACGCAGACATCGTTGCATTCCCGAAGAACGGAACTACTGCAATGATCCTGGACCCTACCGTTCGATATGAGACTAATGGCCTCGATCAAGCGGGTGGAGTGGAAAGGGACAAGAGAGCCATCTACGAGAAATGCATCCCTTTCCCAAAACAAAATTTCCGCAAGACATTTGGCGAGAGACAGTTCTCCGTTAGAGGTTTATGGTATGGGTCTCGCGGAGCGATCCCTGGAATCACAAGGAGATTTTTGGAAGAAGTTGGGTGTCGATAAAAGAGATATAGCGGTGTTAGCAGAAAACGTGATTTTGGACTCCCTGGGGATTATCCACCATCACCTGTATGGCAATTAAATGGTGAATGTGATTATATTTTGATTATGTAATGTGCGCACCAAAGATCTAAATTTACAATACAGTGCTAGAGAGAAATAAAATTAAATAATGTAAATGGCTAAAAGAGAAATAAAAATGTAAATATCATAAATTTGTATAAAATTAAGGGAAATAAAAAAAAAAAAAAATTGAAAATGTATGTAAAATATGTCCAAGTGATTCATAAGTATGCTGTGTTTTATAAGCAACCCGATGTATTTGGGCAGCATTGCCAAAAAAATAAAGCATTTCTCTCTCCTCAGATTTTCAAGGACATATTAAGGAGCTATGTTACTGTTCGTGCTTCCATCCTGGACATATAGAGTTGTATTGATCCATGTTTACACCCGAAGCGATTAGCTATGACCTTAGAGTATAGGGGTCAGGTAGAACCTATAGGTTATGCTAGCATCATCATCATCAAACATTCATGGCGCTAAAACTCTTGTACAGTTATAGAATTGCGCTATTATACAAACCTAAAATTATTTTAAAATCTATAATCTATAAAAAAACAAACTTAATTTCCATTATTTTAATCGCTACATGTACATCATTAACGAAATCCTATACTTGGAACAATCATGAATTGTCATTCAAATATTTAATCTTTTTTCTTCTATTACAGATTACCTAAATAATCTATTGGGTTGTGTCACATGAAATGTCCATTTTCAAGGTAAAGGATTTTTATTAAAAATACGATATAAAAAACAAGATAATTTTATTCGAAGTATTTACCTTCTTTTTCTATATTTTTTTTCAAACGTGACACTAACTATTTAATCTCCGAACTGAAAAACTCTCAGCAAAACAAAATCTGAAAACGCACTTTTCACTTGATCATCATTTTTAAAAAGTTTTCCTTTGACGAAGTTGTCTCATTTCCTGAACAGGTGGTAATCTGTTGCAGACAAGTCGGGAGAATATGGTGGGTGCGGAAGAATTTTGTAGCCCAGTTCTTTCAATTTTTGCACGGTATGTTTTGAAACATGGGGTCTTGCTGCCGCTCAGTGAGATCATAAGATACCCATGTATCGAGCTTTTTTACTTTCCCAATACACTTTAAATGTCTGGAAACGGTAGAAGCACTAGCATTTAGTTGTGCTGAGAGTCCTTTAACTGTTTGGTAGGGGTTTCCTTCTACTGTATGTTTGAGGACATCGTTGTCTATTACGGACGCAGGTCTTCTTCGGGGCAAGTTTTTCTAGTCGGTATCCCCAGCTGAAAACTTAGCAAACCAACGGCGAATGGTCCGTTAATTAACAATCTCTTCCCCAAACGCCTTGCAAATATTTCTAGCGGCCTCAGCTGCTGAATTTCCGAGTTTAAACTCGTACAAAAATGTTCATATTTGGAGATATACTAAAAATTGGGTAATTGATCGGGAAGCTAATTTTTATAATACAAAGGTAGAGGATTAGTAACTGTTTTCTTTAAATATGTAAACATTCGGAAGAAAACAGCAGAGACCTGCAAAATCCTTTATGTATTTCAGAAACTATATAAACGGACATTTCATGTGAAATAACCCAATAGTTCTTCAATTACCCACTATCTATCAGAGCGCCTTCTACTCTTTTTTATCAGCCCTTATTGACTCATCGTATAATATAACGCCTATTCAAAATTTTATACTCATTAATTAATGTTTTCGACCTCCTTTGAATACTTTCCGTGTTTACCCAGTCTAAAATCTTGATAAGTATTACAATTTTGTTTGAATCCAAATGTTTACTATGTATCATTGTTGCCACCATGTTTAGTTCATCATTTTCCCACGCCTACATCACATCCGAACGCCATAACTACTTAACTTAGCCATTGTCACCACAATCTCCCCTCCTTTTATCGGTTTATATCTGATTTAAATATTTCTCACCTTTTTACCTAACCACTCCTAACATCTCAACTTTTCCAACAATTTGTTATTCATTATATTTCATATCATAATGTTTCTCCTTTTATAAAAGTATTGGTATTTTGTACGTCGATTACATATATGTAACTATTTGAATTTTTTTTTTCCAGACCATATCAAATTATTTATCTTTTATTAAATTTTTCTTTTGCCTTTCTGTTTCTAATTATCATTATATTTGTTAATTAACATAACTAATGTTATCTTATGTTTCTAATTATCAGTACAAACATAATTTGTTTAAGTGGATATAATTAGTTGAACGTTGAGAATTACTAAAGGGAATAAGTCGGGTGGCGGTCAGTGAATGAAACAATTGAGTAATTTCAACCATTTATTTTTCTGCCAACGTTTCGAACCACATTTTGGGTCATCATCAGTTTCCATTCGCCTACAATACGCCCTGATGATGACCCACAATGGGGGTTGAAACAGAAAACAAATAGTTGAAACTACTCAATTCTTTCATTTGACCGCACACGGACTAATTCCTATAAATAATGTATATTGAAATATCATCTTTATACATAGTATTCTACAACTGGTTATCTTTTTTTTATAGCGCAGAAGGCTTGAAATTTAGGCTAGAGAACGTCATCACAAATAAATGAAGTTTTCCACTTAACTGTTTCATCGACTGCAAGCATAATCAACGTTTCTTCTACGCATACACAAAGTCAACCATTCTTACTTCACTATAATTATTTTCATTTAGTTATAGTTAATAAAAAAAATTCAAACAGTAACAAACATCTTTAATAAACGAAAAAGCTACCCTCTACCCTCCAAGCTAATCGCTCCCGGTTCAAGCTAGAACTTATACTCGAGACAGCAGTGATCTCGGAGAGAAGTACAAATGGTGACAGAGTACATTGGATAAGGAGCAGCTGATGGATGGGGAGTCGCTGGCGGGGACGTGGTGCCGATTGGAGTGGAGCATGTGGGGGGGCACCGGACCCCATCTCCCCCCCTCCTTTAAGGACCTCTCTCCCTTCAGCAGGAAGGAATCGTCCTTTATCAATCAGCCGGCTACATCATCTCCAGTCCAGGAGTACTTTGCCTATGTAGTGAGAGAACGGTTTGATAAAAAGAGGAGGTATTCCGACCTATAATACCGATTATATAATTTATATAAGTTCAATATATAAGCAAGCGGCTGTTCCCACTGGATACAACACTAGACCACTGTTCTCTTTGTTAGACTACTTTAATTCACATCATTCTTAGGGGTTCTTCACTACTCCTTCACAAAAGCAGTTCAAATAAACACTCTCATGTTAAGAAATCTATTTATTTCCGCCTCAATGATGGTACCGAAAAATGTTCTATTTATAATAGTAATAATAACACAATTAGTAAACACATATCAGACTTAATACAATCCTCCCATCTACGCCTCGACCTTCCTCTCGGACGTCTTTCCCCTCAATTCAATGCATACCATGTTTTTGAAATTCTTCTCCAATGATCCAACTTTACTTGCCACGATGATAACTCAATTATGCTGACTGGACTCAAGTTCCGTAATTCCACGTTTTGTAACCTTCTCAATTACACCATCACCTCATATCTCTTTGGGCTAAATATTTGATGTAGTACCCCTTGGTCTCTAAAATCAATAGGCGTTGTTCATTGTAATTTAAAAAAAAAAAAATTAATAGAGTAGTGTGGTGTAATAGATAAAGCAAGAGATTTATCCGGTTTTCGTGTTCGAACCCATGGCAGAATAATTTTTATCCTGATGATTCAGCTGTGAGGTGAGGAGTACACATTTCGTAGGAGTAACGGAGATTAATTGTAATAACGAGGCTGCTTTGACAGAAAAAATACGTCTATATTGTTTTTCATTCATCAGATATAAAATACAGCATTTCCTAGAGCCCATAAAAAAGAATAAATATGTGTAATTCTTTTTAAAATTAAAAACCACATAAAAAATCTGGTGCGGGCATTACCTCCGTTTTAAAAATCTATTAAAGAATTCTCAAATACAGTTAGAAATAAAAATGAGTGAAACCATTAAAAAATTAATTAAATTGAATTAATATAGAAACATGTGTTTTATTAAAAACTCTATTATATTGTTAACTAAAATAATTAGATAGTTTTATCAGCTTAGTTTCATCAGCTTTATTATCAATATTTATTAATTTTTACAAGCTTGTGTATAAGATAATATATTTTCTAAAATGTTTCTCTTTCAAACGGTATATTATACGTCTATATTACTGTTCTTATGTTCAAAAATAAAAAATTGCATTAAAAAAATATGTTTCCAGTTTTCTCCTTGTTTATCAAATTCGCTCAACTTGTATATTTAGTTGTTAATTATCAATGGTTACAAGATAATATAGTTATTTTTATAGAATCTACAAAATTAAAGGTACTTTAGAGCAAGAAATTTTAAAATATCGGCATTTAAGCCCTGTAAGACTACTTTAATCAAGAATCAAACCTACACGACGTTTAAGCCTATTACATTTTATATCGATATAGCGAGTTTAATCAAAATCATCGGAATCGTTTTCGAGAAAATCGAAAACAGGTGCAAAATGCAAAGTATAAAGTGGCTCTTCAGGTAAGCCCATTTTGATGAAAAAGGTTTTGTACGTCTTGGGCGCATATTTGTCTTAAATATGAAATTTCAGTTTCATAGGACTTACCGTTATCGCCCAGGAGTTGCCACACACACACAGACCTTTTTGCGGGACTTGGTTATTTGGACTCAGGGGACCCTAAAATGTCTATTTCCGTTGAAAACTGGAATTCGAAAATTTCACGATCGCAATAATTTCTCTGACTATACATAGTAAGTGAAAGTAAAAAGTTTAGTCAAAATGCAATGCCTAATTAAAATGTACTGGCCTTTTAGTAAGAAAACAAAAAAAAAAACATCGGATTGACCTAAACGGTTTAATAAGTAAAACTCGAAAAAATGACTTTAATAATAACTAAAAAAAAAGTCATAGTTAATAATAATAATCCATCAGAACCTAATCCATCACCCTCAATCACAGCTCAATCCTTATCCAGGTCCACACATCCTTACCATCCTCCTAGAAGGTTGAAACGGCAGTGGCCTGTAACATGTATATTGGAGTTCTAGCATTGGCTAGATTCTCCACCCACGTGCTGTATGCTTGAGGATTGTATATAGGCATGAGTGACTTTTGTATATATTTTTATTGATTTTGGTGAGTATAATAATTTTATTGATTTTTTGTATAATATTTTTATTGATTTTGTTTTGTATAATATTTTTATTGATTTTGTTTTGTATATATTTATATTGTATTATTATTTAAATTTATTGTTTTGTATATATTGTATGAATGTTGTACTTTATCACTATTAAAAATGTCCTAAATTAGACTGATTGTAATATTACTTAATTAAGAACTGTTTCTCTCTCATAAAATAATAATAAATTACACATAGCAGTTATATAAGACCATTTAGTTGCTAAATCAGTACTGCAATGGAAAAAGTTGTTCTATGGCCCCAACGTTCCCCCAGAGCGACATACTACAAACTAGCGAACCGGTCGAATTGAGCAGTAGCTTAGCAGGCAACTTTTATAATAACTCACGCCTCAAATTGTAACGCATCGCCTCCAAGTGGGATGCTGGAAGGTGGGAGCCGGCAAAATCCAGGATTTCCATTCTAATTTAAGACAAGGAGGAGCTGCCTGAGGTAAAATAATGCTCTCAAGCCCTTTTTCTTTTCCCTGCGGGACCTATTTTCTACTCTACTTCAGCTCCTCTATTTCTTTCCTTACATCATTTATACCCTTCATTATTTCTCCTCTTTTTATTTCCCCTTATCACCTTCATAAAATATCGATGCTCAAGTGTATCCATAAATGGGCTATGTATCATATCATAGTCTCTCAAATTTATAATACACGAGGATCTAAATCATTTATTATAGATGTATCATTTATAGGTAACTTAAAGTAAAAATAGATGACTGGGGGTGCGGTCATAAATTAGAAACACACATTTAAAATAAGTGCTGTTTTAATTATGTGCCGACGTTTCGGCCTACAATGTGGGCCTTCATCAGGGCTAAAAGAAATAAGATAACAACCAATATATAGTAATATATAGACTTAATAATGCGTTAGGTATATAATAATAATATGATAGTAATATAATATGGGAACATAAATAAAATCAAATGTAATATGATAATGAAATGACAGTTATAAAGTATGGAAATAAACAAAATTAAGATGATAGTTATAAAGTATGGAAGTGAACAGAATTGAGATGACATAATTGTAATAGGAATATATAGAGACTAAGCAAATGAAACAAATGAAAAAGGAAAAATATGTGAACAATTAAAATTTTAAATATGAACAATTTTGAAGTGATATATGACGGTAATATATTAAAAACATAGTTAAGAGTATAGGTAATATATAAAAAAAACATAGTCATTAAAAAAGAGAAACAGTATGAATAAAATCTTGTTTTATATATTACCTATACTCTTAACTATGTTTTTAATATATTACCGTTATATATCACTTCAAAATTGTTCATATTTAAAATTTTAATTGTTCACATATTTTTCCTTTGTCATTTGTTTCATTTGCTTAGTCTCTCTTTATATGGTTCTATTACAATATTATCATCTTAATTCTGTTTACTTCCATACTTTATAACTATCATCTTAATTATTGGCACATAATTAAAATAGTACTTATTTTAAATGTGTGTTTCTAATTTATGACCGCACCCTCAACCATCTTCCTCATCTAATTTCCCAACGGTCAACAAAACTCCATCATTATAAAGTAAAAATAAATTCTTTAAGTGACAGTATGATTAAATAAAATTTACTGTTAATGATTAAACCAAAAGATAATTCACAAAATAAAAAGAAAAGTTGAAATATAGGTGAAAAACTAAAAACATAACCTGTACCACTACAACCCATGAAGGGTCTTGGGCTGAGTACATATAGAGATTTGTACTGTTTATAGGCGAACGGCAGTGCAATGAGGTGATGAGGCCTTGATAACGCTCAGCCGTCGCTGGGTCTGCCACAGAAGGGTCTTCATACCCTAGGGTTGCCTCCCAACTGGCTGGTAGTAAACCTTTTAGAGAAGGACAAGAGTAAACTTTCTTCTGGGAACGAGGAAAGAAAATATTCCAATCAGCTTGGTAGTTGTGATGGTGGTAGTGTGAGAAGTGGGTGCTGGGATCTCCCCATACGGTGGGATACTGGCGGAGAAACTTAAGAAAACAGAATGACCAACCCATCTGCATTATGTGGTGGGTTGTATAATTGGAAGTAATGGAGTTACCGAGATGGGTCTTAGGTGGCAGTTCGGACTAGTGTTCGAACCACTTGCGAGTTTGAACCAGTGTGACCATTAGCATAGGAGGCTGTTATGCTAGCCACCCAACTACAAGTGATCCCTAAAGTTGTAACAATTGATTTTTACTAAGGAGGTAAGTGAAAGTCATTTGTTGCGGGCAAAAGAATTTTCGTCACTATTTTCCAATTTTAAATATATTTCTAGAATTAAAAAAAAAGGTTCTCCCCGACTATATAGATTATATAGAGATTTAGTGAATCCAAGGGTTCGATGCCGACAGACAGACTGCCATTACCCCCTCCTATCCTCCGAGGAAGCCTCATCAATCCACTAACTGACAAGATGAAAATCGATCGAGATATCCTTCGCCCCCTGGCCCATATAGTCTCAGCTAGCTATCACAGTCCACTCCACTCTAGGCCACCTTCCAAGGGGAACTTCACTGAAAAATCATACCTAAGCGACAACATATATATATATATATATATATATATATATATATATATATATATATATATATATTATATTATATATATATATGTATAATAATCAACATAACTTAAGAGAAAATTAAATAAACTATTGGTATTGGCTAGCGTGGTAGCCAATCGTTAAGGAGTCTGTAAAACAGGCGACTACCTGCATTATCTATTAGAATTATACATTGTATATATAAAAAAGATCTATTTTGCTGAATCATGTTTATCTTTTTCTTAAGTTCCTTCCTTCTTAGGGCGCGACATGCCGTGTAGGCCCTTGGCCTCGCGGTGTAGTCTCCTGAGAGATTACAATCACGTTTCCCGATCTATTTTATAGTGTAGGGTCATCATTTGGCTGACGTGTCTCAAATACCCGGGGGAGAGTCTATGAGTGAATCCCCTTTAATTATATGCTTGAAAAACTCCCGCCGGGACTGGGATTCTAACTTACAATCAATAGCGTGAGAGACTAGCGCGCTAGCCACTCAGCCACTGGCTCCCCTTTTCTTAGGTTAATTTTCTTTTATTAAAAACTTCTTCCCTTAGTTTGTGACATTTTGGCTGTTAATGTTTCGGCATCTCTAAGGGCGCCTTATCTTTTCCGAGCCTCCCCGTGATGCGGCTTACCTTATACCGATAAAGGCTGGGTATAGCGGAACTAAAACGAAACTCTCTGGGGCTAACTACTTCAGATGTATCTTGTGAGGCAACCCGACCCAAAAACCTACACAATATCATGAGGGTGCCTACCAGAGAGCTTTACAAAGAAACGGATGACCTATATATATCCTGGTAAGGATGAGCGCGAGCAGAATAAATAAGAAAATCTTTGGGAAAATGTAGAAATATAAAGGGGCCGGAGGATACATTCAGCAGATAAGGAAAGAGACAGTGAGGTTGAGAATCTCAAAACAGGATTCTGTCAATAGGGATGAATAATAATAGGCCTACCGAGCCCGAAGGTTCGATGCCGATACCACCAAACTTCGCCTGCATAGACTCGTTCAATGTTCGCCGGTCAAGCCCCCGAGATCAGCCTTAATGCAAGGCCTACATTTCGGACGCCTACCAGTCGGTTCAGCGTATACCAATTTTCTCGGAATCCGTTCTTCACCGAGCCCAACAACTTTACGCGCCTATTTGAGTCTCCGCGATGCTATCAACTCAATTATATTCACAGGGTACAAACTCCGCAATTCCGCGTTGTGCAACCTTCTAAACTCTCCAGAGGCCTCACTCTCTTCGGACCAAATATTTTACGTAGTACCTTATTTTCGAAAACCTTAAGCCGTTGTTCATCCTTCAAAGTAAGCGGCCACGTTTCACATCCGTAAAGAACCGTCGGAAGAATGATAGTTTTATAAATTCTAACCTTTAAGTTTTTAGACAGAAGCCGCGAGCTTTATTTGTATAGGGATGAATATAGGGAAAAATCAGGAAAGATAAAGGTCCTTGTGGGTGCCAAAGAGGTGAGAAAGGGGAGAGTATGGAGCGAGGAACAGAGAAGAGTACAGTCTGAAAGGTTAAAGGGAAGGTGGAGTGAGAGAAGAGGAGAATGTGTGGGAAAAGTTGGGAGAAAATGATAACTGCGTGGTTTAAAACAATAAAAATAAAATAAAACTAGTAGACCGTAGGCTGCGAACGAGTGCAATTTGAATGAAGGGTAGTCATTTATGTTTCAAAAAGCTCAGTATGACTAATTAAGAGTTTATCCCTATTGTAGTTTTAGTTTATCGGAACGAAAAGTGCGATTAGCATGAAAATATATTTCACTTTATAATATATATATATATATATATTCGTTAATGTATTTAATCATCGACAGAAATGAAATACATAAATCAAACTTGTTTTAGTATATTTATTTGTTATTTTAAATTGAAGCGTAGATAAAGCATATTTTTGTTTAACATAAAAAGAATGAGTAGAAGTGAAATAAGTGAAAATTGAGTGCACCAGATTTTAGTTTCTATTTTCTTAACCTTTTTTACTTTCACTTACTATATATAGTAAGGGGAAGTATTGCGATTATGAAAATTTTCGAATGCCAGTTTTCAACGGAAATACACGTTTTAGGGTCCCCTGAGTCCAAATAACCAAGTCATGCAAAAAGGTCTGGGTGTGTGTGGTAACACCCGGGCGATAAAGGTAAGTCCTATGAAACTGAAATTTCATATTTAAGACAATTATACCCCCGAGACGTGACAAAACTTTTTTCATTAAAATGAGCTTACCAGAAGAGGCACTTTATACCATGCATTTTGTACCTTTTTTCGATTTTCTCGAAAACGGTACCAACGATTTTGATTAAACTCGCTATATCGATGTAAAATTTAATGGGCTTTAATATCATGTAGGTTTTATTTGGATGAAAATGGTCTGACAGGGCTTAAATGCCGATATTTTCTTCCCCTAAAGTACCTTTAATTTTGTAGATTCAATAATAATAACTAGATTATCTTGTTATCGCTGATGAAAAACAGGTAAATATATAAATTGAATAAATTTGATACCCAACTAAAGGAGAAAACAGAAAAAAAAAAATTTTTTTAATGCTATTTTTCGTTTTTGAACATAAGAGCAGTAATATGCATGTATGATATATCGTTGGAAAGCTAAAGATTTTAGAAAAAATATCATCTCATACACAAGCTTTTAAAAGTTAATAGAGAGTGATGAAAAGAAGATAAAACTAACTGATTATTTTAGATAATAATATAATAGATTTTTAATAAAACACATGTTTCTATATAAATTCAATTTTATTAATTCCTTAATAGTTTCACGTATTTTCATCTCTAACTGTATTTGAAAATTCTTTCATTGATTTTAAAAATGGAGGTAAGTGAAAGTCGTGTGTTGCCCGCACCAGATTTTTTTTCTGATAAAAGGCAATCTATTATACTTTTTCCAAGTGACTGTAGGCCTTAACGGCGGAACGGGTATACAATTCCGCAAAACAAACAACCTTAGGCAAGTGCTTTATATAGGTTTATTTATATACTTAACATCCAGACCAGTAGATAACTTTGCATATATATAATTAAATGTATTATTATTATTTATTTTTAGGCATTATTTTATTATAAAAAGTGCTAAAATAGCGTCTTAAAAAGATTATAAACAATATCTGGCTTTTTGACAAATTATTCTAGAGCTGGTGCCAAATCCGATCGAATAATAATGCCGAAATAAAAAAAACTATCCTTTTTACGCTTTTGTAAGGAAGAGGTAGAAAGCATTGTTGGTGCTTTGACAGCTGGAAGGGAGGAAATATTCTTTTGTCGGGTCTTGCAACTTGCCCCCAAAAATTAGGAAAAAAGAATATCCCATACTCCACTGGAACCAATACAAGATTTCATATATTGTCTTATACATATCTTCATGTACGTGTGGATTATTTAAAATAATATCTCTTACTACAATAAAATAAGGCCATTTCATATAGACATATCCCTTTTATTACATTAGACTTCTATTACTTTAACTTTGAATTCAAATGTTTTACGGAAATACAGGTTTTATGGTCACCTGATTCCAATTAATCAAATGCGTGGCAAGGTGTAAGTGTGATAAGTATAACACGAAAATAAAATTTCATATTCATAACAACCATAAACACGAGATATTACAGCAATTTTTTCATTAAATTCGCCAGAAGTTCCACAATATACCATTTCTATAAGATTTTCTTAAAAACAGCTGTAACTATTTTAAATTAAACTGGTTAAACATATGTAAATTTTAAAGGGTTTAATATAATATAGTTTTCATTCTGATTGAAATAGTCTGAAATTTTATTTTAATAATAATAATTATAATATTTATTTTTATACAATATTTATAAGTACATATAGCTACAAATATGTTTCTTACATGATTTCAGTTATCCTTTTATCATGATAATAT
This sequence comes from Piezodorus guildinii, assembly GCA_023052935.1. NCBI lineage: Eukaryota > Metazoa > Arthropoda > Insecta > Hemiptera > Pentatomidae > Piezodorus > Piezodorus guildinii. The sequence continues at coordinate 148,654,248 of CM041296.1, read as the reverse complement.
AGTTTCAATCATCGTTCGATTTACCTAATGATAATAATGCAATATTTTGCTTAAGACAGTAGGAAAAATAACGTGAGAAAAATAACCTACACAATATAAATTACAATATTAATTTAAAAGTACATGCTTTGTTCTTTTGTGCGTGTATCTTTTTAGTGAAGTTTTATTGTAATTACCAATTTCGAATTTCAAAGGGTTTTTAGAAGTTGTGGTTTTATCAAAATTTTTTGGTTTCTGTGTAGATAAACTGTTGTAATGTGGGAATATATAGTTCAAAGAGCATTTCTGAAATTTTAGTATATCGTGGGTAGAGACTGATGATTCGCACACATGTATTTTGTATTGTTTCTAATTTGTTGTAATTGGTATTGCACGTCGAGCTCCAGACAGGAGCTTTCATTTCTCAAAAGTACCTTTAATCTTGTAGATTCCAAAAAATAAAAATAAATAACCATATCATATTATTAGCATTGATAAAAAATGGCTAAATATACAAGTTGAGCGAATTTGACAACTAACTAAATGAAACATAATTTATGCAATTTTTTAAGATACATGTATAATATACCGTTGGAAAGCTTTTAGATTATAGAAAAAAATATTATCTTAGACATAAAATTGTAAAAGTTTGCGGAGAGTGATGAAAACCGATAAAACTGATAGTCATAGACAATAATATAATAAATTACTAGCTGTAACCCGCGGCTTTGCTCGCGAATATTTTATTTTGTCTTTATTTAAATTTTCATAAATGCGTTTATGAGTAGGAACTATAAAACAAATATGATGGAGCAGTTGTTTGGAGATGTGGTATAAAGAAACCACCAATAAAACAAACTTATTTTATTATTTTTTTACTGGTGGATTTTCTTGGTGGCTGCACCCTCAACCAACTTCTCCACTATATAGTCAAAACGGTCAACAACTACTCCATAATTATAATACCTATAAATTTTCAAGAAATATGTTTTTAAAAATTACATTTATCAAAGTTGATTTCAGTCGAAAATATCCCCATTCGTTAGATCAATGAATATCAATCACATTTATGTTGCGAACGTGACTATATACCACGATTATGTTACAGCTAAAATATATTGTGTAATTTGGGTATGCCTACTTCTACTGGATCGCTATTGTATATTTAACAGAATTAAATGGCAACTTATTAGACTAAAGTTAGAATTACGGTTGATGAGGAAAGTGATTTCGAAACAACTTAACCTATTACTATAATTAATCTAATACAACTATAAATATCTTGCATCTAATATCGAGACACATTGAAAAAATAGAACAAAAAATACACTTCATTATCTTTGTTTGCGGTAGTCGAATTCAATTTGATAAATAAAACAATTTAAATTTAAATCACTACAAATTACGAAAGATGTTGAGAGTGACTATGTTGAATGAGGTGATATAAAAGAAATACAGGTGAATAGCAATGAACTATTCTGTTTATGATAAATAAAAGATTATCATTTCATGTCAGATATCAATTTTATTTACTCAATGTTACAATTACATACCAGTGCCAAGTAGCCATATCCAATTTATCCAATAACATCGCTTTATCTTTTAAAAATAACCGTTGTATATCATCATAACTCTTTTGCAACTCATAACTCATAGTAAGTCATTCATGTAAGCACTTATAATTTTTCTGGAAAAGTATAGTAATATGTATTTTATTATAACTGGAAACTATAATGTGAATGTATATTTTATAAATAAGAACGCAAGAGAAACACACAACACACACTTATATTTGAATTAATAATCACATTTGTAAATATAAGAGGTTACTCACTGGGAACCAGTGTTGCCACAGTTAAACAAATTTTGTTTTACGTTTTAGAAAAATATAGTTTTCAACTATTTAGAATAGTAATAAAAACTATCCAATCATTTAAGTTGGACCGAAGAGCAGATACTTACGAAGTTTAATCAAAGTCGGTTCAGTAATTTCAGAGTTTATCGCGAACAAACTTTGTGACACGAGATTTTTATATATATAGATTTCATAAAACACATGTTTCTATTGAAACTTAATGTAATTAATTCGTAAACAATTATTTTTTATCTATATATTTTTTAATTGGATTTCAATAACGGAGGTAAGTGGAAGTCGTGTGTTGCCCGCATCAGATTTTTTTTTACATTTTAAATAGGCAATTCAGTTAATAAACGTAAAACAAAAACAATTAATTTAATACTTTCACAGGTAATATATAAGGCAGAAATATATGGTTGCGAGGGGGAGTGAATGTGCAAGATTGGGTTTCCCGGGCCCAAACCCACACAAAACTATCGGTTTTACCTTTTCCACCCTTTCCCTAATACAATCCTATTTTCCTTTGCACTAGATTTTCTTTGCGGATAGGACGAAGGGAAAATAGAAAAGCGAATACCAAAGGGAATTCACAACGCCTTATACAAAATACAAAGCAAAGGAAAATGAAGTTTACAAATTTAGGTTAGGTGAAATATTATGAATATTAGCCGGGTATATACCACTAAATTTTGCCCGCGAATTCGCCTGCGTCAATTTCTGTTATTATGATCGCTATTAAGAAGTTTTTAAAATAATATATTTTAAAGTACTTCTGCGTAAATGATATTTTTAGTTTTATTTTATTTTGGCAGAAGAACACACAGATTTTCTCCACGAACCGATCTTGAATATGCAACATATGGTTGGCCGTGTGAAAAGCAGTCTTGACGTAAATTGATTCCTTCGTGTTTAAATATTTGCCTCTTAGATTTACTAATTGTTACGACAAAAGATAAATTAACTGGAAATTGAATTATTTATTTATTTTTTTATTTTTATTTATTAAATGACATTTACAACTGTATAGGAAAAAATACAACATGTAAATGTGAACAAAAGTAACAATTGGCTTGATAAAGTCTTGTGAAGAAACTAACCAGCGGTAGCACTTCAATATTTATGTCATTAGCAGGTCTCGAGGCCACCGGCTTTTCAGGCGCCTCCGACGATTATCAGGAATAGATGGAGATGAGAGGATACGGACAAGCGGGTTTGAGTGGGCTGGTAGTTTGGAAATTAAGGAGGTATATCTAGTTCTGGCTAAGTCTGGAACTAACGAAATATTCAGGTCTTTATGGATAGTTTTAATAGTGACAAAATAAGGAGCATTTAGGATCTTTCGGAGAATTTTGTATTGCAAGGATTAGATGCGGGAGGAATTCGATGGCTTGGTAGATCTCCACAGCTCAATACCATATGTCCAAATAGACCTAATAATGACTATTTAAATTTTTTTTTTGTAGTAGATTGGAAGCTTTGAACATTAGTCAAGTAAATGTTGTAACAGTCGGTATCTGCGAGCAGTTTCTTGTCTTTTCAGTCTGGTGTGATTTTAAAATTAAAATGTAAATAATTTGGAATCATTGTGATGCGAGGTAAATTTTCCACTTTTTTTTTTTTTTTTTGTTTTTTTTTTCCAGATTTTTCATTCTTATTGGTCGCTGAAGCGGTCGCTGATGGAATAATTTTTTTATTTTGTTCACGGCGGGGTTTCTGTTTTGTTGAAGACGAGTTTGAACCTGCAGATCTACATCTTTTACTTGTAGCCTCTGAGGACATAACTTGATGAAAATATCTCATTGATTAAGAAAATAATAATAATAATAAATAATGAGATATGAATTAAAGATAAGTAAAAAAAAAAAGCAAGCTCGAGCTTGCCGAGCTAGCGGCAATCAGCTGATCAGTGACCCTCCTTTCACTTTTTCGTGATTGTACAAAGTAAATTATAACTTTGCTTACCGAGATTTCTTCAATATTCACTGCTGTGGTATTCCTGAAGTCTAGTGATGTTTTCCAGACTGAACTCAAGCGAATTCCTACTGAAAAAAGCAAAAATCTGAGAGACGAAGTAACGTATGACTGTTATCATCGAGCGCATCAGCTGATTTCGTTTCTACTACTAATCATATATTTCGTCTTATTGGTATTTATTTCGAGTCCTATTTCTTTAACGGTTTTAATTAACGCATTTGTATTTAGTTGTATAGTTTCCATTTCCAAGATTATAAATTTTATAGAAAAAAAAGAACTACACCTCGATAACCCATTATACACTCCATTATATATACACAATAAACTAAATTATTTTGGATTATTTATATACGGAGTGATGGATCACTGAGGCATTGTCCTGCCTCAACTCATCTCATGCAGTCCCCGTCAGAGGAGAGATAACAAGTTGACAAACCGCAATATTAAACAATATAAATCAAAGCTTGGCATAATGCCCTCCTCAAACTGCCTAGTAATAAGATGTTCCATTTTTCATCCCCTTGGAACTATGAAAGCTGTCATCTACCTTGAAGAGGACACGGTATCCAATGAGGAGGCAGATTCTCTTAGGGTAGTTCTGGACGTTTGTCATTCCCTCGAGAGTGGAGACAGTTTTAATAAAAGCCGCTCGTCCTATCGGAGAACCTAGACCCACTGACAGGCTGTCATATCCTCTTCCCATATCCTCCGCACAATACTATATCCTTCGGCCATCCTACTATTTCTTCCTTGGATAATCTAGACCGAAAATAAGGCTAACGATAAGATATAACTAAAGGTAACAAGCGAAAAATGGAAGGATCCAACATGAGATTCTTCTCATTTTTCGAAATTCAAAAAGTCAAATTTAAAGCATCTTTTACTGTGTTAATATTTAAAGATTTATGTAAAATACGAATATGTCTTAGCTAAGGAATATCTCAAAAAAAAAAAAAAAAAAAAAAAAAAAAAAAAAAAAAAAAAAAAATACAACCATGTGTTTGAATCTAATAATTTTGACATAGTTCTGCGCATGCGCGTGAGTATAGCAGTCATATTTCAAGTCGGCTCTCGGATTTCTTGCTTTTACAGTTGGATTTCACTTCAGCACAGTCTTGAAAACATCATCAGACTTCAGGATAACAACAACAGTTATTATTGGAGCAAACAGCGGTAAGTTGTGATATAATTTACAGTGTAAAGTGAATGCTGAGTCACCTCTTCATATCAGCTGATTGCCAATAGCCCGGCAAGGCTGGTCTTGCTTAACTTTTTTTAAGTTATTGTTTTTTTTCCCACATCTGGTTATTATTTAATTACTTCCTATACATGAAATATTATCATCAAGTAATGTCCTCCAAAGCTTCAACTAAAAGATCTAGATCTAGTGGTTCAATCCCGTCACCTACAAAACAAAGACCCCGCCGTGATACTAATAAAAGATTAAATCTACAAGCAACCCCTTCCGGTACTAACTCAGAATCTGAACCACAACCTGGCACATCGTCACAAGGGATGACTGACGAATCGCCGTTTTTCACCCCAAATCCTTTTCAGATTTTACATAATGAAAAAGAAAACATGGAATCTACTCCTATACCTAGTGAACCACGGCCTCCTCCAATATTTGTCAAAAATATTAGAAATTTCCAGTTGTTGTGTGCGCAATTGAACAAAATTACCGAATCTACCAGCTACTACTGTATGAGTAGAATCAATGATACCAAAATATCTCCTACTACTGCCGAGACATATAGAAAAATAGTGAAATATCCTAACTGAAACCAAAGCAGATTTCCATACCTATCAGCTACGCCAAGAGAGAGCTTTAAGGGTTGTAATCAGAAACTTACACCCCTCGACACCAGTTGAAGCTATTAAAGAAGAACTAACGGAGATGGGCTATAAAGTGCGGCAAGTCACTAACGTCCTAAAGGACAAAATTCCTCTACCTCTCTTTTTTGTGGATTTGGAACCAGCTGAAGGAGTTGAAAAAATCTATGACCTCAATAGATTGTACTATTCCAGTGTAAGAGTTGAAAAACCTTACACAAAGAGAGAAATAATTCAGTGCCATAATTGTCAAGCATATGGTCATACTAAAAGTTATTGTCATCACATACCTCGATGCGTGAAATGCGGTGAACAGCACAAGTCTGTGGAGTGTACAAAACCAAAATCAACACCAGCTGTATGTGCTCATTGCCTGAAGGACCACCCGGCCAACTATAAAGGATGCCAAATCTATAAGGAGCTGAGGACCAGGTTTCAAAAACCTCAAGTACTGGATGAAACAGCAAGACAAGTAAGAAACAGAAGAGAACCCTCAAAACTTATTGATGCCAATTTATCATTTGCCCACTTACTTGGAGGTGGGAATCAAAGTACTGAAGCCGTGGCCCTGCCGGAACTAGAAAATGTACCTCAATCCATTCCACATATACCTCTTTCTCAAAATGTAACCAATCCTAAGAATCCTAATCCACCACAAATCTCTCATATTCCTCCTCCTTCAAACGCCACAGACCTTACCAGTTTGATGACATCCTTTATTTCCGAAATTAAATCCCTTGTTATGCCCCTAATATCACTCCTTACGAATCTCGTAACAAATCTCATTCCTGCCTTAAAAAAACCATAAATGACCTCACCTAATTCCTTATCCATTCTCCTTTGGAATGCGAATGGTGTTAGAACTCACACTGACGAACTTACAGCCGTACTGCAGGACAAAAACATTGATGTTGCACTCATTACTGAAACTAGACTAACCACTAAACAGTACTTTAAAATACCAGGATACACGACATACCGGACAGACCATCCAGACGGCAAAGCCCATGCCGGTACTGCTGTCATAGTCCGCCGATCCCTCACCCATCACTTACACCCAATTTCCGCCCACGATTACCTACAAGCAACTTCCATCGTTATCAAAACCTTTTCCTTTCCGCTTATCATCGCATCAGCATACTGCCCTCCTAAACATCCCATTTCCTCTGCCCAATTTGGATCCTTCCTCAACTCCTTGGGTAATCACTTCATTTTGGGTGCAGACTTAAACGCTAAGAACCAACAGTGGGGTTCTAGAACCACCAATTCTCGTGGACGGACATTGCAGTCTGCACTCAACTCCCGACGCTTTCATCTCCTACCTCCCGATTCTCCTACCTACTGGCCAACAGATCCTAACCGTAATCCTGACATCCTCGACTTCTTCATCCACAGCGGATTAGGCTCTCTGAATTTTTCCATAGCTCGCCTTGATGAACTATCCTCTGATCATAGTCCATTGATTCTAAATGCATCCATAACACCTATTCCTAAACCTATCCCACCGTCATTCATTAGGGGCCCTGTCAACTGGAACCTCTTCCGCGAAATTCTCACTAATGATATTGACCTCAGAGTGATTCTCAAAACCCCAAATGACCTTGACGACGCCGTATATTCCTTTACAACCGCTATTCAACAAGCCGCCTGGACTGCCTCCTCTCCCAAACAATCCCAAATAATTCCTTACAAAAGCCATTTACCACAACACCTGACAGACCTCATCAACAGCAAACGTCGAGCTAGAACATTATGGCAACGCACCCGCCACCCAGAAGATCGCCGCTCCTATAATTTTTTTTGTAGAAAATTAAAGCGGGAGTTGGCGATCTTCCGTTCCCAATCCTACAATACCTACCTCTCCTCTCTCTCGACTCGTGACAATTCCCTGTGGAATGTCACGAAGAGAATCCTAAAATCCCACACCATTTCCCATCCTCTCCGGCGCTGTGATGGTTCCTGGGCTGCTTCTGACAAGCATAAGGCCGAGGAATTCGCACAGCACCTTTCCAAAGTTTTTACTCCTCATCCAGAGCTTAATCCAACCCATACTGCAGCAGTTGAAGAGTTCCTCACGTCACCAATACCACTATCCTTACCACCTAAAGCAGTTAATCCCTCTGAGGTCAGATATCTTCTTAAAAAGCTTCCTCTCCGCAAATCTCCTGGATACGATCTCCTTACTCCCCAAATCTTAAGACAACTTCCACCTAAAGATTTACATTCCTTACATATCTCTATAACTGTATCCTACGCACTACCTATTTTCCTCTCTTATGGAAACATTAACTATGATCCTTTTCCTAAAACCAGGCAAACCTTCTAACAACACGTCATCTTACAGACCTATCAGCCTACTTCCGATCCTCTCAAAAATTTTCGAAAAGCTCCTACTAAAACGAATCCTAGCCAAATTTCAAAATTTTCCTTCACATCAGTTCGGATTTCGTCCTCAACATTCCACGGTTCAGCAAGGACTCCGAGTTGTAGACCACATTTCCTCCGCCCTTGAGTGCAAGGAGTATTGTTCGGGTGCCTTTCTGGACATAGCTCAAGCTTTTGACCGGGTGTGGCACCCGGGACTGCTCTTTAAGCTCAAAACCCATTTACCTCAATCCTTATACCTAATCCTCCGATCCTATTTATCCAACCGCTCCTTCCGAGTTCGCTGTGGTTTTCCCAGAATTTTTCCAGAAAAATTTTCGAATAACTGTTGAGGCCGGTGTTCCTCAAGGCAGCGTCTTAGGACCCGTCCTCTTTATCCTCTTCACCGCCGATATCCCTACCGACCCCAATACCTTTCTGGCAACATTTGCTGATGACACAGCCATTTTATCATCCAATTCCGATCCTGAAGCAGCATCGCTAAATCTCCAAAAGCACCTTTCCCTTGTCGAAGACTGGTGCAATGCTTGGCGCATTAAGGTGAACGAAAGCAAATGCACTCACGTCACATTCACCCTTCGACGCAAATCCTGTCCAACGGTTAATTTCAATTCTATACCGCTTCCTTCCTCAGACACAGTCCGGTATCTCGGCTTTTTACTAGACAAAAGACTGACGTGGAACCCACATACAAGACTAAAAAGAAAAGAACTCAACCGCAGATTCGGCCAGTTATACAGACTACTAAACAGAAAATCTCATCTTACAGTTGACAACAAATTACTAATATACAAGACAGTACTGAAACCTATATGGACCTACGGACTTGAACTGTGGGGGACAGCTAAACATTCTAACATTAAACGCATCCAATCCTTCCAATCCAAAGTCCTCCGAACAATAGTTAATGCTCCTTATTACGTTACCAACTGTACCCTACACCATGACCTTAATATTCCGTTTGTTTTAGACCTGGTACCATCCAAATTTTCCAAATTTCATCAGAACCTTAGTCATCATCCTAACCCTCTAGCACAATCCCTATCCAGCACCACCCATCCCTACAATCCTCCTCGAAGATTGAAACGGCAGTGGCCAAGAGACCTATTGTAAACATTTAAACTGGAGTTCTGACAATGGTCAGATCCTCCACTCATGTACGGTATGTTTGTGGCTACAGCGCCCTAACTCAGCCTCCACTGGCTCAGACCAGTGATGCGGCTGAGATAGAGGTGCTGGGATCTCTTGGATTCCGCTTTTTCCTCCACAAGTGGAGGGAAAAGCGCTTGCTGGGGTCCCTTTAGCAATTGTATATATTGTATATAGTTATGATTGTGTGTAAGATGTTTATTTATTTGCCAACTTTTTATTTTTCTCAATAATAGGTTTATGTTTCGATTTGTTTTTTTTTTTTATTTATTATTATTATTTTATTGTATATATTTGAATTTATGTTATATTTTATGAAATTTGACCATTATTATTATTTTCTGTATATATAGTATGAATGTGGTCTCTTATCAATATTATTATTGTTCATTTTGTAACAAATTGTAATATATCTCAATAAAAAAAAAAAATAAAAAAAATAAAAATAATTTTGACGTTTATCAACAATTTTTACTTTAACTTTGAAATAATTTTTAGCTATGTTTGAAATAATTAGTCAGAGGAAGTACTCCGATCGTAAAATACACCGAATTTAAACCTAAAATACACGTTTTAGGGTTTTCTGAGATCAAATGACCATGTCACCTAAAAAGGTCGGTGTCTATTCTAGCTCGGAAACGTAAACAGAACACCAACCAGATGAGCAGCATTAGACCATGCCTTTTGCACCTTATGAACCCTTTTAGTTACAAAATTAGTGGGGGAGCCAACGCGCTAGTCTCTCATGCTAAAGGTTGTGAGTTCGAATATCAGTCCTCGCGGGTCTTTTATAAGCACATAATAATATGAGGATTCACTCACAGCCCCTTCCCCGGGTATATGGAGTGATGACCCGATCCTATAAAACTTCATAGAGGAACCAGGAGACTACACCTTGCGGCCAAGAGCCTACACAGCCTGTCGCGCCAGAGGAAGAAAAAAAAAGTTACAAAGCGTAAGACAGAGCACTAACCACGGGTGCACTAGCAAACAGTTGCGTTTATGAGAATTTAAAAAAAAAATGGAAAAAGTGAAGTCTGCCGACAGCCAGAAGACCCACGGCACTTAGTTTTTAGAAGAAAAAAATATGAGAAAGAACACAAATTTACATTGAGACTGCATTTTTGAAAAAACAAAGACAGAGTGAATATCAAGAAGGTGAAAATGTTTTTTAAAAAAATACAAACAGTAAAATTTAGGTTAAGTAAATGCTTTTAATAACTTCTCTACATATACATATATCTCTTTTAAATTGTACACTGACAAAATAAGATTTGTTAACAAATCTTGAGAGTCATTTGTTATATAAATAAACCCTTTTAGTTGCTACTAAAAGGACTTGTCCCTGAATGAATAAAGAAAAAAATATTTATTTATTTTTTTAAATTATTTATTGATATTTACAACTGTAAAATACAACATAATTAGTAAATAGGCTAAAAGAAAATAGACATGAACAAGGCTTGTAGAGAAGCTACCCATCGGCAGCACTCTAAAAATACTCTAAACTAGAAGGTCTCGAGGCCATCTTCTTTTTAAACGCCTCGGGGGATAATCAGGTATTGAAGAGGGAGAGAGAATTGAAACTAATGGGTTAGAGTAGGAATGGGGTTTGTCATGGAAGGAGAGGTATCTGGTTCGGGCCAGATCAGTAACATACGGAACATTGAGGTCATGGATGAGTTATTGTGGATGGATATGAATCAGTAATTATTGGTAACACAGCATTGAGGATTTTACGAAGGATTTTGGTTTGGATGTGAAAGGAATCCCAAAACTCAATTCCATACGTCCAGATTGTTCTTATGATAATTATGTAAATGAACCATTTGTTCTTTAGTGGGAGATCAGAACATTTTTCAATTAAGTGTTGGAGTGGCCGAAAACGTCCAGCAGTTTCTTGTCGTTTCAGTCTTGTGTGGGGATGAAAAAATTATTATCATGATTATGTTAGATGGGTGACCTATACCGTTCCGTACCATATAGCGACTAACTTGGCAGACATTTATTATGTTACAGATGTCTATTTTCTTTAAATAAACGTCGTTATAATTCTTAAAATGCATAAAACCTCGTTTAAGACAAATATTTAATAAGGGCGAGTTCGTGGAGGATAAACAATAGCTTTGACAATTACGAGATGGCGTTGGAGAGCTCCTGACAAATAAACCTTGGCAAGGCGAACCCTGGCGAGCCTAGGCAAGCCCCCTCAATGGGCCGACTTGGCAAGGCTCGGGAAATAAGGCGAGCGTCTTCTGTCTCCAAGAGTATAAATACCTCGACAGATGTTAAAACCAGCCTCCTCATCAGTCAGTTCTTAACACACTGATATATCTCCGGTGTAGTATAATATCATACAAGAAGAGTGAGATATAGGGACAAACTCCAGGAGCGGATGGCACAAGAATTTGGGGAGGCGCCTTACGTACCTACCTCGTTTGATAAAATCAATTAAAAACTATGAAATAAAGATTTTAAAAATCTGTTACGGGCAACACACGACTTTCACTTACCTCCATTTTTAAAACCAATTAAAGAATTTTCAAATACAGTAAAATATCAAAATGACTGAAACCATTAAAGAATTCATTAAATGGAATTTCTATAGAAACATGTGTTCTATTAAAAAAAAATCCATCATATTATTATCTAAAATAATCAGTTAGTTTATCGGTTTTTCATCATACTCTATTTTTTATAAAATCTTTAGCTTTCAAACGGTATATCATACATGTATATTATTGTTTATATATTCAAAAACAAAGAATTGCATTAAAAACATTTTTTTCAGTTTTCTCCTTTAGTCGTTTTTCAAATTCGCACAACTTACACATTAAACTGTTATTTATCAATGCTAATAAGATAATATGGCTATTTTTATAGAATATACTAAATTAAAGGTACTATAGAAGAAGAAAATTTAAAATATTGGCATTTAAGCCCTGTCAGACCGTTTTAATCAGAATGAAACATACACGATGTTAAAGCCTATTAAATTTTACATCGATATAGCGAGTTTAATCAAAATCCTCGAAAACGTTTTCGAGAAAATCGAAAAAAGGTGCAAAATGCATGCCTCTCTCTGCAAAATAAATTGCCTCTTCTGGTAAGCTCATTTTGATGAAAAAGGTTTTGTAACGTCTCGGGCGTATATTTGTCTTAAATGTGAAATTTCAATTTCATAGGACTTTTCGTTTCCGCCCGGGAGTCACCACACACACACACACAGACCTTTTTGTGGGACTTGGTTATTTAGACTCAGAGGACCCTAAAATGAGTATTTCCGTTGAAAACTAGAATTCGAAAATTTTCACGATCGCAATACTTTCCCTTACTATATATAGTAAGTGAAAGTAAAAACATTTATGCAGTTTTTTCCTTTAGTTAGAGATCGGATTCGTTCAATTCTACATTTACCTGTTTGTTCATCGTTGATAACAAGGCTATATTGTTATTTTTTTTAGTATCTACAAAATTAAAGGTACTTTAGAGGAGGAAAATTTAAAATATTGGCATTTAAGCCCTGTCATACTATTTCAATAAGAATGAAACCTACATCATATTAAAGCCCATCAACTTTTGCATCGATATATAGAATTTTAAAAAAATCGTTGGAGGCGCTTTTGAGAAAACCGTAAATTAGTGAAAAACGCATTTCACATTTTGGTGAAAAAATTGATGTAACACCTCGGGTGTATTGTTGTAATAAATACACAATTTCAGTTTCAGATTACTTATCGTTTTCGAGATAGAATTACCACATACACACACACACTCACACACGAAAACTGGAGTTCAAAAATTTTCACGATCGCAATACTTTTCCTTACTATCAGAGTATATGTTTCATATAAAAGTAAGAAAAAATAAGACTATATAAATATACCGCTCTTTAATTGATTCACTTTTAAGATTCAACATCTTTATTTAAGATCAGATTTTTTAAATAAAAAGGTTCTAATGTGGTATCGCAATTAGTAAAAATCGATCAAACAGTTTTGAATCAAGAAAATCAAAGAAGGAATGCAATAATTAAATAAAATTAAAAAATGCATTCTAATGGATTCTCATAACCATTTCCCTATAAAGTTATTTTAATATTTGGCCAATTACTACAACTTGTAAATAGCAAATGCACGCGAATGGCATCAATCAGCTCAAAAGAAACTTCCACCTAAAAAAAAAATATTTATAACAGAAAAATGACAAAACGTATATATATTTCTCTGATATTTATTCCTTTGGCTGTATCTTTAACAAGAATAGCCGCCAAATAATATCTTTTACTATTTTCGTTTCGTTAATGTCGAATCCGAAGACATAATAGAAGACACATTTTGGAATGGTTCCACATGTTAAAAAATTATACAATATTAAAGTCTCGCTAATTCGAGAGTATTATAGTCCGACCGGATGCCAACAGATGTTCACGTCTTAATCTAAATCACGGAAATTAGAAACGAAAATAATATATATATACTGAGGCCGAGAGAATGCGTTTGATCTTCTATTATTATTATAATTTGTTCTTGGCCTTTTGTTTCGGTTATTATATGAATAATTATTTTAGTTATAATTCAGTCAGAGTCTGAGTCATGAATAGTCATTTATCAGGTGTTTAAATTGAACCTTATAACTATTAGAAGCGGCGAGATCTGTTGGATGGGGCACCAAAGTTTTCTGGAACTCTGGCTTACACAGTCCCAATGAAGTGGTTAAAAAATAAGTGTGTATAAAAACGTGAGCGTGAAACCGTCTCCTTGCACGATCGTTGGATATATAAGATCCTTTAAAGGTTGAAGAGGAACAGTTTTCCTATTTATAGCTTGTAACAATTCTTTTTCTTTTTAGGGTAGCGACAGGTCGTAGGCCTCGCAGTGTAATCTCCTGGAAGATTACACTCAACGTTTCTCAAAACATTTTGTAGTACAGGTCCATCACTCCCTACGCCTAATTTTGAGAGTGGCCACCATTTGGCTGACGGGTCTCACCTACGCGGGGGAGAGGCTGTGAGTGAATCTCCATTTAATTAATGCTTGAAAAAGTCCCTCCGGACTGGGATTCAAACTCACAACCTCTAGCATGAGAGACTAGCGCGTAGGCCACTCAGCCACGTGCTCCCCATAACAATCAGTTACTATAAATATAAACAAGCAGGTACGATTCGATAATTTCGCACATATATCCAGAGTTTTTATTAAATTCTAGTATATTTAAGGCGAGGACCCTTCTGTCACCCGATTCTACGAAGAGCTAAAGTGGCTTTATCTTTTCTACCGTCGCAAGTACTCCCTGCCTTCCTTCCTTTATCAAGTTATCCTATCCCGCCGTCCATCATGTATTTCATAATGATGGAGTTTTGTTGACCGTTGAGAAATTAGATGAGGAAGATGGTTGGGGGTGCGGTCATAAATTAGAAACACACATTTAAAATAAGTGCTATTTTAATTATGTGCCAACGTTTCGGCCTACAATCTGGGCCTTCATCAGGGCTAAAAGAAACAAGATAACAACCAATGTAATAATAGACTTAATAATGCGTTAGGTATATATGCATTAATAAGTCTATAATTACATTGGTTGTTCTCTTGTTTCTTTTAGCCCTGATGAAAGCCCACATTGTAGGCCGAAACGTCGGCACATAATTAAAATAGCACTTATTTTAAATGTGTGTTTCTAATTTATGACCGCACTCCCAACCATCTTCCTCATCATGTATTTCAAATCTCTCATTATTCAAATCCTAAAAACCCATTCCCTCAACACTTGTATGCGGCCTTCTAATTTATATATTACGGCCCATCGAACAACAGCTCTTGACAGATCTTTCATACTCTGATCATCTTCCACATGGAAATCTATTCCTTCTGATATTCGCAATTCTAATACCCTTCCGACTTTCAAAGCTCGTCTATTCCATTAAATTTCCAAAGAATCCTGACTGATCAAGTTTCTATGAAAATATGAAAAAAGAAAAAGTTATAAAAGTGTTACGTAATTTTTTTTTTTTTTTATTAAGTAAGAATTTTATTTTATTATTTAATATAGGTTATGTATGGGAACAAGATTGTTATTTATTTATTTTATACTTTTATAGGAGCGGCATAGTCTAAATGGCTTTTGCTTTTAAGAAAATTACAATGTTCAATTTTAAAGCAGAAAGTGTCGTTATCCCGTAGATATAGGGTCAATAAAGTGTTTCTCTAACAGGACGAGAGGAAAAAAAAAAAAAGGATTTTTAAAATGGAAGAAAAAGGACTAATTATTAGAAAATGACTTACGAGGATCGTCGGAGGGGATGTAATTAGTTTTCGATAAAATATCGCCGGATATAAAAATTTCTTGTTAGGGGAAGTGGAGTGGCCATGGGATCTGACTACCTCTGCTGTGGAAAATTAATATTTATTATTGTCCTTTTATAGTCTTCTTCACTTTATCTACTCTATTTTATGTATTATCATCAGTAAAGTCATCTTGTTGCTTTATTAGAAATATTATATATCTACAACCAATACAGACGAAAAGTTTAATTATATTACTATCAAATATTACCGATAACGAACAAAAAATAGCTTATACGGAATGCCCTATGAAACTGAAATTATATATTTAAGACAACTATACGCCTGAGATGTTACAGCAACTTTTTCATCAAAATCAGCTGACCAGAAGAGCCACTTTATACCATGCATTTTGCATCTTTTTACGATTTTCTCAAAAGCGGCTCTAACGATTTTGATTCAACTCGCTATATCGAAGTAAAATTTGATCGGTTTAAATATCATGTAGGTTTCATTCTGATTTAAATACTCTGACAGGGCTTAAATGCTGATATTTTAAATTTTCTTCCTCTAAAGTACCTTTATTTTTTTTTAATTCTGTAAAAATGACCATACTATCTTGATACCATTGATTAATAACGGCTAAATATGCATTTTGAGAAAATTTAATAAAAAAATGAAGGAGAAAATTGAAAAAAATATTTTTTAACGAACTTTTTGAACACGAGAAAAGTAATATAGGTGTATAATATACCGTTGGATAGCTAAAGATTTTAGAAAAAATGTTACCTTATACGCAAGTTTTTAAAAGTAAATAAAGAGTGAAGAAAAGCCGATAAAACTAACTGATTATTTTAGATAAAAATATAATAGATTTTTTAAAAAAACATAGCGGCTCTAACGATTTTGATTCAACTCAATATATCGATGTAAAATTTGATCGATTTAAATATCATGTAGTTTTCATTCTGATTGAAATAGTCTGATAGGGCTTAAATGCTGATATTTTCCTCCTCTAAAGTACCGTTATTTTTTTTAGATTCTGTAAAAATGACCATACTATCTTGATACCATTGATTAATAACGGCTAAATATGCATTTTGAGAAAATTTAATAAACAAATGAAGGAGAAAATTGAAAAAATATTTTTTAATGAAATGTTTGTGTTTTTAACACGAGAAAAGTAATAGACATACATAGTTGGCGCAACAACCCGTTAACGGGTCAAGGCCTCCTCTAAAAGTCTCCGCCAGTTGGCCCTTTATGTTGCTGCAGCTCTCCAGTTCCTAACTCCTGGGAGAGAATTTGCATTCGGAATCAGCCCACCTCACATTCGGCATGTCCTCTCTTCGCTTGCCATGAAGTTCCTCGACCAATGTCTTCTAGGGAATCTCATCTTCCTCCATCCTCGCCACGTGGCATGACCATCGAAGTCTCCCTATCTTGATCCACTGAATTATATCAGGGTTGCCATACAACCTTAGGAGTTCCTGGTTCTTCCTCCTTCTCCAGGTATCTCCCTCTCGGATCGGGACAAAAATTCTTCATAATATTTTCCTCTCAAAGACGTGAAGTATGTTCTCACTGGCTTTAGTGAAGGCCCAGGTTTCTGATCCATAAGTAAGAACCGGGCGAACCAGAGTCCTATATAGGCCAACCTTAGTTTTGTTTGAGAGGTGCCTCCTTTTAAAGTATTTTTCAAGCCCAAAATAGCTCCGATTGGCTGCTGCAATTCTTCGGTTGATCTCCTGGGACAAGTCGTTCTGAGCGTTTACCTGTGTGCCTAGGTCAACAAAATCTTGCACTCTCTGGAATTTGTATATAAATTGGCCCGACTTAGAAAAAACCTGTCCCTGCCTCAGCTTGTCCTATTCTCAAGTACTAGAGAAGTAACATAGATGTATAATATACCGTTGGATAGCTAGACATTTTAGAAAAAATATTATCCAATACACGGAATTGTAAAGGCTAATAGAAAGTAATGAAACGCCGATAAAACAAACTGATTATCATAGATGATAATATTTTATTTATTTATTTGTTATTCCGCATCTACCCTTTCGGGTCATTATCGGGTCTTGATTTTCTACGTTTATATTGAGTTTAACAGACCAATGTCTCTAAGAAACTCAAAAAGTCATAAAATTATGTCCTCATCATTTCTTAATGCTTCTTTTAAGTTTGAAGGTATGTTATTTATGTCTTGTTCTGTTGTCAGTGTAACGTGTGCACGATGTTACAATGTGTTACAATGTGTCTGTAAGAAGATCAGCTGATGCGCCAGATGGTAACAGTCGCACTTAACTTCGTCTCTGAGATTTTTGATTTTTCAAAAGGATTTTCATCGATTCCAGTCTCGAAAAAGCTGCCAGCTTTTTGGACATCAACAGCAGTAAGGTTTGGAGTATTATTTCGGTAAGCAGAGTAATTTTTTTTTACCGCAAACAGTGAATGCAGAGTCAATAGGCTTGACACAAAGGGTAGCCATATTTCCTCATATCAGCTGATTGCTGGTATTGGGAATATATACTTATTACTTGTTTTCCTTTAACATTCTTATATTACTATCTTTTTTTTATATATGAAATGCGATATTTTCATCAAGTGATGTCTTCTAAAACGTCAAGTAAAAGATCAAGATCAGCAGGTTCAAATTCGTCTCCCTCTAAACAAAGACCCCGTCGTGATAACAATAAGAAATTACCAACACAAGCGAACCCTTCAAGTAACACTTTGAAATCTGAACCCCAGCCTGGCCCATCATCACAGGAGATGACAGATGAATCTCCTTTTTTCACACCGAATCCATTTCAAATCCTCCATAGTGAAAAAGAAGACATGGAATCTGCCCCTACACCAAGGGAACCACCACCTCCCCCGATATTTGTCAAAAATATTAAAAATTTTCAACTTCTTTGTGCACAACTTAATAAATTAACCAACCCTGGTAGCTACTCATGTCTGAATAGAACAAATGACACTAAAATATCTCCGGATAGTGCTGAAACCTACAGGAAAGTAGTAAAATATCTGACAGACACCAAGGCCGAGTTCCATACTTATCAGCTACGCCAGGAGAGAGCACTGAGGGTTGTAATAAGAAACTTGCATCCCTCGACACCAACTGAAGTTATTAAAGAAGAACTGATGGAGATGGGATATAAGGTGCGCCAAGTCACCAACGTTTTGAAAGATAAAGTTCAACTTCCAATGTTTTTTGTTGATCTAGAACCATCGACAGGAGTCGAAAAAATTTACGATCTTAAACGACTGTACTACAGCTGTGTAAGAGTTGAGAAGCCCTATATGAAGAAGGATATAGTCCAATGCCATAATTGTCAGGCATATGGCCATACTAAATCTTATTGCCACCATATACCACGCTGTGTGAAATGCGGAGAAGAGCATAGGACAGGAGAATGCACTAAACCGAAGTCATCACCCGCAGTATGTGCTCATTGCCTCATGGACCATCCAGCCAACTACAAGGGATGCCAATTATATAAAAATCTAAAGACCAGATTTCAAAAACCTGAAGAACCAGAAATAGCAAGAATAACAAGATCTAGAAGAGAACCATCTAAATTTGTAGATTCCAATGTCTCATTTGCCCACTTACTTGGAGGTGGGGACCAGAGTAATGAAGCGAGGCCCTGCCGAAACAACGTTTACCTCAGCATAATCCACCTATTCCACAACAAACTATTCCGCAAAATGTTCCTATTCTTCAAAAAACTCCTCAACATCAAATTTCTCATATCCCTTCTCCATCAAATGTCACAGACCTTACCAGTCTCATGACATCCTTCATCTCCGAAATCAAATCCCTCGTTATGCCTCTAATATCACTCCTTACGAACCTTGTATCAAATCTCATTCCTGCCTTACAAAAACCATAAATGACCTCACCTAATTCCTTATCCATTCTCCTTTGGAATGCGAATGGTGTTAGAAATCACACTGACGAACTGACAGCGTTGTTGCAAGACAAAACAATTGACGTTGCACTTATTACTGAAACTAGACTAACCACTAAACAGCTTTTCAAAATACCGCAGTACATAACATACCGTACAGACCACCCAGACGGCAAAGCTCATGCCGGTTCTGCTATCATTGTCCACCAATCCCTCTCTCATCATTTACTTCCACTTCCTACCTATGATTTCCTGCAAGCCACAGCAATAGTAATCAAGACTTTTTCCTATCCGATAACTATTACATCAGCATATTGCCCTCCCAAACACTCCATTTCCAACACCGAATTTGCATCCTTCCTGGATTCCCTAGGAAATCATTTTATTCTGGGTGGAGATCTAAACGCCAAGCACCAGCAGTGGGGTTCTAGAACCACGAATTCTCGTGGAAGAAATTTGCTGACTGCTCTGAATTCCCGAAATTTTAACCTCCTACCTCCTGACTCCCCTACCTACTGGCCAACAGATCCTAACCGTAATCCAGATATCCTCGACTTCTTCATCCACAGCGGATTAGGCTCCCTGAACTATTCCGTAACTCGCCTTGATGAACTATCCTCTGACCATAGTCCACTGATCCTTAAAGTATCCCTAACTCCTATTCCGAAACCCATTCCACCTTCATTTATCCGAGGCCCTGTCAACTGGAACCTCTTCCGCCAAATCCTCACCGATAATATTGACCTCAGTGTGACCCTCAAAACACCGGATGACCTTGATGATTCCGTCTACTCCTTTACTACCGCCATTCAGCAAGCTGTCTGGACTGCCTCCTCTCCTAAGCACTCCAATAGAACTCCTCAGCAAAACCATTTACCTCAACACCTAGCTGACCTCATCCATGCAAAACGCCGAGCCAGATCATTATGGCAAAGAACCCGACACCCAACAGATCGCCGCTCCTATAACTTTTATTGTAGGCAATTAAAGCGGGAGTTGGCGACCTTCCGTTCTCAGTCCTTTAATTCCTACCTCTCCTCTCTATCAGCTCGAGATAATTCCCTGTGGAATGTGACCAAAAAGATCCTAAAATACCACAAAGTTTCCCATCCTCTCCGACGTGGTGATGACTCCTGGGCTGCGTCTGATGAAGATAAAGCCGAGGAATTCGCCATACACCTCTCCAAAGTATTCACTCCTCACACGGAATCCAACAGAAATCATACCACAACAGTTCAAGAATTCCTTTTCTCACCAATACCTCTTTCCCTACCTCCTAAAGCTATTAATCCATCTGAGGTGAAATATCTTCTTCACAAACTGACCCTTCGTAAATCTCCTGGACACGATCTCCTTACCCCCAGATCCTGCGACAACTTCCCCAGAAAGCCATTACTTTTCTTACATACATCTACAACTGCATCCTTCGCACCACCTATTTTCCTCTCTTATGGAAACATTCCACAATCATTCTATTCCTAAAACCAGGTAAACCTTCCAGTAACACTTCATCCTACAGACCTATTAGTCTACTCCCCATCCTCTCAAAAATCTTCGAAAAGCTCCTTCTAAAACGAATCCTGCCTATATTAGAATCTCACAACCTTCCTTCCCACCAGTTTGGTTTCCGTTCTCATCATTCCACTGTTCAACAAGGACTCCGAGTTGTAGACCATATTTCCTCAGCCCTCGAATGCAAAGAGTATTGTTCTGGTGCGTTTCTGGACATAGCGCAAGCTTTTGACCGGGTATGGCACGCTGGATTACTCTTCAAGCTTAAAACGCATTTACCCCAGTCTCTCTACCTCATTCTAAGATCCTATCTCTCAAACCGCTCCTTTCAAGTACGCTGTGGTGTAGAATTTTCCAACTTTTATCCCGTTGAGGCCGGTGTTCCTCAGGGCAGCGTCCTGGGACCCGTTCTCTACATCCTTTACACCGCTGATATTCCTAATCATCCTGACACCTTTATAGCAACATTTGCCGACGACACCGCCATCCTATCATCCAGTTCCGATCCCGAAACAGCATCCTTAATCCTGCAAAGACACCTTTGTCTTATCGAAGACTGGTGTGGTGCTTGGCGCATAAAGGTGAACGAGGCTAAATGCAAACACGTAACCTTCACTCTTCGACGAAACTCCTGTCCGCCAGTTTACTTCAATTCCATTCCTATTCCTCCTTCAGATACAGTCCGCTATCTTGGCTTACTACTAGACAAAAGACTGACGTGGAACCCACATACAAGACTTAAAAGAAAAGAACTCAATCGACGATTCGGACAGTTATACAGACTATTAAACAGAAAATCTGAACTTACAGTTGAGAACAAATTATTAATTTATAAGACAATACTGAAGCCCATCTGGACCTACGGACTTGAACTGTGGGGGACAGCTAAACGTTCTAACATCAAACGCATTCAATCCTTTCAATCCAAAGTCCTCCGAATAATAGTAAATGCTCCTTATTATGTATCCAACTATACCTTGCACCACGACCTTAATGTTCCGTTTATTTCAGACCTAATTCCATCCAAATTTTCCAAATTCCATCAGAACCTCATTCATCATCCTAATCCTTTAGCACGATCCCTATCCAGCTCCACTCATCCATACAACCCACCTAGAAGGTTGAAACGGCAGTGGCCCCGAGATATATTGTAAATACATATGCTGGAGTTCTGACACTGGTCAGATTCTCCTCTCATGTGCGGTGTGATTGTGGCTGTGGCGCCCTCACTTAGCTTCCGCTGGCTCTCACCAGTGATGCGGCTGAGAGGGAGGCGCTGGGACCCTTTGGACTCTGCTTGTCCTTCCACACGTGGGGGGACAAGCCCCGTCCGGGGTTCCCGAGCTGATTGTAAATATTGTACATAGGTATGAATGTGACATGTTTTGTTTATTTATTTGTTAACTTCATTTATTTGTATATATTTTGTCTACTTAATTTTGTTATTGTATACGTTTACTTATTTTGATTTGATTTTATGTAATTTGACTTTCCTTTTGTTTATATTGTAAATATTGTATGAATGAGATCCTGTAGCACTATTATTATTGTCTATTATGACAAATTGTAATATGTACGAATAAAAAAAAAAAAAACAAAAAAAACAATGTGTTTTATGGTAAGTGTTGTGTTACATGCATCACAGAATAAATGATAGTATAATAGATTAATTAATAAAAAACATGTTCTTTTGAAATTCAATGTAAATGATCATTTAACAATTTAATTTCGTTGCAAAATTTGTTAAAAATTCTTAAATTCATATATATATAACGGGGGTAAGTGAAAGTCGTGTGTTGCGCGCATCAGATTTTTCAAATAAAATTGAAAATCAGTTTATTTGATAACATTACTCCAGTAGTTATAATCATTTTTTGAGGTAGATATGTCTTTTGCTACCTATCTTTGTTTCATTTTTCTTTCTTTTTTTTTTTTTTTTTTTCTCTCCGAAACTATAAATAGGGAATAATAAATAAAGAGAAATTGATGTATAAAAAACAAAACAAGAAATATATTTATCAATAAAGTCAAGAGAAAAAAAAAAAAAAAGAAAAAGAGAAAACAAGGAATGGATATGGGATGGAAGGGCAAGAAGTTAACACCTGCTCCCGGGAGATATTTAAATGAAATACGACTCTCCTCTCTTTTTGATCAATGCTTCTCCCCTGAAATATTACTCCAATTTCAGTCACCATCTCGCAGCCAACCATTTATTTATTTTATATCTTTTTCAATTCTGACGAGAAAAAAAGAAAAAAACAAACAATATCTCTACAACTCATGAAAGGTCTTGGGCTCAGTACATATTATGATTCATACTGCTTATAGGAGTAACAGTGGTGTGTAAGGGGTTGATTAGGCCAAGATCACGCTCAGCCTCCAGGTTTTTTCCTCAATTTTGGGTACCCACTTTATGGAGACTTGATCTGCCCAGAGGTTCAAACCCGGAGAACAGTAGACTAGTGCTCTATCCCACTAGACCACGGCGATACTTATATAATACAACGAAAAATCAATAGTAACAACATCTAGGAAAATTAAACACATGTTGCTAAGTTAATACTGGTAATTTAATTGATGCTGTTCCTAGCTTATATTTTATTTCAGATATACAGCTATATGTCAGTTTTTGCTACAAATAAGCAAAAATGTCTGTTAAGCAAAAAGACTTGTTTATTTTAAAATATAATTGTTTTTTATAAAAAGATGTAAATTTCATCTAGAATCGGACTATAAAATATGTTATTTATATATAAAAAGAATCTGGTGCGGGCAACACACTAATTTCACTTACCTCCGTTGTTAAAATCAATTTAAGAATTTTTAAATACATTTAGAGATGAAAGTTTGTTTATCTATTTAACGTCACTCTTATGCTACTATGGCTAATCGGACAATGCAACAATGGGAGTCCTAAATTTTGCCTATCCAGGTTTTATAAGGATAGGGATCTTTAACGAGTACCTGGCATCCACATGGCCACCCGCGGGTTTGAACCCACGACCTTTGGCATAGAAAGCTGTTATGCTAACCACTACGCTATGGGTGGCCCCAGAGATGAAAGTAAATTGTTAAAGACTTATTTACACTGAGTTTCCATAGAAACATGTGTTTTATTTTTAAAAAAACCTATTATATCATTATCTACAACAATCAGTTAGTTTTATCGGCTTATCATCACTCTCCATTAACTTTTACAATTTTGAGTATAAGATAATATTATTTCTAAAATCATTAGCTTTCCAACAGTATATTATAAGTCTAAATCACTGTTTTTATATATTTTTTTTAAATTTGGTAAAAAAAAAATTAAAAAAATTGCACTAGTTCGATTCCTTTAAATTACATATTTATGGGGATCACTTATAGCTGGGTGGCTAGCGTAACAGCCTCCCATGCCAAAGGTCACGGGTTCAAACCCGCAGGTGGTCCTAGGATTTTTTAATGGGAGTGAAAAATCCTTAGTTACGCCGTACTTCGGAGGGGACGTTAAAAGGTGGTCCCAAGCCTGTGCGATGTCAGGTACTCGTTAAAGATCCCTATCCTAATAAAACCTGGATAAGCAAAATTTAGGACTCCCACTGTAGCATCGTCCGATTAGCCATAGTATCATAAAGTGACGTTAAGTAAACAAAACAAACAAACATATTTATCGGGTTTTTATCAGTGCTTAAAAGATGATATAGTTATTTTAATAGAATGTTCAAAATTAAAGATACTTTAGAGTAAGAAATATCGGCATTTAAGCCCTGTCAGACTGTTTTAATTGGAATGAAACCCGTGACGTCGTGCATATAACGGTTCTTAACAAACCACTACACCACAGGTGACCTCTAGCTTCTCGTCGGTGTATTAATCATATATTTCGCTACACTCTTTTGCTTAAAAGAAAATCGTGTGATTTAATAATAATAATATTTATTTGTTTTCGGGGTAATCCCCATACAAAAGGAGTTGGTCAGTACAGTTCATATGTTATAAATACAAAAATAAAAACAACTGGAGATTATATACAGGCATTGTGAATATACAATAAACAAATAAGGCGTATTTTTTAAAAATCAAATACAAAAATGAAAAACAAAACAAAAAAATAAACAATTGAGGAATTTAAAGTTATCCTTAGTGAAAATGTAAATGTTTCAAATTTATAATATAGTGTAAATTATTTTTAAAAAATGCTAATCAATATTACAAGTAAAAGAAAAAACAAATAAACACAGTAATCTCACTTCACATTTTAATAACAATTTAATGAGGCATTAACCGGAAAATCTATATCAAGAACTTTATTCGTTTATTATAAATGATCTAATTTTTAAACTACCCACTGTGTAGTAAAAAATCTGGGCGGGCAACACACGACTTTCACTTACCTCCATTTTTAAAATCAATGAAAGAATTTTCAAAAACAGTTAGAGATAAAAAAAAATACGTTAAACTATTAAGGAATGAATTAAATTGAATTTATATAGAAACATGTGTTTTATTAAAAAATCTATTATATTATTATCTAAAATAATCAGTTAGTTTTATTTTCTTTTCATCACTCTCTATTAACTTTTAAAAGCTTGTGTATGAGATAATATTTTTTCTAAAATCTTTAGCTTTCCAGCGGTATATCATACATGTATATTACTGCTCTTATGTTCAAAAACGAAAAATAGCATTAAAAAAATATTTTTTCTGTTTTCTTCTTTAGTTAGATATCGAATTTATTCAATTTATATATTTACCTGTTTTTCATCAGCGTTAACTAGATAATCTAGTTATTATTATTGAATCTACAAAATTAAAGGTACTTTAGAAAAAGAAAATTTAAAATATCGCCATTTAGGCCCTGTCAGACCATTTTAATCAGAATAAATCCTACATGATATTAAAGCCCATTAAATTTTACATCGATATAGCGAGTTTAATCAAAATAGTCGGAACTGTTTTCGAGAAAATCGAAAAAAGTGCAAAATGCACAGTACAAAGTGGCTTTTCTGGTAAGCTCATTTTAATAAAAAAGGTTTTGTAAAGTCTCGAGCGTATATTTGACTTACCGTTTCCACCCGGGAGTCACCACACACAGACACATACACACACAGACCTTTTTGCGTGACTTGGTTATTTGGACTCAGGGGACCCTAAAATGTATATTTCCGTTGAAAACTGGAATTCGAAAATTTTCACGATCGCAATACTTCCCCTTACTAAATATAGTAAGTGAAAGTAAAAATGTCATTTAATTTCTGCACATTATCAATTGTTAGTAGATTTCCTAAAATTGAATTATTGTTCTCATTAATCTGTTTTCAAAAGACATTATAACATTTTTCTTTATCATTTTAAATAACCTTGTAACATATATAACCGTTAAAAATATATAGTCTACTGCCATTTCGAAACTAAACAGCTGATGTTACCATACCATTCTGAGGATGCTTGTAAAGTGTCCATTGACGTTAGTTTTTCTCACTCGATGATTGTGGGAGTCCTAAATTTTACATATCCAGATTTAATTAGGATAGGGATCTTTTAACGAGTATCTGATATAACGTCTCCTCCGAATGACGGCATAACTAAGGATTTTTTTACTCGTATTTCAAAATTCTAGGGACGCCTGCGGTTTTGAATCCGTGACCTTGATCATAGAAGACTGTTAAACTAGCCACTACGCTACGGGTGACCCCACTTCTCAGTCGATTACAATTATTTAAATATCTTATTAATTATATTATTGAAACTATATTATATATAAGATATTGCGTAATCCTGAATACAGTTTTATTGAGAATGTCGGGTTAGGTTATTGGCTGACATAATGTTATCCTCGAGTCGGTTTTTTTTTCTTTCTTTCTTCCTTTTTTTTTTTTTTTTCATTTTTCCTTTTCGTGTAGCTTGCATGATTTTACGATATTGGCTTTTTATGCGACGGGGCTCCTCCTCGGAAGGAACAGGAACAACGTTTCCCCGATATTGTTCCTAAATCACTTTTATTTCCTTTCTTCATAAGGAACAACCCACCACGCACCCTTTCCCATCTCTGGATTCGAATACTCAGATGGTAATACCGAATCTAATTGAAATTTTTTATGTATTTTGCGACTTTTTTTGACATCCTCTAATATTTAAAATGTTTTATCTATGTCTACATACACGTACTATTTCTGGAATCTCTAGCAAGGAAAGTATTCTTTAAAACTTTTTAATTCAATATTAAAACGGAAATATCTGTGTTTTTTTTTTTTTTTTTGGCCCACCATTTAGTGATTAGTTTTTAAAAAAGCAAGTCAAATTTACTTTAAATGTTAATTTATTATAGGTGGAATAGTCAGGAATCAGTCATTTTTTGAAAAAAAAATTTAATTTTGCCAACGTTTCGGCTCAAGCCTGTGAGCCATCATCAGGGCTACAAACATCAGAACAAAAGAGAAACATATTAATATGATAATGAAAAATTTTCTTTTGAATGTAGTGACAATGATAACATTTGAAATAGAACAGAAAATATACCAACATACTTAAACATTATAGATACAAATAATGATAATATGATACATAATCTGATGATGATAAGCATAAACATTTTTTTAACAGAACTTTAGACTTTAATATAGAAGTAAAAATATATATATATAAACGTACCATTACTGAGCTATGTTCAAGCATAAACTGAGGAAAACCATAAACATACGTAGTATGGGGAGGGGTTCATGTAAAAACCCTGAAGGTTTTCCCCTCTAAGTGTAAATACTACAGCTTATCTTTCTTTTTAAAAAGTTTTACAAAATTATATAATGGAAAAACAAAACAATATATCCGTATGTACAATAAGGCTCAACATTTTTAACAGAAAATTATAAACACTAGAATCTGAGGTATTTAAAAGATACATGAGGTATATAATAAAAAATAAAATAAAATAAATAACAAAAACAAGAACCAGAGGTGTTCGAAAAGATAAATATACAGTAAATAAAATATACATTACACAAGTTTGTACAATAATGATTCCTATAATGATAATAATGATTCCTGACTATTCCACCTATAATAGTTTCTACAGTCGACTATACATCCTCAAAGTTAATTTATTAATTTCACTTGTAAACCTGGTCATTCTAGTTCCAAGAGAATATATTCTTATTTCAAATTTTCTCATATATCACAATTAAACTTTACATTTCAATGATTTTTTTTAATATGTTTAATAGATTTATTGCTATTTACAACTGTATAATGATATACATCTGGTAAATGAGATACAAGATACAAATGTCATGGATTCACATGTGGGAATACTACCCATTGGCAGCTCTCCAGAGACTATATTAAACAAGGTCTCGTGGCCATCTTCTTTTCAGACGCCTCGGATGATTATCGGGAATTGTATAGGGAGGAAGGATTGAAACTAGTGGGTTAGAGTGGGGGTGGAGTTCGTCATGGAAGGATTGATACCAGGTTCGGGCCAAATCAGCTACAAAGGGAATACTAAGGTCTTAATGGATAAGCTTATTCGTGACAAAATAAGTCATGTAGATGAGTCTTTTGTAGTTAAGAGAAAGTTTAGAGCGTTTGTCAAGTAAGTGTTGAAGTAACCGAAAGCGGCGAGCAGTTTCTTGTCGTTTCAGTCTAGTGTGCGGATTCCATGTTAAACCTTTGTCAAGTAGAATTCCTAGGTAGCGGAACTGTTCAACTGGAACGAGCGGAATATTATTAAATGATACTGTAGGGCAGGATGTCATAGGTTTACGACGTAGGGACGTTAAAGAATTAAATTTGAGTTTTGATAGAAACATGCGTTTTAGTATTTCTGCATTACGTTTCAAAGCTCTATTTATAAGATAACATTTAGTGTATCGTATTTAGCTTTGCAACGGTATATTATAGAAGTATATTACTATTCTTGTGTTCAGTAAAAAAAAAAAAAAATCACCCAAGAAAATATGTTTGCTCTTTTTTTTCTTTAGTTGGTTATCAAATTTAATCAACTTCGTTTAATATTTACCCGCTTTTCATTAATGATAACGAATACTTTGTTGTAAGGAAAATTTAAAATATCGGCATTTAAGTCATGTCAGACTATTTCGATCAGAATGAAACCGACATCGTATTAAAGCCCATTAAATTTTACAACGAAACAGCCAGTTTCATAAAAAATCGTTAGAGCCGCTTTTGAGATAATCGTATTAAGGTGCAAAATGCAGGGTATAAAGTGGCCAGAATAGCCGGTAACCCAATTTAGGTTTTAAAAAAAAAATTTCGGGCGCGACAGGCCGTGTAGGCCCTAGGCCTCGTGGTGTAATCTCCTGGGAGAATATTCTCACCACGTTTCTCGATGAAATTTTATATGGTAGGGTCAACACTCCCTACGCCAATTTCAATGAGAGGCCACCAGTAGGCTGATGGGTCTCATATAACCGGGGAGAGGCTGTGAATGAATCGTCATTTAATTAAATCCTTATAAAAGTCTCGCCGGGACTGGGATTCGAACTCACTTTCATAACCGCACGAGACTAGCGCGCTAACCACTCAGCCAAGAGCTCCCCTTTTTCGATAAAATAGTTGCTATAACATATTGAGCTTCTATTTGTATTAAATATTAAATTTCAGTTTTAAAAAACTTATCGTATTCAAGCAAGACTTACCTGACACACACAAATATAGATCTTTTTGCAGGACTTGGTCATTTGGACTCAGGGGTACCTTATAACGTGTACTTCCGTAGAAAACTAAAATTCAATTTTTTCTTTAAGATCGTAATACTTTACCTTACTACATATTTCAAGTACAGGTAAATGAAAGAAAGCACAAAATGTTTTTTTTTTTTTTTTTTTTTTTTTTTGATAAGTTGGTTATCGAATTTGATCAACTACATTCAATATTTACCAGCTTTTTATAAATGCTAACGAATATTTTAGAAAAAGAAAATTTAAAATATCGGCATAAGCCATGTAAGAGTATTTCAATCCGAATGAAACCGACATGGTATTAAAGCCCATTAAATTTGACAACGATACAGCCAGTTTCATAAAAATCGTTAGAGCCGTTTTTTAGAAAATCGTATAAAGTGACAGCTATTCTGGTTTCCTAATTTCGATAAAATACTTGCTATATCATTTCGGGCTTATAGTTCTATTATATATAAAATTTCAGTTTTAAAAGAATTATCGTTTTCAAGCTTGACTTACCTGACACACGCAAATATATAGATCTTTTTGGAGGACTTGGTCATTTAGAATCAGGGGTACCTTGGAACGTGTACTTTTTTTGAAATTGAAAAACTAAAATTCAATTTTTTTTTCAAGATCGTAATACTTTTCCTTACTACATACTTCAAGTACAGGTAAATGAAAGAAAGCACAAAACTTTTTTTTTTTTTTTTTTTTTTTTTTTACAATTTTTATCCATTTGTATAAGCCATGGGATAAAAACATTCCATTTGTAAATAATGCCGACCTTGACGATAAATGCAAAAATATGGCAGAGGAAGAAGCACTTACAGCTTTTATTGGAAAAAATATCCCGTTTCCTTATTTTTAAGCCTTAGAATGTATTCAAGAGCGGAAATTCGATACGTTCTAGGAGTACATTATGGAACTGCGCTAAATGTCAGCACAAATCTTCTTTCTTTCCTTAGGTTGAATAACTAATCAAAACTAAACATTTATCTTAGTATTTATAAACCATTGTTTGTATGATCTTTATTTATTTGCCAACTTTGTATTTCTCTCAATTATAGGTTGTTTGTTTTGTTTTTTTATTATAATTTTATAATATTTTTATTATCATATATATATATATATATATATATATATATATATATATATATATATGATATTTTTTCTATTTTATGTAATTTGACTTTAGCATTATTTTCTGTATATATTTGTATGAATGTGTTCTGATATCACTATTACTATTATTCATTCTGAAGCAAATTGTAATATTTCTCGAAAAATAAATATTTTTTAGTTAACTATAAATAAATTATAAAGTTTACTAAATAGTATAGTTTAAATATAATAAAATTATGCAATTAATAACTGCAAAACATGGCTTTGATCACGAATATGTGGAAGTCATGGAAATGTCTTGAGAAAGAACTATCCGGAGGCCACCTTCTTTCTTTTCAATCGCCTCGGCAGGTTATCAGGAATATCTAGATATATTACGGACAAGTGGGTTTGTGTGGACAGGGAATTTAGAACGAAAAGAGGTTTATCTATCACGGGCACACCTAAATTTCATTTTGTAAACGTTTCAATAACATATTAGAAGATGCAGGCATACCCATAATTACAATTCCTTTGCAATGTAAATACACTGATATACATGTAAACATTAATTTGGTTAAATAAAAAAAATAAGGTTCTATGAAAAAAAAAAAAAAAAATGGGAAGAAATAAAGTCGTGGTGAAAGGCAGGAAATGTGTGTTATTAATCAGCTGCGAAATTACTTAGCTCGCAGGTTCATTCAAGGAACTGAAAGGGTAGAATTAAAGAAACCATTATTATCCCAACGGTTGTTAACAGATATGAAACGCCGAGGACGAACAAAGCCTTAAGGTTTTCCACAATTTTCGGTCTACGTAAAATTATGAGTCGAGGAGAGGTGAGACTACTAGAAAATTTAGAAAAATACAAAGTTACTTAGTAATCCGTAAGTATAATTAAGGTGAAATCATTGAGAATTAAAGTATAAAAAATCTTAGTTGCATTTCTTTAAAATCTTACCTCCGATACCTGTTTTTTACTTTCACTTACTATATATAGTGAGAGAAAGTATTGCAATTGTGAAAATTTTAGAATTCCAGTTTTCAAGGGAAATAGACATTTTAGGGTCCCCTGAGTCTAAATAACCAAGTCTTAAGTCTGTGTGTGGTAACTCCCGGGCGGAAACAGTAAGTCCTATGAAACTGATATTTCATATTTAAGACAACTATACGCCCAAGACGTTAAAAAACCTTTGTCATCAAAATGAGCTTACAAGAAGAGCCACTTTATACCATGCATTTTGCACCTTTTTTCGATTTTCTCGAAAACTGTTCCGACGATTTTGATTAAACTCGCTATATCGATGTAAAATTTAATAGGCTTAAACGTCATGTAGGTTTCATTCTGATTAAAATGGTCTGACACGGCTTAAATGCCAATATTTTAAAGTACCTTTAATTTTGTAGATTCTATAAAAATAACTATATTATCTTGTAACCATTGACAATCAACAGCTAAATATCCAAGTTGAGCGTATTTGATATACAACTAAAGGAGAAAACTGAAAAAATATTTTTTTTAATGCAATTTTCTGTTTTTGACCATAAGAACAGTAATATAGACGTATGTATAATATACCGTTGGAAAGAGAAAGATTTTAGAAAAAATATTATCTAATACACAAGAGCTTGTAAAAGTTAATTAAGAGTGATGAAAAACCAATAAAACTAAGTGATTATTTTAGATAACAATATAATAGAGATTTTAATAAAACACATGTTTCTATATTAATTCAATTTAATTAATTCTTTAATAGTTTCACCCATTTTTATTTC
Source organism: Piezodorus guildinii (assembly GCA_023052935.1). NCBI lineage: Eukaryota > Metazoa > Arthropoda > Insecta > Hemiptera > Pentatomidae > Piezodorus > Piezodorus guildinii. Next base: position 148,621,820 of record CM041296.1, on the reverse strand, counting down.
TAACTATATTTGAAAATTCTTTTATCGATTTTTAAAACGGAGGTAAGTGAAAGTCGTGTGTTGCCGCACCAGATTTTTTTAGTTTAGTCTTTTAATAAAAAAATAAAAAGACGTAATGCTTTAGCTTTTGAAACATCGTAGATACGAGAAAAAGTTGAGAGCTTTCAAGTGAGTTGGAAGGATTGGACGATGCGGGCCTAACTACAGCTTTCGTCTCTGAGCCAGTTCTCATCAGGCCCAAGGGGGAAATTTGTCCACTTAAAAATGAAGATTTACCGTAATTATTTCTCAAATATCTTACTTTTTTTAGCTAGTTATATAGCGATATGGCCGTTTCTATTATTTCAGAAATAAACGAAGGGCTTAGTAGATGTTTATGTTTACAAATTATAATGAGCCGTTTCTGAATCCTGTCATAACCTACAGAAATAATCTCCATTTCTCTACGCAGACATACGCCAGTCATTCAGGCTGAAGTAATGGCAATAAATATCTGCACTCAAACCCTAACATTAGAAGAAGTGAGCGACAGACTAGCAATTTAAGGATATTAAGTTTAAAATAAAACTTATTGAGCTCAAATTAGATATTTTTAAACTAAATTATTTTTAGTACTCCGTTGCGGATATTTCCAAAAGATTGAAGTTTGGAGCAAAAGAGGCCTACTGTAAGCAAGATTCTATTTTATTAATCATATTATTATGAATAAACCAAAATAGTTATTTTTGTGGATCAAATTGCCTGAAATAAATGTTTAAATCTTAAATAATGGATTAATAGAAGGGTCACGTGTATTGTAGGGACTATAAAGGGGAATCGGTTCAAAGCTTTCAGGAGACCTTATTTAATGTCATTAAAAATTAATTAGCTATGCTGTCCTTCAGAGGTAACGTAAAAAAGGTGTTCCCGAGTAACTTTCCATACTCATAGTCAAACTGAAGGAAGAGCGTAAAAGAAATCTCAACACACCCTCCCTGCTGAATAAGGTCCGATTTTTTTTGGATGCCTGGCCATTTTAGGCAATGAGAGAGAGCCAATCCTTGCGAAGGGGTTCCGTTCAGTTACCCTCTACATCCAAGAATGAGGAATAAGCCTTACCTATGCTAAAGTTCTGATCAAGGCGGCTGTCGGCAACAAAACCAGGATATACTAGAGCATCATTCTAAGATGTTCTTGGAGGAACCCTGCAAAGAGAAGTTGTGCACTGCTCTCAATGGACAGGATAACTCTGAGGAGAGTGACAGGACTGTATACAGGACACTGTCAGCTTAATAAGCGTCTCCATAATATGGGATTGGTGGCAGTTCTGATCCTTCAAGAAGGAAGATAAAGCTGCCTATCACGTGATAGGTAGTTGTGCAGGGATTGCTAGGATACGGTTTTACTACTTCGGCAATGACCGTATTTCAGATCCTAAGCTCTGTGTGAACTGTTCAATCCTTACAGTTTGGTCAGATTCACCAAGGCAATAGGTTTCCGGTGGAGGCTGCAGTACTGGAGGAATCAGCCAAGGTGAAAAATACGGTAATTTTTTTAACAATATTTATCATCGCTTAAACTGATCTCACATTGTTTATATGCCATCAAAACACGCGATGAACCATAAAAACACACGATGTTTTAATGAGTTCAAACTCGAAAAATTGCGAGCCCAAGCTGCAATAACTGCGGCATTCAGGAGAGTATATGGTAATGAACAGACTATTTGAAGTTTCTTTAAATCATTTTTTGCTGGCGATTCAAAACGTGATAGACAATAACATGCGTTGGTTGTTCCGAAGGTTTCTATTCTCCTGGGAGCCGGATGCATGGTTCACTACCTCATCCAACGTATATCTAGAAATATTTTTTTTTTAATGTTTCAACTATACTTACTACAACAAATGTATTTCTTGCGCCTCTGAAACTCTTAATAAACTCTCATACTCTCTGTTTTTGACAAATTAATCATTTACTATTGCCTTAAATATATTCATACTGAAATTTTATAGATTCCTTTACTCATAGCAAGGTTCTACTAGGTGAAGGCACGGAAACTATACAACTAAATACAAGTGTGTTAATAAAAACCGGTGAACAAATAGGTCTCGAATTAAATACCGATAAGACGAAATATATGATTAGTTGCAGAAATGGTGGCGATCTTGATGATATTAATATTTCAGGTCATACTTTTGAACACGTAGAGAAATTCAAGTACTTATGTTCAATGATAACAAGAAAAAATGAAATCCAGGAAGAAATAAAGTCCCGGTTAAAGGTGGGAAATACGTGTTATTATTCAGTTGCTAAATTATTTAGCTCACGGCTTCTGTCTAAAAACTCAAAGGTTAGAATTTATAAAACTATTATTCTTCCAACGGTTCTTTACGGATGCGAAACGTGGCCGCTTACATTGAAGTATGAACAACGGCTTAAGGTTTTCGAGAATAAGGTACTGCGTAAAATATTTGGTCCAAAGAGAGATGAGGTCACTGGGGAGTTTAGAAGCTTGCACAACGCGGAATTGCGGAGTTTGTACCCTGTGAATATAATTGAGTTGATAGCATCGCGGAGACTCAAATGGGCGCGTAAAGTTGTTGGGCTTAGTGAGGAACGGATTCCGAGAAAGTTGGTATTCGCTGAACCGACTGGTAGGCGTCCGAAAGGTAGGCCGAAGCGTCGATGGGAGGGTTGCATTAAGGCTGATCTCGGGGTCTTGGGCTTGACCGGTGAGCATTGGACGAGTCTGTGCAGACGAAGTTTGGTGGTATCGGCATCGAACCTTCGGGTTGGTAAGCCTATTATTATTATTATTATTATTACTCATAGCAAAAGAGATAACAAATTTCAAGATATTTTACATTAAAAAACAAAATTAAAATCTGTTATAAATTAACTAAATCGTATAATCTCATAATTATATTGCATAATATCATTATTATTAACTCAATATAGTCTTACTTTAAGTCAATTTGCACTGAAATAGTCCCACATAGTGCTTACTTGACGTGTGGGCCGCCAGCCTCCACGTGGTTTCTCTCTATGTTTGTTCTTCTGTAGGTCATTATTAACAGTTTCTAAACCTTAAGAAATGTGTTATTGTTATTTTTAAAGATAACAGACTAGTTACAAAAAAAAAAACTAATCGTATATTCGATGGGCTAGTAATCGGGACAATTCATCACTTCACCAAATTAATTATCTGCTTAGTAATAAAATTAGAACCGCAAGAAATGCATTTTTTGTAATAAGTATAGTAGAAAAAAAAATTGAAAATATTTCTAGTGTGTTCGATGAGGTAGTCACCCATGCATCTGGCTACTGGACTATATATATACTTCAACACGAGCTGTGTTACGAATCTTTCATAGGTCAACACTCACCTCATTACTCCGACTTTTCACAGAAAGAATTCCATCTATTTGGAAATTAGGACTATTTTACTGAAGGTAAAGTTGTAAAGATTCAAAGGTCAAGTACGCATTATATCTTCACAGAGCTTTTAATATTTCAATTCCGGGATTGAATGATTAATAAAACGTTGGGAAAACTGAAAAATTAAACGTAAACGTTCAACTGTCAATATAATAAAAACCTTCTTGCATACGAAAGTAAGTGAGTGGGTAGGTTTCCGTAGTAGGAGCCTCTAAACCCGCACAACTCTTCTGTATTGTAAATACTGTATACTCTGCTCCTTGATAAATTGATTTTATCTCAAATAAAGCTTTAGAGTTATTCGAAGAAATAAATTTAATTAATTAGACTAGAAACTCATTTAAAATTAACTTTATAAATATATTCGTGTTTTTTTTTTCTAACTAACGGTGACTACATGAGTAAGTGAATAATAACTCGCTTTTATAAATATACTTCTTAGAAGTTTATTTTAAATATAAAATATTTAAAGTTTAATTACTTAAAAAAATAATAATAAAAAATCAAAAACTAATACTAAACAAAAAAAAAATATAAAAAATGAAAATATAAAAAAAAAACTGAACGGAGGGAGAGACATATAGATTGCTATAACTAACAATAAGATATTGAGATGCAAAGACTCACCTGGACCTCCTCGTGGTGGGGTCTTTCATCACCATCACCTCTGTGATCTCCCCGTACTTGCAGAAATACTCTCTCAAAGACTCTGGAAAAAGAAAAAAATATATCAGATTAATAATAATTATGATAAGATCTATCACGAGGCGATTGGTTTAAAAATAAATCAATGCCATAGTATTAATAAAATCCTAAAATCCTTGTCTAGAGTGATGGATTAGATTGTATTGGAACCGTTAATTATAATAAGAATAATAATAATAAATTCCATATTTATTCTGGGACAATCCCTTTAGAATAATATTAAAAGAAAAAAAACAAACTTTAATGTCTTAGAGTAAATAAAGAAACAAAAAACAATAACAACTGATTATAGTAATACTACTAATAATAATAAATTAAGAATGAAACTTCATAATAAACAAAATGACAGATATGTGTATTTATAAAATTTTCATACAAACAAATTTACAGTGTTGAAAAAAAATTACTAATAATATAACATATGAAAAATTCAACAGAACATAAAATATAATATGGGAGAAGTTGGTTCAGGGTGCAATCAATAGAACGCACAATTAAGCATAAACTTAATTTAATTTATTAGTCGTTTATGCTTCTCCCTTATATACACACTGTCAACCATTCTCACTTCATAAAATATAATAAATAAATGTTTTTTTTTTCTCTTTTATAATTAATTTTGATTGAAATTAGTAAACAGATTAGGATTCTTCGGCAATTGGAGGGACATAAAGTGATTGGACAGACGAGATTTGAATGTCAGAAAAGTATTGGAGTCACGGATATATGAAGGAATAGAGTTCCATAAGGATGAGGATCAAATTAGGAAAGATCTGTTGAGAGCTGCGGTACGATGGAGTGTACCGAGTGTTGCGGGAGTGGACTGAGGATTTGAAAAAAAAACATATCTGAGAGGTACGACGGACGGCGGGATTGGAGAACATGGAAGAGGAAGCCAGAAAGTACTTACATCGATTGGAAGGTAAGGCCACCCCAACTTACGTAGGATCGGGTGACAGAGGTGTCCCTGGACATCCCGAAGATGAAAAGGATGATGCAGTTAAATAATCGTTTTAGTTCTGCCTCGAGATCCCCAGTGGCATCCCATTCACCGTACAGCAGTAGTCAAAGAGGAGGCATATTAAGGACTAACCAAAAGTCTACGGGTTTTAAATGGAAAGAAGGTTACGAAGTTAATTTAGGAGTTTTTAGGTGGAAAATGTGCTTCTAGAGATTTCGGATAAATAGAACAAGGTTTGATCTGGGTTGATTCCTAGGTCTTTTAACGGTTTGGAGGAAATTTATCGGATTATTATTAAGAAAACAGTGTAGGGGTTGGTGGAAAGTTTTTAAGGAAAGGATTGGATCCTTAGTATTATCTGTACTTAGCTTTAGCTTGTTGTTGGCTGCAAAAAACAAAACAAATTCGGTTCAGATCGTCGGGAAGCTTTTTGATTGCTATTAATAAGTCCTGTTATGTATTAAGGATATTGAGAGGAGTGAGTTCAATATTAAATAATTTTAATACCAATCAAGTAAATGTTAATAAGCATTTGTCGGCGAAAGTTCAAAAGGCGCTTACCTATCCACCTTGAATTTCCCATTGACACTCTGCGATAGCCCAGGTACTTCCTAGATCTACGGGCCAGCAAGAGTAAGGACAGAGGCTGGAACCCCTGCTTCGGGCACTCCCATATCAGCCCTACTTCCTCAGACAAGATTACCGAGAGAAGATTCCAAAATATTGTATTTTTAAAAAGAAAAATCTGGTGCGGGCAACACACGACTTTCACTTACCTCGATTTTTATAAATCTATGAAAGAATTTTCAAATACAGTTAGAGATAAAATACTGAAACTATTAAGGAATTCAATCGAATTAAATTTATATAGAAACATGTGTTTTATTAAAAAATCTATTATATTATTATCTAAAATAATAAGTTAGTTTTTTTTCTTCTCATCACTCTCTATCAACTTTAGCTTTCCAAGGGTATATCATACATGTATATTACTGCTCTTATGTTCAAAAACGAAAATTGCATTAAAAAAATATTTTTTCTGTACTCTCCTTTAGTTGGGTATCGAATTATTCAATTTATATATTACCTGTTTTTCATCAGTGTTAACAAGATAATTTAATTATTATTATTGAATCTACAAAATTAAAGGTACTTAATTTAAAGAAGAAAATTTAAAATATCGGCATTTAAGCCCTGTCAGACCATTTTTATCCAAATAAAACCTACATGATATTAAAGCCCATTAAATTTTACATCGATATAGCGAGTTTAATCAAAATTCGAGAAAATCGAAAAAAAGTTCAAATTGCATGGTATAAAGTGCCTCTCTGGTTAGCTCATTTTGATGAAAAAAGTTTTGTCACGTCTCGGCGTATAGTTGTCTTAAATATGAAATTTCAGTTTCATAGGACTTACCGTTTCCGGCCGGAGTTACCACACACACACACACACAGACCTTTTTGCGGGACTTGGTTATTTGGACTCAGGGGACCCTAAAACGTGTATTTCCGTTGAAAACTGGAATTCGAAAATTTTCACGATCGCAATACTTCCCCTTACTATATATAGTAAGTGAAAGTAAAAAGGGATAGAAGTGATGAGGGCGAGAATGAAGAATCAGAGAGGGCAGTGGAAGTCCAGCGATGGAGGAGTCTAGTTCATCTATAAGAATAGAATAAACAGAGAATCAAGAGAGGTACGTCGGCGGGTCTGAGAGTCTCTAAGGGACGCCTGAGACAATATTCACTCCGCCAGCCGACTTTGATTTTAAGGTATTTCTTTATTGTAACATTGTTTGCAAAGTAAATTGCAATGTTCCTAGTATCTCATTTAAAGATCTAGGCAATGTATAAATAGATTAGATATTTATTGGCTAGTTTTAAATAATAATACCATTCATTGAAACCTGGTTATTTTAATCTTTCCCTACAAGCTACCTACTACGATCGGTAAACACAATAACTTTGAAAAGAACTTCAACGTTTTCGAAAAAGTATAGTATATAAATACCTTAAATATATTAATCAAAACTGTTTTGAAGGTACCACTGCCTTAAAAAAGCAGCCGGTCAAAAACAAATATATATATGTATATTACTGACGATACCGTGGCTCAAAAAACATGATATCGTTGTGATTAATAATAAAAGCCTAGATTACTGATATTAGTGTACCTAATGATGGGAACATTAGCTCAGTCTTTGCAGAAAAAATCCGGAAGTACCAAGCTCTAGATGCCGATTTAAAAAAAAAAAAAACTTTAAAATCTGGATGAAGTTTGGTTTTGTTTGTTTCCTCTAATTTAAAATATATTTTTATTGATTTTATTTTGTATATTGTATATTTTTTATTATTATTATATAAATTTATTGTTTGTATATATCGACTGCATCAAGGAATTTTTTTGTTTGTTTTGCTTTTAATAATACCCCCAACAAATAGCATTATAATCATCCTTAATTTAATTTTTAAATAAAATGGAATGATACCCCAAAATATGGAACACATTCCTCAGGATCCCAACATCAATCCAAGAGGATGACATCTATCCCCAAACAGCCGAGGAGTAGATACGTCTCCAGGAGTCCTGAAGATGCGGGGGAGAAGAGAGGAGGGAGAAAGGGGCTACGACCCCCCCCCCAGATTGAGGAACTTCCCCCCTCTTTCCCCCCACTACTAACTCTGAAAGCAGATCACGTTGACATCCACTCCGGCAACAAATTAGCTATTTGTACCCTCTCCCCTATTTCTTACCTATATACACACCGCCTCTCTCTCTCTCTATTTCTTGACGAAATTCATGTGCTCGTCTTATAGATTTATTGTTGCAGAATAAAAAAAAAAAAAGAAAGGCTTATGAGTGTTTTTTTAGTGAGTTATTGAATCAACATATAGGCCCGATCTTTCTAAAAAAGACTCATATATATATATATATAATATATATATATATATATATATATATATATATATATATATATATAGTTTGTGTTGTTCTTAGGTTTCAGTCAATGAATAAACAATTTTATCTATGCGACGTTTCGAGAATTTATTGTTCTCATAATCATGCAATTTTGGACAAAATATGTTTTAATTAGACATGTTTAGCCTACAAGCTTTGAAAGAACACTGTGTTAATATATATATAAAGTAATTTGAAACCTTAATACTTGTTATTTTAAATTCCGTCCAACGCTAAACTTTAAAGACGTTCTTAATTATCCTTCAGACATAAAATAAAGACACAAACTTATTTATCAAGACCCATATGGAATTACTTCCGCTTGGAAAGTAAAAAACTCTACTTAACATAACCTATAGTGAAAGTGAAAGTAAAAATAAAATAGGCTTTAATATCATTAGTTTTCATTTTAATAGAAATAGGCTGATAAAGCATAAATGTTAATTTTTACCAATAATTTTCCCAATTGAATTTCCGACAAAACATTTTTTACCTAATTCTATCTAAATTTAAACGTGAAATTTTGTATAGGATAACATAAAACAAAAAAAAAATTGAGAAGGAGCTTTTTACATAATATATTAATTTACTCAGATATACGAGTATTATATATGTCACAATGGACAATAATAATATTGCTACATGATAACATTCATTCAATATTGACATATAAAAAAAAAAAAAAAAATCAAATTACATAAAATAAAATTAAAATTAATAAAGGTATTAATAACAAAATTTATAAATTAAATAAATGCTAGGTTAACAAATAAATAAACAAAACATGAACACATTCATACTTTAAACAATATTTAGAATTTGCTGAGGAACGAAGGGACGGGTCCGCCTCTCCCCCATTTGTGGAGGACAACAAAATCCTCGAATCCCAGCGCCTCCCTCTCAGCCGCATCACTGTTCAGAGCCAGCGGAAGTTGAGTGAGTGCGCCATAGCCACAAACACACCGCACATGAGAGAGGAGAATCTGACCAGTGTCAGAACTCCAGAATAGATATTTATAAAAAGTCGCGGGGCCACTGCCGTTTCAACCTTCTAGGAGGGTTGTATGATGAGTGGAGCTGGATAGGGACAGAGCTAGAGGACTAGGATGATAAATGAGGTTCTGATGAAATTTAGAAAATAAAAAGGAGCTAAAATGATTTATCGTCGAACCAGATTTTTTTTTCCAGTTTAATATTTTACATGTCAATTTAATATATTAAAATTTTGAACTTCGCCTAGGGGTGACAGTGATATTTCTCCGCTTGCTTTCTCTTAAGCAAACTTCACACCTAAGAACCGCGGGGTAATTAGGCGATTATTTCGCCGCAGTGGGAGCGCTGCCGCTAACTGCTGGCTGGGGAGAGGGTGGTTCTTACCGCGGGATTGAAGCCATCACAAACGAGGCATTAACTTGAGATTAAAGGCCGATTCCGAAGAGCTAAGCTAACATATTCCAAGGAGGAACAAATCTGCTGCCGCTAATCCCAGTTTTATGGAACAACTCTCCAGCTCCACCCTCCTCCGAGCTACGAGGAGTGGAGGGGGAATAATAAAATTAATTAACGCCTGGTCGTTAGGGATTAATTAAACAGTCATCAAATGCTAAGCGCCCCTCTACTTCCTCCTCTCCACAGCCCTCATTCAGAAATTAATACCTCTTATTTATTTTTTTTTTGGAGTCCTGAATCGAAAAGCGCTAATTGATCCTCTTTTTTTTTTAATTTTTTTTTAAGCCATTGAAATCTTGTTTACGTAAAAATTAACCGATTAATTGGAACCGGAAAAAAACCATAGGCAAGAAAAAACTTCTAGTAAACAAAACCTCCCTTTTGGTTAAATATCGCACGATAAATAAAAGAAATAAGAAATTTTTGTGCTGTGATATCACTTAGTACCAGTTATTAGGAAAAAATCTTTCCTCCATCTAATATTTTGTAATTTAAAAGTCAAATATGCACACACAACAATACATAATTATTTTAGATGAGGAAGATGGTTGAGGTGCGGTCATAAAATAGAAACACACATTTAAAACAAGTACTATTTTAATTAATGTGCCGACGTTTCGGTCTACTTTGTGAGCCTTCATCAGGGCTAAAAGAAACAAGATACAACCAATGTAATTATGGACTTAATAATGCGTTAGGTATATAGTAATAATAAGATGACAGTTATAAAGTATGGAAATAAACAAAATTAAAATGATAGTTATAAAAATAATTAATAAGATGATACATGATATAAAGAGAGACTAAAAAATGAAAAAATGACAAAGGAACAATATGTGAACAATTAAAAAATTTAATTTATGTTTTTTTTTTTAAATATGAACCATTTTGAAGTGATATTTGACGGTAATATATTAAAAATATAGATAAGAGCATAGGTAATATATAAAAAAAGAACATAGTCATTAGAAAAGAGAAACAATATGAATAAAAAAAAAAATTTACATTTTAAAATAATGTAATATAAACTAACAATTATATGTCAGGATGTGTAACAGAAAAAGATATGAATATGGAAAGAGGAAGAAAGAAATAGGCGAAAAAAGAGATCATATCAAAAAGAAATGAGATACATACTAAATTCTGAGACGGTGTTTAAAGAAGTGATGTTTTCTGTTTAAAAAAACGCTCATTGCGTAGAACAGGAAATATGGGAACTAGAATGTTTGTTAATTATAGACATAATAATGCGTTAGGTACAGAATAATAATATGGTGACGGTAATATAATATGAGAACATAAATAAAATTAAATGTAAAATAGCATTTTATGACCGCACCCCAACCATCTTCCTCATCTAATTTCTCAACGGTCAACAAAAACTCATGTACCAAGGGTCCTGGGTTCGAATCTCGGCTCTGATAGAATATTATTTATTCTGTAAATTCAGCCGTAGAGCAACCTTCGGTATGCAAAAACTCGTACTCTAGCATTTCAATAAATAACCGATAAAAGAAAATAGCAATAAACAAAAATACTATGTATTATCATACATTGTTATAGGGATTTGAAAATATATATAATTAATAATGTAAAGGCTATAAATCATGTTGAATAAATATTAAAAAATTGAAAAATCACACGTAAATGACAAATAATTATTTTTTAACATTAAAGCAAGATTTTTAACGGGCTGTTCTAGTAGAGATTTTTTTTTTTATACCATATTAAAATACATTCATTATGTTTTAGTTATTCTTTTGCTCTAAACCCCTATCGGGTATTGTATCGGTTTAGAGGTGAGGGTAGAGGGACTAATGCCAGAGCCAAATTTTTTATATTTTCCGACATTGAAACAAGAACGCGAAATTATTTAATTAGCCGCTTCACATTCCTATTACTTACGAAATGAACTCTAACTCGAAACTATATGTATTCTATTGGTGGCCTAAATCTGTCATTAGCAGATACAGAATATTATTATGTTGATAGTCAGGGCCATTTTGCCGAGGGGGAAAAAAAAAGTGCACCACAAAGAAGCCGAAATGATTACAATCCACAAAGAGCTACTCGTATTAAGTATTACTCTCCCTCTCCTACGTCGCTTAGCGGATTGAGTCATCTCGAAAGATAAAGAAAGGAATAAGGCACTTCAAGGCGAGGTCTGCTTCCGGACATCTGTCAGCTCTAGCGGGGGAATGTGGGAGGAGGGGGGGGTGTGGGGGAATGAAGGAGGAAGTAGGGGGCATGTAGGGGTGCAGAGGCCCTCGGGGGGCAAAGGGAAAAAAAAATCTGGAGCGCCCTAGATGTGAGGAGATAAGAAAGGTCTTTAGGTCCCGTAGTAGTTATAGTAGGAGACCTAGGAACATTTTAGAAAATAATTTCAGTACGGCCATTTTATTTGTTTTTTAAGCCTTATTGTACATAAATTGTTTTGTTTTTTCCATTGTATAATTTTGTAAAATTAAAAAAAAAAAAAGATAAGCTGTAGTATTTATATTTGGAGGGGAAAACCTACATGGTTTTTACACGAACCCCTCCCCATACTACCCATGTTCATGGTTTTCCTCAGTTTATGCTTGGACATGGCTCAGTAATGGTACGTTTATATATAATTTTTTACTTCTATATTAAAGTCTAAGTTAGTAAACCTAGTAGAGATGTGTTTGTCGGAAAAATTTCATAAAATTAGAATCGGTCATAATTACTCCGAGAGATTTGAGGTGCGATCGGGTTTGAAACAGGGTGACTCCCTTTTACCTGTTTTGTTTAATATAGCTTTAAAGAATATGTCATAGAAAAGGTGATGTGTACCGAGAAAGGCTTAAATATGGGTGACGAGATTCCGGTTTTGGGTATGCCGATGATTTGGTACTACTAGGTGAAGACACGGACACATACAACTAAATACAAGTGTGTTAATAAACGGTAAAGAAATAGGACTCGAATTAAATACCGATAAGACGAAATATATGATTAGTAGTAGAAACAGTGGCGATCTTGGTGATATTGATATATCAGGTCATACTTTTGAACACGTAGACAAATTCAAGTATTTAGGTTCAATGATAACAAGAAAAAATGAAATCCATGAAGAAATAAAGTCTCGGTTAAAGGTGGGAAATGCGTGTTATTATTCAGTTGCTAAGTTACTTAGCTCACGGCTTCTATCTAAAAACTTAAAGGTTAGAATTTATAAAACTATTATTCTTCAAAGGTTCGTTACGGATGCGAAACGTGGCCGCTTACTTTGAAGGATGAACAACGGCTTAAGGTTTTCGAAAATAAGGTACTGCGTAAAATATTTGGTCCCAAAGAGAGATGAGAGCACTGGGGAGTTTAGAAGGTTACACAACGTGGAATTGCGGAACTTGTATCATGTAAATATAATTGATTTGATAGCGTCGCGGAGACTCAAATGGGCAAGTAAAATTGTTGGGCTCGGTGAGGAGCGGATTCCGAGAAAGTTGGTATTTGCTGATCCGACTGGTAGGCGTCCGAAAGGTAGACCGAAGCGTCGATGGGAGGATTGCGTTAAGGCTGATCTTGGGGGCTTGAGCTTGAACGGAGAACATTGGACGAGTCTGTGTAGACGGAATATAGTGTATCGGCATCGAACCTTCGGATTCGGTAAGCCTATTTTTATTATTATTACAATAAAGTCTTAAGTTTAGTTTTTATGCTTATCAATATCATATTATCATTATTTGTATCTATAATATTTAAGTATGTTGGTATACTTTCTGTTTTATTTCAAATGTTATCATTGTCACTACATTCAAAAAATTTTCATTATCACATTAATATGTATCTCATTTGTTCTGATGTTTGTAGCCTGATGATGGCTCACAAGCTTGAGCCGAAACGTTGGAAAAATTCAAAAAAGACTGACTCCTGATTATTCCACCTATAATAGTTTCTACAGTCGACTATACATCCTCAATATAATTTAAGTCACAAATTATAATAGATATCATTCCACATAATCTCGGTTAATTTTGGAGGTAGAGAAAATCGAAAATATAAGCAGCTATAAACAGTTATACCCTAATATAGTTATTTGGAAATAATAAACCCTTGTTTAATAATTTTCGATTGTTTAATAATTTTGGGAGGCGGCGTGGTCTAGTGGATAGAGCACTAGTCTGCTGTGCTTCGTGTCCTGGGTTCGAATCCCGCCTGTGGCAGAAATATTATTTATTCTGTTAATTCAGTCGGGGGGCGGCCCTAGGGTATGGAGATCCTCCTGGGGCAGACCCAACCTCTATAAAGTGGGTACCCAAATTAAGTGGGGAAAAACCTGGCGGCTGAGCGTGATTAAGGCCTAATCACCTCATTGCACTGCCGTTGGCCTAGAAACAGTACGAATCCCTATATGTACTGAGCCCAAGACCCTTCATGGGTTGTAGTGGTACAGGTTTTTTTTTTTTTTTTTGTTTGTTTAATAATTTGCAGCGTTTTTAAATCTAAATGGAAATGGGGCCTGGTGATCAAACCAACAAATTTTAGTTTCAACACTTGTGGTATCCTCAGAATTTATCTCAATATCATAAACCAGTTAAATTTTTGTCATTATTATACTATATATATATAATATATATATATATATTTAATATATATATATATATATAATAATATATATATATATATATATATATATATATATATATATATATATATATATATATCAATATATATATATATATATATATATATATATATATATATATATATATATAAGTGATCGGTTTGTGGACCCTGGCTAAGGACTGAATCAAATGAACCGCGGGGGGGCTAGAGACCCCCTGCCATATTTCACCCCCCCCCCTCTAGGATTTCATCCTGACATTGTCACTTCCCTACCCCTTCTCCCTCCCTTCATCCATCATTCCCCTCCCCTACATCATCGCTCGCTACAAAAAGGGAGAGAGAAGAACGCCTGACCGATATTTTACATTTTTACCGCTGGCATTCCCTTATCACTACCGGCTATATCTCGTGTGGAAATAGCACGGGGTCATGCTTATTTTTTTTTTCATGTCAGTCTTCGCTTTTATCAGCTTGTTTGTGAATGGATGGAAACATCGCTTCCAAGGGAAATCGCAAACAACTTATTTTCGGAACAGAGGATATATTTTTAGCTAGGGATTCTACAATTTCTTTTCGAAAAATTCATCTAAGCCGCATGATAAAAGTTTTTATCTCTAACTGTTCTAATATGCAACAGAACTTTTTATATGACTATTTGAAATTCCATGAATTCTTTATACTTTTTTTACTTTCACTTACCTATATGTAAAATATATTGTAAGGAAAGTATTGCGATCGTGAAAATTTTCGAATTCCAGTTTTCAACGGAAATACACGTTTCAGGGTCCCCTGAGTTCATATAACCAAGTCCCGCAAAAAGGTATGTGTGTTTGTGGTAAGTCCAGCAAGAAAACGAAAAGGTGTAAGAAACTGAAATTTTATATTTGAGACAACTATACACCTGGGATGTTACAGAAAATGTTTCAATAAAATTAGCAGAATGGAAGTAGTAAATTACAATAGCGTTTTGCACCTCTATGCGATTTACTCAAAAACGGCACTAACGATTTTGATTAAACTTTCTATATCGATGTAAAATTTAATTGATTTAATTTTATATAGGTTTTAATCTGGTTGAAATAGTCTGTAAATACATAGTTCTGACGTGATCCTCTTTGACCTTTACCAAACACAAGATATTAATTTCAACCTTAACTAGGATTAATTTGTAACTATGGAGATAAAAAGCCGACTTAGCTGATTCGCGTTAGTACATTAAACGCTCCAAAACGAAAATTTTTGTTCTCTTTTGTAAAAAAAAAATAATATGAAACGATCAGGAAATCCTTAGACAATGGAATGATTAAGGACTAACTATACACTACGCGAGGAGAGATGATGTGGTCAGTACTATCCTACACGTGGAGGGGGACATTATGGGCTCAATGAGTGCAATGCGGCTCACACACACACACACACACACACACACAACAAGCTCCACACCCTACTGGCTGAGGCAATAAAGAAAATTTACGGCCCGGCGCTTGGTGTACCCTTACAACCAGCAGCCACTCAACCACAGATCCTTGCTCGGGTTTTTTATACGGTGAGCTCTTGTAAAGCTAACCTTGCCTAGCGATCACTCCATCGAACCATAAGCGAACTAAAAGAAATAACAAAACAAAGCATATATATATATATATATATATATATATATATATATATATATATATATATATATATATATATATATATATATATATATCATTACTGATAATTATAAATAACAATTTGATATTGCTATACTATTTCATCTAAATAATATGTTTCTAACGAAACTATATACATTTTTTACTTTCACTTACTATATATAGTAAGGGGAAGTATTGCGATCGTGAAAATTTTCGAATTCCAGTTTTCAACGGAAATACACGTTTTAGGGTCCCCTGAGTCCAAATTACCAAGTCCCGCAAAAAGATCTTGTGGTGTGGTGTGTGTGTGGTAACTCCCGGGCGGAAACGGTAAGTCCTATGAAACTGAAATTTCATATTTAGGACAACTATACGCCCAAGACGTTACAAAACCTTTTTTCATCAAAATAAGCTTACCAGAAGAGCTACTTTATACGATGCATTTTGCACCTTTTTTCGAATTTCTCGAAAACGGTTCCGACGATTTTGATTAAACTCGCTATATCGATGTAAAATTTAATGGGCCTTACTATCATTTAGGTTTCATTCTGATTAAAATGGTCTGACAGGGCTTAAATGCCGATATTTTAAATTTTCTTCCCCTAAAGTACCTTTAATTTTGTAGATTCAATAATAATAACTAGTTTCTTTTCTTTTTTAATTTTTGTGGAAGTTTTCTTAATTGGAACATTCAATAAAGCACCCACTACCTTCCATTCATCATCCAATTACTTTATTTCCTAAGTCTTTTAACACCTTTTTTTTAATCCATCTTAGTCGACGTTTCGGGGTTGTTTCCCCATTTTCAAGACTGAAACTGTTTTTTATACTTACATTATTGAATAAAATTACATTGTTTAAATATTTTTCTTTGAAAAATGAAGCTTAGCAATTTGTCAAAAATATTTTAAACTAACTAATTTTAATTACCTTATTCCTTGCTACAACATTTTTTTATTCATTACATCTTATAGCACACTGCTACTTGTCATTGGCTCACTGTTTCCATTATATTTCTATTTTAAACCTTTGTACCTTTTCAGTATTCCGGTGTAATCCTTATTGCTTTTTATTTTTACCTCTATTAATTATTTGTCCTAATTATGGTTCTTGGGCTATTGTTTTATTTATTTTGAAAATTGTATCTTATTTATGATATCTGTATAATGAGTTCCTAAGTTTTTTGTATCTGTTTTATAATTTATTGTCCTGCTATTATTTTTGGTTATATGGATTGCTTCTAGTAGTTTTCTATTTCTATTATTTTGAGATGTATCTCTATATCTAATATATATATCTAAATCACAACTAAAGGAGAAAACAGAAAAAATATTTTTTTAATGCAATTTTTCGTTTTTGAACATAAGAGCAGTAATATTCATGTATGATATACCGTTGGAAAACTAAAGATTTTAGAAAAAATATCATCACATACACAAGCTTTTAGAAGTTAATAGAGAGTGATAAAAATCCGATAAAACTGTGTGATTGTTTTAGATAATAATATAATAGAATTTTTGATAAAACACATGTTTCTATAGAAATTGAATTTAATTAATTCTTTAATAGTTTCAAGTATTTTTATCTCTAACTGTATTTGAAAATTCTTCAATTGATTCTAAAAATAGAGGTAAGTGAAAGTCGTGTGTTGCCCGCACCAGATTTTTTATTTAGTAACCAACTAAAGGAGAAAAAAGCAAAAATATTTTTAATGAGTTATTTTTAGTCTATGAGCGGAAACATCCAAAAGAACACACAATTAAGTATAAACTTAATAAACTGGTGCCGACGTTTTGGGCCAAAATTGTAGGGCGTTTGAAGGAGAGCGTCACAACAATCTAATCACCTCCAACACTCTTCATCCTTATCTACCAATCTTGCGCGCTAGATTCTAAAAAAAAAAGTTTATAGAACACCATAATCTAAAACTCGAGAAGATACAAGTTTCGTTGATGTTACTTTAACGGATTTCCAATCCCATATCCGACACATGATTCCGAACGAGCCCTCAATCCCACTCCTTAACAATCCCGGATCGACAAAGAGGAAAGGAAAAAAAAAAAACCCAAGACTTACGAAATAAGTTTGTAACTCTTGTAAACTTTTAACTCTCGAGGGAAAACGGAAAGCGGGGGAAAAAAAGAGGGTCGGGAGAGTTAGGAATTGAAATCCTTTCCCAACTTGTTTGTATCCTACTCGGGAATTATCGAGTTTCCTGCGTTGGGAAGGGGGGGGGGACCAGGGGTTCTAACCCGGCCGCTGGGGGTGTGATAACTAGATCTGGGGAGAGAAATTAAAAGAAAATGAACAGGAACCAGGGGGCGGAGGAAAAGGGAAAATGAGAAAATTGAAACGGGCTAATACGGGATAGGATATTGAGTTCTTTATATGCAAGAAGGAAATATCCGGTTCGATCCGTTCCTTAAGCAGGAATATTAAAGAGATACAGAAAAAAAAAACTAACTAGATGCAAAAAAGAACATGTAAACAGTATCTTTAATAACAATCAGATAACTGAAAACAAAAATTTAAATAAAATCTGCACTAATACAAACTCGTACAAGAAGGTCTTCGAATTCAGCGCACAGAAAGGTCTTCAGGTTCAGTCAGGTCAAACTCTCTATATTCGTATAAAATTAAACAGACTTCATTTTCAGGTAGGTATTACCATTGAAATATTCTGATACAGTTTAAGTAACGAATTTCCAAAACTTATTCCTTTAAAGTACCTATTTTTTTTTATTTTTATTTAAATAATTCAGTATCAAATGTACTCCCATGCAAAGGTCACGGTTCAAATCCGCAGGTGGTCCTAGGATTTTTTAATGGGAGTAAAAAATCTTAGTTATGCCGTCCTTCGGAGGGGACGTTAAAAGGTGGTCCCGAGCCTGTGCGATGTCAGGTACTCGTTAAAGATCCCTATTCTAATAAAACCTGGATAGGCAAAATTTAGGACTCCCACTGTAGCATTGTCCGATTAGCCATAGTAGCATAAAGTGACGTTAAATAAATAAACAAACAAAAGTATCAAATGTAAAAAAATAAATATCTACTATTCAAACTAATAGAAGATAACAGAGAGTAACGAAAACATAATTTTTGTATATTAAATCTTACCAAATGTCCTTGATAAATATTTATTTAAAATAAATAAAATATAAATATATAGTCTAAAATACATGTAAGTTTCCATCAAACCTTATTTTTTTCAACTTAAGCTACATTTTTTAAAGTCTTAACGTTTATTTATTTTTAAAAAAATTAACATACGTCTTTTACTTACTCAATTGTTGAAATCAATTTAGGAACTAAAAAAAAAAATAAAGTGTTTTAAAAAAAAAGTTAAAGAATTACACTGAGTTTAATAGAAACATGTATTTCAGATTAAATAATTTAAGAATTAAAATTATCGAATACAATAATCACTATAGTTTAAACTCTTCTCGTCTTTCTGTATTAAATTTTACAGCTTTGTATATAAGATAAATTTTTTTTGTGAAATATTTAGATTTCCACCAGTATGTTATATTGGGTTGTTTCACTCGAAATGTCCGTTTTTATAGTTCTGAAATACATAAAGGATTTTGCTTGGTCTCTGTTGTTTTCGTCCAAATATTTACATATTTAAAGTAAACAGTTACTAATCATTTACCTTTCTATTATAAACATTAGCTTCCCAATCAATTACCCACTTTTTAGTATACCTCCAAATATGAACATGGAAACACGCGATTTTCGAGTAATATTTTTGTACGAGTTTAAACTCGGCCATTCAGCAGCTGAGGCCGCTAGAAATATTTGCAAGGCGTTTGGGGAAGGAAGTGTTAATGAACGGACCATTCGCCGTTGGTTTGCTAACGTAAAGTTTTCAGCTGGGGATACCGACTTGGAAAACTTGACCCGTGGAAGACCTCCGTCCGTAATAGACAACGATATACTCAAACATACGTAGAAGGAAACCCCTACCAAACAGCTAAAGGACTCTCAGCACAACTAAATGCAAGTGAATCTACAGTTTCTAGACATTTAAAGTGTATTGGGAAAGTAAAAAAGCTCGATACATGAGTACCTCATGATCTCACTGAGCGGCAGCAAGACCTCATGTTTCAAAACATACCGGGCAAAAATTTAAAGAACTGGGCTACGAAGTTCTTCCGCACCCACCATATTCTCCCGACTTGTCGGAATTTAGAACACTTCGTCAAAGGAAAACTTTTCGAAAATGATTATCAAGTGAAAAGTGCGTTTTCAGACTTTGTTTCACTTCAAGCTCAGAGTTTTTCAGTTCGGGGATAAAAAAGTTGGTGTCGCGTTGAGAAAAATTTTGTAGACAAAGAAGGTAAATACTTCGAAAAATTATGATTATGTATTCATGTCGTATTTTTGATAAAAATCCTTTACCTTGAAAACGGACATTTCATGTGACACAATCCAATACATCTATATCTTTGTAAAATAAATTCTCTGGAACCATCTCCTCTTTTTAAATATTGTTCTATAATCATTATAATATTATCTATTATTCTATATTATTATTTTGCAAAAATCTACAAAATTAAAGATACTAAAAACATTGAATATATCTGAATTTAAGCTCTGTCAGACTATTACAATCAGAATCAAACCTACATGAATATTAAAGTCCCATTAAACATTACATCGGTTAAGCGAGTTTATTCAAAATTGTTAGATTTTTTTTGAGAAAATCATAAAAAGGTGCATTGTGTGCAGCTCTTCTGGTACGTTAATTTTGTTGAAAAAGTAGCTGTAAAGTCCCAGGCATATACAATACTCAATGAAATTTTAGTTTTATAGCACTTATAGTTTTATAGCACTTATAGTTATAGCACTTATAGTTTTATAGCACTTATAGTTTTATAGCACTTATAGTTTTATAGCACTTATCGTATTCGAGTCAGACCCACCACATACACTGGACTTGGACTCAGGAGACTCGAAACAAACGCCAATCTTCAGGTTCATTTTTTATTTTATTGAAGCTGATACCTTAAATGTATCCAAGAGGTATTAGAAATACATACTTAAACATCTTTTAGGCTAAAACCCTAAAAACCTTCCTCTATTTTGTAAGAATATTTTTTTCCAGCAAAATACTAATACTAAATAATGGGACTCCATTGTATTATTATTATTATTGTTTCATCGCACATAAGATTGAGGGAATGTTTCTATGAAGAAGTTAGGAAGCTGTAAAGTTCTCGACCCCTCGAGTTGCCCCGACCCTAAGAGAACAAATCCCAACTCCGCCGACGGAAAAGTTTCAACCACGTGAAGAATGGAGCGAAAGGCTTTTCCATCTCTCCAGTCACAACAGCTCAACAACCGACAATTCCTCTCTCCCTCTTCTGCTAGTCCCTCCTTCTGGAAATTCTCAAAGTTGGGAATCTATTATGTTTAAAAGTATTATTATGAACCGGAATATATATATATAATATATATATATATATAATATATTATAATATATATATATATATATATAAAAATGTGTGTATGTATGTATTCTAGCAAGTAGCCTCTGCTTGGATCGGGTGCGATTTGAATATAGAGAGTCATTTATGTAATAATAATAACTTTATTAATTTGTTTTTAGGGCAAACCCATACAAATAGAGCTGGCTGGCACAGCACAATTAATAAATTTATCACCAGCAAATATACATTATTAATTACAATTCGAATAAATATTTAAAACAAAAACAACAAAACACATATACAGCAATGAGCATAAAGGTGCTGCTATCTTTATGATTAATTTCCTCCAACATATACAATAACATAAATTAAATATAAGAATATCAATAAATAATGTAAAAATAATAGTACTAAAGCAAATACTAAATCCCTACAAATTACAGATAAGTCTCGAAACCTTTAAGAGTGATTGACATTCTGAGAAGAAAGATGTAGAAATCTTATTTTAAGATTTTCTGTGACAAAAATGAATAATGCTTTCAGGTCTATTACTAGTTTAATCTATTAATCAGGAGTCATTTATGCAAAAATGCACTATTTTACCGATTTAGAGGTTATCTTAGAAACCGAAAATCGCCAGACGATTTTATATATACAGGCTTAAAGGCAGGAATATTCAATACTAACTTTGATAGATGGGAGCCCGTGGCTGAGTGGCTAGCGCGCTAATCTCTCACGCTAAAGGTTGTGAGTTCGAATCCCATTCGGAGGGACTTTTTCAAGCATAGTCAACAATTTAATTGGGATTCACTCACAGAATCTTCCCCGGCTATATGAGATCCGTTATATATATGCGAATTTAAAAAACAACTAAAGCAGAAAACAGAAAAAATATTTTTTATGTAATTTTTGCGTTTTTTAACACAAGAATAACAATATAGATGTATAATATACCGTAGGAAAGCTAACGATTTAAGAAAAAAATATTATCTTATACACAAGCTTTCAAAAGTTAATAGAGAGTGATGAAAAGCCGATAAAAATACTGATTATTTTAGATAATAATATAATATATTTTTTACTAAAACACATGTTTCTATATAAATTCTATTTAATTAATTCTTTAATGGTTTCACTCATTTTTATCTCTTAATGTATTTGAAAATTCTTTAATCGATTTAAAAAACGGAAGTAAGTTAAAGTCGTGTGTTGCCCGCACCAGATTTTTTTTTAATAAACCTACGATTGTTATTTTTATGGTCTGATACAATGAGCCAATTGCCGGCTATCAAGATCATATAGTTTTATGAGCTATTGGCGAGCAAAACTTTTTAGAAGTTAGCTACCGGGAAGCGATAAAACTACACATCAAATCGTCTAGTGGTCGACTTTATACAGACCTCAGGGAGGCATTAAAGCACAACAATTGCTGTTTCTAGTTTTCTAAACATTTTCGAACATCAACGTATCCAATCTCCCAATTCTAAAGTCCTTCCAACAACAGTAGATCTCTATATTTACGAACAAGGCGTTATACTATTTTGCCATCATTCCATTATTTCTGCTAAAATAAAATAAACTAAAAGTATATTTTACGCAGAAGTACTTTAAAATATATTATTTAAAAAACTTCTTCATAGCGATCATAACAGAAATTGAGGCTGACCGAGTCGCGGGCAACAGCTAGTGTATGATAATTCCGAAGAAAAGATAAGGCTAAGATATATAAATAACAAAAAGACAAAAAAAATTCTCAAGAAGACAGAACAGTATTAAGGTATCGAGGCGTGGCATGTAAATTTCGAAAGAGACGTGAGCAATGAAAGGGCTCTCCCGATTGGTCTGAAGGAGCTTTGCCTCAAGATTTATAGCCAATGGGAGGAGGCGTCTCATCGGAAAGGAAACAAATGTTCTTCTGGATGCGAGGCAGTTGTGAGGTATTAGATCGGCGCAATTTATTTCATCAATGAAATAATCCTCGGGACTGGAAGAGGGAGCAATTATCGTAGGGAATGTATTTCACATCTTTTTTCTTTGAGGGAATTCCATTTCTTCTCTCCGATACACATTTATCTATATTTTCTATACTCCCAATAGGGAATATATATTCGAAAAATATCCGAGAATTGCCGTTTATTATTGTAAACGAACAAAAAAAAAAAAAAAAAAAGTATAAAACACACCAAATAAAAATTTAAGGTTTCACGTTTCAAGATAAGTAAAATAAAATATCGAATAACAAAAAAATAATAAAAGAAATAAAAAAAAACCTTTCTCGTAAGTTAATTTATTAATATATTAACTAAATATTAATTTTTTAATATCTTTATGGTTATTTACAACTGTATAGTAAAATATATTTAGTAAATTTGATACAAGATTATACTGTCATAATTCACATGTATGGATACCACCCATTGGCAGCTCCCCAAAGACTATGCTAAACTAGAAGGTCTCGCGGCCATCTTCTTTCCAGACGCCTCGGAGGATTAGCAGGGATTGTAGAGGAAGCAAGGATTGAATCTAGTGGGTTAGAGTGGGAATGGAGTTTGTCGTGGAAGGAATGGTATCTAGATCGGGCCAAATCAGCAACATACGGAATATTAAGGTCTTTTTGGATCAGTTTATTAGTTACAAAGTAAGGAGCATTGAGGATTTTACGAAGGATTTCGCATTGTAGGGATTGGATACGGGAAGAATTCGATGGTTTAGTAGAGCCCCAAAGCTCTACTCCGTAATCCCAAAGATTCACAAATGATTTACTTTTTAATTTTTAAAATAATTCAATTTCCCATTGTTATCTTTTGCCGTAACGATTAATAAATCACAGGGGCAAACATTTAAACACGTAGGAATCGATTTACGCCGAGACTGCTTTTCACACGGCCAACTAAATGTCGCATTGTCAAGATCGGGTTGCGGAGAAAACCAGTGTGTTCTTCTGCCGAAAGAAAATAAATTTCGAAGGATTTTTTGATTGGAGGGATTGGAGAAGAAAAGAATTCGATGGTTTGGTAGAGCCCCAATTCTCTACCCCACAATATACCTTAATTGATTAAATTAATATAGTATATTACTATACTGTTTATTACTTCAAATTAATTTAGAAAAATCTGGTGCGCGCAACACACAACTTTCACTTACCTCTGATATTTATAAAAATTTAAGAATTTTTAAACAAATTTAGAAACGAAAATAAGTTGTTAAAGAATGATATACATTGGATTTTAATAAAAACATGTGTTATCAAACATATCAAATAATCTATTATATTATTATCTACGGCAATCAGTTTGTTTTATCGGCTGTTCATCACTCTTCGTTAACTTTTACAATGGTATGTATAAGATATTATTTTTTTTTAAATCGTTAGCATTCCAACGGTATATTATACATGTAAATTACTGTCCTTAAGTTAAAAAAAAAAAAAAAAAAAACAATTAAAAAAATATGTTTGCATTTTTCTCTTCTAGTTGTTTATCAAATTGCCTCAAGTCGCATATTTAGCCGTTATTTATCAATGCTAATTAGATGATGTTACAATTTGTTTTAAATCTAAAAAATTAGAGGTACTTTAAAATAAGAAAATAAAAAATATCGCCATTTAAGCCCTGTCATACTATTTCAATCAGAATGAAACTTACATTACATATTAAATTATTCATATTGAAAGTAAACTGATTATGTTTCAAAAAATAGTCATTAAGATATTTAACAGTCATTTATGAAATATAATAAACTGTGTTGAAGGAAATACCTTAAAAAAAAATAAAAACCATTAGCATGCATAATTTTAAATTTTAACTTTATGTCGAATAATTACAATATGGCCTCCTACCTTCAAGTTTAAGACTGCTTGTCTTTTTCTTTAAAACATAGTTCCAAACGAAAATAAATAATAAAATGACACGAGCCATTAAGAGACTTAAATAAAACACTGTTTTCACATTTATGACACATTTTGCACGCGTTACTTAAAATAAATTTAAAGCAAGTAAATCACGGAATGGTTGTGGATTCCAAATACTTTTTACATCCTGGTATATTTTGTAAAGAGAAATAATGAAAAACATTTATATCTGAACTGAATTCAACATGGCGTTTATCACCCTAATTTATTAACTAAGTAAAAAAGATAACTTTATAACTAAAATATTTAAATCAAGCGAATATTATTAACATGATAAAATAATTATTTAAAACCAACATATTAAAATAAATACATGGTAGGCTTTAAGATGCTAGTTAAAAAGTTCAACATTTGACGGATTCTTAATTTCGCTAGTTTTGAAATATTTAAAATTATCTGGTACTGAATTTTAAGTGTTTTATTGCACGATTTTATATAACTTAATCAATGAAACATTCAGATCGAACACTTTTATTAATAAAATGCTAGAAAAACTATTTAAAATAAATATATAATAAGGTTTGAGATGAATGTAATAAGTTAAATGTGCTGGCTTTGGTGTCTTTTAATTTAGCTATTAGCAATGTTGCCAGTTCTACCACTTATATTGAGACAGTAAGTTAAACTAAGTTTTAAATTAATATATTTTCTCCTAAATATGGTAATATTTTATATAAAATGTATAATTTTTATATTTATATTTATTAACTTATATAGGTTTTAAGATTCTAGTACAGTATTTAGTTCTGGCTTTGTTGGTTCTTAATTTCGCTATTGGCAATGTTGCCAGATCTGCAAAGTACTGAGACTATTGGCGGAAGCTGATAGAGGAGGCCTTGATCTTGATTCAACACCACTTTTATTTAAAAAATATGATAAATTTTTTGAAATCTATATATTGAAACAATAATGTATATATTTTTTAATATATAAAATAATATACAGTTATAACAGGGTTTGAGATGATAATTAATATATACAGTGCACAGCTCTGGCTAAGGTTTTTTTTTTTTTGTTAATTTTCCTATAATCAGAAATATTCTCCTACTTAAAACTGTTCAAATATTTAAGTTTCAAATGTAAAATTTTTAATACATACCCGAATATTTTTATAACCAAATTTCCAAATTTATCATCTATTTAATATTCAATAAATCTAATAAATATGTTTATTAATATGATAAAGAAAATATTATATTAATTTACATTATTATGTTTTTAATTGGCTTTTTTCTAGTAATAACTAAAAGCCAATATATTAATTAATAATACAGATTAGACACAAAAGAACAGTGGTATATAATTCATAATTATTCATAATTTAAATATAATTGATTATATTTCAAATACGTCATCAAAATTGTCAACAGTAATTTAGGGAATAAGATCATAAATTATGTTAAAGAACATTCCTAAAAAAAACAAAATTATTATCATGCATAATTTTAAATTCTTACCTTTATGTCGAAAGATTTCAATATGGCCTTCTATCTTCAAGTTTACCACTGCCTGTCTTTTTCTTTAAAACATATTTCGAAACGAAAATAACTAATAAAATAGCACGGAATTAAGAAGCTTAAATAAATCAATATTTTCACATTTATAACACATTTTTATGTGTTTCCGAACGGAACAAGATTAAATCTAAAAGAAGATAAAGTACAGTTATTAATTGACAATAATTAACACTGCAACAATTTATTTATAAAATAACGGACAGAGAGTAGACCTAACCGCACAGAGACCAGTTCTCAACTAAATGATGTTAAGGTAGAGAGAAGGGCGACATCTATACTGCCAAATGTAAACATTCTATAATTTGATTAGGAAGTTATTGGCTACGAGGATATTAACTGAGCAGGCATGTAAACATCCTAATTAGGTTTGTCTTCATTTTAATAATATTGGTTTCAACAGTTTGAATTCTCTTATTATAAAACCCAGCATTTTTTTTTTCATTTTTTTTTTCCAATTACTGCAAACTTGGAACCACACTACTGCTGATTTATTCTGATCCAGTATTTTACCATCTTATCTATTATAAATAATAATTAAATTTAAAAAAAAATCCCAGTACGTGTAAACGATTGTCCCTTTCTCTTTCTCGCTTAAATAAATAAATGCCTTGGTTGAATGGCTACACAGTTGAAGAAGAGATAGGTGAAAATTTGTGAGAGCGAGTTATTGTGAGAGTTCACGAAAGTAGCGGGAGAGGAGGAATGCATATGTATATATATATATATATATATATATATATATATATATATATATATATATATATATAAAACATCAAATATTAATTTTTTTAAATCCTATAATATCATGAAATATTTATTTTTTTAAATCTAGTGCGGGCAGGACACGACTTTCACATACCTCCATTTTTAAAATCAATGAAAGGATTTTCTAATACAATTAGAAATAAAATTAGGTAAAACCATTAAAGAATTAATCAAATTGAATTTCTATAAAAAAAAGAGTGTTTTATTAAAAAATCTAATATATTATTATCTAAAATAATCAGTTTTATCGGCTTTTCATCACTCTTTATTAACTTTTTCAAGTTTGTGTATTAGATAATATTTATTCTAAAAGCATTAGCATTCCAACAGTATATTATACGTGTATATTACTGTTGCTATATTCAAAATAAAAAAAAATTGTATTAAACAAATATTTTTTTCAGTTTTCTCCTTTAGTTAGATATCGAATTCGTTCAACTTATATATTTATGTGTTTTTTATCGGTGGTAACAAGATAATATATTTATTTTTATAAAAATCTACCAAATTATAGGTACTTTACGGGAAAAAAAATGTAAAATATCGGCATTTAAGCCCTGCCAGACCATTTTAATCAGCATGAAAATTACATGATATTAAAGTCCATTAGATTTTACATCGATATAGCGAGTTTAATCAAAATAGTCATAACCGTTTTCGAGAAAATTGAAAAAAGGTGCAAAATGCATGGTATAAAGTGGCTCTTCTGGTCAGCTGATTTTGATGAAAAAGATTTTTTAACGTCTCGGGCGTATAGTTGTCTTAATTATGAAATTTCAGTTTCATAGGACTTACTGTGTCTGCCCGGGAGTTACCACACACACACAGATCTTTTTGCGGGACTTAGTTATATGGACTCATGGGACCCTAAAACGTGTATTTCCGTTGAAAACTGGAATTCGAAAATTTTCACGATCGCAATACTTCCCCTTACTATATATAATAAGTGAAAGTAAAGAATTATAAACAAAAGAAAATGATGGACCATCACAACCTGAAAAACAAACTAGAACAAAAAGCATACTCGTACGCTTTATTATTTATTACATGTTTCGAGAATTCCAAATAATTCACTATAATTATCTCAGAAAATTTTCTCCTCAATTTGCGCTGGCAGCTACAGACAATAAGAAAGCAAAGATAATCAACATTCTAAGATATCTGGCCGACTGGTTGGCAACTAGCGACCATTTGGTAGAATGCCATCCGAGCGTCTCTTCACACCATTTTATTGTTGAAGCTCCTGCGGCGGCAAGGAGTGGAGGCTAAAGTACTTGTGTCGGCTACATTTAAATTCAATGAGTCCTGTTTTAGAGTCCTTAGAAGAGTTATAGAATAAACCTGATTCACCAATCATAGTAATTGATAATAACAACCTTTTTAACATTTAATAACTTCCTTTGTTTATTAAAATATTTATAATACCTGAGACTAACTCCGTTAATAATAACCTTCAACCGAGGGACAATACCCAACACCTGCATTACCCACAATACTTCCTTTGACAATACTCCCTGCCGACTCCTCAACCCCTCGACAATCCCTCGCTGTATCTACCCCTGGATTTTGGATTTTCAAAGTTGATCACAAAAAAAGTCAAACTCTTAGAAGGAAACCTGGTATGTACACAAGTAGTCACCCAAACTCCTATAAAAAAAAAAAAAAAAAAAAAAAAAAAATAAAAAAAAAAACCCTG
Organism: Piezodorus guildinii; assembly: GCA_023052935.1. Taxonomy (NCBI): domain Eukaryota; kingdom Metazoa; phylum Arthropoda; class Insecta; order Hemiptera; family Pentatomidae; genus Piezodorus; species Piezodorus guildinii. The sequence goes on along the minus strand of CM041296.1, from coordinate 148,592,789 downwards.
TACCACTACAACCCATGAAGGGTTTTGGGCTCAGTACATACAGAGATTCGTACTGTTTCTGGGCCAACGGCAGCAATGAGGTGATTAGGCCTTAATCACGCTCAGCCCCCAATTAATTTGGGTGCCCACTTTATAGAGGCTGGGTCTGCCCCAGGAGGGTCTCCATACTCTAGGGTCGCCCCCCGACTGAATTAACAGAATAAATTATTTTTCTGCCACAGCCGGGATTCGAACCCAGGACCCATAGCACAGCAGACTAGTGCTCTATCCACTAGACCACGCCGCTCCCAAACTCCTAAGGACAGTATATTACATATTATATGAATTGTTTTCTCATGATATGGTAATATCTAAATATCATCACTGTCTGTGATTCATTAACTGAAGAAATAATGATTATAATAGGCTTACCGAACCCGAAGGTTCGATGCCGATTCCACCAAACACAGCCTGCACAGACTTGTCCAATGTTCACCGTTCAAGCCCAAGCCCCCGAGATCAGCCTTAACGCGATCCTCCCATCGACGCTTCGGCCTATCTTTCGGACGCCTACCAGTCGGATCAGCGAATACCAACTTTTTCAGAATCCGTTCCTCATCGAGTCCAGCAACTTTACTTGCCCATTTGAGTCGCCGCGACGCTATCAACTCAATTATATTTACAGAATACAAGCTACGCGATTCCGCGTTGTACAAACCTCTAACCTCTAAACTTCTAACCTCTCAGTGGCCTCATTTCTCTTCGGACCAAATATTTTACGCAATACCTTATTTTCGAAAACCTTAAGCCCTTGTTTATCCTTCAAAGTAAGCGGCCACGTTTCACATCCGTAAAGAACCATCGGAAGAATAATAGTTTTATAAATTCTAACCTTTAAGTTTTTAGATAGAAGTCGCGAGCTAAGTAATTTAGCGACTGAATAATAACACGCATTTCCCACCTATAACCGGGACTTATCTCTTCCTGAATTTCATTTTTTCTTGAAATAACTGAAGAAAACGACGAAAAATAAATGCTATGGGTAACTGTTTAAAGCAGGTTCGAACCTAGCCGTGACAGGATAGAGATACACTTTATTGAATAAGCGATGCTGTCCAACTTAATTGGGTTACTATTTACCCAGATTACTTTTTTTCCTTATTAGTTAATTTTTAAATTACAAATCTTAACATACAATACACAGGTTCAAACCCGCAGTAGGTCTTAGGTTTACGCCTTCGGAGGGGACATTAAAAGGTGGTCCCGAGCCTGTAGGATGTCAGGTACTAAAGATCCCTATCCTAATAAAACCTGGATAGGCTAAATTTAGGACTCTCACTGTAGCATCGTCCGATTAGCCATAGTAGCATAAAGTGACGTTAAATAAATAAAAAAATTAACGTAAAATACACAAAAAAATAAATATATATATTAATAATAATTATCATCACAACATGAAACCTATAACAATGAAATAATATTAGGATGAAATAATAATGATAATAATAAACACTAAAAAAATAAAAATAATTATTTATAATGTTGTGATCCTATGATAAAGGCCCGGCTAGCTATTAAAGTGGGTATTAAAAAATCTTAGTAATCATAGGTTAGGACGAAACATTGCAGATCCAGTAGGGATCACTACTTCATACAGAAATTTATACATAGTAGTTTTTCAGATGTATCAATCTTCACGACCACTAGTCCAATCAGGAATTTGTTATTTCATTTAGCATTTTAGAATAAAATTTCATGAGATTCATAGTTTCGGATTAAAGCAATAAATTAGATAAAGAGGTATCAGTTTATACAGGAGTAAAGAATTCAGGGAGTGCAAAAACCGACATCACTTAAAAAATATTGGGAAAACGTGCCTTTTATCTCTCGAATTTATATTCGTTATTACCAAAAATTTATTTCCAATAATTTTTCTAAAAGTAATCTGTAAATTATCTTCTTTCTCAGGTGTAAAGAATGAATTTAAAGAAACTATTTATTCGGGATTCGGGTTTGCATTTAAGTGTTCCTGGTATGTACTCAAGTAGTCAACCAAACTCCTCAGCACAGTATACGATATTCCAAAGATATATTTTCTCATAATAAAGTAATATCTAAATATCTTCACTGTGAGTGTTATAACGACGAATCGCGTCCTTGCAAGTCTAGAAGGAATCACTAATTAATACAACAAATTACTAATAAACAAGACAGTACTGAAACCTATATGGACCTATGGACTTGAACTGTGGGGGACACCTAAAGATTCTAACATCAAACGCATCCAATCCTTCCAATCCAAAGTCCTCAGAATAATAGTTAATGCTCCTTATTACGTTACCAATTGAACCCTATACGACGACCTTAATATTCCATTTGTTTTAGACATGGTACCATCCAAATTTTCAAATTTTATCAGAACTCATCATCTTAACCCTTTAGCACAATCCCTATCCAGCACCACCCAACCGTACAATCCTCCCCGAAGATTGAAACAGCAGTGGCCGCGGGACTTTTTGTAAACATTTATACTGGAGTTCTGACACTGGTCAGATCCTCCACTCATGTAATGTATGTTTGTGGCTATTGCGCCCTAGTTCGGCCTCCACTGAGTCACACCAGTGACGCGGCTGAGAGCGAGGCGCTAGGATCTCTTGGACTCCGCTTTTCCCTATGCAAGTGCATGAAAAGGCCCAGTCTGGGATTCCTTTAGCGAATTGTTTAAATTATGAGTGTGTGTATGATGTTCTTACTTCTTTATTTCATTTATTTGTATTTATCTCAATTATTGGTTGTTGTTTTTTTTGTATATATATTATATTTTATGTATTTTGACATTGTCACTGTATACTGTATATATTATGTGAATGTGATGTTATATCACTATTACTAATGTTCATATAGAAACTAATTGTAATATATCTCAATAAATCAATATATAATTCTAAAAAAAAAAAAAAAAAAAAAAAAAAAAATAGTACAAAGCTTTACCTATTAATATTAGTCAGACCAACAATTGTTTTTTACTTTCACTTACCCACATATGAAATATATAGTAAGGGAAAGTATTGCGATTGTGAAAAATTTCGAATTCCAGTTTTCACCGAAAATACACGTTTTAGGGTACCCTGAGTCCAAATAACCAAGTCCCGCAAAAAGGTCTGTTTGTGTCCGTGTATGGTAACTCCCGGGTGAAAACGTTAAAGTCCTATAAAACTCAAATTTCATATTTAAAACAACTATACGTTTGAAATGTTACAGAAACTTTTTCATCAAAATTAGCCAACGAGAAGAGTCATTTTATACGGTTTTCTCAAAAACTTTTGTTTTTGATTAAACAGAATATATCGATGTAAAATTTGGTGGGCTTTAATATAATGTAGGTTTCATTCTGATTGAAATACTCTGGCAGAGCATAAATGCCAATATTTCAGTTTTTCTTACTCTAAAGTACCTTTAAGTTTGCGGCTACAAGAAAATTAACAATATAATCTCCTTATCAACAATAAAAAAATAGGTACATATATAAGTTGAACTAATTTCGATGTCTAACTAAAATTTAATGCAAATTATTCGTTTTCGAACATAAGAGTAGTAATGTCAATGTATAATATACCTTTGGAAAGCTAAAGATTTTAGAAAAAATATTATCTTATACACAGGCTTTTAAAAGTTAATAAAGAGTGATAAAAAGCTGATAAATGGTTGTTTTAGTTAAACATATAATAGATTTTTTAATAAAACACATGTTTCTATAGAAATTAAATTTAATTAACTCTTTATTAGTTTCACTCATTTTTATATTTAACTGTATTCGAAAATTCTTTCATCGATTTTAACAACGGCGGTAAGTGAAAGTCGTGTGTTTCCCGCAGCGGGTTTTTTTTTTTTTTTTTTTTTTTTTTTTTTTTTTTTTTTTTTTTTTTTTTTTTTTTTTTTTTTTTTTTTTTTTTTTTTTTTTAGAATAACATTCAGGGGGATTAATAGTTTCGGATTTATACAATAAAGTAGATATAAGAGTTTATATTATATGTTTATACAGGAGTACAGAATTGAAGGAGTCTACAAATTCCCAACACTTAGAAATGTTGAGAAAACGTTCCTTTTATCATTCAAATTTATAATTTATTTTACCAAAAATTTATTTTCAATACATTTTCATTTAATACAATATTTATTCGTAAATTCTTTTCATTCTCAGGTGTAAATAATAAATTCACATCAACTATTTATTCGGGATTCGGGATAGCATTTAAAGCAAACCACTATAAAAAATTTATAATCCAACACATTAATTTATTTTTACGAGTTACTTTAATGTAAATTAACAGTTAAATTTTATATTATTTAAGTATTGTATTGTATCATACTATTTACTGTTACTGTTTGTTATTGTACTTTTATTGAATTGCCGCAGGTGAACTCCTTTCCCACACACGGGCTCGCCTTAGTGGGATAGTGACTTCACTGTAATATGTCTGTGTTTTGATTCAAATAAAGAAGTTTAAAAAAAATAAATAATAAAAAATAATGAAACGATTAATTGTGTTTAAAACGGTGCACGGACGTTAAATCAGCAAATTTACATAGAAGGCAAAAGAAACCTTCTCAAATAATAATCTCAAGCTAAAATCATACACAATTCCACCAACTGGGTTCAGCGAATACCATTTTATTTTTCGGAATTCGTTCTACACCAAGCCCAACAATTTTAAGTCGCCATATCAAATCAATTATACTGGATACAAACTTCGTGATTCCACGTTGTGTAACCTTCCAAATTCCTCAGTGGAGTCACCGCTCATTAGACCACATATTTCACATAATGCCTCATTCTCGAAAACCCTTAGGCGCTGCTCATCATATAAAGTAACCGACCATGTTTCAGATCCATATAGAAACCTCGGGATTTGAGGCATTTGAAAATTCTGTAATCGATTTTTAAAACGGAGGTAAGTGAAAGTCGTTTGTTGTACCCACCAGATTTTTTAGAATATGTAAACATTATTGATCAAGTAAACACGATTTTATAAACAGAGAGAGGATTAAATTGAAATATAGAAAAGAGTTATTAACTTATTTTACATTCAAATAGCTTAGTAAAAAATAAAAAAGATTCTTTTTTCTAAACAATTTATTTGAAAAAGTGAAGTGTATGAACGATGCGTGATAAGTGCACTACATTTTATTCTTGAATAAATAATTATAAAGTTATATATAAATAAATTATATTAGAGTTTCTGCATTGAAATGTGTTACATGTATGGTGGAAGTTTATTTGTTCCATTCATACTTCAATGAGTGTGTCTGTGTATATATGTTTGTATGTGTATATATAAGTATAATTAAAATAATATAATATGTGTACCTCATTTAATACATTCAGGCTATTTTACGCAATTTTTGATATTTTACTCACGATTTTTATTTATTTGTCTTATTTTTTATTTATTTATTATATTTTTTATTATTTATTTATTTTTTTTTTTTTTATTTATTTATTTATTTTTTTTTTTTTTCTATTCATCATAGGTAAGTTAATCGTCTTCTGAAGATGTTTTGGGCAATAATAACCACTCGCAGTTTTTTGCCCTTAAAACCAAAACAACAACAACAACAAATAATATAATATAAATTAATAAATAAATTATTTAAATTTAAATTGTAAATGTAAATTTAAATTTACATAAAAAAAAATATATATATATATATATATATATATATATATATCTATATATATAATTTTTTTTTTTTTTTTCTCAAAAATACAAATACTTTTTCAAAACTATTCACAAAAATTAAAGATTCCGACAAATTATACCTTAAATCCAATGTTGTATACGAAATTCCTAGTGGAGACAAATACGGAAAGTCTTATTTTGGAACATCTGAACAATATTAAAAGAAGAGTGTATCAACAGAAATATAGCTGAACTTCATATTTTAAAAACTAATAAATCAGATCAAACTACCCTCACCACTCATTTCAGAAAAACGGGACATACATTCAAATTCCATTAATCCAAAATTATTTATTATGAAAAAAAACCAGCTTAAAACGAAATTTTGAGGAAATGATTACCACAGAAAAATAAAAAAAATGGTGTCCAATTCTAATTGATATATCTATTTAAGTACTGTATGTCTATTCATTGTTCAATTTATTCTTTATCTATCTCTAACAATTACATTAATTATTGTATAATAATATTAATGTTCTGTTTTTTTTTTTACCTATAAGGCGTGAATATGAATCTCGAAACGTTGCATAAATAAAATTGTTTATTTATTGACTGAAACCTAAGGAGAGTAGAAAACATAAATTATCAACAGTCGAGAACAAATCAAATATAATATATATAATATATATATATATATATATATATATATATATATATATATATATATATATATATATATATATATATAATAGAATAGAATAGAATAGAAAAAAAAATTTATTCTGGGACTAGGTCCCCAAAGAATAATAGTTATGTACAATAGAAATATATAATATGTCTGGCCAACAGACAAAATAAACATGAGTACTTATTAATTACAACGATTATTTACAAATACAATTATTAACAATGAGGAGAAAAGCTATACATAAAAAAACAAACAAATTACTTCAAAAAAAAAAAAAAAAAAAAAAAAAAAAAATATATATATATATATATATATATATATATATATATATATATATATATATATATATATACATATATAATATCTTCTAAATATTGTCTTCTGAGAAAATAAAATCTAATTTTAACAAAATCAATTAAAATTTGGGCGGTAAACAAAAATCGTCTTTCATTCAATGTAGACTTCTAGATGAAATTGACATATCATATTTGCTGATCGTCTATTTGGGATGACAGTAGGTAAAGGAAAAGTTGGGATTTGAATGGAGATAAAGAAGTGGCATGGCGGATATGGTTCGGTAGACCTATATATATATATAAAACTCCGTTGAGTACTAGAAACTAAAAAAGGGTTTGCTTAGCCCGAGAGACTGCGCTAAGGTTACCCGACCCTGTAAAGCAGCCATTAGGACCGAGGTAGACTATTTACCTGGCAAACAGCAAGAGCACAGCACACAGCACCAACTGCTAGATATATACAGCACAGCCCTAACCACTTCTACCCTCATATCCTCGCACACACTCCACGCTAAGAGTGTGCTATTTGATTTAACTCACACTCCATTAAGTTCTCGACAGTTTCTTGTAGTTAAGTTTGATCAATTTCCTTAACTACCTAGTGCTCGCAAGAAAAATGGTACGGCTACAAAATTCTGAAATTTCATATTTATGACAACTATACGCCCGAAATGTTACAGAATCTTTTTCATCAATATCAGCTAACCAGAAGAGTCATTTTATACGATTTTCTCAAAAAAGGCTCAAACGATTTTGATTTAACTCAATATATCGATGTAAAATTTAATAGGCTTTGATATCATGCAGGTTTCATTCTGATTAAAATAGTTTGACAAGGCCTAAATGCCGATATTTTATATTATCTTCTTCTAAAGTACCTTAAATTTTGTAGATATTGTAAAAATAACCATATAATCTTGCCACCATTGATAAAAAAACAGGTATATAATAAGTTGAACGAATTTGATATCAAATTTTTATTTATTTATTTATTCCAAACAAGAAATTTTACATAAAATTTAATTTGCCATCTGCATTTCCTTTGCAATAAGCAAATTTGTGGACTGCTGAAGCAGCGGCTCATCACAGCAGAGATCGTTAAATGATCAGCATATCTCTTGGGTCTGTGCTCAGCGTAGTAGTCGGGGTGGGCTGTAAGGATTCGTAGAGCATTTTAATGTTTCTCTAAGAGGGTTGGTGTTGTATGTTAGTCTTTGGTGGAAGTTATTGTATTGTTCTGTAGCAGTGGCTGAAATAGTCGGAACGTTTAAGTCGTTATGTATAACGTCATTTGTTACGTAGAACGGTGGGTCCACTATTTTGCGCATCACTTTCGACTGAAAAGACTGTATTCTTTGGATACTTGATGGTTTAGCAGAGCCCCACAGTTCTATCCCGTATGTCCAGATTGGTTTTATCAAAACTTTGTAAAGAGTTAGTTTGTTGGTTAATGATAATTAAGAACGTCTGTCAAGTAATCTAGATAAGAGACCGTATCTTCTGTTGAGTTCTTTGCGTTTTTGTCGAATGTGGGTCCTCCAGGTCAGTCTTTTGTCCAAGTGAATACCTAAATATCGCATTTCGTCGGAAGTCGGAATAGGAATATTATTAAAGTTAATGGGAGGAGAAGGTTTGTGGTGCAGGGTGAACCCTACATGAGCACTCTTGGACTCGTTCATCTTTATTTTCCACCTAGAAGCCCAAGCAGAAATTTCATCAAGGTGGTTTTGGAGGGATATTGCCGCTTGTAAAGGATCCTCATCTGAACAAAGAACATTTGTACCATCAGCAAAAGTAGCCAACCGATATCAAATCAAAGGAATTCAGTGACATCAAGTTAAAGGAGAAAACTGTCAAAATATTTTTTTAATGCAATTTTTTTTTGTTTTTGGACATAAGAACAGTAATGTAAATGTATAATATATTGTTCGAAAGAAAATGGCTTTATAAAAAATATTATCTTATAAATAACCTTGTAAAAGTTAATAAATAGTGACGGAAAACGAATAAAACTAATTGATTGTTTAAGATAATAATTGTAATAGGTAGGCAGTATTAATAAATAATTAAAATCAATCAATAAAATAATTTACTAATATGTTACGAATTGTTATATATATATATATATATATATATATATATATATATATATATATATATATATATATATAAAATTGTAATCGATTTTTAATAAAACACATGATTCTATAGAAATTGAATTTAATTAGTTCAATTATCAGCCATTGAAGAATGGTGTCAAAACTGGAGAATCAAAATAAATCCTAATAAATCCCTTCAAATCACATTCACTCTACGTCCTAAGCCTATGACTTCCTGCCCCACCGTATCCTTTAACAATATCCTACTTACTCCTGTTGAACAGATTCGGTACTTAGGACTCCACCTCGACAAACGCCTAACATGGAATCCTCATACTAGACTGAAACGACAGGAAACTGCTCGTAGATACAGATTACTACAACACTTACTTGACAAACGCTCAAAACTTCCTACTTACTACAAAAAACTCATTTATATCACAATTATCAGGCCTATTTGGACCTATGGCATTGAGCTATGGGGGTCTACTAAACCATCGAATTCCTCTCGCATCCAATCCTTGCAGTCCAAAATCCTTCGTAAAATCCTCAATGCTCCTTACTTTGTTACTAATAAAATCATCCATAAAGACCTAAATATCCCATTAGTTGAAGACTTGGCCCGTTACAGATATACCTCTTTTCATTCCAAACTCCCTGCCCACTTAAACCCGCTTATCCGTGACCTCTCCTCCATATCTATTCCCGACAACCCACCGAGGCGCCTTAAAAGAAGATGGCCAAGAGACCTTCTAACATAAGACATTGGAGTGCTACCAATGGGTAGTTTCTTCTCAGGACTATCATGTGTACTAATCATATATAAAGCCTATTTACTTGTTGTATTTATTTAATACAGTTGTAAATTTCTTTAAATAAATAAATAAAATAAAAAAAAAAAAAAATTAAAAAAATTAGTTCATTTATAGTTTCACTCATTTTTAACTCTAACTGTATTAGAAAATTATTTAATCAATTTTAAAAACGGAGGTAAGTAAAAGTCGTGTGTTGCCCGCACCAAATTTTTCCTGATGTGAATAGCTAATTATATGAATGAATAAATGCTTTATTTACATAATATACAAAATAGTAATAACATATAATATTATATTATTTTAATATTATTATATTGTTATATAATATTTTATTAGTATATTATAGTAATAACATATAAATAATTATTGCAATAATTAATATTATTAGTTTTACTATATGTGTTTTTTGGCCAGTTGTAGTCATTATTTTTCTTGTACATGTGTATTATTCTCAAGGGACTTAGTCCCAGAATAAAGTTCTTTTTTCATTCATTCATATATATTCATTTTTTGAAATTAAAGTCCACAAGACAATGGCGTTAAGCCGTCTGTCGAGTTGCCCCTCTCCCCCCCCCCACCTTTTTTTCAGTTTTGATAATAATAATTTTGATTTTTAGTAACGTTATAATCTATTTTTATTGATTATAAAAATTTAATAATTAAAATGCTGGACCAAAAAATTTCTGTATTTGAATGATTTATTTAAGTATGCTGCAAGTTTAACTCAATCTAGCCCATTGAATCTATCTATTACCTCTTCTGGAATTAGCTTATATTTCCCTAAGTATATCATCCTGAACTTCTTTAGACAGGACATATTGCCAAAAAGTGGTAGGTATCCTCTGGCACATTAAGGTTGCACGCATAGCTATTTATATTAAGGAAGGTGTCAAATGCATATGTGAATATGAAAAAAATAAAATGAAGCTTTTTGAAATAGTATAAATTCAAAGAAAAAAAAAGTTTAATAGAGCAATTACAGTCGAGTTAGAGACCTTTGTATAATAATTAGATGAAGATTTCCTTATAAATGTTTTCAATTCATTCTCACTATTTCTAATACTCGATAATTTTCCTCATATTGCGAAATCCACTTGGCTCTTAGCATTCCACAATTCCTGCCAATCGTGCGTATTATCAGGAACGTCTGCCTGCGTCCATACTATAATACGCAGGGAGACATAATGGTGGGCATTGGCTTGCGAAGAAGGGGCCCATTGACGTAGACCAAAATAATAATAGGCACCGAGTGCACTACACTAATAGCTTAACTATTTCTAGCCTAGGTCCACAGGTGTATCCTTCTCTCCGTCTATTATTTTAAAGTCACATTTCTGAATTCATCTAAAACCAAGCTCTTAGGAGAGAACTATGGGGTCCACTATTTCATAAATGTTGAAAAGTAGTAAAAGATTATTTTAGTCCAGAAACAATTAACCTTTATTATTATTTTACTTCAAAGTATCTATTTTATATTAAAAAAAAAAATAAAATTCAGGCAGTCATAGGAACTGCGAATATAAGTGCATTTCTTTCACTTATCATCTTTATATATTGTATTCTATTACTGGTTGTTATATTTTGTTTTCCATAACCATGAAGAAGGCCTATAACTTAGGCCGAAACGTCGTCACCAGTAAATTAAGTTTATACTTAATTTTATTTTATTTTTACTGCACCCTGAACTAACTTCTCCCATAAAAAATCCATAATGTTGCCTTCCTTGAGAGAGGACATAAAAAGGTAGTCCCTAGAGCATGTGCGATGTCAGGTACTCGTTAAAGATCCCTATCCTAATAAAACCTGGATAGGCAAAATTTAGGACTCCCACTGTAGCATCGTCCGATTAGCCACATTAGCATAAAGTAAACGTATAAACGAAATTAAACTCCATGAAGAAGTGACAATGGTTGACTGTGTGTATATATGATATGAGAGAAGTTGGTTGAGGGTGCAGTCAATATAACACTCAATTAAGCGTAAACTTAATTTATTGGTGCCGACGTTTCGGCCTAAATTATAGGCCTTCTTCAGGGGATTGTGTGAGCTGAGAAGGCGTCACCAACATGCTGATGGCTCATGGTGATCGTTAGTGACGCCTTCTCAGCACACACAATCACCCTGAAGATGGCCTATAATTTAGGCCGAAACGTCGGCACCAATAAATTAAGTTTACGCTTAATTGTGTGCACCCTGAACCAACTTCTCTCAGAAATTAAACTCCATTAAAAACTTCATTTATAAGTATTTCTTTCACTTAGCTATATATGAAATACATATTAAAGGAAAGTATTGCGAACGTAAAAATTTTCGAATTCCAGTTTTCCGCGGAAATACACGTTTTAGGTTCCCTTGAGTCCAAATAACCAATTCAACAACCCAAAGAAAAGTCCTAAGAAACTGAAATTTCATATTTAAGACAAATTTACATCCGAGACGTTAAAAAACCTTTTTTTATCAAAATGAGCTTACCAGAAGAGCCACTTTATACCATGCATTTTGCACCTTTTTACGATTTTCTCGAAAACGGTTCGGACGATTTTGATTAAACACGCAATATCGATGTGAAATTTAATGGAATTTAATATCATGTAGGTTTTATTCTGATAAAAATAGTCTGACAGGGCTTAAATGCCGATATTTTAAATTTTCTTCTTCTAAAGTACCTTAAATTTTGTATATTTTATAAAAATAACCATATTACCTAGTTAGCTTTGATAAATAACAGCTAAATGTTCAAAGTCCCGCAAACTACCGGTAACTCCCGTGCGTAAATGAAAAGTCCTATGAAGCTTAAATTTCATATTCAAGACAAGTACACGTATAAGTCCGAGATGTTCCAGTAACGTTTTCATCAAAATCAGTCAACCATAAGAGCCACTTCACACCATGCATTTTGCACCTTTTTAAGAATTTCTTCAAAACGGCAGTAACGATTTTGATTAAACACGCTATATCGATGTGAAATTTAATGGGCTTTATTATCATGAAGGTTTTATTCTGAAATAGTTTGACTGTCATGACATTGAGTTTATATATCAATTGTGTGTTCTTTTGACAGCACCCTGAACTAACTCCTCCCATCATATTTTAATGTTCTAAAATTCATTTTCCTGAGTGTATGTGGCTCTAGCGCCCTCGCTCAGCTTCCACTGGCTCTCAAGACCAGTGAGGCGGCTGAATGAGAGGCGCTGGGATCTCCTGGCATTCTGCCTCAAGATCCACTAGTGGATCTCGGGGATCGATGCGGTGATCCCAGGGGCAGTTTGAAAATATTGTAAATAGGTACGAATGAGATCAAAGTTGTTATTATTTTCTTTATATATATTATTTATTATATTTTATATACATATATCTTTTCATCTTTATTTATTCTTTATTAATTATTCCTGTATTTTTTAATCTTTTATTATTTTTTTTGTAATTAATTATATATATATATATATATATATATATATATATATATATATATATATATATATATATATATTATTTTTTATGATGTACATATGGGATGAATGGTTTCTTCTAGCTCTATTACTCATTGCCCCAGTAGGCGGCAGATTGTATTATCTCTTAATAAATTTAAAAAAAAAAAAAAAAAAATCATTTTAACAATGCAGATAAAATGCGCACAGTAGTTTTTTTTTTTTTTTTAATGAAATGTCAATAACATACTTTAAAAGTTGACATAAAAATATTTTAACAATATCATTTCGACTCCTGCTTTTATGTTTTTTGAACCGTTACAAAAGGACTTATCTTTACGAAAAAAACAAATCATACAACAGAGCACTAAACTCCCTCTTTTTTCCCGTTCCTCTCGCACAAAGGCAAACATATCTGTGCATTCAGATAAAATTCATGGCATATCAACACCTGATCATGAGAAGTAATTCGTTTTTTTTGGATTATAGAGTAATAGCTAACAGATCATAACATTTTACAGCGGATAGTGAAATAGAATAAATACAATATTTTATTTCAAACTTTATTTTATGCCTTCACAAATCCATTTCCATACCTGTCATACTGCTATTCGTCAATCTATTATAAATCGTCCAGACTATGCCTCTCGACCATTTTTATTTTCATATTTTTTACCAGTTATTTCATATTATTTCGTGAATAATGATTTGTATTCACGAAATGATACAAATTTATGATTTAGTAGAAATTCATATTTAAAAATTTTTGTGCGGGTAGCACACTACTTTCACATACATCCGTTGTTAAAATCAATTAAAGAATTTTTAAATACAGTTATAATAATAATAGGCTTACCGATCCCGAAGGTTCGATGCCGATACCACCAAACTTCGCCTGTACAGACTCGTCCAATGTTCGCCGGTCAAGCCCAAGCCCCCGAGATCAGCCTTAACGCAATCCTCCCATCGACGCTTCGGCCTACCAGTCGGTTGAGCGAGTACCAACTTTCTCGGAACCCGTTCCTCACCGAACCCAACAACTTTACGCGCCCATTTGAGGCTCCGCGATGCTATCAACTAAATTATATTCACAGGGTACAAGCTCCGCAATTCCGCGTTGTGCAACCTTCTAAACTCCCCAGTGGCCTCATCTCTCTTCGGACCAAATATTTTACGCAGTATCTTATTTTTGAAAACCTTAAGCCGTTGTTCATCCTTCAAAGTAAGCGGCCACGTTTCACATCCGTAAAGAACCGTCGGAAGAATAATATTTTTATAAATTCTAACCTTTAAGTTTGTAGACAGAAGTCGCGAGCTAAGTAATTTAGCAACTGAATAATAACACGCATTTCCCACATTTAAACATCCCAATGATACAGAGGCTTTTAAAATATGTCATTTCAGTTTTATAAAAGTTATCTTTTTTGATATAGATTTACCTCACATAGTTTCGAAAATGTTAAAGATCGCAATAATTTCCCTTACTGGAAAACTCTGCTAACTGTATTTAATAATATACAATGAAACGGGACATTCATTACTTCCCATACTAAATATATCACCTTGCACAAAGGTTTCACGCGAACGTACACTTTTCCGTCCACACTACCAAGAGAGAAGGGGAGGGGGGAAGCGAGAAAACATGATTAATAACAAGGAAATATTTAATTACTGCTATGAGCCATAAAGGATTTATACCTCAAGCGTATCCTGAGGGGGGGGGGACCCATTTATTTAGCGAAATTTATTCCCGACTCGAGAGGGGGGTGGGGGTATTATACAGGAGGCTGTTGCTAACTCGCCTAGCTTAGGTAAATTGCCGCCCCTCGCCGCCCCCCGTCCTTCTGACTTAGGGAATTTCATTTAGGGCGAGCATATATCGCAGTGAGCTTAGTATCCCCGTCTTCTTGTGCCTTTTATATCCGGGGAATTAGGAGGCTCGAGAGCTTCCTCTTCAAAAGAGTTCTCGAGGAGTCTTGGGGTAAGTTTAAACTGCACTCCAAGTAGAGAGGGGAAGTGGAAGGAGCACATGGAGGAGTTTGGTATGTCTCATCCCCATCCTAATCTTCCTCAATCTATATATAACCTAAATGTACCCAGGAGTCACCTGTGGGTTAGTGGCTAGCACGAGTTCAAACGAATGAACAATTATTGTGACGCTCTCCTTCAAACGGTACGTACTCATGTCTAATTTTTATGTAACTATGTTCCATCCATTTCAGACCTAATTCCATCCAAATTTTCCAAATTCCACCAGAACCTCATTCATCATCCTAATCCTCTAGCACGATCCTTATCCAGCTCCACTCATCCATACAG
This sequence comes from Piezodorus guildinii, assembly GCA_023052935.1. Taxonomy (NCBI): domain Eukaryota; kingdom Metazoa; phylum Arthropoda; class Insecta; order Hemiptera; family Pentatomidae; genus Piezodorus; species Piezodorus guildinii. Next base: position 148,577,484 of record CM041296.1, on the reverse strand, counting down.
CCCACCTAGAAGGTTGAAACGGCAGTGGCCCCGAGATATTTTGTAAATACGTATGCTGGAGTTCTGACACTGGTCAGATTCTTCTCTAAAGTGATGATTCTCACTTAGTTTCCGCTGGCTCTCACCAGTGATGCGGCTGAGAGGGAGGCGCTGGGATCCGTTGGACTCTGCTTGTCCTTCCACAAAACGGGGCTCCCTAGCTGATTGTAAATATTATACATACGTATGAATGTGACATGTTTTGTTTATGTATTTGTTGACTTCATTTATTTGTATTTATTTTATCTACAAATTTTGTTATTGCATATGTTTATTTAGTTTGGTTTCATTTTATGTTTTTCCTTTTTGTTTATATTGCATGAATGTGATCCTTTAGCGATACTATTATTGTCCATTATGACAAATTGTAATATATACGAATAAAAGAAATAAATAAATAAAAAAGAAAGAAATGTCCCTCACCCCTTTACCTATCTACTTCTAACATCTCAACTTTTCCAACATAATTTTTTTTTCTTTTTTGATCTCCGTAAAAAATAAAATAAAAAATCACAGAGAGATATGTATACATACGTATTCACTCATGACATTTTGTGCGTCATAGATTTGTAACTATTTTTCTCATTCTGTTAAATTTTTTTTTTTTTTTTTTTTTTTATTTCTTTATTCGTATATATTACAATTTGTCATAATAGACAATAATAATAGTGCTACAGGATCTCATTCATACAATATTTACAATATAAACAAAAGGAAAGTCAAATTACATAAAATAAAATCAAAATAAATAAACGTATACAATAACAAAATTAAGTAGAAAAAATAAATACAAATAAATGAAGTTAACAAATAAATAAACAAAACATGTCACATTCATACCTATGTACAATATTTACAATCAGCTCGGGAACCCCGGACGGGGCTTGTTCCCCCACGTGTGGAAGGACAAGCAGAGCCCAAAGGATCCCAGCGCCTCCCTCTCAGCCGCATCACTGGTAAGAGCCAGCGGAAGCTAAGTGAGGGCGCCATCTGTTAAAATTATTATTTGTTTTCAACTATACAATTTTTCATATATTCCATACTATAAATATAGATATTTTTAAAATTTATATAGGTGGAATAATCAGGAGTCAATCTTTTTCTAAATATTTTTAATTTTGCCGACGTTCCGGATCAAGCTTGTGAGCCATCATCAGGGCATTACTGAGCCATGTCCAAGCCTAAACATCAGTTGTATATAATTTATATAATAAGTTGTACATACTTATAACTGATGTTTATGCTTGGACATGGCTCAGTAATGCCCTGATGATGGCTCACAAGCTTGAGCCTAAACGTCGGCAAAATTAAACATATTTAGAAAAAGACTGACTCCTGATTATTCCACCTATAATAGTTTCTACAGTCGACTATAGATCCTCAATTTAAAATTTTTAATTTCCTATTATCTAACAATTCACCTTTTAGTAAATTTCTTTTGTCATTTTGTTTCTAATCATCAGCCCTCCAGATGGGACCAAATCACGCTTTTACAGCTTCTAACAACGAACCAACAGGCTCGGGTGTGAGGAGGGAAATACCACAGCAGCCGTCTTCAGGTGAAAATTCATCCCAAATAACACACATAATTAGAGGGTTGAATAATCTTATTCAGCCCCTTTTGAGCCTTCTCCAAGAGCTTGCTTACTTCACTCAAGCTATGAACACTCCAAATGGTCCCTAATCGTATAATAATGATAGCCTTATTAACACTCCGACGTAAAATAAAGACCATAAAATTTAAAAAATGATGGAAACCATACATAAAAAAAAAACCTGACGAGAAGACGTGCTGCTGGGTACTGTCCTTTCTCATGCCTTACATGTCATTATTTTGTTTATTATTTCATCCTATTTGCTGATTGTCACTTACTGCTGACAGGTGCAAATCAATAAATAAAGTAAAAAAAAAAAAAAATTATTTTTAATTTAAATATTGCATTTTTCTACTGGTTGTTATATTTCGCTTTTTATATCCCTGAAGAAGGCCTATAAATTAGGCCGAAACATCGGCACCAGTAAGTTAAGTTTATACTTATTTGTGTTTTATTTTGACTGCACCCTCTACTAACGTTTCCCATAAAAAATCCAGAATGTTGCCTTCCTTTGGAGAGGACATAAAAAGGTAGTCCCGAGCCTGTGCGATGTCAGGTACTCGTTAAAGATCCCTATCCTAATAAAACCTGGATAGGCAAAATTTAGGACTCCCACTGTAGCATCGTCCGATTAGCCACAGCAGCATAAAGTGACGTTAAATAAATAAACGTATAAAGTAAATTAAACTCTATTAAAAACTACGTTTAAACAAAATTACTTTCCCTTACTATATATATATTAGTAAGGGAAAGTATTGCGATCGTAAAAATTTTCGAATTCCAGTTTTCAACGAAAATACACGTTTTAGGGTAACCTGAGACAAAAGTCCCGCAAAAAGGTCTTTTTATGTGCGTGTGTGTGTGTGTGGTAAGTCCAGCGCAAAAACAATATGTAGTATTAAGCTCAAATTTCACATTTGAGAAGCATATATGCCTGAGAAGTTACAGCAACGTTTCTATCAAAATCAGCTAACCAGAAGAACCACTTTATTCTATTGATTATGCTCCTTCTTACGAATTTCTTATAAACAACTCTAAGGATTTTGATTAAACTCGCTATATCGATGTAAAATTTAATGGGCTTTAATATCATGTAGGTTTCATTCTGATGGAAAAGTCCTTACCGGGCTTAAATGCTGAAAATTTAAACTTTCATCCTATAAAGTACCTTTGATGCTGTCTATTCTACAAAAATAACCATATCATTTGGTCATCACTAATAAAAAAAATCTGGTGCGGGCAACACACGACTTTCACTTACATCAATTTGAAAAATCAATGAAAGAATTTTCAAATAGAGTTAGAGTTTAAAATACTTGAAACTATTAAAGAATTAAATAAATTAAATTTCTATGGAAACATGTGTTTGATTCAAAAATCTATTATATTATTATCTAAAATAATCAGTTAGTTTTATGTTCATTTCATCACTCTCTATTAACTTTTAAAAGCTTGTGTATGAGATGATAATTTTTCTAAAATCTTTAGCTTTCCAATGGTATATCATACATGTATATTACTGCTCTTATGTTCAAAAATGAAAAATTGCATTAAAAAAATATTTTTTTCTGTTTTCTCCTTTAGTTGGGTATCAAATTTATTAAATTTATATATTTACCAGTTTTTCATCAGCGTTAACAAGATAATCTAGAAATTATTATTGAATCTACAAAATTAAAGGTACTTTAGGGGAAGAAAATATCGGCATTTAAGCCATGTCAGACCATTTTTATCTTAATAAAACCTACATGATATTAAAGTCCATTAAATTTTACATCGATACAGCGAGTTTAATCAAAATCGTCGGAACCGTTTTTGAGAAAATCGAAAAAAGGTAAAAAATGAATGATATAAAGTGCCTCTTCTGGTAGGCTCATTTTGATGAATAAAGTTTTGTCACGTCTCGGACGTATAGTTGTCTTAAATATGAAATTTCAGTTTCATAGGACTTACCGTTTCCGCCCGGGAGTTACCACACACACACACACACACACACAGACACACACACACACACATACACACACACAAACACAGACCTTTTTGCGGGACTTGGTTATTTGGACTTAGGGGACCCTAAAACGTGTATTTCCATTGAAAACTGGAATTCGAAAATTTTCACGATCGCAATACTTCCCCTTACTATATATAGTAAGTGAAAGTAAAAAAAGGTAAAAATAAAAGTTAAACGAATTTGATAATCAACTAAATGAGAAAACTAAAAAAATATTTTTTTAATGCATTTTTTTGAACATAAGAACAGTAACATACTAGTATAATATACCGTTGGAAAGCTAAAAAAATTAGAAAAAAATATTATCTACTACACAAATTGCTAAAAGCTAACGGTAAGTGATAAAAAGCCGATAAAACTTACTGATTGTTTTAGATAATAATATATTCGATTTTTCAATCAAACACATGTTTGACAAATGCAATTAAATTAATTCTTTATTAGTTTCACTCATTCTCTTCTGTAACTGTATTTGAAAATTCTTTAATCAATTTTAACAACGGAGGTAAGTGAAAGTCGTGTGTTGCCCGCATCAGTTTTTCCTTTTTTTTATAGTATTATCACCAATATTAAGTATATATCCGATATGTATTAATATTAACAAAATTATAAGATTAATATTTTTGTGACAGTAAAATTAAAGGTTCATTAGAAGATGGAAAAATAAAATATCAGCATTTAAGACTGTTCACTATACTTGTATTTCAATCAGAAAAAAAAAAAAAAAAAAAAAAAAACTTACATCATATTAAATCACATACAATTAAAACATCAAATTTAGATTTTGTAACGTTTTTAATTAATTCTCTGTAACGAGGCAAAATTTAAATTGTAAATTACACAGATACTTGTACAAGAGATGTGTCAACTCCCTAGCCTTTTAAGGCCCTTCAAACCCATTCACAGTTTAGCTCAACCCTATTAGAGATCATTAACGACAATGAGCCTTTCAATGAATGGAGAAAAAACTTAATGAAGCCATGGTTAATTCATCGTTGTGGAAGAAGAAGAAAAAATACAATAGAGTTCTCTGGATGCATGCAATCATTCAAAGAGGAATGGGGATTGGTAATTTTTTTTTTTTTTTTGGCTTATTATTTATAACTAGCTGTTTCACGCAGCTTTGCTCGCGAATATTGCATTTCGTATTAATTTATGTGCGTTTATGGTGAGATTGGCTATAATAAATATCAACTATCAGCTACTCTTTGTTATCATTTAAAGCCCGATCTTGACTTCTTCCTGTCAAATTTACAATAGCAAACCAGTAGAAGTGGTTATACCCATAATCACTTAATATGTAAAAATAATCGTCACAAACCATTTTTAAAAAATAAATAACAATTGAATATATTTTCATAGGAACCTATACTCGAAACAGATATGAAACGCAATATGCTTAAAAAGGTCGGTCACCTGTATGTATTGACCAGCCAGGTGCCCTTAAGATTTTTTAATGAGAGAAAAAAACAACCTTAGTTATGCCCTCCTTCGAAGGGGACGTAAAATGGTGGTCCCAAGCCTTTGCGATTCCATGAACTCGTTAAAGATCTCTACCCTAACTAAACATGGAGAGGAAAAAATTAGTCATCATACGATTAGCCATAGTAGTATAAAAGTGACGTTAAGTACTCCCCAGTAGCCTCATCTCTCTTCGGACCAAATATTTTAGTACCTTATTTTCTAAAACCTTTAGCCGTTGTCCGTCCTTCAAAGTAAGCGGCTACGTTTCACCGTCGGAAGAATAATAGTTTTATAAATTCTAACCTTCAAGTTTTTAGACAGAAGCTAAGTAATTTCGCAACTGAATTATAACACGCATTTCCCGCGTTTAACCAGGACTTTATTTTCTCCTGGATTTTTTTTTCGTTATCATTCAACCTAAATAGTTAAATTTCTCTACGTGTTCAAAAGTATACCCTGAATATCAATATCACTACGATCGCCACTGTCTCTGCTACAAATAATATATTTTGTCTTTTCGGTATTTATTTCGAGTCCTATTTCTTTACCGGTTTTTATCAACGGACTTTTATTTTGTTTTTTAGTTTCCGTGTCTTCCTTTAGCAGTACCAAATCATCGGCGTATTCCAGAACCGGAATTTTATCACCCAAATTTTAATCTTCTTAGTACATGTCACCTTTTTTTTGATATATTCTAAAGCGACTTCGTCTGCATCAATTTCTGTTATTATGATTGCTATTAAGAAATTTTTAAAAGAATATATTTTAAAGTACTTCCGCGTAAATGACATTTTTAGTTTTACTTTCTTGTGGCAGAAGAACATACTGATTTTCTCCGCAACGTAAATCTATTCCTACGTGTTTAAATGAAAAAATATAAATTAACGGGAAATTGAATTATTTAAAAATAAAATGTAAATCATTTGGATTCATTGGGAAGCGAGGTTTTTTTTTCTTCCTAATTTTTCCCGTTTTTTCCCCAGATTTTCCACTGATTCTTCACTCCTATTGGTCGCAGCGTGATGTTATATAGCCTATAGCCTTCCTCAATAAATGGACTATCCAACACAAAAAGAATTTTTCATTTCGAACCAGTAGTTTCTGTGATTAGCGCGTTCAAATAAACAAACACACTCTTCAGCTTTATAATATTAGTATAGATTATATAATAAAGTTGTTTTGAATATGAGTTTGTTTGAACGCGCTAATCTCAGATAATGGTTCGAATTGAAAAATGCTTTTTGTGTTGAATAGTCCATTTATCAGGGAAGTCTTTAGGCTATGTAACATCACGTTGCTACCAATAAGAGTGAAGAATGTGTCGAAAATCTGGGAAAAACGGGGAAAATTAAACACGCATACCAATGATTCCAAATGATTTAGCATTTAATTTTTAAATAATCCAATTTCCCGTTGCTGTCTTTTGCCGTAACAATTAATAAATCACATGGGCAAACATTTGAACACGTGGGAATCCATTTATGTTAAGACTGCTTTTCACAAGAACAACTAAATGTCGCATTGTTAAGATCGGGTTGCGGAGAAAATCGGTATGTTCTTCTGCCAGAATAAAATAAAACAAAAAATATCATTTACGCTGAAGTACTTTAAAATATATTCTTTAAAAAACTTCTTAATAACGATCATAATAACAGAAATTGACGCTGACGAAGTCGCGGGCAACAGCTAGTAGTCAATAATGAACCTTTGTAATCGACCAAAAAATATAAAAATACTCTCCTTAAAATTTAAGGGCTAACGTTTATGCGTAGAAACCGAAAAAAAAAAAAATCCGTTTGTCGACTGTTCAAACTAGTAAATAAATAGCTACAATAAATAACATTTAATGTCAAAGTCATAGAAAATTTAATTTTTTACAAATCAATACAGAGATGTAGCGTTTTGAAGTTAGCATAGGTGATATATTAATTCTTCTTCATATTAGACAATTGCCTTTAAACAGATATATATATATATATATATATATATATATATATATACATATATATATATATATAAACAGTTATTCGGAAATAATAAAGCATTGGGTAATCATTTGCAGAGATTTTTCTGTTCTTTCCATAAACATGTTAAGTTCTATCCCATAACATTTTTCATCGCCCATTTCATTCTCCCTCTTTCCATACTTATATCTTTCTCCGTTACATATCCCGACATATAATTATGAGTTTAAAATTACATTATTTTAAAATTTTAAATTATTTTTTATTCATACTGTTTCTCTTTTGTAATGACTACGTTCTTTTTTATATATTACCTATACTCTTAACTATGTTTTTAATATATTACCGTCATATGTCACTTCAAAATTGTTAATATTTAAAATTTTGATAGTTCACATATTTTTCTTTGTCATTATTTTCATTTGTTTAGTCTCTCTTTATACATTCTCATTACAATATTATCATCTTAATTGTGTTTACATCCATACTTTATAACTATCATCTTAATTTTGTTTATTTCCATACTTTATAACTGTCACCTTATTTCCATACTTTATAATTGTCATCTTATTATCATTTTACATTTAATTTTATTTATGTTCCCATATTTTATTACTGTTATATTATTATTATATACCTAACGCATTATTAAGTCTATAATTACATTGGTTGTTATCTTGTTTCTTTTAGCCCTGAGGAAGGCCCACATTGTAGGCCAAAACGTCGGCACATAATTAAAATAATACTTATTTTAAATGTGTGTTTCTAATTTATGACCGCACTCCCAACCATTTTCCTCATATAACATTTAAACGACCTATCCTATTTCAACAATGATAGACGAAAACAGTAATTATTGGGGTTAAAAAAAATCTGGTGCGCGCAACAAATGACTTTCACTTACCTCCGTTGTTACAATCAAACATAAAAACACAGATATGATAAAAGGTAAAAGAATTAATTACATTGAGTTTCGATAGAAACATGTGTTGTATTAGAGAATCTGTTATATTATTATCTTCTACTACAAACAGTTGTAACCGTTTTCCAACACTCTTTATTACTTTTTAGAATTATGTAGGAATCAGCTGATGCGCTCGATGATAACAGTCATACGTTACATCGTCTCTCAGATTTTTGCTTTTTTCAGTAGGAATTCGCTTGAATTCAGTCTGGAGAACATCACTAGACCTCAGGAATATTACGGCAGTGAATATTGGAGAAGTTTCGGTAAGCAAAGTTATAATTTACTTTGTACAATCGCGAAAAAGTGAAAGGAGGGTCACTGATCAGCTGATTGCCGCTAGCTCGGCAAGCTCGGGCTTGCTTTTCTTTAACTTATCTTTCTTTTATATTTAATTCTTATTTCATTATTTATTTATTATATATTATTTTCTTAATAAATGAGATATTTTCATCAAGTCATGTCCTCAAAGTCCGCAAGTAAAAGATCTAGATCTGCAGGTTCTAACTCGTCTCCCACAAAACAGAGACCTCGCCGAGAACAAAATAAAAAAATGATTCCACCAGCGACCGCGTCAGCTTCCTCATTAGGATCTGAACCACAGCCCAGCACATCATCACAAGGAATAACCGATGAATCCCCGTTTTTTACACCGAATCCATTTGAGATCCTCCAAAATGAAAAAGAAACCATGGAATCTTCTCCTATACCCAGGGAACCACTACCTCCACCAATATTTGTTAAAAATATTAAAAATTTTAAACTGATGTGTGCGCATTTAAACAAAGTAACTGATCCTAATAGTTATTATTGTATAAGTAGAACCAATGATACTAAAATATCTCCGACTACTGCTGAAACCTACAGAAAGATTGTAAAATATCTGACTGAGACCAAAGCTGACTTTCATACTTATCAGCTGCGCCAGGAGAGAGCATTAAGGGTCGTAATCAGAAACCTACATTCCTCAACACCCGTTGAAGCTATCAAAGAAGAACTGACAGAATTAGGATTCCAAGTGAGGCAAGTCACCAATGTTCTAAAAGATAAAAGTCCACTGCCTCTATTCTTCGTGGACTTGGAACCATCAGCAGGAGTCGAAAAAATCTATGACCTCAGTAAACTGTACTATACCCGTGTAAAAGTTGAAAAACCTTACACAAAGAAAGAAATAGTCCAGTGCCATAACTGTCAGGCATATGGTCATACCAAAAGTTATTGCCATCACATACCACGCTGTGTGAAATGCGGTGAACAGCATAAATCAGAAGAATGTACAAGATCTAGATCAACACCCGCTGTATGTGCCCTGTGCCTCAAGGACCACCCGGCTAACTACAAGGGATGCGAAATCTACAAGAAACTCAGAACCAGATACCAAAAACCTCAGGATCCGAATGAAACACCTATACCAATCAGAAGCAGAAGAGAACCATCTAAACTTGTAAATTCTAATGTGTCATTTGCCCCCTTGCTTGGAGGTGGAAACCAGAGTCATGAAGTCGAGGCACTGCCGGAACAACTTTTTCCTCAACATTCTCAATCTATTGTACAACAATCTATCCCTCAAAGTTTACCTGATCTTCAAAAAACTCCTCAACATCAAATTTCTCATATCCCTCCACCATCAAACGTCACAGATCTTACCAGTCTAATGACATCGTTCATCTCCGAAATCAAATCTCTTGTTATGCCGCTTATATCACTCCTTACAAACTCAGAACCAGATACCAAAAACCTCAGGATCCGAATGAAACACCTATACCAATCAGAAGCAGAAGAGAACCATCTAAACTTGTAAATTCTAATGTGTCATTTGCCCCCTTGCTTGGAGGTGGAAACCAGAGTCATGAAGTCGAGGCACTGCCGGAACAACTTTTTCCTCAACATTCTCAATCTATTGTACAACAATCTATCCCTCAAAGTTTACCTGATCTTCAAAAAACTCCTCAACATCAAATTTCTCATATCCCTCCACCATCAAACGTCACAGATCTTACCAGTCTAATGACATCGTTCATCTCCGAAATCAAATCTCTTGTTATGCCGCTTATATCACTCCTTACAAATCTAGTATCAAATCTCATTCCTGCCTTACAAAAACCATAAATGACCTCACCTAATTCCTTATCCATTCTCCTTTGGAATGCGAATGGTGTTAGAAATCACACTGACGAACTGACAGCGTTGTTGCAAGACAAAACAATTGACGTTGCACTTATTACTGAAACTAGACTAACCACTAAACAGCTTTTCAAAATACCGCAGTACATAACATACTGTACAGACCACCCAGACGGCAAAGCTCATGCCGGTTCTGCTATCATTGTCCACCAATCCCTCTCTCATCATTTACTTCCACTTCCTACCTATGATTTCCTGCAAGCCACAGCAATAGTAATCAAGACTTTTTCCTATCCGATAACCATTACATCAGCATATTGCCCTCCCAAACACTCCATTTCCAACACCGAATTTTCATCCTTCCTGGATTCCCTAGGAAATCATTTTATTCTGGGTGGAGATCTAAACGCCAAGCACCAGCAGTGGGGTTCTAGAACCACGAATTCTCGTGGAAGAAATTTGCTGACTGCTCTGAATTCCCGAAATTTTAACCTCCTACCTCCTGACTCCCCTACCTACTGGCCAACAGATCCTAACCGAGATCCAGATATCCTCGACTTCTTCATCCACAGCGGATTAGGCTCCCTGAACTATTCCGTAACTCGCCTTGATGAACTATCCTCTGACCATAGTCCACTGATCCTTAAAGTATCCCTAACTCCTATTCCGAAACCCATTCCACCATCATTTATCCGAGGCCCTGTCAACTGGAACCTTTTCCGCCAAATCCTCACCGATAATATTGACCTCAGTGTGACCCTCAAAACACCGGATGACCTTGATGATTCCGTCTACTCCTTTACTACCGCCATTCAGCAAGCTGTATGGACTGCCTCCTCTCCTAAGCACTCCAATACAACTCCTCAGCAAAACCATTTACCTCAACACCTAGCTGACCTCATCCATGCAAAACGCCGAGCCAGATCATTATGGCAAAGAACCCGACACCCAACAGATCGCCGCTCCTATAACTTTTATTGTAGGCAATTAAAGCGGGAGTTGGCGACCTTCCGTTCCCAGTCCTTTAATTCCTACCTCTCCTCTCTATCAGCTCGAGATAATTCCCTGTGGAATGTGACCAAAAAGATCCTAAAATACCATAAAGTTTCCCATCCTCTCCGGCGTGGTGATGACTCCTGGGCTGCGTCTGATGAAGATAAAGCCGAGGAATTCGCCACACACCTCTCCAAAGTATTCACTCCTCACCCGGAATCCAACAGAAATCATACCACAACAGTTCAAGAATTCCTTTTCTCACCAATACCTCTTTCCCTACCTCCTAAAGCTATTAATCCATCTGAGGTGAAATATCTTCTTCAAAAACTGACCCTTCGTAAATCTCCTGGACACGATCTCCTTACCCCCCAGATCCTGCGACAACTTCCCCAGAAAGCCATTATTTTTCTTACATACATCTACAACTGCATCCTTCGCACCACCTATTTTCCTCTCTTATGGAAACATTCCACAATCATTCTATTCCTAAAACCAGGTAAACCTTCCAGTAACACTTCATCCTACAGACCTATAAGTCTACTCCCCATCCTCTCAAAAATCTTCGAAAAGCTCCTTCTAAAACGAATCCTGCCTATATTAGAATCTCACAACCTTCCTTCCCACCAGTTTGGTTTCCGTTCTCATCATTCCACTGTTCAACAAGGACTCCGAGTTGTAGACCATATTTCCTCAGCCCTCGAATGCAAAGAGTATTGTTCTGGTGCGTTTCTGGACATAGCGCAAGCTTTTGACCGGGTGTGGCACGCTGGATTACTCTTCAAGCTTAAAACGCATTTACCCCAGTCTCTCTACCTCATTCTAAGATCCTATCTCTCAAACCGCTTCTTTCAAGTTCGCTGTGGTGTAGAATTTTCCAACTTTTATCCCGTTGAGGCCGGTGTTCCTCAGGGCAGCGTCCTGGGACCCGTTCTCTACATCCTTTACACCGCTGATATTCCTAATCATCCTGACACCTTTCTGGCAACATTTGCAGACGACACCGCCATCCTATCATCCAGTTCCGATCCCGAAACAGCATCCTTAATCCTGCAAAGACACCTTTGTCTTATCGAAGACTGGTGTGGTGCTTGGCGCATAAAGGTGAACGAGGCCAAATGCAAACACGTAACCTTCACTCTTCGACGAAACTCCTGTCCGCCAGTTTACTTCAATTCCATTCCTATTCCTCCTTCAGATACAGTCCGCTATCTTGGCTTACTACTAGACAAAAGACTGACGTGGAACCCACATACAAGACTTAAAAGAAAAGAACTCAATCGACGATTCGGACAGTTATACAGAATATTAAACAGAAAATCTGAACTTACAGTTGAGAACAAATTATTAATTTATAAGACAATACTGAAGCCCATCTGGACCTACGGACTTGAACTGTGGGGGACAGCTAAACGTTCTAACATCAAACGCATTCAATCCTTTCAATCCAAAGTCCTCCGAATAATAGTAAATGCTCCTTATTATGTATCCAACTATACCTTGCACCACGACCTTAATGTTCCATTTATTTCAGACCTAATTCCATCCAAATTTTCCAAATTTCATCAGAACCTCATTCATCATCCTAATCCTTTAGCACGATCCCTATCCAGCTCCACTCATCCATACAACCCACCTAGAAGGTTGAAACGGCAGTGGCCCCGAGATATATTGTAAATACGTATGCTGGAGTTCTGACACTGGTCAGATTCTCCTCTCAAGTGCGGTGTGATTGTGGCTATGGCGCCCTCACTTAGCTTCCGCTGGCTCTTACCAGTGATGCGGCTGAGAGGGAGGCGCTGGGATCCTTTGGGCTCTGCTTGTCCTTCCACACGTGGGGGGACAAGCCCCGTCCGGGGTTCCCGAGCTGATTGTAAATATTGTACATAGGTATGAATGTGACATGTTTTGTTTATTTATTTGTTAACTTCATTTATTTGTATTTATTTTGTCTACTTAATTTTGTTATTGTATACGTTTATTTATTTTGATTTTATTTTATGTAATTTGACTTTCCTTTTGTTTATATTGTAAATATTGTATGAATGAGATCCTGTAGCACTATTATTATTGTCTATTATGACAAATTGTAATATATACGAATAAAAGAAAAAAAAAAAAAAAAAAAAAAAGAATTATGTATATAAACAAAAATTTTTTTTTAAATTTTTAGCTTTACAACAGTATATTATACATGTAATGATTTAATGTCCTTGTGATCTAGAATAACATAAAAAAATATGTTTGCTCTTTTCTTCTTTATTTGAATATCGAATTCGTTGAACTTGTATATTGTGTGTTATGAGGTTAATTTTTTTGACCTTCGGAGGAGACGTTAAAAGGTGGTCCCGAGCCTGTATGACTCGTGAAAGATCCCTATCCTAAATAAACCTTGATAGGCAAAATTTAATACTCCCACTGTAGCATTTTCCGCCATATTAGCTGTAGTCGCATAAAGTGACATTAAATGAATAAATAAATTAATTAATTTTTGCGGTTCAACAAAATTAGAGGTATTTCAGGAGAAGAAAATTTAAAATATCGACATTTAAGACCTTTCAGACTATTTCAATTAGGATAAAATCTACATTCTATTAAAGCCCTTTAAATTTTACATCGATATAGCGATTTTCATCCAAATCGTATGCGGCGTTTTTGAGAAAATCGTAAAAAGATGCAAAATGCGTGGCATAAAGTAAGTGGCTCTTCTGGTTTGCCGATATTGATGTAAGGTCTGAGCTAAGATACACGCTTTCCAATTATGGCATCTCAGTTTTAAACAACTTGTCATTTTCTTAGATTTACCATATACACACACATTTTTGCGGGACTTGGTCTGAAATTCCAAAATATGTTTACGATCGCAATACTTTGTCCACTATTTACTTCATATATATAGGTAAGTGCATGTAAAAGATACATAAATAAATAAAAATCTACATTTAAAATTCATATTTAATTTGCCTTACAAGATAATTATGATCGAACCCCCCTGAATTCTGAAATCTCCATCCAAAGCCTTCAAAGAAATTCCTAATATATAATAACTTCCTCTTACCGGATATATTCAGCCTGTATCAACTTTCAATAAGAAATAAATTACCTGAAACAAAAAAATAAAATAAAATATTAATGATTTATGTCAAGAAAATGTAAAGTTGGTTAAGACTTTTTACTAAATTATAATAAAACTGATAATTATTTTGGATTTTTTTTTCGTGCGTATGTTTGTATATATTTTTTTCCGATAACTATTGAAAATATATATATATTTTTGTTAGAAACAATACTTTATTGAGTAATATTACAATCAGTCCAATTTAGGACATTTTTAATAGTGATAAAGTACAACATTCACACGATATATACAAAAAAATAAATTTATATAATAATAATACAATATACATGTATACAAAACAAAATCAATAAAAATATATACAAAAGTCACTCATACCTATGTACAAGTCTCAAGCATACAGCACGTGAGTGAAGAATCTAGCCAATGCCAGAGAACTTTAATATACATATTACAAGAGGTCTCGAGGCCTCTGCCATTTCAACCTTCTAGGAGGATGGTAAGGATGTGTGGAGCTGGATAAGGATTGAGCTAGGGGATTAGGGTGATGGATAAGGTTCTGATGGAATTTAGAGAATTTTAATGGTATAAGGTCTAAAATAAATGGAATATTTAGGTCGCGGTGTAAGGTATGGTTGGATACATAATACGGAGCATTAACTACTGTTCGGAGGACTTTAGATTGGAAGGATTTAATGCGTTTGATGTTAAAAAGACCCACAGTTCAAGTCCGTATTTCTAGATAGGGTTCAGTACTGTCTTGTATATTAGCAGTTTGTTCTCGATAGATAGTTTAGAATTTCTGTCATTTAAAATAATTAACATAATCAATTACATCAAACGCATTCAATCATTTATGTCACCAACTATACCTTGCACCACGACCTTAATGTTCCATTTATCTCAGACCTGATTCCATCCAAATTTTCCTAATTCTATCACAACCTCATTCATCATCCTAATCCTCTAGCACGATCTCTATCCAGCTCCACTCATAATTACAACCCTCCTAGAAGGTTAAAACGGCAGTGGCCCCGCGATCTTTTGTAAACATCTTTTCTGGAGTTCCGATACTGGTCAGATTCTCCTCTCATGTGCGGTGTGTTTGTGGCTATGGCGCCCTCACTCAGCTTCCGCTGGCTCTGACCAGTGATGCGGCTGAGAGGAAGGCGCTGGAATCCCATGTGTTCATGTTTTGTTTATTTATTTGTTAACCGTAATATTTATTTAATTTATACATTTTATTATTATATACCTTTATTTATTTTAGTTTCATTTTATGTAATTTGACTTTCTTTTTGTATGTATATATTGAAAATATTGTATGAATGTAATCTTATAGCAATATTATTATTGTCCATAGTGACAGATTGTAATATATCCGAATAAATAAAATTCAAAAGAGTCTGAAACCACAAATACTATGGTAAAATATAAAAGGATCCCATTATCCAGAAGCCAGACGATTTAATATTAAAATTAAAAGAGATAATAAATAATAAAGGAAAAAAAAAAAGAAGCAATATACATTTTTATTTGGGCTGAGGTAGGGACCGGTAAGGTAGGGGGAGGACAGGGAATTCCCCCCATTCCGGGGATTCTCGGGCCTTTACCTATACAGCATTCTTTGCCGTCATTGGATTAGCCTTTATACTGCCTCGACCCTCCCGCTTCGGATTCCGGGGGAATCGCTCCCAGCTATATTGTCTACTCCCTCCGAGGCTTTGTCCTATTGACCGCATCTATACGCTCTGCTATAATTGAGAGGCAAAACATTGGGCAACTGCCAGTCCTTTCTAGCTTCTATTAAAAAAAAAAAAAAAAACCCTTTGATTACGCTAGCGATGTTTTCTGTTTTGAATAGTTGGCGTTCACCGACTCGGTCCCTGACGTGGAGTAGATTCCTAGATTTCACCTGAAGGTGCCAAAGCGAATCAAACGTCAGCCGGTGACGTGGTCCACTTCAAATTAATATAATTGCGTCAATTATTGTGAAAACAATCATAATTTACATTTGAAAAGATTAGTATTCGCAATAGCCTGTTATAAATTCGAACATCACAGAAACTTTCATTACCAACAGGTACAAAATGGCATTTATTTATTTATTTATTTATTTTTTTAATAGATGTATATTAAATAAACGTTTAGCCATCCGTTTATCTAAAAATGACACAAGTCGTAAAAAGACTTGTTTAGAAATTGAAATTCTTTTCGAGTTGAAGTAGAGAGAAATGCGTGTTATTACCTTTGTTTGTTTATTTATTTAACCTCCCTTTATGCTGTGGCTAATCGGACGATGCTACAGTGAGAGTCCTAAATTTTTCCCCCCACCAAATGATGTTATGATGTGATGTGATGAAGTTTTTTTTTTCTGTTTGAAATATAGTGAACAGTCTTAAATGCTGATATTTTAATTTCCCATCTTCTAAAGAACCTTTAATTTTACAATCACAAAAATATTAACCTTATCATTTTGTTATAATTAATGCAAAACGGGTAAATAAACAACTTTTAACGAATTTGATTATACAATAAAAAAGAAAATCTCGTGCGGGCAACAAACTACTATCACTTACCTCCGTTGGTAAAATCGATTAAAGAATTTTCAAATACAGTTAGAGATGAAAATGAGTGAAACTAATAAAGAAATAATTATTATTTATTTATTAACGCCACTTTATACTACTGTGGCCAATCGGACGATGCTACAGTGGGAGTCCTAAATTTGGCCTTTCCAGATTTTATTAGGATAGGGATCTTTAACGAGTACCTGACATCGCACAGGCTCGGGACCACTTTTTAACGTTCCATCCGAAGGACAGCATAACTAAGGATTTTTTACTGACATTAAAAAATCCTAGGACCACCTGCGGGATTGAACCCCGGACCTTGGGTACAGGAGGCTGTTGCTATTGAGCTGTAAAATAAGTTCGTAGGGTTTTTGAAGTTTGTAGAAAAGTGGGAGGTTTGAACGTTTTTCATAACGGAAGTATTGAAGTAACCGAAAACCGAGAGCAGTTTCTTGTCGTTTCAGTTGTGTTTGAGAGTTTCAAGTAAGACTTTCGTCCATGGCTTAGGTATTGGTTCTGTTAAATAGTTACTAGCGGAGTGTCGTTGAAGGATACTGTTAGGCAGGATGTCATAATTTTGTATTAAAATATAATTTTTCCTATTAATAAAATGAATTTCTCCCCAGGCGAGTTATTTTAAAGCCTTTGAGGGATGAAATAGGGGTAAATTATGAAGTGAAAATTATTTAAAAGAAGTTAATTACGCATCTGAAATAGAATCGGAATTCCAAGTTGAAAAGTCACTTTATAATACCCCTCCTTATAAATATAAAGATTATTTTAGAATGAACTTTGATAAAACATAGCCAAATCCGTTTTCCTATAATTGCCTCAGTGATGGGAGGGATGGGAGGGGTGAATGGGGAGAGAGGGAGGAGAGAGGAAGAGAGAGCGAAGAGGAGGGAGGAAGGGAAAGGAGGAGGGGAATCAGAATCGTGAAATCTAAATCCTTTGACAGAATTTAATTATTTTTATCTCGACACAACCGCTCGGCTACATAATTTTCTTTATCGCCTCTTTACCAATTACAGAAGAGGCTTTTTGATTTAGGGGGAGTTTTATTTTTGAAGTTCAATTTTAATATTGTTTATGTTGCTTATTTAAATCGTGTAATAAATAAAAAAAAACCTTTGCTTGTGTTGGTAGGTAACTGAGTAGGAATAGTTACTTGTTTTGTTACGAAATCAATATTTTGACATATTTCTATTGAATCGCTTATTTTTGGTTTATTATTTTCAATAATCAACCTTTATGATCGAAAAAAAAAAATACCTCTCAAAATTAGAGAGCTAACGTTTCAATATGCGTAGAATCAGAATAACAAATAAAAAAAAAAATAATAATATTAAAGAGTCTGCTCTGTAATGTATTGAGGATACTGAGGGGAGTTCAGTATTGAATAATTTTAATATTAAACAATTAAAGATAACGAACCTTTGTCGGCAAAACATCAAAAGGTATTTACCTAGCCCCCTAGATTTCCCATCGGTATGGGCCCCCCAGCGGTTCCAGAAACCTCTGGTAGTTTCCCCCCAGCGGCGGCCAACAAGAATATTTAGATGGGTGTAAAGATAAGAATAATAGCACAAAAGCTATACCGCCAACCGGGGCACTTCCCATATTGGCCCACCCGAGGTGACGAGAATGAGAGAGAAGAACCGGAGAGTTAGTCAAGTTCTATCCTCAAGAAGAGTGAGTCGGGTTCCATCTACAAGAAGAGGAGGTGGCCGTCGGGGTTCTGAGAGCAGCTGGAGGATGATGCCGAGAAAGGGGACCTAAGACTGATTTCACCTTCGCCAGCCGGTTAAGTGTTTCAAAGGTATATTGTATGGCAAAGGTAATAGAGAAAATTTCCCTCAGTATTCTCAATCAGAGTTTTAGGAAATGTTTTAATATAATGATATGTGTAAATTAATAATTATAGTAATGTATTAATTGAATCTTGTTTACTTTAATCTTACCCTGCATACCGACCTATTGGATTGGTAAACACGATACCTTTGGAAAGGAGATCCATGGTATCATTAAATATAGTTGATATGTTGACTAAATATAGTAAGTAAGCTAGTTTTTGAACCTTAGAAAAGCAGCCGCTCAAAAACATAGCAGCTCCATAGTTGCAATTGTTTAGCAGTAAAATGTTAAAAGAATTATTATGTGATGGTGAAGTAGATATTATTTAAACAAATTGACAAAATAATTCATATATGGGGGCTATGTATGAATAATAGTAGATTATTATATGACCTATATTATGATATAATATGGAAATATATATGATTTTTAATGATCTGAAGATGAGGCATAGAAAGTGCCTCGAAACGTAACGTTTTTAGAATCAAATTTTATATATGTTATAATAAATAAATATATAAATAAAAAGAAGAGATTGTTCAAAATAATACATTCATAATAAAAAAAATCAGTTTCTTCTAATAAATAAATACAATCTTCAAAAAGCCATTTCATAGAGAATTAAATTTCGGACCAAATGAAAAAAAAATCATAGAAATTGGTTTACAACTAGCTTAGATATTGCGTTTTGAAATCAGTGGTAGTGTTATGATATGATGCTTTGAATTAGTGCTTTTCATATTACTTAATTGCCTAACTACAGCTATATAATCAGTTGTATCCTAATATTGTTATTTGGAAATAATAAACCATTGTGTATAAGAATTAATAAAATTGAATTTAAATAGAAACATCGGAGTAGAGCTATGGGGCTCTACTAAACCATCGAATTCTTCTCGTATTCAATCCTTACAATCCAAAATCCTTCGGAAAATCCTCAATTCTCCTTATTTTGTCACAAACGAACTCATTCATAAAGACCTTAATATTCCATATGTTGCTGACTTAGCCCTAACCAGGTACCGTTCCTTCCATGACAAACTCCATTCCCACTTCAATCCATTAGTTTCAATCCTTGCTTCCTCTTCGATCCCTGACAATCCTCCGAGGCGTCTGAAAAGAAGATGGCCACTAGACCTACTAGTTTAAAATATTTTAGAGTGCTGCCACTGGTTAGTGTCCCTACATGCAATTCATGACATTTTTCTATTTTATCATCACATTTACTTGATGTATTTTTTGTAATACAGTAGTAGATATCAATAAATATGTTATAAAAACAAAATAAAAAATAGAAACATGCGTTTTATTAAATAATATTTTATATTATTATTTACGACAATAAGTTATTTTTATAGGCTTCTCATCAACTTTTTATGCAATTTCTTGTTTTTGAACTTAAGAACAGTAATATATGGTAACATATACGAGCATAATATAACATACCGTTGGAATGCTAGACATCTTATAAAAAACACAATCTTATACATAATATAGAACAAGGTAACGGAGAATGATGAAAAGCCGATAAAACAAACTGATTGTCGTAGGTAATAATATAATAGATTATTTAATTTAATTTAAAACACATGCTTCTTTTAAAATTCATTGTAAATAACTATTTAACAATATATTTTCGTTTCTAAATTTGTTTAAAAATTCTTAAATTGACATTAATAACGGAGGTAAGTGAAAGTCATGTAAAAAAAAAAAAAAAAAAAAATTACAAATCCCCACTATCGTTTGAATAATTACATGCATCCAGAGAACTCTATTGTATTTTTTTCTTCTTCTTCCTCAACGATGAATTAACCATGGCTTCATTAAGTTTTGTCTCCATTCATTGAAAGGCTCATTGTTTTTAATGATCTCTAATAGGGTTAAGCTTAACTGTGAATGGGTTTGAAGGGCCTTAAAAGCCTAGGGAGTTGACACATCTCTTGGAGATACAAGTATCTGTGTAATTTACAATTTAAATTTTTCATGGGTACAGAGGATTTACACAAAACGTTACCAAATCTAAATTTGATGTTTCAATTATCATAATCATATTTATTAATATGATGTAAGTTTTTTTTTTTTCTGATTGAAATATAGTGAGCAATCTTAAATACCGATCTTTTGTTTTTCCATCTTCTAAAGAACCTTTAATTTTACAGTCACAAAAATATTAACCTTATCATTTTGTTAAAATTAATGTAAAACGGGTAAATATACAACTTTTAACGAAGTTGATAATACAATAAAAATTATTATTATTAATTATTATTTATTTGTGTGTTAATAAAAACCGGTAAAGAAATAGGACTCGAATTAAATACCGATAAGACGAAGTATATGATTAGTAGCAGAAACGGTGTCGATCTTGGTGATATTGATGTATCAGGTCATACTTTTGAACACGTAGAGAAATCCAAGTATTTAGGTTCAATTATAACTAGAAAAAAACGTAATCCAGGAAGAAATAAAGTCCCGGTTAAAGGTGGAAAATGCGTGTTATTATCCAGTTGCCAAGTTACTTAACTCGCGGCTTTTATCAAAAAAACTTAAAGATTAGAATTTGTAAAACTATTATTCTTCCGACGGTTCTTTACGGATGTGAAACGTGGCCGCTTACTTTGAAGGATGAACAACGGTTTAAGATTTCTGAAAATAAAGTAATGCGTAAAATATTTGGTCCGAAGAGAAATGAGGCCACTGGGGAGTTTAGAAGGTTGCATAACGCGGAATTGCGGAGCTTGTATCCTGTGATTATAATTGAGTTGATAGCATCGCGGAGAGTAAAGTTGTTGGACTCGGTGACGAGCGGATTCCGAGAAAGTTGGTATTTGCTGATCCGACTGGTAGGCGTCCGAAAGGTAGGCCGAAGCGGAGATGGGAGGATTGCGTTAAGGCTGATCTCGGGAGCTTGGGCTTGAATGGTGAACATTGGACGAGTCTGTGTAAGCGGAATTTGGTGGTATCGGCATCGAACCTTCGGGTTCGCTAAGCCTATTTTTATTATTTATTATTATTATTATTATTATTATTATTATTTATTTATTAACGCCACTTTATGCTACTGTGGATAATCGGACGATGCTACAGTGAGAGTACTAAATTTTGCCTATCCAGGTTTAATTAGGACAGGGATCTTTAACGAGTACCTGACATCGCACAGGCTCGGGACTACTTTTTCAAGTCATAAAAATATTAACCTTATCATTTTGTTACAATTAATGCAAAACGGGTAAATAAACAACTTTTAACGAATTTGATTAGAATTTTCAAATACAGTTGGAGATGAAAATGAGTGAAACTAATAAAGAAATAATTATTATTTATTTATTCAACGTCACTTTACTACTGTGGCTAATCGGACGATGTTACAGTGGGAGTCCTAAATTTTGTCTATCAAGGTTTTATTAGGATAGGGATATTTAACGAGTACCTGACATCGCACAGGCTCGGGACCACTTTTTAACGTCCCCTCCGAAGGACAGCATAACTAAGGATTTTTTACTGCCATTAAAAAATCCTAGGACCACCTGCGGGTTTGAACCCGTAAACCTTGGGTACAGGAGACTGTTGCTATTGAGCTGTAAAATAGGTTCGTAGGGTTTTTGAAGTTTGTAGAAAAGTCGTGTGTTGCGCGCACCAGATTTGTGCCATCTATGCGTGAAATAAGTGGGATTTGTGTGATGCACGCTTCAGATTTTTCAAAAGTATACCCAGCGACCTACTGAGTGCATTAAGCGTAAAACTGCTCCGGGGATATAGACCTTATGGTAGGGAGAACAATATATAGAGGAGCTATTGATCCTGTAAAAAGCGATGATGACCCACCACTTTTCTTGGGCGGCCCTTGAGCCTACCGGAGCGTGAAAGGGGAGGAAATACTGCTGAGCCTTAGGATGCAGCCCGCAATGCACCCAGCACTGCCGCAACCACCTTTAAGTCTTCTTCCTCGAGTATATCTATCTATCTATTTGATATAGTTCCTCCGTAATAAAAGTATCTAATGGAATTAGGTTTTGCGATGAATTGTATAAATACAGAACTGTTTTTTTATTTATTTTAGCATATTAATAATAATAATAAATAAATTCTTTATTATTCTGGGACATGTCCCTTTAGAATAAAATATACAAAATGTACAAAAAAAAGGGCTTTAGAGTCTTAGAGTAAATTAATTAAATATAAACAAGTTAATAATTAATGGTATAAAATATACATATTTAAATGAGATGAAAAAAAAAAAATAAATAAGTAAAAATCTTATTTAGAATTCTATTGAGCCTGGGTGTTCAATAAGTGATCAAATATGCTGGATTTGAAGGTAGACAGAGAATTGGAGTGACGGATGGAAGAAGGGATAGAATTCCATAGGATTGAGGATCGAATGATAAAGGATCTGTCGAAATGTGTAGTTCTGTGGGCCGTACTGTATAAATCCGAAGGCCTGGAGCGTGTACATCGAGGATGGACAGAGAATTTGAACTGTAGGAGATCAAAAATATATGATGGACGGCGGGATTGGATAGTTTGGTAAAGGAATGACGCAAGGAAATACTTGCGACGATTGGAAGGGTTAAGCCACTTCAACTCGCCATAAAATTGGGATACAGAGGTGTATTTAGGGACCCCGAAGATGAAACGAACAAAGGAATTGATTAAGCGTTTTATTTTTACCTCGAGATCTCCAGACACACCACCATACACCGTACAGCAATAGTCGAAGTGGGAGAATATCAGGGAGGTAACGAGGAGTATTCGGGTTTCAAGCGGGAATAGGTGACGGAGGGAATACAGTCGCTTTATGGTTGAAAGGGTAAGAAGAGAGATTTCGGAAATATGATTTTTGAAGGATAGAGTTTGGTTGAAGGTTACTCCCAGATTTCGGACAGTCAGGTGGAACTTTATAGGATTACTATTTAAGTAATGGGTTGGGATATGTGGAACAGTTTTCAAGAGGTGATGGGATCCTATTACAATTACTTTTGTTTTTTCATTATTATGTTTTAACTTATTGACTACAGCCCAGTGACTTATTCGATTTATGTCTTCTTGTAATCTTTTTGTAGCTACTAATAGGTCGGAAGGTGGGAAGGAGAGGTATATTTGGAAATCGTCAGCATAGAGGTGGTATTTTATTACAATAAAAATATTAAAATGTATAAAAAGAAAAAAAATTATAACTTTCAGTTTCAGAATAAGTAAGAGCCCACCGGTAAAATTATATATTAGTCAAACATAGCTCACTCACTGATTCTACTCAACTTATAAACAAAAGCAAATAAAAATAAAATAATATTACACACTTTCACTTACATCAGTAAAATAAATTTAATTTAAGAACTATGAACATAACTTGTTTTAATTATGTAACCATTATAGCAAAATTAACCTTATATATCTGTGGCGGTCATGAAAAGTGGTTAAGTCAAAACATTTCATTTTACAGGTGAGCGATTTAAACTTTACGTAATACCTAAAATAGAGTTATTAACATACAGCTTTCTTTCCAGCTGAAATTTCTTCCACCAAGAAATTTCTTTAACCAATTTAACACGACTTAGGAGACGGTCTGAGGGAGCGATACGTGGAGTTAACTCATTTTTGATATAACTTGAGTTATCTAGTTTTTCACGACCGCCACAGATATACTATTCAATGTATTTCAATATAACAGAGTGAATTATGTTTAGTATGCCTTTAAAAGGCATGGGACATGCATACATTATAAATAAAATATCTCTTTATGCGGTTACCATAAAGGGGAAAGAAAAAATATACAATACAATGAGTGTTTAAATATAAATATAAATATATATATATATATATATATATATATATATATATATATATATATATATATATTTCTTAAACACTCATTGTATTCCTTTTGTATCTATTTTAACCCTGATGATGACGCATATTGTGAACCTACAAGCGTTCACCCGTACTGATCTCCTCCTGAATAAATATTCTTCGACGGAATGTGAATTTCTCCTTCCAAACTAAGGATACACTAGCAACTGAGGAGCTGAAGTGGATAAGATTCGACGAGAGGCGGATATTGGGAGTTAAGGACCCCAGGGAGCAATTCATCAGGCCCCCAGTGATTAGTTGAGGGTCCGGACCTCGATACATCATCCCAGGGGTACGCCCATCTTGGGACCATCGGTATAAGTTCTATATAATATCTATACGTGTGAAAAGTGGATTGTTTACGATAATAACAGACTTTCTGGACGGTGGTTCGACAAAGGATAAGAAGCTCAACAACAATGCATTGAGAAGAGAGAATACAAAAATAAAGTTTAATTAATTCATAGATTCAAGGATTCCAAATTTTATTCAGAGGATACGAAAAAAAAAAAGTTAGCGGAAATGTATTTAAAGTAATGAGAACTATTTAGATTAATAAAAACCGTTAAGAATGGTTTTGTTTATTTTTTTGTTTTAAAAATCTTTTTCCATAAAACTTAATAGTTCATCTAGGCAGTTCTACACGGATGTGAAACGTGGTCACTTAAGGTTTTTGGGAATGAAGTACTACGTAAAATATATGGTCCAATGAGGCCAATGCGGAATTTAGTACGTTACGAAACAAGGAATTACAAATCTTGTACCGGGTAAGTAAAATTTATAGCATCACCACGATTCAAATGTACTTTTAAAAATGTTATGTTCAAATGTTAAAAATGGCTCAGTGCAGAACGAAGTCTAAAAACGCTGGTATGCGTTGAAATGACATGTATAGCGTACGAGAGGTAGGCGAAGCGTTGATGGGAGGATAGCGTTAAGTCTCGGGGACTTGGGCTTGGATGGAGATCATTGAATCTGGAAAAAAAATTAGGTGGTATGGGCACCGAACCTTCTTATCCCTTATTATTATTATCATTATAAAACCGTAATCCTGAATTATGTTTATATATATATATATATATATTTTTTTTTTCTACTAATTGTTTTCACAACCTTATAATCCACTACCTGCCTTTTGTCCTAAATATACTCCCCTGAAGACATATCCACACTGCGACGAGACCAGCCCTCATTAACAACAAGACCCCAGACCCTTCCAATCCGGCCCGGAGGACCACCTTAGCTAACAGCATTCCACTCAGCCCTAATGTCCTCGCCCTTATTGTATCAGCTAATTCACCTCAGGGCGGGGAGGTTAATGCCGTCCAAGTGGTTCAAAGTGCGCTATAATCGCAATAATGTTTCGCTTTAGAATCGTACCATATATATTCAACTGAGCTATTGAAATTAATAAATCATTTAGAATGTGTATTAAAATACCAAACTAAAGAGTTTTGTTTTAAATAATTATTTAAATTGGCTTCACTCAATTCTAACAACTAATAATGGTCTCTACAGTCAAAAATCCAATATTCGTGTTTTAAAAATTAAATTTCAACAGATCAAGAATATTTATTTTATGGTAAAACGAATTCCTTTATGGATGAAACAGACAAACAGACATTTTTAGTACTTTGTTTACCACTATCAGCCCTTGAAATTCACCCTACAGACGGATCTACACAGAGACAGGATACTAGCCCTCATTAACAAAAGAACTCAAGACGCCTCCTATCCGGCCCGGAGGACCTATTTTTATAACATAAAGTAGATTTTTTTTTTTAATTTTACAATACAATTGTCTGCAGCACTAGCTATTTAATACATATGAAATTACTTTTGGAATTTATGACAGGGATAAGTCGTTTGACTGGGAGGTCTGGGATATATGTATTATTTATAAATACTTCATTCAAGCATAAATTCTTTTTAAAAAAATCAGTTACGATCATCGCTTTTAGCGTAAGCATTTCCTATAATTGGAGAACAATTATCAATTATACACTCGCAGAATGGAACCCGCACACTCAGCGGACCAAGCGTGGGAGGGGAGGACAAAGGCTCGTTAGGAGCAGTTACAATCAGTCGCTGCTATTCAATCTTCATTCTCTCGCCAGCCAATCTCTAATTAATTAATCAAATATATATTTCAACTGCCCTCAAACAAAAAAAAAAAAAATAAAATAAATATTATATATATATATATATATATATACATTAACAGAAATAATAGTGATTCTGCCATTACTTACAAAAATATAAATACTTTATCAAAATTATTTACAAAAACTGAAGATTCCGACAAATTAGACCTTCAATCAAATGTAGTATACGAAATACCTTGTAAAGGCAAATGCGGAAAATCTTATTTTGGAACATCTCAACAATATTTAAAAAGGAGAGTATACCAACACAAATATAGCTGCACTTCAATTCAGAAAACCCAAACGAACCGGACCAAACTGCCCTCTCTACTCATTTCAGAAAAACGGGACATTCATTCATATTCCACTCACCCAAAATTATTCATTATGAAAAAAAAAGCTTCAAACGAAATTTTAAAGAAATGATTACCATAGAGAAATATAAAAATCGCGCCATAAATAAAAAATCGGATGTCCAAAACCTTAATGCATGATACTCAAATTTGATAAACACATATTAATATTAAAAAACAAAAAAATAACGTATTAATAATAATACAAAATAAAATGAAAACA
Source organism: Piezodorus guildinii (assembly GCA_023052935.1). Lineage (NCBI taxonomy): Eukaryota > Metazoa > Arthropoda > Insecta > Hemiptera > Pentatomidae > Piezodorus > Piezodorus guildinii. The sequence continues at coordinate 148,550,257 of CM041296.1, read as the reverse complement.
ACTCAACAATTGAGACGTTGATTTCCAAAAAGTACTAAAGGACATTTGAATAACATGGACATAGGAAATCTCCTATTTGATTTTACCTAATGAACACCCAAGCCCTTTATAAACGCAATTTAGAAATATAATTATTTTCTAAAGGAAATAATTACACATTTAATTTCGTTCCAAATTATACCAAAACATCTCATTTCATATCTTTAACATGATGTTATTAATATACTAAAAAAAAATTCTGGATTTTGATGAGGAAAGAATCAAATTAGCTAATTTAATAATACAATAATTAGTGGATTTCGCGCCTCCTGTAAAATTTCCTAGAATGGATATAGTACCTTTTGGAAATCTACGTCTCAATTGAGACGTTGATTTCCAAAAGGTACTAAAGGACATTTTTTTACGAAATTGATTTTTTTACATATTTGTATTCTCATCATTTAGTTTCATCTAAATATTCTATTTGATGTTATCTAATGAATTCTCAAGTACTTAAAAAACACGATTTAGCAATGCGGTCATTTTCTAAAAGTACTAATTAAGCATTTATTTTCGTTCCAAATCATTCTAAAAAAAATTCATTTCATAACTTTAATATGATGTTATTATTATAGTAAAAAAATAATTCTAAATTTTAATGCAAAAAGATCCGAATTAGCTAGTTTAATAATATAGTAATGAGAGATTTTCGCGCTTCCTGTAAAATTTCCTAGAATGGATATAGTACCTTTTGGAAATCAACGTCTCAATTGGAGAATATCCCAGACTCCTGACGTCATCATAAATTCCTACAAAAATCTTCCATACTTGAACTTTTCTTTTTATTTTTTCAGTGTTCTTTCAAAGTTTGTGGACTACACATGTCTAATTAAGACACTATTTTGTCCAAAATTGAAAGTAATTTTATAATAATATCTTTAATGTAAATCCTAATTTAAAATATCTATGTACATACTGTATGATTATTCATTGTTCAATGTACTCTTTTCGAAATCTCTAAAAATAACATCATATACTAATTACTGTATAATATTAATGTTCTGTTTTTTTTTGTTTTTCCATTGTTAAGGCATGATTATGAGAACAATAAATTCTTGAAACGTCGCATAGATAAAATTTTTTATTCATTGACTGAAACCTGAGAATAACAAAAACTTCGATAAAAATCAACAGTCGAGAACTAAACAAACTATATATATATATATATATATATATATATATATATAGGGCTATGCCGGATTACATATATTAAGATCTGTATTAATTATTTCTTTTCAATGTTAAGTTAAAGTGGCAATTATCTATGAGAAGTTCTTAACAATTGACATATATTGTAAGTAAGATACGGTTCAAAATGGAAGAGAACCACCATTGTTGACTTGATTCTCCTTTTAAAACGATGCGAATCGAGAAATAATTAATGGTAACCAGGATTACCACACTAAAATGGACACTTTTTAATATCGCAACTCTCTTCCCGATGCAAGAATCGGTCCGAAATAGCATAAGTCTAACTTTCTTCTCAACGGAGGGTATATTTCGAAGGATATGCCCGATTTTCATATTTCTAGCAGTTTTTAATTATTTATTTTTTATTCTAAGTTAAATTCGCCATTCTCGTCAAAAGGATTCTTAACAATTGACATATTGTAACAAAGATACGATTCAAAATGGAAGAGAACAAATGTATATTTCTTAAACAAAAACATTATATTATTTCCAACGAAACTTAATATAATTCCTTAAAATATTTGCAACTCCATCTTTACTTATTAGTTTTTAATTTAATTTTATTAAGCGAGGTAAGTGAAAGTAGTGTGCCAAGAGCACGGGTGTTGGATTGTATACGAGAAGAATTCGATGGTTTAGTAGAGCCCCATAGCTCTATTCCGTAAGTCCACGTATCAGTCTTATGATGGTCATATAAATAAGTATTTGTAATTAAGTGGAATGTTGGAGCGTTTGTCCAATAAGTGTTAAAGTAGTCGAAAACGTCGGATAATTTCTTGTCGTTTCAGTCTATAGTCCAATATAGACGTTTGTCAAGGTGGAGTCCTAGGTAATCGAATCTCTTCAACAGAGGCTAGTGGAGTGTCATTAAAGGATGCAGGAATTCATTAGTTTACGACGAAGAGTAAAAGTTATTTTGTGGGATTTGTCAGAATTACTTTTAATCCTCCAATTCTGGGACCATACTTAAAGGTCTCGGATGTGGGATTGAGGAGTGTGGGAGGCTGTAACAGGATCATTATCTACTGACAGCACACACGTGTCGTCACCATAGGTAGAAAGGAAAGTGTTAGGATGGGTTGGGATATCAGCTGTATAAAGAACGGGTCATAGGATGCTGCCTTGAGGAACACCAGCAGATTGAGAAAAAAGGGAGGAATATGAACTATTGTGATTTATTTTGAAAGATCTATCAGCGAGGTAGGACTGGATAATAAGAAAATATGTAGGAGGGAGAAATCGACGGAGCTTGTAAAGCAATCTCGGGTGCCAGACTCGGCCAAAAGCCTGTTTCAACTGTATTTGAAAATTCTTAACGAGATTTTCATAACCGTTGTGAGTTACCCCTACTAATTTTTTTTTTAAAATATTTTAGCAGTTGGGTTGTGAGTGTGTTAGTGAAATAAGCAAGCCAACATTTTCAACGGACCGTCCCTCTGTTGTGATGTATTTAACTCACACAACACATTGTCCTCGGCCCTTTACAGGATACGCAGGGCACTCTACCTCTGACTTTACCCGTTAGCCGGGGCCGTAAAGCTAGCGGTAAATATAATTATAATTCCATGAATGCGCTATGAGAAGGGAGTGAGGTTAATAAGCCGCTAAGCCCAACAAGAGCCGGCGAATAATTTAGGGGACTCCATGGCACGCCAGCGACCGTCTTATATCCCACTGCTCTACTCTGCTCTGGGTTAGTTAGTTAGCCCTGATATCGTCATCAGCTATTCATCAATGCAAAGCTGATGAACCAATAACACCACAATCATCCTCTAGCGTCCTCAAAATGTTAATACGGAGCCAGTTTGCCTAACGCCCTCTCAGCTATGAATCCGAAATGGATCCATATTACGCAAGAGAAAACGTTTATTTCATGAAAAATGATCAGAAATGCCTTAATGTGGAGTTTAGTTGACCGTCGAGAATATCTCATAAGGAAGATGGTTAGAGGTATGTATTAGTGTGGCCTAAACAACCATAAGTGGAGATAATTAACAATTACAATTCTCTGTATATATATATATATATATATATATATATATATATATATATATATATATATATATATATATATATATATATATATATACAGTACGCAGACAGTACTTCCTTGGGTCATTTATCTACCAAACCAAAAAATCCCAGCATCCATCCTATATCTACAGTCTCCTTCAATTTAAATCCTCAGTCCACTTGCTTGAAACAAGATCGCGCCATTCCGACCTTTATATGCCATCCCACAGAACTAAAGCCTTCGATCGATCCTTTCTTGCCCGTTCCATTACATTCTGGAATTCCATTCCTTCCAATATACGTAATGCTTCTTCCTTATCCACATTCAAATATCGCCTTTTCCAACACCTATTATTCCAAACTGACGCTTGTTAATCTTTAAGTTTAAATTAGATTTTTCATTATAATCGTTATAAGGAATGAATATCCTATGTTTACCTTCTTATTTATTTTTTATTTTATTTCATATATACATGTATATATTATTATTATTTTTCGTTTGAGTGTTCAAAATTAGTTGTTTCTTACTTTCAATTTACTATTTGTTTAATTTAATTGTTTTTACGCTTTTTCTTATCTTTGGTACATAGAGGTGTATATGTACATACATTTATATAAATTTCTTTTTCTACCTGTTTTACTTATGTACATAATTATGTCTATTTAATGTCATCTGGCCAGATGTGCAACCTTTATTTGTAAATTTCGTGTTATTCTTAAGGGACAAAGTCCCAGAATAAAATTGTTTTTCTATTCTATTCTATTCTATATATATATATATATATATATATATATATATATATATATATATATAATTTTAAATCATTAGCTTTCCAACAGTATATTATGCATCTATAATTATGTTTTTATCTTAAAAAAACAAAAAAATTACGTTAAAAATATTTTTGTTCTTCTCTTTTCTCCTTTAGTAAGCTGTCGAAATCGTTTAACTTACATATTTATTAATTTACATATTATACTTACATGAGGATCACTTGTAGCTGGGTGGCTAGCGTAACAGCCTCCCATGCTAAAGGTCAAGGGTTCAAACCCGCAGGTGGTCCTAGGATTTTTTAATGGAAGTAAAAAATCCTTGGTTACGCCGTCCTTCGGAGGGGACGTTAAAAGGTGGTCCCGAGCCCGTGCGATGTCAGGTACTCGTTAAAGATCCCTACCCGAATAAAACCTGGATAGGCAAAATTTAGGACTCCCACTGTAGCATCGTCCGATTAGCCACAGTAGCATAAAGTGACGTTAAATAAATAAACAAACAAACTTACATATTTACCCGTTTTTAATCAATTCTAAACATATCAATTATTTTTATTTTTTTATATATAATCTAAAAAATTGAAGATACTTTAGAGGAAGAAAATTTTAAACATCGGCTTGGCCCGTACCAGGTTTCACTCCTTCCATGAAAAAACTCCACTCCCACTGTAATCCATTAGTTTCAATACTTGCTTTCTCTTCCATTCATGATAATCCTCCGAGGCGTTTGAATAGAAGATGGCCTCGAGACCTTCTTGTTTAGACACACTACCAAAGAGTGCTGCCAATGGGCAGTTTCTCTTCATGTTCATTCCATGTGTCATAGCATTCCAGCATATTTACTTGATGTATTTTTTGCACAGTTGTAAATTTCATTAAAAAAAAATATCGTCATTTAAACGCTGTCAGACTATTTCACTCAGAATAAAACCTACACGATATTAAAGCCCATTAAATTTTACACTGATATAGTGAGTTTAATCAAAATCGTGAATGCATAAATAAATAAATAAATACCAAAAAAATGCATGGTATAAAGATCTTCCGAGCAGCCGATTTTGAAGAAAAAGTACTGTAACATCTCGGGTGCGTAACTGTCTCGAATATGAAATTTCAATTTTATACGACTTTTCTTTTTCGCGCTTGACTTACCACACACACACACACACGCAAACAGACATTTTTGCGGGACTTGGTCATTTGGACTCAGGTTTATTTCCGTTGAAAACTAGAATTCGAAAATTTTCACGATCGCAATACTTTTCCTTACTGTATATTTCATATACAATATTTTAAATAGTTTTAAAATTATTCTAACGACCGAAGCAAGTCAAGTCGTGTGTTAAAGCACTAGATTTTTTCCCCCCAATGTTGCGCTTTCTAACGGTATATTATATATCTATTGTATATTACCATTCTTATTTTCAAACTGGATTTTTATATACGCATCCCTGGAATATAGGTAAATATCCTTTCTCGATTTTATACGAATTTCCGTTTTTGAGCCAATCTTACCACGTCCATAAACGCAATTCTTTTTGGTAGCTTTGATTATTTATACTCCCCGTGAAACTATGAATTGATAATTTTTAAAATCTGAATACTTTCCTTTAATTCACACATATGTATGTGCAAGCGAAAACAGAACTTGAATATATTCCTCCTGTTGAGGAATTAACAAATTACGAAAAAGCGCCTGGTGTTTCAAAGCAGCAAAGGAAACCCTTTATGCTCGAAGGATTGCCGACATCCCAAAAAGTGCCTAGCTTTTACTAAAGAGACTAGTGAGGAAGATAAATCTCGCTATAAAGGATTACAAGAGCTAGCTGGAGGTTGGAGGTGGGAGGTGGATTGTACAACTATGCCACTCCGACTATTGTCCCACCCCTGACCCCATACCACCACCACTACCAACCACCCCCCTGGCTTTTTGCAAGGCTCGGAATATTCGCTAATTAGAAGCGGCATTATGACCCGCGTCCAGAGGCCCCTCCCCAACACAACTTTCGGGCCGACACAAGATATATTACACCTCCGCTTCCTCGGGGGACAGGCCGACATCTCTAATTACGCTAAAATTCCTCGCCTCGCAGGAATTCGTATTAGCTACACACTTGTTTGTCAAGTTTTCTTGTTAATCATTGTCTTAAATATTAACGAATATATTCAACAAGGCGTAATATATCAATTACATTTGACAGCTATCTAATATCACAATATATTTGAGCGATGACGCTCAAAATGATTAAAAATCAAAGTTACCCAGCAGACTCATAACCAAAATTTTACCAAAGAAAAAATACTTATTAACAATAGGGGCTTTTAACTCTAGCATAAGTCCCTCTTCCCCGATAAAATCCCTGAATAGCGTTTAAAGACAAAGTAGGAATGAACGTTGAAAACAGTATTAAACACAAGCAGTCAAAACAAGCTGAAAATAATTAAACCATATATATATATATATATATATATATATATATATATATATATAATCTGTTTAAAGGCTATGAACTAATATAAAAAGCAATAAACTAAACAAAGGAAAATTATCACTGCTAATTTCAAAACGCTATATCTCTGCTATTACCTAACCGATTTTAAAGTTAATGTTAATGTTCATACGGGGGTCTGATGGTTGTTTTTTTGTTGTTGTTGTTTTGGTCAATTAAAAAGGTTCATTATTGAAAACAATAAAACAAATTCGTGGTTCAATTTTATTTTAAAACGGATCCTAGTTACCACATAGGTCTATTGTTTAGAATACTTTTGTCAAGAATTTAGAAAAAAAAAAAACAAACTTCTTTTTCACAGTATATAGCTGTGTGTACAATTAACTTAAACGAATAATTTTCAACTAATTTTAGAGCGAATTACAGACAAACAAGCAGCACTATAAATTTAGATACAAGGAAAATTGTTAGTCATGACCGCTAGGAGAATATTTTTGCATAATAATAACAAAAGATTTTCTTTCGCCGTATTCTTTGAAAAATATAAAGATTACTTAAATTAGATTATTAGATTACTCTAGAAACGTTATAACCATCGAATTTTGAGTTGTTTTTTTTTTAATTAAAAGCATTTATACAGTATTTTCTTCATCTTCTGTAATTTATGAGAGTAAATCTAGTCTTGATTAAAAAAAAAAAAAAAAAAATCTCTATTGTAACCTTAATAATTTTGTCTATATAACTGCGGTTAGTAGTGTAATCGGGCCCCATTTTGAAATTAATCGGCTGATATTAACATCAGATGTATTTAAGTTCTAGATAGCTTAAGAAACGCAAAACATTTCATTCATTTCAGTACCATTTAGTTGCAGTCACCATTTTCTACCATTTACTTTATAAAATAATATTTTCTTTTATTATGGGGCTTTGACTTAAAGTTGACTCTTGGTCTCCTCCATTTAAGAGAAGTAAAGATGTGATATCAATACTGTTAATTATTTTAAAAATAATACGAGGCATGTTTTTTAATTAAGTAACGTTTTGGAATTAAAAAAAGACGTGCAAAGATATCGCAATAATTTTATTTTTACACGAAAGACTGTACCTTAATCTAATTCTCTACAAAAATTCCATGAATATTGAGGCACTTTTCATAACGCGGCACCAGTTTTTGAATGCCCTTCTCAAAAAATTCTGCCGCCTGACTTGTTAACCACTGCATCACAATGAAGGTGAAGATTTTTTAGACCAAATTGTTACTGGTGAAGAAGCATGAGTGACCTACGTCACACCAAAATCAAAAGAACAATCCATGGAATGGCCACATTCATCATCACCCAAAAGAGTGAAGTTTAAGCAAACAATTTCTGCCAGGAAAATCATGTGCACAGTTTTTTGGGACAGAAAAGGAGTATTGCTAGTGGAGTTTCTGCCTCGTAATGAGACAATCAATGACCTGGGCGGTCGGCGTCTTCAAGACGATAACGAAGTCAAAACATTTGTGATGCAGTGGTTAACAAGTCAGGTGGCATAATTGACAAGTGCCTCAAAATTCATGAAAATTATGTAGAAAAGTAGATTAGGGTACAGGCTTTCATGTAAAAATAAAATTATTGCTATATCTTTGCACGTCTTTTTTAAATTCCAAGACGGCACTTACTTAAAAACATGCCTCGTATTATATATTGATTTTGTTTATTATTATTATTTTATTTTGTTTTCTGTCCCTTGATCACTTATAACCATATATGGGTAGAAAAAGTTAAACATATCCGTAATCTTTTTTTTAGTCATTTAATTTAATATTTAGTTTAACCTAAGAAATAAAAAATCTGGTCCGGCCAACACACGATTTTCACTTATCTCCATTTTTAAGATCAATGAAAGAATTTTCAAATACAGTTTGAGGTAAAAATACGTGAAACTATCAAGGAATTAATCAAATTGAATTTCTATAGAAACATGTGTTTTATTAAAAAATCTATTATATTATTATATAAAATAATCAGTTATTTTTATCTTCTTTTCATCACCCTCTATTAACTTCTAAAAGCTTGTGTATGAGATGATTTTTCTAAAATCTTTAGCCTTCCAACGGTATATCATACATGTATATTACTGCTCTTATGTTCAAAAACGAAAAATTGCATTAAAAAAATATGTTTTCTGTTTTCTCCTTTAGTTGAGTATCGAATTTATTCAATTTATATATTAAAATGTTTTTCATCAGCGTTAACAAGATAATCTAGTTATTATTATTGAATCTACAAAATTAAAGGTTCTTTAGGATAAGAAAATTTAAAATATCGGCATTTAGGCCCTGTCAGACCATTTTTATCCAAATAAAACCTACATGATATTAAACCCCATTAAATTTTACATCGATATAGCGAGTTTAATCAAAATCGTCGGAACCGTTTTCGAGAAAATCGAAAAAAAGTGCAAAATGCATGTTGTAAAGTGCCTCTTCTGATAAGCTCATTTTGATGAAAAAAGTTTTGTCACGTCTCGGGCGTATAGTTGTCTTAAATATGAAATTTCAGTTTCATAGGACTTACCGTTTCCGCCCGGGAGTTACCACACACACTTAGACCTTTTTGCGGGACTTGGTTATTTGGAGTCAAGGGACCCTAAAACGTGTATTTCCGTTGAAAACTGGGATTCGAAAATTTTCACGTTCGCAATACTTCCCCTTACTATATATAGTAAGTGAAAGTAAAATTAATCAATTCGCCAACTCTTTCATCTTATTGCGGCACAATATAATACGATAATTATTAAGTATACAAACTAGCTAAACAGCAAATTACATAACTGCTCCACATACGAACATCTAATAATTTAGATATTTATCTAAACTGTGCTCATAATAACTTACTACACAATTATGATACGTAATATGACATTACTCCTGAAATAATAAGGGTAAATTATAAAAGAGTTATAAAACTAAATTATAATTCCATTGGAGTGATTGTCATGTTATTACCTTTATGGTTGTGAGAAGGGTTAGGATTAGTAAAGAGTTTTAGAGGCTCGGCTAATGGCGGCCAACACGCCAACCTGATTTTTAAAACCGAAGGACGGTAATTTGTAACCACGTCACATCTGCGTCATCTTATCATCAAGCAAACATTATATTAACATTAATATTCGCATTTCTGCTACAAATAAATTACATTAGTTTATTTGCAGTTTTGCGATCATTCAATAAATTAATAAAAGCGGGTTTATTTATTCATTAAACTGGCGGACCAAATCTAGCTTCGCACGGATACAATTTGACTGTGGTTTCATTTATGTTTAAAAAATCTGGTGCGGGCAACACACGACTTTCACTTACCTCGATTTTTAAAATCAATGAAAGAATTTTCAAATACAGTTAGAGATAAAAATGCGTGAAACTATTAAGAAATTAATCAAATTGAATTTATATAGAAACATTTGTTTTATTAAAAAATCTATTATATTATAATCTAAAATAATCAGTTAGTTTTATCTTCTTCTCATCACTCTCTATTAACTTCTAAAAGCTTGTGTATGAGATGATATTTTTTCTAAAATCTTTAGCTTTCCAACGGTATGTCATACATGTATATTACTGCTCTTATGTTCAATTACGAAAAATTGCATTAAAAAAATTTTCTGTTTTCTCCTTTAGTTGGGTATCGAATTTATTCAATTTATATATTTCGGCATTTAAGCCCTGTCAGACCATTTTTATCCAAATAAAACCTACATGATATTAAAGCCCATTAAATTCTACATCGATATAGCGAGTTTAATCAAAATCGTCGGAACCGTTTTCGAGAAAATCGAAAAAAGGTGAAAAATGCATGGTATAAAGTGCCTCTTCTGGTAAGCTCATTTTGATGAAAAAAGTTTTGTCACGTCTCGGGCGTATAGTTGTCTTAATTATGAAATTTCAGTTTCATAGGACTTACCGTTTACGCCCGGGAGTCACCATACACACATACACACAGACCTTTTTGCGGGACTTGGTTATTTTTACTCAGGGGACCCTAAAACGTGTATTTTCGTTGAAAACTGGAATTCGAAAATTTTCACGATCGCAATACTTCCCCTTACTATATATAGTAAGTGAAAGTAAAAAAAAGAAACTCTGACCGATGTAGAGTTTATCGCTTTAGGAGTTTAAGTTTACCGTAACGAAAAGTTCAATTGGTTAAGTTTATTAGTTTCTTATTCTAAAGTGAATCAGCAGTAACAGAGCCTTTAATTTTCCTAAATAACAAACTTTCCTTATTGACTTGAACTTGACAACACCAATAAATTAAGAAATATAAAGCAATCGCCTGATCCATGGAATACATCATTGCGAAGTAATCGCCGCGAGGAAACTGCATTGGCGAGACTTCGCATCGGACATAGCAGGCTCACACATCTCCATCTCAGCCTCAGACAGCCCGTACCAATGTGTGACTTGTGTAGAGTGCCTCTCTCAATAAAACACATAATTGAGAACTGCCCCAAATTCCATGTACAAATGGATAAACTTAACCTAGCTAGATCGTTGAGTGAGGGCTTGAAGGACTCTAGTGAAACAGTTAGTTCACTGATTAGGTTCGTCAAAGAATGTTCTCTGCTCCCGGAACTATAAGAAAAAAAAAATAAAGAAAAAAAAAAGTAATAATAAAAAAAATATATAAAAAAAATAAATAAATAAAGGAAAAATTGGAATAAATTCACTAATTTAGAATGTGTCAACAAAATAATAATAAAAAAAATAAACAATAAAAAAAATAAATAATAAAAAAAATAGAAGGAAAAATAAATAAATAAAAAGAAGAAAAAAGAGTAAAACAAATCTGTTACTACAAATTTATTCGGTGCTAATAACCAAGAGGTTGAGCACCTACTCCAATACCCTAACCCTAACAAACTTTCCTATCTTATTATGTTTATACATATTTCCAACGGTATATTATACGTCGAACATATATTTCAGGACTGATTTTTTGATGACTCGGTTTAGAAAATTTATGTTTTCAGTAAAAGAAAAGCTGGATTGCATTTTATTTTACTTACAAACCTTCAGGGTCAGAATACCCTAAATAATGGTGGAAACCAATCAAAATCCATCTTGTGGTTTAGAAGGAGATAGCGGAAACCAATCAAAATCCATCTTGTGGTTTAGAAGGAGATAGCGGAAACCAATCAAAATCCATCTTGTGGTTTAGAAGGAATAAACGGAAACCAAAATAGCGTTATCATTTAATACAGAGAGAGATGTCACTTTATGCTCATATAGCTGATCCGACGATGCTACAGTGAGTCCTAAACTTTGCAAACATATTAAAATCTAGACTTGGTTTTTCTCCAATTTTGAGTACCCTCTTTAAAGAGGCTGGGTCTACCCCAGAAGAGTCTCCATACTCGCCCTGCGGCTAAAACAAGAGAATAAATAATTATAAGTTCTTTAAAAAACAAAAACAAATGATGCCATCCTTGGCCATTAAGAAATGTTGGAGATAAACAAAAAATAAAAAAGTTATTAAGTGAAAAATGTGCACCATTTGTGTTTTTAAAGAATTTATAATTAAAATAATTACTCAAAATAACAGAATATTCTGCCTCAGCCGGGATTCGAACCCAAGACCCGGAGAACAGTTGACTAGTGCTCAATCCACTAGACCACGCCGCTCCCTTTATTATAAACTAGCTGTGACACGCAGCTTTGCTCGCGAATATTGCATTTCGTATAATTTTTTTTTTGCGTTTATGGTAAGATTGGCTATATTAAATATCGACTAATAGCTACTCTTTGTTATCATTTAAAGCCCGATCTTGACTTCTTCCTGTCAAATTTACAATAGCAAACCAGTAGTAGTGGTTATACCCATAATCACTTTATATGAAAAAATAATCGTCACAAACCTTTGACAACCTAAATATGAATTAATGATATTCGTCGGTAAAACCTTACACCTGAATCACTCCCATATTATAAATTCTATAAATTTTTAAAATTCTAACCTTTAAGTTTTTGGACAGAAGCTAAGTAATTTCGCAACTGAATTATAACAGGCATTTCCCGCCTTTAACCAGGACTTTATTTCCTCCTGGATTTATTTTTTTCTCGTTATCATTGAGCTTAAATACTTAAATTTCTCTACGTGTTCAGAAGTATACCCTGATATATCAATATCACTATGATCGCCAGCCACCGTCTCTGCTACAAATCATATATTTTGTCTTTTCGGTATTTATTTCGAGTCCTATTTCTTTACCGGTTTTTATTAATGCACTTGTATTTAGTTGTATAGTTTCCGTGTCTTCCCCTAGCAGTACCAAATGATTGGCGTTTCCCAGAACCGGAATGTTATCACCCAAATTTAAACCTTCTTAGTACATGTCACCTTTTTCTTTGATATATTCTAAACCGACTTCGTCTGCATCAATTTCTGTTATTATTATTGCTATTAAGAAGTTTTTTAAAGAATATATTTTAAAGTACTTCCGCCTAAATGAGTTTTATTTTCTTGTGGCAGAACATATTGATTTTCTCCGCAGCCCGATCTTGACGTAAATCTATTCCTACGTGTTTAAATGTTTACCTCTGTGATTAATTGTTACGGAAAAATATAAATTAACAGGAAATTGAATTATTTAAAAATAAAAGGTAAATCATTTGGAATCATTGGGATGCGAGGTTTTTTTTTCTCCCAAATTTTTAACGTTTTTCCCCCAGATTTTCCCCTCGTTCTTCACTCCTATTGGTCGCAGCGTGATGTTATATAGCCTATAGCCTTCCTCGATAAATGGACTATCCAACACAAAAATAATTTTTCAATTCGAACCAGTAGTTTCTGAGATTAGCGCGTTCAAACAAACAAACAAACTCTTCAGCTTTATAATATTAGTATAGATAACATAACATTAGGCCTATCAAACTCAAAGGTTCGAAGCAGACACAACTAAATACTCCCTACACAGATTTGTCCAATACTCACCGCCCAAGCCCCCGAGATCAGACTTAACACAATCCTCCCATCGACGCTTCGGCCCTCTCGGACGCCTACCAATCAGTTCAGCGAATACCAACTCTTTGAGCCTCCGCGATGCGATTAACTCCATTATACTCACATGGTACAAGGTCCACAATTCCGCAATGTGCAACCTTCTGAATAGCAAAGTGGTCCCATTTCTCTTTAGACCACATATTTCACGCAGTGCCTAATTTTCGAAGGCCTTAAGGCGTTGTTCACTCTTCAAAGTAAGCTGCCACGTTTCATATCCATAAAAAAAACATTAGAAGAATACTAGTTTTGTTAATTTTAACCTTTATGCCTCTTGACAGAAACGTCGAACAGAGTAATTTCGCGACTGAATAATAACATGCATTTCCCGCTTCAACCGCGTATTAATTTCCTCGTATTTTTTCTTGTTATCATAAAACCTAAATACTTAAATTTCACTACGTGTTCAAAGGCATGTCATGATATATCAATATCACCAAGATCATCACTATCTCTACTACTAATTATATAAGCCCTATCTATTTACCGGTTTTGATTAACGTACTTAATTACAACTTAAGATGCGTTTAACGGTGACACTTATAAATATGCGTGTCATAAATTAATTATTATATAATAGTATATAAAAGAATTAATCGAGTGAGATAAAGAAAAAAACAAAACAATCATAACAAAGAAAAGATTAAAATAATGAGTTTGGCACGAAATGATGCTTTGAGCCTTGCCTTGGTAACCCCTTTGTCGACCAATTTAGCAGCCTTCATTTCTTATAGTCCGAATGATAAATACCTTCAGATATAAATATTAATCTCTTGTGTCTAGTGAACACTGTTTTGAGAAGATGGATCTGGTCTATGTTGTGTAGCTACTATGTCTTTCGGGATTTCAAATTGTGTACCTATCATCTTGTTAGACAAAATAATTTATTTAAATAAAATAAAAACAGAACAATAACACACATAGCCTTCACATATTTAACACCTTTATAAATTAATCTCTCTATATATATAAAATGATAACGGAATTTTGGTTTCTGCTAACTCCTTCTAAACCACAAGACGGATATTAATACGGTTTCATCATTATTCAAGGCATTCTTTCCTGAAAGTTTATAAGTAAAATACATTGCAAATCAGCTTTTCTTTAAAAAGGAAAAATAAATTTTCTGCGAGCAAGACATAAAAAAATATTCCTGAAATATAAATTGGAACGTAGATAAGCTCAAGATATTAGAAAAGTTAAAATGCAATAAAATAACCCAGGCAATTTAAAAGAAAGATGTTATGGGCGTATAAACTTATGCACAAATGGTATTTGTAATGTTGTGGATTAGGAAGGTTATGGTGACTTATGTCGATCGTCCAGGTTATATACTTCATACAGTAGTCAAGATTTCAGAAAAAAATATTATGTACTAAATCGTACGTAAGTTGCTAAGCTAAAGAAATAGTTGTTATAAACTAATACTGTTAATAATTATTTCTACTTTTAGATATAGATTTCACAAAAAAAAAAAAAAAAAAAAAAAAAAAAAAAAAAAAAAAAAAAAAAAAAAAAAAAAAAAAAAGTATTTTTACTGTAAACTAAATGGAACTCAGAGGGAAACTTAATTAAATTAATAATGATGGAGTTTTGTTGACCGTTGAGAAATTAGATGAGGAAGATGGTTGGGGGTGCGGTCATAAATTAGAAACACATTTAAAATAAGTGTTATTTTAATTATGTGCCGACGTTTCGGCCTACAATGTGGGCCTTCATCAGGGCTAAAAGAAACAAGTTAACAACCAATGTAATTATAGACTTAATAATGCGTTAGGTATAGAATAATTATATGACAGTAATAAATTATGGGAATATAAATAAAATTAAATGTAAAATGATAATAAGATGACAATTATATTTATTACATTTATTATTTGACAATTATATTTCCATACTTTATAATTGTCATCTTATTATCATTTTACATTTAATTTTATTTATGTTCTCATATTATATTACTGTCATATTATTATTATATACCTAACGCATTATTAAGTCTTTTAGCCCTGATGAAGGCCCACATTGTAGGCCGAAACATCGGCACATAATTAAAATAACACTTATTTTAAAAGTGTGTTTCTAATTTATGACCGCACCCCCAACCATCTTCCTCATTTAATTAAATTAAATACATTAAAATTTATCTGAAGAAGTTCTTGTAAAATTTTTTATTGGAATTTACAACTGTATAATGGAATACAACAAGTAAATTGGAATGAAATATAAAAAGGCATGAAACTACCTATATTGGTTTCAATTTAAAAATCACGTTTTTTGTTTTGTTTTTTACCCTAAAAAATGCAACACCTATTCTGCTCCTGTTGGTGGAATTAAATATTTGAGGACAATTTCTTTATTAGAAATTTATTAGATAAATAGATACATAACGGTTTTTTTTTAATTTTTTATTTGAGCATATTACAACAAAAATATAACATACTAGCTGTTGCTCGCGACTTCTTCTGCGTCAATTTCCGTTATTATGATCGCTATTAAAAGAATATATTGGGTTGTCCGGAAAGTTCGTAGAGAAATTTGTACAAAAATTAAAATTGATGAACTTAAGCTGTTTTAAAATTGACTTATTTAATCTACAAAATAGTTACCTCCGTTAGCGATTACCTTTCCCAACGGCTTAAAAGGTCCATTATCCTTTCTTTTTTTTTTCCAAAAATCACTGATCTTACTCCTGAAGAACAATAAAAGGTCCGTTCTGAAGTCATCTTCTAAAGAGTAGGAATTACCCTTGTAGAAAAATTTTGAGGGAACGGAAAAGATGGAAATCCGAAGGAGCAATGTCAGGAGAGTACGGCGGGTGAGGTAAAATCTCCCATCTGAAGCTTCATAAGTTGTGCCGAGTCCTCAAAGACACATGAGGCCTAGCGTTGTCTTGGTGGAATAGCACTCCTTTCCGATTCGCCAACTCTGGCTGTTTCTCTTCAATTGCTGCCTTCAATCGATCTAACCGGGCGCAGTAAAAGTCCGTCTTTATAGTATGGTTTTTTGGTAGGAGCTCAAAATGTATAATGATGTTGCTATCTCACAGGCAGTAATTCGTGGATTGTTTGTGATGACCGTCATAATATCCTCGATGTCAAGAGTTGAGCTCCGGCAAGCCCGGGGTTGGTCTTCCAAATTGAAATCTCCTTATGTTAACCGCGAAAACCACTTCTGAACCATGCTATCAGCAATTGAATTGCTGCCAAACACTGCACCAATCTATCTTGCAGTATGGGATGCTTTTTTACCTTTTTTCAAAAATAACAGCATAATATGCCGAAAATGAACCGAACCGTCACTCATGTTGGTTTGCAATAAACTACACTACTGAGCCATAATAAAGACGAATTCAGTGGGTAGACACATTAAATTTCATGAGGATTAAAGGCATATAAATAAACATTAGCTTCGTGATTCATTTTTAGTGGAGAAAATAAAGGGTCAATTTTATTTTAAAAATCTCTACCAACTTTTCGGACAACCCAATATTTTAAAGTACTTCTGCGTAAATGATATATTTGGTTTTATTTTCTTCTGGCAGAAGAACAAATTGATTTTCTCCGCAACCCTATCTTGACGTAAATCGATTCCTACGTGTTTCAATGTTTGCCCATGTGATTTATTAATTGTTACGGCAAAATATAACTTAACGGGAAGTTGAATGATTTTAAAATTAAAAGGTAAATCAATTAGAATCGTTGGGATGCTAGGATGATTTCACCCGTTTTTTTTCCAGATTTTTCACTGATTCTTCGCTCCTATTGGTCGCATAGTGATGTTATATAGCCTATAACCTTCCTCGATAAATGGACTATCCAACTGAAAAACAATTTTATAATTTGAACCAGTAGTTTCTGAGATTAGTGCGTTCAAACAAACAAACTCTTCAGCTTTATAATATTAGTATAGATTTATTAGATAGATAGATACATAACTGTTTTTTTATTTTTTATTTCAGCATATTACAACAAAAATATAACATATAAAAAAACATTAATAGAACTATGGTCTTTTAGACCGTCTAGTCCGGAGCCGATCTGTTAAATTTTACAATTTATACAACAGTAACTATATATACATATACAATACAAAGGACAATAACAGTAATATATATATATATATATATATATATATATATATATATAATATAATATATATATATATATAGTTTCTGTTGTTCTAAGGTTTCAGTCAATGAATAAACAATTCTATCTATGCGACGTTTCGAGAATTTATTGTTCTCATAATCATGGAATTTTGGAAAAAATAGTGTCTTATATAGAGATGTGAAGACCACAAACTTTGAAAGAACACTGAACAACACAAGTTAATAAATAAATAATAACAATAAATTCTCGAAACGTCGCATAGATAAAATTGTTTATTCATTGACTGAAACCTGAGAACAACAGAAACCTATATATATATATATCACAAGTTTTAAATATAGTTTCATTCTTTTATAAGTTTATATCTGTATGGCCATGCTATTTTACAATATTTTTTTGGATATATAAATTTATTAGAAAATATTATTTGTTATCAAAATTGCCTCTAGGATACCCGTCAATATTAATACCATACACGACTATATCAAAAATGTATGCATTAAGAAAAATAAATATATAAAAGGATAAATAATGATGATAAATAGATAAAACTTTCGTATTGAAGTAATATTTATTTAGATAGTATTCTGCTATCTTACCTGAACAAAAATAAAAGGAATTATATACAAATTCAATTATTTAATAAGGGGCGTATGGTCGACTATTGGGATAATAATAGGATAAAATAAATAACCAGATAACAGTCTAAACCATTATTAAAGTTAACAATAAACCTTTAGAAACAATAAAATCCGAGGCTGAACGTGGCAACTGACAATAACGAAATTTTATTCTACAAAATTTAATTCAAACATTATTCGGTAATACTACGATTTGTCCCAACCAGGGTCTATAATAATAGGGATACATTATCAAATTCATACAATTTACAAAAAATAATCTATATTTATAAATGAAAGTACCATTTCACTCAACTTTCTAGACTTCGCAGTATCACAAAAATAACTGAGGTTGAGATTTTCCCTGTAGGTTCATTTTACCTTCTAGATAAGGCTAGGATTAGAAAAAAATCTTTATCTAAGAGGTCGAAAAAATATACATAGTTCAAAACCTTCTAGAAAACTGGTTCTCGAATAAAAAAAAAAAACTATACATTTTCTGAAATATATAAAGATTCATTTAAAAGGTAATCAAATTTCTAACCACATGAAAACAGAATGTTTTTAATGGGACCAGTATCAGATATTATCATTAGATAAGATCAAACATTAGATTTTTTTTCCTTTCAACATTTTTTTAAATATTTTTCCTTTTTTTTCTCTTTTTCCTTGTCTCGCTTATCTATCATATTAATTCAAATATATCTACATATACATATATAAACAAAATTAAAAAATATGTATATTAATAATAATCATTATAACTATCACATGACAACTTATAACAACCATTAGCGATTAAATGACACTCTGCTACAATATCGAATCTCCAGTAGATATAATAAAAATAAAAATAAAATAATAATGATAATAATACTAACAAAATAAAATAAAAAAAATTGAAATTTTACCTAGGAGTTTTAGAATCAGTATTTATAGGATAATTTATTGCTTTTCATAATACTTAATTGCCTAGTAACAGATATATAAGCAAATACACCCTAATATAGTAATTTAGAAATAATAAACCATTGTTTAATCATTTGCCGCGTTTTTGTACTCTATATATTAGTTGTTAAATTCTTTTTAACGACCAAGGTGATTGAAAGTCCTGTATATTCCGCAACAGATTTTTTGGTTCCCTACTTCGTATGGGCATGTCGAAAGTTATTCTTTCGTAAGAAATTATATTAAACATTTTAGCAAATACTTATTAACTTTTTCTTTTTCCTTCTTCACTCCACTTTAGCCCCTTTGTACTAATGTTCCTCCGAGAAGATTCATTAAGCCGAAGCCCTAAGCTCGGAGCCCGCTGATGGATTTCGTTTATTCTATTAGCCTGATTAATAACCCGCCCCTTTTCTATTCTCCTCTCTACACCATTAATCTTTCTTCAACTTATTCAAATCCCAACGTTAATTGCCGTATAATCGGGTCCTCTACTAACATTTATTTAGCTAGAACGAGTGCTCTGGATCGCATTTAATCTCATAATGGAAGCCAACAAGAGGCAAGAATAGAGTTTACATAGAAATCATTAACATCCGGAGAAAACTTTATAATTCTTGTAAAGCGATTTAGGGAATATTTTGTTAGTATAAATATATATTATACTAATAATATTAAATTAATATTGTTATTATTGTTTTATTTCCTTTTTACATTCACCCACTCTATACATTTCAAATATATATAGTAAGGGAATGTATTGCGATCGTAAAATTCCAGTTTTCACCAAATATAAACGTTTTAGGGTCCCCTGGGTCCAAATAACCAAGTCCCGCAATAAGGTCTGTGTGTGTGGTAACTCCCGGGTTAAAACGAAAAGGCATATGAAACTAAAATTTCATATTTAAGACAACTATACGCTCGAGATGCTACATGAAAGTTTTTCACCAAAATTAGCTAACCGAAATTTTATACGATTTTCTGAAAAACGGTTCCGACGATTTTGATTAAACTCACTATATCGATGTAAAATTTAATAGGATTTAATATCATGTAGGTTTCATTCTGATTAAAATGGTCTGACAGGGCTTAATTGTCTTCCCTTAAAATACCTTAAATTTTGTAGATTCTATAAAAATCACCGAATTATTTTGTTAGCATTGATAAATAACAGCTTAATATGTAAGTTGTGCGAATTTAAAAAACAACTAAAGGAGAAAAACGAAAACATATTTTTTTAATGCAATTTTTTTATATTGAACATAGCAACAGTAATATACACGTATAATATACCGTTGGAATGCTAAAGATTTTAGAATAAATATTATTCTAATCCACAAACTTGTAAAAGTTAATAAAGAGTGATGAAAATGAGATAAACTGGTTGTTTTAGATAATAAGATAATATATTTTTTAAATAAACACAATGTTTCTATATAAATTCAATTGAATTAATTCTTTAATATTTTCACGTATTTTTCTTATTTTCACTTACTATATATAGTAAGGGAAAGTATTGCGATCGTAAAAATTTTCGAATTCCAGTTTTAGGGTCCCCTGAGTCCAAATAACCAAGTCCCGAAAAAAGGTCTGTGTGTGTGTGGTAACTCCCGGGCGGAAACGGTAAATCCTATGAAACTGAAATTTCATAATTAAAACAAATATACACCCGAGACGTTACAAAATCTTTTTCATCAAAATAAGCTTACCAGAAGAGCCACTTTATACCATGCATTTGCACCTTTTTTCGATTTTCTCAAAAACGGTTCCGACGATTTTGATTAAACTCGCTATATCGATGTAAAATGTAATGGGCTTTAATATCATGTAGGTTTCATTCTGATTAAAATGGTCTGACAGGGCTTAAAAGCCGATATTTTAAATTTTCTTTTTCTAAAGTATCTTCAATTTTATTGATTCTATAAAAATAACTATATTATCTTGTTACTATTGATGAAAAACAGGTAAATATATAAATTGAATAAATGCGATACAAAACTAAAGGAGAAAACAGAAAAAATATTTTTTTAATGCAATTTTTCGTTTTTGAACATAAGGGCAGTAATAAGTCACGCCACCATGAGGCCATAGTGCACCTGCAGATCACACCATATTCCTTGAATCTTATTCAGCAGTCCTATTAACCTTTATATACCCTGCCCCTTCTCCCAGGGATCACTCTCTTCAAGTCCTCGCAGTAATTACGGTACGTAATCTATGTCAGACCTAGTATAGCCATATTGTTATTATCAAGATTGTCATTATTGTCTTTTAAAGTGTTATTATCGATATTTTGTAACTTTTGAATAAATAAAATATTTTTTTTACAATAACGAGTACGAACACCAAAAATTGGCGCCAAAATAGGGACTGCATATTTTTATCGCAGTTTTAAGAACCGAGTTTCCGCAGATCCGAACTTTTTCCGCAAATCCAGAATTAGGACTACCGCCTAGGATTCCTCACCTGTGAAGACTCAAGATTTTGGCTTACCTACCGAGGACTACCAACTTCGAGATCTTCAGATTCTGGACGAGTTCACTCACCCCGAGCATCTCGCAACGCAGGCAAAGTCTCTTATCTGCACTCAACCTTGGCCGGACTTCACTGTCGTCAGGTATCCAGCTCAAGGACAGATCTTCACACCCCGTCGAAGATTATTTTGACAGCGTACTCAATTTTTGTAAGTTAATTTCCTTTACTATTGTAATTTTATGTCTGATGATTATTTAAATTCTTTAATCCTGCGAGTAAATAATTTAACATTAACTACAAATATGGCAAGCTTTCAAATTAAATCGGCAGACTACGATCATATCCCTAATTTTAATGGAAATCCACACAATCTGTTAAAATTCGTGACAGTTTGTAGACAAGTTTACCAAATCGTGTGTAAACCGGACAACTCGTTTAAGGAACTAAACGAACAAAGATTATTAAGTAAACTTTTAGCAAAACTTACGGATGAAGCTGATTATATAAATACAACGTGCGAATTTAGTCGTGTTGAAGAATTACTAAATTATCTCGAAAGAACCTTCAGAGACAGCCGCTCAATTGAACAATTATCGCATGAATTATTTAATAACAAAATACATAATAAGGAACACCCTCTTGATTTCCTTCAAAGAATTGATAAGATCCGCACTTTAATAATTTCTAAACATCGGATAGAAAACACACCAAATAGAGAAACAATTATTAGCGCATTAGAGAAAAGTATTCTTTATTTTTTTTACACTAACATGCCCCTTCACATAAGAACATATCTTATGACTAAAGCAGAAAAGTTAAGAACATTAGATGATTTGAGAAATTTAATTCAGAATGAGAACCATCTACTCTTCGATGACCTCATAAATTCGGGAAATATGAGAAGACCCGGAGAACATGATTACAAAAGAGGCTTCGACCATAAGAAAAAGTTCGATAAAAAACATCACAAACGATTTAATAATTGGCAAAATCCCAATAACCCGTATAACCCACATAATCAAAGACAAGAGCATCAATATCGACAACAAGAACCTCCACAAGACTACCGGCAGAATAATAATAATAATAATTATTACCAACAATGGCCCCGTCAAGAACAACAAAGGTATTTCAACGGTTCAGGTCGATACCGGAATCAAAATTATAATAATAATAAGAAAGATGAAAATCCAACTGTATCCATGAGAACAGTTAGCGCATTCGGGAATAAACCGAAACAGCCTAATTTCCAAATTCAGCAAGAAGACCCGAAAGACCAAGAAATCAGAGAATTAAGAGAGAAATTAGAAAAATTAGATCCAAATAATTCTTTTTTAGAGAAAGGCCCGCCAGACAATCAAAACACATAAAAGAAGAGAATAAAAGCCAACTGCCTTATGTTAAAGACCACGCGAATCGTAAATGGCTTATTGATACCGGATCTTGGAAGAATTATATAAGACCAGACATTGTACCACCAGATGTTGAAAGAGAAAAAGAAAATTTTACAATAAAAACAGCAACCGGAGAAGAACTTGGCACGGAATCTATTTCAGTTTATTGCAGAAATAATTTTCTTAAAAACCCGGAAAAAATAAAATTTTATCTATTTAATTTCAGTCCCAATTACGAAATACTACTAGGAAATGAGACAATGAGGGAAATGAAATTTAATATCGATTTCGAAACCAACAAAATAAAAACTCGCTATACAGAGTTTGATTTTATTATGGAAGACGAAGTTTTAAAATTAGTTTTGAAAGAAGGCGAAAATCAGATAAAAGTAGAACAAAATAAAAATCTATATTTTATTGACTATGAAGATGATAAGATTAAAATTAAACCTGGCATCTATGATCAAAATATAATAATCGACAGTAAAGTTAACGAAACCATATATTTACCTTTATACTATTTGCAAAAAGAAGAAGTAGAATTAACAGATTCTAATAAAAAAGGAAACCATGAAATAATAAAACAAATCCCCCAACTAATCAGAACCGACCATATACCTCCTCAAGAAAAATCAAATTTAATTAAATTATTATCGAAATATCCATCAGTATTTAAGACTGAAAATGATCCCCTTTCAGCCACTGATTTATTGGAGCATAAGATTAAAACAAAAACCGAAGACCCGATATATTCGAAAAATTACAGATATCCCCACCAATTCAAAGAAAATATTAAGGAAGAAATTAAAAAGATGTTAGAATCCAAAATAATAAGACCCAGCAATTCCCCTTACAATTCTCCCGTTTGGATTGTCCCGAAAAAGCCAGACGCATCAGGAAAAAGAAAAATACGAATGGTGATTGATTACAGGAAATTAAATCGAGAAACAACCCCGGATAAATTCCCCATTCCTAATATTGAAGACCTTTTAGGCAAATTAGGAAAAGCGACGATATTTACAGCAATGGACCTTTGCTCAGGCTTCCATCAAATAAAAGTCGAAGAAAGTTCTATCCCAAAAACAGCATTTTCTACAGATCAAGGCCACTTTGAATTCCTTCGCATGCCATTTGGACTCAGTAATGCCCCAGCAACGTTTCAAAGAGCCATGAATATCATTTTTTCAGATTCTATTAACGTTTTAGTCTATATGGACGATATTATAATTTTTTCTGAAAATTACAAAGATCATTGGAAACATTTAGAAGAAACTCTTAAAAAGTTAGAAAAACATAACTTAAAGATTCAGCTCGATAAGACAGAATTTTGCAAGAAAGAATTGTTATTCCTCGGACATATTATCAGCGAACGCGGCATAGAACCTAATCCAGAAAAGATAAAAGCAGTAAAAGATTTTAAACTCCCTAAAAATGAAAAAGAAATTAAAAGCTTTTTAGGATTAACTGGTTTCTATAGGAAAATGATACCAAATTACGCAAAGATAGCTTCCCCATTAACGAGATGTCTTCGAAAAGATCAAAAAGAAATCAAACCAGAGTTATATGAAAACGCTTTTGAGAAATTGAAACAACTTGTATGTAGTAGCCCCATTTTGCAAATTCCAGATTTCAATCAGGACTTTTTCTTAACAACTGACGCAAGTAATTTCGCCATTGGTGCAGTATTAGCACAGAAGAAAGATGGAAAAGAACTCCCTGTATGTTTTGCATCCAGAACACTTAATAAAGCAGAACAAAATTACTCAACAACGGAAAAGGAATGTTTAGCCATTATTTGGGCTTGCAATCATTTTCGACCCTACTTATACGGTAGAAAATTTTTCATATATTCAGATCACAAACCTTTAGAATATTTAAGAACGTGTAAAACACAGAACGCCAGATTAATTAGATGGAAATTATTGTTAGAAGATTTCGAATATGACATAAAATACATTGAAGGAAAGGCTAATAAAGTCGCCGATCATTTATCCCGTTACCCTATTGAAGAAAGGAAATTAAAAGAACCAGAATTTGATATTTTTCATACAGAAAATTCTCCTAATAACTATTCACAAGAAATCGTAGATTTATTACAAGAAATGGGAATAGAAGAAACCCAAGAAGAAGCTAACAATGAAAACTTAGAAGGAATTAATAATGATGAAAACATAGAAGAAAATAATAATGGTGAACACCAAGAAATAATTCAAGATGATATATCTTCTTTAGCAACGCAGCACTCCACAGAATCCTCCGATAACAGAATCTTAATAGTTGATGATAAATCTAGACCAGTAAATGTTGAGAAAAATCAAATAATAATAAAAAAAGGACACGCGAAAATTCAACGCGAAACAATATTCAATAATAAGCAAAGAACAACAATTGAATTTACTTGGCCTTATCATGAAAAAGATTTTGAAATAGAAGAAAAACTTTTAGAAATCTTAAGACCAAATATAACTTACGGCATATACTGCTCACCCATATCAGATTCTATAGAAAGTGAAAATAATTGGTATAATGCATTATTTAATAAAGTTGCATCACTCATTAGAGAAAAATTTCCCACAAATAGAATTAAAAGATATTATAAACTATTGCCAGATGTAAAGAACACGGAAGACCAGAAATTACCTATCCTTGATTATCATATCGCCAAGACATGCCACAGAGGTATAAATGAAACATATTTAGTTTTGAAAACCAAATTTTATTGGCCCAATATGAAAGATCATATCACAGAAATTATAAACAAATGTGACACATGTGGAAAAGGCAAATACGATAGAAGACCTATAAAACAAAAATTTAAAATTACTCCCACACCTGAGAAACCCTTTACAGATTTAATGATTGATACCTTACACATGAGTAATTATTACATTTATTTAATAGTAGATACTTTTTCCAAAAGAATATTTTCTTATTACGCAACGAGTTATAATGCCATAGAAAGCATGAAAGTATTGAAAAAATATTTAGCATATTTTCCAAAACCCCAAAAAATATCATGTGACAACGGAAGAGAATTCGACAATAACTTGTTTAAAGATTTTCTAAACTACTTAAATATTGAATTACATTATACTACCCCCAATCACCCTAACTCTCTTGGATTGCTTAATCGAGCAAGCTCTTCGTTATTAGAAATTTTAAGACTTATAAACATAGAAAACAAAGATGATAAAGAGGAAGATAAGTTAGAGCAAGCAACGACAGCATATAATAATTCCCTTAATCAAGATCTTAAAATGACCCCTAACGAAATAACTTTCGGTATCACTAATGAAACTTATAATGAATCCCCGGAAATAAAAGAATATCTTGTTCATGAGTACCATCGGAAAATGAAGCAGCTTTTCGAAATAACTAAGAAAGGTATAGAACAAAATAAAGAGAGAAAAATAGGCAAGTTAAATGAAAATAGAGAAGACATAGAAATCCCGGAAGATGTGTATATAAAGAGACAACAGAAAAAGAAAATAGATCCTAAATACGAAAAAGGAAAGTATGTTGATAAAAGATTTCAAAATAGAAATAAAGGTAGAAAGAAAAAACTCCACCCTGATCAAGTCAAACGACCGAAAAAAGTCACTAAGAAAAAGAAATCAAATAATAATAATAATAAACCTAGTACAAGTCAAAAAAACCCAGAAATAACTGATGAAGATATTGAGAATGTCATAAAAGAAATAGAAACGTCTAATGTTACAGGAGTCAGCCAAGATGACTTTGAGTTCGACGACGAATTGTTTCAAGTATCTTCTGATCGCAGCGCTTACGGTTCAGATACAGACCCTGCTAATACAAGATTTATCTGACGGACCAGGAGCATCCATCGTACAAATTAATCCATCTTTTATAATTGAAGATTGGTACACATTTTTACATTATAAGAATCTTACAAATTTAACAAGAGAAATTCAAACCCTTAAGATTAGCATTGACGTATTAACAATTAGTAATGAATATAAAACTTTGCATAATATTATTGAACAAAAATATAACAAGATATTAGAAAAAATTAATCATATTGTAAATATAAATCGGAATAACCGATCAAAAAGAGGTTTAATTAACGGACTAGGCAATGCTATTAGTTGGCTCACCGGCAATATGGACGCCGATGACAAAGAAAAGTATGATAATATTTTAAATAAAATCGAGAGAAATATGTATCACATAGAGTATAATGAAAATGTTAGATTAGGATTAAATAAAGAATTAACATCTAAACTTAATAAAGAAATAATTGTTTTAAATAAATATAAGGATAGTATAGAAAAAATAAATAATTTTACAGATTTAGCTCTTACTAAGTTAATGTATCATGATTTATTAGCCGTATTAGATTTAGTAGAAAATCAATTAAATGATATAGAATTTTCCTTAGAACAATGTAAATTAGGAATTACCCATCCAAGCATATTAACGACTAGAGAACTAGAACAATTAAACATACCGTTCGGAGAACCAATCACAGAAAATGTAGAATTAAACTGGTTACTTAGCTCCACATTTTGTTCCCTATCAGATACAGGATTAATTTATTATTTTATTAAAATCCCTTTGAAATCATTGCCAAAAACAACTTATTATGCTATGTCATATCCAGTTACAAGGAATAATAAAGTCATTACTCTAAAGATTAAAGAACAACTAATCATTAGATTTAAAAATTCGTTTTACAATGGAAATTGTATTAAATTCAATAATCATCATTACTGTAAAGACATGATAGAGATTAAGGACAAATGTATTTTAGAATTATGTAAGAATATAGAATTAAATGATTGTAAAGCTGTAGAAATAAGAACAAACCCTATAATCAAACTTATACCCACATTATACCAATATTTAACCTTTAATATTAGCAATGTAACAACTAGTGTAACAAACACACAAATGTATCATCTACCATCTACTAGCCTCCTTAATCTTAATGAAAATGAGAAATTTGTAAATATAAATGTACCACTTTCTTATGTTGACAATGTAAATATTCCTTTTATTTCCTATCATTCTGTTAATAATAAAACTATTGTATCAACAAATTTTACTTTTGAGGAATTACAACAAATAGACTTAAGTAATATAGAAATAGAAGAATTAGAACCTTATGATATAACTGTATCCCAATTTATTTCTTATATATTTTATGTAATATGTTTATATCTTTTATGTTATAATCTTTATCGTCAGTATTGTAAACTGAAATTACTGTGTTCTAATCCTTCAAATGATAATCCAAGTACCCATCCTCAACCACCTGAATGTTTTGATGGCAGAGCCAGAGCTTGGTTTCAATATTTACAGAATAGACAAACCGTCCCAAATCCTTAAATTTAGAGTTCAGTGGGCTTCACTCTCATAAGGACGGAGGAGTCACGCCACCATGAGGCCATAGTGCACCTGCAGATCACACCATATTCCTTGAATCTTATTCAGCAGTCCTATTAACCTTTATATACCCTGCCCCTTCTCCCAGGGAACACTCTCTTCAAGTCCTCGCAGTAATTACGGTACGTAATCTATGTCAGACCTAGTATAGCCATATTGTTATTATCAAGATTGTCATTATTGTCTTTTAAAGTGTTATTATCGATATTTTGTAACTTTTGAATAAATAAAATATTTTTTTTACAATAACGAGTACGAACACCAAAATTATATACATGTATGATATACCGTTGGAAAGCTAAAGATTTTAGAAAAAATATTATCTCATACACAAGCTTTTAAATGTTAATAGAGATTGATGAAAATAAGATAAAACTAACTGATTATTTTAGATAATAATATAATAGATTTTTTAATAAAACACATGTTTCTATATAAATTTAATTTAATTAATTCTTTAATATTTTCACGTATTTTTATTTCTTACAGTATTTGAAAATTCTTTCATAACAGAAATACACGTTTTAATATCCTAAAAACATTTTAAGATAAGGTACTCATGTTTTTTTTTTTCCATAAACAAGCTCAGAAATCTCAATGCTCCCGTGAAATCCACTAGCGCTCTACCCACTAGAATACCCCTGCTTTCCGACCAGTAAAGAAGTTTACATTAATTTCAGCCTCTTTACATTGTTATTATGCCCCTAAAAGTAGACGCAACGTTGTCCCTGTTGTGACCACCCTATGATTCCCAGCCTTGCAATTATATATTATAATACATAATTTTCTCTGCCATAACTCCAGCCCGGACTGCGAATTCTGCTAAATTTAGAAGGCTGAGTAATCAGAGGAGAAGAGAGCGAGAACAGAAATTAGCAGGCTCAGCTCAGCCCCCCCCCCTTCCCCCCACCGACATTAGCTAAACGAATTAATACGTAATCTGCATACCCCCCTCCCCACCACCAAGTGTCATCAGCAGCCAACTTTTTGTTATCTTCCTTCATTATCCCTTTTCTTTCTTTTCTTTTTTCTTTTCTTCCTTTATCTCTCTCTCTTTTTTTTTCTTTTTTTTCTTTTTTTTTTTTTTGTTCTAGACGAGAGAGGGCGTAATGAACTTCTTTGAAAAAGATTACATTTAATAACAATCCTCGTTAGGGAGACAATACGGCCCCTGATGGTTGAGTAATTTTCAGATCGGAGAGGAATTATCTCCTGTAGCAAACTCTAAATAATACGCTCTATACACACACAAGAGCAGAAATTAAAAGAGAAGAATGAGATATTCCTACACCCTTAATGTCGTAAATATTATTCTCGGAAACCGCTAATATACAAACATCATATATATATATATATATATATATATATATATATATATATATAAAATATACACATAAGATTTATTTTAATATAGTCTTAGTTATTTGGACTACTAAAACGCGTATTTCCGGTGAAAACACAAATTCAAAAATGTTCACGATCGCAATACTTTCTCTAACTAAATATTTTATAAATGCAAATTATTACACCATGCTTTTTTATTTGTTCTAGGTACAGCGGTTAATATATCTGCTTTCACACAATTAACTAATAAGAAAAGCTTTATTTTTTTCAAAGGAAAATGGCTTATTTCAAGATGCTATTTATGTATCTTCTAGTTTTATAAAATCATTTTCAATCATTCCTTTTACATTCACTTAACTATATATGGAATATATAGTAAGGGAAAATTTTGCGATCG
Organism: Piezodorus guildinii; assembly: GCA_023052935.1. NCBI lineage: Eukaryota > Metazoa > Arthropoda > Insecta > Hemiptera > Pentatomidae > Piezodorus > Piezodorus guildinii. Next base: position 148,520,057 of record CM041296.1, on the reverse strand, counting down.
AGTCCAAAGTTCTGCAAAAAGGTCTGTGTGTGTCTGTATGTGGTAACTCTAGCAGGAAGACGAAAAGTCGCAAAATGAAATTTCATATTCAAGACAAGTATACGCCCGGGATGTTCCAGCAACGATTTCATCAAAATCAGCTAACTAGAAGTGGTACTTTATACCATAAACTAAGCACCTTTTTACTATTTTCTCGAAAACGGCTATAGAAATGTAAAATTTAATGGGCTTTAATTTCACGTAGGGTTCATTCTGATTGAAATAGTCTGACAATATCCGCAATTTTTTGTTTTTGAACATAAGAACAGTAATATGCAAGTATAGTACAATATATCGTTGGAAAGCTAAAGATTTTAGAAAAAATATTATCTTATACACAACCTAGTAAAAGTCGATAAAGGGCGATGAAAAGCCGATAAAACTAAATGATTATTTTAGATAATAATGTGATATATTTTTAATAAAATATATGGTTTTATAAAAATTAAATTTAATTAATTCTTTTTTAGTTTCACTGATTTTTATCTTTACCCAGTCCCGACGGGGCTTTTATAAGGATAAAAAAATGTGAATTCACTCACAACCTCTCCCCCGGGTATGTGAGACCCGTCAGACTCACAAAATTAGTCGTAGGGAGTGATGACCCTACACTAAAAATTGCATCATGAAACGTGAGTGTAAACTTGCAGGAGTTTACACCGCGAGGCCCAGGGCCTACACGGCCTGTCGCGCCACTGGAAGAAGAATATTTTTATCTTTAAAAGTCTTTAATCGATATTAACTACTGAGGTAAGCTAAAGACGAGTGTGTTGCCTGCCCCAGATTTTTTTATGTTAGTGAACACATACCTAAAATAGTACCGTGCAATCACGAAATACCTTGTACATTACATATATGAAAATGAAAACGAATCTTAGAGAGCCTCCACGTGTATAAGGTACATTACGTAGAGGAGATAGGTCTTATCGAAGAGGGAAGAGGAGCTGGTAGCGCGACCATTTCCAGGAGTGACAACCATCAATTTGAATAAGGCTGAGCAATGGTTGATTCTTGACAAACGACTTCTGCTTTGGGACTCCACTCCGGGGAAAAACAAGCGAGCCTTTCTCCTCCCTAACCACTCTTCACCGCCGAATTTCCCTTCTTTTTTTTTTTTTTTATCCTTTTCTTTTTTTTTTATTCATTTACAAGTTCACCTGCTCCCAGAGAGCTGCGGGATATTTGAAAAATTGTTTTTTCCTTTCAATCCAGCCTGGATTATAGCCGCCACTCCGAAATGGGGCGAGGCAGGGAGAAATATGAATGGGAATTCGTTTTAAACTTCTATCTTTTAGCCCTCATTGATAGCTTCTTTCTCTCTCCCTTCAATGAAATTCCTGATAATCCGATACGTATTATCAACCGCAATCGTTTAAAGGATTGATGATAAAGGTGCGGTTTATATTTAAGAATTGAATTCAAGTTTTATCAAATCATTGAAACGTTTTATTCAGTTTTGGTTTAATTTTTTCTTTCGCTTATTTAGATATGAAGTATATAGTAAGGGAAAGTATTGCGATCGTGAAAATTTTCATAAATGATAGAGAAAATAAGAAAGAATTTTCGGGTTTAAGACACTACGGAAAAAAAAAAATTATATGGTCAAGCTACAACTTATAAGATATGTAATTCTCCCGAAAATCATTTTTTTTTTTCGACTTTTACTGGTTCGGTCCAGAACCCGAAATTTTGACTCACAAGGTGCTCGAGTCGTTCTTAAACTATTGATGGTTACGAAATTTTAAAAATTACCCGAAAGATAGAAACATTTAATAAATCAAAATGGGTCATATGCAATTTATTAAAAATATTCTGATTGTTTAAATATTAAAAAGCTAAAAAACAATACGACCTTATTTTATAATACAGTAGGTAAGTTTAGGACGATGCGTGTTAAAATGGACGCCGAATAATAATGATTTAATTCAATAACTCATTTATTTTTTAAGATAGAGAAATTGTTCATAGTTTTCTGACTAGAAAAGCGCGGTTGATTTCAAAAAGTTATTATTAAGTTACTAAGTACTCAGTTATTTTTAAAGAAAGAGAATAAAAGGTATGAATTTTCGGGTTCAAGACACCATAAAAAAAAAAAAAAAAAAATCTCAAGCTTAAGTTGTTGCTTGACCATATAAGAAATGTAATTCCCTCCGAAATCCTCGAAAATCCGTTTTTTTTTACTTTAACTAGTTGTCTTTAACCGGTTCGGCTGAGAATATGGAAATTTGATTTGGAAGAAGCAAAGCGCTCGGGTGGTCCTTCAACTGTTGATGGTGACCAAATTATGAAAATTACCTGAAAGATATTCTGATTGATTAAATATTAAAAACGCTTCCGAAATTTTTGTTTAAAACTCCAATAAAACACTATGAACTTGTTTTATAACCTAATATCTATTAGTTAAGTTATATATATATATATATATATATATATATATATATATATATATACTTAACTATATATATATTACTACTATATACTTAACTATATATATATAACTAATATATATATATATATATATATATATATATATGTATGTGTATGTGTGTGTGTGTGTGTGTGTATGTGTGTGTGTGTGTGTGTGTATGCGTGTGTGTATGTATTTGTATATATATTATTGCTTTATCAGTATGCAAGCTATATAACTTATAAATTTTATAAAGGAAAAACATATTTTGATTGTTAAACTAAAATTCATACCACATAATTTACCAAACAATTAGTATATGGCGTAATAAAACAAGAAATTAAACGCCTAATCATCATTTCTAATCCTAATCCCTCTATTAGTTAATCACTCTAAGTAACTTATTCTTTGATTTCTTTATTTTATTTTTTTAAATTTATTTCTAGCAATAAGTTTCGTCAGAGCGGAGTGAGGCACCGAGAAAATTCCGTGCTTCATAAAAAGAAGAAAAAAAAATATTCAGTAATACTAGAGAATAATAACTGATCAAAGGAAAAATTTATTTTTTTAATCGCCACGCAGTAGAAAATATGACCGATTTAGGTCGACAAAATTCTGAAACATATCCATATTTAACCTTTTGGTCTCAGATTACAGAAAAAATCTAGTTAATTTTTTGACCAGATTGGCGAGCGCACAGTGGTCCAAAAATCAAATTTATTTCTAAAATCTAAAACTTTTTAACATTTAACGTTGGAAATCCAAGAATTGGAGAAAAATAATACAACAAATCTAATCTAATACAGAGTGGCGTGACTCTGCTGATAAATGTATTTTAAATCATTAAGGTACCTCTTCAAATTATAGATTGTAAAACCTTTGATTCGGAGTGTTGTGTCTAAAAATGTATGTACCACCAAAACGCAAAAATTCTTTGCAATATTTAAAGACTAGAAGGATTGATAAAACAAACCCTTGTGGTAACTTGGGAGTTATATAGTTTTTCGATATTGAAAAGGGGCATACATTTACAATGTGCTAAATTAACTCTACAGGTAGATTGCAATGTATATTCAATGTACCCGCAGGTGATCCTAGGTTTTTTTAATGGGAGTAAAAATACTTAGTTTTGCCGTCCTTGTGAGAGAACGTTAAAAGGTGGTCCCGAGCCTGTGCGATGTCAGGTACTCGTTAAAGATCCTTATCCTAATAAAACCTGGATCAAAATTTAGGACTCCCACTGTAGCATCGTCCGATAAGCCACAGTTGCATAAAGGGACGTTAAATAAATAAATAAACAAACAAGCAATTTATATTCAATAACGAGTATGGAAATATAATGTTTTACCTCTCAGCAATGTACATTGTTAAATAAAAGCTAAATAATTTTGCGCTACACACAATTTGAACACAATAAATGGCCATCGAATAAAGATAATCCCATTGCCGGTCATTAGGCACTTGTGTTGACAGGAATAATTCACTCACAGTATGGAGGGAAATGTTAGTATTTAGCGTCTTAGCAACTAATAATAAAAAGGTCAAGCACTCAGAAATTCCAAATTTTTTACTTGACTTTTGAACACCTGAATTGATTTTGCTCAGTGTGCTCTGTTAGACTCCTTCGATTATGGAATGTTATTCCTTCAAACCTTTGAGGTCAGTTACCCTCCAACACAGAGAGCTGATTCGATCCTCCCAACACGGTAAAGACAATCAAAGCCGACGCCTAAGGTGGTCGGTCCTTACTAACCAAACATTTTAGGGCAAAAGTCATCAATTCCTTCTATAGCCTACACTCTCGGTCTGTATCTCAACTCCAAGGCTAATGCATATAAATTTCTAGTATCACTTGAAAGGTTTTTATTCAAGCAGTAAAAGCACCAATTTGATTTTTTATGCAACATACTTCAAGTTGATAATAATTATAGGCAGGCAGTGGCAGATCCACTGGAGAGGCGGTAGGGAGGAGGAGATGAGGGCGGGGGATTAATGCTGAGATAAGGGTAATTTGGAATTAATGGAGGTATAACTAGTGCGGGCTAGATCTGCGACTAATGAGATATTTAGTTTAGGTCTTTATGAATTATTTTATTTTGACAAAGAAAGGGGAATTTAGGATCTTTCGGAGGATTTTGGATTGCAAAGATTGAATGCGAGAAGAATTGGAAGGTTTGGTTGACCCCCATAACTCAATCCCATATGTCCAAATAGGCCTAATGATTGTAATATAAATTAATTTTTTGTGGCATGTGGAAAGTTTTGATCGTTTGTCCAGTAAGTGTTGTAGTAAACGGTATCTACGAAATGTTTCATGTGGTTTCAGTCTAGTGTAAGGATTCCAAGTAAGACGTTTGTCTAGACGGAGTCCAAGGTACCGGATCTGTTCAACTGAGGTGAATGGAATATTGCTTAAGGATATAGTGGGACCGGCGGACATAGATTTTCAACGAAGGGTAAAGGTAATTTGATTGGATTTAGTAGAGTTGATTCTCCACTTTTGATACCCATTATTTACGGATAAGCGATTAGTTTTAAATCTGAAAATGTTTACCCAAAAACATGAAGATCTAAAATATACTTCATTAATCCCCCACCCTCACCTCCTAGCTCGAGGAACTTCCGTATAGTCTTCAAAGGCGAGATAGTGATAGACAGTACAAGAAAAAAATAATCGACTCATTGCATATACAATTAACAGAATATAAGGTGTAGATTCTTTTAGGTGAAGGTCAAATTTCTTGGAGGCTGAGGTCTACTTCACCACTCTTTTATTGAAACAATTCGCACTACGTTTCGGCTACAATGCCATCTTCAGGTGCAGTGGAACAATTTAGATTTAATGTGAGTAGCTGCTTTCAAGTCAAAGCCTCATGTCTTTGAAATAGACATCAGCCTCCAATTTTATTCATTAACAGAATAAATAATTATAGTGTCTCAGCCGGACTCGAATACCTTAAAACTTAGTACTCAACCCATTGAGCTATTCAGCTATTAAAAAAAAAAAAAAAAAAAAAGAAGGATATTAGGAAATGCTACCTCAGAATCCTTTAGGATAATAAAATCGAAAAAAAAAGCAAGATAAAAAAAAAAATGGTAAGTTATTCAAGGAAATTTTCTTAGGAGTATATTTCAGTTGAGAGAGAGAGAGAGAGAGAGAGAGAAAGAAAGAGAACAGATTCTTACTTACCTCAGAACCTCCCCTAATTTATATGTCGGGAAGCTGTTTTTTATGCCAAGCTCCTTCGGCCTCCTCCTTTTCCTCCCAGGGGTAAATGTTTATTTATATAGAGGATTTCCCTATTGTCCTGGGGGGGCTGGTCCCCCACCCCCTGGCAACAGATTCAGCCACGTCAATTGATTGCTTCTTCCCAATTCAACTCCCTCTCTCTCTCTTTCTCTGTTTCCTTTCCTCCCTTTTTAATGGAAACCTCCTTCTCGAATGACCATCTTCTTTTCGGTAGAGATATCTCGAGAGAGGGGAGAAACTCGGAAGGAATAATTATCAGGAGACGGGTTTATAGCGAGTGCCTCTCGCCCTCTAAGCCATTGTTTTATAACCGATAGCGAAAAAAAAAAAGCCATCTAATTAATGCTATAGATTGGCGAGGAAGAAAATAAAGACATATTTTTAGTAAGATTATTTTTAATAATACAACTTTATTCCAGGACTATGTCCCTTGAGAATAACAATATTGTACAGTACAAATTAATATACAAGTCTGGCAGAGAAACCAATAAAATTATTTTTAATTTACAAATGAGCAGCAAAAAGAAGAAAAAATCTGGTGCGGGCAACACACGACTTTCACTTACCCCCGTTTTTAAAATCGATTTTTCAAACACAGTTAGAAATAATAATGAGTGAAACTATAGAAAAATTAACTAAATTGAATTAATATATAAACATGTGTTTTGTTTAAAAAATCGATTATATTAATATCTTAAATAATAAGTTAGCTTTAGCAGATTTTCATCACTCGTTATTAACATTTACAAGCTTGTGTATTATATGATATTTTTTCTAAAATCTTTGGCTTTCCAACGGTATATTGTACATGTAAATTACTGTTCTTATGTTCAAAATGAAAAAAAAATTCATCAAAAAATTAATTTTTCTGTTTTCTCTCTTAGTTTTAAATCGAGCTCGTTCAACTTATATATTTACCTATTTTTTATCCATGGTAACAAGGTGATTTGGTCATTTTTATAGAATCTACTAAATTAGATGTGGTTTAGAGGAGGAAAATTTATAATATCGCCATTTAACCCCATTTAGACTATTTCAAACTGAATGAAACCTACATGATGGTAAATCTCGTCCAAGTAAATGCATCGATATAACGAGTTTAATCAAAATGTTTTGAGCTGTTTTTGAGAAAACCGTAAGAACGTGCAAAATGCATGGTATGAAGTGACCTTCCTGGTTAGCTGATTTTGCTAAAAAATAGTTTTGTAACATCTCGGGCGTATAGTTGTCTTAAATATGAAATTTCAGTTACATAGGACTTGTTGTTTCCGTCCGGGACCACACACACAGACATTTTTGCGGGACTTGGTTATTTATTATGGAGACCCTGAAACGTGTATTTCCGTCGAAAACTAGAATTAGAATATTTTCACGATCGCAATACTTTCCCTTACTATTCCATATATTAAACCACCCAATTAAGTTAAATTCAGCTCTCATCCCATAGTCAAAATCTGTACTGTACTTAGGCCTAACTTTAGATAAATCACTTACTTTCACAGACAGACCACATCAACAGAAAAATTGATAAAACGAAAAAAAAAAAATATACAAAATGTTTCCTTACTTTAACAGGAAATCCCGTTTGAGTCCTCAAAACAAATTAACAATATATAAATCAGTGATCTGCCTGTTAATCACATACGCCTCTCCAGTCTGGAGCTCATCCTGCTCGACTAATTTCCAAAAACTCAAGAGAATTCAAAACTTGTCAATACGGATAATTAATAATTTCCCCCCATACACTAAAATATTATCAATGCTCCAAGACTTGCAGCTTCCTACAATCAAACAATTTGTCCATTCACAAACAGCTTCTTACTTCAGTAAAACTCCAGTCTCCAAAAACCCATTAATAAAGGAAATAGGTAATTACAATAAATTTTCACTAAAACGATATATCCATAAGAGAACGAAACATGTATTATTAAATTAACATACTTCCTTATGTTATAAATTTCTAAATTTTATAATTTTCAATCATATTATTTATTTTCTATTAATTTTTGTATTTTCAATTATTTCATGTATTTTCAATTATTTTATGTATTTTCAAGTATTTTATGTATCTTCAAATATTTTATATATTCTTTTTTTTTTATTTTTTTTTTTTTTATTTTAACATCATTTATTGAAATTTACAACTGTACTTCAAGGTACAACAAGTAAATGTGACAAATGTTCAATAGCGTGATACAAACTTGAAGAAGAACTACCCAATGGCAGCACTCCTGTAACTTTTCTACACTATAAGGTCTTGAGGCCATCTTCTTTTCAGACGCCTCGGAGAATTGTCAGGAATTGAGGAGGAAGAAAGTATTGAAACAAGAGGATTAGGGTGGGAATGGAGTTTGTCATGAAAGGAATGGAATCTAGATCGGGCCAAACCAGCTACATACGGAACATTGAGGTCTTTATATTTTATATATTCTGAATTATTTTATGTGTAGTTTTTATGCGTAGGTTTTTTTCTATAATTTTCCTACAATCGCAATATAACCTCAATTTTATTTCACCATATGTTTGTCATTTAGGCTAATGTACTATAATTACAAAAAAAAAAAATAATAAAAAAATATTTTCTGATTGTAAGGATGACTCATCTAAAATCATTGTTAACATTTTGTCAATATGTAAAGATGTGAATAAAGTTTATTTATTTATTTTTTATTCCATATGTAGGTAAGTGAAAGTAAAATCAGTAACACGGAAGAATTAATAACAGCAATGAACGGCAGGGAAAAATATTTTAAACCAAAGTCAGAAAGTTGGAAAATAGCCAAAAGTAATTAAGGAGGATGCTGAGTCGGAGGAGAAGGTGGTGGGGGAAGAGATGAGGGAGTGGGGGAAGTAGCAGAAAGGAGTGGGGGAAGGGGAAGAAAGGAGTGGGGGGAGGGGAAGAAAGGAGTGGGGGGAGGGGAAGAAAGGAGTGGGGGAAAGTAAGGTTCTAAAAACAAAAATGAACTAGGAACATCTGGAAGTGTTCTTTCCTCCCCCCCCCTCTTTCATTAGCATAATTAAGTAAACTCTCTTCCAAGTCCGAGTCCCAGCTCTTCCGCTTCCAATTTATTCCAAAATCCGAATTCAAATTAGTGCCAACGTGTCAACCTTCGCACTTATTTAAACTTACTAAAGTACCACTTTTTTCTTTTCTTTTCCTTTTTTAGTCCTTTCTTGGTCGGGTGTTTCGTGGAATCCACAAATAGACGATCCTTAGGGAACTGGGAGCTAAGCGTAATCTCGCGCTAACCGCCTTCACGCACCGGCTATTTTCCAAGAAACATTATTAATAACCACTGTGTACCGAATTCAAGACTCAAGTACGATAGGTTTCTTTCATTATAACTTCATTCATGGAATCCACAAATAGACACTCTTACCTAGGCGAGAATTGGAAAAAAATACAATTTAGAAAAACAACTTCAAGGGGCAAGGGTAGTACAGTGATAGATCACAAGATTTGTCTTGTTTGTGTGTCTCCTTCCTCTCTCATTTACATCTTTTCTTTCTTTCTTTTTTCACTACTTACTTAATTTTTATTTTATCGGTTTTTATTTTACCTTTTTTCATTGTTTTTTTTTTAACATTAATTTTGGTTCCGTAACCTTCCTTTTTATAAAATTATGCCCAAACATGTGTGGCGGATGCTTCACACGCTCGCTCACAGATAGCGCTAGCGGCGTCCATATGGCTTACCGGCCAAATATAAGAAGACGCTATATCCAATAATATTGTATATTGTTCCTAATTAATGTCTTTGTAAATATCTATATCTATATAACTGTTTTATGAGAATAAATAAAGCACTCAAGGTAATTTGACCTAGGGCCAAGACCCTAGTCTGCTAGCAAAGCTCTCACTGTCAATTATTGACATAGATGACTAACATCCCCAAGAGCTAGCTCATCACTTCAGATCACCTATCTGATATCTACCTAGGTTAGATTAAATCTGCCTTTCTAACATAGTGTGGTCTATCATTACTTAACATCCTTCATTTACCTTATCTCCTCCTATCCGACACTCCTGCTGTGCTACTACCACACGGGGTGTAATCCTTCCTAACCAGTCCTCTCTGCTAATTGTTAGGTGCGGGTTCGCCCCCTACCTGGCAGAATAACATCTTACCTGGTGCTGCGGTACGTGCTACTACCACGGCGAGCGCCATATCCATCTAACTCTCTTCCTTGCATGAATACGCAATTGTCGAAGCCTTCTGATACCCTTTCTGGTCCGTTTTAACAACCATACTTCGACACATGTATTGACCATATAGGATTTGGTTTAAAATTTTGAAGGCCACATATGTATGTAAATAAATAAATAAGAAGTTACGGATTCGAAACCTCCCAATGCAGGATAATTATTTAATTTTTCATCTGAGCCCTAAGGTTGCCCTCTAGAGACCTTCCCGAGGTTCACCCAGCCTCTATAAAGTGGGTATCCGAAAACGAGGGAGGAGACAGTCAGCTAAGCGTAATTTCGTGCGTACTAACCACCCTCATGCATGGCTATCAGTCCAAGAAACAGTAATAAGAACTACAGGGTATTGAATTCAAAAATCTTCATGGGTTATAAAAGTACGAAGAGTTTCTTTCATTACTTTTTTTATTCATTTTATTTTTAGCATATGGCTACGTGACTATGTTTTAATAGAAAAAACACGCATACCAAACCTAACGTAGCGAGTTCGACTTCCAGTTCCTCAAACTACCTTTTTTGGCGTAATAAGGCTCGTCAGAAATTATAGGTAATCGCGATGTGGTGTCCACTTAAAGCCTGTCGCGCCAACATAAAAAAAAAAAAAAATCAATCATACGCAAGTCCAAGAACTATACTTACAACGGAAAAATTAAACAAAAACACCAATCGAAAAATGTTTTTGTTACAAATAACAAACATTCGTTTATTTTAAGCACATAATATCATCTGAAACGCCTACACGGCCTGTCGCGCCAAAGAAAAAACTGTATACAAATATTTTTAATTATTGTTTTTAGTAATGATTATAAATGATTTTAAAGGGCTTCAAATGACATACTTTATAAAATATTATTAAATAAAACAAAAAAAAAATACAAATATTGTTGTATAAAAACATATTAGCACAGATTGATCAAGTTTTGGTTTATTATTTTCAATAATGAACCTTTGTAATCGACCAAAGAAAAAAAAAAAAAAATACTCTCCCCTTCCCTCTCAAAATTTGAACGTTCCCAGATGCGAAAAATCCGAATAACCGATTAAAAAAATCTTTAAAAAAAAATATCTTTGAAATTCGCCACAAAAATACTAGTCCATGCAAAGATGATCCTAACACCTAGACGTTGAAATTAGCTGGTTAGTTTTAAAATGGCGGCCGATTAAAAGTGATTTTATTCCATAACTCAGTTATTTTTTAAGATAGAGAAAAAAATGTTAATGTTTTTTAACCAAAAAAAGCCGCGAATAATTATGTAAAAGTGAAAAAGAAAAGAAAATAAATTGAAATTTTACGCATAAATACGCCTGTTTGAGCTTGAACATTATATTTTTTTTTTTACCTGTATATTTTTGTTTGGAATTTAAAAAATTAAATTAAATTAAAAATAGTTTTTTTTTTTAATGAGGAAAATATTTTTTTTTTTGTTAGTTTACATGTTCTATTTACGTCTAGTGTTTCTATTCAATAGTGTAGTTAGGGATTAGCCAGAGTGTCTCCTTGCCCTCAAGCCAGTACCGATCACACTAGTAAGCTGAGAGCACGCTTTTCTCGATTGGCGCATTCAAACAATTTTTGATCAGGACTTCATCTCGTCTTCTTGAAGATCACCGTCCTTCCAGAGTCGCCTACCCGTCGTGTGGAACTAAAGAATTTATGGACAGTTAACTATCCTTAATATTTTTTTTTTCTCATTATATTTGATCATTGTTTTTTGTACCATACTTAGTATTACTAACACACTAATCCAATGTTTAAACTTATTTTTTTACAGTTTGGTTAATCGAAGAATTTTTTTAAAATAAATCAAATGATTTTTATATTTCGTATATTTTCCTCATTTTTTTTTAAATTAAACTTTTATTTATTTTGTTTCCTTTTAATTTTATTTTTTTATTTAATATTACCTATTTTTTTAAATTTTAATGTTAAATACTCAAAAAGCTCTTTTCGAAACGGGATCGAGTCTACGTTAGCCCATCTTTCTTTTATTTTGTTTTAATGTCACTCATCCCAACAACGCTCATAACTCAGTTATTTTTGACGATAGAGAAAAGTGTGTGTAGAGTTCTAAAATCAGTAAAGCGCGATAAAATAAAAATAATTAAAATCTCACTCATATACACGCTTGTAAATACGTTATTTTCGAAGATAGAGAAAAAAAAATCATTATTATTTTTGACAAAGAAAAAAAAACGCGAAAAATTATGTAAAAGAGAAAAAAGAAAAGAAAAATATTGGAATTTTTCACATAAATATGCTTATAACTCAGTTATTCTGGAGATCTCGAAGGTAAACTTAAACGATTATTCAACTGCTTCATTCGCTTCATCTTTGGGATATCCAGGGACACTTCTGTTACCAGATTCTACGAGAGTTGAAGTGGCTTTACCCCTCCTACCGTTGTAAATACTTCCTAGCAACCTTCCTCTTCCAAGTTCTCCAATCCAGCCGCCCATCTTACATCTCAGATATGTTTTCATTCAAATCCTCCATTCATTCCCGCAATCACTCGTTCACGGCCTTCAGACCTGTATGTGGCGCCTCATCGAACCGCAGCCTTCGACAGATCCTTCCTAATCCGCTCCTCTTTCGTATGGAATTCCATTCCTTCATATATCCGACATTCTGATACTCTTCAGACCTTCAAATCCCGTCTATTCGACCACTTCCTCTCTATTCAATTCTCAAAGAGCCCTAAATAGATATTCAAATTCAATTTAAATTAGTTAAATAAAATATATAGAAACAATAATTTAAATGCAACATCTTACATTGTGGTGGACCTGTATATTTAACTATATTATTTCAATAATTTAGCATTAAAACAGTAAAGCACTATTAATTAAAATATTGTATATATGAAAATATTTTTCTGTTTTATCTTTTGTCTAGTTTTGTTATTATTGATTAGAATTATTACTATTAGAAGCTACCTTTTAATTTATCACTATTGTTCACTTTTTTACTTTCTATTATTTTTTGTTTGTTTTATGTTTTTACTCTAAGACACTAAAGTTCTGTTTGTATGCTTTGTAAAATTATTCAAAAGGGACTTGTCCCAGAATAAATAAAGATTTTTATTATTATTATTATTATTATTTTTAATTAATAAATAAATACCACAAATTGGTTAACAACTAGCTGAGATATTGCGTTTTCAAATCAGTGGTAGTGTTATAATATAATGCTTTCAATTTAAATATACCTATTAACATCCATATAAACAGTTATATCCTAATATTGTTATTTGGAAATAATAAACCATTGTTTAATAATTTGCAGCGCATTTTTGACTTCTAAACTAGATAAATTAGATAAAAATAGGGAATATTTATTTACACCGTATTGCGAAATTTTCATAAGGTTGAAGGTATAAATAAATGAAAAAAAAAAGCACGAACCTAGTAAAAATTATAATAAATTACAATAATGACCAGTTTTGTTTTTGCCTTCCTTGTTTCGTACCTGCCTACCAACACCTAGGATGATGGCATTGCTACCATATACCATCAATCTTGTGCCCGTTAGCTACCACCAATCCCCAGATTGTTAGTAATTAAATCTTGACACATTCCATTTAAACCTCAAATAATTCACAGGTTCCCAATAATTGGATTCTAGACCGCGGCGGAATATGTTATGCCGGCATACCAGTCCCCCACGTTCATCTGTCACCGGGATTTCCTCCTAACCAATTTTATAGAGTTTCATATTCCATTATTTATATCATAATTCAATGTTTAACAGCTTTACATAATACATTTATTATTTTAAAAACTTTATTAAATATTTATGACAAACTATGTTCTGCCATATAAACCATATCATCTTAACAGCACTGATGAAAAAAGAGTAAATATGGAGGAGTTCGCTATCTAACTAAAGTAGATATAATCACAAATATTTGTTTTTTTTTTTTTCCGAAGTGAATAGTAGTAACATAGATGTATAATAGACCGTTGGAAATATGAAAATTTAAGGCAAAATATTATCGTATAAACGAAGTTTGCCTGAGTATTTAAGCTCTTCCATAGTATTGGAAAGCTGCTATCGACAATATTGTAATGTGAGACCAAAGGTTCATGAACAAATGAAATAAGTAGTGGCTAAGTGAAGGTAGCTATAGTGCGATAGTACTATTTGGCAACTATCTATACTATCGTGAAATTAGGCCTAATGTTCATGTATATTGTTTGTTTATTTAACGTCACTTTGTGCTACTGTGGTTAATCGGACGATGCTACAGTAGGAGTCGGTACCACCTGTTTACGTCCCCTACGAAGGGCAGCATATCTAAGGATAATTTATTCCGATTAAAAAATCCAAGGGCTACCTGCGGGTTTGAACCCGTGACCTTTGGTATAGGAGGATGTTGTGCTAACTACCATGCTACAGGTGATCCCTGTTTATGTGTAACTCAAACAGCTGGAAGGCTAAGTTTAGGTAAGTAGGTAGCTAGGTAGTAGCAGTGTCTATGTAGTGAGCTTGATGTTCTGTCAATGTTTAATGTCGGATTATTTGAGTATTGTAAACTCTACGTGGTCCAATATGCTAGTTGGAAATGAGATCACTTGTAGCTGGGTGGTTAGCATAACAGCCTTCTATGCCAAAGGTCACGGGTTCAAACCCGCAGGCGGTCCTAGGATTTTTTAATGGGAGTAAAAAATCCTTAGTTATGCCGTCCTTCGGAGGGGGCGTTAAAAGGTGGTCCCGAGCCTCAGCGATGTCAGGTAATCGTTAAAGATTCCTATCCTAATAAAACAACTCGACTAAACAAACTCGATACCCAACTAAAGGAGAAAACAGAAAAAATATTTTTTTAATGCAATTTTTTTATTTTGAACATAGCAACAGTAATATACACTTATAATATACCGTTGGAAATCTTTGATTTTAGAAAAAAAATATTATCTAATACACAAGAGCTTGTGAAAGTTAATAAAGAGTAATGAAAAGCAGATAGAACTAATTATTTTAGATAATAATGCAATAGATTTTTTAATAAAACACATGTTTCTATATAAATTCAATTTAATTAATTCTTTAATAGTTTCACGTATTTTTATCTTTTAGTGTATTTGAAAATTCTTTCATTGAGTTTAAAAATGGTGGTAAGTGAAAGTCGTGTGTTGCCCGCACCAGATTTTTTTTTACTTTCACTTACTATATATAGTAAGGGGAAGTATTGCGATCGTGAAAATTTTCGAATTCCAGTTTTCAACGGAAATACACGTTTTAGGGTCCCCTGAGTCCAAATAACCAAGTCCCGAAAAAAGGTCGTGTGTGTGTGTGTGTGTGTGTGGGTAACTCCCGGGCGGAAACGGTAAGTCCTATGAAACTGAAATTTCATATTTAAGACAACTATACGCCCGAGACGTGACAAAACGTTTTTCATCAAAATGAGCTTACCAGAAGAGGCACTTTATACCATGCATTTTGCACCTTGTTTCGATTTTCTCGAAAACGGATCCGGACGATTTTGATTAAACTCGCTATATCGATGTAAAATTTAATGGGCTTTAATATCATTTAGGTTTCACTTGGATTAAAATGGTCTGACAGGGCTTAAATGCAGATATTTTAAATTTTCTTCACCTAAAGACCTTTAATTTTGTAGATTCAATAAAAATAACTATATTATCTTGTTAACGCTGATGGAAAACAGGTAAATATATAAATTGAATAAATTCGATACCCAATTAAAGGAGAAAAACAGAAAAAATATTTTTTTAATGCAATTTTTTGTTTTTGAACATAAGAGCAGTAATATACATTTATGATATACCGTTGGAAAACTAAAGATTTTAGAAAAAATATCATCTCATACACAAGCTTTTAAAAGTTAATAGATAAAATGAACATAAAACTAACTGATTATTTTAGATAATAATATAATAGATTTTTTAATAAAAACACATGTCTCTATATAAATTCAATTTAATTAATTCTTTAATAGTTTCACGTATTTTTATCTCTAACTATATTTGAAAATTCTTTCATTGATTTTAAAAATAGAGGTAAGTGAAAGTCGTGTGTTGCCCGCACCAGATTTTATTTTTGTTATTTAGGAATTTAAAACACTATTCTTGAAAGCCAATAAAGATTTAGCAGATTGAATGGTACAATGTGTGAATACATTCAGTATTATCTTACATAGACGATAAACAATGGTTTCTCCGACATGCCCTACTATACGTCTTCTTCGACAGATTCCTATTACGACATAAACGCCTCTTCACTTCCCATTCTCTTAATCCTCAGAGGAGACCGGAGTGATGGCAACCAGTGACAAGCCCTTGACACGACAGGAGGCGATGGAATATGCAGCTCCTTGTTATAAAATAACAAGCAACTTGCTACACGTAACAAGGAGATTCGACGACCCTTCGGAGGAAGAACAAGAAGATGTAAAAAAACGTTGACGTAATGACAGCAGCTATTTTCTTGGCCTTAACAAGCGCCGACAACTTCAACTGACTAACGCTATCACTCGAAAGAAATATCGCTCGGCATCTATTATGTCTTCAGCTTTGAGAGATATATCTAGCAGCCGATTATAAATTGAGACGGTGATTTTCAAAAGTACCGAAAGCAAATTTTGTCAAAGAATAAATAGATTATCTCAGATATATGTAGTTTCTTTTCTTTTATAATTTTTTAAGTTTTACTTAATTTTTCACACTCAAATAAGCACTCCTTACTTCCTCTTATTATATATTTATTTTTCTTCACAACTTATTACATAGTTTTTCTACGTTTCGAAATGACCAACAATTCATTAAATCTGAAGAAAAAAATGGATGAACTTTTAGAAAAGCATATGATATCTTGATAATGGGGAAAGAACCCCGAAACGTAGAAAAACTATGTAATAGATTGTGAAGAAAAATAAATGTGTAACGGGCAACACACGACTTTCACTTACCTCCATTTTTAAAATCAATGAAAGAATTTTCAAATACAGTTAGAGATAAAAAATACGTGAAACTATTAAAGAATTAATTAAATTAAATTTCTATAGAAACACGTGTTTTTATTATCTAAAACAATCACTTAGTTTTATACTGTCTATTAACTTTTAAAAGCTTGTGTATGAGATATTATATTTTCTAAAATCTTTAGCTTTCCAACGGTATATCATACATGTATATTACTGCTTTTATGTTCAAAAACGAAAAATTGCATTTAAAAAATATTTTTTCGGTTTCCTTCTTTAGTTGGGTATTTAATTTATATATTTACCTGTTTTTCATCAGCGTTAACAAAATAATATAGTTATTTATATTGAATCTACAAAATTAAAGGTACTTTACTTGAAGAAAATTTAAAAAATCAACATTTAAGCCCAGTCAGACCATTTTAATCAGAATAAAACCTACATGATATTAAAGCCCATTAAATTTTACAACGATATAGCGAGTTTAATCAAAATCGTCGGAACCGTTTTCGAGAAAATCGAAAAAAGATGCAAAATGCATGGTATAAAGTGCCTCTTCTGGTAAGCTCATTTTGATGAAAAAGGTTTTGTATCGTCTCGGGGGTATTGTTGTCTTAAATATGAAATATCAGTTTCATAGGACTTACTGTTTCCGCCCGGGAGTTACACACACACACACACACACACACCTTTTTGCGGGACTTGAGTTATTTGGACTCAGGGGGCCCTAAAATGTCTATTTCCGTTGAAAACTGGAATATATACTTACTATATTTCATATTACTATATATAGTAAGTGAAAGTAAAAATGGATGAACTTTTAGAAAAGCATATAATATCTTGACAATGGGGAAAGAACCCCGAAACGTAGAAAAACTATGTAATAAATTATGAAGAAAAATAAATTTGTAATAAAAGGAAGTTAAGGAGTGCATTTTTGAGTGTGACAAATATATGTATATTAGATGGTTATCATAGTTATAATTGTTTCAACTTATATTTTTACCCGTTTTATATCAATGCTATTAAGATGAAATTTTGTTTTCGTATATGAAATGAAATGAAAAGAAATTTTATTCTGGGACAGCTAGTCCCCTAAGAATAATATAAATGTACAATATAAGATTTTACTTCTGGCTATGTACAATTTATCAGATTATATACAGCAGTTTATGGATTACATATTATGATATATATGGATCTGCATATATATAGATATATACAAGCACACACACACACACACACATATACACAAATATATACAAGCACAAAGTCATATTAGAACCGTAAATAAATCCAAATAATAAAATATATTAAAACAAAACCAAAAAAATAAAATAAAGAAAATTGAGATAAAAATAAAGAGGCCAGACAGCTAAGTTTATAAAGGCACGGCAGATTGATGTTCGAGGAGATGGATAAATAGGTGATGTTTGAAGGAAGTTAAGGACTGGCATGTACGAATCGACATGGGCAAGGAATTCCAAAATGAGGATGCACGTATGACGAAAGATCTCTTAAAGGAAGCTGTTTTGTGGGATGGAATGAGCAGGTTCAAGGGTTGGGATCTTGTGTTGATGGAGTGGACAGAGGAGAGTGGGGTAAACAAATTGTAAATATAGAGGGTTTTTTTGGTTTTGAAGGATTGGTAGAGGTAAGTTCCAAGGAAGTATTGCCGTCGGAATTTAGGGTAGAGCCACTTCAACTCGGCATACCAGGCTGAGACATGAGAGCGCCGAGGGATTCCGAAGATGAATCTAATGAAACAGTTCATCAATCTCTTCAGTCTCATCTCAAGCATCTCGGACAGTCCGCCAAACACCAGGCAGCCATAATCGAAGTGGGGAAGATGAGAGAGGAAACTAGGAGCTGGCGGGTTTTAAGGGGTATTAAATCACGTAATTTGAGGAACTGTTTAAGAATGGCTATGGATTTTCTAGAAATTTGCGAAATGTGATTATTCCAGGATAGGTTTTGGTCGAGGAATAAGCCAAGGTTTCTAACGGACGTTTGGAAGATGATAGGTCTATGATTAAGGTAGAGTAAGGGGTGGCAGGAGAGGGAGTTGAGCAGATGTTTGGAACCGATGAGGATAGCTTTCGTATATGTTCTTTAGTATTTTTCGAATAAATGAAATTAAAGATATTTATAATTTAAGATATATGCGACGTGACCTACTGAATAGAGTATTAGTCTTCTGCTCCGCGGATTCCAGGTCCGAACCCCGGCTCATGTAGAATTATTTATTCTTTTATTTCAGCCGTGGGAGTCGGGGTATGGAGACTGTCCTAGGGCACATCCAGCCTCTATAAAGCTGGTACCCAAAATTGGGGAGAAAACCTGGCGGCCGAGCGTGATTTAGGCCTTATCATCTCCTTGCACATTCCGTTGGCCTAGAAACAGTACCAATCTCTATATGTACTGAACCCTCAAGGCAGGGGAGGGCAATAAATAAATAATAAATGGTTGTAGAGGTATAGGATTCTTTTTTTTTTTTTTCTACGACTGGTTGTTATCGTTTGTTTTATAGCCCTGAAGATGGCCGAAACGTTGGACAAATATGTTAAGTTTCTACTTAATTAAGTGTTTTGATGACTACATTCCCAATTAACTTCTCCTCAATATAGAATAACATCTTTTTAGGAGGGTAAATTGTGCCAAATTTCACCAAATACTGTCTAAGATAGATGTCCTGTCCCGGTATTTGGAACAATTTGACTTGTAATAACCCTTTACAACTTAATCATAACCCCCTTTAAGGCTCATCACTCACTTCCATTTGAGCCTCCTCTCCCACTGCCTCACCCCAAGACGTTCTTCTTCATCAAAACGATTATTACGAGGCAAGAAGACTCCTCTCAAAGGGGGAAGTGTCGGCCGCAGAGGAAGATTGCAAGCAGTTTATTGTTTATCGAAGGGAGGCAATTCAAAACAGATTAAACCGGGCAGATGATGTTTGACGGCCCCCCCCCTTGAGAACCTTCATAAGGGCCCCGATCGCAAACAGGAGGCGGTTGCTAATACCCCGGC
This sequence comes from Piezodorus guildinii, assembly GCA_023052935.1. Classification (NCBI taxonomy): domain Eukaryota; kingdom Metazoa; phylum Arthropoda; class Insecta; order Hemiptera; family Pentatomidae; genus Piezodorus; species Piezodorus guildinii. The sequence continues at coordinate 148,500,190 of CM041296.1, read as the reverse complement.
ACCGCACTGCATCGCACCCCCTCCTCATCCCCTCTCCTCGGCATTATTTATAAATCTTCCCCCTCCCCTCTTAACCAACAGCTGTCGCAATCAAACGCCAATCAGCGCCTAAATGAGCAACGATGGTGGCGCTCTCTAGTCGGCGAAAGCTATATTTAATATCCTATTTCCTCTGGGTCGATTATTTTCTCAACAATACGCATTCGGGATGAGTATCGGCTACGCATATTAATACAATCGGTTTTATACCTAGCAACGAACAAAATCATAAATACTTTCTCATACTCTGAATCATTACAGAGAAATGTACAAGTTTTTCTTCAAATATTACAAAACATTCTCAATCATAATGATCAATAATGGAGGAGCCCGTGGCTAGCGCGCTAGTCTTTCATGCTTAAAGATTGTGAGTTCGAATCCCAGTTGCGGAGGAGCTTTTTAAAGCAATTAATTAATGGGGATTCACTCAGAGCCTCTCCTCCGCGTATATAACAACAAAATACATCGAGGAACGTGAGTGTAATCTCCCAGAAGATTACGCGGCGAGGCCTAGGGCTCAATAATAAAAAAATGATCAACAATATACATTGGCAATTAACCAAGAAAAAAATCTACGTCCAAGGTAGCGGGTAAAGTAAAGTAAAAATTGTTTGTTTGCTTCTTTTCTCATTTAACGTCACTTTATGCTGAAGTAGATAATTAAAAGATGGTACATTGGAATTCCTTAATTTAACGAGAGAACGAATCTGTAACGAGTACCTGGCATCGCACAGGCTAGCTACCACCTTTTAATGTACTCTCCGAAGGACGGAATAACTAAGTATTTTTTACTAGAAGGAACTAGTCCGGATGGCGGTCAGTGAATGAAACAATTGAGTAGTTTCAACCATTTATTTTCTGCCAACGTTTCGACCCCCATTGTAGGTCATCATCAGGGCGTATTGTAGGAGAGTGGAAACTGTCTCCAAATAAATGGCTATAAATATTTTTTTTTTATATATTTAAATATTTATAATATTTAAGGATGATGAAGAAGGTTCTGATGGAATTTGGAAAATTTGGATGGTACCATGTCTAAAACAAATGGAATATTAAGGTCGTGGTGTAAGGTACAGTTGGAAACATAATAGGGAGCATTAACTATTGTTCGTAGGACTTTGGATTGGAAGGATTGGATGCGATTGATATTAGAATACTTAGCTGTCCCCCACAGTTCAAGTCCGTAGGTCCATATAGGTTATAAATAAATAGCAGAAAATAAGTGGTTGAAACTACTCAATTGTTTCATTTACTGACCGCCCCAGGGCTAATTTCTTCTAATGATTCTCAACGGTCAACTCATTATATGTACTATGATAAGTATTTTTTAATCTCTATAAATAATCCTAAGGCCATCACCGGCAAGGTTTGAACAATCAACCCTAGGCAGAAAGCTATTATCCCTAAACCACAGGAGACCCCAACGTAAGAGTTAAAAACTTTGTTTAAGGAATTACATGGAGCTTTAATGGAATAAATATTCTAACAATATAAATTACATCACTTCCAATTAACCTTCACAACTTTGTATACAAGATAATATTTTTTCTAAAATCAGTAGCTTTCCAACGGTATATTGTACATCTATATTGCTATTCCTATGTTCAAAAACACATGAATAAAAAAAAATCACAATAAATCTATATAGAAATTTATGCTCTAGGTCACGGGGTGAAACCTGCAAGGTGGCCCTAGGATTTTAAAGGAGTAAAAAAAAGTTATGCCGTCTTTCGGAGGGAAAGTAAAAAAGTGGTCCCTAGACTGAGCGATGTCAGGTACTCGTTTAAGATCTCTATCCTAATTAAAAATAGATAAGCAAAATTCAGGAGTCCCTCTGTAGCGTAGTCCGTTTGGCCACAGTAGCAAAAAGTGGCGTTAAATGGAAAAAAACAAAAGAAGAAAACCGTCTTACAACGCACAGAAAATTTGAGTTTAAACGAGTTTCAAGATATGGAAACCAATATACAATAAATAAAAAACTTTCTCATCATCTAGATAGTTTCTCAGACCATTTAGGGAGATTTTAAAACTTAAAATTAAAGATATCATAACATAAAACAAAGATGAACAGTTGCCCGGGCAAAATAGGTTTTGTATCGGAAGAAAGAATTAAGGCTAAAGGGGACAACATTATAGTGTGTTTCTGAGGCCAGAGATGGCAGCACACTCGGGCGAATTTGTTTTAATCGCTAATCTCATCAAAATAATTGTTCAATTTTTATTTCCAAATATTTCTTTTTTTTTTCAGAGAAATATTGATCATCATCTCTTGAAAACTTGAAATCTAAAATCATTATTACACACTCTTACAAAAAAATAAAATAAAATAAATAAAAAAAGTGTGATTGAGTGACATTGCAAAGAAAACTTGAATTCAATGAACTTTTCAGATTTGAAAATATGTATCACTATTCCTGAAAATCAAAACCAAATTTCCTGTTGAAGATCAAAAGGCAATCTCCAATGGACTGAAGGTTCAATTTTACCTCTACCGGCCTACCAAACCCTTCTGTTGCACTCCATCATCAATGAATGCGGCGGCAATATCCCTTTGATATCGGAAATTTCTGTTTCCGACTTCACTATTAGATGGATTTCAAATCTAAAAAGTGTACTGAATTCAAGATTTTTTTTTCTACGAAGTCGCTTTTTGAAAAAGTATATACATTTTATCTTCTCAAAGTAATTTTTCCGATTTTTATTTCAAAATATTAATTTTTTTTTTATTAATAAAGAGGATATTGTAGGAAAATATATTTTTTTTTTTTAGTTTTGAACATTGCCTCCTTGAAATTTTGAAATGTTTTGTACCGACACTAACCCTTCCAGCTATGAGAGTAATTCATGAACATAAAGCCTGATTTCACGATTGTATGAATGTGATCTTACAGCCCTATTATTATTCTCCATTAAGACAAATTGTAATATTTCTGATTAAATAAAAAAATAAAATAAAAAAAATCACGATCTTATAGATAGTTTCCAACTAATACTATCGCACTATTGCAGAGCTTAGAATACTCAGGCAAGCCGACAGTAATGAAAGAACTGCCATGACAGAGCTAACAACCTCACTAGCTATCTACACTTAACCTTCCAGCTATTTGAATTATTCATAACCTCAGGCCTAATCTTACGATAGTATAGATAGTTGCCTACTAATACTATCGCACTATCGTAGAGCTTACAATACTCAGACAAGCCGACAGTAATAAAAGAACTGCCGTGACAGAGGCCTAACTAACGCCTAGTTAGTTGAGTTATTCAAGAAAATCGGGTCTGACTTTACGATAGTGGCCGACTAATAATATCGGACTATCTTATAGCCTATAATATTTACAGGAAAATAGTTAAAGAACTGTCGTGACAGAGCCTACTATCTCCTACAGTCAGAGGTAGCTACCTACAATCTGACTTCCAGCTACTAACCTTATTCATAAACCTCAAGCCTAATATTATGATGGTATAAATAGTTACTAACTAAAACTATCGAACTATTGCAGAGCTTACAATACTTAGACAAACCGACAGCGAATGACAGAACTGCAGTGAGAGAACCCATTATCGCAGTCAGAGGCTGCTAATACCTAGCTACCAACAATAACGCCGGGGTAGATGAGTTTATCAACAACATCGGACCTAATTTCACGATAGTATAGATAACTGCCAACTAATTCTATCGCACTATCGCAGAGCTTACAATACACAGACAAGCAGGCAGTAATGAAAGAACTGCCATGGCAGAGCCCACCATCTCACACTGTCAGAGGCAGCTAGTTACCTAAACGTATCCTTTCAGATAGTTGAGCTATTCAGGAACATCAGGCCTAATTTCATTTCATAGTATAGATACTAGCCATGCAATACTAACCCAGAGCTTACAATACTCAGACAAGCAGACAGTAACCAAAGAAATCACGTGACAGAGTTAATAAGCTCACTAGATAGATGCTGCTACGAACCTACACCTACCCTTCCAGATATTTGATCTATACATGAACCTCAGGCCTAATGTCACGATAGTAAAGATAATTTCCAACTAATACTATCGCACTATCGCAAAGCTTACAATACTCAGACGATTGGACAGTAACGAAAGAACTGCCGTGACAGAGGCCACTATCTCACACTGTCATAGACCGCTACTACCTAGCTACCTACTTTACTCCTTTAGCTATTTAAGTTATTCATCACCCTCAGACCTATTTTCATGATAGTATAGATGCTAACTAAAACTACCGCAGAGCTTACAATGCTCAGACAACCCGACAGTAATGAAAGAACTGCCGTGACAGAGGCCACTATCTCACACTGTCATAGACCGCTACTACCTAGCTACCTACACTGAGTTATTCACGACCCCCGAAGCTCCACTCCCATCCCTGCCCCTAAATATATAAGCTGACTCCCGGCCTCGCCATCTTCCTCCTATTTTATAAATTTATATTAGCCATTAACTATTCCCTCCTTGGTTCGCACAGCTCCCAGCAGGGCCTGCAATCCTTTTCTTTTCCCTTCTAGTCCCTTCTCACTAACACCTTGATATTTAATTTAAAACTTTTTTTCTTTGTTTTTCCGTGCCTACTTCTTTGAGAGATATCGAATATGACAGTTTCATCTTCTTTGTGTTTTCCTACTTCTTAAAAAAAAACAAAAAGTACGGGTTTACTTTGTAATTTAGAGCCGTGTTTATAATGAGAATGTGTTCAAATTGTCAAAGAGTATATTGGAGAAAGTAATTCGTAAAATATATGGAACCTAGGTCTATAATTTTGTTAATTAATAATATATTAATTGAAATAATAATAATAAACGACATCCCAAATCATCTATTTAAAGAATGTATTTACCACGTGAGCAAGAAGGAAGTGGACTTGTTTGTCTGTTGAGAAGTTGCAGAGGGCAAGAAAATGATTTAAGGCGTAGCTTTCTTTCCAGTGATTCTTCTGTTTGATCTGGTATAAAGTATTGGGTTGTGTCACATGAAATGTCCGTTTTCAAGGTAAAGGATTTTTATTAAAAATACGATATGAAACCAGATATTTTTATTCGAAGTATTTACCTTCTTTTTCTACACATTTTTCCGAACGTGACACCAACTTTTTTATCCCCGAACTGAAAAACTCTGAGCTTTCAAGTGATACAAAATCTGAAAACGCACTTTTCACTTGATCATCATTTTCAAAAAGTTTTCCTTTGACGAAGTTATCTAAATTCCTGAACAGGTGGTAATCTGTTGGAGACAAGTCGGGAGAATATGGTGGGTGCGGGAGAACTTCTTTGCCCAGTTCTTTCAATTTTTGCACGGTATGTTTTGAAACATGGGTTCTAGCGTTGTCGTGTAAGAGTATAGGACCCTTCCGATTTACCAATCTAGGTTGTTTTTTTAATAATTTTGTTATTATTTTTTGGGATGCAAATTCGGTTTTGGCATTGGCCCCGGGGTTTCGTCGATGTTCAACCTGACCAACGCTGATTGTCATATGCGATCATCGCAGGTAATTATTCTTTCAAGGAAAGACTCGGTTTTTGCCTCGCAAGCAAAGAAACGCAGGTCTCAAGGCGTTTCAATTGCTGCCGCTCAGGTACTCATGTATCGAGCTTTTTAATTTTAAGAGGAGGTCTTCCTCGGGGCAAGTTTTTCAAGTCGGTATCCCCAGCTGGCGAAAGGTCCGTTCATTAACACTCCCTTCCCAATACGCCTTGCAAATATTTCTAGCGGCCTCAGCTGCTGAATGGGCGAGTTTAAACTCGTACAAAAATATTACTAGAAAATCGCGTGTTTCCATGTTCATATTTGGAGGTATACTAAAAAGTGGGTAATTGATTGGGAAGCTAATGTTTATAATACGAAGGTAGAGGATTGGTAACTGTTCACTTTAAAAATGTAAACATTCGGAAGAAAACAACAGAGACCTGCAACAACCTTTATGTATTTCAAAAAATTTAAAAACGGACATTTCATGTGAAACAACCCGACAGATAGACAAAGGATACACGACTTTAAAAATTAATTCACCAGAGCGTAAAGATAGTCTTAAAGAAGAAACTCAGATAGGAATCTGGAAAAATTAATCGCTACATGGACGATTTTACAATGCTATGATCCAATCAGGAATAATCTGGGAAACCTCTACTTCCTGGCTTACAACTCACTAGTTCCCCGAAACGGAAGGTTTTGTTTTGACCTTTCAGGATCGAGTGGTTGTCACGAACGCGTTAAGAAGTATATATGTAGAGAAAATATTGAAAAATGGCAATAGAGCCTATCCAGCACATACCATCTGGGTGTGCTATGTATCGAGAATACTGGGAAGTGAAGAAATATTTTTGAATTGTACAAAATAGAACAGTTTCCGGGCGACAAGCAGGAAGGGTTCTAAGAAGGCCTATGCAAAAAACTGCACCCCTCCACTGCTTAGGAGTGATAGCCCTTTACCTGAGGAGTCTGAGAGGAAGAGGAAGGAAGTCCAGCCATGTCGGGGTCAAGCCAGGAAAGAAATTATACAGATCTGTCAAAGGTACCTCTATGTAATATTATGTGGTAAATAGAACCTCAGTATTCTCCAGAATAACAATGCATCACTGAACCAAGTTTTCTGTATCACAATATGTGTTATTCAATAAATAAATGTGTATTTTAAGTTAATTACTTAATTCACCCTAATGCTACGAAACATAGTAGGTGTCAGCCATTGGCAGGGAGAGAATACCTTATGAGGCATAATAACCTAGCCAAAATTATTCACTAATCGCTGACATTATGTATTATATGATAACAGACCAGGTTCCTGATTGTCGTTATATTCTCGGGTGATAACAGCACAATGTATTGGAACCGTACTATCATTACTGACCATCAGATATTTTCGTAATTGATCGAAATATTAAGCATGGCTATGTCATCGATATTGCTCTTCCGGATGATGACAATATCGATGAAACAGTTGCAACTCTACAAGCTGGAACATATACTGATCAATCCATTTAAAAAAAAAATATATATATAATATGACTTTACTTAAAAATTATACAATCTTCCACTATCTAGGGCAATAAGTATTATGGCTAAAAGAAGTCATTCATTCCATTACAAAGTATAATAAAAAAAAAAATATTAAATAAGTAAAAAAAAATCTGGTGCGGGCAACGCACGACTTTCACTTACCTCAATTTTTAAAATCAATGAAAGGATTTTAATACAGAGATAAAAATACGTGAAATTATTAAGGAATTGATCAAATTAAATTTCTATAGAAACATGTGTTTTATTAAAAAATCTATTATATTATTATCTAAAATAATCAGTTAGTTTTATCTTCTTTTCATCACTCTCTATTAACTTTTAAAAGCTTGTGTATCAGATGATATTTTTTCCAGAATCTTTAGCTTACCAACGGACTTATTGAGCTTGACATCGAATTTATTCAATTTATATACTTACCAGTTTTTCATCAGCGTTAACAAGATAATCTAGTTATTATTATTGAATCTACAAAATTAAAGGTACTTTAGGGGAAGACAATTTAAAATATCGGCATTTAAGCCCTGTCAGACCATTTTTATCTAAATAAAACCTACATGATATTAAAGCCCATTAAATTTTACATCGATATAGCGAGTTTAATCAAAATCGTCGGAACCGTTTTTGAGAAAATCGAAAAAAGGTGCAAAATGCATGGTATAAAGTGCCTCTTCTGGTAGGCTCATTTTGATGAAAAAAGTTTCGTCACGTCTCGGGCGTATAGTTGTCTTAAATATGAAATTTCAGTTTCATAGGACTTACCGTTTCCGCCCGGGAGTTACCACATACACAGACAGACACACACACACACACACACACACACAGACCTTTTTGCGAGACTTGGTTATTTGGACTCAGGGGACCCTAAAACGTGTATTTCCGCTGAAAACTGGAATTCCAAAAATTTTCACGATCGCAATACTTCCCCTTACTATATATAGTAAGTGAAAGTAATAAATTAAATTAAATTTCTATAGAAACATGTGTTTGATTCAAAAATCTATTATGTTATTATCTAAAATAATCAGTTAGTTTTATGTTCATTTCATCACTCTCTATTAACTTTTAAAAGCTTGTGTATGAGATGATACATGTGTATAGTTTAATCAAAATCGTCGGAACCGTTTTTGAGAAAATCGAAAAAAGGTGCAAAATGCATGGTATAAAGTGCCTCTTCTGGTAGGCTCATTTTGATGAAAAAAGTTTTGTCACGTCTCGGGCGTATAGTTGTCCTAAATATGAAATTTCAGTTTCATAGGACTTACCGTTTCCGCCCGGGAGTTACCACACACACACACACACACACACACACACACACACACACACACACACACACACACAGACCTTTTGGCGGGACTTGGTTATTTGGACTCAGGGGACCCTAAAACGTGTATTTCCGTTGAAAACTGGAATTCGAAAATTTTCACGATCGCAATACTTCCCCTTACTATATATACTAAGTGAAAGTAATAAATAAGTAAAATAAGTAAACTTAAATAACAAATGGAAAGAAAAATAAAATAAAGTAAATAAAATCTTGGCCGCATTCATACCTATATACAATATTTACATACTGCCTCCGGGAGCTCCAAATCGAACCCCTACACCCAGAAGTGGATGGAGAGACACAATGTCAGGAGATCCCAGCGCCTCTCAGTCAGCCGCGTTACCAATCTAGCCAGTGGAGACTGAGTGAGGGCGCTAGAGCCACACACTCTCAGGAATGAGTGGAGAAGTTGGCCATTGCCAGCACTCCAGTTGCGTATTTATAAGAGATCTCTCGGCCACTGCCGCCTCAACCGACGAGGAGGGTTGTAGGAAGAAGATAAGTTTAATCCAATAATAGTTTCATTCAATGGTCTCATTTCAGAAGATATTATTTAGTTAATTAAGAAGCTAAAGCTTCTAGAAAAAGTTCTGGAAGAAGGTCAGAAAACAGTTCTACTCGGTACAGTCTCAGTCATATACGCTTCTAACACATAAAATTTCAGTTTTAAACAATTTATCCTTTTCCAGAATCGAATTACCACCTACATACACAAAGGCCTTTTCGTTGGATTTTAACTCAGATGACCTTAAAACTCAAATTAAAATTTTTTCACGACTGCAATCCTGATTGAAAGTAAAAAAAAAAGAAAAATAAATTTTCAATTTGTATTCTTTCAGGAACGATATTACACAACAGAATACTGAAATTATTATACAATTCCTTTAAGTAATTTCGATGGCGATCGTTTATCAATGGACACAAAGCAATCAAATAACCATCCAGCACAGCTGTTTGTAAAGAAAATCATTCCAACAATTAAGTATGAATCCCTTTTTCAAAGAAATCGGAGAAATTGCTTTTCCACCTCACTCTTTCTCTTGTGCCGATTTTCAATAAATCATAAAACTCGACAAAGCTCAGGAGAGTTTCTTATTTCCAAGAGATAAGATGAAGGAAAAAGAAAAAAAAAAAAAAAAAAAGTACCGAGTAGATTTTTCTCCTATTGGGATCGGTGTTGGAATTATTAAACTTGATTCATCCTCCAACAGTTTGATATCATTTTATTAAATTTGAAAATCCAATCTTGTTCTCCTTTTGACCTTCCGGGAGTGAGAGAGAGAGAGAGAGAGAGAGAGTGGTGGGGAGGGGAGGATTTTCACCGTTTAATAAAAGATTGTTCGTTATCTTTTCCCCTCCTTTCACTTCGTCTTAATGCATTCTAAATCGAGTTAACACAAGACTTGTTTTCTCATTGCGTTTTGAAACATTTTGAAAGTCACTTCTTGATCATGGAATAGGTTAGGAAGAGATGAACTCGATGAAGCGATAAAGAGTATGAGAAAAGTACTGAAAGTAAATTAATCAGGCATACTATACCGTATGAGAGAGCGAGATGGTTTTAAAAGAATCGTTTCTTATTTTAGGACATCAGTTTAATACAGATTAGAATGTTATTTACTTTTTTTTTTTCAAGAATTCCTAATTGATTCCTTCACACATTAATATGGCCAAAAATAAAAACGAATTTTATTACTTTCACTTACTTATATGTAAAATATACAGTAAGGAAAATTTTTGCGATGGGAAAAATTTTCAAATTCTTGTTTTATACACGTTTTACGGTCCCCTGAGTGCAAATAACCAAGTAGTCTAACAGTAGATATATATCTGTGCGGAATGTGTGTATATACGTATTTTATTGTCAGATAATACCATTTTATGTTTATTTTCATTTTTAAATCTTTTGTATTAGGAGAATTTTTTTCTTTATTAGATTTTTTAATTGTATTGGGTTGTTTCACATGAAATGTCCGTTTTTATAGTTTCTGAAATTACATATAGTATTTTGCAGGTCTCTGTTGTTTTCTTCCGAATGTTTACATATTTAAAGTAAACAGTTACTAATCCTCTACCTTTGTATTATAACCATTAGCTTCCCAATCAATTACCCACTTTTTAGTATACCTCCAAATATGAACATGGAAACACGCGATTTCGAGTAATATTTTTGTACGAGTTTAAACTCGACCATTCAGCAGCTGAGGCCGCTAGAAATATTTGCAAGGCGTTTGGAGAAGGGAGTGTTAATGAACGGACCATTCGCCGTTGGTTTGCTAAGTTTTCAATTGGAATAAAAAAATAGAAAAAGAAATAGAAATTAGAAGTAACGGAAAACGTTAATCCGTGTAAAACTATATAAGCATAATTAAAATTGTTTTATTTATTCCTATGTATATTTTACTGTACAGTTTGCCTTATTAAAATTAATGTTATTTTTTTTGTTTCAGGTACGTTGTATGTTACCTTCCTTTGAAGCAACTAGAGTAAGTCTTTAAATATTTAATTTTAATATTTCTGTATTGTACGTTTGAAAAAAAAAAAACAGTACCAATGTATCGCTATATTTATTTTTGTACTTATATCATTACTATACTATTGGGTATTTCACATGAAATGTCCGTTTTATAGTTTCTGAAATATATAATGGATTTTGCAGGTCTCTGTTGTCTCCTAATATGAACATGGAAAAACGTGATTTTCGAGTAATATTTTTGTACGAGTTTAAACTCGGCCATTCAGCAGCTTAGGCCGCTAGAAATATTTGCAAGGCGTTTGGGGAAGGGAGTGTTAATAAGCGGACCATTCGCCATTGGTTTGCTAAGTTTTCAGCTGGGGATACCGACTTGGAAAACTTGCCCCGAGGAAGACCTCCGTCCGTAATAGATAACGATGTCCTCAAACATACAGTAGAAGGAAACTCCTACCAAACAGTTAAAGACTCACAGCACAACTAAATGCAAGTGCATCTACCGTTTCCAGACATTTAAAGTGTATTGGGAAAGTAAAAAAGCTCGATACGTGGGTACCTCATGATCTCACTGAGCGGCAGCAAGACCTTTCAAAACATATCGTGTAAAAACTGAAAGAACTGGGATACGAAGTTCTTCCGCACCCACCATATTCTCCCAACTTGTCTCCAAAAGATTACCACCTATTCAGGAATTTAGACGACTTCGTCAAAGGAAAACTTTTTGAATATGATGATCAAGTGAAAAGTGCGTTTTCAGATTTTGATTCACTTCAAAGCTCAGAGTTTTTCAGTCCGGAGATAAAAAAAGTTGGTGTCACGTTGGGAAGAATGTGTAGAAAAAGAAGGTAAATACTTCGGATAAAATTATCTTGTTTTATATCGTATTTTTAATAAAAATCCTTTACCTTGAAAACGAACATTTCATGTGACACAACCTAATATATACATTTGTACAAATCTTTTAAGATGACTTTTACAATAATATCCCAATGACCAACTGTAATCGTATGGATTTCCCTAAAGACCAAATAAATATATAAAAGATCCATTTAGTAAAGGAAGATACATAACATAGAAAAAACATGTTAAAATGAAACATGAATAACTGATTAAATAATTTAAAGAAAAAATAACGACATACTTGCGTCATTATTTCATCCTTTAATCAGTTAATTGGATAATGTGCGAAATGAATTCCAGGAGACGCGTTTAATCCCCTCTGGCATTTTAAAAATAGCCTTCGATTAAAGTTCAAATTATAAGAGAGATGAATCAGCGGACTGTGTTGGAACAGTGCCAAAGCAATCACAATGGGCTCCCACCTTTCTTTATTCTATATCCTCTCTCTCTGTGGGAATTATTGATCGCGACGGTCCCTCTATAGTAGCTAGTAGCTATAAGTCTCTAGTAAATAACAAGTAATTGGAAGTAAATTATATTTATAAATAATAGCAGAGAATTAATAATAATGATAGAAAAAGCTGTGCCTCAACAACCCATGAAGGGTCTTGAGCTGTAGTACATATAAATATCCATACTGTTTCGAGGCCAACGGCTGTACAATGAAGTGATTAGACCGAGATCACGCTCAGCCGCTAGTTTTTTTCCCATTTTGGGTACCCCCTTTAGGGCCAGTTGCACCAGCCCAGGTCAAAGTGCTGTAAGGGTAACCTCCGTTGAAGTCTGCCATTGCCCGTTGCACCACCTAGGGTAGGGATGCTGAATCCACGATAAACTTTACTGGGCAAGGCTCACCGTTTAACCTCCAGTAAAGAGCTAACCATCCAGGGACTTGTGAAATAGTATCACTTTTGTTTTCTGTAATTGTTTCAAATAAATGGATTTGATTAACATTGAACACTTGACAAATGACGAAGAATATATTTTTAATTAATTAATTTGTAGTTATTATTTACTAAAGGTATTTTAATTTTTGTTTTATTTTCGTAAAATTTCAATCACATTTTCATTTTATAATTTTATTATTACAGTTTTATTATTTATTCCATTGAAATAGATCTAATTATCTAAATAATTGACAATGTTTGGTTTTGTAAATATAAATATTTAAGTTATTATTATTAATAGTTCTTTAGTGATTCCTAAGATTTTTTAAGTCAGTTAAAAATCCACTATATTCCTGTTAAAAATAAGTTGTCTATATTCTGCATCTAGAGGATGGTTTTCAGTAGGTTCCATATCAGTTTTTGAAAATTTTGAAGATAGTAGGGGGTGCGGTCATCAAAAAAATTACACACTTAATCATGGCTGATGAAGGCCCACAATATAGGCCGAAACGTCGCCATACAATTGAAATAAATATTACTTATTAGTGTGTGATTTTTTTGATGAGCGCACTCCCAACCATCTTCCTCATCTAATATTCTCAACGGTCACCTAAACACCACCCTTTAATTTTTTAGACTCGAACAAATTAACAAAATCATCTAGTTTATATTGATAAAAAACTAGTAAATATATAAGTTGAACGAATTTTATAACTAACTAAAGAAGAAAAGAACAAAAATATTTGTTTATGCAATTCCTGTGTTCAGGAACAGTTATATATGCAAAATATATGAACAGTTATATATACGGATAATATACCGTTGGAAAGCTAAAGACATTAGTATAATTATAGGTGGAATAGTCAGGAATCAGTCATTTTTGAAAAGTTTTTAAAAACTTTTTAAAAACTTTTCAAAAATGACTGATTCCTGACTATTCCACCTATAATAGTTTCTACAGTCGACTATACACCCTCAATCTAAAGACATTAGAAAAAATATTATCTTATACATTACGCACATGACTATTATTGTTTTTTTAGAGTACTTGAAATATCATTTTAATGAAAACAAGGCGAAATCTACATTTTTTTTTCTATCAGAGCTTATCTCGGTTGCAAACCTCAGCCTAAATATAGAGATATACCTTGACAAAGACAAGGAACCAGACGGGAGATGATAGAGAGTGAATACGACAATATATCGCAGGAGGTTTGTCCCCGAGAGCTTATCTCCTTCCACACTCTATCTTCGGGGAAGGGAGAGATAAACCTTGATGTAGAAGCTTTCAGATAGGATAGCAAGCACTGCCATAGCAGGGCATCTTCTTCATAACTTCTCTCTCGAGGAAAGTGGGTACCTAAACCGTCTGCGGTCGATAGCGTCTTATAGTAGCCGATACAATCCCTAACGGGGTAATGAAAAGACTTGATAAATCGAAACAATTTTATAATACCATAAAATAAATATATGCAAACTATCAAACTTGAAATTGTAAAATTTGTAATATCTCAAAGGGTATAGCCGGGTAATTAGGTAATCTTGCCATCCTCTCTCCCCCCCCCTTTACCTTCGGCTTGTCTCAAAATAAGGGAAACGATTTGGTGTCAAATAAAAATAATTCACCAACATTTTTAGTTTTCCAAACGGTTTTTGAGATTAAAAAAAAACAAAACACTTTTTTCGATTTTGTTATTTTTTTTCAATCATAAAATTTGAAATAAATCAATAATGTTTTTTTTCTGATTCTTATGAGTTAAAAAACATGGGAAAAAAAATGATATGATAAAGATTCTTAAACAAAAAGCCGATTTCTAGCGGAAAAAAATCAAATCAAAATACATATATTTTTTTTTAACCTCTTTAAAAGGTGTCAACACCGATTTTTTTTTTTATTCAGAGTTGCGTGGTCTAGTGGGTAGAGCGCTAGTCTACTGTGCCACCGGTCCTGGGTTCGAATCCCGGCTGTGGCGGAATATTATTTATTCTGTTATTTCGACTGGGGGGGCAATCCTGGGACACACCGAGCCTCAATCAAGCGGCTGAGCGTGATCTCGGCCGAATCACATCATTGCACGGCCGTTGATCTAGAAACTGTACGAATCACAACATGTACTGAGCCCAAAACTCTTCATGGGTTGTAGTGGTACAAGTTTTTTTTTTTTTTTTTTTTTTTTTTTTTATATTAAATGTCTGTTATTCTCCACTAAACACAGGAATGTTTTAATAACATTTGAAGTGGTGGAACGATATAAAAACTTTTTTTTTCAGAAATCTTGTATTTAAATTATACTTATTATTATTATTGAATAATGTGTAAAAAAAAAATCAGAATTTCAGAATTACTGGATAAAAGCTACGTTTTTCAAAACGCGCGCCAGGCTATAACACTCTATGACGCCGTTTATTTAGCCACTGCCAATCATTTCTTCTAAAATCTCTCTTGTTCAGATATGCTCTATGTATTTATTCAGAGAGGATATATTTTCAGTTAAAACAATTCCATAATCGAAAAACAATAAGTTTCTTAAAACGGAAGATTTTAGGGAAAAAATGAGTTTTTAATTTTTTTAAAAAATTGTTTCACCACATTGAAAAACTCTTGAGTACAGTATACAAGACATTTTCTGGCAAAATTTGGTGATTGACACCTCTCAAAAAGGTTAAAAACAGTAATAAAATCGTTTAGGATATAGATAGTTAGTTGAAATTACTCCATTAAAATAAGCGTAAATGTAATAAATAATAAAAATTACTTACAATGGTTAAACCTACTTCCTAAGTGATAAGGTGAAAAAATTCTGCTTTCTTACCTGAAAAAAGAGAAACAAACAGATGAGTCATAATGATAAAATAAAAAAACTTGAATTAAATAAATATATACATTTATGGTTAACAATATATAAATGTTATTCGTTTTATTTATTCATTAATTAATAAATGAATAATTCAGAACCACATCATCCACCTCAGAACAAAGATAGAATTATTAAAGACAAATAAAAATAAATAAATTTAAAAAAATGATAGCTATTTGTTTTTCTATCCAAATATACCTTTTTTTTAAAAAATTATATTAATTGTATAAAATAATATACCTATTTTATATACTGAATTTACTTATAGTTTATATACTGATGGTGAATTTCACATGGTGTTTTATCACCCGATAACCAAGTAATATTTAAAGCAAGCGAATTTCATTAATATGATGAAATAAAAAAAGTGCAGTATACCACAATGACTTTGCCAGATTCTTAATTTCGCTATTATCGAAATATTTAAATATATCTCATAATTAATTTTATAATATAAATTTTACAAACCTAAATAAATGAAACATTTATAAAATAAATTTCGAGAAAAACTATTCAAAATAAATATATAATAAGGTTTGAGATGGAAAGTAATAAACTCACTGCCCTGGCTTGAGCACATTTTAATTTCGCTATTAGCAACGTTGCCAGATCTACCGATACTTATATTAACACAAGAAGTTTAATTTAGCTTTAAAGCAATATATAGAAATCAATACATTATATATATATAATATATATATATATATATATATATATATATATATATATATATATTTTAAAATGCTAGTGTGTGTGTGGTAATCCCGAGCGAAAACGAAAAGTCCTATTAAACTGAAATTTCATATTTGAGACAACTATACGCCCGAGATTTTACAGAAACTTTTTCATCGAAATCAGCTGACCAGAAGATCTACTTTATATCAAGCATTTAGCACCTTTTTACGATTTTCTCAAAAAAAAGGCTGTAACGATTTCGATTATACTCTCTATATACATGTAAAATTTAATGGGCTTTAATATCATGTAGGTTTCATTCGGATTGAAATAGTCTGATAGGGCTTAAATCCAGATATTTTAAATTTTCTTCCTCTAAAATACCTGTAATTCTGTAGATTCTATAAAAATAACTATATTATCTTGTTACCATTGATAATTAACAGCTAAATATGCAAGTTGAGCGAATTTGATAATCAACTAAAGCAGAAAACTGAAAAAATATTGTTTTACTGCAATTTTTTGTTTTTGAACATAACAGTAATATAGACGTATAATATACCGTTGAAAAGAGAAAGATTTTAGAAAAAATATTATCTTACACATAAGCTTGTAAAAGTTAATAAATATTGATAAAAAACCGATAAAACTAACTGATTATTTTAGATACCAATATAATAGAGTTTTTAATAAAACACATGTTTCTTTATCAATTCAACTTAACAAATTCTTTAATGGTTTCACTCATTTTTATTTTAAAATGTATTTGAAAATTGTTTAATCGATTTCTAAAACGGAGGTAAGGGAAAGTCGTGTGTTGCCCGCACAGGATTTTTTAAATATATAAAATAATATACAGATAAAATATATTTTGAGATGAGAATTAATAAATACAGTGCTCAGTCTGGCTTAAAGTTTTTTTTCTTTATTTTTTTTTTTTAATACCCTATAATCAGAAATACTCTCAGACTTAACACTGTTCAAATATTTCAACATCAAGTGTAAAATTTTGAATACATAGCCAAATTGGCTTTTTCTTATTTATATAAGTGTAAAGTAATTAATAATGAAGATTAGATAAAAAAAAAACCCATTGATATAAGACGCAAATATAAAATTATTCATATTGTAAATAAATTGATTATATATTAAATAATAGTGATTTAAATTGTCAAAAGTCATTCAGAGAATACCATAATAAACTATAAAATACAAATAAAATAAAAAAAATGATTGTCAGACATAATTTTAAATTATTACTTTTATGTTGGAAAGATTCAACATGGCGCCTTCTTTCTATAAGATAACCTTTAACTAAATTGTTCTTAATAACGGGCATATTTCGGAACGAAAATAAATAATAAAATGACAGAATCATTAAAAAGCCTAAATAAACAATTATTTTTACATTTATAACACATTTTGCACACATAGAAAATAATGTTAACCACTCGACACTGAACCGAACCGAACAAGAATGAATCTAACTGAAGACAAAGAGAAAGGTGTGTTGAAGAAACTCATTTGACTCTGAAAATGGTGGCTTCCCATTGGCTGAGAGCGCTACCGCCGAGTACAAAACAATAATTAAAAGACTATTCAGTCCCATTAATTTCAATTACAGTCACATCTAGTCTCATTTCACAGGTATTTATTATACATATAATTAATTAATACAATTTATCTATATACGGTAGAAAGAATATTTTTAATTTGTTATTTTTAGGGTAAAATCGATATTCATACATAATTAATCGAATAAAGTTTATAATAATGTTCAATAATTTTTTTTTCTTTTGATACATAATTATATAACTGAAACATAATATATAGATATATAAGTTTGATATTTAAAAAATACCTCATTTGATGATTATATCCGAATAATTTCATGTAGCAACACAATTATATACTAAGCACTGTAAGATAACCTTTTTTTCTATATATTCTTATTTTAAAATAAAAGAAACATGTAAAATTAATAAACAATAATTAACACTGTAACAATTTATATATTATAATAACAGACAGGGAGTAGACCTAACGACACAGAGACTTGATGTCAACTAAATTAAGTTAAAACAGAGAAAGAAGGGAGACATCTATATTGGCAAAATGTAAACATTCTATAATTTAATTAGGAAGTTGTTGGCTATGAGGATATTAAGTGGGCAGGCATGTAAACATCCTAATTAGATTTATCTTCCCTTTTACATCTATATTGCTATTCTCATATTCGGGAAAAAAAAAACCTAAACAAATATTTTGTTCTTTTATACTTTAGTTAGTTATTAAAATAATTTTAATTGTATATTAAGCCTTCTTCTTTTTAATGCTAATAATATATATATTATTAGTATTATTATTATTATATTATTATTAATATATATATTGCTTATATATATATATATATATATAATATATATAATATATATATATATATATATATATATATATTAATATGTAAAGATTGCTGGCTACACTGTAGCAACCTACCTCAGCCAGTGATAAGGATCAGCTGTTTTAATAGACATTTATTTTTATAAGTTATGGGAAGTTACAATTGGTTATACATATGTTAAAAAAGATTAGTTTCGTTCAGTTATATTGTTTGTCATTTTATCATTAATTAAACAACGTGTAATTTAATTCCATTCCATAGTTTTATTCTTTTGTCTTTTTAGATATGTTTACATTTAATTAAATTGAATGTATTTTTTAAACCATTACAGAGAATAAAATCACGTTTGAACACCCTTACATATTATTTATTTATTTTATTTTTTTGAGTGAATCCCAAAAATTAATGGTACTTTAGAGGGGGGAAAAATCGAAAATGTGGCAGACGATTTCTTAAACGAACATCCCAGGTATATATGCTCCTAATATATAAAATTTCAGTTTTATGCAACTTACTAGTTTTGAGCTAGACTTTTCACACACAAAGGCACAAACACTTGTAGCTGTGTGGCTAGTATAACAACCTCCTATGTCAAAGGTCAAGGGTTCAAACCCGCAAGTGGTTCTAGGATTATTTAATTAAAAAATAAAATAAAATGAAAATAAAAACCTGTGTCACTAAAAGCCATGAAGGGACTTGGGCTCAGTACATATAGAGATTCGTACTGTTTCAAGGCCAACGGCGGTGCAATGAGGTGATTCGGCCGAGATCACGCTCAGCCGCCAGTTTTCCCCCATTTTTGGTACCCACTTTTAGAGGCTGGGTCTGCCCCAGAAGGTTCTCCAAACCCTACGGTCGTCCCTCCGCTGAAATAGCAGAATAAATAATTTTCTCTCATAACCGGAATTCGAACCCAGGACCTGAAGCACAGTAGACTAGCGCTCTATCCACTAGACCACGCCGCTCCCTAGTTAATCCTTAGTTATGCCGTCCTTCGGAGGGAACGTTAAAAGGTGGTCCCGAGCCTGTGCGATGTCAGGTACTCGTTTAAAACCCCTATCCTAATAAAACCTGGATAGGAAAAATTTAAGACTCCCAATACAGCATCGTCCGATTAGCCATAGTTGCATAAAGTGACGTTAAATAATCACAAACACACACACAGATCTTTTTGTGGCACTTGGTCATTTGGACTCTAAACTAAACTTATTTTAAGTTCAAACTTTTTTTTTTTTTTTAAGTTTTTAATATGATTTTAACGATCGAGGAAATTTAACCTTTAACTGGTGAGTTGGGGTCGACAGGACCCCAGGGCTTCTTTAAACTTTTGTAAATCCCATCGTCCTAAACCGATTGGTTTGTGAAAACCTGACATTTTCCTGTTTTGACGTGATTGTAATATCGCATCCTTTTTTTAGTCCTATAGACCCCACCTCACAATTACTGTTCGGATTAATTGGAAGTGTGTTTGTCGACTTGTTGAAAAAAAATGTCTCGTGATCGTATTTTAAGCACCTTTTTAATTTTATTAAGCAGCTGGGATCATCCTAAAGGATCACATGACCAGACGTTCGGAAAATCCCAGACTTATCCGGCAGTTTCGGTTTAATGTTCAATCATTAATGAGGAAAAAAAACTCAAAAGAATCTAACACATATAGTCAGGAGGCCCCTCCGAAGGAAAGGAGATGTTATTTTTGTCCTAGAAACAAGGATAGGAAGTCATCTATAGTTTGTATTAAATGTGAACAAAATATTGGTGGACAATGTTCAGTTTCCTATTGCAGAAAATGTGCTTAATTTTATCTGTGCATACCTTCTTTACAATATGAAAGTTTCATCATTTTATGTTTTTTAAATATAATAACATTTAACATAAAGAGTTTTTTTTATGATTATATTAATCGGAACATTCTCTTCTAAATTGTTTATATATATTTATTTATCATAACGTATTACGTTTCGAGGTACCTTATGCCTTATCTTTAGATTTTCAAATATTATATTTATTGCCATATTGTATCTCAATATAGGTCAATTACTATTATATATTCTTCATATTAAGCTCATAGGTAGTGCACTTGCAACTATCATGTATACTCTAAAGAGTACATGATAGTTGCAAGTGCACAGCAACAAAAGGTTGAAACAATGAATATGTGATAGTGAAAAGATAGATTTTAACAGAATGATTACTTATGAGCTTAATACGAAGAATATATAATAGTAATTGACCTATATTAAGATACAATATGGAAATAAATATAATATTTGAAAATCTGAAGATGAGGCATAAGGTACCTCGAAACGTAATATGTTATGATAAATAAATATAATATAAACAAATTAGAAGAGAATGTTCCGATTAATATAATCATAACTTAAATTACTCTTCTATAATAGCAATTGATATAAAAAAAAAGAAAGTTTTTTATATATTTTTTTACAAATGTTTTCTTAGAACTTAGAATATAATATTAAAAAAAGGATTAATAAAATGTATTTAATAATTTCAGGCATTTATTAAATTTTAAAGCATCCTTTAAAACCAATCTACTTTTTAAAAATAGGTTGAATTAACGTATTTCACAAGAATAAACAATGCTAGATGTTTCGAGAAAAAAAAAAAAAAAATGAGGTCTCAGGTTTGAGAAACCTCACCTCACCGATTTTGAATATAAATTTCACCTCACGAGTTTAAGGTTAAAGTAGTGTGTTGCCCGCACCAGATTTTGAGTTATGAATCAGCATTAATATTAATCAAGTTGATAAACACAACAAACGATGTAATGATCACGACAGAAGTTCTGTCATGAATTGACTGACGCAACCAGGAACAGGCTGTTAGTAAACTAAATGATACGTCGTTAGGCAATTAGGAAATAAACATCCCAAGTCTATCATTAATAACATTAACCTTGTCTATAATGTTAGCTCTATTATATAGCTGCGTATATTTATATAATAAGAAATACATAAATTACATAATCTCAGGTAAAAACGACAAGGTGTATAAAAATAATACAAAAATAAAAAAGTTATAGTTAGGTCATGAATATCAGAGAAATAACTTATTCCAAACGTCTGCTAATATTAAATTATCATATTATAATAAGCTAATATTGTTTTTGCTAAAATGCTACTTTATACCATGCATTTTGCACCTTTTTACGATTTTCTCAAAAGATTTTGATTAAACTCTCTATATCGATGTAAAACTTAATGGGCTTTAAATCTTGTAGGTGGCATTTAATTGAAATCAGTCTGGCAGGGCATTAAGCACATTTTTTTTTAATTCATATTTTATTGAATTTTACAACTATATTAATTATAAATACAATAAGTAAAACTGAAAGTACATTTAATTTAGTAGTTTCGAAAAAATTAATTATAACGTCTTTTAACATCGATTAAAAGTATCTAAATAAAAACACTACAAATTATTACACAATGGTTTATTATTTCCAAATAACAATATTAGAGTATAACTGTTTATATGGCTGTTGATAGGCAATTAAGTAATATGAAAAGCAATATTTAAAGGATATCTTATCCCTCTAGCGCCCTCTCTCAGTCTCCACTGGCTTATTGGCCCGGTGAGGCGACTGACTGAGAGGCGCTGGGATCTCCTGGCCTCGGGGATTGATTCGGAGTTCCCAGGGGCAGTATATAAATATTGTAATATATATATATGTTTGAATGTGAACAAGATTATTATTATTTATTTTATTTTATTCTTATCTTAATTAAGGGTTATTTATTTTTATTTTGTATTCATTCATGTTTATTTCTTTAATTAGTGTACATATGGAATGAATGACTTCTTATAATATTAATACTGATTGCCCCAGATTGTATTATTTCTAAATAAATAAAAATTTTAACACTAAAAAAAAAAAAAAAAAAAAAAAAATATCATATCCACTATTGCTGATTTCACAACGCAATATCTCAACTAGTTCTTAACCAATTTCATTGATTCATTCTTCATTTTGTCGAAAATTTAATTCTCCATCAAATATCAGTAAAAGTAAAATTATAGGTATTTATTTATTTATTAATTAGGAGAAACAGAATTTTTTATTAGTTATTTTATGTTTTTTTTTTTTTTTTTTTTTTTTTTTTTTGTCGAATACAAAGGTTCATTATTGAAAATAATATACTAAAAATTGAACGTATTCGTATACTAAATAAAAGAGAAAAGAGGAAAAATAATTTTAATGCAATTTTCAGTTTTTTTGAACAAAAGAAGAGTAACATACCGTTGGAAAGTTAATGTTTTTAGAACTTTGAAGAGTAAAGTTTAACCTGTAAAGATAACATAATAATTCTATTCTAAACATATATTTACGTACACACTAAGGCATAAATTAACACAGAATTATACACGGACTTTAAAAGGGTATAACACACAGAATTCGAAACTTCATTTTGGACTGAGGCTAATTATTGTTCTTTGAAACAGTTTTATTCTTGCGGACTTATACTTTGGAAAAGAAAAGTACTTGTTAAGAAAATTAGTCCCGTTTCTTCTGTTTGAGTTTTACAATACCAAGTCCCCCCTAACTTGGAAAGTTCCTTCCTCGGGCAGGCTAACCAAATGTTTGCACTCCGATGATCAAAGCGATCTTAATGCTAACTCATTTCTACGGTTAAAGAAAGAGAGAAAAAACAAAACAGAAAAATAAACTTTAAAAAAAATTAAATAGATTACCTAACTTTTGTTGCTATATACTTTTGTCAAAACCAACATTAGGTACTCGTTAAATATCCCTATCCTAATAAAACCTAGATAGGCAAAATTTAGGACTCCCACTGTACATCGTCCGATCAGCCATAGTAGCATAAAGTGACGTTAAACGAATAAAAACAAAGAACACACATATATTGTACCTGTTGTGCTTTAATAAAAGAAGTTACAATGAAATCATATTATAAAAATTTTAAACTATTAGGTTGTTTCACATGAAATGTCCGTTTTTATAGTTTCTGAAATACATACAGGATTTTGCAGGTCTCTGTTGTTTTCTTCCGAATGTTTATATATTTAAAGTAAACAGTTACTAATCCTCTACCTTTGTATTATAAACATTAGCTTCCCAATCAATTACCCACTTTTGAGTATACCTCCAAATATGAACATGGAAACACGCGATTTTCGAGTAATATTTTTGTACGAGTATAAACTCGGCCATTCAGCAGCTGAGGCCGCTAGAAATATTTGCAAGGCATTTGGGGAAGGGAGTGTTATTGAACGGACCATTCGCCGTTGTTTGTTAAGTTTTCAGCTGGGGATACCGATTCGGAAAACTTGCCCCGAAGGCCTCCTATTACGGACGGAGCAAATGCAAGTGCATCTACCGTTTCCAGACATTTAAAGTGTATTGGGAAAGTAAAAAAGCTCGATACATGGGGTACCTCATGATCTCACTGAGCGGCAGCAAGAACCCATGTTTCAAAATATACCGTGCAAAAATTGAAAGAACTGGGCTACGAAGTTCTTCCGCACCCACCATATTCTTCCGACTTGTCTCTAACAGATTCCCACCTGTTCAGGAATTTAGACAACTTCGTCAAAGGAAAACTTTTTGAAAATGATGATCAAGTGAAAAGTGCGTTTTCAGATTTTGTTTCACTTCAAAGCTCAGAGTTTTTCAGTTCGGGGATAAAAAAGTTGGTGTCACGTTGGGAAAATGTGTAGAAAAAGAAAGTAAATACTTCGAATAAAATTATCGTATTTTTAATAAAAATCCTTTACCTTGAAAACGGACATTTATTTCCTTATTTTATATTTGTCTGTAGCTAATTTAAA
Source organism: Piezodorus guildinii (assembly GCA_023052935.1). Classification (NCBI taxonomy): domain Eukaryota; kingdom Metazoa; phylum Arthropoda; class Insecta; order Hemiptera; family Pentatomidae; genus Piezodorus; species Piezodorus guildinii. The sequence goes on along the minus strand of CM041296.1, from coordinate 148,475,795 downwards.
TATATCGAAGAGATATACCATACTTTATTTATTTTAGTTCCTACTTTCCTTTTTGAGGAGACCGCAAATAGACAGGCTGACTAGAGGGGTATTTTTCTTGGACGGAGCTAGTGCAGTGGAGAGCACCTAACTCTCGGCTGGGACTGGCAAAGGTTTCCCCTTCGATAGGCCTATTAGTCTTCCGCTAAACAGCTTTATAGATTCCTCTTACACTAAATATATATACATATACTTTTTATCTCATCCCTTCGGCAGGTTCGGAAATAACTTCAAAGATACCTTTTTGTGGGAAGGTTTATAAGGCGACACACGCGGTGCTATTAATACGTTAAGGTGGCCTGTTAGACCTTGTTTTTTACTTCCACTTACTTTATATACTAAGAAAAAGTATTGCGATCGTGAAAAATTTCGAATTCTATTTTTCAACGGAAATACACGTTCTAGGGTCTCCTGGGTCCAAATAACCAAGTCCCGCAAAAAGGTCTGTGTGTGGTGACATCCGGCCATTAACAAAAAGTCCTATGAAACTGAAATTTTATATTTAAAACAACTATATACCTGAGATAATACAAAAAACTTTTCATCGAAATCAGCTAACCAGAAGAGCCACTTTGTACTACGCATTTTGCACTTTTTTACGATTTTCTCGAAAACGGTTCCGACGATTTTGATTAAACTCGCTTTATCGATGCAAAATTTAATGGGCTTTATTATCATATAGGTTTCATTCTGATTACAACAGTCTGGCATGGCTTTAATGCCAATATTTTAAATTTTCTTCCCTAATGTACCTTTAATTTTGTAGATTCAATAAAAATAACTATATTATCTTGTTAACGCTGATGAAAAAGAGGTAAATATATAAATTGAATGAATTCGATACCCAACTAAAGGAGAAAACAGAAAAGATATTTTTTTAATGAAATTATTTGTTTTTTAAATTAAAAACAGTAATATACATGTATGATATACCGTTGGAAAGCTAAACATTTAAAAAAAATAATTATTTCATACACAAGCTTTTAAAAGTTATTAGAGAGTTATGAAAAGCCGATAACACTAAGTGATTATTTTAAATAATATATAATAGATTTTTAAACAAAACATATGTTTCTATATAAATTCAATTTAATTAATTCTTTAATATTTTCACTAATCTTTATCTCTAACTCTATTTGAAAATTCTTTAAACGATTTTTAAAACGGAGGTAAGTGAAAGTCGTGTGTTGCCCGCACCAGATTTTTCTATAAGGGTAGCTAGTAGGAGTAACGTAGTAGGTATATGTTTATGATATTTACAGATTGATAATTAGTTCCATTTACTTACCATTGAGAATAAGTCTATTTTTACTCAATAATAATTTCCGTTGAATGGTTGTTAAACTCATGATGGTGACCAAAGATTTCTGAATAGTAACAGACTTCTTTAATAGCTAAAAACCCACTCTCTACCCTCGATGAGATGAAGGTGACTATATGTGTTTGTTTGCCTTCACAGTTCTCGGAGGTTGCTGTAGTACCACTTGACCGTCTCCTGAACCTCATGAAACTTATTCAGCTGGAACCACTTAGGGATATTTCTGATTGCACCACACCACTTGGCCGATATACCGTTGGAAAGCACATGGTTTTTATAAAAGTGAATATGCAATAAAAGAATCCTTACAATTTGATATTAACTTGTTGTAAGCTCATATACGAGGCATGTTTTTTAGGTAAGTACCGTTTTGGAATTAAAAAAAGACGTGCAAAAATATCGCAATAATTTTATTTTTACATGAAAGTTTAACTCTTTGATTGTTTCTAACAACAACGAGGTGAATGAAATTCGTGTGTTGCTCGCACCAAATATTTTTTATATACTCAGGGGTGGCGCAGCTTGTCATTAATATACAAACATAAAAACAAATTATTTTCAAGCCCTAGATCTAATCTACAAGGTACAAACAAAAACTATGATTAAGCTCCTCCCGGATCCTGGGATCTGGACCCTCTTTTTACCACGACCTTATGCCAGCTAGCGTAATTTTTGCCATGAATATATATGTTTGTGTGTGTGTGTTATATATATATAATTATATCGGGAACTTATGTACACGTATAACATAGTGGTACCGTAAATATGTTTAATGATAATAATAATAATAGGCTTACCGAACCCGAAGGTTCGATGCCGATACCACCACAGTCTGCCTACACAGACTCGTCCAATGTTCACCATTCAAGCCCAAGCCCTCAAGATCAGCCTTAACGCAATCCTCCCATCGACGCTTCGGCCTGCCTTTCGGAAGCCTACCAGTCGGTTCAGCGAATACCAACTTTCTTAGAATCCGTTCCTCACCGAGCCCAAGAACTTTACTCGCCCATTTGAGTATCCATTTTACGTTTGAAGTCCCAGAATACGGGAAAAATGATACAAAAAATCAAATTATAGCTCGGAATTGCTAAAACATGCTAATAGATGTATTTTATATGATTAAGGAAATTCTTGAAATTATAGATTGTAAAACTTTTGATTTGGAGTGTTGTGTCTGAAAAAAATAATGTATCGCCTTAAACGCAAAAATTCTTTGTAATATCTAAAGACTAGAAGGATTGATAAAACAAATACTACAAACAAATCCTTGGGAAAACTTGGAGGTTATATAGTTTTTCGTTATTGAATAGGGGCATACATTTACAATTGCTAAATTAACTCTACAGGTGAGATTGCAATGTATATTCAATAACGAGTTTGGAAATATAATATCTTATCTGTCTCAGCAATGTCCATTGTTAAATAAAAGCAAAAAGATTTTGCTCTAAATACACCTCGAACACAATAAATGACCATCGAATAAAGATAGTCCCACTGCCGGTTATTAGGCACTTGTGTGAACAGGAATGATTCATTCATTTACTATTTATTTGTAAACACGGTATGGCGGGAAATATTAGTATTAAGGGTCTTGCCAACTAATAATAAAAGTGTGAAGCACTGGAAAATTCCAAACTTTTGTCCACCTAAATTGGTGATTTAAGCCCACTGTGCGGCGGCTAAGTGGGTCACCGGCCGAATATGGGAAGACGTACTATTTAATAATATTGTAAATTGTAACGCATTAACACCATTGTAAATATCTGTGTTTATGTTACTATTTTATGAGAATAAAACTGCTTGCTATAAAATATAGTATAGCAAGAAGGTGGTATCTCCCCAGGTCAGAGTATCTCTTCGTATCAAAATGTTGCTCATCTTTATTTCACATCCTTCTTCTACGTTCTCTCCTTCTTCCTTTCTCTCCTCCTCATAGGACATGGTGCATGGCAGTTAATTGCAATTAAATTAAACGGTCAGTCAGAGTTTAGTGAAACGTATCGTGGAGGAGAGCTATTATATCGGATAGTACACTTAATGGATGAGAGAGGGTGCCACTGTCGGGATGTCAACTTTTGACCTCTTGTCGCACTCTCGCATCAGCGGATCCATGAAGATTTGTCAGGGGGGACTTCTGGGGAGGGCGCAGATACCATGTCAGGGGGGGACATGTCCCCATGTCACGGCCAAGCGTCAACAGCGGGGGTTCCGAAAGGAGAATTAGCCGCTTCGCGGTTCTCTTCATTCTGCGCACGGTAGTATTATTTTTTCGCCACGAAAACAGTTATACTTGTCTATTTATTCATTTAACATCACTTTATGCTACCCTGGCATAACATACGATGCTAAAGTCCTAAATTTTGTCTAACAAGGTTTAATTAGGATAGCTTAATCTTTAACGAGTTCCTGCCTCAATCTCAGAGTCTTGGGACCACCATTTTAGGCACCCTATAAAGGACGGTATAACAAAGGATTTTTTTACTGCCTTTCTCAAATCCGGGATTGAATCTATGACGCTGAAGGCTGTTATGATCTAGCTACTACACCACAGGTGACCTAAACTGTAAGACTTAAAAACTCTATACATTTAAACAGAATAGGTTCTTTCTTTTTATTTTTTACTTACTTAAATATTAAATATATAGTAAGGGAAAGTATTACGATCGTGAAAGTTATAGAATTAAAGTACACAATGGAAAGACACGTTTTAGGGTATCCTGAGTCCAAATGAAAAAAACACGTTTTTAAAAATAATGTTTGTTTGTTTGTTTATTCATTTAACGTCACTTTATGCTACTATGGCTAATCGGACGATGCTACAGTGGGAATCCTAAATTTTGCCTATCCAGGTTTTATTAGGATGGGGATCTTTAACGAGTACCTGACATCGCACAGGCTCGGGACCACCTTTTAACGTCCCCTCCGAAGGACCGCATAACTAAGGAATTTTTACTCCCATTAAAAAATCCTAGGGCCACCCGCAGGTTTGAACCTGCGACCTTTGGCATAGAAAGCTGTTATGCTAGCAACTACGCTATGGAACGTTATAGCAAATTTTTCATTAAAACCGACAAGCGACTTTCACATTCGCATGCCATGTAATTTGTACTTTTTTACGATTTCCTAGATAAAAAACGAAGCAAAAAAAACAAAACAATGTCGATTAAACTATATTTTGATGCCAAATTAGATGGGTTTTAATTTCATATAGATATTCTTCTGATTTAAATACTTCGAAAAGTCTAAAATGGAAAATTTCATGCTCCAAAATATCCAAAATTTTATTGATTCGAAATAATTAACCGTTTTTCCTGGTCAACATACAAATAATACGAGCAAATATGAAATATAAAGGAATGCGATAACCAACTAAAGGTGAAAACAACAGGAATGTTTTTTCGCGTAATTATTTTTTGCCGTAACATGAAAAGTAATTTTTATATATCATATACCGTTATAAATGTCGAGGGTTTTAGAAATAACTTTATATACCTAATATACTAAGTCGTACAAAGTGATGGAGTTAACGAAAACGTTTAGTTATTGTTGTAGTTAATATATATAGTTAATAGTTAAAATATAAGAAACGGAATATTTCACAGAAACCATACACCATAGCAGGTCAAGTCTTGAATGTATATTTCCTCCCCCCAAAAAAAAAATGTTCCCGAATAAAGATACAACAGGAGTTTACCACATGATATTCATATACGAATGACTAGAAAAGAAGATATATAAAAACTATTCAAAATAAAACGAGGAGAAAACACAGCATTTAACAAAGAAGAAACAGAACTGAGTAGAAAAAAAAGATAAAAGAAGTCATAATTTTAAAAATATCGGCTCGATAACAGAAATTAATGGCGCGAAAAGGGATAAAATGGGGCATAACAAAAGGGTGGGACGAAGGAAAATGGCCGAGGAGAAACTTCCTGCCAAAAACAACGAGAAACATCTTCAAAATATAATATCAAGTAAAATCGCTAGAGCAGTCCAAGGGAAAATCTGGTGCGCCTTACACATTCACATAGATAGAAAGATAGATAGATAGATAGATAGATAGATAGATAACTGTTTTTTTATATTTTTTCTTTCAGGACATTACAAAAAAATAACATATAAAAAAAAACATTAATAGAACTTGACCGTCTAGCCCGGAGCCGACCTGTTCAATTTTACAATTTATATAATAGTAACTATATTCATATACAATACACTACACAATAACAGTAAAATAATCTCACTCACTGATTCAACTATTTCATTATCAAGCTAAAAAACAACAAAACAATAACAATAATAATAAACAATTACATACATATATAAATATATTACAATTTTTATATATAGTTAAAATCTTTTATAAATTTATATCTGTAAGGCCATGCTATTTTACAATATTTATACACAGCCATCCAGTTCTGTCCATTAAGATAGTTTATTACTTCATCGGTGTTTAAATAATTCTTTCCGAAACACCTTATTCTAATTTCAGATAAAATGGGACATGTGGCGAGGAAATGAAAGGTATTTTCTACTTCTTTTCTATTACAAAGCGAACACATCACATTGTTATTTGACCAAAATCTATTATAGTTGAGGTATACCAATTCACATCTAACTTTAAATATCCATTTCGCCCCATTAAAACTTAATTTGGTATCAAACAAATATTGCGTCCCATTATCATCAATGGGAAAAAATTTGATCTATAAATACCTATCAGTGATTGTCTAAATTGCTGTAAGATTAGAGCCCAGTTATATTTGTTTTTAAGTTGAATTTCTATTGAAATATTATGTTTTTCAGCCAGTTCTCTTACATCTTTAATCCAGAAAATATTTTGTTTGATGACTTCCTCATTTATGAAATGTGGCAGTCTATTGTTTGGTAGATTTTTAACTTTTAGAATGTAGTTATTTTGAATTTTTAAAGTTTCCACGAACATTGGGACTATTTTTGTTTCGATGTGCAGCAGGTATGACGGTGTGGCTTGTGGAGGGCTAAATATTTTTTTAAATAAAATAATATAAAAGTTTTTCAGTTTCTATATATTCCTTACTTCCCCATGCCTGAGCTCCATATCCTATGAATGATTTAAAAAACGGCATTAAATACTTCAAGTTTTGATTTATAGGGTATACTATTGTTTAATAGGAAATTTTTCCATATGGAGTTGATTGCCATTTTGCTTTTGATAACTTCTGCTGTAGATGTTTTTTTAAAGATAGTGTGGGTGTAAGGATAATACCCAGATATTTATATTCATTTACTACCTCTATTGCTTGGTTTACACATTTATATTTATACACATTCAAATACCTCTCTCGTTAAAAGAACAAAATACCAACTTAAAAGTTAAAAAAAAAAAAAAAACAACTAAGAATTGCATTGATATAGGACTAGTAAACGGTTCTTCAGGTCCCGGGTAGAATATTGTTTATGGAGACGACCCATGGGTATGGAGATCCTCCTGGGACACACCCATCCACTAAAAAGTGGGTAACCAAATATAAGCTAAAAATCTAGCAAATGAGCGTGAACTAGGCCACAACTGCTGAATGAATAAATGCCCCCTCTCTTTTTATATACATATGCTACCTCGTCCATTGTAGTTCTTATATATATATTATTTCTAGTGAATATTTTGGTAGTGAAACAACTAATTTATAGGAAGTGTATGGGGATGCGATCTATAACAGAAAGATAAATGGAAAAAATCCCAAAATATTAAACAGAAAAAAGTCCCCATCTGAGTGTATCTCCTGAGGGGTACCACTTATAGCCTATCACATTATGAATAAAGCTTACGAGAGTAGAAGACTAAAACATTTGTCTGAAAATTAACACAAAGAACTATTCCAGGTAGAAGAACAGATCAAGAAGTTAATGCTGCTTTTTAAATCATCAAAAATGTTTCAAAAATCTGGTGAGGGCAACACACGACTTTCACTTACCTCGAATGTTAAAATAATTTTAAAAACTATTAAATATACTTCAATTTGAAAAATATTTTAAGTTGACTTTATTGAAACGTTTATTCATTTTCGTAATAAACATATGATTTATATTAAATAATATAACTATATTAAATTGTTAATCAGTAATAAGTTATTCCCTATTCATCACTTTCTTTTTTTTTTTTTTTTTTTTTTTTTAGAAACGATTCTTTATTGAGTAATATTACAATCTGTCCAATTTAGGACATTTTTAATAGTGATAAAGTACAACATTCATACTACATTCACACGATATATACAAAACAATAAATTTATATAATAATAATACAAAAGTCACTCATACCTATATACAATTCTCAAGCATACAGCACATGAGTGGAGAATCTAGCCAATGCTAGAACTCCAATATACATTTTACAAGAGGTCTCGAGGCCACTACCGTTTCAACCTTCTAGGAGGATGGTAAGGATGTGTGGAGCTGGATAAGGATTGAGCTAGGGGATTAGGGTGATGGATAAGGTTCTGATGAAATTAGGAGAATTTTGATGGAATAAGTTCTAAAATAAATGGAATATTTAGGTCGCGGTGTAAGGTATGGTACTTTCTATTACCTTTTAGATCTTTTGGTATCAGATAAATTTTTATTCTAAAATATTTATCTTTCCAACGGTATATTATAAGTCTATATTACTATTCTTGTGTTCAAAAATACGAAAATTTCTCAAACAAATATATTTGCACTTTTCTCCTTTAGTTTTTTATCTAATTCACTCAACTTGCATATTTAGCTGTTATTTACCAATGCTAACAAGATAATATGCCTAATTTTTTTTAAATCTACAGAACTAAAGGGAATAAAATTAACAAAACGAAATCAAAAGACAGTAAGAGATAAAAATGATTGAAACCATTAAAGAATTAATTAAATGGAATTCCTATAAAAACATGTGTTTTATTAAAAAATCTATTATATCTTTATCTAAAATAATCAGTTAGTTTTATCGGTTTTTCCTCACTCTCTATTAACTTTAAAAAGCTTGTGTAAAAGATAGTATTTTTTTCTAAAATCTTTAACTTTCAAACAATATGTCATACATGTACTGTTCTCATGTTCAAAAACAAAAAATTGCATGGATCACAAGTTCACTACAAAAATGTTTATTCTGAAAAAAATCTAAATTAAATGAAAGACAAAATTAATTATTTTCATACACCTACTAAAACCTCAAATGATACAAATCATACTCACAACTAATATACTGAACATCTAAACAAATACATTTAAAATAACAACAATCTGAGATGTTAATGGGTACCCTACACTGTAATAATCAACTACCCAGTAGTGGTAACTATCATTGCTGGGATCACTTGTAGCTGGGTGGTTAGCGTAACAGCCTCCTATGCCAAAGGTCTCGGGTTCAAACCCGCAGATGGTCCTAGGATTTTTTAATGGGAGTAAAAAATCCTTAGTTACGCCGTCCTTCGGAGGGGACGTTAAAAGGGGGTCCCGAGCCTGTGCGATGTCAGTACTCGTTAAAGATCCCTATCCTAATAAAACCTGGATAGACAAAATTTAGGACTCCCACTGTAGCATCGTCCGATTAGCCATAGTAGCATAAAGTGAAGTTAAATAAATAAACAAACAAACAAACAAAAAATTGCATTAAAAAAATATTTTTTCAGTATTTTCCTTTAGTTGTTTTTTAAATTCACACAACTTACATATTAAGCTGTCATTTATTAATGCTAACAAGAAAATATGGTTATTTTAAAAGAATCTACAAAATTAAAGGCACATTACTTTTTCAATCAAAACGAAACCAACATGATGTTAAAGCTCATTAAATTTTAGAACCATATAGGGAGTTACATTAAAATCGTTGTTACCGTTTTTGAGCAAATCGTTAAAAGGTACAAAATGCATGATATAAACTAGTTCTGGTTACCAAATTTTGATAGTTGAGAGGGTGTATCCTAAAACAGGTATTTCCGGTAAAAGCTGGTATTCGAAAATTTTGACGATCGCAATACTCTTCTTTACTCTATATTTCATATACAGGTAAGTGAAATTAAAAATTTAAATTACAACTTATAATTACGAATGATACTTGTGAAATAGGATGCAAATGACCCCTGTGGTTGAAATTCCCTTAATAAATAAATATATTAAATATTGTTTTTAAACACTATAGGGCCAGTGAACAATTGACGGTAATGTTAAGCGTTGTACAGTACACTATAGCAGGCCAGGATGACATGTACCCAATGAATGGAGTTCCGGGTCACACCTAGGCTAGCCAACAATAGTAGTATCTGCTTCAATACAAATTTCTAAATGAAATACTATTTCAATCAAAATCTAAAAAGTTATCTACAACAAAATAATCTGGTGCGGGTAATACACGACTTTCATCAATTTAAGAACCATTAAATAAACCAAAAGTTGAAAAAAGTTTTAAGTTTTAATATTTACAAAAAGTTAAGTCAATTACGTTAGAAAAAATATGATTTTGATTAAATTATATAACAATAGAAATTAGCTACAATCATCTCTTAAGTTTATACCACCTTCACAGCTTTATATATAAGATATATATTTTTTCAAAAATCTTTAGTTTTCGAATGGTATATTATTAATATACTATTCTTGGGTTCAGGAAAACAAATTACCTAAATAAATATCTTCGCTCTTTTCTCCTTTTGTTAGTTATCAAAGTCGTTCAACTCATCCCGTTTTTTTTTTTTTTGCTAATAAGATAATAAAAGAAACCCGTGGCTAAGTAATTAGCTCACTAGTCTCTCACGTAAAAAGTGGTGAGTTCGAATCCAAGTCCCGGAGAGACTTTTTCAAGCATGTGTATTCACTCATAGCTCGGGTATGTGAGACCCGCCAGCAAAGTGGTGGCCACTCACAAAAACAGACATTTCATGTGAAACAACCCAATAAAAATGCCGAATTCAAAATGAAAATGTTCACAAATGTTACAGCCAATCCAATCAAACCAATCAAGATTTAATCTACTGCCTGAATTGGCAGAGTCACACTTGCGATCAGTATCTGGCGACTATAACTCTCAGTTAGGGGACGAGGTGCAATCGGATTGGTCCAGCCGGGCTGAGGTAACAGCTTGCCGAGATTTCAATCCAGGACCTAACGATTGGAGGGGAGGGAGAGGGTGGCTAGGACCAGCGATAAAGGGAATTAAGTGGGGCACAAAGCAGTCCCTCGACCCTTAGGTACTCTAGTACTGGTACTGGTACATCAAGCTCTGATAAGGTTAAGTTCTAGGGTCCTAAGCATCTCTGCGAAATATACAGAGGCTGGATTCATAGGTATTAGATAATAAAACAACACAAGAATAGGTCAATAGAGATTTCTCACAACCACATACATACAATGGATGCCTCATGTAAATGTCATATACAGATAATGTAGATTAAAAGGAAAAAAATGTACAGAAGTACGTATAACTTATAGTCCGATTCCGAACGGTTATGGTGGAAAATAAAACACTGCGATTTATGCTGTAAACCATTGTTTATTTTTTTTTTTTTTTTAAATTTTAAATAACCTATATATTAAATATATATATATATTAAGGAAGACTACTATACTACTATAGGAAGATAGGGTAGTAAGGGTCTCCTAAGTCCAAATGACCATGTTCCGCAAAAAGAAATGTGTGTGTTAAGTCTAGTTCAAAAAGAAAACGTCGCAACAAACTGAAATTTTATATTTAAGACAACCACTCGCCCAAGATGTTACTGCGACTTTTTCATCAAAATCTGCTTACCACAAGTGCGGCTTTATACCATGCATTTTGAATCTTTTAACGATTATCTCAAAAACGACTCGAACGATTTTGGTGTAGCTTGCTATATGGATGTAAAATTTAATAGACTTTAATATCATGTAGGTTTCATTCTGATTAAAATAGTCTGATAGGGCTTTAATGCCGATCTTCCCCTAAAGTATCTTTAATTGTGTAGATTTTAAAAAACAATTCATATCAATCTTGTTAGCATTGATAAATAAAGAATAAATATAAAATTTGAGTGAATCTGATGATCAACTAAAGGAGAAAAGTATTCATATTTTTTAATTTATTTTTGTTTTTTTACTGTACTGTAAAAAATTCCCTTCATCGTGCGTTAATATTATTTTTTACTTTTACCTTTTTTACTTTTTTTTTTTTTTTTAGTCCCCTGAGTCCAAATAACCAAGTCCCGCAAAAAGGTCTGTGTGTGTGGTAACTCCCACGCGTAAACGGAAAGTCCTATGAAACTGAAATTTCATATTTAAGAACAACTATAGGCCTGAGATGTTACAGAAACGTTTTAATTAAAATCAGCTAACCAGAAGAGCCACTTTATACTATGCATTTTGCACATTTTTACGATTTTCTTGAAACGCCTGTTACGATTTTGATTAAACTGTTGATGTCGATATAAAATTAAACGGGCTTTAATGTCATGTAGGTTTCATTCTGATTAAAAAGTCTGATAGGGCTTAAATGCTGATATTTCAAAACTTCTTTCTCTAAAGTAACTTTAATTTTGTAGATTCGAAAAAATTAACCATATCGTCTGATTAGCGTTTCTAAAAAAACAGGTAAATATATAAGTTGAACGAATTCGATATCCAACTAAAGGAGAAAACTGCAAACAAAATTTTTAATGCATTTTTTTTGTTTTTGACTTAAGAACAGTAATATACATGTATGATATACTATTGGAATGCTAAAGATTTTAGAAAAAATATTATCTTATACATACTATAACAAAAGTTAACAAAGAGTGATGAAAAGCGGATATAATAAACTGATTGTCGCAGATAATGATATAGTAGATAATTTAATAAAACACATATTTTTTTATTTAAATCTAATTTAAATAATTCTTTGTATTTAGCACGTTTTTACGATTTCTCAAAAACGGCTCAAACGATTTTGATTAAACTCGCTATATCGATGTAAAATTTAGTGGGATTTAATATCATGTAGGTTTCATTCTGATTGAAATAGTCTGATGGGGCATAAATGCAGATATTTCAAATTGTCTTCTTCTAAAGTACCTTTAATTTTGTAAATTCTATAAAAATAGGCATATCATCTTACTACCATTGATAAAAAACAGGTAAATATATAAGCTGAACGAATTCGACATCGAACTAAAGGAGAAAACTGAAAAAATATTTTTTTAATGCAATTGTTTCACCGCTTGGTCACTGGATGGCGCTGTCATCGCCGGACGCTCCAAGTAGTTCTAGCACGGAGTGATAAAAAGAAGAAAAACTTACTGAATCCCATAGATAATATAATAACATATTATTTAATGAAACACACCTTTCTAAAAATATCAAATGTAAATAATTCTATAACAATTTAGTTTCGTTTATCAATTTGTTTAAAAATGCTTGAATTGATATAAATAACGGAGGTAAGTGAAAGTCGTGTGTTGCGGGCACTAGATTTTTCTTTTCTAGTAATATATTTATTTTTGAGAGTTTATTAACCTCTCCGAATTCCCTTAAGTTATTGAAGGTTTTTTTATTTAAGAACCGTTTTTGTAATATAACCGTTTTAACAAAAATACATAAGTATAGCTAAAGTAAATAATAAGATTTGATTTAATTGATGCTAAATCATTAATAACTTTGGATCCAGGTTGGATTACAAAAAACATCTGTTCCTCCCTTAAAATATCAGTAAAAAAAAAAAAACCGAAATTATCTTTTATTAAACCTAATTAAAATTTACTATTACAAGCAAAATATAGATAATATAAAATTTAGAGGATAATTAAATGGTCTATAATATTTCACTTTATATACTACACTACAATATAGAGAGAAGTTACAATGGAACTGCCATAAGTTCTTTTTCCCATGAATTTTGTGAGAAAGAAGGGACAAGTAGCAGCTGACGCGAAGCCCGCATGGTGCAAGCCCCGCCTTTAAACTTAGTTAAAAGCTCTTAACTAAAGTCTCTCTTCCACATGTTAAATCAGTTCCTTTATTTATCGTTTTTTTAATTTTATTTATTTATTTTTAATTTTTATTAATTTATTTATATTATAAATCTAGCAGACCTGCCTTTCCTTCGGGTGCAATTTGAATGAGATGTCATTTATGTTAAAGAAAAAAATTTCTTTCTGATCGATTTAGAGTTTATTGCTTTAGGATTTTTAGTTTACCGATACGAAAAGTGCAATTAGTAAAGAGTTCATTTGTTTGTTATTTTTAAGTGTAGCAAGGAATTAAATTTAATTTTCCTATATAAATAAACTTGATTGGTATGTATGTATTAAAAAAATATAGAAATAACAAACGTTCCTATCCTATTATCTTCTTCCAGTGGCGGGGCAGGCCATGTAGAGGCTGGGCCTCGCGGTGCAAGAGAGATTCTACTCACGTTTAAGATGCATTTTGTAGTTGTTGTTGTGTGGGGTTTTGAGGCGTAAAACCCAGGGGTCATAAACGCCTATAGTTCTCTTTAATTAAAAATAAAAAATATAAATTAATAGGCTAAGCTTATAATAATAGTAAGAATAACGAGATAAAATATTAGATAATAATAAAATTAAATTATAATACTATATTTTATTAAATATTAGGTGAGTCCTAAGAAACCTAAACAGCGCCGAAATATTATATTTTTCATCGGAGAGTATGGAGGATATATTAGATCTGAGTCCACAGTTTTGGCACTTAAGAAGTGGTCGTTTGGTAATGAGGTGAAGATGGTCATGTTAGTGTGGCATATCCTTAACCTAGCAAGGACAACTTCCTCTCTGCGGTTTGAGCGATATGATGAGGACCAAGGTTTTTTTTAACGCTTTTTTAGTTTGCTAGCAGGACTTTCGTCCCACATGGACTGCATTTTGTAGTTAAGGTTCATCACTCCCTACGCCTAATTTTGGCTGACGGGTCTCACAAAGCCACACGAGGGAGAGGCTGTGCTGTGAGTGAATCTCCATTTATTTAGATCCTTATGAAAGTCCCGCTAGGACTGGGTTTCGAACTCACAACCCACTGACCGGAAGACCTACATTATACCATGCATTTTGCATCTTTTTACGATTTTCTCAAAAACGCCTCAAACGATTTTGATTAAACTCTATATATCGATGTAAAATTTGATAGGCTTTAATATGGTGTATGTTTCATTCTGATTGAAATAGTCTGGCAGGGCTTAAATGGCAATATTTTAAATTGTCTACCTCTAAATTACATTTAATTTTGTATATTTCAAAAAATTCGGTACATTATCTTATTAGCATTGATAAATAACAGGTAAATATGCAAGTTGAGCGAATTTGATGAAAAACTAAACGAGAAAAGTGCAAACATATTTTTGTATGCAATTTATGTGTTTTTGAACACAAGAATAGTAATATAAATGTATAGTATAGCGTTGGATAGCTAATGATTTAATATAAAATATTATCTAATACACGGAATTTTAAAGGTTAATGAAGAGCGATGAAAATCCGATAAAACTAACTGATTGTTGTAGATAAAAATGTAATAGATTATTTGATAAAACACATGTTTCTATTGAAATTAAAAATAATTAATTCTTAAACAATTTATTAGTATCTTTAAATGTATTTAAAAATTCTTAAGTTGATTTTAACAACGGAGGTAAGGGAAAGTCTTGCACCATATTTTTTTTTTCACTGAGGGAACTGTTATATATTTTTAAATAATAATAAGGCTGCAGCAGATCCTTAGAAGTCATCTGAATGGCAAAAATAAAATCCATGCCATTAATACTTGGGCAATACCACTAGTGGCTTATAGTTTTGGTATAATCAAATGGTCAACTACCAAACTACAAGAAATGGACCGGCTAGTGCGTACAATGATGACAGACGCTAAAATTCATCACCCAAAAGCCTCTGTGAATAGGCTTTATCTAAAACGAAAAGAAGGTGGTCGTGGGCTTATCTCAATTGAAGATCTGTGCCGAAAACAAGAAAATTCCATGAAGCAGTATTTTCTGACATGCCCATCTTCAATCATCATCATGATGCGAAATTTGGATGAGGAATTCACAGCACTTAATCTCAAAGACCCCATGCTGCATGAAATAAAAAATGCGGATCACTATAAATCAGTTTGGAAAGAGAAAGAATTGCATGGAAGGTTTTACTATCAACTGAATTCGCCTGATATTGACAGTGAGCTCTCGGTCGATTGGTTGAGGATGGGTCAACTGTTTGGCGAGACAGAGGGTTTTGTTCTTGCTATACAGGACCAAGTTGTTGCAACGAGAGCATACAGGAGGCATATAATGAAGGAAAATATGATAACAGATAAATGTCGCCTTTGCTCCAAGACCCACGAGTCTATTCAGCATGTAACAAATGGTTGTGAAACTTTGGCAGGAACGGACTATTTAATGAGGCATAATAACGTTGCTAAAATTTACCACCAAGGTCTGAGCAGAGCTCTGGGATTGTTGGGGGGTGAAGAGATACCCTATTATCGGTATACCCCTGAAAAACTTATGGAAAATAAAGACGTAAAAGTTTACTGGGATGAACAGATTATCACCGACCACAGAGGGCTGCATAATCGTCCAGATATTTTGGTATTAGATAAAACCAACAAAATGGACAGAATTGTCGATATTGCTGTCCCATGTGATTCCAATCTGTTAAGCACTAGAGCTGAAAAAATTAGGAAATATCAAGAACTCTCTTTAGAACTGAAATCGCTCTACCGCCTGGAAAAAGTTGCAACAACTCCAATAGTTCTCTCTTCAAATGGTCTAATTCTAAAAAGCAGGGATGGTTAGGGCACAGGAGGGCACAGAAGAGCTTGGCCTAGACCACAAGCATCTAAAACTAGCACAGAAAGCAGTTCTGCTGGATACCTGCAGAATTTTTAGAAAATTTTTAAATAAGTAAAACCTTCTACTTCCCTTTGACTTTTATCCGGGAAGTAGATGAAGCTCCAGTTACCTGAGAGAAATAAAACATTATAATAATAATAACAGCTGTTATAATTATGAAAATAATAAAGAGTGATTAAGTATGGTTCCTAAGTATGTAATTATTTAATAGCATTAAGAAGATATAGACCTCTTTGTATAAAACGTGTATTTCCCTTGAAAACTTTAAATTCGTGAATTTTATCGATTGCAATTTTTTTTTTCTTACTGTATATCTCATATATAGGTAAGTGAAAGTAAAAAATTAACAACGTGCAAGGAACCACCTTGGGCTTGAATTTTGGTCGTTGGATGGAATTATGTAGGTAGGCACTAGTAGTACCGGCATGGAACCTTTCAGTTAGCTAAACCTAGAATTATGACCGGAAAGATATATCGATATATATATAATATATATAGCAGCATAACTACTGGGATTTGCTATTCAGCTCGCCTTTTCTCATTTAAAACTTTCCAACAACGGTAAGTTCATTATAGAGACCACCGGGAGGTGATTGTCACTCAACGGGAGGAGCAACATTAGAAAGTAGCAACTGGCAAAATATTCAAGTCACGTTTTCACATTTGCAGATACAATAAGACTCAACGTCCGACATCGCCACTATTCCCCAGCAGCGACATAATATGCAAAGGAAAAAGATTCGTCAGCGAAATAGGAATCTATCAACATAGTACGACATATGAAGCATCTTAAAAGGAACGTCTTAAAGGAGAACGATCTTAAAATTGCAAAAAGGAATTAATTTTACAAATAAAAATCGATATCGGAAAAATGTCCACAGGCATTCAGCACAAATTTTCTCATAGGTTTTTTTAATTTTTGCTTTCTCGCATCATCTCTTGTCCGATAAAGGAAGATATATTTTGCACCATTAGCGAAGCTAATTAAATGAAGAAGTTTCTCTGAGATCCGGAAAACTTAAAACCTAACGATGAAACAGTAATAGTCCCTTGAAATGTCAGAATATTCTTAGAATTTATTAAAATTTTATTTTCTAAATGATGTTTTAGGACGCTTACGGTGATCACTTGTAGCAGGGTGGTTAGCATAACAGCCTCCGATGCCAAAGGTCACGGGTTCAAACCCGCAGGTGGTCCTAGGATTTCATCAATGTTTATAAGTTGATATCAATAATTTTTTTTTCGGATTTACAAAATTAAAGGCTTGAAAATTTCAAATATCAAAATTTAAGCCATATATGACAGCTTAGAATAGAAATAAATCTACGTGATATTAAAGCCCAATTGATTTTACATCGAGAAACACGAGTTTATTTAATCGCGTTTCTAGAAAGTTTAAACGAAAATAATTTTAAGAATCGAGACAAAACTGTCTCCTCTCTTCTGTATTTTTATTGTTAGTCAAAAAAAAAATACGAAAATGTAGAATTTCTCGATAAAATATTCCACCGAAGACAAGACTTATCAACAGAAAGCGATGACCCGAAAGAGCTCTATTTTCACACCATTCATTAGAAATATTCTTATTTTTCCTTCCAGGAGAATAACAATGACTAAATAATAATAATATAGCACTGAAGCGAAACTGATAAAGAACGTCATGTTAAGTCCCGAGCTATCGCAAGCTCTCTTTACAATAAGCAATGGACGACTTAATGAAAAGAAGAGAAAACGAAAAAGAAAAAAAAAAAACCCTAGAGGTTTCTTTTATTACGATTCCATTTTGTGGAATATAATCTTAATAG
The DNA here is from genome assembly GCA_023052935.1 of Piezodorus guildinii. NCBI lineage: Eukaryota > Metazoa > Arthropoda > Insecta > Hemiptera > Pentatomidae > Piezodorus > Piezodorus guildinii. Next base: position 148,457,809 of record CM041296.1, on the reverse strand, counting down.
AATCTCTTTTAAGTTTCACTCAAGTTGTTGGCTCGGGACTTGCAGTGCTTTCTCTCTTTCAATCAACTGAATCTTTTAATTTAATACTTCCTCTCTTCAATCCACCCACACTTCTCGGCACCTTATCTCAGCCAAATAATAGAGGCAAAAATATTTCATGGTAATTATAATCGATAGAGAAATTGAAACTGTAAACAAGACAGCTGATATCAATGGCCTAAAAAAAAATATCTTCTTGAAAATAAGTGTAACGTCCACACTATCTTTATTTGAGAAATTTTTACTTTCAGTTACCTATGTATAAAATATATAGTAAGGGGAAGTATTGCGATCGTGAAAATTTTCTAATTCCAGTTTCCAACGAAAATACACGTTTGTTTGTTTATTTATTTATTTAACGTCACTTTATGCTACTATGGCTAATCGGACGATGCTACAGTGGGAGTCCTAAATTTTGCTTATCCAGGTTTTATTAGGATAGGGATCTTTAACGAGTACCTGACATCGCACAGGCTCGGGACCACCTTTTAACGTCCCCTCCGAAGGACTTCGTAACTAAGGATTTTTTACTCCCATTAAAAAATCCTAGGACCACCTGCGGGTTTGAACCCGTGACCTTCTGCATAGGAGGCTGTTACGCTAACCACCCAGCTATAAGTGATCCCAAAATACACGTTTTAAGGAACAGTAAGTCCAAATGACCAAGTCCCGCAAAAAGGTCTGTGTGTGTGTGTGGTAAGTCTAGCGCAAAAAACATAAGTCGTACGAAACTGAAATTTCATATTTAAGACAACTATACGCTCGAGACGTTACAAAACCTTTTTCATCAAAATCAGCTGACCCAGAAGAGCCACTTCATACCATTCATTTAGAATCTTTTTACGATTTTCTCAAAAATGGCTCGTAACGATTTTGATTAAACTCGCTATATCGATGTAAAATTGAATAGGCTTTAATATCACGTAAGTTTAATTCTGATTGAAATAGTCTGGCAGGGCTTAAATACCGATATTTTAAATTTTCTTCCTTTAAACTACCTTTAATTTTGTACATTCCAAAAGATTAACCATACCATCTTAATGGCACTGATAAAGGATGGCTTAATACATCTATAGAAAAAAACAAAAAGTCATACGAAATTGAAATTTCATATTCAAGACAACTATATATCCGAGATTAGAGGTGGGCATAATCGAATGATCGGACTTCGATGATTTAAATAATCGAATGATTAGTATGCTTCTGAGAGTGTCTGGCTTCTGACAATGGCTGAGCTGCCTGAGCCTTGGAACAAATATGCATATAATTTATGTGATGAAAAAATAAATTAAAATAAAATAAAAAAAAAAAAGGTCGTTCGATTATCCGAGCTCCTTATAATCCCTCGATTATCGTTAAATAATTTAGTTAAACAACAACGAATCATCATTCGTTTCTCTAAACCGACTAATCCGATAGTCGATTACTTCGAATGATTAAAATAATCGAATGCTCCCATAATCGTCATTCGATTATGCCCAACCTTACCCGAGATGTTACAGCAACATTTTGATCAAAATTAGCTAACCAGAAGAGCCACTTTAAACCGTGCATTTAGCCCCTTTCTAACGATTTTCATTAAAATTTAATAGGTTTAATATCATGTATGTTTCATTCTGATTGAAATAGTCTAACAGGGCTTAAATGCCGATATTTAAAATGTTCTTCCTCAAAAGTACCGTAGATTTAAAAAAAAAAAAAAACATTAGGCACATCATCTTGTTATCAACGATAATAAACAGCTAGATAGAGAATTAAGTTGAGCGAATTCGATATGCAACTAAAGGAGAAAAGTGCAAAAACATTTTTTTAATCCAATTTTTGTGTTTTTGAACACAAGAATAGTATATAGATGTATAATACACCGTTGGAAAGCTAAACATTTTAGAAAAAAATATTATCTTATACACAAGCTTGTAAAATCTGATAAAGAGTGATGAAAAGCCGATAAAACTAACTTATGGGATCACCGGTAGCTGGGTGATTATCATAACAGCCTCCTCAATCCCGGAGGTGGTCCTAGGATTTTTTATTGGGAGTAAAAAATCCTTAGTTATGCCGTCCTTCGGAGGGGACGTTAAAAAGTGGTCCCGAGTCTGTGCGATGTCAGGTACTCGTTAAAGATCCCTATCCTAAAAAAACATGGATAAGCAAAATTTAGGACTCCCACTGTAGCATCGTCCGATTAGCCACAGTAGCATAAAGTAACGTTAAATAAACAAACAACAAACTAACTTATTATTATCTCAAATAATAACATAATAGAATTTGTTTTAAAAACACATGTTTCTATAGAAATTCAATTTAATTAATTCTTTATTAGTTTCACTAATTTTTATCTCTAACTGTATTTAAAAATTCTTTAATCTATTTTAATAAAGGCGGTAAGTGAAAGCCGTGTGTTGTTCGCACCAGATTTTTATTGGAAGGAGTTGAGATGTAGAGGAAACTGATTTTTTAAAGTAATTTTTTACGAAAAATGTTTTCGTAAATATTACTTTTTTTTTTTTTTTTTTTTTTTTTATTGAGATATATTACAATTTGTTACAAAATGAACAATAATAATATTGATAAGAGACCACATTCATACTATATATACAGAAAATAATAATAATGGTCAAATTTCATAAAATATAACATAAATTCAAATATATACAATAAAATAATAATAATAAATAAAAAACAAAACAAATCGAAACATAAACCTATTATTGAGATAAATAAAAAGTTGGCAAATAAATAAACATCTTACACACAATCATAACTATATACAATATATACAATTGCTAAAGGGACCCCAGCAAGCGCTTTTCCCTCCACTTGTGGAGGAAAAAGCGGAATCCAAGAGATCCCAGCACCTCTATCTCAGCCGCATCACTGGTCTGAGCCAGTGGAGGCTGAGTTAGGACGCTGTAGCCACAAACATACCGTACATGAGTGGAGGATCTGACCATTGTCAGAACTCCAGTTTAAATGTTTACAATAGGTCTCGTGGCCACTGCCGTTTCAATCTTCGAGGAGGATTGTAGGGATGGGTGGTGCTGGATAGGGATTGTGCTAGAGGGTTAGGATGATGACTAAGGTTCTGATGAAATTTGGAAAATTTGGATGGTACCAGGTCTAAAACAAACGGAATATTAAGGTCATGGTGTAGGGTACAGTTGGTAACGTAATAAGGAGCATTAACTATTGTTCGGAGGACTTTGGATTGGAAGGATTGGATGCGTTTAATGTTAGAATGTTTAGCTGTCCCCCACAGTTCAAGTCCGTAGGTCCATATAGGTTTCAGTACTGTCTTGTATATTAGTAATTTGTTGTCAACTGTAAGATGAGATTTTCTGTTTAGTAGTCTGTATAACTGGCCGAATCTGCGGTTGAGTTCTTTTCTTTTTAGTCTTGTATGTGGGTTCCACGTCAGTCTTTTGTCTAGTAAAAAGCCGAGATACCGGACTGTGTCTGAGGAAGGAAGCGGTATAGAATGGAAATTGGATTTGCGTCGAAGGGTGAATGTGACGTGAGTGCATTTGCTTTCGTTCACCTTAATGCGCCAAGCATTGCACCAGTCTTCGACAAGGGAAAGGTGCTTTTGGAGATTTAGCGATGCTGCTTCAGGATCGGAATTGGATGATAAAATGGCTGTGTCATCAGCAAATGTTGCCAGAAAGGTATTGGGGTCGGTAGGGATATCGGCGGTGAAGAGGATGTAGAGGACGGGTCCTAAGACGCTGCCTTGAGGAACACCGGCCTCAACAGTATATTGTTCGGAAAATTCGGAACCACAGCGAACTCGGAAGGAGCGGTTGGATAAATAGGATCGGAGGATTAGGTATAAGGATTGAGGTAAATGGGTTTTGAGCTTAAAGAGCAGTCCCGGGTGCCACACCCGGTCAAAAGCTTGAGCTATGTCCAGAAAGGCACCCGAACAATACTCCTTGCACTCAAGGGCGGAGGAAATGTGGTCTACAACTCGGAGTCCTTGCTGAACCGTGGAATGTTGAGGACGAAATCCGAACTGATGTGAAGGAAAATTTTGAAATTTGGCTAGGATTCGTTTTAGTAGGAGCTTTTCGAAAATTTTTGAGAGGATCGGAAGTAGGCTGATAGGTCTGTAAGATGACGTGTTGTTAGAAGGTTTGCCTGGTTTTAGGAAAAGGATCATAGTTGAATGTTTCCATAAGAGAGGAAAATAGGTAGTGCGTAGGATACAGTTATAGAGATATGTAAGGAATGTAATGGCTTTAGGTGGAAGTTGTCTTAAGATTTGGGGATAAGGAGATCGTATCCAGGAGATTTGCGGAGAGGAAGCTTTTTAAGAACGATATCTGACCTCAGAGGGATTAACTGCTTTAGGTGGTAAGGATAGTGGTATTGGTGACGTGAGGAACTCTTCAACTGCTGCAGTATGGGTTGGATTAAGCTCTGGATGAGGAGTAAAAACTTTGGAAAGGTGCTGTGCGAATTCCTCGGCCTTATGCTTGTCAGAAGCAGCCCAGGAACCATCACAGCGCCGGAGAGGATGGGAAATGGTGTGGGATTTTAGGATTCTCTTCGTGACATTCCACAGGGAATTGTCACGAGTCGAGAGAGAGGAGAGGTAGGTATTGTAGGATTGGGAACGGAAGATCGCCAACTCCCGCTTTAATTTTCTACAAAAAAAATTATAGGAGCGGCGATCTTCTGGGTGGCGGGTGCGTTGTCATAATGTTCTAGCTCGACGTTTGCTGTTGATGAGGTCTGTCAGGTGTTGTGGTAAATGGCTTTTGTAAGGAATTATTTGGGATTGTTTGGGAGAGGAGGCAGTCCAGGCGGCTTGTTGAATAGCGGTTGTAAAGGAATATACAGCGTCGTCAAGGTCATTTGGGGTTTTGAGAATCACTCTGAGGTCAATATCATTAGTGAGAATTCCGGAAGAGGTTCCAGTTGACAGGGCCCCTAATGAATGACGGTGGGATAGGTTTAGGAATAGGTGTTATGGATACATTTAGAATCAATGGACTATGATCAGAGGATAGTTCATCAAGGCGAGCTATGGAAAAATTCAGAGAGCCTAATCCGCTGTGGATGAAGAAGTCGAGGATGTCAGGATTACGGTTAGGATCTGTTGGCCAGTAGGTAGGAGAATCGGGAGGTAGGAGATGAAAGCGTCGGGAGTTGAGTGCAGACTGCAATGTCCGTCCACGAGAATTGGTGGTTCTAGAACCCCACTGTTGGTTCTTAGCGTTTAAGTCTGCACCCAAAATGAAGTGATTACCCAAGGAGTTGAGGAAGGATCCAAATTGGGCTGAGGAAATGGGATGTTTAGGAGGGCAGTATGCTGATGCGATGATAAGCGGAAAGGAAAAGGTTTTGATAACGATGGAAGTTGCTTGTAGGTAATCGTGGGCGGAAATTGGGTGTAAGTGATGGGTGAGGGATCGGCGGACTATGACAGCAGTACCGGCATGGGCTTTGCCGTCTGGATGGTCTGTCCGGTATGTCGTGTATCCTGGTATTTTAAAGTACTGTTTAGTGGTTAGTCTAGTTTCAGTAATGAGTGCAACATCAATGTTTTTGTCCTGCAGTACGGCTGTAAGTTCGTCAGTGTGAGTTCTAACACCATTCGCATTCCAAAGGAGAATGGATAAGGAATTAGGTGAGGTCATTTATGGTTTTTTTAAGGCAGGAATGAGATTTGTTACGAGATTCGTAAGGAGTGATATTAGGGGCATAAAAGGGATTTAATTTCGGAAATAAAGGATGTCATCAAACTGGTAAGGTCTGTGGCGTTTGAAGGAGGAGGAATATGAGAGATTTGTGGTGGATTAGGATTCTTAGGATTGGTTACATTTTGAGAAAGAGGTATATGTGGAATGGATTGAGGTACATTTTGTAGTTCCGGCAGGGCCACGGCTTCAGTACTTTGATTCCCACCTCTAAGTAAGTGGGCAAATGATAAATTGGCATCAATAAGTTTTGAGGGTTCTCTTCTGTTTTTTACTTGTCTTGCTGTTTCATCCAGTACTTGAGGTTTTTGAAACCTGGTCCTCAGCTCCTTATAGATTTGGCATCCTTTATAGTTGGCCGGGTGGTCCTTCAGGCAATGAGCACATACAGCTGGTGTTGATTTTGGTTTTGTACACTCCACAGACTTGTGCTGTTCACCGCATTTCACGCATCGAGGTATGTGATGACAATAACTTTTAGTATGACCATATGCTTGACAATTATGGCACTGAATTATCTCTCTCTTTGTGTAAGGTTTTTCAACTCTTACACTGGAATAGTACAATCTATTGAGGTCATAGATTTTTTCAACTCCTTCAGCTGGTTCCAAATCCACAAAAAAGAGAGGTAGAGGAATTTTATCCTTTAGGACGTTAGTGACTTGCCGCACTTTATAGCCTATCTCCGTTAGTTCTTCTTTAATAGCTTCAACTGGTGTCGAGGGGTGTAAGTTTCTGATTACAACCCTTAAAGCTCTCTCTTGGCGTAGCTGATAGGTATGGAAATCTGCTTTGGTTTCAGTTAGGTATTTCACTATTTTTCTATATGTCTCGGCAGTAGTAGGAGATATTTTGGTATCATTGATTCTACTCATACAGTAGTAGCTGGTAGATTCGGTAATTTTGTTCAATTGCGCACACAACAACTGGAAATTTCTAATATTTTTGACAAATATTGGAGGAGGCCTTGGTTCACTAGGTATAGGAGTAGATTCCATGTTTTCTTTTTCATTATGTAAAATCTGAAAAGGATTTGGGGTGAAAAACGGCGATTCGTCAGTCATCCCTTGTGACGATGTGCCAGGTTGTGGTTCAGATTCTGAATTAGTACCGGAAGGGGTTGCTTGTAGATTTAATCTTTTATTAGTATCACGGCGGGGTCTTTGTTTTGTAGGTGACGAGATTGAACCACTAGATCTAGATCTTTTAGTTGAAGCTTTGGAGGACATTACTTGATGATAATATCGCATTTCATGTATAAAAAGTAATTAAATAATAACCAGATGTGGGAAAAAAAAACAATAACTTAAAAAAAGTTAAGCAAGACCAGCCTTGCCGGGCTATTGGCAATCAGCTGATATGAAGAGGTGACTCAGCATTCACTTTACACTGTAAATTATATCACAACTTACCGCTGTTTGCTCCAATAATAACTGTTGTTGTTATCCTGAAGTCTGATGATGTTTTCAAGACTGTGCTGAAGTGAAATCCAACTGTAAAAGCAAGAAATCCGAGAGCCGACTTGAAATATGACTGCTATACTCACGCGCATGCGCAGAACTCCGTAAATATTACTAAAATTATAATTATGTTTATTGCAAACACTATAATAGCTAATTTAAAGTACATTATCAATTTAATAATAATGTCTCTAGACATGTTTTCAACCCAGAAAAAATAGTTATAGATAGAGATATTACAGAAATAAAATTTTATATTTTACACTTTTAGTTAAAATATTCAACATCGAATTATTCAAAACTTTGACTAGCAAAGATTGTAAAAAAGTTTTCAACGAAAGGCGAAATAAGAACCGAATTTAGTCAAATAGATAAATCCCACAGACAAAGCATACCAAAAGGATGACGAGATCATTAAACAAGGGGACGCTGATTGAAAGAAATATAAAAAAAAAGAAAAGGGAAAAAAGGAAAAGAAGAAAGGTGTGAGATCGGTGAGAAAAGGAGAGAGAGGATATGATTGTCGAGGCTGGGCCACTGCAATGCGGTCCTCTTCAAACCTAACCATCTCTCTCCCGGCTCACATTCTCATCTTTCTGCCGTCTTCAATAGCACCTTATTATTACAAGATCAAGATAATATTATTATTTAAATTTTATTTCAGAGAAAATATCAAATTACAATATATTTCTAATGATGGAGTAATTGGATAACTGGCCGTGGAGAATATGTGATGAAGAGCATGGTTGAGGATGTGGAAAAATCTGATGAGTATAACACACGACTTTTTGAATAAAATCAGAGTTGAAAAAACCTGGTGCGGGCAACACACGACTTTCACTTACCTCCGTTTTAAAAATCGATTAAAGAATTTTCAAATACAGTAAGAGATAAAAATTAGTGAAACTATTAAAGAATTAATTAAATTGAATTTCTATAGAAACGTGTTTTATTAAAAAATCTATTATATTATTATATAAAACAATCACTTAGTTTTATCGGCTTTTCATCACTCTCTATTAACTTTTAAATGCTTGTGTATGAGATAAGGTTTTCTCTAAAATCTTTAGCTTTCCAACGGTATATTATACATCTATATTTTTTTCTGTTTTCTTCTTTAGTTGGGTATCAAATTCATTCAATTTATATATTCATCTGTTATTCATCAGTGGTAACAAGATAATGTAGTTATTTTTTTAGAATCTAGAAAATTAAAGGTTTTTTAGAGGAAGAAAAATTTAAAATGTCGGCATTTAAGCCCTCTCACACGATTTTTATCAGGATGAAACCTACATAATGTTAAAGCTCATTTAATTTTACATCGATATAGCGAGTTTAATCAAAATCGTCGGAACCTTTTTGATGAAAAAGGTTTTGTAACGTCTCGGACGTATATTTGTCTTAAATATGGAATTTCAGTTTCAAAGGGACTTTTCGTTCCGGCCAGGAATTACCCCCCCTCTACACACACACACACACACACACACACACAGCTTTTTGAGGGACTTGGTTATTTGGACTCAGAGGACCCTAAAATATTCTTCTCTAAAAATTGTATTTCCGTTGAAAACAGGAATTCAAAAATTTTCACGATCGCAATAGTTTCCCTTACTATATAAAGTAAGTGAAAGTAAAAATTAGAGTTAAAAAAAAAATGGTTAAAATTGGTACTGAGCTTCCCCATAAACGTTTGTATTATTAAATAATTTCTCATATTATTATCCACAACAATCAGTTATTCTTAATTTTATTCGCTTTTCATCAATCCTCTTAAAAACCTATACAACTTGTGTATAAAATAGTTTATCATTTCCAAACAATTAATTATCAGATTATATGGATATGTAAAAAAGTCTGGTGCACACAACACACGACTTTTACTAACCCCATAGTTAAAGATATAATTACATTTTATTGTAATAGAAACATTTATTTTATTAAATAATCTATATCTACGAGAACCAGTTAGTTCTATCGGCTTTTCATCACTCTTTATCAACTTTTACAAGCTTGTGTATCAAATAATATTTTTTTTCTAAAATCTCTAGCTTTCCAACGGTATATTATACCTCTATATTACTGGTCTTATGTTTAAAGAACCAAAAAATTACATTATTAAAATATTTTTGATCTTCCCTTCTTTATTTGGTTATCAAATTATTTCAACATTTTTATATTTAGCCGCTTTTTATGATTCCTACAAAGATGATAAGGGTAATTCTTCTGAATCTATAAAATTAAAGATACTTTAGAGGAAGACAATTTAAAATATCGGCATTCAAGCACTATCAGACTATTTCGATCAAAATGAAACATACACTGTATTCAAATTCATCAAAATTTACATCGATACAGGGAGTTATTCATAACCGTCAGAGCCGATTGTGTAAAAATTTCATTAAAACTTGAATATTTAACCGTTATTTTTTAATCCGAACAAGATGGTATGCAAAATTTATTGTAATCAACCAAATTATAAGTACTTTAGAGAAAGAAAATGAAAAATATCGCCATTTAAGCCCTGTTAGATTATTTCAATCAGAATGAAACCTACATCGTATTAAAATCCATAAAATTTTACATCGATACAGAGAGTTTAACCAAAATCGTCAGAGTCGTTTTTAAGAAAATCGTAAAAAGGTGCAAAAGGAAAGGTATAAAGTAGATCTCCCAATCAGACTATTCTTGTAAAAAAAGTTGCTGTAACATCTCAGGCGTATAGTAATATAAAATGACACTCACACACCCGGAACTTTTTGCGGGACATGGTTATTTGGACTAAGGAAACCTTAGTTTCCATTGAAAACTGGAATTATAAAAAATTCAAGATCGCAATACATTCCCTTAATATATATTTTATATCTAGGTAAGTGAAAGTAAAGATGAATAAAATAGTGCTTTTCATTTATAAATATAGATTTTACTTACTTAAGTATGAAATATATAGTAAGCAACGGTATTGCGATCGCGAAAACTTTAGAAATCGAGGTTTTACAGGAGAAAATTAGAAAAAAAAATTATTATTAGAAGAATGAACATTTATCCATATGAAATAACATATCCAACCAACATACTCAAACCCCAGAGGAACTATCGAAGATGATATAAGAAGCCCTGAGAGGTATAGAGAACCCTTGGGGACCCCTAATCGATATAAGGTTAGGGTTATAGTATCGATATTATCGAGTCGATTTACAAGTTAGCGATAACCTAATCAGTGTCCCTCCCCCCGCCACCTCTCCCTACAAATTCCCATCAACCCATTCCTCTCATCTAACTTAACTTAACTCTTAACCGAAAATACCGCCTCTTGGTAAAATAATATTTCTAAAATTTTAATATAAAAAACAAAACAAAAAAACTTGCAAACAAAAAAAATAATCAGTATTTAGTCGGTGAGTTTTATTTTATTTTTGTCTACGTTTCGGTCATTACGTGCGAGCCATCATCAGGTCCAAAAACAAAAACGTTTTGGGACAAAAATAAAATATTGGGTTGTTTCACATGAAATGTCACATGTCCGTTTTTATAGTTTTTGAAATACATAAAGGATTTTGCAGGTCTCTGTTGTTTTCTTCTGAAAGTTTACATATTTAAAGTAAACAGTTACTAATCCTCTACCTTTGTATTATAAACATAAGCTTCCCAATCAATTAACCACTTTTTAGTGTACCTCCAAATATGAACATGGAAACACGCGATTTTCGAGTAATATTTTTGTACGAGTTCAAACTCGGCCGTTCGGCAGCTGAGGCCGCTAGAAATATTCGCAAGGCGTTTGGGGAAGAGAGTGTTAATGAACGGACCATTCGCCGTGGGTTTGCTAAGTTTGCAGCTGGGAATACCGTCTTGGAAAACTTGCCCCGAGGAAGACCTCCGTCCGTAATAGAAAACGATGTCCTCATACATACAGTATAAGGAAACCCCTACCAAACAGTTAAAGGACTCTCAGCACAACTAAATGCAAGTGCATCTACCGTTTCCAGACATTTAAAGTGTATTGGGAAAGTAAAAAAGCTCTATACATGGGTACCACATGGTCACACTCAGTGGCAGCAAGATCCCATGTTTCAAAACATACTGTGCAAAAATTGAAAGAACTGGGCTACGAAGTTCTTCCGCACCCACCATATTCTACGACTTGTCTCCAAAAAAAAGTTTTCAGATTGTGTTTTACTTCAAAGCTCAGAGTTTTTCAGTTCGGGGATAAAAAAGTTGGTGTCACGTTAGGGAAAATGTGTAGAAAAAGAAGGTAAATACTTCGAATAAAATTATCTTATTTTAATAAAAATCCTTTACCTTGAAAACAGACATTTCATGTGACACAACCCAATAGAATAATTTTGGCATAGATATACAGGAATTAATATCACAAATTTAAGATAGGAAAGAATATAAATTAATTCCAGATGAAAAAACGGTTAATTTTTGGTTGATCATTTTCATTAATGAAACTTTGTATCGACCGAAAAAAAAAAAAAAAAAAATTCTTCCAAATCTGTGAGACGCATTTGAGATCCTACCCTTGTAGTACTACTCTTAGATTGGGACATGGGGAAAATAAAAAATACACTCCACTAGATAATTAATCGCCCGAATGAGATGGCACCATATTGATTGGAATTCTCCAATCCTAAGGCCACGTGGAATATTCCCGATATGATTAATAACCAGAGATTTGGTAAACCTAGATTAATCGCGGGTCCCGTCACCCCCCAGCCAAGCCAGGAACGGTTACCATTAGGAACTGTTACCATTAGGAACGGTTATCATTCTGGCCTTGTCATCGCTACGGACCATCACTCAATAGCCTCTCCGCTTCGGACTGTCATTAGCGCGGCGAATTATCGACTAAGAGAGTCCTGGCATCTCTCGCTTTCCGTGGGATTTCGATTCATTATCTCAATATCGGAAGCGGTGGAGCTGAGTAGTAAGGGCACTAGGCTACTGTTTCAGAATTCAGAATTCGATTCAGGATCTGTAAGATGGTTACACTAAATAGTGGAAACAACATGGTGGCTCAGCGTTATCTCGGCCTGATCACCTACTTCTACACAGTCGTAGGCCTTTGGGCTGTGCAAATGCTTTTATTCACTGCAACCCGAATCTTTCATGGACTGCAAAGAAACGGATTAGTAGAGAAGAAACAGGCGAGCTGGCGCACCGATTCCTCCATCCCCTCCCCTACCACTCTTAACCACCTATGACGTCATCACGACCTAACCTTAACTACTATGGTTCGCGCCATCGACCTAACCTAAACCACTAAGCCACGCCCCTTTTTAGTCACGTGACCTTTTATTAACCTAACCTAAACCAGTAGGCCACGCCCCTTTTTGGTCACGTGATCCCTGTTTGAGGGTATAAAGCATGAGTCTACCCGGCGTCCATCTTCTTTTCCCTACGTTTTGGGATAATTTAGTATTTATAAAGCATGAGTCTACCCGTTCGCCATTTTGTTTTACGCCGTAACCATTTACAAAGCATGAGTCTACCCGGACGGCATTTTGCTCCCCCCACTCCTGCATTAGTTAACCAATCAGAGTGCCTAACTTGAGAGTTCCTCCCGGCTAGGTCCGATGGTAAAATTGTAATGTGTGCTTTTACGAAACCTTTCAAACTGTTACATAACCTTCTCATTGTTTACATTTTCCTCAACCTTCTCATTGTTTACATTTTCCTCAACCTTCCCATTGTTTACATTTTATGAAACCTCCCTTGCTGTTACATAACCTTCCCGTTGTTTACATTATCTGAAGCCTCCCTTGCTGTGACATAACCTTCCCGTTGTTTACAATATCTGAAACCTCCCTTGCTGTTACATAACCTTCCCAATATTTACATTTTCCGCAACCTTCTCAATGATTACATTTATGAAACCTTCCAAACTGTTACATAACCTCCCCATTGTTTACATTTTCGGAAACTCCCCTTACTGTTACATAACCTTCCCAAGGTTTACATTTTCCTCAACCTCCCCACTGTTTACATTTTATGAAACCTCCCTTACTGTTACATAACCTTCTCATTGTTTACATTTTCCTCAACCTTCTCATTGTTTACATTTTCCTCAACCTTCCCATTGTTTACATTTTATGAAACCTCCCTTACTGTTACATAACCTTCCCGTTGTTTACATTATCTGAAGCCTCCCTTGCTGTGACATAACCTTCCCGTTGTTTACAATATCTGAAACCTCCCTTGCTGTTACATAACCTTCCCAATATTTACATTTTCCGCAACCTTCTCAATGATTACATTTATGAAACCTTCCAAACTGTTACATAACCTTCCCGTTGTTTACAATATCTGAAACCTCCCTTGCTGTTACATAACCTTCCCAAGGTTTACATTTTCCTCAACCTCCCCACTGTTTACATTTTATGAAACCTCCCTTACTGTTACATAACCTTCTCATTGTTTACATTTTCCTCAACCCTCTCATTGTTTACATTTTCCTCAACCTTCCCATTGTTTACATTTTATGAAACCTCCCTTGCTGTTACATAACCTTCCCGTTGTTTACAAATTCAGAAGCATGTTCAGTAGGTATTAACATTTCCACTGTTGGTTTACTTTTATTTTCTCTTCACATAGTCGCAGAACATACTTCATTTCTAAAGAATCCGCAAGAGCGCAGCACCCACTCTACTTCGTAATGTGTCCACCAGAGTGCATCTCTCCGGAATATTTTATGTTATCTTTCCAATAATATTTTATACTTTTTTTTTAAGTAAGTTTTTTCAGCCGCCATTTTGTTTTGAGGAAGCCAACATTGCAATAATTCAAACAGGTATGAACATGATTCAAACCTGTTTGTACATGTTCAAGCATGTTGATAATTTAAACGTAAACATGGACTTTGAACCCTCTTAACGGCTTTAATATAAACATCGTTATAGGGCTTCTTAATCCTATACATCTGTGAACTTTGATCCTTAATCCTACATTTTAAGTAGCGATAAAAAGTTCCTTAAGCTTAAACGTAAACATGGACTTTGAACCTTCTTAATGCCTTTAATATAAACATCGTTATACGGCTTCTTAATCCTGTACAGCTTTGAACTTTGATCCTTAATCCTAATATTTAAATAGCGATAAAAGGTTCCTTAAGCTCTTGGACTACGGTCTATTATTCTCCTATGTGTAATGATTTTTAATCCTATAGAGCTTTGAACTTTGATTCTTAATCCTACTATTTAAATAGCGATAAAAGGTTCCTTAAGACTTTGAAGCATTATCCTCTTAAGTATATGTATAAATATAATGCGGACCTTGTACGTTTTATCTCTTAGTATAGTAAATCCCTAATGATTTAATCGTAAACAACACCAATTTAAGACGTAAATATCAATATTGTACTAATGATTGCTTTAAGTATAAATATAAAATAATATAAAACTTGTACCTATTTCGGTAGGCGAATATAATTATTTTTATATATATATTTTCAATATTTTTAGTTATTTTCTCATCTTCTTAGACAAATTTTTACCTTTTCTATGTATTATTTACTTAAAATTAACAATTCTGCTTTACAATTGCTATTAGCGATGTTTTCGGAAGAGTTCGTCTAATCTCGGCCGGCTTCGGTCTTCTACCTTTATCCCGTTCAACTTCGCTATAATCCGAAGTTCTATCTAAAGAAATAAACAATGATAACGTTGCTTCAATCGAAGGTAAACTACTTCCTTATCTTATCTGCACATCTTGCTACAGTATAAACAACATTATATTCTAGTAAAATAATATTGTACATCGTAAACATTTTATTCATTTTAGTTATTAGTAAACAAAGTTTTGTACCTTTTTTAGTTCGGCGTTAAGCCTTAAGCCTCTTCACCACGTCAAGGTAAAGGTACATCGAAGAGGTTTTTATTTTATTTATTTATTTTACAACGTGATTTTCACAATAAAAATGTGTACATATTAAACGACAAAAATAAAGTTTATTAAAAATTAGAATTCATAAAATATAATTTCTAACACAATCAAGAATTAAACTAAATTTATGCTTATAAAAAAATAAAATCATCACTTTTTTTGGTAGTGTATAATCATATTGAAATCTAATTTTTCACCCGATAGCATAAACGAAATATTTGCTGATGAGATGGTCGGCAAGGTGCGGCAATAACTCTTTAATCTTCAATAAATAAACAACACCATATACTTTATCATTTTTTTTTCTTTATGTATTTGAAAGAGAAATATGAGCATCGAAATTATTCTGCAGGGTTATTCTATTCACCTCACATTCACTCACACATTCAGGTTTACAGGTGTTCAAACCATGCCATGGACCTTCATTCAGGGTTTATAGGTGTTCAAACCGTGACAGTGACCCCTTTCATTCATGGTGAATAGATTTAAACAATTTTTCATTTACCTATACAGATAAAACCTTTTTTTGATACTCTGTACATTTCTCTTTCGAGACATTATGATAAATGCAATGGCTGCCTTGCTGAGATGGCTTTATTAATTTAAATACCGCCAAAATATTCCAAATTCATTAGTAAACAGACATATTGTCACACCATGAACCATCATTTTTATTATTTGTTACCTTAGTTTTATTCAGACCAAAGACAAAAATGGTTGTAAATTCGCGTTTTGTTTCTTATTATTACCAAAATAATCTTTATATTATTTCACTTCATTTAATTTATAATGACCATAGGCCAAAGTATTGATTCCGTCTTCTAGGATGTGTCTTTTATTATCAAAAGGAGACAGAGAAACCTTATTTATTTCGGAACTAAAAATATTATGCAGCTTAGATTGTATCATCCTCATTGGCGTATGCATAATTTCCCTTTTAAATAATACATTTTCATAATCCTCAAAACTAATATATTGTTTTAATGAGGCTGTTTTTACGCCTTTAGCTCGCTTTTTTACATCGTTTTCTGTCATAATAGCGTACATTTTCGCTCTTAATCCCACATATTTTAAAATTATTTTGGAATTGAGCTCATCTTTAAACTTTCCTAACTTCTTTTTATTTTTATTCGAATAACACAAATGTGTTTCAGGATAGTCTGAGAAATCAAAATATTTATTCATTTTTTTCATATCTTCATAGACATCATCTGTTAAGACTCTATAGATAAATGAATCTGTATCGGTATACATCATCTTCAAGGTTTTTCCAGAATATTTTTTCATCATTATGTCATAATGAAATTGATACATTACAGTTTTTGATAAGTCTAAAATGCACATTCCTATGTATATAGGTTTATTAAACAATACTTTCGATTTTCCCATATGTACAGCTACTATATTCTCATTGTAGATTGTACGATCAATGAAATTCGGTTTAGAGACAAGTTTCATCAACTTTTTACTGTCAGTTACTAGTTGAATATTCTGGCGGTTCCTGATATTTTCCATCGTTTTACCGAAAACTGCATTGTTAAGCAACTTATAAAAATCTTTTTCAAAATCATTGGATGCTCCTTTCCTTAGCTCTGTATTGTATTCTATATACGATCGTAACCATGGTGCTTGGTTAAACTTTAGAACACGGTGAATTTTTTCCAAATTTAGCCCATGCTGTAGAGCTTGAATCAAATTTTTATAATGTAAGACGTAGCGATTTCTTTTCCCAAAATGTGTTATTAATTTTTTTGAATTAGAATTTGAGCCCGGTGGTATCATCGCTTCAGGTAAGAACGGCAAATCATCATGGGAATGGTGAAGTTCTTGAGGATAACTGATATCAATTTCAAAGATATATCCAATATCGTCATCATCCTTAAGCTCGAATATATTGATACGTTCAGGATTTTTGACCCACTCGAATCCTCCGTACGGTAAATACATACTCATCGCTTGCCCATAAAGATTATTAGCATCTAAATAAACTATATAACTCGATTCTTCGTTTGGATTAAAATTGAGCATGTACTTATTATTCGCTTCTGCATACCTGTGCGATACCTGGCACAAACCTCCTCGAATGCCGTGCTCTACCATTAAAATCATATCATAATCCTGTAAGAGCTCTATGTTAATTTTTGTATATTTTAACATGGCGTCGAAGGTCAAACCGGGAACGGTAAAATAATGAGCTGGATCAAGTTTATGTGTCTTCATCATAACGTCTCGAAAAGATTCGAAGACGTCACAAAGTAGAAGAACATCACTTTTAACGTAAAAATCAGCATATTCACCCAAAGATTTACATTTAAAGTGTTCCCATATGTTTTGAGCATGTCTATAATCTTCTGCGCTGATATCACTCTCATTCAATTTATTGTAAAAAGCTTCAATTGATGGTAGCTCTGTTTCATTGAACTTATCTTCATTGTCTATGTAATCGTATGGAAAAACACCTTTTCTGGTGACCAATTTTAATTCCTCATCTCTATAATATTTTGATGTCTCCTTGAATTTGTCCCAAGAAAGAGATTTTACAAGATAATCTAAGCTCCGCGGCATGAATCTGTAAGAATCTATAAACCTCAATTTCAGTTTACCAACATGTTTTGTAAAAGATATGTATTTTTCTTCACTGTTCGGTATTACCTCAACTTCTCCAGGGGTAGTTCCCAATTCTCTAACAATAAAATGTGCGTCATAATTGCTCAAGTTGTGCATTATGACAGGTACAAACGAGGGATTAACGCGTTTTAAATTACAATTATTACACGAAGCTCCTAAGTACGTTCCGGTTATATGGCAGTGGTCTCTAACTTTTATGTTGTTTTCTTTAAATTCGTCTTGGCAAATGTAACAGGTTTTAGCTTCAGCCCAATTTTTTTCTTCATCCGATGAAATCCGCATTGGTTTGTTCATCTTATAGATTTCTTGAATCTTTTTAGCAATATTGGTAATATATTCCATGAAGTGATAAGCGGCATTGGCTCCCCTATAAACGTACGGTATGTTTATTGGGACGTCTACTCCCTCGATCCCTTTAACATATACACAAAATGATATCGGATCGTGCCTCTGATATTTAGTCGTGTTCTTTGACGATTCGTTTATAGGAACTAACATCGATTCAAAGTCGGCATAGATGACAAACGGCACCTTGCTTTGTCGTTCCATATTTGAGAATCTGATAAAGTGGTCTTTCTTTGGTATCTCTATTCTTACTGGTTTATTTTCAGAGCAATATATCTTATGTTCTTCAAGTTTTTCACTAGCTTGTTTTCCATACAGATTGTTAAAATGTGTGAAGCAGCGTTTACATATTGTTAACTTATGTTCATACTGGCTGATTTGTGACACAACTAATCTTTCGAAATTTTTTATGTAAACATAATGGGAAGTTTTATCATCAGACACGAGTAAAAGATCCCGGTGATCTTTCAATTCTGTTTTACAGACTTTCAGAGGGTATATCTTATCTTTTTCATCGAGCCCATAGACATTGATGGAGATGTTATTTACCTTTTCAAATTTTCTTATCTCACTCAGTGAAGTTGGAAATGAAACGCAAGTAAAGTCATACACGTGTTCTAAATTGTTATACTTAGTAACGCGTTGTGCGTGCTTTTTAACAAATTTTGATAAAATTGAATACTTAAAACAGTACATATCATTATTCCGCACATTAATGCAAGCTTTCTTTGATTCTATAGATGGGGGGAGTGGAAGATACGTACAACCTCTTAGAGGCATATATTTGTTAATTCTCAATCTGATTCCATCAACCCCACTCAGCTTCCATCCGCTTTTTTTAAATTGAGACTCCTCAGCTTCAGTTATGATTTTGTTAAAACTTTCCTCTATAAATTTGCTAAGATTGCTGCCTTTAAACACGCATTTGTTTCGTGTTTTGAATGCCTTATCCATCTGATCACCTACAGAATTTGTAAAAGTACATTCCAATAGGCAGTTCACTTTCAATGCGCCATGTTCATGTAGCGAATCTCGAATTTTATACACTAAGAGGTTCTTAACACTTTCCAGAAACGAGTTAATATCCATAGAATCGGACGATCTGATGAAGAATGATGCCAATCGGTTCTGAAATGCTGTCTCATACTCAACAAGTCCCTGCTTGTCTGGTACGAGTGCTAAAATGACATTCTTTTGTGGCTCAGATAATTTTAATTTTTTTATCAACGGTTCCTGGGTACATACATTTTCATGTCTTTTACCGTTATAAATATTTGGAAAAACACCTCCACACCTGGTGCAAGTATAAGTCGAATTACCGTTACAAGATTTTTCATGTCTACGAAGGCTCTTCAAATACTCATACGTATTATCGCAAAGGTAACATTTAAACTGACTCATTTTTAAGTGTTAAATTTCAAAATTTCTGAACGGAGAAAAAATTAATAATTTATTTATGCACACAACTTACCTTCCGTGAACAAATGGAGAAATATCTACTAGTTTAAAATTAACGAAAAAAAAAAATCTTCTATAAAACTTAAATAATATAAAAATATTAATGGCACCAAGAAATTAGGAAATATTTTTAAACTCAGATAGCAGCAACAGCAACAAATCAATGTGTTCGCTTTGAAGTCTGAAGCTAAAATGACAGTAAATACAAATGACAAGTAACTCGTTAACTATCAGCTGTTGCTTACCCCACCACCTCGTGTTTACCCCCACCACCTTCCACTTTACCCCCACTACCTTCAATTTTACCCCCACCACCTTGCATTTTACCTCCCCCCCTCCCTCTTCCCCCTCCTGCCCTTGTAGTGCATCCGAGGATACCCAACTCAAGATGATGGTCAGAAGTGGTTAAGAGTAATCAGAGAGAGTCGGAGAGGTTCACATGTGAGGAAAAGATTATGTCCAATCTGTCCAATAAGTTTTCTTAAAACCATGTGAACCTCTCCGACTCTCTCTGATTACTCTTAACCACTTCTGACCATCATCTTGAGTTGGGTATCCTCGGATGCACTACAAGGGCAGGAGGGGGAAGAGGGAGGGGGGGAGGTAAAATGCAAGGTGGTGGGGGTAAAATTGAAGGTAGTGGGGGTAAAGTGGAAGGTGGTGGGGGTAAACACGAGGTGGTGGGGGTAAGCAACAGCTGATAGTTAACGAGTTACTTGTCATTTGTATTTACTGTCATTTTAGCTTCAGACTTCAAAGCGAACACATTGATTTGTTGCTGTTGCTGCTATCTGAGTTTAAAAATATTTCCTAATTTCTTGGTGCCATTAATATTTTTATATTATTTAAGTTTTATAGAAGATTTTTTTTTTTCGTTAATTTTAAACTAGTAGATATTTCTCCATTTGTTCACGGAAGGTAAGTTGTGTGCATAAATAAATTATTAATTTTTTCTCCGTTCAGAAATTTTGAAATTTAACACTTAAAAATGAGTCAGTTTAAATGTTACCTTTGCGATAATACGTATGAGTATTTGAAGAGCCTTCGTAGACATGAAAAATCTTGTAACGGTAATTCGACTTATACTTGCACCAGGTGTGGAGGTGTTTTTCCAAATATTTATAACGGTAAAAGACATGAAAATGTATGTACCCAGGAACCGTTGATAAAAAAATTAAAATTATCTGAGCCACAAAAGAATGTCATTTTAGCACTCGTACCAGACAAGCAGGGACTTGTTGAGTATGAGACAGCATTTCAGAACCGATTGGCATCATTCTTCATCAGATCGTCCGATTCTATGGATATTAACTCGTTTCTGGAAAGTGTTAAGAACCTCTTAGTGTATAAAATTCGAGATTCGCTACATGAACATGGCGCATTGAAAGTGAACTGCCTATTGGAATGTACTTTTACAAATTCTGTAGGTGATCAGATGGATAAGGCATTCAAAACACGAAACAAATGTGTGTTTAAAGGCAGCAATCTTAGCAAATTTATAGAGGAAAGTTTTAACAAAATCATAACTGAAGCTGAGGAGTCTCAATTTAAAAAAAGCGGATGGAAGCTGAGTGGGGTTGATGGAATCAGATTGAGAATTAACAAATATATGCCTCTAAGAGGTTGTACGTATCTTCCACTCCCCCCATCTATAGAATCAAAGAAAGCTTGCATTAATGTGCGGAATAATGATATGTACTGTTTTAAGTATTCAATTTTATCAAAATTTGTTAAAAAGCACGCACAACGCGTTACTAAGTATAACAATTTAGAACACGTGTATGACTTTACTTGCGTTTCATTTCCAACTTCACTGAGTGAGATAAGAAAATTTGAAAAGGTAAATAACATCTCCATCAATGTCTATGGGCTCGATGAAAAAGATAAGATATACCCTCTGAAAGTCTGTAAAACAGAATTGAAAGATCACCGGGATCTTTTACTCGTGTCTGATGATAAAACTTCCCATTATGTTTACATAAAAAATTTCGAAAGATTAGTTGTGTCACAAATCAGCCAGTATGAACATAAGTTAACAATATGTAAACGCTGCTTCACACATTTTAACAATCTGTATGGAAAACAAGCTAGTGAAAAACTTGAAGAACATAAGATATATTGCTCTGAAAATAAACCAGTAAGAATAGAGATACCAAAGAAAGACCACTTTATCAGATTCTCAAATATGGAACGACAAAGCAAGGTGCCGTTTGTCATCTATGCCGACTTTGAATCGATGTTAGTTCCTATAAACGAATCGTCAAAGAACACGACTAAATATCAGAGGCACGATCCGATATCATTTTGTGTATATGTTAAAGGGATCGAGGGAGTAGACGTCCCAATAAACATACCGTACGTTTATAGGGGAGCCAATGCCGCTTATCACTTCATGGAATATATTACCAATATTGCTAAAAAGATTCAAGAAATCTATAAGATGAACAAACCAATGCGGATTTCATCGGATGAAGAAAAAAATTGGGCTGAAGCTAAAACCTGTTACATTTGCCAAGACGAATTTAAAGAAAACAACATAAAAGTTAGAGACCACTGCCATATAACCGGAACGTACTTAGGAGCTTCGTGTAATAATTGTAATTTAAAACGCGTTAATCCCTCGTTTGTACCTGTCATAATGCACAACTTGAGCAATTATGACGCACATTTTATTGTTAGAGAATTGGGAACTACCCCTGGAGAAGTTGAGGTAATACCGAACAGTGAAGAAAAATACATATCTTTTACAAAACATGTTGGTAAACTGAAATTGAGGTTTATAGATTCTTACAGATTCATGCCGCGGAGCTTAGATTATCTTGTAAAATCTCTTTCTTGGGACAAATTCAAGGAGACATCAAAATATTATAGAGATGAGGAATTAAAATTGGTCACCAGAAAAGGTGTTTTTCCATACGATTACATAGACAATGAAGATAAGTTCAATGAAACAGAGCTACCATCAATTGAAGCTTTTTACAATAAATTGAATGAGAGTGATATCAGCGCAGAAGATTATAGACATGCTCAAAACATATGGGAACACTTTAAATGTAAATCTTTGGGTGAATATGCTGATTTTTACGTTAAAAGTGATGTTCTTCTACTTTGTGACGTCTTCGAATCTTTTCGAGACGTTATGATGAAGACACATAAACTTGATCCAGCTCATTATTTTACCGTTCCCGGTTTGACCTTCGACGCCATGTTAAAATATACAAAAATTAACATAGAGCTCTTACAGGATTATGATATGATTTTAATGGTAGAGCACGGCATTCGAGGAGGTTTGTGCCAGGTATCGCACAGGTATGCAGAAGCGAATAATAAGTACATGCTCAATTTTAATCCAAACGAAGAATCGAGTTATATAGTTTATTTAGATGCTAATAATCTTTATGGGCAAGCGATGAGTATGTATTTACCGTACGGAGGATTCGAGTGGGTCAAAAATCCTGAACGTATCAATATATTCGAGCTTAAGGATGATGACGATATTGGATATATCTTTGAAATTGATATCAGTTATCCTCAAGAACTTCACCATTCCCATGATGATTTGCCGTTCTTACCTGAAGCGATGATACCACCGGGCTCAAATTCTAATTCAAAAAAATTAATAACACATTTTGGGAAAAGAAATCGCTACGTCTTACATTATAAAAATTTGATTCAAGCTCTACAGCATGGGCTAAATTTGGAAAAAATTCACCGTGTTCTAAAGTTTAACCAAGCACCATGGTTACGATCGTATATAGAATACAATACAGAGCTAAGGAAAGGAGCATCCAATGATTTTGAAAAAGATTTTTATAAGTTGCTTAACAATGCAGTTTTCGGTAAAACGATGGAAAATATCAGGAACCGCCAGAATATTCAACTAGTAACTGACAGTAAAAAGTTGATGAAACTTGTCTCTAAACCGAATTTCATTGATCGTACAATCTACAATGAGAATATAGTAGCTGTACATATGGGAAAATCGAAAGTATTGTTTAATAAACCTATATACATAGGAATGTGCATTTTAGACTTATCAAAAACTGTAATGTATCAATTTCATTATGACATAATGATGAAAAAATATTCTGGAAAAACCTTGAAGATGATGTATACCGATACAGATTCATTTATCTATAGAGTCTTAACAGATGATGTCTATGAAGATATGAAAAAAATGAATAAATATTTTGATTTCTCAGACTATCCTGAAACACATTTGTGTTATTCGAATAAAAATAAAAAGAAGTTAGGAAAGTTTAAAGATGAGCTCAATTCCAAAATAATTTTAAAATATGTGGGATTAAGAGCGAAAATGTACGCTATTATGACAGAAAACGATGTAAAAAAGCGAGCTAAAGGCGTAAAAACAGCCTCATTAAAACAATATATTAGTTTTGAGGATTATGAAAATGTATTATTTAAAAGGGAAATTATGCATACGCCAATGAGGATGATACAATCTAAGCTGCATAATATTTTTAGTTCCGAAATAAATAAGGTTTCTCTGTCTCCTTTTGATAATAAAAGACACATCCTAGAAGACGGAATCAATACTTTGGCCTATGGTCATTATAAATTAAATGAAGTGAAATAATATAAAGATTATTTTGGTAATAATAAGAAACAAAACGCGAATTTACAACCATTTTTGTCTTTGGTCTGAATAAAACTAAGGTAACAAATAATAAAAATGATGGTTCATGGTGTGACAATATGTCTGTTTACTAATGAATTTGGAATATTTTGGCGGTATTTAAATTAATAAAGCCATCTCAGCAAGGCAGCCATTGCATTTATCATAATGTCTCGAAAGAGAAATGTACAGAGTATCAAAAAAAGGTTTTATCTGTATAGGTAAATGAAAAATTGTTTAAATCTATTCACCATGAATGAAAGGGGTCACTGTCACGGTTTGAACACCTATAAACCCTGAATGAAGGTCCATGGCATGGTTTGAACACCTGTAAACCTGAATGTGTGAGTGAATGTGAGGTGAATAGAATAACCCTGCAGAATAATTTCGATGCTCATATTTCTCTTTCAAATACATAAAGAAAAAAAAATGATAAAGTATATGGTGTTGTTTATTTATTGAAGATTAAAGAGTTATTGCCGCACCTTGCCGACCATCTCATCAGCAAATATTTCGTTTATGCTATCGGGTGAAAAATTAGATTTCAATATGATTATACACTACCAAAAAAAGTGATGATTTTATTTTTTTATAAGCATAAATTTAGTTTAATTCTTGATTGTGTTAGAAATTATATTTTATGAATTCTAATTTTTAATAAACTTTATTTTTGTCGTTTAATATGTACACATTTTTATTGTGAAAATCACGTTGTAAAATAAATAAATAAAATAAAAACCTCTTCGATGTACCTTTACCTTGACGTGGTGAAGAGGCTTAAGGCTTAACGCCGAACTAAAAAAGGTACAAAACTTTGTTTACTAATAACTAAAATGAATAAAATGTTTACGATGTACAATATTATTTTACTAGAATATAATGTTGTTTATACTGTAGCAAGATGTGCAGATAAGATAAGGAAGTAGTTTACCTTCGATTGAAGCAACGTTATCATTGTTTATTTCTTTAGATAGAACTTCGGATTATAGCGAAGTTGAACGGGATAAAGGTAGAAGACCGAAGCCGGCCGAGATTAGACGAACTCTTCCGAAAACATCGCTAATAGCAATTGTAAAGCAGAATTGTTAATTTTAAGTAAATAATACATAGAAAAGGTAAAAATTTGTCTAAGAAGATGAGAAAATAACTAAAAATATTGAAAATATATATAAAAATAATTATATTCGCCTACCGAAATAGGTACAAGTTTTATATTATTTTATATTTATACTTAAAGCAATCATTAGTACAATATTGATATTTACGTCTTAAATTGGTGTTGTTTACGATTAAATCATTAGGGATTTACTATACTAAGAGATAAAACGTACAAGGTCCGCATTATATTTATACATATACTTAAGAGGATAATGCTTCAAAGTCTTAAGGAACCTTTTATCGCTATTTAAATAGTAGGATTAAGAATCAAAGTTCAAAGCTCTATAGGATTAAAAATCATTACACATAGGAGAATAATAGACCGTAGTCCAAGAGCTTAAGGAACCTTTTATCGCTATTTAAATATTAGGATTAAGGATCAAAGTTCAAAGCTGTACAGGATTAAGAAGCCGTATAACGATGTTTATATTAAAGGCATTAAGAAGGTTCAAAGTCCATGTTTACGTTTAAGCTTAAGGAACTTTTTATCGCTACTTAAAATGTAGGATTAAGGATCAAAGTTCACAGATGTATAGGATTAAGAAGCCCTATAACGATGTTTATATTAAAGCCGTTAAGAGGGTTCAAAGTCCATGTTTACGTTTAAATTATCAACATGCTTGAACATGTACAAACAGGTTTGAATCATGTTCATACCTGTTTGAATTATTGCAATGTTGGCTTCCTCAAAACAAAATGGCGGCTGAAAAAACTTACTTAAAAAAAAAGTATAAAATATTATTGGAAAGATAACATAAAATATTCCGGAGAGATGCACTCTGGTGGACACATTACGAAGTAGAGTGGGTGCTGCGCTCTTGCGGATTCTTTAGAAATGAAGTATGTTCTGCGACTATGTGAAGAGAAAATAAAAGTAAACCAACAGTGGAAATGTTAATACCTACTGAACATGCTTCTGAATTTGTAAACAACGGGAAGGTTATGTAACAGCAAGGGAGGTTTCATAAAATGTAAACAATGGGAAGGTTGAGGAAAATGTAAACAATGAGAGGGTTGAGGAAAATGTAAACAATGAGAAGGTTATGTAACAGTAAGGGAGGTTTCATAAAATGTAAACAGTGGGGAGGTTGAGGAAAATGTAAACCTTGGGAAGGTTATGTAACAGTAAGGGGAGTTTCCGAAAATGTAAACAATGGGGAGGTTATGTAACAGTTTGGAAGGTTTCATAAATGTAATCATTGAGAAGGTTGCGGAAAATGTAAATATTGGGAAGGTTATGTAACAGCAAGGGAGGTTTCAGATATTGTAAACAACGGGAAGGTTATGTCACAGCAAGGGAGGCTTCAGATAATGTAAACAACGGGAAGGTTATGTAACAGCAAGGGAGGTTTCATAAAATGTAAACAATGGGAAGGTTGAGGAAAATGTAAACAATGAGAAGGTTGAGGAAAATGTAAACAATGAGAAGGTTATGTAACAGTAAGGGAGGTTTCATAAAATGTAAACAGTGGGGAGGTTGAGGAAAATGTAAACCTTGGGAAGGTTATGTAACAGTAAGGGGAGTTTCCGAAAATGTAAACAATGGGGAGGTTATGTAACAGTTTGGAAGGTTTCATAAATGTAATCATTGAGAAGGTTGCGGAAAATGTAAATATTGGGAAGGTTATGTAACAGCAAGGGAGGTTTCAGATATTGTAAACAACGGGAAGGTTATGTCACAGCAAGGGAGGCTTCAGATAATGTAAACAACGGGAAGGTTATGTAACAGCAAGGGAGGTTTCATAAAATGTAAACAATGGGAAGGTTGAGGAAAATGTAAACAATGAGAAGGTTGAGGAAAATGTAAACAATGAGAAGGTTATGTAACAGTTTGAAAGGTTTCGTAAAAGCACACATTACAATTTTACCATCGGACCTAGCCGGGAGGAACTCTCAAGTTAGGCACTCTGATTGGTTAACTAATGCAGGAGTGGGGGGAGCAAAATGCCGTCCGGGTAGACTCATGCTTTGTAAATGGTTACGGCGTAAAACAAAATGGCGAACGGGTAGACTCATGCTTTATAAATACTAAATTATCCCAAAACGTAGGGAAAAGAAGATGGACGCCGGGTAGACTCATGCTTTATACCCTCAAACAGGGATCACGTGACCAAAAAGGGGCGTGGCCTACTGGTTTAGGTTAGGTTAATAAAAGGTCACGTGACTAAAAAGGGGCGTGGCTTAGTGGTTTAGGTTAGGTCGATGGCGCGAACCATAGTAGTTAAGGTTAGGTCGTGATGACGTCATAGGTGGTTAAGAGTGGTAGGGGAGGGGATGGAGGAATCGGTGCGCCAGCTCGCCTGTTTCTTCTCTACTCGGATTCTTGGTCATTTGTACACAGACCTGCAGCTGCAAAGGAGAATTAAGTCTTCGCTACCAACGCTATGTTTCATTCTGATTCAAAGATGTCATATTTAATCACGTACAATCTGTCACGTCCTAACCGAAGAGGAAGAAGGTTTGTTCCTCCAAAGTGGAATCTACTTCAGCTTCAGAGAAGGGAGGATGTAGAGGATATCTCTTCTCTATAAAAATATAAAATGATAACGGGATTTCGGTTTCCGCTAACTCCTTCTTAACTAGAAGACGGATTTTGATACGGTTATCATTTAGGTCATTGTTTTCTGCAGGTTTATCAGAAAAATACACTGCGATTTACCTTATCTTCAAACAGGAAAAGTGGAGAGTGATGAAAAGCCGAAAAAAGTAACAGTTTCTGGTTTCTGAAAAGGTAAATTCATGTTGACCGTGCTGCCACCTGGCGGCATGGCAAGAAAGCAGAGCCCCTATTTGTGATCATCTTGGCATTTGAGTTGTATGTGATCACCCCAAACACTAACTGATTGTTGTAGATAAAAATATAATAGACTAGCTGTGACACGCATCTTTGCTCGCGAATATTGCTTTTCGTATTAATAATTTTATAAATTCTAACCTTTAAGTTTTTAGACAGAAGCTGAGTAATTTCGCAACTGAATTATAACACGCGTTTCCCGCCTTTAACCAGGACTTTATTTCCTCCTGGATATATTTTTTTCTCGTTATCATTGAACCTAAATACTTAAATTTCTCTACGTGTTCAAAAGTATACCCTGATATATCAATATCACTATGATCGCCACCGTCTCTACTACAATCATATATTTTGTCTTTTCGGTATTTATTTCGAGTCCTATTTCTTTACCGGTTTTTATTAACGCACTTGTATTTAGTTGTATGGTTTCTGTGTCTTCCCCTAGCAGTACCAAATCATCGGCGTTTCCCGGAACCGGAATTTTATCACCCAAATTTAAACCTTCTTAGTAAATGTCACCTATTCTTTGATATATTCTAAAGCGACTTCGTCTGCATCAATTTCTGTTATTATGATTGCTATTAAGAAGTTTTTTAAAGAATATATTTTAAAGTACTTCCGCGTAAATGACATTTTTAGTTTTATTTTCTTGTGGCAGAAGAACATACTGATTTTCTCTGCAACCCAATCTTGACGTAAATCTATTCCTACGTGTTTAAATGTTTACATCTGTGATTAATTGTTACGGAAAAATATAAATTAACGGGAAATTGAATTATTTAAAAATAAAAGGTAAATCATTTGGAATCATTGGGATGCGAGTTTTTTTTTCTCCCAAATTTTCTCCGTTTTTCCCCAGATTTTCGATTGATTCTTCGGTCCTATTGGTCACTGCGAGATGTTATATAGCCTATAGCCTTCCTCGATAAATGGACTATCTAACACAAAAAGAATTTTTCAATTAGAACCAGTAGTTTCTGAGATTAGCGCGTTCAAACAAACAAACAAACTCTTCAGCTTTATAATATTAGTATAGATTACTTAATAAAACACATGTTTCTATTGAAATTCAATTAAATTAATTCTTTAACCATTTATTTTTATATTAACTTAAAATACTTAAATTGATTTTAACAAAGTAGGTGAGTGAAAGTCATATGTTGCGCGCACCAGATTTTTGATTTTTTGACCCAATTTATGTTTTTAATTTCTGACGATTATTAAATTCTGTGACGAAAGTAAAAATGGAAGAAAGAAATTCTAATAAAAGGTAATTAATAGTAATAAATTCATATAAAAACTGTAAAAAATAAAACCCCTTTTATTAGAATTTATTTCCCCCCTTTTTGTTTTTAGAAATTATTATATTTATCAAATGTCATTACTTCTATTTCACTTTGTTTGTAATCTTCAGTATAATTTATTGTTCGTATCATCTTTATATATTGTATTCCACTACTTGTTGGTATCTTTGTTTTTTTGTTTTTTCTTATAGTCCTGAAGAAGGCCTATAATTTAGGCCGAAACTTCGCACCATAAATTAAGTTTACGCTAAATTGTGTGTTATATTGACTGCACCATGATCAAACTTGTCTCATAAAATGTTTTGAAATTAAATTATATCTAATAGTTTTTAAATTGATTTTGACGGTCGTGGAAAGTGAAAGTCGTGTGTTGCTCGCATCTGATTTTTTTGTTTTATTAAAATATTTTACACCTTTGCATCTGGCACCTGGACTAAAACTACTAGTATACTATTAATAGTATGAGATACTTCCGGATAAGTCTATTCTCATGTAAATTATTGAGGAATATGCTAGATATAGATATGATATAACGGTGATACAGCCCCGCCAACCGTGTGTTAGCCGCACAACTACATACATCCACACCCGAGTTGCAGATTATTGGCCCAGGATAGCGACAGGTGTAAGCCATAGCGACATATCGAGGAGAGGAGAGTACAACTAACTAGGATATTAATAGCGACAATTGTCCCAGCCAGCGGGGTTGGACCTGGGCCAGGGAGACTCGCTACATCAGTCCAGCACTACCTCCATCCATATAGTGCGCTTCCATTGTCTGCATTATCTCTTCATTCCCAGTCCAAAACGGTACGTTTGGAGGGGCGCGAAACTGTGACTACAAGCCAGGATTTCCAAACTGAGCCAATTCTATAATAAGAGATGGCATTTCAACAATATAAAAAACAACATAAAATTCAAATTTTTACATACTTACATCAAAAAAAGTGACAAAGATAATAGTTGAAAATAAATGTAGTAATCAGTTTTTTTATAAAGCACAAACAAAAACGTTCTATGCAAATTTTTTAGTAGTATTAAACGCTCCAACTTTTTTAATCCAACTAATTAGTAAGTGACTAATTAATCCTGTCAACTTCTTTAACCACAGTCATGAGATAAACATTTTACCTGACAATTTCAGTATTCACTCAGTCATTACTACAAGGAATTTTGTTCATATTTACTTTTAAACATTGCAGAATATAAGCTAAGGAAACGTCTTGCGATTCTAAAAAATTTTCAATCCAAATTTTAAACAGAAATACACCTTTTTACTTTCTCTTACTATATATAGTAAGTGAAAGTATTGCGATCGTGAAAATTTTCGAATTCCAGTTTTCAGCGGAGTCCAAATAACCAAGTCCCACAAAAATGTGTGTGTGTGTATGTATATATGGTAACTCCCGGGCGGAAACGGTAAGTCCTATGAAACTGAAATTTCATATTTAAGACAAATATGAGCTTACCAGAAGAGCCACTTTATATTATGCATTTTGCACCTTTTTTCGATTTTCTCAAAAACAGTTCCGACGATTTTGATTAAACTCGTTATATCGATGTCAAATTTAATGGGCTTTAATATCATGTAGGTTTTATTCTGATTAAAATGGTGTGACAGGGCTTAAATGCCGATATTTTAAATTTTCTTCCACTAAACTACCTTTAATTTTGTAGATTCAATAAAAATAACTATATTATTTTGTTACTACTGATG
The DNA here is from genome assembly GCA_023052935.1 of Piezodorus guildinii. Taxonomy (NCBI): domain Eukaryota; kingdom Metazoa; phylum Arthropoda; class Insecta; order Hemiptera; family Pentatomidae; genus Piezodorus; species Piezodorus guildinii. Next base: position 148,426,684 of record CM041296.1, on the reverse strand, counting down.
AAAAACATGTAAATATATAAATTGAATAAATTCGATACCTAACTAAAGGAGAAAACAGAAAAAATATTTTTTTAATGCAATTTTTCGTTTTTGAACATAAGAGCAGTAATATACATGTATGATATACCGTTGTAAGCTAAACATTTCAGAAAAAATATTATCTCATACACTAGCTTTTAAAAGGTAATAGAGAGTGATGAAATGAACATAAACTAACTGATTATTTTAGATAATAATATAATAGATTTTGTAATAAAACACACGTTTCTAAGTATATTCAATTTAATTAATTCCTTATTAGTTTCACGTATTTTTATCTCTAACTGTTTTTGAATATTCTTTCATTGATTTTAAAAATGGATGTAAGTGAATGTCGTGTGTTGCCCGCACCAGATTTTTGTAAAGATATTTCCCTATTGTTCAACTAGCCCCGCTTCTACCCTACGTATTAAGGTACCGACTCAATAAAACAATAAATAATTGTCCTTTTGCAGCCGGGTTTGAACCTGAGATGAGAAATAAGATTCAGTACCCACTCAACTATCCTACGACGTTGTTATCAAAAACTCGTTTCCACTCTTTCGAAAATATTCCCCTCCCGACTCGGGATATTGCGACTGAAACGCACAATGAGAGGCGCTATTGATGATATGAAGGCTCAATTTCTCGAGGAGAGAATAGTGCTAAGTGATATTGACTGCTCCCAATCAAATCCATTAATCTTAAATAAACCATTTAATGGTTGTCCCTTTGTTCTCCTTCCAATAGGCAACTTGTATAGCATAAACTTATCTTATATTCAACTCAATAATTCAACAATTGAGAAGTTGATTTCCAAAAGGTACTATATCCATTTTAAGGAATTTTACAACTAGCGCAAAACTCTCACATTATTATGTTATTTGTTTATTATTTTGTCCAGTCTGGGATTCCATAAGCAGATTGTAAATACTGTATAAATAATAATAATAAATTCTTTATTTATTCTGGGACAAGTCCCTTCGGAATAATGTTACAGACAAATTAAGTTAGAGCTTCAATGTCTTAGAGTAAAAAAAAAAATAAATAAATAGAAAGCAACAGAAATGACAAAGAAAATGAATAATAGTTATAAATTCATAGGTAGCTTATAATAATTTAGAAAAACAAACAAAACAAATTAGACGAGAGTAAAAAAAAAAAAATATGTTCATATATACATAGCAAAATAAATTATGTACAAAATAAAATGTGATAAATAATCGTTTCTTTCTGCCGATTTTTATTGAAATTTGCAAATCACTTGAGGTCATTTCAAAATTGGATAGACAGGAAGTGTTTGAATAAACGGGATTTGAAGGTAGGAAGAGTATTGGAATGACGGATATAAGAAGGAATAAAATTCCATATGGACGAGGATCGGATAAGGAAAGATCTGTCGAAAGCTGCGGTTCGATGAGGCGTTATATACAGGTCTGAAGACCGTGAATGAGTGTTGCGGGAGTGGACGGAGGATTTAAATTAAAGTATATCAGAGATGTACGATGGACGTTGAGATCGGAGAACTTGGTAAAGGAAGGATGCCAGGAGGTACTTAGAACGGAAGGATGGGTAAAGCCACTTTAACTCCTCGTAGAATCGGGTTACAGAGGTGTCCCTGGATATCCCAAAGATGAAACGTACCAGGCAGTTAAATAATCGTTTTAGTTTAGCTTGAAGATCCCCAGAGACACCCCCATACACCGCGCAACAGTAGTCAAAGTGGGGGAATATTAGTGAGCAAACCAAAAGCCTGCGGGTTTCTAATGTAAGAAGGTGACGATGGTGATTTAGAAGTTTTAAGATGGAAATTGTGCGTCGAGAAATTTCGGAAACGTGGTTTCCGTTATATAGTTATAATTGTGTGTATGATGTACATGGGAAATGTCCCAACAAATCCCTCCTGATAACACGCTGTCACCGTAGAGTAAAGCAAGAGTTGATGAGGCTCCTTAAAGAACAAGATTTTGCCTGCTTCGAGGAAGTTTACTGTGTGGATACGGATGGATCCACGCGATATGATGATATCGTGGCATTCCCTAAGACCGAAAATTCGGCTGTCATTCTGGATCCCACCGTTAGATATGAATCTAACGACCTTGAACAGGCAAGTGAAGTGGAAAGGGAAGAGAGCGAAATCTACGAAAATGTATCTCTTTCCTCAAGGAAAAGTTCCGCGAGAGCAAGGCGAGAGAGAGTTCAACGAGAGAAGCCTTTGGTTCGGAGCCCGCGGAGCTGTGCCAGGTTCAACAAGGAGCTTCATGGAGGACATAGGTATCGATATAAAGGACGTGGCAAGGATAGCAGAAAGTGTGGTTCTCGACTGTCTGAGAATTATACACTATCACATCTACTCCTAACAGGTGCAATTGGAGGGGCATGCATTTGCATCTGTGTTTACTTATAGTGTTTTATATTATAATTTTAACAATTTTTTTTATATAGAGAGATATTTATTTTAGGTGCTAAGTGTTTTAGTATTGTTTTTATTTATGATAGTGTGATTTTTTAGTATGTAATTGTTTAATGAATATATAATTTTTTTTTTTGTTTTTATTAAAATTTAATCTTTGGTGTATATGTATAGATATATCTAAGTATTTGAAAGAAAATGTGAAACGGTAGAGAAAAAAAACCCGGGAAAATAAGTAGGAAGAAAAAGAAAATTAAAAAGAGTAAAAAAGGAAAAACATATTGTATTTATAGTTACAATATTTCCTTACAAGTTCCTTACTGGGCATGGGGGCTTCCGATCAAAGCTCGCTAAGCATGGCAAAAACATCAGTCCCCTATGTCCCAGTTGTGGTGTTCCGGAGACCGCCGAGCATATTCTCCTTGCCTGTACCACTTATGAGGCACTGAGAATGAAGCTCCTGAGGGACACAGGACTCTACGTCCTGACAGAGGGCGATATCTCTAATGTTATATCCAAACAAAACTACCCGTACTACAAAGCATTTGTATACGGGTGGAAGGAACAGATTGGTCCAAGCCACTTCAACTTGAGGTAGGAGAGAAGAATGAAGAAGGCCACTGAACATCCGAAGACCACTAGCATGCTGTTTGATTAGTTTCATAGCAGTTGTGGGTTGTATCTATGGTACTTCCTACAGCAGCAATACCCGTATTGCCTCAAGGCAGGGTAGGGTAGTAAATAAATAAATAAATGTATTTATAGTTAAATAAAATGTTTAGAATATTCCTGTAGGAAAAAAAATCGGTATGCTGTGTTATAGCAACCCAATTAAGTTGGGCAGCATCATTTTGTTTGTTTATTTATGAATAAAGTGTATCTCTCTTCTTAATTTCATTTATTTTTATTTATCTCAGTTATAGGTTTTTTATTTTCTATACATATTATATTTTATTTAATTTGACTTTATCATTATTCCCTGTATATATTGTGTGAATGTGCTCTCAAATCACTATTACTACTGTTTATTTAGAGAAAAATTGTAATATATCTCCATAAATATTACAGGACAGTCTACAAGTCATATATTAGAGATTAAGGAGGAAGCTCGTGATAACCATTTTGGGAGATGAGATTTCCATTAGGGTTAGGCGTCAAGAATGTAGTGTGTATTGTACCAGCGGCAGGATTTAATATCGGTCGGGATTGTGGCTGGAGAGGACGGGCGATCTGATCCATTGTGTCCCCTGGTCGGAATGGCGCGCTCCGATCGCAAACTCTTCAAAAAGGTATTTTCATTGCCATTGTCTGCTTCTGATTTATCGTCGAGAGAGGACTTGGGGCTCAATGGCCTAACTCCCCTCTCGGCCGCTGGCTGCGCTGATCCTAATGGCCGTCGGCTGTCGTAAATTAGCAAGTTGAATGCGATAATTGGTTATAATTTCAAATTAACGGCCTACCGTTATCGGAAATGCTTTGGAATATTTTATTAATTATAGCCGTCGCCTTTGGTGCATAATGCTGATTGTTCAACTGCAATAATGAAATAGGGTAGCACGAGCGGGGCAGGTTGAGCATAGGGGCAAGTTTGAGAATCGGAATATCTCGAGGGCTGTTTGCCGCCCGCGTGATGGCATTTAATCCCCCTCGACAATTATAATAATAATTTTTTTTATTTTTTTTATTGAGATATATTACAATTTGTTACAAAATGAACAATAATAATATTGATAAGAGACCACATTCATACTATATATACAGAAAATAATAATAATGGTCAAATTACATAAAATAGAACATAAATAAATTCATATATATACAATAAAATAATAATAATAAATAAAAAACAAAACAAATCGAAACAAAAACCTATTAAAAATAATTAATAAAAACCTTTCTTTTCTTTTTTTAATTTTTCTGGCATAAGCTAATGAACATGTGGACGAATAGCAGTAAGCTATGCAGTGAAGTGGAGGGTTATATATGAGAAAATGTTTTTAAAAAAATAAGTCTTGAGAATGGGGAAACAACCCCGAAACGTTGATAGATGTGAATAGTTCTGAAATAAAGTGGATGATTGGCAAAGGGAAGTTGAGGCATGCTCATTTAAGAGTTAATAATAATATCTTTATTTTATCCTTTACTGAAAATAAGCCTCTTCCTTTTGGGAGGTACAGGTCTGGTATTATAATTTTAACAACGTTTCCCATTCTTATACTTATAATATATATATATATATATATATATATATATATATATATATATATATTATATATATATATAAATAAAATATAAAACATTTCCTGCTTGATTTAAAATAAAAAAACATGTATTCAATGATAGATTTTTCTTCAGATTATTCCACATTTGCCTATTTCAGGCCACTATAGCCCACCATTCCTCCACTATTAGCATTATTCCGTTTCTACATCTCGTCGGTGGTCTTCCTCGACATTTCTTTCGATCCCTTGGAATCCACTCGGTAGCAACTTTAGACCATCTTCTGGGATCCATGCTATAAGCCACATGACCGGCCTAGCTCCATTTTAATTTTCAATACACTTCTAGAAAACTGATGCTGACTCTATGCTATGGCCTAAGACCTAAATACAGTGTACTCGGAAGCGTCCAGGACTCAAGCCTTCAATGCTGGAGGTAGCTGACCTTTAAAACTTTTTTTTTTAAGCTCCAATATTTTACTATCGCATATTTTATTTTCTATTTATTTATTTATTTATACAAAGCATCTACCTATTAAGGGTCATTAGCTATATACATAATTGTTTGTTCTTCTCTTTTTCGGACAGAATTTCATTTACAAGACAATAATGGTGAATGTTTGGTAGAAGGACATTATATCTTAAATCACATTGAAGACTTTACTTTTTTTTAAAAACTTAAATAATTTCTGAACACACACTTCACTGTTACTTCTATTTATTTATTCTTATGTTTTCTGCTTCAATAAATGCTCGTGTCCAGCTAACAATAAAATAAAAATAAAAATTTTTATATATCACATAATAAATCTTAACAAAGGAGAATGTTTTGTTGCCTGTTTTACAATGAGGGTATGTTTCGGAATCACGGATACATTAAACGAATAAAATCGATGAAACGCCTTATGTTAGACAGATGTATTTACTTACTGAAAACTACTGACTTCCAAATATTTTCATTCATTTCTTCTCTTCTTAATTAATAACTTAATTGAATATGTAACCAGAGAAATATTGGTTTGCGAGGTGAGGGAAAATTGGTTATTGGTATTTTTCTGCTAAAAAAAAATATTTATTGGAAAAAAAAAACAGAAAACAATTATTGTATAGAGACACCCGAATCACCTAGCGGTATGAAATATACTTTAGGACTAATTCTCATAATAATAATATTAATAATAATAATAATAATAATAGGCTTACCGAACCCGAAGGTTCGATGCCGATACCACCAAACTTCGCCTGCACAGACTTGTCCAATGTTCGCCGGTCAAGCCCAAGCCCCCGAGATCAGCCTTAATGCAATCCTTCCATCGACGCTTCGGCCTACCTTTCGGACGCCTACCAGTCGGTTCAGCGAATACCAACTTTCTCGGAATCCGTTCCTCACCGAGCCCAACTACTATACGCGCCCATTTGAGTCTCCGCGATGTTATCAACTCAATTATATTCACAGGGTACAAACTCCGCAATTCCGCGTTGTGCAACCTTCTAAACTCCCCAGTGGCCTCATCTCTCTTCGGACCAAATATTTTACGCAGTCCCTTATTTTCGAAAACCTTAAGCCGTTTTTCATCCTTCAAAGTAAGCGGCCACGTTTCACATCCTTAAAGAACCGTCGGAAGAATAATAGTTTTATAAATTCTAACCTTTAAGTTTTTAGACAGAAGCCGCGAGCTAAGTAATTTAGCAACTGAATAATAACACGCATTTCCCACCTTTAACCGGGACTTTATTTCTTCCTGGATTTCATTTTTTCTTGTTATCATTGAACCTAAATACTTAAGTTTCTCTACGTGTTCAAAAGTATGACCTGAAATATTAATATCATCAAGATCGCCACCATTTCTGCAACTAATCAAATATTTCGTCTTATCGGTATTTAATTCGAGACCAATTTGTTTACAGGTTTTTATTAACACACTTGTATTTACTTGTATGGTTTCCGTGTTTTCACCTAGCAGTACCAAATCATCGGCATACCCCAATACCGGAATCTTGTCACCCATACTTAAGCCTTTCTCGGTACACGTCACCTTAGGACCAATTCTCATACCTACTAAATATATATGAATATATATATATATATATATATATATATATATATATATATATATAATATATATATATATATACACATATTCCAATAAGAGCAGCTCCTCTTAGAAGACCTCACATGAAGTCAGCTCTAGCTTATTACATAGACTACACACCTTACCCCGACCCAACTTATTGAAATGTATGATATTCAATCCGGAACGGGGGGGAGGAGAGGGGCGACCGCGGGTTTTATGTTCCGGGCAGGCACCTCGGGGTGGGGGGGGGGCGCATAAAATAATCCTATTTCTCCCCCCTCCCTCGGCCATGTCTAGAGCACGCCTTCATCTGCGCTTAATGTCTTTGTCATCTTTAGCAGGCGTAAAGAAAATATTACAAAAAAAAAAATATATATATATATATATATATACACATATTCCAATAAGAGCAGCTCCTCTTAGAAGACCTCACATGAAGTCAGCTCTAGCTTATTACATAGACTACACACCTTACCCCGACCCAACTTATTGAAATGTATGATATTCAATCCGGAACGGGGGGGAGGAGAGGGGCGACCGCGGGTTTTATGTTCCGGGCAGGCACCTCGGGGTGGGGGGGGGGCGCATAAAATAATCCTATTTCTCCCCCCTCCCTCGGCCATGTCTAGAGCACGCCTTCATCTGCGCTTAATGTCTTTGTCATCTTTAGCAGGCGTAAAGAAAATATTACAAAAAACAAAATATATATATATATATATATATTTGTGTGTGTGAGTTTGCATACATACACAAACTAAAGTTTGTAATGGTGCAGGTATTATAAATATATACTAAGGGTAAGTATTGCTATCAAAACATTTTGGTTTTCCAAAGATGTAATTCCATCTTTCACGGGAATACACGTCTTAGGGTCTCCTGAATAAATACAACCAAGACCCGCAAAAAAGTCTGTGGATGCGTGTGTGATAGCTCGAAAACGTTAAGTTTTCTTAAAGTGAAATTTTATATTTTAGAAGCCTATAGGCCCGACATGTTACAGCTACTTTTTTATCAAAATCATCCAAACAGATGAGCTACATTATACTATGAATCATCATAGAAAAATATATGAAATCGCTAAAGATTTTGATAAAACTCGCTATATAGACGTAAAATGTTTTGAGATTCCATATCATGTAGGTTGGTTGGATTCCTGTGAAACAATTTGACTGATTATGGAATTTTTTAAACTTTCTTACAATGAAGTATCTTTAATTTTGTAGGTTCAGAAACATAACGCACACCAATATATAACCACTGGTACGAAACGGCTAAATAAAAAAGTTGGACGAATTTCAAATTCGATTATAGGAGGAATGAGCAAAAATATATATATATATATATATATTTTTTTTTAAGTAAATTTTATTTTCCCCACAATAGAATAGTAATATGCATATTTAATATAATTTTAGAAATTATATATTTTAATTTCATTAAACTTTTATATTTTAATTTAATTTAATGGATCTGTGCTATCACCAGTACTATTCTCTATATACATAGCTGAAACTGTCGGAGCAAAATACAAAACCAGCTCCACATCAGGCCGAGTTGGCTTGTAATGAGATAACAAAAAAGCTGGAGAGATTAAATATTACAGTTAATCCCAAGAAGACCGACTGTATTATTTTTTCTTTCCATAAGAATAAGCGCCGTCTACCGAAGACCTACGAGGTAGCGGGAATCAAAAACAAGCCGGCCAATAGGATCGTTTACCTGGGCATCACCCTTGACAGGTACCTCAAGTTGTCTAATCACTGTCTCAAAAAGATTAGCTCGGCTAGGACCAAGTCCTATCGACTAAATCATTTACTAACGTCACCGAATCTATCCCTCCGCCTGAAAATATTAATATATAAATCATTAATTATACCGGCCCTCCTATACGGAGCACCGATGCTAACTAATATATCACCAACCATAGCAAAAAAGCTCCAGCAGTTTCAAAATGGAGTGCTGAGACGAATAGTGAGGCATACTTCTCTACAGAGGACGAAGACAGACCAGATACACGACACCTTCGAATTTTCGACCGTGACGGAGTTCATCTCCCAGAGACATATCAAATTCTTTTATAGTCTCCAATACTGCACGAACCCACTGTTTAACACACTGACTCCGACAGGACGGCCACAGCGCTGGCAAGACTATGTACGACTAGACTGAGAAACCATAACTTGACTGACTCAGAAAGACTAGTGAGCCCCATCACTAGACCTGACTCCCATTCGCTCCCATAATACCGAAAAAATTTCTATCCTCTCTCCCCTCTTATAATGCATGTAATGCAGAAAAAGAGTCCCATATTCCTTCCTCTATTTCCTATTTCCAACCCCCAACTCCCATGGGGCTTAGAAAATATATATATATATATATATATATATATATATATATATATATTTTTTTTTTTTTTTTTTTTTTTTTTTTTTTTTTTTTAAAGCGTATATGCCCGAGATGTTACAGCAACTTTTTCATGAAAACCAATAAACCGGATTAACCACATTATACGTTTTTCACCATTTATCTAAAAAGTATGTTATAAGTGTAAAATTATGCACCCTTTTAAAAATCATTGATATTTTAATTACAATAAATAAATAATAAGAACATGAACTAATAAATTTAACTATAATTGAACAATAAAAAGAGAAATTCATAAGCTTTTGAAAATGTAGAAAAGCTTAGAAATGTTAGGAAAAAATCTGATGCGTGAAACACACAACTTTCACTTACCTCCGTTGTTAAAATTAATATAAGAATTTTTAAATATACTTAGAGATGGAAAAAGATCAAAGAATTAATTAAATAAAGTTTTGATAGTAACAAAGTGTTTTTCAAAATTTGATGAATTTGTGGACCGGGTGGACTATGCAGAATTAGAGAAATAGCAACAGGCAATAACTCGTTATTAATTCTTATTTTATTTACTATCACTGTTACTAATACTAGTCAATTAGTTAGTTAGTTTGTGTTATTTCGTTAAGTAGTTATAACAAATTAATTATTTATTATTTGTTGCTGGTTTCTTTGTTTAGTCAATTAGTTAGTATTACTTTATTAGTTTTATTTACCAGTTATTATTATACATTTTTTTTTATAATCTGTAACTTAATGTTCTGTAACATAATTTGTATTATGTAATAAAAATACGCGTTGTATCGCAAGATGGTAGGCGTAGAAAAAATGCACCCATTGCAGGGTTACTGTAATGAGGAAAACCCTATGTGTTTTTATTAAATAACCTATTATATTTTCATCTACAACAATCAGTTAGTTTTATCGGCTTTTCATCTATCTTCATTAACTTTTACATTTCCGTGTATTAGATAATATTTATTTCTAAAACCATTAGCTTTCCGACGGTATATTGTACACCTATATTACTATTCTTGTGTTCAAAAACGCAATAATTGCATAAAAAAAATATGTTGCCACTTTTCTCCTTTAGTTGTTTATCAAATTCGCTCAACTTGCATATTTAGTCGTTATTTATCAATGCAAGCGAGTTGGTATGCCTATTTTTTTTTAATCTACAAAATTAAAGGTACTTTAGAGGAAGACAATTTAAAATATCGGCATTTAAACCCTGTCAGACTATTTTAATCGGAACGAAACCTATATCATATTAAATACCATTAAATTTTACATCGATATATAGAGTTTAATCAAAATCGTTAGAGCCGTTTTTGAAAAAATCGTAAAAAGGTGAAAAATGCATGGTATAAAGTACATATTCCGGTCAGCTGAATTTGATGAAAAAGTTGCTGTAACATCTCGGGCGTATAATTGTCTTAAATATGAAATTTTAGGTTGTTATAAAAATGTTAAATTTCTAATAAATCAATTATTCCTATGAGGAGAATGTTTTAACATTTACTTATATTAATAGTCATTTTGCGATACTGCGATGACCAGGAAAGTTACAGAATCATCTCGGATCAACACAGCTCGCCCTTGACCCCTTCATCTGTTATTCCGTAGCCCAAGTTATGGTAATAAAATTAATTACTTTATTTAATAAACAATTAATTAATTTCGCCGACCTCAGATTGTATATTGATGCCCCGAGGAAAGCAATTACCATAGACCGAGGGACTATTTCCCCTACTCCGATCCGTTCTATATTTATAGCCGTCTTTAATTGGTCCTTTAATTTCAAGGTCGGATATTCATTGATTTCTTCGAGTCGTTCCAAGGCTGCAAAGAAAATTTCATGAAACAAATACTGACTATGTTATAAGAATAAAGTAACATAATGGAGTCACCTGCGGTGCAGTGGCTAGATTAGCAGCCTTCTACGCGCAAAAACATTATTTTAAAACAGTAGATAATTCTTGGATTTTTTAATAAGAATAAAACATCCTTGTGCTTGCCGTACATCGGATGCGACGTAAAATACTCGTGCCTGTGCGATGTCAGTTACTTGTTAACGATCCCTATCCAAATTAAAGCTGGATAGGCAAAATTTAGAACTTCTACTGTAGCACGTCCGATTGGCCACAGAAACATAAAAATCACGTCAAATCAATAAGCAAATTACATTACATTTAAAATTAGCTTTTTCCTATTACTCTCACTTACTATATAAAGTAAGGAAAAGTATTGTAAATCGTGAAAATTTTCGAGTTTTCAACGGAAATACACGTTTTAGGGTCCAAATAACCAAGTCCCTTAAAAAGGTGTGTGTGTGGGTAACTCCTGGGCAAAAACGGCAAGTCCTATGTTACAAATTCTTTTTCATCAAAATCCGCTGACCGGAAGATGTACTTTATACCATACATTTTGCACCTTTTTACGATTTCATCAAAAACGGCTCAAACGATTTTGATTAAACTCACTAAATCGATGTAAAATTTAATGGATTTAATATCAAGTAGGTTTCATACTGATTTAAATAGGATGACAGGGCTTAAATGTCGATATTTTAAATTTTCTTCTTCTAAATAAAGTATCTTAAATTCTGTAGATGCTATAAAAATAACTATATTAACTTGATAGCATTGTTAATTAACAGCTAAATATGCAAGTTGAGCAAATTTATAAACAACCAAAGGAGAAAACTGAAAACATTTTTTTAATGCATTTTTTTGTTTTTGAATATGAGAAGAGTAATATACATGTATGATATACTGTTGGAAAGCCAAATATTTTAGAAAAAATATTATTTTATACTTAAGCTTGTCAAAGTTAATAAAAAGTGATGAAAAACCGATAAAACTGATTATTTTAGATAATAATATAATATATAATAAATAGATTTGTTTAATAAAACACATGTTTATATAGAAATTAAATTAAAATAATTCTTTAATGTTTTCATTCATTTTTATCTCTAACTGTATTCGAAAATTCTTTAATCGTTTTTATGTTTGTTTATTCGCTTAACGTCACTTTATACTACTATGGCTAATCGGACGATGCTACAGTGGCAGTCATAAATTTTGCCTATCCAGGTTTTATTAGGATAGGGATCTTTAACGAGTACCTGACATCGCACAGGCTTGGGACCACCTTTTAACGTCCCTTCCGAAGGACGGCATAACTCCCATTAAAAAATCCTATGGTCACCTGCGGGTTTGAAACCGTGACCTTTGGCATAGGAGGCTGTTATGCTAGCCACACAGCTACAAGTGATCCCGTCCTAACTTTGTTCTATCCAGGTTTAATTAGAATTCTTAACGTCCAGAGATCTTTAACGTACCTAAGATTGTACATGCTTGAGACCAACATTTTAGGTCTCCTCCGAAGGCATAAAGGATGATATTTTGCTCCATTAAAAATTTCAAGGGCCATCCATCAACCTCGACATTGCTAGCCACTACACCACAGGTGACCCCTTTGGGAGCAGTTCTGTAGTAACTCGCTAGAATACTGATATTAGAGAAATAATCTATAGAAGAATAGTCATTCATACTGTTATCTTTACCGTGGAATTACTCAAGGATAGGGTGACCCTTCCGGTGCTATTTCAGTCTAGATAAAGTGGATATCCAAAATAACTAAAAACCTGACGGCTATTTATTGTATACAAATACCTGATAAAATTAAAATTTGAGAGGGATTTAGTTTTTCTCATTCGGACCCAGATGGCAACCACAAGAGTCAGTGAACCCACAAAAGGTATTCTTTTCGTTTCAGGTAAACCGCAATCAACATTCCGTCAGTTACACCAGCGAAATTTCGACCGAAAATAAATACTATCAAGAAAATAATTTTAATAATGACGGCGATATATTGGGTTGTTTCACATGAAATGTCCGTTTTTATAGTTTCTGAAATACATAAAGGATTTTGCAGGTCTCTGTAGTTTTTTTCCGTATTTTTACATGTTTAAAGTAAACAGTTACTAATCATCTACCATTGTATTATTAACATTAGCTTCCAAACCAATTACCCACTTTTTAGTATACCTCCAAATATGAACATGGAAATACGCGATTTTCGAGTAATATTTTGGTACGAGTTTAAACTCGGCCTTTCAGCAGCAGAGGCCGCTAAAAATATTTGCAAGGCGTTTAGGGAAGGGAGTGTTAATGAACGGACCATTCGCTGTTGGTTTTCTAAGTTTTCAGCTAGGGATACCGACTTGGAAAACTTGCCCGAGGAAGACTCCATCCATAATAGACAACGATGTCCTCAAACATACAGAAGAAGGAAACCCCTATCAAACAGTTAAAGTACTCTCAGCACAACTAAATGCAAGTGCATCTACCGTTTCCAGACATTTAAGTGTATTGGGAAAATAAAAAAGCTCGATACATGGGTACCTCATGATCTCACTGGGCGGCAGCAAGACCCCATGTTTCAAAACATACAGTACAAAAATTGAAAGAACTGGGCTACGAAGTTGTCTCCAACAAATTACCACCTGTTCAGGAATTTAGACAACTTTGTCAAAGGAAAACTTTTTGAAAATGATGATCAAGTGAAAAGTGCGTTTTCAGATTATGTTTCACTTCAAAGCTCAGAATTTTTCAGTTTGGGGATCAAAAAGTTGGTGTCACGTTGGGAAAAATGTGTAGAAAAAGAAGGTAAATACTTCGAATAAAATTATCTTGTTTTCATATCGTATTTTTAATAAAAATCCTTTACCTTGATAACGGACATTTCATGTGACCCAACCCATGCTAAAGATAGTATATTTCATCCTAGATATATCTACTTTTACTAAACTGATTCTAACCAAGCGTGTTATTCCAATAAAGAGAATTCACAAGACGGTTAGTTGTGGAGAGGATCTAGGGTAAACCCGGGGCAAGTTGTTCCTCCGGCAACTAATAATTAGGGAGTGAGGGAGAGAGAGAGAGGAGAGGAGAGAGAGAGAGAGAGAGAGAGAGAGAGAGAGGAGAAGAGAGAGAGAGAGAGAGAGAGAGAGAGAGAGAGAGAGGGGGTGGGGGAGGGGTTAGAAAACTCGAGCGAGGCGCTTGGTCTTGATCAGTCAAACAGTTTGGCTTAAGATCCTTCTTATCCCACTTGGGGTAGGCAATATTGCTTCCAGGCTAATGCCTTGTTTATAATGAGCAGAGGGAAGCTTGAAGGGTTGAGGGTAGCTTAGAGGGTAGGAGTCACCTAGGTGGCATAGCTTAGCTTTGTACCTATTGAAAAGATTTCTTACTATTCACATTTCTTTGTCTCCCGTCATGAGCCAGACAAAGTTTCAACGAAAATTATTATTAAATAAGGTGTTCATAATACCTTAGGAAGGTAGTTTGTGGATACGAAATGTAGCAAAATCGAAAAAGTTAAAGAATTCAAAGATTTGAGAGAAATTATCACTGCCTCACATTTCTTCCATTGAAGAATGGTGTCAACAGTGGAGAATTAAAATCAACTCTACTAAATCCCATAAGATTACCTTCACCCTTCGACGAAAACCTATGTCCACCTGTCCCACTATTTCCTTTAACAATATTCCATTCACCTCAGTTGAACAGATCCGGTACCAACGACTCCATCTAGATAAACGTCTTACTTGGAATCCTCACACTAGACTGAAACGACAAGAAACAGCTCGTAGATACCGCTTACAACAACACTTACTGGACAAACGATCAAAACTTTCCACATAATACAAAAAATTAATTTATATTACCATCGTCAGGCCTATTTGGACATATGGGATTGAGTTATGGGGATCCTCCAAACCATCCAATTCTTCCCGCATTCAATCCTTGCAATCCAAAATCCTCCGAAAGATCCTTAATGCCTCTTACTTTGTCACCAATAAAATAATCCATAAAGACCTAAATATCCCATTAGTCGCAGATCTAGCCCGAACTAGATATTCCTCCTTTTAATTCCAAATTATCCGTCCACTCCAACCCACTCGTCCGCAAACTCTCATCTCCTATTCCTGATCATCTTCCTAAGCGGCTGAAAATACGATGGCCTCTAGACCTACTTAGCTGAATAAACTTTGAAGTGCTACCACTGGGTAGTTTCTTCACATGCCTGTATCACGCCCATTTGATTAATTAGCACATTTACTAAATGTGTTTTATTGTATAATACAGTTCTTTTAAATAAAAAAATATAAAAATAAATTATCACTGCAAACGAGTTAGACAAAACTGCTAAAAAATCAAGAACAAATAAAAGGTTTAGTGCACTGGCAAGGACTAAATAAACGTATAACAAAAAATGTATATCTTGGAACAGCAAATTCAGACATTACCACACAGTAATAAAACCGGAAGCACTAATACGCAGCGGAAACGCTAGCCTTGGGAAAGGAAAACTGGAAGACTTGGAAACAAACGAGAGAAAAATCTTAAGGAGAAATATGGGACCAGTCAAGAACAGTGAAGGACAGTACAGGCTAAGAAGCAACAAAGAAATTTACTGGAACAATGAGCCAATAGATGAAACCATTAGAAAGATAAGATTAAAATATTTCGGACACGTTTGGAGGATGGAAGGAAACAGGATGGTTAAGAAATTAGTCCACAAACTGTTGGAAATTAAAAGGGCTACAGTCTGGATTAAGGAAGTAAAACAAGATCTTGAACGAGCTGGAATCAGAATTAAGAAATAAAGAACAGAAAATATCTGGATAAAAAGTACGAAGGGTTGTTTTCAAGTCTAACACAAGAGGTAACAACAGGAACCAAGTGGACGGAAGAACGGAAAACGGCGGTTTTCTGAACAGAATGCTTCTTGGGGTAGGAGAGGACAAATAAGAAATTGAAATGTACTTCAAATTAGTCTACCATTGTGATCTCCAAATGGTCTAATCCAATAATAATAGCAATAAAACCATTACCACTTCTTTAAGATGCTAACGAAATTTTAAAAATCTGGTCCTGCTAACACAGGACTTTCACCAAGGTTGTTAAAATAAAATTAAGAACTAATGAATAGAGTTCAAAAAGTTTTAGAAAATTATATAACTGTTCTTAAGTTTAAAAACAAAAAAATTGCATTAAAAAATATTGGATATCGAATTAATTCAACTTATATATTACCTGTTTTTTAGCAATGCTAATCAGACGATATGGTTAATTTTTTTTCGAATCTACAAAATTAAAGGTACTTTAGAGTAAGAAATTTTGAAATATCGTCATTTAAACCCTGACAGACTATTTCAATCGGAATGAAACCTACATGATATTAAAGCCCGTTCAGTTTTACATCGATATAGCGAGTTTAATCAAAATCGTTAGAGCCATTTTAGAGAAACTCGTAAAAAGGTGCGAAATGCATAGTATAAAGTGGCTCTTCAGTTATACTGATCTTGATTAAAAAGGTTTTGTAACGTCTCGGGTGTATAGTTGTCTTAAATATGAAATTTCAGTTTCGCAGGATTTTTAGTTTTCGCCCGGGAGTTACGACACACAGGACTCAGGAGACCCTAAAACGTGTATTTCTGTCGAAAACTGGAATTCGAAAATTTTCACGAATACTTTCCCTTACTATATATATAGGTAAGTGAGAGCAAAAATAATTTAAATTGAACAAACAAGTAAAACTTGCGTGATAAGCGCACCATAAATTTATTTCCTTAATATTTCTAATAGCAGTCTGAATGTCCTAAAAAGGCAGACTCGGTTTAAATATTTAATGCTCTTAAATTGGGCCGAATGGAGGGAATCAGAAATTGAGAGCTCCACACCAACCTATCATTAATTGATCACACCACTTTTCACTCTACGGCTAATTAAAAAATAACCCATCAGTCCTCTTCCAGAATTAATATCTATCTCATTTATATATTTTTACTTACAATTACCTACCTACACGGTGAGAGAAAGTATTGGAAACGGGGAGTTTTTTAGAGAATTTTAATTTTTGCAGATCGGAGAATTAACTTTAACTTTCTTTTCACAAATCCAAATCCAAATCCCTTCTACCTAGAATGTTTTTTAGCATTTCTCCAATATTTGGAAAAACGATAGAATATGTTGTTTGATTTGAATTTTATAAAAAAATATATATTCTTAATCTCTATCCTGGATAATATTTATTATTAATATGTATAAACATTAATATGTATAAACATTTTATATAATGTTTATATAACTATATTATTTATGTAAATATAAACAAATAATGTATATATAATATGTATAAACATTATCCCGACGGTTTTTTCGGGTGTAAAACGTGGCCGCTTACTTTGAAGGATGAACAACGGCTTAAGGTTTTCGAAAATAATGTACTGCGTAAAATATTTGGTCCGAAGAGAGATGAGGCCACTGGGGAGTTTAGAAGGATGCACAACGCGGAATTGCTGAGTTTGTACCCTGTGAATATAATCGAGTTGATTGCATCGCGGAGACTCAAATGGGCCCGTTAAGTTGTTGGGCTCGGTGAGGAACGGATTCCGAAAAAGTTGGTATTCGCTGATCCGACTGGTAGGCCTCCGAAAGGTAGGCGAAGCGTCGATGGGAGGATTGTATTAAGGTTGATCTCGATGTCTTGGTCTTGACCGAATCTGTGCAGGCGAAGTTTGGTGATATTGGCATCGAACCTTCGGGTTCGGTAAGCCTATTATTATTATTATTATTATTATGTATAAACATTAAGGGAGCCTCGTGGACTAGTGGGTAAAGCATTGGGCTACAATTCTCCGGGTCCTAGGTTCGAATCCCGGCTGAGGCAGAAATATTTATTCTATTATTTCAGCCGTGGAGCGACAATGTGGTGAGACCCTCCAGGGCATCCCCAGCCTCTATAAAACGGGTATCCAAAATTAGGGGCAAAAAAAAACAGGAGGCTGAGCGTGATGAAGGCCTAATCACATCATTGCACGGTCGTCGACCTAAAAACATTACGAATCTCTATATGAACTGAAACCAAGGGGTTACTTCATGTACAGGATTTTTATTTTTTTATTATTTTTTTTTATGTATAAACATTAACAAGATATAAATAATTAAACTGGAAAGACTAAGCTTCGCAACAAGCAATTTATATAATAAAAGGAGTTTGCCAACAAACACCAAGACAAGACATTATAATACAGTCGCCAAACCAGTGATATTGTACGGAATGGAAACCGCTTCCCTACCCAGCCTAAGGAAATTATAAAGTTAGGAATAGAAAGAAGAATATTAAGAAGAATTTATGGCCCAAAGAAGACACAGGAAGGCTACAGGTTAAGATCTAATAAGGAAATATATGAAGAAATTAACGATTTGGAAACGGACATTAGAATAAAAAGACTGAGGTTCTATGGACATATGGTGAGGATGCATCCAAATAGATTAAATAGAGAAATCTTCTATAAAATAAGAGAATACAAAAGTGCTGGAGGGTACATCAAACAGATGAAGGAAGAAACTGAAAATAACAGACCAAGACAGGGATGAATATGGGAGAAGAATAAAATAAATTAAGGTCCCTGTGGGCGAGAGGTGTGCGAGGAAAGGAGTGGTGTGGACGGAAGAAAGAAGGAAAGAACGATCGGAAAGAATGAAGAAGAGATGGAAAGAAAGAAAAAAGAAGGAAGGAGAGTTTTGTTTTTTTTTTTTCGTGAAAAAAAAAACAAAAAAAAAACATTAACAAGTATAGGTATGAAGTGAGATCAGAGATCACTTTTAGTCTACTCCATACTTGAATGTACATGATAGTGCAAATATTTAAGCAATTCAAGCATTCTGATAATGAAAGTAAATTTTACCAAATAATAAATAAATTATTAAAATGTATAAGTGACGTTATTGTGATATGAGTAAAGTTATTGTGATATAAATGACCTATATTTATGCAATATGGAAAATTTTGTAAGTACTATTAAAATGCAGATATTTTTAGAAACAACTTTATAATACGATATGGATAATTATTGAATTAAAAATTTCAAATATTATTTTAATTTTTTTTTTGTAAATATGATTCTAATATTTTTTTAAAATTTATTTATTGGAATTTACAACTGTATAATGGAATACAACAAGTAAATTAAATGACTGAAATATAAAAAGGCATGAAACACATTTAGAGAAGCTTCCCAATGGAAGCACTCGAATTCTAATATTAAATTGTTGTTTGGTTTTAATTAGTTAATTTGAAGATGAGACATAATATACCTCGAAACATTATTAAGGATTTATTAATGTAAAAATGATGCTGAGTCCGCGAATTAATGCAGTATAGAATATAAAGTAGTATTCTTCTAGAGTAGAAGACCCTAGTGTATGGATGGAGACCCTCTAGGGAAAAGGATCTGGCGGCTGAGCGTGATCCAGGCCTAAACACCTCATTGCACGACCGTTGGCCTAGAAACAGTACTAATATCTAAATGTACTGAGCTCAAGACCCTTCATAGGTTGTAGTGGTAAAGGATTTTTTTTTTTTTTTATTTCTAAAAATTTAAAACTGGCACAGGATTATATTTAACAAATAGAAGGAACTTTTTTTTTTTTTTTTAATGCGACAACCACCAGGGTCATGTTCGCCTTTGCACCGTTAGACACAGGTTACATTATTATAGGAGTAGAGTGAGAGTATATTTTAGATCTAAGAGTAAAGATGGCGTGACTTTAGGAAGCGAATGATGTTAGTTATATGAGGAGAGGAATCAGAGAGAAGAAGCGACAGATCGGTGGGGAGGTTGAGAAGAATACGTGAAGCGGTATATTGTCGGCATTCTGTGAGGATGTGGAGTATTGAGAGAGGAACCTGACATGATCGACAGAGAGGCGGATGTCCGAGGGCCATGAGATAACCGTGGGTCAACCGAGAGTGTCCTATACGAAGTCGCGCGAGCACAACCTCTTCACGGCAGGAGGACCCCCAAGGGCCAACACGGGGCCGAATAAGGCGAAGCTTGTTCCCGAGGGACGATCTTTTTTAAGTTTTTGCATATCTTCTTATATGCCATAACCGCAACCCATATGTAAAATCTTCAAGCTACAAAAAACTATAATAATGTAAAACTTACTCCAGATAGCGCTTTTTAACTACCAACTATTAATCGTATAGGACTTAGTATACTCCCTAGATCCTGAGAGACCCAACAACTTTATTGAAAGCCCCTACTTTCATGTCATTTATTTTCCAAAAACCTTGGACACGAAAACATGCTTACTCTTTCCTTCGCCGTGGATATTTCATTCGATATATCTTTCAAAGGAGACTGCTCTACGCACTATTGAAGGGGCATTTTTCATCTAGGCGATTCATAACACATGAGAAGGGAGAGAGTAACGGGAATATTGACAAATATATTTTATTCTATACAGGACTCAGTGGACGGCACAATAAAATGATAAAAATAAAAAAAAAAAAAGGTAGAAAAACAACGCATAAATTTTAATTTCCTTCAATCTATTGGGTTATAAAATAAGTAGCGTTTTTACGTTAACTTACCCACCATATACATGAACTATATAGTAAGTATTGAGATCGTGACAGTTTTCAACGGAAATACACGTTTTAAGGTCTCCAGAGTCCAAATGACCAAGTCCCGCAAAAAGGTCTCAGAGTATGAGGTAAGACTAGCACGAAAACGAACAGTAGAATACAGAAATTTCGTATTTAAGACAAATACACGCTCGAGATGTTACAGCTTCTTTTCATCAAAATCAGCTAACTTTTATAGAATGCATTTAGCACCTTTAACAGGGGCTTTATTTCTTCCTGGATTTCAATTTTTCTTGTTATCATTGAACCGAAATACTTGAATTTCTCTACATGTTCAAAAGTATGACCTGAAATATTAATATCATCAAGATCGCCACCATTTCTGCAACTAATCATATATTTCGTCTTATCGGTATTTAATTCGAGACCTATTTGTTTACCGGTTTTTATATTAACACATTTGTATTTAGTTGTATAGTTTCCATGTCTTCACCTAGTAGTACCAAATCATCGGCATACCCCAAAACCGGAATCTTGTCACCCATATTTAAGCCTTTTTCGGTACACATCACCTTTTCTATAATATATTCTAAGGCTATATTAAACAAAACAGGTGAAAGGGAGTCACCCTGTTTCAAACCCGATCGCACCTCGAATCTCTCGGAGTAATTATGACCGATTCTAACATTATGAAATGTTTCCGACAAACACATCTCTACTAGGGGCGGGGTAGCCGAGTAGGTTAGCGCGCGTTACGTTGACGCGCGTTGCCTAGCAACCACAGAGAACCAAAAATTGAAAACCATAATATTACGAGTTCGAGTCTCAGTACCGGGAGGACTTTTATCTCGGCATTTATACCCCGCCCTCACTCCCTGGTCTGAGAAACCCCCGTATAGCCTTCAAAGGCGAGGTAGGGGTGAACAAAAAAAAAAAAAAAAACACATCTCTACTAGGTTTACTAACTTTTTAGGTATCCCCTGTTCAATCATGATGTTATATAGCTTCTGACGGTCTATGGAATCATAAGCCTTTTTAAAATCTATATAAAGTTGATGGACTACACCGTTGTATTCCAGCTTCTTCTCTAATATTTGACGTAAGGAAAATATTTGATCAATAGTCGAGCGATTATTGAAACTAACAGAAAAAAACAAACTAAAAAACAAAAAACAAAAACGCTCACTTATTTAAAATATATATATATATATATATATATATATATATATATTATCCTGCATTAAGTAATATAATGGAATATCTTCTTAGTATCTGGAAGATTTATGATGTTTATCGACAATAAAATATCGGACTAAATCTAAATTTACGAGCATTATCTTTCCTAAACTGACTTCATCAGCGTCTCCAGTATAGGCGGCCTTCGACTTCTACAATAAATAATATCATTGAGATAAACTAGAGCGTTATTAAAAGAATAGCGGCGCATTTACGACTTATCGGAGACATTGGAGAGATAATAATGAGGCTATAAACTTACATCCAAGGTTCGTCTACTGTGTAGCAATATCCTTCTTACCTGTAACAAAAGAAACGAAAATTTAATTAGAATTAGTCATCAGTTTTGAGTGTGGAGTCATCTATTTTAATCGTTCTCCCCAAAGCCGAGGCGAGGAAAGCTATTAAAATTCTTTTTATAACTGCCAATAAAAGTTAGTCTTCTACCTATGGCCCTCCATTATAACAATTAAAAACTTAAAAGCTGGCCCGAAAAGGTTCTGAAAGAGGGACAGAAAGCAACTCTCTTCGGTACAGCCAGTATCCTCAAGAATCTTTTAAATATAGTTTATTATAGGTGGAATAATCAGGAATCAATCATTTTTTGAAATTTTTTAATTTTGCCAACGTTTCGGCTCAAGCGTGTGAGCCATCATCAGGGCATTACTGAGCCATGTCCAAGCATAAACTGACAGTTTTGAAACAGTTGAAACTTAAGCATTTTATGCTGGGACATTTCTCAGTAATGCCTTGATGATGGCTCACAAGCTTGAGCCCAAACGTTGGCAAAATTAAAAAAATTCAAAAATGACTGATTCCTGATTATTTCACCTATAATAGTTTCTACAGTCGAGTATACATCCTCAAAAAAATATAGTTTAGAATTTTTTTTTTAGCCCTTGACTCTGGTTGGCAAAAGCCAAGAAATATTTGCAATAATAATCATTATTATTACTACCATATGCTTTAATGCCGATACCACTTACCACCACCCCATGCCAAATCGTCCAAACATTTAACAGATATTCATTAAATTTGGCATGATACATCCATTCATTTAGTTAAAGTGATATAGAAAATTTTATTATTCTATCTTGACTAATTTTCAACTTACAGCCGTCCAAACTTTTTAAAGTACCTTTAATTTTGTATAATTATATATACCTAAATATATAAAACGTAATACCTAAAAAGATAGTTAACATACAGCTTTCTTTCCACATGAAATTTCTTCCACCAAGAAATTTCTTTAACCAATTTAACACGACGTGTGAGACGATCTGAGGTAGCGATACGTGGAGTTAACTCATTTTTTATGTAACTCGAGTTATCCAGTTATTCACGACCGCCACAGATATATTAATAAATAAAAACACATGTTTCTATTGAAATTCAATTTAATTAATTCCTCAAAAATTTATTTTTATCTCTTAGTGTATTGAAAAATCAAAAAACAATTTAAATTGATTTTTTACGGAGTAGAGCTTTGGGGCTCTACTAAACCATCAAATTCTTCCCGTATCCAATCCCTACAATCCAAAATCCTTCGTAAAATCCTCAATGCTCCTTATTTCGTAACTAATAAACTGATCCACAAAGACCTTAATATTCCTTATGTTGCTGATTTGTACCGATCTAGATACCGTATTTTTCATGACAAACTCCATTCCCACCCTAATTCTCTAGTTTCAATCCTTTCTTCCTCTTCGATTCCCGACAATCCTCCGAGGCGTCTGAAAAAGACATGGCCCCGAGACCTTCTAGTTTACAATTGTTACAGGAGTGCTAGCATTGGGTAGTTCTTCTACAAGTCTTTTTCATGTCATTTTTTATTTTATCATACTTACTTGTTGTATTTTGTTTAGCACAGTTGTAAATTTCAATAAATTATGTTTAAAAAAACTTGATTTTACCATTGGAGGTAAGTGAAAGTCGTGTAATAATCATTATTATTATTGTATGTTTTTTATACAATGAAATATGAAAAATATTCTTCTCATAAAGTTGCTAATAAAATTCTAAAAAGAATAAGCTGCAACTAGATGTGGGAGAGGAGAGGCAGCAGGGAGACGAAGAAATCTCTAACGAGTTTCCTCTACTTCCCGACCTTCACTAATTTCCATTCCGGCTTCATCTTCAACGGCAACTGTTTTGCAATTTTATTGCTGATGAAGTTTTTTTTTTTTTTTTTTTTTTTTTTATAGGTTTTAAACCTCAAGAAGATTAGCGTATTATTCATTTAATTATTATGCTAGATTGAGTGTTATGTTCGTTTTAATAACAGTTTGAAGACAATATTTATGCTAGCGGGGTGGTCTAATGCATAGTAGGATATACTAATATTCTACGTGTCTCTACTTCGCAATTATAGGTTGTTGTTTTTTTTTTGTTTGTTTTTTTGTATTTGTATTATATTTTATGTAATTTGACTTTATCATTATTTTCTGTATACATTGTGTGAATGTGGTCTCAAATCACTATTACTACTGTTCATTTAAAAACAAAATTGTAATATATTTCAAGTTCACTATGTTCTTTTTTGCGTTCTTCCGACTAATTATAATTAGTTCTTTTAAGTGTAGAATCTACCAGTGTATGATCTTCAATAATTTTCCTAAAACGTTCTCTATTGTTGATGCCATCCTTTAATTCCCACTTCTTTAAGATCCTCTTCTGTTTCATCGATCCATTTTGATTTGTTTTTACTTAAATTTATAATTTCAAAGATTTTTCTTGTGAGCCTATCTTTTTCCATCCTACAAATATGTCCATAAAATCTCATTATTCTTTTTCTAAAGGCATCCATTATTGTCTCAGTGTGTTTGTATAACTCCTTTGATGGACGCTTCATACAAATTCCTTCCCGAAAAACTGGACTATATATTTTCCTTAGAATTTTTCTTTCCTGCTTTTCAATTTCTCTTATTTTTGTGTGGCCGTAAATCACCGTCGTTTCTGAAGCATAAAGTGCTGCCGGTAGAACCAAACTTTTATCTACATATACATATATATGATATGACTATTTCATAAAGTTAATTATTATTAACTATATAATTACTCCGAGAGATTTGAGGTGCGATCGGGTTTGAAACAGGATGACTCCCTTACACCTGTTTTGTTTAATATAGCCTTAGAATATGTTATAGAAAAGGTGATGTGTACCGAGAAAGGCTTAAATATGGGTGACAAGATTAAGGTTTTGGGGTATGCTGATGATCTGGTACTGCTTCAGGTCATACTTTTGAACACGTAGAGAAATTCAAGTATTTAGGTTCAATTATAACTAGAAAAAATGAAATCCAGGAAGAAATAAAGTCCCGGTTGAAGGTGGGAAATGCGTGCTATTATTCAGTTGCTAAATTACTTAGTTCTTTACGGATGTGAAACGTGGCCGCTTACTTTGAAGGATGAACAACGGCTTAAAGTTTTCGAGAATATGGTACTGCGTAAATATTTGGTCCGAAGAGAGATGAGGCTACTAGAGTTTAGAAGGTTGCACAACGCGGAATTGCGGAGTTTGTACCCTGTGAATATAATTGAGTTGATAGCATCGCGGAGACTCAAATGGGCGCGTAAAGTTGTTGGGCTTAGTGAGGAACGGATTCCGAGAAAGATGGTATTCGCTGAACCGAATGGTAGGCGTCCGAAAGGTAGGCCGAAGCGTCGATGGGAGGATTGCATGCTGATGTCGGGGGCTTGGGCTTGACCGGTGAACATTGGACGAGTCTGTGAAGGCGAAGTTTGGTGGTATCGGCATCGAACCTTCGGGTTCAGTAAGTCTATTATTATTATTATATGATATGACTATATGTATAGTTTTTATCATTATTATTTATATCGAGCGTTTTAGATACTAAATACATTTATTAAATTATTTTTCTTACATAAACTCTAAAATCTTTTTTTTTTTTAACTTTTACTTCACTTTAAAGTTTTTAAATTGATTGTAACTAAGCCAGGAAGTGGAAGTCGTATGTTGTGCGCACCAGATCTTTAGATGTTATCAAACCAAATAGACCCATTTTCTATATTAATCCAAGTACCACTAAACAGCTATCTATTGATAGAAGCAAGAAGCGAACGCTGACTTATCACGACGGTTGACTAATTCGGACTGGAGGTGACTGACTCGAAGTCCTTATCGCTGGCCGCTTCATCGGGCACGCTGATCCGCGGAACTACCTCCCGCCTTCCCTTCGACTATCTGGTCTAGCTGGGATCTCGATTCGATATCAGTCTTCAAGGAGTATTGTCAAGAGGCAATAGTAGAAACAGGACCTAGGTCGAGTTAAACAATAAAATATAGGAGATATTTCGGAAATAAGTAAATCCGTCATACAGTGTTTAACTGACAAGAGGATAGAAGGTAGCCGTAAACATTTAAGTAGCGATTAATCGGATGTGAATAAAAAAAAAAAAAATTACAAGTCAGTCAATCATAGGGACTGCTTATAGAAGTGAATACTTTTTTTTTTTTTTTAATTCTTGAATATTACTGAAAAGAAGAGTACGTTTGTTAATTAGATTATGTTGAGAATGCACGTTTTTTACTTTCACATACCTATATAAATAAATAAATAAGTTCTTTATTATTCTGGGACATGTCCCTTTAAAATAAAATATAAAAAAAGGGCTTAAGAGTCTTAGAGTAAATTAATTAAATATAAACAAGTTAATAATTAATGGTATAAAATATACATATTTAAATGAGATGAAAACAAAAAATAAATAAATAAAAAGCTTATTTAGAACTCTATTGAGCCTGGATGTTCAATAAGTGATCAAATATGCGGGATTTGAAGGTAGAAAGAGAATTAGAGTGACAGATGGACGAAGGGATAGAATTCTATAGGATTGAGGACCGAATGAGAAAGGATCTGTCGAAATGTGCAGTTCTGTGGTCCGTACTGTATAAATCCGAAGGCCTGGAGCGTGTAGAACGGGAATGGACAGAGGATTTGAACTTTAGGAGGTCAAAAATATATGATGGTCGGCGGGATTGGATAATTTGGTAAAGGAATGACGCAAGGAAATACTTGCGACGATTGGAAGGGTTAAGCCACTTCAACTCGCTATAAAATTTGGATACAGAGGTGTATCTAGGGACCCCGATGATGAAACGAACAAAAGGAATTGATTAAGCGTTTTATAGTCGAAGTGGGGGATTATTAGGTAGGTGACGAGTATTCGGGTTTCAAGCGGGAATAGGTGACGAAGGGAATAAAGTCGCTTTAAGGTTGAAAGGGTACGACTAGAGATTTCGGAAATATGATTTTTGAAGGATAGAGTTTGGTCGAAGGTTACTCCCAGATTTCGGACAGTCGGGTGGAAGGAACAGTTTTCAGGAGGTGATATGTATGACATATATAGTTAGGGAAAGTATTGCGATCTGAAAATTTAATAATTCCAGTTTTTAACGGAAATACACGTTTCAGGATCCCCTGAGTCCAAATAACCAAGTTCTGCAAAAAGGTGTGTGTGTGTGTGTTGGGTGGTAACTCTCGTGCGATAAGTGCTATAAAACTAAAATTTCATATTTAAGACAAATATACGCCCGAGATGTTACAGAATCTTTTTCATCAAAATCAACTGACCGGAAGAGCTACTTTATACCATGCAATTTGCACCTTTTTACGATTTACTCAAAAACGGCTTTAACGATTTTGATTAAACTCTATATATCGATGTAAAATTTGATGGGCTTTAATATGATGTAGGTTCCATTCTGAATAAAATAGTCTGATAGGGCTTAAATGCCGATATTTTAAAATTTCTTCCTAGAAAGTATTTTTAATTTTATAGATTTAAAAAAAATTTGGAAAATTATCTTATTAACATTGAAAAATAACAGGTAGATATGCAAGCTGAGCGAATGTGATAAGGAGAAAAGTACAGACATATTTTTTTAATGCAATTTTTGTGATTTTGAACACAAGAATAGTAATATAGTTGTATAATATACCGTTGGATAGCTAAAGATTTTATAAAAAATATTATCTAATATATGGAATTTTAATAGTTAATGGAGAGTGATGAAAAGCCGATAAAACTAACTGATTGTTGTTGGTAAAAATATAATAGATTATTTCATAAAACACATGTTTATATTGAAATTTAACATAATTAAATCGTTAGCAATCTATTTGTATCTTTTAATGTATATAAAAATTCTTAAATTGATTTTTACAACGGAGGAAAGTGAAATCGTGTGTTGCGCGCACCAGATTTTTAAAATTATTATTTCATTTGATTGTAAAACATCATTACCCTGTAGAGATATATCATGTATGAGTTGGTCACTTTTTTTTTTTTTTTTTTTTTTTGATGGACCTGCCATTTGCATCAAGGAAATTCATACAGTTAGGACTAAGCATTATGGTTGTTCCAGAGAAATAAACTCAGTATCTCTCCCAAGTAAACCAAAAACATATGCTTTAATTAATAATGAGTTCCTTATATCACCAATACCGCTTTCCTTACCACCTAAAGCAGTTAATCCCTCTGAGGTCAGATATCTTCTTAAAAAGCTTCCTCTCCGTAAATCCCCTGGATACGATCTCCTTACTCCTCAAATCTTAAGACAACTTCCACCTAAAGCCATTACATTCCTTACATATCTCTATAACTGTATCCTACGCACTACCTATTTTCCTCTCTTATGGAAACATTCAACTATCATCCTTTTCCTAAAACCAGGCAAACCTTCTAACAACACGTCATCTTACAGACCTATCAGCCTACTTCCGATCCTCTCAAAAATTTTCGAAAAGCTCCTACTAAAACGAATCCTAGCCAAATTTCAAAATTTTCCTTCACATCAGTTCGGATTTCGTCCTCAACATTCCACGGTTCAGCAAGGACTCCGAGTTGTGGACCACATTTCCTCTGCCCTTGAGTGCAAGGAGTATTGTTCGGGTGCCTTTCTGGACATATCTCAAGCTTTCGACCGGGTGTGGCACCCGGGATTGCTCTTTAAGCTCAAAACCCATTTACCCCAATCCTTATACCTAGTCCTCCGATCCTATCTATCAAACCGCTCCTTCCGAGTTCGCTGTGGCTCAGAATTTTCCAAACATTATATTGTTGAGGCTGGTGTTCCTCAAGGCAGCGTCTTGGGACCCGTCCTCTACATCCTCTACACCGCCGATATCCCTACCGATCCCGATACCTTTCTGGCAACATTTGCTGATGATACCGCCATTTTGTCATCCAATTCCGATCCTGAAGTAGCATCGATTAATTTACAAAATCACCTTTCCCTTGTCGAAGACTGGTGTAACGCTTGGCGTATTAAGGTGAACGAAAACAAGTGCTCACACGTCACATTCACTCTTCGACGCAAATCCTGTCCAACGGTTTATTTAAATTCCCTACCGCTTCCTTCCTCTGACACAGTCCGGTATCTTGGCTTTTTACTAGACAAAAGACTGACGTGGAACCCACACACAAGACTTAAAAGAAAAGAACTTAACCGCAGATTCGGCCAGTTATACAGACTACTAAATAGAAAATCTCATCTTACAGTTGACAACAAATTACTAATATACAAGACAGTACTGAAACCAATATGGACCTACGGACTTGAACTGTGGGGGACAGCTAAACATTCTAACATCAAACGCATCCAATCCTTCCAATCCAAAGTTCTCCGAACAATAGTTAATGCTCCTTATTACGTTACCAACTCTACCCTACACCACGACCTTAAAATTCCATTTATTTTAGACCTGGTACCATCCAAATTTTCCAAATTTCATCAGAACCTTAGTCATCATCCTAACCCTCTAGCACAATCCCTATCCAGTACCACCCATCCCTATAATCCTCCTCGAAGATTGAAACGGCAGTGGCCGCGAGACGTATTGTAAACGTTTAAATTGGAGTTCTGACACTGGTCAGATCCTCCACTCATGTAATGTATGTTTGTGGCTATTACGCCCTAGTTCGGCCTCCACTGATTCACACCAGTGACGCGGCTGAGAGCGAGGGTCTAGGATCTTTTGGATTCCGCTTTTTCCTCCACAAGTGGGGGGAAAAGCCCAGTCTGGGGTCCCTCTATAGCACTTGTATATTTTGTATATAGTTATGTTTGTTTGAATGATGTTTGTTTATCTGCAAACTTTTATTTATCTCAATTATAGGTTAATGTTTTGTTTTGTTTTGTTTTTATATTTATTATTATTTAATTCTATATATATCATTTATTTGTATTTATCTCAGTTATAGGTTGTTGTTTGTTTTCTTATTTTGTATATATATTATATTTTATTTGTTTGACTTTATCATTGTATATATTGTGTGAATGGGATCATATATCACTATTACTAATGTTCATATAGAAACAAATTGTAATATATCTCAATAAAAAAAAAAAAAAAAAAAAAAAAAAAAAAAAAAATTAATAATGAAATATAGACTGCGTTTAATTGAAATCTATATTGTTAAAATGAATTTAATTTAGGAATGTCATATTTATATGTTTATATGATCAAGTAATTCTTTTCGATTTCGCTTTACTACGATATAAATATTGACAGTAAGATCATCATGATTTTGCTTCGTATGTTTAAAGGTTTTCATGCAAAGTAATGTTTTAATAATATTCACAAATATCGATATTTTAAAATCAAGAGAATTAAGATATTCATTATATCAACTTTATGTACAGAAAGAGATAATTTCTAAGACATACTAAATCTACCATGGCTACACTCATTCCTTTGCAACTGATTTTAATTCCATTAAATACTGAAATAAAATATTATAAATATCGCTATTTTTTTGCCTAAGTTGCATCGGTATCGAAAAAAATAACGGAAATTGATATCGTTTTCCTATCTCTAATAGACAGGTATACACAGAGTGCATGCGCCAGTCTAGTCTAGAGCATGTTGGTGAAGTTGCCATGGTTACGAAATCAAATCTCTTACCCATGCAAAAAATCGCATAACGCGCCTAAAGAAGTTATCACTTGAATAAAATGTTAACAATCTCATGACAGCAATTTTCTTTGTCTTTTATATATTGGTGGCGTGACATGTCTTGAAGGACTCAGACAGCGAGAAGTAGTCGTTCCAGAGGTAATTGTAGGGGACAACCTTCCGATTATTTTTGTGAGTGGCTGACTCAAGTTGGCTGACGGGCCTGTTGTCGGGAGGTTGATATAAATAAATCCCTTTTTAATAACATGGGATTTTAACTCAGGCCCTTTGGCTTAGCAGATAAGAGTGCCACAAACCACTAAACCACGTACTCCCCTCCTTGTCAGTTAACAAGATGAAAATTAATTCAGTTGTCATGTTGTACTGTAATTTCGGTACTTACGGTTTACAAATTTGCTACTTCAATATTCGTGGGTAACCTCTAGGTTCCATTTGAGGTAACTTGAGCCATAAATACTCTTTAATATTTCAAAGGTTACATGAAGAACTTCCTGCCGTACCAGATACCCAGTACCCACAATTCTAAGGAATAGTTTAGCATCTCGTCTTATAAAGGAGCTATATGTTCACAGTAGACATTTAGCTTAAATAATTAAATCATATAATAAGCTAATATATAAAAATCTGGTGCGCTTAATACACGACATTCACTTAACTTCGGTTATATAATCTACAAGAATTTTTCAAAACATTTAGAGAAAATAAGTTTATATGGAGTTATTTAAATTAAGTTTAAAAAGAAACATGTGTTATATTAAATTTCGATTATATTATTATCTAATAAAATTAGTTAGTTTTATCGGTTTTTCATTACTTTCCGTTAACTATTTAAATTATGTGTATATGATGATATTTTTTCTAAAATCTTTAGCTTTCCAACGGTATATCATACATGTATACTACTGTTCTTAAGTTAAAAAACAAGATATTGCATTAAAAAAATATTTTTTCAGTTTTTTTTTTTTCTAGTTGTTTTTCAAATTCGCTAAACTTACATATTTACGTTTTAGCAATACTAATCAGATGATATGGTCAATTTTATAAAATCTACAAAATTATAGGTACTTTAGAGAAAGAAATTTTGAAATATCGTCATTTAATACCTGTCAGTCGACTTTAATCTGAATGAAACCTGCATCATATTAAAGCCCATTAAATTTTACATCGATATAGCGAGTTTAATTAAAAACGTTAGAGCCGTTTTTGAGAAAATTGTATGGTATAAAGTTGCTTTTCTAGTTAACTGATTTTGATGGAAAAGTTGCTGTAACATCTCGGGCGTATAGTTGTATTAAATATGAAATTTCAGTTTTATAGCACTTTTAGTTTTTGTGCTGGAGTTAACACACACACACACACACACACACACACACGGACACGGACACAGGCACACACACAGACCTTTTTTGCGGGACTTGGTTATTTGGACTCAGGGGACCCTAAAACGTGTATTTCTGTTGAAAACTGGAATTGGAAAATTTTACGATCACAACACTTTCCCTTAATATATATTTCATATACTGGTAAGTGAAAATCAAAATCTCGTGTCACTGTGATTATGGTCGTACTCCTCCAAAACGGCACGACTAATTATTATGAATTTTTTCATGTATATTTGGTATCTATGAGAATCGGTTCTAAGGTATATTTCATACTAATAGGTGAATTTTAGGTGTCTCTATTCTAAATTTTTCTTTTACGAAAATTTTTTTTGCATTTTCTGGCATAAAAAAAATACTTATAGCCCAGAATTTTACCCTCGCATTTAACGTTGTTTATTTAAATTTGTTTGTTTATTTATTTAACGCCCTTTAGGCTACTGTAGCTAATCGGACAATGCTACAGAGTATCCGACATCGCACAGGCTCGGGACCACCTTTTAACGCCCCCTCTGAAGGACGACATAACTAAGGATTTTTTACTCACATTAAAAAAATCCTAGGGTCACCTGCGGGTGTTGAACATGGCCTTGGGCTATAGGAGGCTGTTATGCTAGCCACCATACTACAGGTAACCCTTATTTTTATTTAAATAAAAATTGTATTCAGTTTCGTCAGAAACAAATATTTAAATGTAATATTATAATATTGAATTCTTAGAATTTTTATTAAAAGTGGTAAAACTAACCCATGTAGGGAACAAGCATTCATTTAGTATAATATCTAGGGGTGGGCATAATCGAATGGCGATTATCGGATCATTCGATTATTTCAATCATTCGAATTAATCGATTATCGGATCAATAGGTTTGAAGAAACGAAGGATCATTCGAGCTAAATTGTTAAACGATAATCGAGTGTATACATATTTCACCTAGGCTCAGCCATCATAGAGACGGGAATTGTGGCATATTGTCTCTCAAAATGCATATTAATCATTCGATTATTTAATTGAAATCATCGAAGTTCGATCATTCGATTATGACGATCATTCGATTATGCCCACCCCAAATAATATCAAGATCGTAACATCAAACCATCTTATCCATACCTTATCTAGATGGTCAAAACGACAAAATGGTTCAATGCAAAACAATTTTCATCTTTAGATTTCCCATATAATTAGTTTTATAGTTAATTTTCTATATTTTCCTTAGCATTATCTCCGTCGGGCAGAAAAGCCGTTATAAGCTAACTGCTCAGACCCGCATAAAATGTGAGAAATATATTTGTGTGCTGTGTAATCTTATCGCATAATGAGGAGAATGTTTCACACTGTTCGCTATATCTTAGGGTCATTATGAGAATATATAATTATTCAAATAGGTTTATTTTAAATTAAAAGATAAAGTAATGATAAATAAAATTGCAGACTCACTTAAAATAATCTCATTAAAAAAGGAATAGCTTGTCCTTGAAACTGGATACGATACCTTTTTAATTTTTATTTATTTTGGTTTATTTCATTTTTTATGAACCATTGTAATCGACTTGAAACAAAATAAATAAATCACGCCTCCTCAATATTTGATGGCTTACTGTTCAATATAAGTAGAATCGGAATAACGAATTTAAAACAATCCATTTGTACACCGTTCGCTGTTGGTACTTATCGTTTTCTGCTGATCGACAGTAAATTAAATTTTCAATAAAACGAAAAAAGAATCATTGAAATCAATTTAGAAATAGCAGAGATATAGCGTTTTGAAATTAGCAGTGGGATAAGACTATTTTCCCTTTGAATTATTTATTGCTTTTAATATTAGTTAATTGCTTACCTACAGCTTTATAAACATTTATACTCTAATATAGTTATTTGGAAATAATAAAACATTGTGTAATTATTCGCAGGGGTTTTTACTTTCACTTACTATATATAGTAAGGGGAGGTATTGCGATCGTGAAAATTTTCGAATTCCAGTGTTCAACGGAAATACACGTTTTAGGGTCCCCTGAGTCCAAATAACCAAGTCCCGCAAAAAGGTGTGTGTGTGTCTGGTAACTCTCGGGCCTATAGTAAGTCCTATGAAACTGAAATTTCATATTTAAGACAAATATACGTCCGAGGCGTTACAAAACCTTTTTCATCAAAATGACCTTACCAGAAGAGCCACTTAATACCATGCATTTTGCACCTTCTTTCGATTTTCTCGAAAACGGTTCCGACGATTTTGATTAAACTCGCTATATCGAAGTAAAATTTAATGGGCTTTAATATCATGTAGGTATTATTCTGATGAATAAATGAATCAATGAAAGAATTTTCAAAAACAGTTAGAGATAAAAATACGTGAAACTATTAAGGAATTAATTAAATTGAATTTATATAGAAACATGAGTTTAATTAGAAAATCTATTATATTATTATCTAAAATAATCAGTTAGTTTTATGTTCATTTCATCACTCTCTATTAACTTTTAAAAGCTTTTTATGAGATAATATTTTTTTCTAAAATCTCTAAAATTATTAATTATTAATTAATTAATCTTATTTCTAAAAATTTAGCTTTCCAACGGTATATCATACATGTATATGACTGCTGTTATGTTCAAAAACGAAAAATTGCATTAAAAAAATATTTTTTCTGTTTTCTTCTTTAGTTTGGTATCGAATTTATTCAATTTATATATTTACCTGTCTTCATCAGCGTTAACAAGATAATAGAGTATTTTTATAGAATCAACTAAATTAAAGGTACTTTAGAGGAAGAAAATATCGGAATTTAATCCTAGTAACACTATTCCAATCAGAATGAAACCTACATGATATTAAAGCCCATTAAATTTTACATCTATATAGGGCGTTTAATCAAAATCGTTAAAGCCACTGTTGAGAAAATCGTAAAAAGGAGTAAAATGCATGGTATAAAGTAGATCTTCTGGTTAGCTGATTTTGATGAATAAGAATCTGTAACATCTCGGGCGTATATTTGTCTTAATCAGAAATTTCAGTTTTATAGGACTTACCGTTTTCGCCCGGGAGTTACCACACACACACCTTTTTGCGGGACTTATTTATTTGGACTCAGGAGATCCTAAAATGTGTCTTTCCATTAAAAACTGGATTGGAAAATTTTCACGATCGCAATACATTCCCTTACTATATATTTCATACATAGGTAAATGAAAGTAAAAAATGGTTTTTAACATTACAGCGAGTTTAATTAAAATCGTTACAGCTATTTACGCGAAAATCGTTAAAATATGCAAAGTGCACAGTATAAAGTGGCTCTTCTGGTTTTCTGATTTTGATAAAAAAGTTTCTGTAACATATCGTGAATATAATTTATGAAATGTGAAATTTCAGTTCCGAACGACTTTTTTTTTTTTCTGTAAGGCTTACCAATTCCACACACACCTTTTTGTGGTACTTTATTATTTGGACTCAGGGGATCCTTAATGGCGTATTTTCCTTAAAAGCCGGAATTCGAAATTTTCACCATCACAATAGTTTCTCTTACTACATATTCCATATATAGGTAAGTTGAAGCAATTATCATCAGCCAATATTAAATTAAATAATAATTTTTTATAAACACTTAAAAGAGCACACATTGACTTCCATTTGTCATTTAATTACTTAATTTTTTAAGCTTTCATATCTGTCAACGTTTCGGGGCTGTTTCCCCATTTTCAATTTTTAAGACTTATTTTTTTCATTATATAAATGCTTTTTCATATATAACCCATCAATTTATTTCATAGCTTGAAAATGGGGAAACAGCCCCGAAACGTTGACAGATATGAAAGCTTAAAAAATTAAGTAATTAAATGACAAATGGAAGTCAATGTGTGCTTTTTTAAGTGTTAATATTAAGAAAAAACTTCCAAAAAAATTAAAATAGAAAAGAATCATTTTTTAATGATTCAATGATCGAAATTTTTATTTTTTTTATTTATACGTGGTAAGACCCTGGTACGGAGAGACCCTCCTTGGGCACATCTAGCCCCCATAAAGTGGGTACCCAACAACTGTGGGAAAATCCTGACGGCTGAACATGATCTCAGCTTAATCATCTCAATGCATCCCAAAAAACCTACTCTTATCGATTCAAAACTTTTCCGAGAACAATCTGATCGGACCAGATATTTAAACTTTTTCTCAAATACGCAACTACCCGACGAAGCTACTAAACATAGAGACTCCAATAGTCACTAAGATAGAAATAATTATCAACCTAGACACACTGAGGGTAAAAGTGTGTATATAAAGACGACATTTGGCCAAACGTCAATTTTTGGGCTATTTTATTTTCAACACCTGTTGGGCCCGAGGCTAAAATAGAATATTATGTCTGCGTATTTATAACCATTTTTATATGATTTATCGTTTTAAATGTTTTGTAGGAAGAGGAAAAAAACCCGAGACGTGAAAAACAGTTGGCAGGATATTATCAACTGGACACGGGTCGCTTGAGATGCTCGTTTAAAAAAGTTTATTTTACGAGTAAAAAAATAAAATTAATATTTTAATTTATACGTTGGGAAAGTATAATATACCATAATGCAAGAAACAGGGGAAGAAAAGAGGGAAACATTTACCGAAATGATGGATAAATATTGTGTAATGTAACCTTTTATGACGGTTAAAAGTTAGAGCCGACCTCTGGTTTACATTGGTAAATCATGAATAACCACCTCTATAAATACCTAAATAAAATATTGATATCTTATTATTATTTGTATTTATAAACAAGTTCGCTAATTACATCTAAGAAAGGTTTGTCAATATCGTAAATTTAAACTGTTGGAGGACAGCTAAACGTTCTAACATCAAACGCATCCAATCCTTCCACTCCAAAGTCCTCCAAACAATATAGTACAGCCCATTAAATAATTCATAAATTTCTCTGTTTTTTCGCATGCGCCATCTCCCATCTCCCTTAAACACGCCTCCATAGATCCTTCGCAACACCTTCCTTTCAAATCTATCCAGCCTTTCAGCTGTTGCCTTGTTAAGAAACCATGTTTCATTACCATAGGTTACCACTGGTCTTATAAGGGTCTTGTAAACGTGAATCTTGGTGGCACGGGAGAACAGATTACTCCTTACCAGGTTCCCTAGGGCAAAGTACGCTCTGTTACCTGCTAGAATCCTTCTTTTCACTTCCTCCACTTCGTTGGCTTCTAGTGTCATCAAGGATCCGAGGTAGGGGAAGGCCGACACTAATTCTATATTTTCTCCACCAATGTTGTAGAAAGAGGGGTGCTGCCTTCTTATTCTTTCCACTATCATTAACTTGGTCATCCCGACATTAATCTCAAAGTATACAGACTATTGAATAGAAATTATACATCGAAAATAAACTGCTAATATACAAGACATTACTGAAACCTATTTGGACTTGTAGGGACGGAATTGTGGAGAACAGCCGAATTTTCTAACATCAAACGCATTCAATCCTTCCACTCCAAAGTCCTCCAAACAATAGTTAATGATTCTTATTGCGTTTTCAACTGTACCTTACACCTCGACCTTAATATCCCATTTATTTTAGACCTGGTACCACCTAAATTTTCTAAATTCCATCAGAACCTTAATCATCATCCTAATCCTCTAGTACGATCCCTGACCAGCTCCACCCACCACTACAATCCTCCACGAAGATTGAAACGGCAGTGGCCGCGAGACGTTTTGTAAACATTTATACTGGAGTTGTGACACTGACCAGATCCTCCACTCATGCACTGTATGTTTGTCGCTATTACGCAATAGCTCAACCTCCACTGGCTTACATCAGTGACGCGGCTGAGAGGGAGGCGCTGGGATTCCCCTTTTACATCTACAAGTGTAGGGGAAGCCTAGTCCGGGGTTTCTTCAGCAGATTGTAACTATCATAACTATTGTATATAGCTATGATTTTTGTATTTATTTTAATTACAGGTTGTTGTTTTTGTTTTTTATCGGTTTTTCTTCTGTATATATATATTTTTTTTTTCTATTTTAATGTAATTCGACTATATTGAGGAACACAATTTTTAAGAAACCTTATTAAAGGTGCTGTTTTGACGAGATCATTTAAATTTTTAAGGTTATTACCAATCATAAAACTTAAATACTTCAATAGCTTTTTTTTTTTTTTTTTTTTTTTTAATTATTAAACTTTAAAATAGGGTAATTTTGACACCAAACGTAAATAAAACGTGTTTTTAGCGCGCAAGCATTCATTTTTTTTAATTTTTTTTTTTTTTTTTTAGCGACTCTTGGAAAGCATTGGGCCCTAATATTTTAAAGATTCTATTGGTTTAATGTGTTGTTTTACCTAATTTTTTTTTTCCAGAATCAATCTTTATTGAGTAATATTACAATATGTCCTAATTAGAACATTTTTAATAGTGATCAAGTACAACATTCATACAATATATACAAAACAATAAATTTATATAATAATAATAATACAATATAAATATATACAATTAAGAATCAATAAGAATACGTACAAAAGTCACTCAGACCTGTATACAATCCTCAAAAACAAAGCACGTGAGTGGAGAATCTAGCCTATGCTAGAACTCCAATATACATGTTTACAAAAGGTCTCGAGGCCACTGCCGTTTCAACCTTAAAGGGGGATGGTAAGTGTGTGTGGAGCTGGATAAGGATTGATCTAGCGGATTGGGGTGATGGATAAGGTTCTGATGGAATTTAGAGAATTCTGATGGAATAAGGTAATCTAAAATAAATGGAATATTTAGGTCGTGGTGTAAGGTATGGTTGATGACATAATAAAGAGCACTAACTCATATTCGGAGAAAATTTTCCAAAATCAAGATCCTCTCCTTGTCAGTGTATTTGATCCAGATAATCTGCACCATTTTGAATCGCATCCTAGTTACGAGACATGTTTTTTGCTAAGAACTTAAAATAAAAAAGTTTAGAATAAATAAAAAAATCGATGCCGATACCACCAAACTTCGCCTGCATAGACTCGTCCAATGTTCACCGGTCAAGCCCAAGCCCCCGAGATCAGCCTTAATGCAATCCTCCCATCGACGCTTCGGCCTACCTTTCGGTTCAGCGAATACCAACTTTCTCGGAATCCGTTCCTCACTAAGCCCAACAACTTTACGCGCCCATTTGAGTCTCCGCGATGCTATCAACTCAATTATATTCACAGGGTACAAACTCTGCAATTCCGCGTTGTGCAACCTTCTAAACTCCCCAGTGGCCTCATCTCTCTTCGGACCAAATATTTAAATAACCAACCAAATATAATACGCAGTACCTTATTTTCGAAAACCTTAAGGCGTTCTTCATCCTTCAAAGTAAGCGGCCACGTTTCGCATCCGTAAAGAACCGTTGGAAGAATAATAGTTTTATAAATTCTAACCTTTAAGTTTTTAGACAGAAGCCGCGAGCTAGGTAATTTAGCAACTGAATAATAACACGCATTTCCCACCTTTAACCGGGACTTTATTTCTTCCTGGATTTCATTTTTTCTTGTTATCATTGAACCTAAATACTTGAATTTCTCTACGTGTTCAAAAGTATGACCTGAAATATTAATATCATCAAGATCGCCACCATTTCTGCAACTAATCATATATTTCGTCTTATCGGTAAAAAAAGTTTAGAAAGAAAGATAAAATAAAATTATAGTTTCGATCCCAAAAGAGTAAAAAAAGAAAAAGAAAAAAAAATCCAGACTGGCCTAAGACTTACATTATTATTAAATATCCCTTTTAACGAAGCTAGAGCAAGGCATTAATTACTTTTTCCGCGGTGTTTAATCCGAATCAAAGTCAAACCTAATATAATTTCATAAAAAGGGAGAGAAGGGAGTATATATATTTATATAAATATACACATTTTTCCCCCAATTTAATTAATCCCTTTTCAGTCTCCTAAATACTTTGGGGGAGGCCACTCCCAGATGAAAGGGTTTCGCATTTAATTACCACCAAAAGGTTTAAAGCGCCAAACAGCTCGCCCTACAAAAATTGTAAATAACTTTTGACTTTTTAAGGCTCGTGTTATTTCAAAGTTTTATTTTATTCTTTTATTTATTTATTTAAAGAAATTTACAACTGTATTAAATAAATACAACAAGTAAATAGGCTTTATATATGATTAGTACACATGGTAGTCCTGAGAAGAAACTACCCATTGGTAGCACTCCAATGTCTTATGTTAGAAGGTCTCTTGGTCATCTTCTTTTAAGGCGCGGGAATAGATATGGAGGAGAGGTCACGGATAAGCGGGTTTGAGGGGGCAAGGAGTTTGGAATGAAAAGAGTTATATCTGTAACGGGCCAAGTCTTCAACTAATGGGATATTTAGGTATATTATGGATGATTTTATTAGTAACAAAGTACGGAGCATTGAGGATTTTACGAAGGATTTTGGACTGCAAGGATTGGATGCGAGAGGAATTCGATGGTTTAGTAGATCCCCATAGCTCAATTCATAGGTCCAAATAGGCCTGATAATTGTGATATAAATGAGTTTTTTGTAGTAAGTAGAGAGTTTTGAGCGTTTGTCAAGTAAGTGTTGTAGTAATCTGTATCTACGAGCAGTTTCCTGTCGTTTCAGTCTAGTATGAGGAGTCCATGATAAGCTTTTGTCGAGGTGGAGTCCTAAGTACCGAATCTGTTCAACAGGAGTATGTAGGATATTGTTAAAGAATACGGTGGGGCAGGAAGTCATAGGCTTACGACATAGAATGAAGGTGATTTGATGGGATTTATTTTGATTCTCCAGTTTCGACACCATTCTTCAATGGCTGATAGATGGTTCTGTAGAATTTCTGATGCAGTAACAGGATCATTATTCACAGATAACACACATGTGTCATCGGCGTAGGAAGTAAGGATAGTGCTTGGATGGGAGGGAATATCAGCTGTATACACCGTGTAAAGGATCGGACACAGGATACTACCTTGCGGTACACCGGCTGATTGAGTGAATATGGATGAGTAACAAAGGTTATGGTTAACTTTGAAGGTTCTATCAGAGAGATAGGAACGAATTAATAGGAAGTACGCTGGAGAGAGGAATTGACGGATTTCAAAGTTAAATGAAGATATTATTAACTATTAGAGAGAGAAAGAAAAAAAAAGAGAAATTTAATTGTTTATTATTTAACTATATTAATAGACCCTAATATAGGTGTACGCAGGAGGAATTAAGACATAATTATGGGATCACTTGTAGCTGGGTGGCTAGCGTAACAGCCTCCCATGCTAAAGGTCACGGGTTCAAACCCGCAGGTGGTCCTAGGATTTTTTAATGGGAGTAAAAAATCCTTAGTTACGCCGTCCTTCGGAGGGGACGTTAAAAGGTGGTCCCGAGCCTGTCAGGTACTCGTTAAAGATCCCTATCCTAATAAAACCTGGATAGGCAAAATTTAGGACTCCCACTGTAGCATCGTCCGATTAGCCATAGTAGCATAAAGTGACGTTAAATAAATAAAATAAAAAAAAAGAAGACATAATTATAAAAACAAAACAGTGATCTCAGTGACAGTGTAATATTTTATTCAGCATCTCCTTCAATTGCTCCTTTCATGCTAAACCGGACTTGAGTACACTATAACATAGTATAAAGCCCATGTAAAACTTTTTTAAATATATTTGTTATAAATATTTAAGTATCTTTACTAATAATTGTCAGAATAAGTATTATATTTTATGGAGTTAAAAAATCTACTATCGTTTAAATGAGTATTTATAATTGTTTAGGAGATGTATAGTTTTTGAGTTATACGAAAAGCACTTTTGTTTTTGTCTCTTTCAAAGAAAATTTATTGAAATTTACAACTGCACTTTATAATACATCAAGTAAATATGATAAAATAAAAAATGGCATGAAACAGAACTGAAGAAGAACTACCCAATGGTAATTCTCCTGTAACATTTCTTAACTAGAAGGTCAAGAAGACATTTTCTTTTCAGACGCCTCGGAGGACTGTCAGGAATGGAAGAGGAAGTATTGAAACTAACGACTTAAAGTGGGAGAGGAGTTTGTTATGAAAGGAGTGATTTCTGGTTCGGGCTAGATCAGCAAAAAATGGAACATGGGTGAGTTTATTTGTGACAAAGTATTCTGGATTGTAAAGATTGGATACGGAAATAATTCGAGGGTTTAGTAGAGCCTAAAGCTCAACTCCGTAAGTCCATATAGGCCTTGTGATAGTCATGTAGTTATGTCATGGCCTTAAGTCTTTTGCAGTTGAGTGAAAGATTAGAGCCTTTGTCAAGTAAGTGTTGAAGTAATCGAAAGCGGCGAGCATTTTCTTGTCGTTTCAGTCTTGTGTGCGGAGACCTAGATAGCTGGTCTGTTCAAACGGGACAAGTGGAATATTATTAAAGGATACTGTAGGGCAGATCATTGGTTTACGACGGAGTGTAAAGGTTATTTTGGTGGGATTTGTCAGAATTTATTTTAATAACTTTTGTTTTAAGTTTTAGAAAACAATTTTTTTTTTTTCAACCACTTAGAACACGAATGTCCCCGAACCCACTTCTATTGCACATCTGGACGGTAAGAGGAACCTCCAGATAAATTTTAGCTTATCAACCATATTCAATTATGAGATAGTTTGATGACCTGAAAATGGAGTGAAATAGCACTTTCTTTTATAAATATAGATAGATATAAAACTTTTTACTAATTTTAGGAAAAAATGACTAGAAAGAACTACTAAAAATTTATTTTATTTATTGTTTTCTACGTATCCAATCATTCCAATCCAAAGCCCTTCGAACACTAGTTAATGCTCCTTATTACGTTACCAACTGTACCCTACACCACGACCTTAATATTCTATTTATTTTAGACCTGGTACCATCCAAATTCCATCACAACCTTCTTCTTCATGATCCTAATCCTCAAGCACAATCCCTCTCCAGCTCCACCCATCCCTACAATCCTCATCGAGAATTGTCAGAACGGCAGTGGCCCATTTTAACACTGGCCAGATCCTCCACTCATGTACTATATGTTTGTGGCTACTGCGATCTAACTCAGCCACATCACTGGCTTACACCAGAGAGAGGCGCTGGGATCTCTTGGATTCGGCTTCTCCCCCACTTGTAGCGGATTGTATATATTGTATATAGCTAAGATTGTTTGTATGTTGTTTATTTATTTTCCAATTTTGTATTTATCTCTACTACAGGTTGTTGTTTTGATTTGTTTGTTGTTTCTTTTTCCGTTTTATTAATTTTTATTAATTGTTATTGTTTTGTATATATTTGAATTTATTCATTTCCGATTTTATGTACTTTGACTTTATCATTATTTTCTGTATGAACGTGGATTACATCACTATTACCACTGTTTATTATGAAACAAATTGTAATAAATCTCAATAAAAAAATAAATAAATAAAATTTATTGTATTATAACATTCCATTAACAGTGTTGCTCTTCAAAAACAAGTAGTTTAGCCAGAAAGCGTGGAAAGTTTACTTCAAGCCACTCTAATCTAAATAACAAAACCTTGTAAAGTAAAAAATAAAAATAAAACGAAAATGTTCTGAAAAAACCAAGAGCTCTTTCTCCTTTTTTTTTTTTATTCGTTGAATCGAGGTAAAGTGGAAGTTTATTGGCTGGCGGTTTATGGCCGCTCAACTAACACACTCAAGGGGGGGATGGTACTTAGTAACTGTTCGCCACTAAAGTAAAATACTCAACGGAAAACGATAGATAAATTATTTTTTGTAGGGGTCACCTGTGGGGTAGTGGCTAGCACAAGAGCCTTCTATGCCCATGGTGGCGAGTTCAAACCTAAGAGCTTATTTTTTAAAGAGAGTAAAAGATCCTTAATTACGCAGTCCTTTGGAGGAGGCGTACACAGGTGATTCCGGGTCTGTGCGATGTCAGGTTCTCGTTAAAGATCCCTATTCTAATTAAACCTGGATACGCAAAGCTTAGTAGCGTCTGATTAGCAAAATTAGCATAAAGTTTTGCTTTCCGTCACCTCTTTCCTCTAGAAACCCGTAGGCTACTGGTTTCCTCCCTAATATTCCCCCACTTTGACTATTGCTGTACGGTGTTTAGGGGTGTCTCTGGAGATCTTGAGGAAAAACTAAAAATGCTATTTAATTGCTTCATCCGATTCATCTTTGAGATCTCCAGGGACACCTCTGTCACTCGATTCTACGAAGAGTTAAAGTGGCTCTATCCTTCCTATCGTCGCAAGTACTTCTTGGCATCCTTCCTCTATCAAGTAATCGGATCCCGCCGTCCATCATACATCTCTGACCTCCTACTATTCAAATCCTACAAATCAAAATTGAACTGCAGCTTTCGATAGATCTTTCATTATCCGATCTTCCGTATGGAACTCTATCCCTTCTCATATCCGTAACTCTAATACCCTTCCCACCTTTAAATCCCGTCTATTCAATTACTTTCTATCCATTCAATTTCCTAGGAATCTCGGCAATGACATATTTCAAATGAGAATAATGTTCAAATAAAAA
Source organism: Piezodorus guildinii (assembly GCA_023052935.1). Classification (NCBI taxonomy): domain Eukaryota; kingdom Metazoa; phylum Arthropoda; class Insecta; order Hemiptera; family Pentatomidae; genus Piezodorus; species Piezodorus guildinii. Next base: position 148,382,105 of record CM041296.1, on the reverse strand, counting down.
AAAATCATAGAAGTATTAACAAAGAAGTTTTTATTTTTTTCTCCTGTTTTATTTTTGTTTTTTTATTTAGATAGGAATTGTATATAATTATTTTTTGATCAAAGCTTTGCACAGGAACAGAAGGATAATTTTATATTTTATTTTTATTTTTTAACTATCATCTAAATTAGTTTTATGTACATATATATTATTTTTTATTATTATTATTTTTATATTGTTTCTTTCACTCATTAGAATGAGAAGTCGATTTATTATATCCATCAGTTTGGTTTTATATGTTATCTTTGTCTTCTGTATTTATTTTTTACTTTATCACTGTATTTTTTTTTTCCATTATTACTCTAAGGCATCTAATGACTTTATTTACTTTCATATGTATTATTCTGAAGGGACTTGTCCCAGAATAAATAAATAAATTATTATTATTATTATTAAAGTGACGTGATATTTAGGTCATTATGCATGATTTATATTCTAAACGAAATATGGAGCATTTAGAATTTTGGGTTGTGAGGATTGGATGGGGGAGGAATCAGATGGCTTAGTCGAACCCCAAAGCTCGATTCCATATGTCCATGTTCCATAACTTTTGAACCTTTGTCCAGTAGAAACTAAATGTAATGTTTAAACTTTTTTTTTTAAGCTCCAACTATAACTAAAATAATTTTAACAACGTAGGGAAGTGAAAATCGAGTGTTGTGCGACGGCGATTTTTTCTTTAATTTAAATATATATATATATATATTGATTTTAGTGTGCTAAGTGTTTTGGTATTGTTTTTATTTATGATGGTTCGATTTTTAGTATGTAGTTGTATAATGTATATATAATTCCTTGTTTTTTTTAGTTTTTTTTATTTAATCTTTGGTGTATATGTATAGATATATCTAAGTATTTGAAAGAAAATGTGAAACGGTAGAGAAGGAAAAGAGAAAAAAAAACAGGAAAAATAAGTAGAAAAAAAAATTTAAAAACAGTGAAAAAGGAAAAAAAATTGTATTTATAGTTAAATAAAATGTTAAGAATATTCCTGTAGGAATGAATTGGTATGTTGTGTTATAGCAACCCAATTAAGTTGGGCAGCATCATTTTGTTTGTTTATTTATGAATAAAGTGTATCTCTCTCTCTATATAATTATATATATATATATATACTGACAAAGAGCCGAATGAAGTGGCCAGTTGGCTGAGAAGGGACTGTACCGTGACGAGATGTAGTGGCACAAAGCAGAGACCATTCACTGGAGCACGCTAGTATTGGCCGCGCTAAACGATAGTTCTCACTACTGTTACTCAAGGACTCGCTCGCAGTCCCAGGTACTGCTGTAGAATATAAACGTTTCTTCGACTAACAGACATGCGACGAGAACCCATCGGCCCAAACAATTTAATCCAAAACCATCCCATATAGTCCGTGAGCCACCAACGAAAAATGGATAATCTCTCATTCAGCTTTTCTTCAGCCTTCTTTTAACAGACACTTCAGCTATTTACATGCCTTTTATAAATCCATTGTAGTGTCAGTACAGTTTACTGTGAAAAAACGCGAATGGAGATTTCGTATTAACTATATATAGTAAGGGAACGTATTGCGATCATGAAAATTTTCGAATTCCAGTTTTCAACGAAAATACACGTTTTAGGATCCCCTGAGTCCAAATAACCAAGTCCCGCAAAAAGGTATGTGTGTGTGTGTGTGTGGTAACTCCCGGGCGGAAACGGTAAGTCCTATGAAACTGAAATTTCATATTTAAGACAAATATACGCCCGAGACGTGACAAAACTTTTTTAATCAAAATGAGCTTACCAGATGAGGCACTTTATACCATGCATTTTGCGACTTTTTTTCGATTTTCTCGAAAACGGTTCTAAACTCGCTATATCGATGTAGAATTTAATGGGCTTTAATATAATTTAGATTAAAATGGCCTGAAAGGGCTTAAATGCCGATATTTTAATTCCTTACCCAACAAAAGGAGAAAACAGAAAAAATATTTTTTTAATGCAATTTTTTTGTTTTTGAACATAAGAGCAGTAATATACATGTATGATATACCGTTGTAAGCTAAAGATTTTATAAAAATTATTATCTCATACACAAGCTTTTAAAATTTAATAGAGAGTGATGGATAGCCGATAAAAATAACTGATTATTTTAGATAATAATATAATAGATTTTTTATATAAAACACATGTTTCTTTATAAATTTAATTTAATTAATTCTGTAATATTTTCACGTATTTTTATCTCTAACTATATTTAAAAATTCTTTAATAGATTTTAAAAACGGAGGTAAGTGAAAGTCGTGTGTTGCCCGCGCCAGATTTTATTTTTTTTTATCTAAGTCCTAGTAAATGTAGAGTTATATATAAACGTGTACTTTCCAATTCTTCGCCTCCGTTAATTTCCCAGATCAATCTTATTCAATTCCAAACTTTCGTTCGTTTCCTTTTTTTTTTTTTTTTTTTTTAACCGAAGTTTCCATAAACTCCGTTTCGCGGGTTGACGTAGCGGTTAACTAACCCTCTCCTCAGCCCCTGAGGGTGGGAGGGAGATTAGATAGGAGAAGCAAAGAGCCTCTGATAGATTGAAGGGGTTATCTTTCCGGTTAGGAAATTTGAGTGCTTCCGCCAGCGAGTTAATGACCCAAGTAGCGAGCGAGATAGGATTAAGACCCTGCCCTACGTACCCTATATCACTTAGCCATAATTATCTTTTAGGGGTAAACGTGTGTGTCAGGGGGTATGTGCAATATATTTATATACATACTCGTACATAGTTGGCGTAATAACCCGTTAACGGGTCAAGGCCTCCTCTCAAAGTCTCCGCCAGTTGGTCTGTGGCTGCAGCTATCCAGTTCCTGCCTCCTAGGAGAGAATTAGCATCCGCTGCGACGGAATCAGCCCACCTCACATTAGGCCTGCCCACTCTTCGCTTACCATGAAGTTCCTCGACCATCTTCTTGGGAATCTCATCTTCCTTCATCCTCACCACGTGACCTGCCCATCGGAGTCTCCCTATCTTGATCCATTTAATTATATCTGGGTTGCCATGCAACCTTGAGAGTTCCTGGTTCTTCCTCCTCTCGGATCGGGCCAAAAATTCTCCTTAATATCTTCCTCTCAAACACGTGAAGCATGTTCTCATTGGCTTTAGTCTGATCCATAAGTAAGAACCGGGTGAACCAGAGTCCTATATAAGCCTACCTTAGTTTTGTTTGAGAGTTGCCTGCTTTTAAAGTATTTTGCAAGACCAATATAGCTCCGATTGGCTTCAGCGATTCTTCGGTTGATCTCCTGGGACAAGTCGTTCGGAGCGTTCACCTGTGAGCCCAGGTAAACGAAACCTTGCACTCTCTCGAATCTGTAAGGCACAACTTCGAAGAAACCTGTCCCTGCCTCTGCTGGTCCTATTCTCAAGTACTTTGTCTTGGCCTCATTAATGACCAAGCCAAGACTTTTTGCTTCTTGTTCCAGAGCAAGGAATGCTTCCTTCAGGGCACGTTCAGATCTGGCAGCTATGTCGAGGTCGTCAATACACCCAATATGCCTCATAAATGTCTCGTCATATTGTGAGAGCGGATACTAGACTTCGTGTGGAAAAAAAAACCATAGTCCGATTCTAAACGGTTAGGGAGGAAAATTTAATTTTTTAGATTTTAGAAGTTATTCATTATTATAGAGTTTTTAAACAGAAAAAAAAAAAACTCAAATATCTACTGTGGTAACAAGTGGTACTAAATGAAAGGAAGGGAAGTAAAACTCTCAAAAAGAGAAAACAAGTTCTGCACCACGTCATGTAGGAAAATAAATTTGAATGTATTATTTGGAACAATTTTTTCTTTTTATTTATATATTTATTTATTATAATATATATAAAATTTGATTTCAACAACGTAACGTTTCGAGGTACTTTCTATGCCTCATCTTCAGATCAATAAAAATCATATATATTTCCATATTATATCATAATATAGGTCATATAATAATTATGAATAATAGTACATTAGGCTATGGAAAGTCTCTAATAGATGAGGCATAGAAAGTCCCTCGAAACGTTACGTTGTTAAAATCAAATTTTATATATGTTATAATAAATAAATATATAAATAAAAAGAAGAGATTGTTCCAAATAATTAATTAATTCATAATTAAAATTACTCTTCTATAATAATAAGTTATTATTTGATAATAATATTGATATAAAATAAATTTGAATGTATCTAAGAATATTCGGACATTTCAAGAAGCTATTTTTATGTATATTATTTATACAAATAATATATATATATATATATATATATATATATATATATATATATATATATATATATATATATATATTTACGTGATGTATTGACTAATACAGTTGTAAATTAAAAAAAAAATTCAAAATGATGGTGAATTTTAATAAAAATGATAGCATCGCTATGGTCTAGTCAATACTCAGAAACGGAAAAAAAAAAAAGCGGCCAAATCACCTCCTTGCGGAGCACTATTACTCCTAAAAACAGTACGAATCTCTGTATGTACTGAGCCCAAGACCCTCCATGGGAAACGAAATTTTATATTTTAGAAGCGTAGAAACTTAAAACAGGTAAATCATATCGTAGTTTATTATGATATATTATATTATATACTATAGGTATATAACATTTATGTACTATAGTAATATTATATTAGGTAGCCCCTACTTATAATATAGAGCGGTATAGGACTACAGAGTGATGGTAATGTTGGAGTCATTAACTCGCCTTGAATGGGCCGTAGCTTACACCGCTACAGCCTCGAGTGTCACTTCCAAGCAGGCGTCTTTTATATCCACATCCACGGCTGGATGTATAAATTGAAATTGTCGAAGTGGTGTGGTGTGGTTGGGAGAGAGACTGTTTTTGTTGTTAGGGGGTGATTTATGGAGGCGGCGCACAAAGACCCTCCCCCCCCTGTATGGATCTATCTGTATGGATCTATACCGGGCCACTTAGGCCAAATAGCAGGGGATCATAATGGATCAAAATATAATTATTATACAATACAATCGCACTTATCTCTCTTTCATTCAGTTTAAACTAATGTTCCGTGGTCACATGTGGTGTGGAGGCTAACATAAGAGCATACAATGCACAAAGTCGCTGTTTCAAACGCGACAAATGACCTTAAGAATTTTTAAACCTAATGAAAAAAAATCCTTAGTTATGTCATCTATCGAAGGGAACGTAAAATAGTGGTTTCGAGCCTGTGCGTTGACAGGTACTCGTTAAAGATTACACTTATTCCAATATCTGCAGAACTCCATGAATATAAAAAAAATCCATAGTTAGGAGATTATCGAAAAAACACTCAGATCAGTTTTTCAACAATAAACTCCAGACATTCTATGAACATGGCATTATGCAATTAGTGGAACTGGGAAAAAGCCATATGAAAAAATGGTCAATATTTTTTAGATTAATACAGATTTTATGTCTATAATATATTGAGTTTCACTTCACTCTGAAAAACCGAAACGACTTATTAGCCAAAATAATAATAGAGAAAAGTAAAAAGAATTGTAAAAGAGATGAAAAGCCGATAAAACTAACTGATTTTTATAGAAAAAAAAGATAATACATAAATATAAACTAAAGAAAAAAAAAAACAATTACAGGAATATGATGAGTGAATTAGATAATCATATGTATCGGAAAACTAAAGTATTATAAAACAAATCAAGTCGTATAAATTACACAAATATACATATCTGAACCTGATTTGTTATTAACAATTTCTACGATTACATAGTTTTAGGAAAACAGAAATCCGTTGTCAAATAAGTTTTTTTATTGATTCAGCATCACTTATTTGCTACTGTGCCTAATCGGACTATGTTACAGATGGATTCCTAAATTTTCTGTTTTTCTATGTAATGTATTGAGGGTACTGGTGGAGTTCATAATTAAATAATTTTAATATTAAACAATAAAAGATTGAGAAAACTTTGTCGGCAAAACATCAAAAGGCGTCTGGGACCCCCCAGCAATATGTACCTCGGGAAACTTCCTAGACACTAGGACAAAGGACCACCGGCATGGGGCACATTCCAGATCAGCCCCGCCCGTGGTGACGACGATGAGGAGAAGATTAAAAAGAGTCAGTCAAGTTCTATCCTCAAGATCAGGTGAGTCTTATTCCATCCTCAAGAAGATGGGAGTCGGGTTCCATCTAGAAGAAGAGATGTCCGTCTGGGGGTCAGAGAGAGATCAGCTGGAGATCTGAGAGCCAAGAACAGAACCTTCGCCAGCTGACTGAAGTTTTTAAAAGTATTTCTTTTTGTAATATTGTATGGCAAACGTAGTTGTGAAAATGTCCCTCAGTATTCTCAATCAAATTTCTAAGCAATGTATTAATATAATTTATGTATGTAAGTTAATAATAATAATAACGTATTAATTGAATCTTGTTTACTTTAATCTTACCCTGCACGCCACCTCTTGGATTGGTAAACACGATACCTTTGGAAAGGAGATCCAATAGTATCATTAAATATAGTTTATATATAGACTAAATATATTAAGTAGGTGCCGCTGCCTTAGAAAAGCAGCCGGTCAAAAACATAGCAGCTAAAAGGAATCAGTCCGGGTGGCGGTCAGTGAATGAAATAATTGAGTAGTTTCAACCATTTATTTTTTTGCCACAACACGCCCTGTTGATGACCCACAATGGGGGTCGAAACGTTGGCAAAAAAATAAATTGTTGAAACTACTCAATTGTTTCATTTACCGACCGCCATCCGAACTAATTCCTTTCAGTAATTCTCAACGAACAACTAATTACATCCACTATTTCCTGTTTTGGTTCGATGAGGATAGGGATTTTTAAAGAGTACATGACATGGCACAGGCTGGCACCACTATCTTACACCCCCTCCGACATATTTAAGGATTTGTTATTCAATGTAGAAAATCATTCGGCCGTCTGCCGCTTTGAACCGGATACTTAGTTCATATAAGGCTGTTAACTTAGTAAAACATGAAAGAAAAAAGTGTTGGATCACGCAGGAGACTAATGGATCAAGTCCATAACAGCCGTCTAGACAAATTATATATTCCCTTGCATAAATCATACGATATTAATAATTCGGCCTATACATCTTAACCTACAGTAACCCATCGCTAAAAAACTGCATGGATTAATAAATCAGTGAAGCTAAATTAATTGAAAGAGAGATATCTCAATTTCGTAAAACTTCTTTAAAGAAAACTAACCGACAGAATTAGAAGGTTTAGTCGACATAAATATTGGTTTGTGTCACATGAAATGTCCGTTTTCGAAGTAAAGGATTTATTATTAAAAATACGATATGAAAACAAGATAATTTTATTCGAAGTATTTACCTTCTTTTTTTACACATTTTTCCCAACGTGACACCAACTTTTTTATCCCCGAACTGAAAAACTATGATCTTTGAACTGTTACTTTAAATATGTAAACATTCGGAAGAAAACAACAGAGACCTGCAAAATCCTTTAGGTATTTCAGAAACTATAAAAGCGGTCATTTCATGTGAAACAACCCATTAGTATAGTAATGATATAATTACAAAAATAAATATAGCAATACGTTTTTTCTTTCAAACGTACAATACAGAAACATTAAAATTAGATATTTAAAGACTTACTCTAGTTGGATCAGAGGAAGGTAACATACAACATACCTGAAACAAAAAAAAAACAATACAAATATTAATTTTAATAAGACAAATTGTACAGTAAAATATACATAGAAATAATTAAAAACGAAAACAACTTACTTACGAAAACCGTTATTTCTAATTTCTATTTAATTTATTTTTCAATTTTTTTTTTTGGGTCAATATACCTCGAAAAGTTGTTGAATGTCTGAAATATTCAATGAAATTAATATCGGAAATACTATTCAGAGAGGTTTGAAATGGGTTTAGGTCACACCAAATAATTATAGCAAATTTAAGTTTATTGAATGTTTCGGAGTGTCAATTGTTGCCAAGTATACTAACTTCCTTGCGCGAATAAAATATTCAAATTTTAGAGGGTTCTTTTTTACTTTCACTTACTATATATAGTAAGGGAAAGTATTGCGATCGTGAAAATTTTCTAATTCCAGTTTTCAACGGGAATAAACGTTTTAGGGTCCCCTGAGTCCAAATAACCAAGTCCCGCAAAAAGGTCTGTGTGTGTGGTAACTCCCAGGCGGAAACGAAAAGTCCTATGAAACTGAAATTTCATATTTAAGACAAATATACGTCCGATACGTTACAAAACCCTTTTCATCAAAATGAGCTTACCAGAAGAGCCAATTTATACCATGAATTTTGCACCTTTTTTCGATTTTCTCGAAAATGGTTCCAATGAGTTTGATTAAACTCGCTATATCGGTGTTAAATTTAATAGACTTTAATATCATGTAGTTTTCATTCTGATTAAAATGGTCTGACTGGGCTTAAATGCCGACATTTTACATTTTTTCCTGTAAAGTACCTTTAATTTTGTAGATTCTATAAAAATAACTATATTATCTTGTAACCATTGATGATTAAGAGATAAATATGCAACTTGAGCGAATTTGATAAACCACTAAAGGAGAAAACTAAAAAAATATTTTTTAATGTAATTTTTCGTTTTTGGACATAAGAGCAGTAATATACATGTATGATATACCGTTGGAAAGCTAAAGATTTTTGAATAAATATTTTCTCACACACAAGCTTTTAGAAGTTAATAAAGATTGATAAAAAACAGATAAAACTAAGTGATTATTTTAGATAACAATATAATAGAGTTTATAATAAAACACATGTTTCTATATTAATTCAATTTAATTAATTGTTTAATGGTTTCACTCATTTTTATCCCTTACTGTATTAGAAAATTCCTTAATTGATTCTAAAAAAGGAGGTAAGTGAAAGTCGTGTGTTGCCCGCACCAGATTTTGGATTATGCATCATAAGAACGTTTTCGTCCATCTTAAGGTCCAGTATCTACCCTCACATTATAACTAGACCTTTATACGACACCTTGAATAGATAATAATAATAATAGGCTTACCGAACCCGAAGGTTCGATGCCGATACCACCAAACTTCGCCTGCACAGACTCGTCCAATGTTCGCCGGTCAAGCCCAAGCCCCCAAAATCAGCTTTAACGCAATCCTCCCATCGCCGCTTCGGCCTACCTTTCGGACGCCTACCAGTCGGATCAACAAATACCAACTTTCTCGGAATCCGTTCCTCACCGAGCCCAACAATTTTACTCGCCCATTTGAGTCTCCGCGACGCTATCAACTCAATTATATTCACAGGATACAAGTTCCGCAATTCCGTGTTGTGCAACCTTCTAAACTCCCCAGTGCCCTCATTCCTCTTCGAGCCAAATATTTTACGCAGCACCTTATTTTCGAAAACCTTAAGCCGTTGTTCATCCCTCAAAGTAAGCGGCCACGTTTCACATCCGAAAAGAACCGTTGGAAGAATAATAGTTTTATAAATTCTAACCTTTAAGTTTTTAGATAGAAGCCGTAAGCTAAGTAACTTAGCAACTGAATAATAACACGCATTTCCGACCTTTAATCGGGACTTTATTTCTTCCTGGATTTCATTTTTTTGTTATCATTGAACCTAAATACTTAATTTTTCTACGAATTCAAAAGTAGGCCCTGATATATCAATATCACCAAGATCGCCACCATTTCTGCTACTAATCATATATTTCGTTCCTTGAATAGATAAGACTTAAAAATGTTTATTCTTTTAAAGGAGAGAACAATTATAGGAATTAATTAAGACATTTATGGGTAAGATAAGAAGGCTAATAAGATGGTACAGAGAGAGAACGCCTCAAACCCCCAACTTCTTGAAGTTGCCGAGAGCAGACTAGACTCCCTCCGCCCCTACCTCTCCGGGATATTCAAAACAATATAAACTTTCCTAATTTAAGACTGCCTTATCTCAACTCCCAACTTGCTCCCCCCAACTTTTACCCTCTGCTCCTTACCTTACCATAGCTTCCTCCCTCCACCTTCCTAACCTTAACGTCAGCCATTCAGGCGGTTAGCGGATCGTATATTTAGCAGTCATTAGGCGATAAACCACGAAGCATAATTAACATTTCATATTAAATGTAAAGTCAATTTAAAATGTTCTAAATAATTTTAGGATTTAAAAGAGTTTGGAGAATTACATTCCACAATCGCTTAAGTTTATGTCCTATTCGTCACTTTACATTATCTTCCGCAACATGTATAAAAACATTTTTTAAAAATCTGGTGCGGGCAACACACGACTTTCACTTACCTCCGTTTTTAAAATCGATTACAGAATTTTCAAATATGAGTGAAACCATTAAATAATTAGTTAAATGGAATTTCTATAAAAACATGTGTTTTATAACAAAATCTATAATATTATTATCTAAAAAAATCACTTAGTTTTATCGGCTTTTTATCACTCTCTATTAACTTTTAAAAGCTTGTGTATGAGATAACATTTTTCCAAAATCTTTAGCTTTCCAGCGGTATATCATACATGTATATTACAGTTCTTATGTTTAAAAACGAAAAATTGCGTTAAAAAATATTTTTTCTGTTTTATTCTTTAGTTGGGTATCGAATTTATTTTTACTTTTACTTACCTATATAAGAAATATACAGTAAGTGAAAGTATTGCGATCGTGGAAATTTTCGAATTCCAGTTTTCGACGGAAATACACCTTTTATGGTCAGCTCAGTACGAAAAAAGGAATGTGTGTGGTAACTCCCGGGCGAAACGGTAAGTCCTATGAAACTGAAATTTTATATTTAAGACAACTATACGCCCGAGACGTGACAAAACCTTTTTCATCAAAATGAGCTTACCAGAAGAGGCACTTTATACTATGCATTTTGTACCTTCTTTCGATTTTCTCGAGAATGGCTCCAACGATTTTGATTAAACTCGCTATATCGATGTAAAATTTAATGGGCTTCAACATTATATAGGTTTCATTCTGATTGAAGTAGTCTGACAGGGCTTAAATGTTGATATTTAAAATTTTCTTCCTCTAAAGTATCTTTAATTTTGTAAGTTCTATAAAAATAACCATATCATGTTTTTAGCACTAATAATAAACGGATAAATACATAATTTGAATGAATACAATATCCACGAAAAAGGAGAAAGGAGCAAACATACTTTGTTTGCAATTTTTGTGTTTTTTAACATAATAACTGCAATATAGACGTATATTATACCGTTAGAAAGCTAAAGATTTTAAAAACAATACTGAATGAAATTGTAAAATTTAATTGAGATTGATGAAAAGCCGATAAAACTAACTGATTGCCCTAGATAATAATATAATAGATTATTTAATAAAAAACATAAAAACTCAATGTAATTAATTCTTTTGCAATTTTTTTCATGTCTAAATGTATTTAAAAATTCTCACATTGATTTTAACAACGAAGGTAAATGAAAGTCATGTGTTTAAGTATGTGTGTCATGTGCCCTACAGATTTTTAAAAATGTTTTTTTTTTTAATATTCATTAATTGATATTTACAACTGTATAGGGAATAATACAACAAGTAAATGTGAAAAAAAAGTAGCAATTGGCTTGATAAACTCCTGTGAAGAAGCTACCCAGCGTAAAACACTTCAATGTTTATGTCATTAGCAGGTCTCGAGGCCACCGTCTTTTCAGGCGCCTCCGAGGATTATCAGGAATAGATGGAGATGAGAGGATATGAGAGCGGGTTTGAGTGGGCTGGTAGTTTGGAATTAAAGGAGGTATATCTAGTTCTGGCTAAGTCTGCAACAAACGGAATATTCAGGTCTTTATGGATAGTTTTATTTGTGACAAAATACGGAGCATTTAGGATCTTTCGGAGGATTTTGGATTGCAAGGATTGGATGCGGGAGGAATTTGATGGCTTGGTGGATCCCCATATCTCAATACCATGTGTCCAAATAGGTCCAAATATAATGGCTATGTAAATTAGTTTTTGTAGTAGATTGGAAGCTTTGATCGTTTGTCAAGTAAGTGTTGTAACAATCGGTATCTGCGAGCAGTTTCTTGTCTTTTCTGTCTGGTGTGTTAAAAATGTTGATTTGTTTAAACGTAACATTTTTCAATTCCTTAGTTACGTGATTATATATCCCATCTCAGTTCTACGAATAGAACTTTTTTTTTTTTGCCTTCAATAATTCTGATAATGAAAGGGAGCCGATGACTAGATAAGACTGCAGATGTTTCCATGTAACGAGTCAATTGAAGGCCAATCAGCCTAGTTTAAAGAGCGTCGCTTCAAAACTGATGAGAATGAACTATCATCGTGTCGCATAACAATATTAATGTATGCTACAAGTACTTCCTAGATCTAAAGTATGTTAAGATCGTTATTATTTTGTATAATTATTCATTATTAACTAATTTGAATAGCTGGGTGGCTAGCGTAACAGCCACCCATTCTAAAGGTCACGGGTTCGAACCCGCAGATGGCCCTAGGATATTTTAATGGGAGTAAAAACGTTACGCCGTACTTCAGAGGACGTAAAAAGGTGGTCCCGAGCCTATGCGATGTCAGTTACTCGTTAAAGACCCCTATCCTAATTAAACCTGGATAGGCAAAATTTAGGACTCCCACTGTAGCATCGTCCGATTAGCCATAGTAGCATAATGTGACGTTAAATATATAAACAAACAAAACTAATTTCAATACCCACAAACACACACAGGGGTTACCTGTAGCATGGTGATTAGCATAGCCTCCTATGCCCAACTCCCGGGTTCAAACCCGCAGATGGCCCTAGGATATTTTAATGGGAGTAAAAACGTTACGCAGTACTTCGGAGGGGAATTTAAAAGGTGTTCCCGAGCCTGTGCGATGTCAGGCATTCGTTAAAGACCCCTATCCTAATAAAACCTGGATAGGCAAAATTTAGGACTACCACTGTAGCATCGTCCGATTAGTCATAGTAGCATAAAGTGACGTTAAATAAATAAACAAACAAAACTAATTTGAATACCCACAAACACACACAGGGGTTACCTGTAGCATGGTGGTTAGCATAGCCTCCTATGCCCAACTCCCGTGATCAAACCCGCAGATGACCCTAGGATATTTTAATGGGAGTAAAAACGTTACGCCGTACTTCGGAGGGGAATTTAAAAGGTGGTCCCGAGCCTGTGCGATGTCAGGTACTCGTTAAAGATCCCTATCCTAATTAAACCTAAATAGGCAAAATTTAGGACTCCCACTGTAGCATCGTCCGATTAGCCACAGTAGCATAATGTGATGTTAAATAAATAAACAGGTGGACATTCTATGAATTGAGGATTCTCTTTCTCTCTCTTCCTCTCCTTCTCCACATCTCCTCTGCCATGGCAACGACTGCTATCAACTCCTGCATGATTTTCTTATTGACAATAAAAAAACAAAAACAGTCCATGTGCACATCACGGATTTATTAGACCTGCACTCAACTTGCCCTATTTTATCAAGTTTTCTTTAGTTGCATAGTTCAACCAGAGATGGCAGCACTCGAGTAAAGGGCCTTAATCACTTCACTAAACAATTATTTACTTTAATAATAACCTCCTCGCAGTACGTTTCGCTAAGAAACACAGTCCTGAACTCTGAATGTACTGAACCCACGACCCTTCAGGTCTTGTATGGTTCAGCTAGATATGACGCGAACGACGGCCTAGACTGTGGTAGTATTCGCACCGACTGCGAAGGCCGTTGAACGTTTAAAGTAAACATCGAAGATACATATTTCGTGTGGGTGAGGTAAGGAACGATAGCATATGGAATGGCCACCAGCCAGGGGTGGAGTTCGGTCTCAATAGCTTTCGGATATTGTATCGCCAATGGGCAATGCATGCATAATATATCCATACCTCATGTCCCTAGCATTGTCGCCATTCATTGTCCATTTAATTGCCTCAGCTATCATCTACATCCTATACATTCCCCAAACAGGATGGGCGCTCCCCTTAGGGTAAGTAAGTACAAACCAGCTCGGCAATACAGAAACATATTGTATCTATTATATAAAATTATCGTGTCACAATGTTAGTTATCATACTCCTCCGAAACGGCTTAATCAATTTTTATGAAATTTTATATTATGCATATCTAATAGGTCTGAGAATCGGCTACTATATATTTTTCATAAGGTTTGTCCACCCCTAACATTATATTTTTAATTTTTTCGACACTTTTTTTTTTGTGTTGCATTAAAAAATACATACAACCCTAAATGTTTACCCTTCTATCACTAATACCAATTTTTTAATAGTCATTTTAATAATTTAATATTTTTTTTATCCCGCTCGATAACTGGTCAATTATGACTCGGTAAGTTACCCCCGCCGACAGACCTACCACTGTCACACTCAGCCAGCAAACAGCACACAGTAGGGATGGCACCGAAGGCGGTCTCCTCTTTCTCTCAGACAATATAACTTCTCTCACTCCCTCCACAGTTTTCGGTCATTATTATTGTTTACTGATCAAGCGTATTAATATGAATATATTGGGCTGATGCGAAATTAATGCAGGTTTTCTCTATTGCAATATCTTAATGCCAATTGTGTAAACAAAGCTAATCCTAACATTGATCATTATTATACCAAAACAAACCTTATCTAATACCCTCTCTTTCACCATGAATTTGTTTAGTAAAATCGTTTTGTTCAGTGTGTTCAAAGGTCTTGAATCGAAAATGTCAAAGTGCGATTTTCGTCAAATTTATTTTTACGAATTTAAATTAGGGCGCAGCGCTGCGCAAACGGCTCGTAATATTAATGAAGTGTGGGGTCAGGGGGCTATTAATGAGTGCACGGTGCAGCGTTGGTTCCAGAAGTTTCGCAGAGGAGATTTCGACCTCGAAGACAAGGAAGGTCGGGGCCGTCATCTTGCTCTGGACAACGACCAGCTGAGGTCAAAAGTGGAAGAAGACCCAACCAAAACCACACGAGAAATGGCGGCGGAACTCGGTGTGAACCAATCCACAGTTGTACGCCACTTGGAAGCAATTGGTAAGGTAAAAAAGTTGGCCAAGTGGGTGCCACACCAATTAAACGACCACCAAAAAAATCGCCGCTTTGAAATCTGCTCCATGCTTGTGACACGCAATAAAAATGATCTATTTCCGCCATCCGCCTTATTCTCCTGACCTCTCTCCTACAGACTTCCACTTTTTCAGGCATCTGGACAACTTTTTGAGGGAGAAAAATTTTCAAAACCAGGACGATATTGAAAATTCTTTTCGTGATTTCATTGAGTCCAGGGATTCGGATTTTTTTTCTGGTGGAATAAGAAAGCTTGTTGAACGTTGGCAAAAGTGCATTGATTCAGATGGAAATTATTTTGATTAAATATATATGGTTAAAGTAAAGATATGGCGTATTTACAATACCTACTAAAAACCTGCATTAATTTTGCATCAACCCAATATATATATATATATATATATATATATATATATATATATATATATATATATATAATATATATATATATATATATATATATATATATATATATATATATATATATATTTATATTTATATATATATATAATACTATATTATATATCCTCTCCTTAAAAACCTTCCACCAATCCCAACACTGTTTCTCAATGACAATCCAATAAAGTTTCACCAAACCGTTAAAAACCTAGGACTCACCCTTGATCAAACCTTATCCTGGAAAAAACATATCTTAGAAATCTCTCGACGCACATTTTCCACCTTAAAACACCTAAATTACCTTCGTCACCTTCTTCCTTTAGAAACCCGTAGGCTTTTGGTTAGTTCCTTAATATTCCCCCACTTTGACTACTGCTGTGCGGTGTATGGGGTGTCTCTGGGCATCTCTTTATCCGCTTCATCTTTGGGATATCCAGCCTCTGTCACCCGATTCTACGTAAAGTTGAAGTGGCTTTACCCTTCCTACCGTTGTAAGTGTACCTCCTGGCTTCCTTTCTCTTCCAAGTTCTCCAATCCCACAGTCCGTCTTACATATCAGATATGTTTCTTTTCAAATCCTCAATTCACTCTCGCCACACTCGCTCACGGCCTTCGGACATGTATATAACGCCCCATCGAACTGCAGCTTTCGACAGATCCCTCCTAATTCGATCTTCATTCTTATGGAACTCTATTCCTTCTTACATCCGTGACTTCAATAATCTTCCTACATTCAAATCTCGCCTGTTCAATCATCTCCTGTCTCTCCTATTTCCGAAGAATCCTAATTAGTTTTCTAATTTCAATTAAAATTAATAACAAAACAGATAGAAACGTTAATATACCTATAATATTTTATGTTATCTTGTGTTTTGCACTTATTATAATATTAGTATATTGTTAAAAAAACAAAACACTGGTATGATTTTTTAATGAAAGTTGTATATATGTTCATATTTCTTATTATGTTTATTATCTAGTTTAGTTTTCAATAATTTTTTATTATTTCTGGCTGCTTTTTAATTCATTGTTTGTAACTTCTATTGTTTCTTTGTATTGTTTTTATATACTCTAAGACCTTAAAGTTTTTATTTTAATTTTCTTGTTATGTTATTCTAAAGGGACTAGTCCCAGAATAAATAAAGAGTTATTATTATTATTATAATTATTATTACATGGTAAGTGAAAGTAAAATTCTCGAAACAAGCTAATGGGTGACAAATTCAAAGCTTTCTCTTCCCATAACTAGCTGAGTAAAAAGCGATCCAAAAGATTCGTAGGAAAAGAATCCGATAAAAGATTAAAAAAAATAATAAAAAAATACCAACAAAGTAATCTGCTTACCCGACCCCCCTCCCAAGCCCACAATCTCTTAACAAACACTTTACCTCCATACATCTTCCTCCAAAAGGTCCCGTAACTATTCACAATTCATAGCTTTATGGAAATTTCTTTAATCCCACTTTTTCCTCTCTTACGAAATAAGCAAGGTTTTATTTTTTTTTTAAGTTTTATAAAATCATTCCGAAAACAAAACAAAAAAACATTACACAACATTGGGATATGGATTCGGCTTTATAAATCAATTTATGGATTTACTATGAAACATCTTTGAATATATAATAATTCAGGAAATATGAAACGCTGAGGTATAAACAAAATATATACCTAAATAAACACAAGGGGAAGTAACGCGATGATGAACATTTTGTGAATGTTTTCTGGTATGGTACCCCCAAAAAATCAGTTTTTTTTTCTCCACATGGATATGCTTTTGACAGGGAGGCTGTAATTTAATCGTTTATATATATATTAATCTCGATATAGCAATGAAACTGCCGACTGTTTAGGCTTATTTAACAGTAACTAGAAAAACGCACAAACCTTCCACTTAATGACAAAGTAAAAATTTACATGACTATCTCAAGGCCGGTTATATCCACTCCTTACAGTCCAAAACCCTTCGTAAAATCCATATTAAGTCGATATTTGGGAATACAGTAAACCCTCGTTTTAGCGAACTCCAAGGGACCAAAAAATTCTCTGTGCGTTATAAAATAATTCGTTATATCCGAAAAATATATTGTATGTATGTTATATGGCTTGGTATAAATTCAGGTGGTTAAAAAGAAATATTTTCAATACAGACACATGTTTATTTAGAAACTACAAAAGCAGTTAAAACTATACACTATGTACATATATATATCTTATTTTAAATTTTACATAATACTTTAAGATTGACATAAACCAGCATTCAAAATACAAAACTTAAAAAGGAACTTACAATGTCAAAATCACAGCAATTATATAAAGTTAAGATGATAAAAAAAATTTTTTTTGTTTGCACATCCCGATGAAGACGCAACGGAGGCATCTTTATTAGCGATAATCGTTGATAGAGGAGATTTTGATATCCCGTATTTTTCAGCAATTTTCGATTTCGACTCAATTTTTTTTATCCACTTCTTGGAGAATCGCCAACCTTGTATTTAAATCAATAGATTTTCTCTTGGCCTCGTAGGAAATTCGAATTAAAGCAAGTAATAAAAACATAAAAACTAGCTGAAACACTAGAAACCACAGACTGTGCATCACAGAATTCAGCTGAATAGAGATAAGAGGTAAGCGGGATTTGGACAGAAAGGCGCCGCTCTTTACTGGGAATTAAGACGTTTCGTAATTTTTTTTCTTCTTTATTTTTCGTAATAACCGAACAAATTCAATTCATAGGTCTACAAATGTAGTTCGTTAATTCGTTATAAGAGAAAATTTCGTTATAAACGAGAAGAAAGCATAGTTTTCCATTCAAGGGACCGCAAAGATAGTTGTTATAAACGGGTGTTCGTTAAAAAGAGGGTTTACTGTAATGATAGGAATCACCAATACAATCTCCAAGTCAAAGTTGCTGAACATGGAAATAAACAGCAACCGATCCTAAATATCCGAATCAAAGGAGCAGAACTGGTACATGTGAGGGACTGGGTGGATGGAGAAATTAGAAAGAGAATAAAACTAACCGGTAAATGTTCCCACTTCCTAAAAACAGGCTCCTTAGAAATAAGATAAGCGTCCAAGGAGGTCAAGAAGGCAGTATATAAAAATCTGGTGCGGGCAACACACGACTGTCATTTACCCCCGTTATTAATAAATTTTAAAATACAGTTACAGATGAAAATGAGTGCAACTATAAAAGAACTAATTAAACTCAATTTCTATAGAAACATGTGTTTTATTAAAAAATCTATTATATTATTATCTAAAATAATCCGTTAGTTTTATTTTCTTTTCATCACACTCTATTAACTTTTAGAAGCTTGAGTATAAATTAAATTTTGTTTTTTAAATCTTTAGCGTTCCAACGGTATATCATACATGTATATTACTGTTCTTATGTTCAAAAACGAAAAAATGTATTAAAAAAATATTTTTTCTATTTTCTCCTTTAGTTGGGTATCGAATTCATTCAATTTATATATTTACCTGTTTTTCAACAGTGGTAACAAGATAATATAGTTATTTTTATATAATCAACAAAATTAAAGATACTTTGGCGAAAGAAAATTTAAAATATCGGCCTTTAAGCCGAATACAGACCATTTTAATCCGAATGAAACCTAAATTATATTAAAGCCCATTAAATTTTACATCGATATAGCGAGAAAATCGAAAAAAGGTACAAAATGCATGGTATAAAGTGGCTCTTCTGGTAAGCTCATTTTGATGAAAACGTCTCGAGCGTATATAATATAAATCTTCAGTCTTAAATATAAAATTTCAGTTTCATAGGACTTACCGTTTCCGTCCGGGACTTGGTCATTTGGACTCAGGGGACCCTTAAATGTGTATTTCCGTTGAAAACTGGAATAAGAAAATTTTCACGATCGCAATACTTTCCCTTACTATATATAGTAAGTGAAAGTAAAAACACGTTCATCCATATAAGGGCTTATGTAAGTGAACACTGGACTATTATCTCAAAGCACCGAAACTAACTTCGAGCAATGTAATTAGGAACGACAGAAACCATAAGAAATAATGTTGGGGTAAAGCCAATCGAAAATACGATAGAATAAAATAAATTACCATGGGTTGGCCATGTGAAAAGAATGGCTAAAAAATAGTGTTCGAATCGAGAATGGATAGGCAAGAGGAAGACCCAGAAAGACATGGGGAAGAGTTAGGGGTGGGCATAATCGAATGATCCTCATAATCAGATGATCGGACTTCGATGATTTAAATAATCGAATGATTTCATAATCGAATGATCAGTATGCATTGTGAGAGACGATTTATGAGATGAGAAAAAAAAAAGGTCGTTCGATTATCCGAGCTCCTTATAATCCCTCGATCATCGCTAAAGAGTTCAGTTCTAATGATCATTCGCTTATCCAAACCGATTAATCCGAATGATTGTGATAATCGAATGATCCTATAATCGTTCGATAATAAAAGGGGAAGTGGCGTCAGAGGCGGCTCTAGAGAGGAGCTGCTTAGGGCAGGATCTTTAAGGTAGGAGTCTATAGAATGACCAACAAATCACATAATTTACTGGCAAGGTCCTATTACCTAACACGAAGCCATTTAAGACTGAATCTTTAGAAGAGTTTGCTGGAATATCAATAGGCAAATACACTCCAAGTGTTTGAAAAATATTCCTTATAATACAGCAGAAGGTTTCTTATCAAGCTTCCTCCTATCGGGCTTGGAAACTTAGAAGTCACACGTGTCGATAGGAATAGGATTCTAGAGTTTCTCTACAAACGATGAAAGTCTTGGATTCAGCATAAGAGGACTCGTACTGGATCTGCCTAACGACCGTGCACTAAGGTGATTAGGTCTAAAATCACAGTAAGCTGCCAAGTATTCCCCCAATATCCAAGGTACCCACTTTATAGAGGCTCGGTTTTCTCACGAAAATCTAACCCAGCAACGCCCCACGGCCGAAATATAAAAGAGAAAAAAAAAAACACAAACGTCTTACCAACTCATTGTTCATAATCTCAAATACAGGAGAAAAGTTTCAAATACGTCAGATATCTTCATTTATTTTAATTAATAAGTATACCACATTTTCTGAGCTACATATCAGCACAATATATATTAATTTCGTAAAAAAATATGGATTGAAAAAAAAAAAACGCTGCAAATTATTACACAATGGTTTATTATTTGCAATTGACTATATTAGGGTATAACTGTTAGAAAACTGAAACTGAAACTTTTAAGTTTCAAAATATTCTATTATCACAACAGTTTTCAATAATTCAGTTTTTTTTTCGTCTAGGTACCGAGTCACTGCGGTATAGTTGGCAATGAACTCGCAGATCGTGCAGCCAAACAAGTAATAACAGATGGTATTCCCATTATTGGAATGCTGTTGGCGACCATGTTTCTGTCATCAGCATTAAGCAGCGGATTTGGTCGAAGTGGGAACAGATTTGGCATGACACTACTGACAAAAAATTAAGGGAAATAAGAAGGGACATCTCTTATTGGCATTCGTCACTACGACAAAAGCGAAGGGAAGAGGTTATACTGGCGCGCCTGCGCATTGGACACACCCGACTAACTCACAGACATCTCATGGCACGGGAACCTTCTACTGACTTCCCAACATGCGGTTGCCCGATTACTGTTAAACACGTTTTGACAGAGTGTAGTGCTAATGATACTCAAAGAGCTCATATTGCAATTGACACTGACTTACAACCGTTTTACAAGACAACATACATACAACTGCAAACTTTTTGACTTCTACGAAAGACCAACGTGTAAAATAGACTATAATATTTAATCCGTTTATCAAAGTGATTTCAGGCGAAAATGACCCAAGTGGTTTACGCCTGCGAGAAAAAAAAAAAAGGGTATAACTTTTTAAATAGATGTTTATAAGAAATTAACTAATATGAAAGAAAATAAATAATTAAAAGAAAAATAGGCATAGGAAAATATTAAATCTAAAATTTTATATCAATATGAAAAATACGAAATTCATAAGAAAATAAAGCCCCGGTTGAAGGCGGGAAATGCGTGTTATTATTCAGTTGGTAAATTACTTAGCTCGCGGCTTATATCTAAAAACTTAAAAAATTAGAATTTACAAAACTATTATTCTTTCCACGGTTCTTTACAGATGTGAAACGTGGGCGCTTACTTTGAAGGATGAACAACGCCTTAAGGGCTTCGAAAATAAGGTAATGCTGCGTAAAATATTTTGTTCAAAGATGAGGCCACTTGGGAGTTTAGAAGGTTGCACAAATAGTAATAGAAGCTTAAAAAATTGTCACCCAAATGAAACTTCTAAAACTTAAACTAACATAAAAATACACATTTCCAACTTTACAACTTCATTTTAACGAACTCTAAATCTGGGCAAAACATTTAAACAAAAGAAAACTCGGTTAGCATAGTTTTTTATCTCAATAATTATTATTACTTATCATCAAACATAGTACCATACGTTGGCATTTTCAAAATATTTCAAAGAAAATGCATTTAAAAAATAGATAGCATAGTTTGATTTGAAGTAAGGGAGTCAGTGGTACCGCTGGCACCATCTGTTGATTGGAGCATTAACTAAGTCACCTACCTAGCGTAACTCTAAACTGCATTACAGAAGAAAATCATATTAATTCTAACATATCATCTGAAAAGTAGTTGTTTTAATTTACCTTTAGGCTGTATAACCGAGCGAACAGTATAAAAGAAAATTCATAAGGAAGGAAAAAAATCTGGTGCGGGCAACACACGACTTTCGCTTACCTACGTTGTAAAAATTAATTTTAATTATTCTTAAGAAGTTAGAGATAAAAATAAATTATTAAAGAATACATTACATTGAATTTCAATAGAATTATGTGTTTTATTAAATAATATTTTAGATTAGTATCTACGACAATCAGTTAGTTTTATCAGCTATTCATCACTTTCCATTAAATTTAACATTGTTAGTACAAAATAATAATTTTTTCAAAATCTTTAGCTTTCAAACGGTATATCATCCACCTATATTACCGTTCTTAATATAAAAAATCTAAAAATTGCATAAAAATACTTTTTTGCAGTTTCTCCTTAAGTCGGATATCGAATTAGTTCAACTTACATATTTACCTATTATTTAGCAAAGCTAATCAGATAATATGGTCAATTTTATAAAATCCATAAAATTAAAGGTACTTTGGATGAAGAAAATTTAAAATATCAACATTTTAGCCCTATCAGGCTATTTCAATTAGAATGAAACCTACATTATATTAAAGAGCATTAATTTTTACATCAATATAACGAGTTTAAACCAAATCGTTAACAGCCGTTTTTCAGGAAATCGTTAAAAGGTGCATAATACATGGTATAAAGTGGCTCTTCCGGTCAGCCGATTTTAGTGACAAAGTTGCTGTAACATCTCGGGCGTATAGTTGACTTAAACATGAAATTTCAGTTTTGTACGTTTTTTCGTCTTCGAGCTAGACTCACCACGCATATGCAGAAACCTTTTTGAGGGACTTGGTCATTGGACTCAGCGGATCCAAAAAAATGTAATTCCGATGAAAACTGGAATTAAAAAAATTTTCACGATCGCAATACTTTCCCTTACTATATATTTCGTGTACAGGTAAATGAAAGTAATATACGAACATCTAAAACTAAGGCATACCCATTTACAATAAGCCAGGGGAAATCGAGCCAGACTTTTAGGGGGAAAAGTAAGACATAAGTAATTCCCGACCTTTTCCTAAGCCACTATTATAGCCATATTTAGGTTCCATGATAACAATAAAAAATGAAATCCAGGAAGAAATAAAGTCCCGGTTAAAGGTGGGAAAAGCGTGTTATTATTCAGATGCTAAGCTACTCAGCTCGCGGCTTCTATCTAAAAGAATACATGAAACTATTATTCTTCCAACGGTTCTTTACGGATGTGAAACGTGGCCGCTTACTTTGAAGGATGAAGAACGGCTTAAGGTTTTCGAAAATAAGGTACTAGCGTAAAATATTTAGTCCGAAGAGAGATGAGGCCACTGGGAAGTTTAGAAGGTTAAGGGGAGAATTGCGGAACTTGTATCCTGTGAATATAATTGAGTTGATAGCGTCACGGAGACTCAAATGGGCGAGTAAAATTGCTGGACTCGGTGAGGAACGGATTCCGAGAATGTTGTATTTGCTGATCCGACTGGTAGGCGTCCGAAAGGTAGGCCGAAGCGTCGATGGAGGATTGCGTTGAGGCTAATTTTGGGGGTTCGGGCTTGAACGGAGAACATTGGACACGAGTCTGTGTAGACGGAGCATGGTGGTATCGGTATGCCTATACCATGGTTCGGTAAGCCTATTATAATTTCCTAAGCCACTTCATTGAAGCTTCTTATTATTATAATTATATTATTTTATAATTACCTTAGAATGAATAACCTTTTAATGAGATTGCTCACGTATTTAAGGTTTTCCTTGAAAGAGGAAATACTCCGGGTTCATTTGTTTAGATTCATCGGGAAATAAGCCTCCATTCGTCTTTGGCAATTAAGAGGTGGGGACGATAAGTCTTTGTTTAAAGTTAAGTGAAAGCTATTACGGTGGCCATCTTGCTGGAAGGGAAGAGAACAAGGCGGCGAAGAATTAGCAATTTACAAGAAGCCATCCAAGGCAGAATCGATAGGTCAACGCTTTTACCTCTTATATAAGCTATCTTTCAATTTTCGATAAAACCTTCGGGAAATATCGATTTTATTATCATAAGTAACGGTTATGATTACAATAATAATAATAATAGACCTGTCGTACCCGAAGGTTCGATGCCGATACTGCCTTCACAGATTATTCAAATGATCACCGTTCATACCCAAGCCTCAGAGATGCGACTTAACTCAATTCTCCCATCGACGCTTCGGCCTGCGTTTCGGATGCCTACCAGTCGGTGGTTCAGCGAATACCAACTTTCTCGGAATATGTTCATCAATGAGCTTATCTTTACAGGCCTATTTGAGTCTCCCCGATGCTATCAACGGGGTACAAGCTACTCAATTCCTTATTGTGCAGCCTTCTAAACTCTCCAGTGCCTTCATCTCTCTTTGGACCAAATAATGATTACAATAACTAGACCAAATTTTTTGTAGTAAAATTACAACATAAAAACTAAAAAAAAATTACACACGTTAATTTCAAAATGGTGCTAAAAGAAATTTCTTACAAAATTGATGTTTGGACATATTTGTATTCTCGTAATTAAGCTCTGTTATAGGGAGAAATTTGGTGTACCTGGATAATCACGCAGGTGATTTTTTTTTTTTTTTTTTACCTTTTTCTTTTCTACTATTTAGACAAACAACTGATAAGAATAATAAAATAAACAATATTATTGAAAATAATAAAACGAAGTTTTTTACTTTCACTTACTTATAAAGAATGAAAGATGTAGTAAGAGACACGTTTTAGAGTCCCCTGAGTCCAAATAACCAAGTCCCGCAAAAAGGTCAGTGTGTGTGTATATGGTAAGTCTTGCACGAAACATAAGGTCGTTCGAAACTGAAATTTCATATCTACGACAACTATACGCCCGAGATATTACAGCAATTTTTTTTTTTTTTTTTTATCGAAATCGGCCAACCCGAAGAGCCTCGCCTCTTTCAATCTCGTATTTTGCATCAATTTACGTCTTCCTCAAAACGGCTTTAAGATTTTGATTAAACTCGCTATATCAATGTATAATTTTATAGGCTTTAGCATCATGTTCGTTTCATTCTGATTGAAATAGTCTGACTGGACTTTAAAGCCTATAATTTTAATTTTCTTTTTCTAAAGTACCTTTAAATTTGTAGTTACTAAAAAAAAAAAATAATAACAATATAATCATGTTATCAACGATAAAAAACAGTTAAATTTATTTTATATCAATTGCTATTATAGAAGAGTAATTTAAGTTATGAATATATTATTCGGTACAGTCTCTTCTATTTTATTTGTATATTTACTTATCATAACATATATATTATATTAATATGTGACAATGAAATGATATATTATTTTAACAGAATGATTCATATATAGGAACTTAATATGAAAAATACTACAATATTAAATGACCTATATTCGGATATAATATGGAAATAAATGTAAGTAGAATTTCAATAAAAAAATTTTATAAACATATTGTAAATATTTTAAGTGATAAATGGATTCTAAATTATTGATAATGTGTTGTTAATGTAAGTATAGTTGCTTATAATATTTATTCAATTATATTTTAGATGATATTTAAAGATCTGAAGATGAGGCATAAGGTACCTCGAAACGTAATGTTTTAATAATTATGGTTTATATATGTTATGATAAATAAATATATAAATAAAATAGAAGAGACTGTTCCGAATAATATATTCATAAGTTAAATTTTTATGTTGAACGAATTCGATCTCTTAATAAAGGAAAAAATAGCAAAAATATTATTTTAATGCAATGTTTCAATAATATAGATGTATAATATAGCGTTGGAAAGCTAAAGGTTTTAGAAAAAATATTATTTAAAACACAAGCTTGTAAAAGTTAATAAGGATTAATAAAAAGCCGATAAAACTAAGTGATTATTTTATATAACAATATAATAGAGTTTTTAATAAAACACATGTTTCTATAGAAATTCAATTTAATTAATTCTTTAATAGTTCCACTCATTTTTATATCTTACTGTATATGAAAATTCTGTAATCGATTTTAACAACGGCGGTATGTGAAAGTCGTATGTTGCTCGCACCAGATTTTTTTTTTATTACGTTCTTTTTAATACATGTAGTTTCAAGACCTTTACCTAAATATCCTGTGGGCTACTAATACAATACAAGAAACAGAAGAAAGACAAAATGAAGCAATGATGAAGCCTGCAGATATTCCTTCCACGAAGACTGCGTGTTGGTAGGGTGTTTACAAAGGTCTGTGCACACTTCTAGCCAGGCATCGAGGCAACGCACTGTATTCCAGTCCTGTTTCAACAGATCTCTTTATCTCCTCTACCGCTGTGTGTCTTTGTAGTTATCAAGGTACCTAAGGTATTTCAAAACCCGTCTTCATTCTCGAAATTCCAAAACCTTAAAAGCCGCGTTGTACCGCGAACAGAGGGGAAAGTTAAAAAAAAATCTTGTCCGGGCAACACACTACTTTCACTTAACTCGGCTGTTAAAATGTATTTAAGATCTATTAAATGAAGATAAATTAAAAAATTCGAATGTTAATTTTAATAAAAAGTTGTATGCCCTATTTGTAAACTATACATCTATGTTTCTGTTCTTAGGTTTACAAAAAAAAAAATGTATATAAAACATATTTTTACTCTTTCCTTGGCTAACAAATTCGTTCAACTTTTATATTTAGCCGTTTTTTATCAATCTAAATAACATGACGTGAGTAATATTCCTGAATCTATAGGATTAAAGATAGTTTAGAGGAAGGGAATTTAAAATAACAGCATTTAAGCCCTGTTAGACTATTTTAATCAAAATAAAACCTACATAATATGAAATTGCCGTTTCGTAACACTGAATTTTAAATTAAATTTAAATACCCATCCTGGTACTGTCCTCACAACCTACGCAGATGACACTTGTGTGATATCCGTAAATAATGACCCATCTGTTGCTTCCAAAACCCTTCAGTCTCACATTTCTTCCATTGGAGAATGGTGTCAAAAGTGGAGAATTAAAATCAACCCTACAAAATCCCATTAAATTACCTTCACCCTTCGTCGAAAACCTATGTCCGCCTGTCCCACTATTTCCTTTAACAATATTCCACTCACATCAGTTGAACAGATCCGGTACCTATGACTCCATCTAGACAAACGTCTTACTTGGAATCCTCACACTAGACTGAAACGACAAGAAACAGCTCGTAGATACCGCTTACTACAACACTTACTGGACAAACGATCAAAACTTTCCACATACTACAAAAAATTAATTTATATTACCATCATTAGGCCTATTTGGACATATGGGATTGAGTTATGGGGATCCACCAAACCATCCAATTCTTCCCGCATTCAATCCTTGCAATCCAAAATCCTCCGAAAGATTCTAAACGCCCCTTACTTTGTCACCAATAAAATAATTCATAAAGACCTAAATATCCCATTAGTCGCAGATCTAGCCCGAACTAGATATTCCTCCTTCACTCGTCTGCAACCTCTCATCGCCTGTTCCTGATCATCTCCCTAGGCGGCTGAAAAGACGATGGCCTCGAGACCTACTCAGCTGAATAAACTTTGAAGTGTTACCACTGGGTAGTTTCTTCACATGCCTGTATCACGCCCACTTGATCTATTAGCACATTTACTTATTGTGATACAGTTGTAAATATCTTTTAAATAAAAAAAAATAAAATAAAATAAAAAATTCAAATACATTTTATGAATTTTAAAAGGGGAGAAATTTAAGGACAGTTGGTCAGCCGATCTAAGTGAAACGGTAAATATGAAAATATTAGTTACGTATACCTTTTCATTTTCGTGCTGGACTTAACACACACACACATTTTTTTGGGGAAGTGGTTATTTAGACTCAGAGGATCTTAAAGCGTGTATATCCGTTGAAACCTGGAGTTCGAATATATTCAGGATCGCAATACTCTCCCTTACTAAATATTCTATATATAGGTAAGTTCTAATAATACGAAAATGTGTGAAGGTTTGAAGTGTGATGTCTGCGATAGTGAATTTTCTTTTTTCTTCTTTTCTAGCGGTGCGTCTGTCTGCTGTAAGGGAGTTTTCTCGACTGTATAATTATAGAAGCTCAGACAATGAGAGACAGCGAGAGAGAGAGAGAGAGAGAGAGAGAGACAGAGAGAGAGAGAGAGAGAGAGAGAGAGAGAGAGAAGAGAGAGGAGAGAGAGACAGAGAGAGAGAGAGAGAGAGAGAGAGAGAGAGAGAGAGAGAAGAGAGGCGACGGTGGCAGTAAGGAGTGAAATATTAACAAGAGGAGGACTCTCGAGGCGGGGCTAAGCACCCGGGGACTTGATTGCTTTTTAATTGCGTAATCGCCCAGGCTGGATAATTAGGGCAATTAGGGGTCTGCGATATGGCCGCGCTTCGTGGGGCTTAGGCATCTAAGTATCTAAGTCTAGGGCGAGTCTTACTGTGCAGATCCTTCTTAGCAGGAGAAGAAAGTAAGAAGAAAAAAAAACTGTAAAGAGGGCTTTCATGTTATTCTGGTGGCGCGACAGGCCGTGTAGATCCTTGGCCGCGCAGGAGAATACATTTTCGGCCATCTACAAGTAGAGAGAAGGAGGGAGATCACAACAATCAAACAAACAATCTGATTCAATTGCAAAATATTTTAGTCCTAAAATTTAGGCCGAAACGTTGGCACAAATAAATTTCTAATTAATGAAGTGTTTTGATGACTACATCCCCATTAATTTCTCTTCTATTTAATGTTTAATATTGTATTCAGTATTTCCCAGCTCTTGGAACAAAGCTTTAGTCCATCCAAATTAACAAAACTGCAAATCCTGTCCTTCCAAAAGACTATAGACCAATCTCCATCCTCTCAAACCTTTCAAAAGAATGATGCAGACTCAATTCTCAGAAAACTCCAAACTACTCGATCCTCTCCAATCTGCTACACTCATAAAAGAACTAAACAGGCGTTTTTAATTTAAGCTAGTTTGTTTTAATGTCTAAGTTTTACTTATTCAATTATTTTATCAGTTTTTTTGTTTAGTGTATATATATATATATATATATATATATATATATATATATATATATATATATATATATATTACATATGTAGGTTTTTGTATAATTTTTCCTACTACTATAGATAATATCAATTTAATTTTATCACATACTTAGTCATTAGGCTAATAGATTATAATTACCAAATGACCATAACACTTTGCTGATTGCAAGGATGTCTCATCCGAAATCATTTGTATATATTTTTTCAATTTTTAAATACAATATGTAAATAAAGTTTATTAAAACACGTTTACCTATCTATTTATCATAGACTAGCTGTTGCTCGCGACTTCGTCTGCGTCAATTTCAGTTATTATGATCGCTATTAATACGTTTTTAAAAGCATATATATGGGGTTGTCCGAAAAGTTCGTAGAGTAATTTGGACAACAATTAAAATTAAACAGCTTAAAATTTATTTATTTAATCTACAAAATAGTTACCACCGTCAGTGATTACTCTTTTCCAACGCCTTGAAAAATCCATTATCTGAAATCCCATCTGAAGTTTAATAACTTTTGCCGAGTCGTTAAAGACACATGGGGCCTAGTGTTGTCTTGGTGGAATAGCAATCCTTTCCGACTTGCCATTTCTGGCTTTTTCCCTTCGATTGCTGCCATCAATCGATCTAACTGAGTCCGTATTTATAGTTTAGTTTTGTAGAAGGACCTCAAAATGTATGGGTCCCTTCCAATCCCACCAAATACTGAGCATCACCATCCTTGGATGCAAGCCGGCCTTTGGTGTTGCAAGCGGCGTCGTTCCAGGCACCCCCAAGATTGTGTTCGGCTGGTGATAATGTAGAGAATCCATATTTCGTCACCAGTAACAACTCGTTTCAAAAATGGATCCTCTACCTTTTTTTCAGCAGAAAATCGCAACATGAAATTCTTTCAATAAGATTCCTTTCACTGAGCTCAAGGGGAATCCAAACGTCGTAACGACAGACGTACCCGGCCTTCTTTAGATGATCAAAAACGGTCTAGCTATCTCAACGAAACAGCTATCTCACGAACAGTAATTCAGGAGGAATACATTATTCGCCATCTCAAAGTAGAGCAGAAGGGGGAGACTCACAAATCAAACACATCTGATCTACAATGCAAAATACTTTGAAGTGCTAAAATTGGAAACGTTGTCACACAATAATTTCTTTTGAAGTGTTGGGACTACTTTATTTCCTTTTTTAAAGTTAATATTATGTCGTATTGTCCTAGTTTCTTGGAAAAATCCCTATTAGCCATCCAAATTCAAAACTGAATCCTGTCTTAAAAGACATATAGACAATCTTTCATCCTCTATCATTTTATAAAGAAAGATAGGTCAAATTTCTTAAAAACTCTCTACGAACTTCTGGGATCACCTCAATTCTACACTCATATAGCAAACATGATATGCGTTTTTTTTTAAGGCTAGTTGTTTTTCCGCTAAGTTTTACGTAATCAAATTATTTTACTCGCCAGTGATTTATTATTGTTACGGTCATAAATAATATATACATAATTGGATTATTTGTATAATTTTTCCATTGAATATTGGGATAAGTACAATTTAATTTTACCAGATACTGATGTCCATTGTGCAAATAGATTATAATTAGCCTAATGATATAGCACTTTGCTGATTGAAATGTCTATCCAAATCATTATAAAATTTTTTCAATTTTTAAGTTCATATTATGGTTAACAAACAATTAACAAACTTTAGCTATTATTTATCACAATAAGCTTAATATTTAGATTTTATTTTATTTTTTAAACTTGTTATATATTAAGTATTATTATTTATGAAGAGGTTATTTAGCACTATTATTATTACCATTAATAAAATAAAGAGTAAAATTAATAATAATAAAATTAATAGGCTTACCGAACCCGAAGGTTCGATACCGATACACCAAACTTCGCTTGCACATACTCGTCCAATGTTCACCGGTCAAGCCCGAGCCCCCGAGATCAGCCTTATTGCAATCCTCCCATCGATGCTTCGGCCTACCTTTCGGACGCCTGACCAGTCGGGTCAGCGAATACCAACTTTCTCGGAATCCGTTCCTCACTGAAGCCCAACAACTTTAAGCGCCCATTTTAGTCTCCGAGATGCTATCAACTCAATTATATTCATAGGGTACAAATCCGCAACTCCGCGTTGTGCAACCTTCTAAACTCCCCAGTGGCCTCATCTTCTTCGGACCAAATATTTTACGCAGTACCTTATTTTCGAAAACCTTAACCGTTGTTCATCCTTCAAAGTAAGAAAAAAAAAAAAAAGTAAAATTACCAAATAAAAATGTTGTAATAATAGAAAAGAATTGTTCCATCGAATGTTCGATAAAATCATAGGAGTCAACAATATCTTTGTTTACTCTTGACAGTTAACAAAGATATTGTAACAAAATAAACCCCTATTAGCTTACCTCCAAGCAACCCGATACCCTCTTACCTCAAGCAGATCGCTTTCTGTATAAATAAGGCATAAATATTTCCACCGCGTGGCGCGACATATTTATCACTACTAAGCAGATATAATTAATTACCGTATTATACTATAGACAACAACGACTCCTATGCACGCAGTATTATTAACAATATTATCAATACTCGCCCGCCTTGGATACAGATAGATGCACAGCCCTACTCAGCCCGCATTGCGTTGCTTCCTCACCTTGTTAGGATCGCCGACTGCGATAATTTAATGCCCCCTAGCACGCGAAGTTTATTTTACCAACCGGAACATTCTTTTCGTCTGTTAATATTAAAGTATTTCTTATATAAACATTAAAATAGGATATAAAATAATTTTTATTCTGTAACTGGGTCCCTTGAGAATAACAGTTGTAATACAACATGTCTGGCCAGGCACAAAAGTTTTTTTTTTTTGGAAAACTTTAAAACGAAATGCTTAAACAGTTATTTAAATATCAGTATATATAGTTAAGTATTGTTTACACGTAGTTAATAATACACATACATTTACTAAATTCACAGAATAGGTAAGTAAAAGCTCAAAACAAACTTCATATAACATGCTTTCTTATTATAGTACCATAAATAGATAAAAGGTTCATATTTAGTATACCTCCAAATATGAACATGGAAACACGATTTTATATTTTTGTACGAGTTTAAACTCGGCCATTCAGCATCTGAGGCCGCTAGAAATATTTGCAAGACGTTTGGGGAAGGGAGTTTTAATGAGCGGACCATTCGCCGTTGGTTTGCTAAGTTTTCAGCTGGGGATACCGACTTGGAAAACTTGCCCCGAGGAAGACTTCCGTCCGTAATAGGACGATGTCCTCAAACATACAGTAGAAGGAAACCCCTACCAAACAGTTAGAGGACTCTCAGCACAACTAAATGCAAGTGCATCTACCGTTTCCAGACATTTAAAGTGTATTGGGAGAGTAAAAAAGCTCGATACATGGGTACCTCATGATCCTCAGAGCGGCAGCAATTGAAACGCCTTGAGACCTGCGAGAAAAAAAACCGAGCCTTTCCTTGAAGAATAATTAACTGCGATGAAAAATGGATCGCATATGACAATCAGCGTCGGTCAGGGCAGTGGTTGAACATCGACGAAACCCGGGGCAAATGCCAAAACCGAATTTGCATTCCAAAAAATTGATGGTTACAGTATGGTGGCCCATGGCTGGGATAATTCATTATTCCTTTTTACCTAGAGGTAAAACATTACCTCTACAACGTACTGCAATGAAATTGACCAATGCACACAAAATTATTAAAAAAACAACCTGTATTGGTAAATCGGAAGGGTCTATACTCTTACACGACAACGCTGACCCCATTTTCAATAAAATTGAAAGAACTGGGCTACGAAGTTCTTCCGCACCCACCATATTCTCCCGACTGGTATCCAACAGATTACCACCTGTTCAGGAATTTAGACAACTTAGTCAAAGGAAAAACTTTTTGAAAATGATTATCAAGTGAAATAGTGCGTTTTTCAGATTTTGTTTCACTTCAAAGCTCAGAGATTTTCAGTTGGGGGATAAAAAAGTTGGTGTCACGTTGGAAAAATGTGTAGAAAAAGAAGGCAAAACTTTAATAAAATTATCTTGTTTTCATATCGTATTTTTAATAAAAATCCTTTACCTTGAAAACGGACTTTTATGTGAACACATCCCAATAATATAATAAAGTTAACAAATAAGTTTATTCATTTATTATAAATTATCTAATTTGGCAACTTTGCCTGGCATAATAATAAATGTTTTTTCTCTTTCGTTTAGATTGCATACAGTGCAGTTTTCCTTGGGTCTAAAAGAGCGGACGAGAAAGGAACGATCAGAAGTTACAGTCCTATGGGTAGGGAATGTAAAGTTCAGAATGGCTGATCTTGTTTCGAGACAATTGTCTGAGAGTTTTAATTGCAGGACACTATGGATGTAGCGAGGTAGTTGGGAGTTAATTGTTAATTAAAGGTATGAGTCTAGGAAAAATCGTCTGCGAGTGGAGAGAAGGACCCAATCAACTCGTTGTATAAGTGGATAACATCAAACCTCTTCGGAGTACCGAGGACGAACCTTATAATTACGAAATTAGTGTAACAAATTGATAATGAAAGTTGACTATGAGAATTAATCTTAATGTCACCTGTTCCCTTGGACACGGTACATGCACTCCGTTCCCTCCGGTTCACACAGGGCCAGTTGCACCAGCCTCGGTTCAACCTAAGGTAAGCTTACCCAGGTAAAACTACGGTAGATAGCTGAACTCCGATTTCAGCAGGGAGCGTTGTTGGTACGGCGTTTACTTAAACTACTATCTCAAGGGAGATGAAAGGTAGGTCCGCCATTTTACTTACTGATTTCAGTTCTTAACCTCATCAGCTTAGCTACTTTGGAACTTCTTTTTAAGAAATACATTCTTCTATTTCTAAAGTTTGTTATTAAAAGAATTTTGTTAATTTATTATTATTTATAGTGGATATAAAAATAATATAGTTAATTTATTATTACAATCCCTATCCAGCTCCACTCATCCATACAACCCTCCTAGAAGGTTGAAACGTCAGTGGCCCCAAGACATATTGTAAATATCTATTCTGGAATTCTGACACTGGTCAGATTCTCCTCTCATGTGCGGTGTGATTGTGGCTATGGTGCCCTCACTTAGCTCCCGCTGGCTCTCAACAGTGATGGGGCTGAGAGGGAGGCGCTGGGATCCCCCGGATTCTGGTTGTCCTTCCACAATTGGGGGGGGGAGGCGGACTCCGTCCGTGGTTCCTCAGCGAATTGTATATAAGTATGAGTGTGTTCATGTTTTGTTTATTTATTTGTTAACCTAGTATTTATTTAATTTATAAATTTTGTCATTATATACCTTTATTAATTTTAGTTTCATTTTATGTAATTTGACTTTTCTTTTGTTTATATTGTAAATATTGTATGAATGTTATCATGCAGCAATATTATTATTGTCCATTGGGACAAACTGTAATATATCCGAATAAATAAATATATATTAAACAAAAAAAAAAATTATTTGTTTCCTGAATGTGAATAATGTTGGTTGGATTGTTTGTGATTTTTTTTTTTACTTTAATTCACAGCAATCAGTTTATAAGTCAACAAAATATCATCTATGTTGGTTTTTAGCCACTTTTGTAATTTCATGTGGAGTCCTAAGAATGAAATCAGCAACATACCCCCTCTTGTTAATTGAAAAGTAAAACCCTAATTATATAAAACATACTGTAGAACATTTTGTACAAAATTAGGAGATATTTGTCTCTAGTCTAAATTTAAATGCATTAATAATAAAATTAATTGGTTAATAAAAAATCTATCACTTGTGTTCAAAATTTTCAAAAACTGATATGGAACCTACTGAAAATCATCCTCCAGATACAGAATGTAGACAACTTATTTTTAACAGGAATATAGTGGAATTTCTAACTGACTTAAAAAAGTTAGAAAACAGAATAGTAAAGGGTATTGGAGAGTAATGAAAAGCCGATAAAACTAACTGTTTTTTGTGTTCCCTAAACGGAAAATTCATGTTGACGGTGCTGCAACCTGGCGGCTCGTCAATGAAGCACACCGCGCCAATTTAGTTTTTTAACATAAGAACAGTAATATACATGTATAATATACCGTGTGAAAGCTAATGATTTTAGGAAAAATATCATCTTATACACAAGCTTGTAAAAGTTAATAAATAGTTATTAAAATCTGATAAAACTAACTGATTAATTTGTTAATGGATTCACTGATTTTTATCTCTAAATGTATATGAAAACTCTTTAACATATTTTTATAACGGAGGTAAGTGAAAGTAGTGTGTATACCGCACCAGATTTTTCTCATTATTTTAATTACACTAAACAAATACTAGAATAAATTAGTCAAGGTGGCGGTCGATGAATGAAACAATTAGTTAGTTTCAGACATTTATTTTCTGCCAACGTTTCGACCCTTATTTTGGGTCATCATCAGAGCGTATTGTAGGCGAGTGGAAACTGATAATTAATGGATTAATTTATATCTAATAATAACCAGTATAATAGGGTCATATTATATATAAAATCATATAAATAAAACGGAATATAATATTTTATATAACGGTAGCTCTCATAAAAATATGAAGTAGATATTGAATAAGCCCATCTTAAATTCTCTTCTGTATTCTTCTTTTATATTAGATGTTTTTATTATTTCTCTTTAAGTCTCCTCTCCGTCGTTAAATTGACTCTTTATCCTCAGTAAAAATTATTTATTATCAATTATATTCCCCCTTTTTAAACTCGCTTTAAAATATGGGAAAACACAAACCTTATAATATGGGAGTGATAAAAAAAGTTTTATTTCTTCAAGAGGTATAGATTAAACACACACACATACACATCGTTAAATTAACAATACTGTGGTAAATTGGACTACGCTACAATGGGATTTCTAAGCCCTGTTTCCGGAAATACACATTTTATTAACCTTGACATGGTGAAAATCTTCGAACTCAAGATTTCATCTGAAATAAACGTTTCAGGGCCCCCTGAGTCCAAACAACCAAGTCATGTGTGTAATAAGTTTAGCTGTTGTTTGAATTCGACCCACAGTTAAATGAAATAATTAATTTTTTTTTTAATTTCGTGCCTCTTTTAGTTTTTTCAGCTCTACCACATATGCGAAGAAAGAGAGACTTATTTAAAAATGTTCACGATTTCAATACTTCTCGTGTGTTGTAAGCACTACATTATTCATTTATTTTTTATGAAGTGTCAATGGTTGACTGTGTGTATATATGAGAGAAGTTGGTTGAGGGTGCAGTCAATGTAACACACAATTAAGCGTGAACTTAATTTATTGAAAACATTTTTTTTTTAATGCATTTTTTTTTGTTTTAAACATAAGAACAGCTATATACTTCTATGTTATATCGTTGGAAAGCTAATGATTTTACAAAAAAATATAATGGTATATACACAATGTTAAAAGTTAACTTAAAGTAATGAAAAGCCGATAAAACTGACTGATTGTCTTAGATAATAATATAATTGATAATTTAATAAAACATATGTTTCAATTCAAACTTAATTTCTTTAACAATTTATTTCAACCTCTTAATGCACTCGAATCTAAAACTTCTAAAATTGATTTTAACAACGGAGGTAAGTGAAAGTCGTGTGGTGCGCGCACCAGATTTTTCTGTTATTTATTTTGTTTCTACGGATCTTGAAACTTAGAAATTTTGATAAGGGGAGGATACAGCTTTTTTTTCTTGGTCGATTACAAAGATTCATCATTGAAAATAATGAACCAAAATAAAGAAAATACTACAGAGTAGAAGTATGAGAGGAACAGGTGCTAGAAGAGACTAAATGGGACAGATATAACACTAAAAATACTCCAACCACACGCCCACCACCTCACCTCCTCTAGGCTTCATTAGTTCGCCGAAGAGGAGTCGGGGGTTCTGATAATTAGGAGCGTCATAATGACCATCAGATCTCTGGCTGGGTTGGAACTGCTTCAAGGAGAAGCGGTACAACACGGCGGGTATTGTACTCGGGGAATTTGGAAAGCTATGTCGAGTCAGGAATAGCATATAACTTGTACCCATGTGCAATGTCTGAATATTTAAAAATGAACCTAATTTTTCTATGGTGAACGAATCACGCATGAGAACGGCTTGACCGTTATAATATAATAATTAGCGTTATAATATAATAATTAGCGAAATTTTTTTTTGTGTGTGTTTTTAAGATTCATAAGAATCATCTTATGAAAGAAAAAAATGAGAAAAGTTTTTTTTTTATTTATTTATTTAAAGAAATTTACAACTGTATTAAATAAATACAACCCGTAAATAGGCTTTATATATGATTAGTACATATGGTAGTCTTGAGAAGAAACTAACCATTGGTAGCACTCCAATGTCTTATGTTAGGAGGTCTCTTGGCCATCTTCTTTTAAGGCGCCTCGGTGGGTTGTCGGGAATAGACATGGAGGAGAGGTCACGGATAAGCGGGTTTGAGTGGGCAGGGAGTTTGGAATGAAAGAGATATATCTGTAACGAGCCAAGTCTTCAACTAATGGGATATTTATGTCTTTATGGATGATTTTATTAGTAACAAAGTAAGGAGCATTGAGGATTTTACGAAGGATTTTGGACTGCAAGGATTGGATGCGAGAGGAATTCGATGGTTTAGTAGACCCCCATAGCTCAATGCCATAGGTCCAAATAGGCCTGATAATTGTGATATAAATGAGTTTCTTGTAGTAAGTAGGAAGTTTTGAGCGTTTGTCAAGTAAGTGTTGTAGTAATCTGTATCTACGAGCAGTTTCCTGTCGTTTCAGTCTAGTATGAGGATTCCATGTTAGGCGTTTGTCGAGGTGGAGTCCTAAGTACCGAATCTGTTCAACAGGAGTAAGTAGGATATTGTTAAAGGATACGGTGGGGCAGGAAGTCATAGGCTTACGAAGTAGATTGAAGGTAATTTGATGGGATTTATTAGGATTTATTTTGATTCTCCGGTTTTGACACCCATCTTCAATGGCTGATAGATGGTTCTGTAGGATTTGTGATGCAGTAACAGGATCATTATTCACAGATAACACACATGTGTCATCGGCGTAGGAAGTAAGGATAGTGCTAGGATGGGAGGGAATATCAGCTGTATACACCGTGTAAAGGATCGGACCCAGGATACTACCTTGCGGTACACCGGCTGATAGAGTGAATACGGATGAGTAACAAAGGTTATGGTTAACTTTGAAGGTTCTATCAGAGAGATAGGAACGAATTAATAGGAAGTACACTAGAGAGAGGAATTGACGGAGCATGTATAGCAGACGTGGATGCCAAACTCGATCAAAAGAGAAAAGTTAGTTTAGTAGATAGGTTTTTTTTTTTTTTTCTTTTTTTTAAATATTCAAAGGTTATAATAATATCTCTCTACCTATCTAATGTATCCACCTTTCCCTCGGTCATCGCATCACACCTGAACGGCTTGACCGATTTCGCTAAGACTTAGTTAGACACGACATCGTCTCGGATTAGCTAGTGTGCAATATAACTAAGCGTCTGGTATTCCCTGATATAAGAGAGTCCAAGAGTGATTTGCGGTCCCACAAAAACAGAACCTTTTCAGGGACTTGGTCATTTGAGCTCAGGGGAACCTAAAACGTCCATTTCCGTTGAGAACTGGAATTAAAAAATTTTCACGATCACAATACTTTCCCTTACTAAATATTTCATCTGTAGGTAAATGAAAGTATAAACGCTACTAGAAACATATTTCACAACCGAATTATGGGGTTACCTGTAGCAGGATGGTTAGCATAACAGCCTCCTTATGCCTAAGGTCTCGGGATCAAACACGCTGGTAGCCCTCGGATTATGCCTTAGTTATGCCGTCTTTCGGAAGGGACGTTAAAGATGGTCCCGAGCCTGTGTGATGTCAGGTTCCCTTTAAAGATCCCTATCCTAATTAAACCTGGATAGGCAAAATTTAGGACCCTCACTGTAGCATTGTCCGATTAGCCACAGGAGCATAAAGGGACGTTAATTAAATAAACAAACAAACAGACGACCGCATAATAATTATAATAATAACAGTTTTTTTAAAAATCTTAAGGAGAATTATGGGACCAGACAAGGACAGTGAAGGACAGTACAGACTAAGAAGAAACAAAGAAATTTACCGGAACAATTGATCCGATAGATGAAACCATCAGAAAGAGACGATTAAAATAATTCGGGGGCGTTTGGAGATTGAAAGGAAACAGGATGGTTAAGAAATCAGTCCACAAACTGCTTGAAATGAAAACGGATATAGTCTTGTTTAAGGAAGTAAAACAAGATCTTGAACGAGATAGAATCAAAATTGAAAAAATAACGAACAGCAAAATAAAGGGTTGTTTCCAAGTCGAATACAAGAAGGTAAGAACGGGAACCAAGTGGACGGAAGAACGGAAAATGTGTTTTTTCTGAACAGGTGAAGGCTTCTTGGAAAAGGAAAAGAAAAAATAAGAAATTAAAATGTGCTTCAAATTAGTCTACCATCCTGATCTCCAAATGGTCTGACCGAATAATAATAATAACAGTTCTTTTAGCCCTGATGAAAACCCGCAACATACGTCGAAACTTTGACTAATAACTATGTTAGTACAGTTTTCTATTATTTTATGACCCAAACAAGAACAATTTCATCCTAAATATTAATTTTTCTCTTACATCGCCTTTCTAAAGAAATATGGAAGTTTCCTGAGCAAAAAGGGGTGATCAATGTCAGAATTAAAATCTCATACGTGACCGATACTCGAACTCATAATTTTTTTACATTCTCCAAATCGCTTATCGGAGTGTTTGAAAACGCGTTGTAATGTTAACCCGCTCGACCATCCTGTCAGGTAATTAAAAGTGGTTGGGATCACGTCTTATTCCTATTTTTGTAAGTGGCTCCTAGTAGGCTGACAGGTCTCCAAATAATTAGTGATAGCTGTAACAGAATATATATATATATGTTGGAGGACAATTTCTATGATGTATTTTTACAAACACGACGACTTACATTCCAGTAATAAATACAGAAACTGAGATAGGATAGATTTCATGGAATCGTTCTCGAGAAGAAGAAACCGCAAATCTTCCTTCGCAAGAGTTAATGCATCCGAAGGAATGACAGTAAGACGTCAGGAGTGGTTCGAGTCTGAAGATGC
This sequence comes from Piezodorus guildinii, assembly GCA_023052935.1. Lineage (NCBI taxonomy): Eukaryota > Metazoa > Arthropoda > Insecta > Hemiptera > Pentatomidae > Piezodorus > Piezodorus guildinii. Next base: position 148,341,738 of record CM041296.1, on the reverse strand, counting down.
ATACTTAAGATTGCGTCAGAAGTATCTCGGTCAAAGGTTTTATGTCGCCTTTAAGTGGGTCCGTAAATAAATCTCCACGTCTTTCACACCAATTTCCGGGAAGCGACTAGAGATTGCGGTTAAAAGATTATTAAAGTAACAATTTAGTACATACAGAATATCATTTATGTATACTTTTACTTACCTATATAGGAAATATTTTATTCTTTGCAATCATGAAAATTTAAGAATTCTAGTTTTCAACGGAAATACACTTTTAAGGTTCTCTGAGTCTAAATAAACAAAAAGGTCTGTGTGTGTCCGTGTGTGGTAAGTCTAGCGCTAAAACAATAAGTTCTATAAAACGGAATAATTCATATTTGAGACAAATATACAGCCAAGATGTTACAGCAACTTTTTCGTCAAAATTAGCGTACCACGCTTTTTAGACCTTTTCACGATTTTTTCCAAAACGGCTTTAAAGATTTTGATTAAGCTCGCTATATCGATGCAAAATTTTATGGGCTTTAATATGAAGTAGGTTTCATTCTGAGTGAAATAGTCTGACAGGGCTTTAATGCCGATAGTTTAAATTTCCTTCCCCTAAAGTACTCTACATTTTGTAGATTCGAAAAAATAAAACATATAATTGTTAGGTTACTTTAATTAAAATTATCCATTTCATTCAAATCATTTTATTTTTTTCTCCCTACGTTTCGGCCTTTTGCCATTTTCAAGGGATCTACAAAAAAACATTTATTTTAAAACTAAAAGATAAACAACATTATTTTTTACATTATTATAAAGCAATTTACATACCTATTTATATTCCATCATGCACTCTATATATAATATATAAATATATATTTTGTCATAATTTAATAAAATAAAAATAAAACTATTACAGGCTGATCAGCCCTGTCCTGGTTGTTATCATCCACTGGATTAAAGAAATGTATTCCCTCACTCTTAACTATTGATATCAAAAGCAATATATACACATATATTGTTTTATTTCCTCCTCCTCTAATCAAGTCCACATTTGTTTTCACAGCCAAATTTTTCTTTTAAAATTCTTTAATAAATTATTACCATACATAAACATATACATATGCACACATACATATATCCATACACATATATATTTTTATGCACACACATTCACTCTCACACACACACACACATACATACATATATATAAACACAAACAAATATATTAATATCCAATTAAAAACAAGATAAATCACTTAACCACAAAATTCCAAATATTATTCTATTATATTAAGTTATTTAAACTTTATTCAAGAAATTCAATTTACTTAAATTATATTACTTATTAGTTTTGCTTAAAAGCTCAGCATAATGATCATTTAAATTCTTTGTGTCTGTTTTGTAATTTATACTATAGTCAATGTGTTCTGATATATATATATATATTGCCTCTAAAATTTTCCTTTTAAAATCATTGCTTTCTTTATGTACTACCATAGTATTTTCGAAGTCAAATTGATGTTTTTTATTCATCACAAGCTGTACTAAAGCAGTCTTTTTATTATCTTTTTCTTTATTCTTAACATCATTTTGGTGCTGATACACCCTATCCTTCAAGAACTGCATTGTTTCACCAATATATACTGCAAGACAAAATAAAACATATAATCTTATTAACTAACATAAATAAAAACTGGTTAAATAGACAAGTTGAACGAATTCGGTAATCAACCAAAGGAAATAAGGGAAAAACTATTTTATTATTGTAATTTTTGGCTTTTTGATATTAAGAACAGTAATATATCCGTATAACATATCGTTGTAAAGAGTAAGATTTTAGAAAAAATATCATCTCATACACAAGCTTTTAAAAGTTAATGGAGAGTGATGAAAAGAAGATAAAACTAACTGATTATTTAAGATAATAATATAATAGATTTTTTAATAAAACACATGTTTCTACATAAATTCAATTTGATTAATTCCTTAATAATTTCACGTATTTTTATCTCTAACTGTATTTGAAAATTCTTTCATTGATTTTAAAAATGGAGGTAAGTGAAAGCCGTGTGTTGCCCGCACCAGATTTTTTTTTATTTTCTTTACCTATATATGAGATATATAGTAAGGGAAAGTATTGCGACAGTTTTCAACGGGAATATACATTTTAGGGTATCCGAAATCCAAATAACCGCACGAAAAAGTTTTTTTTATTTTTATTATTATATACAAGTGACCGTCAAGACTTGACAGCAAATCCTATATGGTCAATACGTGTCTGCCACAGCTTAACAAAAACTTAGGTTATGGAACCAAAAATAATAAAAAAAGTATCAATAAATTATGTAGATAGAGAATAATATAAAATAATGTAAATGAGAGAGGAAGCTAAGTCAAAAGAGAACACGAAAAAGTTATGCCGTCTTTAAAAATGGACTTAAAATAGTGATTGCGAATCTTTGTGAAGTATTCGTTAAAGATCCCTATCCTAATAAAACCTGGATAAGCAAAATTTGGGACTCCCACTGTAGCATCGTCCGATTAGACACAGTGGTTAAAAGTGACTTTAAATGAATAAACAACAATATTTGCTCTCAGTACCATGGTAAATTCAAGGTATTTATTTCTACATGACTTGTGTAAATGTAAAGAACATAATACTAAATTAAACTATAATGCTGGTTTAGTATTATTTTGAAAAGTTATAATTTTACATATATATGATAATAAACATGGAGATAGGCGAGGTCTAGTGGATAAGACTGTTCTCCGGGTACTAGGATCGAATACCGGCTGTAGCAGAATATGTTTTATTCTGTTAATTCAGTCGGGCGGTAAACCTAGGGTATGGAGATGCTCCTGGGGTAGACTCAGCCTCTAAAAAGTAGGTACCCAAATAAAAAGGGGAAAAACCTGGCGGCTGACCGTGATCAAGGCCAAATCACCTCCTTGCAAAGCACTGTAACTCCTATAAACAGAACGAATCTCTATATGTACTGAGCACAAAACCCTCCATCGGTTGTAGTCGTAAAGTTTTTTATTTATGTTTTATGATACTAAATACACACTATATGGACAAGAGGAGTTTTATTTTTCGTAAAAATTATAATAAAGCCAAAGGTTAATGTAGCTTTATCCTGGAACAATTAGTAAGGTAGCGTTAACCATTAACAAGGGTCAACCCTACCCTGTTAATTTCGGTTCCAGAATCGCTAGCCATGTTTTTGCTGCGTTAGTTAACGATCAGGGTGGAGCACCATGGAGAGGTAGCTTAGGGGAATATCTGGTCCCCAGGAGAGTTAGGGGAACTGTAAAAACTCTTTGAGAATAAATTAAAAGCAACTAATAGGAAATAAATCTATGTATTAGGTATCAAAATCCTTATCAATACTAAACGAAGCTACTCATCTGTGGTGAAGCTTAACAGCCTAATACGAAGTCGGGGGTTCAGACCCCGCAGATAGTCCTAGAATGGGTTAATAGGAGTAAAATATTGCTGGTTATACCGTCCTTCAGAGGAGACGTCACATGGTGGACCCGAAACCAAGCCCAACAACTTTGCATGTCCATTTGTGTCTCCGAGGTATCAACTCAATTTTATTCACAGGGTACAAGCTCCGCAATTCCGCGGAGTGCAACCTTCTAAACTCCCCAGTGGCCACATCTCTCTTTGGGCCATATACTTTAAACAGTACCTTATTATCGAAAACCTTAAGATGTTGTTCATCCTTCAAAGTAAGCGGCCACGTTTTACATCCTTAAAGGGGAAAATAATAGTTTAATAAATTTTAACCTTTAAGTTTTTTTGTTTTTTTTACAGGAGCCACGAGCTAAGTAATTTCGCAACTGAACAATAACACGCATTTCTCACCTTTAACCGGGACTTTATTTCCTCCTGGATTTAATTTTTTCTTGTTATCATTGAACCTAAATATTTTAATTCCTCTAGGTGTTCAAACTTATGTCCTGATGTATTAATATCACCAAGATCGTCACAGTCAATATATTAACTAAGAAAAGAAAATTGATAAGTTATTTCTTTAACACCAAATCAAATATTGTCACAAGTAAAAATTGAATGGGCTTCCTCCACTGATTAAGGATTCAAGATAATGGACAAAAACCGATTTATTTTAAGCTTTCGCAGTTTGAACTCAGTTTTTTAAGCACCTACAAAGAACCATTAACAATGAAGTAGAAAATAAATCTTTAGAAAGACCACTATTTATATTTCATTCAAATGCAAATTAAAACAAATTCACAAAAGCAAGAAGCTTCTTAAGATGGCTGATATTATTCACAAAGATAACTAAACCATTTCTGTTAGTTTCGCAATATCTCTTTAACACATCCTTCCAACAACAAAGCTTACCTAATATTTTTTTCTGTAAAAAAAAAAAAGAAGAAAAAAACGAAAAAGAAAAACTCATTTTAAGGTGAAACTCGAACGTTTTTCTTTCGTATCACGTAGCTAGCAAAAATTAGCATACAACTTTTAAAAAGTCGGAATAAATTAGAAATAGTTAGAAGATTCCAAACGAGTACTGTTTCTTAAATATTAATTGAATAATCTGCTAACCTTTTGCCTATAAGATAAGGCATAAAATTTTGTGTGTCTCCCTACTCTAGGGTCAACGCACAGCTGAAAAAAAAAGAAAGAATGAAAAATTCTGCCACAACCGGGTTTGAACTCCGGATGCGGAGAATAGTAGTCAAGTGCTCTATCCACCAGACCTCGCCGCTCATATGATACTTATTTATAATAATATAATTTATGTTTTGTTATATATATATATATATATATATATATATATATATATATATATATATACTTAATTTATCTTAATTGCATTTAACTATCACTATTGAGATCACTTATGATTTAGTGATAATACTATTTACTTTATTTTTATTTCTTTAGATTTTATATAAACTTTGTTTTACTTATTTCTGCTGTTCTACTATTTTATATTTCTAATTTTACATTTTTATATTTATATTATTATAGGATAAATACTTTCTTTGTACCTTAAATAACACTTTGAATATAAATGATTATTAAAAATTATAGAATTAAATTAAATCAGATAATAAAATATTTTATTATTTTAAAATAAATAGAGTGACATAATAAGATATTGTATTTACAGCGATTGAGGGGATAAATAGTATTGTTTTAGGAATTATTTTTAGTATTACATAACAATATTTTAGTTTTCTTTAATTCTTGTTAATTATTCAAAATAAGAAACAAAAAAAAGAAACAAAAACCCTGCAAATAAAAATTACACATGGGTTAATTATTTCCTTATAATTATGTTAACACATTGTATACCTATGAAGACAAAGAAATAATACTTATAGTTTTAAATTTACTAAAATAACTCAAGGGAAATAAAACGCTTTCTTTTTGTAATACATATTTTGTTCATAATGCAAAAGAATCTGGTGCGCGCAACACACGACTTTCACTTACCTCGATTTTTAAAATGAAAGAATTTTCAAATACAGTTAGAGATAAAAATACGTGAAACTATTAAGGAATTAATCAAATTGAATTTATATAGAAACGTGTTTTATTAAAAAATCTATTATATTATCACCTAAAATAATCAGTTAGTTTATGTTTATTTCATCACTCTCTATTAACTTCTAAAAGCTTGTGTATGAGATGATATTTTTTCTAAAATCTTGAGCTTTCTAACGGTATATCATACATTTATATTACTCGAAAAATTTCATTAAACAAATATATATTTACCTGTTTTTCATCAGCGTTAACAAGATAATCTAGTTATTATTATTAAATCTATAAAATTAAAGGTACTTTAGAGGAAGAAAATTTAAAATATCCGCATTTTAGAAGTAATTAATAATGTTATAGATCTAACTTGTTAGAAATTAAATGCTCTAAAAGATTGTTTCTTTTGCTCTTTTTAATAAACTGCACACCTAAATAGTTATTGAAGCTAAACCGCCGACTTTTCTGACATTTTGTGTTTTTTTTGACAATTTGGCCATTATTGACAACCACGTATCTCAGTAGGTGTTTCGAATTTTCCAGCAAGTTACATACCAAACATGTAGGCAATTTAATCTTCTTTAAAATTGCTAACGACAAAGTTTGCACTAAAATGTCGAGGAACAGATGTAGAAGGAAAAAACTGAAAAAAGTACTTTTTTTTAGAGGTTTTTTCTAGATGGCGGATAACGCACAAGGGTGAAAACTGTGAAAAACTTGGGTTTTTCATAAGGAGAGCAGTACAAAAAATCGTGCCTAAAAATTAAATTTACATCAAAATCCTATTTCTACTGGGCTAACGGTATATTATACGTCTATATTACTTTTTTTGTGTTCAACAACTCCGAAATTGCCTTAAAAAAGTATGTCTGGTCTTTTCTCTTTTAGTTGGATATGGTATCGATACATCGATATAGCGAGTTTAATCAAAATCGTCGGAACCGTTTTCGAGAAAATCGAAAAAAGGTGCAAAATGCATGGTATAAAGTGCCTCTTCTGGTAGGCTCATTTTGATGAAAAAAGTTTTGTCACGTCTCGGGCGTATAGTTGTCTTAAATATGAAATTTCAGTTTCATAGGACTTACCGTTTCCGCCCGGGAGTTACCACACACACACAGACCTTTTTGCGGGACTTGGTTATTTGGACTCAGGGGACCCTAAAACGTGTATTTCCGTTGAAAACTGGAATTAGAAAATTTTCACGATCGCAATACTTCCCCTTACTAGATATAGTAAGTGAAAGTAAAAATGAAACCAGTTGGTAGATATAGACGTTTTAAACTAGAGCCAAATGTAAAAAAAATCAGTCCAAACTCAAACCTAAATTTTTTTATTAATGATATTTACAACTGTATATGATATACAACGAGTAAATGTGATGGACGTACGTAAACTGACATGAAGAGACGTCACCCATTGGCAGCACTATAAAAATATTTTAAACTAGAAGGTCTCTGGGCCATTTTCTTTTCAGACGCGTCGGAGGATTATCAGGAATCGAAGAGGATAATAGGATAGAAACTAGTGAGTGGATTAGAGTTGAAATGGAGTTTTTCATGGAATGATTTATATCTGGTTCGGGCTAATTCAGTAACATATGGGATATTAAGGTCTTTATGGACGAGCTTATTCGTGACAAATAAGGAGCGTTAAAGATTTTGCATTGTAAGGATTGGATACGGTAAGAATTCGATGGTTTAGTAGAGCCCCATAGCTCTACTCCGAAATCTTAAATTTAAAGAGAAAAATGTTCATTCCTTGGTCGATTACAATGGTTCATTAAAAAAAAAAAAAAAAAAAAAAAAAATTACAAAAAGGAAATGTTAGCAAAAATACAGATTTTAGATCTGCCCTCATCCGCTAGCCATGAAGATGAATCTGAGCGTTATGGTAATGTTGACATTGTATTTAAGTTTCCCCGAGCCGCATAACACAAAAGCTCTAACCGAAAAAAGTGACATATACATCCTCCAGTGTAAGAAATATACACCGCCCTACACGCTACACCCTACTTCTCTCATCTCCTTTCCGACGTTGAATAATGCAGTCACTTTTTGAGATTGTTTACCGAAAATATGTAGATTGTCCTTTAATTTCAACATCCATCATATCTTTCGGTATTCGTCCTTTTTTCGTTTCTTCTACAAATGGAATAAAGATAGAAATGTTTATTTTATGGAGCAAAAAGATAAATACATAAAAATGAAATAAATTTTATCTGGTTCCGCATATGAATTTAAATTATTTACAAAATAATTTAAAAAAAAAAATCTTAAATGTGTCTTGCTGATTTTGATGAATTTTTACTTTTACTTACTATATATAGTAAGATGAAGTATTGCGAGGCAGAAAAATTTCGAATTTCAGTTTTCAACGAAAATACACGTTTTAGGGTCCCCTGAGTCCAAATAACCAAGTCCTGCAAAAATGTCTGTGCGTATGTGTGGTAACTCCCGGGTGGGGAGTTAAGTCCTATAAGTAAACTGAAGTTTCAAATTTAAGACAAATATACGCCCGAGACGTTACAAAACTTTTTTCATCAAAATGAGCTTACCAGAAGAGGCACTTTATACAATGCATTTTGCACCTTTTTTCTTATGTAGGTTTTATTCTGATTAAAATGGTCTGACAGGGCTTAAATGCCGATATTTTAAATGTTCTTCCCCTAAAGTACCTTTAATTTTATAGATTCAATAAAAATAACTTTATTATCTTGTTACCACTAAATATATAAATTGAATAAATTCGATACCCAACTAAAGGAGAAAACAGAAAAAATATTTTTTTAATGCAGTTTTTCGTTTTTGAACATAAGAACAGTAATATACATGTATGATATACCGTTGGAAAGCTAAAGATTTAAGAAAAAATATTATCTCATACACAAGCTTTTAAAAGTTAATAGAGAGTGATTAAATAACATTTTATGAAACATAAAACTAACTGATTATTCTAGATAATAATATAATAGATTTTTTAATGATACACATGTTTCTATATAAATTCAATTTAATTAATTCCTCAATAGTTTCACGTATTTTTACCTCTAACTGTTTTTGAAAATTCTTTCATTGATTTTAAAAATGGAGGTAAGTAAAAGGCGTGTGTTGCCCGCACCAGATTTTTTTAAAGGTAAAACTAGAAATTTTACGATCAGAAAATGAAAAATATTAAAGGACAACGCTCTCGCGGAGTCGCGTAAAAAAATAAAAAAATTAGTGAGCGAAAAACACATTTTATTTGATATCTCTGGTTCTAGTCAAGATAGAGAAAAAAAATTTGGTATATTTTTTAAAGAAGAATAATGAAAAAAAAGCTACTAAAATATTTAAGCTTTATGCTTGGTTATAACCCTAAAAATATAAATCAAAGGGGCAGAGAGTTATAAGAACCAAACTGGTCATAACCAATCTTTTTAAAATTCCGATAACCCTCCGTGGCGAATGAAAAAAAAATTGTCTCGGGACATACTAAATTAAAATAGTTACTCAAGTGATATTACTGGGTAGTTCTTTCATAATATTTATTCATACTTCACGTTTACTTGTACTTATTATTATTATTTCTTTTTTTTTTAGATTTAATTATTTTTATTGAATATTACAATCTGCCCTCATTAGGACATTTATAATAGTGATCAAGTAAAACATTCATACATGATTTACAATACTATAAAATAATATACAATAAAGAATCAATAAAATATTTACAAAGTATATAAGTCATACAATCCTCAAACATACAGTTCATTGAGTGGAGTATCAAGTGCCAATGCTAGAACTCCAATATACATGTTTACAAGAGCTCTCGGGGCCATTGCCGTTTCAACCTTCTTGGGGGATAGTAAGGGTGTGCAACATTTGCCGATGACACAGCTATCCTCTCATCCCATCTAGATCCGATATTAGCATCCTCAAACCTCCAATCACATCTCGCTCTGATTGAACAGTGGTGCAATCGTTGGCGTATCAAAGTAAATGAATCAAAGAGCAAGCATGTAACATTTACCCTATGACGCAGATCCTGCCCTTCCATCCATTTTAACTCTATCCCCTTCCCTTTTCTGACACAGTCAAATACCTTGGTTTCCTCTTAGACAAAAGACTGACATGGAACCCACATACTAGACTCAAACGACAAGAACTCAATCGACGATATGGCCAGCTATATAGACTTCTAAATAGGAAATCTCATCTCTCAACGGACAACAAACTACTCATTTAAAAGACTATTCTTAAACCCATTTGGACCTACGGACTTGAACTGTGGGGAACAGCAAAATTTTCGAATATCAAACGTATCCAATCCTTCCAGTCTAAAGTACTTAGAACAATAGTCGATGCCCCATATTATGTCACCAACAAAACCTAATCCCATCTAAATTCTCAATCTTCCATCAGAGGCTTACTAACCTTCCTAATCCCTTGGCACTATCCCTATCTAGTTCCTAACATCCCTATAACCCTCCTCGTAGGTTGAAGCGGCAGTGGTCCAGAGATCTCTAGTAAATATCTCATTGGAGTGCCGGCCCTGTCTGTGGCTCTAGCGCCCTCATTCAGCCTCCACTGGCTCTCAAGACCAGTAACGCGGCTGAGTGAGAGGCGCTGGGATCTCCTGGCATTGTGCCTCGACATCCACTAGCGGATCTCGGGGTTCGATTCGGTGATCCCAGGGGCAGTTTGTAAATAGGTATGAATGTGATCAAGATTATTATTATTTTCTTTATATATATTATTTATTTCTATTTTATTTTATTTTCTTAAATTTACAATGCACATATGGTGTGAATGATTTTTTGTAATACCCATTGCCCCAGAAGGTGGCAGATTGTTTTATCTCTTAATAAAAAAATTTAAAATAAAAAAGTAAGGCCGTGTGAAGGTGGATAGAGATTGAACTAGCAGATTGGGGTGATGGATAAGGTTCTGATAGAATTGTGTCCAAAATAAACGGAATATTTATGTCGTGCTGTAAGGTATAGTTGGAGACATAATAAGGATCATTTACTATTGTTCGGGAGACTTTGGGTTGATAGGATTGAATGCGTTTGATGTTAGGAAATTCGGCTGTTCTCCACAATTCCGTTCCCACAAGTCCAGATAGGTTTCAGTAATGTCTTGTATATTAGCAGTTTGTTTTAGATATATAATTTCTATTCAATAGTCTGTATAATTGGCCAAATCGTCTATAAAGTTCTTGTATGCGGGTTCCAAGTTAGTCTTTTGTCTAGAAGGAAGCCAAGATACAGGACTGTGTTTGAGAAAGGGAGCGGAGTGAAGTTGAAGAGAACTGGAGGGCAGGATTGTCTTCGAAGGGCGAAGGTAACTAAATTACAATAAATAAATAATTCTATACTTATTGACTCATACCTAAACTCTCACGATGTTGAGCAAACCTTCATTTAGTAAACTGCAGTTTAAATCATTGCTAATCCCTAAGCTAGTAGTTTAAACTGATGAGGAAAACCTGATAAAATAACGAAAGCTTGGTGGTGCAAGCGTCATTTCCTCAATCCCAGTCAGTTAAATCACTGCACTCATTTATCTATTTCCCTTTTGCCGAGTTTAAACGACTTACGATACATTTTAACAAGTGTAGCAATAATTTCTAAAAGTTACTAAATGACATTTTTCTAGATATACATCATAGATAATATCTTCACTATCCATTCGCTACAACTACCGCTATTTAGGTATCTATTTAATAACGTGTTATCACTGTTGTATCTTGTTTCTTTTTTTCTTCTGTTTATGATTCTTCTAATAAACGGCAGACAAGGCTCATGATGTATGCTAATATACCTAATGGTGTTTATAAGGCGCATCTTGTTATAGAAAGTGGGACATCGATGCGCATACATCATCATACATAATCTTTTGTGTCCTTTTTTTTTTTTTTTTTTTTTTTTTTTTTTTTTTAGGCTAGTTGCTTTTTAGTCCTCGGGCCTAGTGATTAAGTAATCCACTGAACTGTTTTCCGGGAGCTGAAATCGAACCCGCAACAGCAATATTATAACTTACTTGGTTATTTTTACTTTCAAACTTTATATATATATATATATATATATATATATATATATATATATATATATATATATTGTAATGTATTGAGGATACTGAGGGGAGTTCATTATTAAATAATTTTAATATTAAACAATTAATGATAACGTCAAAACATCAAAAGGTGTTTACCTAGCCCCCTAGATTTCCTTTCCGTATGGGCCCCCCAGCAGTACCAGAAACCTCTGGTAGTTTCCCCCCAGCGGCGGCCAACAAGAATATCAAGAGTTGTGAAAAGATAAGAATAATAGCACGAAGGCTATACCGCCAACCGGGGACTTCCCATCTCGGCCCACCCGAGGTGACGAGAATGAGAGAGAAGAACCGAAGAGTTAGTCAAGTTTTATCCCCAAGAAGAGTGAGTCGGGTTCCATCTACAAGAAGAGGAGGTGGCCGTCGGGGTTCTGAGAGCAGCTGGAGGATGATGCCGAGAAAGGGGACCTAAGACTGATTTCACCTTCGCCAGCCGGTTAAGGGTTTCAAAGGTATATCGTTATTTGTAATATTGTATGGCAAAGGTAGTAGTGAAAATGTCCCTCAGTATTCTCAATCAGAGTTCTAGGCAATGTGTTGATATAATTTATATGTGTAAGTTAATAATTATAATAACGTATTAATTGAATCTTGTTTAATTTAATCTTACCCTGCATGCCACCTATTGGATTGGTAAACACGATACCTTTGGAAAGGAGATGGTATCATTAAATATAGTTCATATATTGACGAAATACAGTAAGTAAGCTAGTTTTTGAAGCTACCGCTGCCTTAGAAAAGCAGCAGGTTAAAGACATATATATATATATATATATAGAGAGAGAGAGAGAGAGAGAGATATGAAATATATAGCAAAGAAAAGTATTGCGATCGTGAAAGGGTGTATCCATATACCAAAGTCCCTAAAATGTGTGTGTAAATTTTTCACCTTTTTATGATATTCTCGAAACAGGATAAGACTAATCTAATTAAAAACGCAATATCTTTTTCAAATTTGATGAGCTTTAGGGGCATATAGGTTATATTCTGACTGACAGGGCTTAAATGTTAATATTTTAAATTTTCTTTCTCTGAAGTACCTTTTTATTCGAATAAATACCTTATAAATTCGAAAAAATCGACCATTTCATGTTATTTGGATTTTTCATAACATAGGAATAGGAAATTAGATGTTACTCTACCGTAGGAAAGCTTTTTTTTTTTTTTTTTTTTTTTTTTTTTGGAAAAATATTGTAATTTTTTATATGAAGTTATAGATGGCAATGTTAAGTAATGCAATGTGATGCATTTTTTTTTTGTTTTGGAACATAAGAGCAGTAACATACATGTATGATATACCGTTTTAAAGCTAAAGATTTTAGAAAAATTATTATCTTATACACAAGCTTTTAAAAGTTAATAGAGAGTGAAGAAATGAACATAAAACTAACTGATTATTTTAGATAATAATATAATCGAATTTTTAATAAAAAACACATGTTTCTATAGAAATTCCATTTAATTAATTCTTTAATAGTTTCACGTATTTTTACTTTCACTTACTATATATAGTAAGGGGAAGTATTGCGATCGTGAAAATTTTCGAATTCCAGTTTTCAACGGAAATACACGTTTTAGGGTCCCCTGAGTCCAAATAACCAAGTCCCGAAAAAAGGTCTGTGTGTGTGTGTGTGTGTGTGTGTGTGTGTGTGTGTGTGTGTGTGTGTGTGTGTGGTAACTCCCGGGCGGAAACGGTAAGTCCTATGAAACTGAAATTTCATATTTAAGACATCTATACGCCCGAGACGTGACAAAACTTTTTTCATCAAAATGAGCCTACCAGAAGAGGCACTTTATTCAATGCATTTTGCACCTTTTTTCGATTTTCTCAAAAACGGTTCCGACGATTTTGATTAAACTCGCTATATCGATGTAAAATTTAATGGGCTTTAATATCATGTAGATTTTATTTAGATAAAAATGGTCTGACAGGGCTTAAATGCCGATATTTTAAATTTGCTTCCCCTAAAGTACCTTTAATTTTGTAGATTCAATAATAATAACTAGATCATCTTGTTAACGCTGATGAAAAACTGGTAAATATATAAATTGAATAAATTCGATACCCAACTAAAGGAGAAAACAGAAAAAATATTTTTTTAATGCAATTTTTCGTTTTTGAACATAAGAGCAGTAATATACATGTATGATATACCGTTTTAAAGCTAAATATTTTAGAAAATTCATTATCTTATACACAAGCTTTTAAAAGTTAATAGAGAGTGATGAAATGAACATAAAACTAACTGATTATTTTAAATAATAATATAATCGATTTTTTAATAAACACATGTTTCTATAGAAATTCCATTTAATTAATTATTTAATGGTTTCAATCATTTTTATTCTCACTGTACTTGAAAATTCTTCATTCGATTTTAATAACGGAGGCAAGTGAAAAACGTTTGTTGCCCGCACCAGATTTTTTTCTATGTTAAATGTTTTTTCTACCTTCACTAAAACCAGATACATTACATAAAATGTGCTTTACTTTCCATCAAATTTGGCGAAACACATTTAGAATAATATCCTTGTGAGGCTGAAGAATTAAAGAGACGGTGCTAACTCACAGACAGACTGACCTCCTTTGTGTAGCAAGGATATGAATATTTTATTAACTTCTGGGTGAATATTCAAGGAGAAACTTCTGGTATCTCATTGTTACTATGGAGGGAGTATGGTGACATGGATATGGTCACATAATATAATGAAGAGTTACCATTATCATAAACTTACATACCTTCTGATAAGTTGAGCTTCACATACATACATTTTAATTGAAATTCAAAGTTAATCAAACAAATTATATTAAACAAAACTCTTAACAACGAACAAAGGGTGCATGCAGCAAATCAAAGAAATCACAATCAAATTAGAAGAGCCCATTTTGTGCTGACGTTTTGGCCTAAATTTAAGACCGTCACTAAGGTTATTTTTTGAGAAACGATTCTTTATTGAGCAATATTACAATCTGTCCAATTCATGACATTTTTAATAGTGATAACGTACAACATTCATAATACATTCACACGATATATATATGTTTGTATACAAAACAATACATTTATATAATAATAATAATACAATATACATATATACAAAATAAAATCAATAAAAATATATAAAAAAGTCACTCATACCTATATAAAGTTCACAAGCATACAGCACGTGATTGGAGAATCTAGCCAGTGCTAGAACTCCAATATACATTTTACAAGAGGTCTCGAGGCCGAAAACTGCCGTTTCAACCTTCTAGGGGGATGGTAAGGATGTGTGGAGCTGGATAAGGATTGGGCTAGGGGATTAGGGTCATGGAGAAGGTTCTGATGGAATTTAGAGAATTTTAATGGTATAAGGTCTAAAATAAATGGAATATTTAGGTCGTGGTGTAAGGTACTAAGGTTATTAAAATTCGAGATAGGACCAAACAACGAACATTTTATACATTTATGAAATTCGGTTATTATGAAAGGAAGAGAAAGATCTTGACAGCCGGGAAACACTAGCCAGATGCTCTCCATTTTAGTAAAAATTGTAAACATTTCTGTCTATTGCTTCTAACAAAGTAGGGAAAAAACCCTGTAAATTATTACACAATGGTTATTTCCAAATAACTATAATTGAGTTTAACTTTTTATAGACAATTAACTAATTAAAAGGAAAATGGCTTATCAACATCACAAATTTCGAAACGCTGTATATTTAACTATGTGTATGTATGTATATATATACATACATACATCGAATACAAAGTAAATTAATTGACCAAAACCTTCAATTTCCTAATAACAGTAACGTGTAGATTATTTTTAATGATAATTCTTAATCACAACACATGATTCATTATTGTATATATGTATATTGTATTATTATTTCATAAATTAATTGTTTTGTATATATTTTGTAAATGTAGTATGGATGGTGTACATGATCTCTATTAAAAATGTCCTAATTAGGACAGATTGTACTATTGCTCAAAAAAATAAATAAATAAATAAAAATACTACACATTATCACTAAATTTAATACTTACGAATTTACTTTCGATTGAGATTAAGATTATAATGCAACTGGGCAAAGTATTCAAGAGGAAGAATCATACCTGAAAAAAGAAAAGAAATTAAATTAAAATTTGTTTTCAATAAAAATCTAATTATTGGGTTGTGTCACATGAAATGACCGTTTTCATGGTAAAGGATTTTTATTAAAAATACATATGAAAACAAGATAAATTTATTCGAAGTATTTACCTTCTTTTTCTAACCATTTTTACCCAATTCTCAGTGAGATCATGAGGTACCCTTGTATCGAGCTTTTTCTCAACGTGACACCAACTTTTTTATCCCCCAACTGAAAAACTCTAAGCTTTGAAGTAAAACAAAATCTGAAAAAGCACTTTTCATTTGATCATCATTTTCAAAAAGTTTTCCTTTGACGAAGTTGTCTAAATTCCTGAACAGGTGGTAGTCTGTTGGAGACAAGTCGGGAGAATATGGTGGGTGCGGAAGAACTTCGTAGCCTAGTTTTTGCACGGTATGTTTTGAAACATGGGGTCTTGCTGCCGCTCAGTGAGATCATGAGATACCCATGTATCGAGCTTTTTTACTTTCCCAATAGATTTTAAATGTCTTGAAACGGTAGATACACTTGCATTTAGTTGTGCTGAGAGTCCTTTAACTGTTTGGTAGGGGTTTCCTTCTAGTGTATGTTTGAGGACATCGTTGTCTATTACGGACGGAGGTCTTCCTCGGGGCAAGTTTTCCAAGTCGGTATCCCCAGCTGAAAACTTAGCAAACCAACGGCGAATGGTCCGTTCATTAACACTCCCTTCCCCGAACGCCTTGCAAATATTTCTAGCGGCCTCCTAGTTTAAACTCGTACAAAAATATTACTCGAAAATCGCGTGTTTCCATCTTCATATTTGGAGGTATACTAAAAAGTGGGTAATTGATTGGGAAGCTAATATTTATATTACAAAGGTAGAGGATTAGTAACTGTTTACTTTAAATATGTAAACATTCGGAAGAAAACAACAGAGACCTGCAAAATCCTCTATGTATTTCAGAAACTATAAAAACGGACATTTCATGTGAAACAACCTAATAGTATAAGAATATAAAAATATTCCCATCACTAAATCAATCATATATATTTTTCATTAAAGTATTGAAAAAACTAAGAAAAGTTTCAACGCGTTTAAAAATTCAACTAGTAAATCGACGCTGCTTCTCTCGGTTACAATTGCAATGTTCAATGTTCTTGAAATCTTTCAGTCGTTATTAGTAGGTCTGGAGGAAGAAAGGATAGGTGAATTTGTAAATCATCAGTTTACATTTCGTACGAGGAGTGATGGATATGAAGAGGAAGATCATTGAATTAAATAGCGGGGAGTAAAACAGGAAAGGAGATAGTAGTGAACCCCGAGAAACCTCAGTTTGTTTCATAATTATATTAATAAAAAAAATAAAATGCAGCATCATGTTTACATTTATATATAGATAAAGAAGAGAAAAAGATACCTTAGAGCAGAAATATTCAATTCCAAACTTTCAAGGAAACCATATATTTACAAGAATCGAGTGGGTAAAATAATAAAATATAAAATTATACCTTCTTATAGCATGATTCTTTTATATTTCTTTTTACTTTCACGAACCTATAAATGAAATATATAGTATGGGAAAGTATTCCGATCGTGAAAAGTTTCGAATTCCAGTTTTCAACGGAACTACAGGTTTTAGGGTCCCTTGATTCCAAACGAACAAGTCCCGCAAAAAGGTCTGTGTGTGTCTGATAAGTCTAGAGCGAAAACGAAAGTCGTATGAAACCAAAATTGTATATTTATGACAATTATAAGCCTAAAATGTTACAAAAACTTTATCAACAAAATCAGCTAAACAAAAGAGCCACTTTATGCAATGCATTTTGCACCTTTTTATGATTTTTTCAAAAAGGGCTCTTAACGATTTTGATGAAACTTGCTATATCGATGTACAATTTAACGGGCTTTAATATGATAAATTTCATTCTGATCGAAATAGTCTGACAGGGCATGAATGCCGATATGTTTAATTTTCTTTCGCTAATGTACCTTTAATTTCGTAGATTTAAAAAAACAAACAAATACTTTTAGCATTGATATATAACGGATAAATATGCAAGTTCAGCGAATTTGATAAATGACTAAAGGAGAAAAGTGGCAAAATATTTTTTTATGAAAATTTTGTGTTTTAGAACACAAAAATAGTAATATAGATAAATAATATACCCTTGGATAGCTAAAGATTTTAGAAAAAATATTATCTAATACGCGTAATTTTAAAGGTTAATAGAGAGTGATGAAAAGCAGATAAAACTAACTGATTGTTGCAGATAAAAATATATTATATTATTTAATAAAACCCATGTTTCTATTGAAATTCAACATAATTAATTTTTTTACTATTTATTTGTATCTTTAAATGTATTTAAAATTCGTAAATTGATTTTAACAACGGAGGTAAGTGAAAGTCGTGTGTTGTGGGCACCAGATTTCATTGTTTTAGAACACAAGAATAGAAATATAGACCTATAATATACCGTTGGATTGTAAAAGCTAACAGAATGTTGATAAAACAAACTGATGGTCCTGGATAATAATGTAATAAATTCCTTAATAAAACACTTGTTTTTATTGAAATTCAATGTAATTTATAATTTAACGAAATGATTTTTATCCCTAAATGAATTATAAAAATCTTAAATTCCTTTTAATAAGGAAGGTAAGTAAAATTCTTGTGTTGCGCGCCCTAGATGATTCATGTATTTAAGGCAACAATAAATAGTGTTGTCACCTTAATACAGTTAAATAATCCATGTTACGTCTTGTCGACAGTGACAGAAGTTACTTTTTTTAACGAAAAAAAAAAGTTGAGGTTTGGAATGTTTCGAATACGCGAGTCAATATTGTGCCGGCCCTAAGTCGTTAGTCCGACTCGGCAGCAAACAAAGCTTTAAAAATCACACACGCTTTCACGCCACAGGTGTACCAAATTAATGGACAAAAAACGTTTTCGCTTTTTGTATCTCGCTGCCGGTAGCAGAAAAACAAACCTCATCTACCCCGGAACGAATTAAACGGCTGAAAGTATACTTAAAACAGTAAAAATAAAAGAATCAAATTGGGTGCACTCAAAACAATATATACATAATACATACATAATTATATATATATATATATGGTTACTAATAAACTGATCCATAAAAACCTTAATGTCCCGTATGTTGCTGATTTGGCTTTGGAACCAGATATCATTCTTTTCATGACGAACTCCAGTCCCAATCTAACACACTAGTTTCAAACCTAGCTACCTCTACAATTCGTGATAATCCTCCGAGAGGTCTTAAAATAATGTGGCCCGGGACCTTCTGGTTTAGCATAGTTTTTGGAGATCTGCCAATGGGTGGTATCCCTACATGAGAATGCAGTGGAACTCACTAGCGTGTGTTGTGTGCGTAATGTTGTTCAAACGTTTATTTTCTGTAATGGAATACAAAATACATTCATTTAAATTAAATGTAAGCATAACTAAATAGACAAAATAATACAACCATTAAATGTAATGGAATTAAATTACACGTTGTTTAATAATAATTAAAATGATAAAAAGACAAACAATATAACAACATAACTGAACGAAACTAAGACTTTTAAACATAAGTATAACCAATTGTAACCTCCTATAACTGATATAAATAAATATCTATTAAAACAGCTGTTCCTTATCACTGGCTAAGGTAGGTTGCTACAGGCAGCAAACTTTATAAATAAATAAATAAATCTCTTTATTTGTTTTCAGGCTAGTCCATACAAATGGAGTCGAGTTGTACAAAACAGTTAAACATAAATCAAAGAAATCTATTACAACTGTACTAAACAAAATACGGCAATAATAAAAGGCAAAATAAATTGTAACTCTATAAAATATTAAACAAATAAAATAATCATAAATAGTTTAACAAATTCAATTATTGTTATTTTAGTAATGTGCTTAAATTATTCTTGAATAGACAGACACAAATTTCTTAGCTTTAAACATTCTGTTACATAATAAAATAAATTTTCAAATTTCTTTTTATTTTCTATTTGCAATAAAATGTCATTGTTTGACATATTTTCAATATATGTCTTCAAGTACTTATTTCTGGACGGGGAGTAAACAGGGCATTTCAACTAAAAATGATTTAGATCTTTTGGTTCGCTTGAATTACAAATAGGGCATTCAACGCTGCTATCTGAATAACCATTTTGTAATCCGCAACTGGTAACTTTCAGTTTATTTGCTTGACATATTCTTAGTTGACTGATCAATCTATGTTTCCTCATAGGTCCCTTTATTTTCAAATAATATTCCCCCATATTTTGGCTACTAATTTTCCTAAAATTAGGATTAAACTTTGAATGCAAAATAGCCTGAATATCTAGGGAAAGATTATGATTGTTGAATTTTTCAATAGCGTTATTTAATTCTCTTTCAAATAAGGCTTTACTTTAGATATTTAATATGTCAGCCGCATCTCTAATATTATATTTATAATATATATATATTTTAAAATTATATTATATATATATATATATATATATATATATATATATATATTTAGAATTTAAAAAATATCTTAAGTCGACTTTATTTAAGAGATTAGGCTACAAAAGTATAAAAGTCAGAAGTTTCTAAAGTAATTTATAATTATGAGTTTCTCATTTGGACACTTGAACAGTCTCCCCATTTCAATTCCAATTTCAATTTACTCAACAAAGAAACTTACAATCAATGAAAGCTTTTGAATGGAACAAGTTTCTTCTATCTTTTTTTTTTCCCCCCTTTAAGAATAATATTGCCAAGCGCCCGGACCAATCAGATAGTGACTCGGTGGAAATTGAATTTTTAAAACGAAGCTCCATTTCGCGAATCGTTTTCGCCCATCTTCTAGTCAATATTCAGGAATTATTCCTTGCCGCTCTTCGGCTTTCATAGTCAAGGAAGATATTTCTATCTATATCGTTTCCATTACAATTTATTTTATTTTAACCCTTCATTTGTTAGCAAAAACGTGGATTTGGCATTTCTCCCTGACTGGGAAAAACCAGAGATCATTGATATATATTGCTATGTTGATATAGCAAAATATATATTGGTATGCTTGACCGGCTGAATATAAAGACTATATTAAATGAAACCATTGGATCTGCTTTCCAAAGGTATCGTGTTTACCGATCCAAGTAGGTGGCATGCAGGGTAAGATTATATTAGACAAGTTTAATAAATGACATTATTATTTCAATTAAGTTAAACGTATACAATTTATTGGGTTGATGCAAAATTAATGCAGGTTTCCTCTATTGCAATATCTTAATTCCAATTGTGTAAACAAAGCTAATCCTAACATTGATCATTATTATACCAAAACAAACCTTATCTAATACCCTCTCTTTCACCATGAATTTGTTTAGTAAAATCGTTTTGTTCAGTGTGTTCAAAGGTCTTGAATCGAAAATGTCAAAGTGCGATTTTCGTCAAATTTATTTTTACGAATTTATATTAGGGCGCAGCGCTGCGCAAACGGCTCGTAATATTAATGAAGTGTGGGGTCAGGGGGCTATTAATGAGTGCACGGTGCAGCGTTGGTTCCAGAAGTTTCGCAGAGGAGATTTCGACCTCGAAGATAAGGAAGGTCGGGGCCGTCATCTTGCTCTGGACAACGACCAGCTGAGGTCAAAAGTGGAAGAAGACCCAACCAAAACCACACGAGAAATGGCGGCGGAACTCGGTGTGAACCAATCCTCAGTTGTACGCCACTTGGAAGCAATTGGTAAGGTAAAAAAGTTGGCCAAGTGGGTGCCAGTAGTAACGCCAGACCACACGTTGCACAACCAACGCTTCGACGACTGCACGAGTTGGGCTAAGAAGTTCTCCAACATCCGCCTTATTCACCTGACCTCTCTCCTACAGACTTCCACTTTTTCAGGCATCTGGACAACTTTTTGAGGGAGAAAAATTTTCAAAACCAGGACGACATTGAAAATTCTTTTTGTGATTTCATTGAGTCCAGGGATTCGGATTTTTTTTCTGGTGGAATAAGAAAGCTTGTTGAACGTTGGCAAAAGTGCATTGATTCAGATGGAAATTATTTTGATTAAATATATATGGTTAAAGTAAAGATATGGCGTATTTACAATACCTACTAAAAACCTGCATTAATTTTGCATCAACCCAATATTTAAAAAATGCCTGAGAATACTGAGGGACATTATCGTTAGCCTTGCCATACCATATTCTAGACTTCATCCTTCAGCTGACCCTAGACAGCTGACCTCTCTTCTTCTTGTAGATGGAATCCGACTCTGCTCTTCTTAAACTTAAGACAGTTTCTCTGATTCCAAAATCGCTACCTCGCCACTTCTCTCTCCTCTCCTTTTCAAAAGTCCCATATTTTGAAAATTGCACATCTCTTATCGGACAAAGGGAGGCGATGGTGATATGGGAAGTGCCCAGGCCAGCCTAGTAGTTGGGGTCTAGAATGTACCAGGTGTGCAGCGGGGACAGCCCAAGCCCACGGATAATCCAAGAGGCCTATTGACTTTTGCCAACAAAGCTTATTAATATTTATTTGATCAACATATTAATTATCTAATCCTAACTTACTCCCCTCAGTATCCTTAATTCATTACAATATATATACATATGTATATATAGAGGGAGAAATTGAGTTTGCAAACAGACGTGCCGATTTATGAAGTACAAGCTGTATCTCTTGGATTTGCTCAGGAATATTTCGTTTCATATAATCGGTAAGAGTAACTATAATACATTATAACTTCGCTAATCTGTTAATCGATTACCCTTTTTATATTATAATTTCAATATGTCAAAATTAATAATAGCACAACTAGAAAATTTTATCTTCTAGACAATCATAATCCCATTTTTGGTAGTTGAAGCTTTATTCTTTAATACTTTTGGTTTAGTCAAGTACTGTTTATTACTGTGTACTGTTTCTTATAATTATTCTTTGTATTAATTAGGTATTATATAATTTAATTTTGTATTTGCATGCCTTACTTTATATACCTTGTATATGTATATATATTCATTATAGCCTTTTAGCTAAGTCAATTACTGTTTCATACTGTGTTACTGTTTCTTTATAATTATATTTTTACTTTCACTTACTATATATAGAAAGGAAAAGTATTGCGAGCGTGAAAATTTTCGAATTCCAGTTTTCAACGGAAATACACGTTTTAGGGTCCCCTGAGTCCAAATAACCAAGTCCCGAAAAAAGGTCTGTGT
Organism: Piezodorus guildinii; assembly: GCA_023052935.1. Taxonomy (NCBI): domain Eukaryota; kingdom Metazoa; phylum Arthropoda; class Insecta; order Hemiptera; family Pentatomidae; genus Piezodorus; species Piezodorus guildinii. The sequence goes on along the minus strand of CM041296.1, from coordinate 148,318,822 downwards.
GTGTGTGTGTGTGTGTGTGTGTGTGTGTGGTAACTCCCGGGCGGAAACGGAATTCAATACACATTTTAGGGTCCCCTGAGTCCAAACAACCAACTCCCAAAAAAAGGTCTGTGTGTCTATGTGTCCGAGAGTGTGTGTGTGGTAACTCTAGCGCAAAAACAAACAGTACGGAACTGAAATATCATATTTAAGACAACTGTACGCCTCGGGTGTTACAGCGACATTTTCACCAAAATCGGCTGACCGGAAGTCCTACTTTATCCTATGCATTTTGCACCTTTTTATGATTTACTCAAAAACGGCTCTAACGATTTTGATTGAACTCCCTATATCGATGTAAAATTCAATGGGCTTTAATATAAAGTAGATTTCATTCTGATTGAAATAGTCTGACAGGGCTTTAATGCCGATATTTTAAATTTTCTTCTTCTAAAGTACCTTTGATTTTATATATTTAAAAAAAAATTGGAACATCATCTTATTAGCATTCATAAATATCGGTTAAATATGCAGTTTGAGCGAATTTGATAAACAACTAAAGAAGAAAAGTACTAAAATATTTTTTTATGCTATTTTTGCATTTTTTAGCACAAGAATAGTAATGTAGGTGTATAATATACCGTTGGATAGCTGAAGATTTTAGAAAAAATATTATATAATATACGGAATTTTAGAGGTTAATAGAGAGTGATGAAAAACCGATAAAACAAACTGATAGAACTGATAGTTGTTTATAAATATATAACAGATTATTTAATAAAACACATGTTTCTATTGAAATTAAAAATAAATAATTCGTTAAGAATTTGTTTATATCTTTTAATGTATTTAAAAATTCTTAAATTGTTTTTAAGAACAGAGGTAAGTGAAAGTCGTGTGTTGCGCGCACCAGAATTTTAAATTCCTTAAGTATTATATTGTTTTTTGCTGTGTAGTGTGTTACTGTTTCATTATAAAAATTGTGTTATATTATTTAAGTATTGTACTTTTATTACTTGTTTGTTATTGTACTTTTATTGAATTGCCGTAGGTGAGCTCCTTTCCCACAGACGGGCTCGCCTTAGTGGGATAGTTACTTCTACTTGCACTGTAAAATGTTTGTATTTTGATTTAAATAAAGAAATAAAAACTTTGAGCCCTTTTCTCTACTCTGTTTACACTTCCGGTATTCCTGAGCACCCTTGTGTTTTACCAATGTGAATTGCGAATATTTTTTTTTACGATTTTCATGAACAACAATAGACACACCTTCTTATACTATATTATAGTTGGAGACATTGAACCAGACCTAGAGATAAGATAAAACTGTGTACACATCATTAATAGTTCTTATCGTAACACACAAACAGATTCTCCAAGATTATGTTCCACTCCGAACGCAGTATACTGCACGAATGTATAAATATATAAATTTAGATTTTGATGACCCTCACACAAGACTAAAACGACAGGAAACCGCCCGTAGATACAGATTACTAAAACACTTACTAGACAAACGTTCAAAACTTCCAATTCACTACAAAAAGCTCATTTATATCACTGTCATCAGACCAATCTGGACATATGGAATCGAGCTTTGGGGCTCTACGAAGCCATCTAATTCCTCCCGCATCCAATCCTTACAATCCAAAATCCTTCGCAAAATCCTAAATGCTCTTTATTTCGTCACAAATAAAATCATCCATAACGACCTTAATATCCCATTTGTGGCAGACCTTTCTCGTACCAGATATACCACTTTTAATTCCAAACTCCCAACTCACATAAACCCTCTTGTCTGCAACCTATCAACCTCGCATATTCCTGACAACCCTCCGAGGCGATTGAAAAGAAGATGGTCTCGGGATCTACTTACTTAAATAAACATCGAAGTACTACCGCTGGGTAGTTTCTTCACAAGCCTTATACGCCTTTTATTATAATTCATCACTTTTACTTATTGTATTTATGTAATATTCAGTTGTAAAATTCAATAAAATATAATTTAAAAAAAAGAAAAGATTTTGATGAACAAAAACGGGATGGAAGACTACATCGTCTCAATGGAAAACTAATTTATGCATTTAAAAACCAAAATCTGCAGCGGGCAACAGAAAACTTTCACACCTCAATTTTTTGGATTGTAAGGATTGGATACGAGATGAGTTCGATAGTTTAGTAAAGCCCCATAGCTCTACTCCGTAAGTCCATATCGGTCTTATGATTGTCACATAAATAAGTCTTTTGTAATTAAGTGGAAGGTTGGAGCGTTTGTCCAGTAAGTGTTGAAGTAGTCGAAAACGTCGGGCAGTTTCTTGTCGTTTCAGTCTTGTAAGGGGATTCCAAGTTAAACGTTTATCAAGGTGGAGTCCTAGGTATCGAATCTGTTCAACAGGGGCTAGTGGAGTGTCATTAAAGGATACTGTGGGGCAGGAAGTCATTGGTTTACGACGAAGGGTAAAGGTTATCTGGTGGGATTCGTTTGAATTAATTTTAATCCTCCATTTCTGGCATCATACTTCAAGGTCTCGGATGTGGGATTGAAGAGTGTGGGAGGCTTTAACAGGATCATTATCTACTGATAGCACACACGTGTCATCAGCATAGGTAGAAAGGAAAGTGTTTGGATGGGTTGGGATATCAGCTGTATAGACTGTATAAAGAACGGGTCCTAGGATGCTGCCTTGAGGAACACCAGCAGATTGAGAAAAAATGGAGGAATATGAACTATTGTGATTTATTTTAAAAAATATATCAGCGAGGTAGGACTGTATAATAAGAAAATAGGTAGGAGGTAGAAATAGACGGAGCTTGTAAAGCAATCCCGGGTGCCAGACTCGGTCATGGTCTGTCTTATGATTTTAAATGTACTTTTAAATATGTATTCGATTATACTAAAAATTACTTTTTAAAAAATTATTTAAACTTATTTAAATAAAGTGTGGGTAAAAGAGAGTTAAAAGAGATTGAGTGTGAGAAAAAAGGATAATTTCGAACTAAAACAGAAAAATTGTTGTTGTGCGAATCCATTCATTATTGCCGTTGTTGTTAACAAGATGAAAAGAAAAAAAAGGTAGGAAATGTAAGAGAAATTGCTTCAATCTCTCTTTGTTTAATCCCAAATCTCTTCTAATTAAAAATAATGATAATGTAATGTTTCTTTCTTTCTCTTTGAATTACTCAATTTTTTTCTTCTTCACAATTACTTTTTTTTTTCTTTTTATGTGAACTCCTGTTAATGTCGGTTCATCAAATAAATTCTCATTGCTGTGTTTTACATATTTACAATAATTTTTAAAACACTGTATCGATATAAATTAAGACGATTAGTTTCAAAACCGGCTCAATCCATTTCCAAAAAAATTACACTAGACATAAGAAACGTTTTAGAGTAACTATTTTAAACAAGAAGGTCTCGAGGCCATCTTCTTTTCAGACGCCTCGAAGGCTTATCAGGAATCGAAGAAGAAGCAAGGGTTGAAACTAGTGTGTTGGGATGGGAACTGAGTTTGTCATAGAAGGATTGATATCTAGTTCGGGCCAATCATCAACATATGGAACATTTAGGTCTTTGTGTATGATTTTATTTGTGACAAAGTAAGGAGCGTTGAGGATTTTGGATTGTAAGGATTGGATTCGGGAAGAATTCGATGGTTAAGCGAGCCCCAGAGCTCAACTCTGTAAGTCCGTATAGGCCTGATGATAGTCATGTAGAGGAGTATTTTGTAGTTAAGTGGGTGTAAGGTTTGAGTGTTTGTCAATTATGTGTTGAAGTAATCGGAATCGGCGAGCAGTTTCTTGTCGTTTCAGTCTTGTGTGCGGATTCCATGTGAGACGTCAAAAAATCTAAATTTAAAAGATTTTAGAAAAATTATTATCTTATACGATAAAAAAAATTGTAACAGTTAGTGGGGAGTAGTGAAAAGCTGATAAAACTGACTGAATAATATCTGTGGCGGTCGTGAAAAACTGGATAACTCGAGTTGTATCAAAAATGAGTTAACTCCACGTATCGCTCCCTCAGACCGTCTCCCACGTCGTGATAAATTGGTTGAAGAAATTTCTCGGATGAAGAATTTCAGGTTAAAAGAAAGCCGTATGTTAATTACTCTATTTTGGGTATTACGAAAAGTTTAAGTCGCTCACCTGTAAAATGCAAGATTTTGACTTATCCACTTATTCACGACTGCCACAGATATAATTGATTTTTTGATAAAACAGATTTTTCCATTAAAATCCAATGTACATAATTCTTTAACAAATTATTTTCGTTTCTAATTTTTTTTTAAATGTCTGGAAGAAAGATCCAGGGATATTTTTCGTTTGCTGGTATTAATGTGACGACTAAGTTTCCAAGGAAACCACTACATCTTTACATCAGATATAAACGTTCTCAAAGTCGTTCGCAATTTCTATCGTATAATATCCCGTTGGATGCAAAGAGAAATGTGGCAAAAATGCAGCAGCAAAAAAGGTGGACTTGTTCTATAGTCTGTCTTAATTGCGGATTCGAATCCTGCATAATAGACCAAATATTAAATATAACATGGAAGAAGATAAGTTTGACGATTCGCAGCCTTTCGCTCAAAACGATACATTATACACATCAAATACATTTGAGACTGAAAAAAGAAAAAAACAACTAACCAAAATGCTTTATATTTTATTTAAAGTTGTTGGTGTATCATTAAAATGTTTATTTTTTTTTTTTTAATAAATTAAAACAAAAGTAATATATTGGGAAATTGTTCTTATTAGTTGCAAAAACGCTTTTCTTTTCCTAGAGTATACACAATAATGGTTTTAAGATAATATCACGTCTAGAAGATCTATTTTAAACGGAGTATTTTATTTTTTATTAACAGAGCACTTTCAGTAAAAATGTTATTATCAACATTTCTTGTTCGTATAATTAGAAGTAATTAAAAATGTTATACATCTAACTTGTTAGAAATTTAATGCTCTATAAGATTGTTTCTTATGTATTTTTTAATGAACTGCACACCTAAATAGTTATTTAAGCTAAACCGCCGACTTTTCTGACATTTAGTGTTTTTTTGACAATTAGGCCAATATTGGCACCCGCGTATCTTAGTAGGTGTTTCGAATTTTCCAACAAGTTACATACTAAACATGTAGGCAATTTATTGTTCTTTAAAATTGCTAACGACAAAGTTTGCTCTAAAATGTCGAGGAACAGATTTAGAAGGAAAAAACTGAAAAAAGTACTTTTTTTAGAGGTTTTTCCAAGATGGCGGAGAACGCACAAGGGTGAAAAGTGTGAAAACTTGGATTTTTAATGAGGGGAGCAGTGCAAACAATCGTGCTTAAAAATTAAATTTACCCCACTTTTTTCTAGCCAACCCCCTTTTTTGGTCTAATTCTACTGGGCTATATATATATATATATATATATAAATAACGGAGCTAAGTGAAAATCGTGTGTTGCGCGCACTAGATTTTTTTTTTGTTGAGAAATCAGCATCTCCATTTTCTTTAGGACCTTGCGTTAGTTGTTAAACTGTTGCAAGGACCGCCGTGAGGCTAACGATGATTGGCCGAGACGAGAGCCCCATCCCGGACTCGACCAATGGGAAGGAGGCTAAGAAGGGATGTTGGCCTTCCGAAGCTAACGACTTCATTACACCCTCTCCTCCCAACTTCAACTTAAGTTCCACTTCAAACCAAATCCGCAAACTTGGCCGATACAGCCCAACTCCAACCCTCTTCAAACGCCTTCTTTAATTCTCTTCCTCGACTTAACCGAGTTAAGAAGTTTCCCTACGCCATTAATACCTGGGCGTTATCTTCTCTGTTATTTTTAGCACTTTAAACTCCCGAGATTCAATTATCAAACAAATAAACGCCCTTAAATAAACCTCTTTAGCATAAATCCCATTGCATACAATGAATACAGATGTATTCAAATGTGTCGGGCGCTCCTGCACGGATACATGTATTGTGTCTGTCACTATTTAGAATATCAGGCAAATATTTATAGAGTGTGTATATATATCTACTCTTGCTTTAATATATTAAAACACTAGAGCGCTTCATACAAAAAGTTCATTTAAATCTCTAAAAAAAAAAAAAAAAGAAACTCATATATTACATATGAGTTTCGATTGAAAAATTTATTGTACTGACAAATATGTCCTTTCAGTTTTTTTTTAAGAGAAAACATGTTTTGGCGCACCGGAAACAGATGTTTTGAAGGCTGAGAGTGAGGCTGATCCGTCACGCTCTGAGGTGAAAGACAGTCATAAAAAAAAAAACACCTTAACAAGTAATACTTCTTATAATCGTGGGCCTATATTTTGTGTGTTTAGCCCTGATGAAGACCCACATTGTAGGGCGAAACGTCGGCACAAAATTACAATAATTAATACTTGTCTTCTAGCGCCCTCTCTCAGTCTCCACTGGCTTATTAGACCTGTGACGGGACTGACTGAGAGGCGTTTAATTCGGAGTTCCCAGGGGCACTATTTAAATATTATATATATATGTATGAATGTGACCAAGATTATTATTATTTATTTATTTTATTCTCTTTCTATCTTTATTTAGGGTTATTTATCCTTCTTTGTATTTTATTTATTTCTATTTGCTTTGTATTCATTTATTTTTATTTCTTTATTTAGTGTACATAAGGAATGAATGAATTCTAATATCACTAATACTTATTGCCCAAGATTGTGGCAGATTGTATTATTTATAAATAAATAAAAAAAAATAAATAAAAAAAATACTAGTTGATGTTTTTTTGTTTTTTTTGAGCGCACTCCCAACCATCTTCCTTATCGAAACATTACCAAGGCGTTTTACTCACTTTTAAAATGCAAAGGACATCAACAGAGTTTGAACGCGCACCTGTGGGCATATAACGTTCTTATATGAGCCACAACATAGCTAATCCCTATTTTACTATTACATTTTTATTTATTTTTTTATTTATTTATAGTAATTTACAACTGTACTAAAGAATACAATAAGAAAATATGTAGAATGAATATAAAAAGTCATGAAAATGTCTTGAGGAAGAACCACCCAGAGGTTGCACTTCACTAACTATTTTAATACAGTAGGTCCCGAGGCCACCTTCTTTTCAGTCGCCTTGGTGGGTTATCAGGGATATCTGAGGAAGATAAATTACGGACAAGTGGGTTCGTATGGGCAGGGAGTTTAGAAGGGAAAGAGGAGTATCTATCACGGGCTATGTCTGCAACAAATGGGATGTTTAGGTCATTATGGAGGATTTGATTTGTGACAAAATAAGGAGCATTCAGGATTTTGCGAAGGATTTTGGATTGTAAGGACTGGATGCGGGAGGAATTAGATGGTTTCGTAGAGCCCCAAAGCTCGATTCCATATGTCCAAATAGGTCTGATAATTGTGATGTAGATGAGCCTTTTGTAATGTACTGGAAATTTTGAACGTTTGTCTAGTAAGTGTTGTAGTAATCGATATCTTCGAGCAGTTTCTTGTCGTTTCAGTCTTGTGTGAGGATTCCAAGTAAGGCGCTTGTCAAGATGGAGAACATTTTTATTAAGTTTATTTATTTATAAAACTAAGATTTAGTTTTGTTACGCGTTCACTGGATTTTTCTTCCTTTAGGTAATATATATTTAAATATGAACAGCTTGAAACACAACGAAATATGTTACGGAGGCAGTAAAATGTCCTAATTGGGGTTTAGTACCTTAGAGCTGAAGTGTGAATCTGTTTAACAGGTCGCCAGAGGAAAAATGTGTACCAAGAGGTATGTGGGATAAATAAATATTGAAAGAACTGTCTAAATAAGTAAGCAGTGCATTCCAAAATGGTTTTGATACTCCATAACATTACAAATATAGACGCACATAGGTACAAAAGAGGGATAACATGGAAAAAAAAACTGGTGCGCTCAACGCACGACCTAGCTCGGTTGTCAAAATAATCTTAAAACAATTTTAATGGGCTTTGAGAAAAAAATGTATAAACAATTTGGTTGAATTTTCACGAAAACAACGAAAAAAATAAAGAAAAATTTAAAATTTCATACTTCCCATACCGTTGGAAATATGGTATGGTATATTACTATTCTATTCTTCGTAAAAATCTGGTGAGCGCAACCAAGGATTTTAACATACCTCCGTTGTAAAAATCAATTAAAAAGCTTATTTTTAATTAAGTTAGAATTGGAATTCGTTTTTCATCAATGCTGATAAGATGATATGGTTTATGTTTGGGAATCTACAAAATTAAAGATACTTTACTGAAGGAATTAGTCCGGGTGGCGGTCATTAACAACTGAATAGTTTCAACTATTTTATTGTTTGCCAACGTTTCGACCCCCATTGTGAGTCATCATCAGGGCTAAAAAGATACAAAAAGGATACAATTAAAATAAGATTAAAAATACTATTTTTAAAAAAATAACTATTGCGCTAGAGAATGTCAATATTATAACATAAAAGGAACTAGATGTGTAAAGAAATCAATTAATTAAATTACAATGATAAAGGTATACTAATGAGAGCTATACAGACCAGATAATGACTAAAGATATTGTACAAATATTATATAAGAAAAAATTACATGAAATAAAAAAGATTAAAAAAAGGAGTACAGTGGAGATACGTACCGTCTGGTAGGCGAGTGGAAACTAGGTACAGTTTGGAAGTATGGAATATAGGCAGGTAGATAGGAAAGTACGTACAAAAGGTTGGGTAAAATGGAAAATACGTACCACATTTCTAGACGGGATCTGACAACAATGAGTAAAATTGTAATATTAACATAAAAGGAAGTGTTCAGATTAAACCTACAATATTAATAACATCATAACGGTATTAGAAGATGTTTTAACAAGATTGTTGAAGTAAAAACAATATAATACAATAGTAAGAATAATAATGTATAAACTATATGTAGTAAAACTGACTACCTCCCAACCAACGTTTTTATAATTATTGTACATATATTAAGACAGTAAAATTAACCAAGTGAAAATATTATGAGAAAAAATAATAATAAGTAACAATCATTGACAGATCATATAGTTGATACAAACTAGTAAAATAATTACAAATAGGAATAAATTGAATTGTAAAACCATTAAGAATTTATTAAGTGCAGAAACAAATGAAATAGATACATATATAAAATAAATGTATACATAAATAAGTAAAAAATAAACCAATTAATAAACAAAATGTATACAGTGGGATGGACATGGGAAGCTGTATTACTTAAGAGAATTTAATATATAGCTATAGGTGGAGGAGATGCATTGTTTATCAGTTTTATGGTTGACAAGATTAGATTGGAGATGGATGTGGACGGATTGGCACAAACGTTGGCAAACAATAAAATAGTTGAAACTATTTAGTTGTTTCATTTAATGACCGCCACCCGGACTAATTCCTTCAGTAATTCTCAACGGTCAACTAATTACATCCACAATGATAAAGATACTTTAAGATACTTCGTCCAACTTGTATATTTAGCCGTATTTCATCAATGTCATTAGAATGATATGGTTAATTTTTTTTTTGAAATGTACAAAATTAAAGGTAGTTTAGAGGAAGAAAATTTAAAATATCGGCCTAACATGGAATCCTCATACAAGACTTAAACGACAAGAAACTGCTCGTAGATATCGACTATTAAAACACTTACTTGACAAACGATCAAAACTCTCTCTATACTTCAAAAAACTCATTTACACAACCATTATTAGACCTATCTGGACTTATGGCATAGAGCTATGGGGCTCCACTAAACCATCGAATTCCTTCCGCATCCAATCCTTGCAATCCAAAATCCTTCGACAAATCCTAGACGTACAACTATACTTACCTACTGAAACCTATTTGGACTTACGCATCACAGATATATGGGACAGCTAAAAAGACTCACATTAACAAACTTCAAATCTTTCAGGCTAAAACGTTTAGAACATTTACAAAAGCACCGTGGTACGTTAGCATCATAACTTTACATACTGACCTTAAGATGCCAACTGCCAATGAGCACATACGGATTCACTACAAACGTTTCCACGACAAACTACAAGGTCACCCTAACACACTAATCAATGACATGGCCACAACACTCATGCCAGGAAATGCCTACAGAAAGCTGAAGAGGAGTTGGATGAGAGACCTTCTCCCTTAGTAACTCACACTAATTTCATGCCAGGAGTAGGTACCGCTGGGTGCTGCTCTCCCTCATGCCTATCACGCCACGTTTCTTAAAATATGAACAAAAGAGCAGTTATTGTTCATTGTATTATTTACAGGTGTGAATAAAGATTTAAAGTTAAAAAAAAAAAAAAAAATCCTAGACGCTCCTTCCTTTGTTACCAACAAACTCATCCATAGAGACCACAATATCCCACTCGTTACAGAAATTGCCCAAAAAAGATACTCCTACTTTCATTCCAAACTACCCACCCATTCAAACCCGCTTGTCCGTATCCTCTCCTCGGCATCTATTCCCGATAATCCTCCGAGGCGTCTGAAAAGCCGGTGGCCTCGAGACCTGCTTACCAAATAAACTCTGAAGTGCTACCACTGGGTAGATTCTTCTCAATTTTTTTCAAAGCCAATGTTCTGTAAATATTGGGTTGATGCAAAATTAATGCAGGTTTCCTCTATTGCAATATCTTAATTCCAATTGTGTAAACAAAGCTAATCCTAACATTGATCATTATTATACCAAAACAAACCTTATCTAATACCCTCTCTTTCACCATGAATTTGTTTAGTAAAATCGTTTTGTTCAGTGTGTTCAAAGGTCTTGAATCGAAAATGTCAAAGTGCAATTTTAGTCAAATTTATTTTTACGAATTTAAATTAGGGCGCAGCGCTGCGCAAACGGCTCGTAATATTAATGAAGTGTGGGGTCAGGGGGCTATTAATGAGTGCACGGTGCAGCGTTGGTTCCAGAAGTTTCGCAGAGGAGATTTCGACCTCGAAGACAAGGAAGGTCGGGGCCGTCATCTTGCTCTGGACAACGACCAGCTGAGGTCAAAAGTGGAAGAAGACCCAACCAAAACCACACGAGAAATGGCGGCGGAACTCGGAACTCAAAAATTGCAACGTCTTTGCCCAGCATTGATGAATCGGAAGGGGCCGATCCTGCTCCACGATAACGCCAGACCACACGTTGCACAACCAACGCTTCGACGACTGCACAAGTTGGGCTACGAAGTTCTCCAACATCCGCCTTATTCACCTGACCTCTCTCCTACAGACTTCCACTTTTTCAGGCATCTGGACAACTTTTTGAGGGAGAAAAATTTTCAAAACCAGGACGACATTGAAAATTCTTTTCGTGATTTCATTGAGTCCAGGGATTCGGATTTTTTTTCTGGTGGAATAAGAAAGCTTGTTGAACGTTGGCAAAAGTGCATTGATTCAGATGGAAATTATTTTGATTAAATATATATGGTTAAAGTAAAGATATGGCGTATTTACAATACCTACTAAAAACCTGCATTAATTTTGCATCAACCCAATAGCTCATTTACTTCTACAGTGTACAGTTGTAAATATCAATAAAAAATATCGGCATTTAAGCCATGTCAATCAATTTCCCTCAGGATAAAACCTACATAATATTAAAATCCATTAAATTGGACATTAATATAGCGAGTTTAATCAAAATTCCTTACAACTTCATGTGGGCCGTTTTCGGTGAAAAACTTAGCGTACCACCTCGAGTTTTTATTTGTCTTATATATGAAATTTCAGTTTTGTACTATTTTGAAATTAGTTTTCATGCTAGATTTACGACACACAAGAACTTTTTGCGAATTGGCTTATGCTCAGGGGATCGCAAAACACGACTTAGAAAATTTTCACGATCGCAATACTTTCACTTATTGTATACATTTCTCATATAGGTAAGTGAAAGTAAAAAGTACTAATATACAAAAAGGTGATAATTAAATATAAATTAAAACTGAACGGGCAATTAAGGTCCGGCCTTTGAAGCGGTCAAAAACCTGGATGAATTTTTAAAATAGCAAACGTTTTTCTCGTGCGAGAGTTATACCCAGAGAGGAAGGTAATGCACTTGTCAAATTTTAATGAATTCCGAGTGGAGAGAGATTGGGTACAAGATAAGGCAGGCGAAGCTGGTTCCTTTATATCCCGTCCGGATTATTCAAATGAGAAATAACATGAATAAATCACGCAAAATTAGTATTTTAACTCTCTCTAGGGCGCAATTAGATCACTTTTTTCTTTTTAATTTAATAAGTATTACCACTAGCGCCACCAATTTCAAAAGTTGTTCAAACTGAGAAATAAATCGGGTCTTCTGTGGTGTAATGGCTTGCGAAAAAGCCTTCTATGCCTAATGTGCGGATTCGAATCCAGAAGATAGTCCTAAACAATTTTTAAAGAGACTAAAACTTCTCTTGTTATATTGACCTTAAGCTGCTTATTATTATTTTCTCTTCATATATCTTTATTCACACCTGTCAGAAGCTATCTGACAATCAGCAAATGTGCTGTACAAATGTGAGATCAGTCATGGTAGACATGGGGAAAGGAATGTTTAAATTTAAAAATCTGGTGCGGGCAACACACGACTTTCACATACCTCCGTTTTTAAAATCGATTAAAGAATTGTCAAGTACAGTAAGAGATAAAACTGAGTGAAACCATCAAAGAATTAATTAATTGGAATTTCTATAGAAACATGTGTTTTATTAAAAAATCTTATATATTATTATCTGAAATAATCAGTAAGTTTTATCGGCTTTTCATCACTCTCGATTAACTTTTAAAAGCTTCTGTATGAGATAATATTTTTTTCTAAAATCTCAAGCTTTCCAACGGTATATTACACATGTATATTATTGTTCTTATGTTTAAAAACAAAAAAATGCATTAAAAAAATATTATTTCAGTTTTTTCCTTTAGTTTAATATCTAATTCATTCAATATTTAACTGTTTTTCATCAGTGGTAACAAGATAATAAAGTTATTATTATAGAAGTAACAAAATTAAAGGTACTTTAGAAGAAAAAAATTTAAAATATCGGCACTTAAGCCCTGGCAGACCATTTTAATTAGAATGAAACCTACATGACGTAAAGCCTGTCAAATTCTACATCAATGTAGCGAGTTTAATCAAAATCGTCGGAACTGTTTTTGAGAAAATCGTAAAAAGGTGCAAAATGCATTGTATAAAGTGGCTCTTCTGGTAAGCTCATTTTGATGAAAAAACGTTTTGTAACGTCTAGGGCGTATATTTGTCTTAAATATGAAATTTCAGATCCATAGGACTCACCGTTTCCGCCCGGGAGTTAACACACACACACACACAGACCTTTTTGCGGGACTTGGTTGTTTGGACTCAGAGGACCCTAAAATGTGTATTTCCGTTGAAAACTGGAATTCGAAAATTTTCACGACCGCAATACTTTCCCTTACTATATATAGTAAGTGAAAGTAATGGAATGTTTCCAAGGTAACACGTAAACTCACAAAATATAGATATAAAGTATAATTTGATTTAATATTTCTCTTATATATTGACCATATTGCTAATACAGATTAGGAATACAAGTACCATATAGAGGTTACAATAGACCTATTTTGCTTCCATTAGGTAATAAATTTGATCATCATTTAAATAAATATTTATAATTTTTTAAAAGGCGTATTGTTTTGCGTTATTAGAAAACAAAATTTAAATGTGTTATTAAAACATTTTACTACAACCACTTAGAGTATTGCACATCTAGACGATAAGACGCACCTGTAGGGAAAATTTCTCCATGCACAAAACATATAGATGTTTTTTTAAAACCTACAATTGAAAAAAAAATAAAAATTAGAAAATATCTTTACCGGCGATCACAAAATGTGCAGTCGATGCAGAAAGAAAATATCGAATGCCACTTCGTCAGCTAAAGGAAGTATCTCAGAACTCTACAGCAAGTCTACTCTCATAATAATATTTCAAAGCGTCTATTATTTAAAATTAAAAGCGGTAATATTGGGCTGGCAGAAAAATAATGCAGGATTTTAGTTTTAAAAGAAAGATATTCAACTGTTTTATTTAATCAAAATGATCTAGACATCTATCAATACATTTCTGCCAACGTGCTGGAAACATTTCCGTTCCCTCAGAATACAATGTCTCACCTTTACAATTTTTTTTTTATTTATTTTAAGAAATTTACAACTGTATTAAATAAATACAACAAGTAAATAGGCTTTATATATGATTAGAACACATGGTAGTCCTGAGAAGAAACTACCCATTGGTAGCACTCCAATGTCTAATTTCTGTTAGGAGGTCTCTTGGCCATCTTCTTTTAAGGTGCCTCGGTGGGTTGTCGGGAATAGATGTTGAGGAGAGGTCAAGGATAAGCGGTTTTGAGTCGGCAGGGAGTTTGGAATAAAAAGAATGTATATCTATAACAGGCCAACTCTTAGAATTTTTCTTTTTTTTAAACTCCAAAATTAAAAGTTTTCTAATACCTATCGTCCTTTAAATTTTTGTCACGTATGCAGTTGTAGAGTAATCTAAAAAAAAATGATAACCTAGGCGAGAGGTCAAAAAAGTAGGGCGGATGCGGCAGATGTAGCTCCAATAGTTTCAGTGAACGTCAAACCTAAATCTTGTGGCCGGGTGTTTTCATTAAAATGGGCCCTTTCCGGTTCAACAAAGATTTATTATAGTCAATTTATCACACATTGCATTAATTTGGTTGTAATATAATCCAACATTGATGGTTTCTACAGTTTTTAAGAATCGGTTCAATCAAACCAAATGAAACCCACCAAACAGTAACTATCACCTTTTTTTTTTTTTTACTTTCACTTACTATAGTAAGGGAAAGTATTGCGATCGCGAAAATTTTCCAATTCCAGTTTTCAACAGAAATACACATTTTAGTGTCCCCTTAGTACAAATAACCAAGTCCCCCAAAAAGGTCCGTGAGTGTGCGTGTGGTAACTCCCAGGCGGAAACAAAAAGTCCTAAGCCACTGAAATTTCATTTTTAAGACAACTATACGCCCGAGACGTTAAAAAACCTTTTTCATCAGAATGAGCTTACCAGAAGATCCACTTTATACCATTCATTTTGCACCTTTTTTCGATTTTCTTGAAAACGGTTTCGACGATTTTGAATAAACTCGCCATTTTGGTGTAAAATTTAATCGGCTTTAATATCATGTAGGTTTCATTCGGATTAAAATGGTCTGACAGGGCTTAAATGCCGATCTTTTAAATTTTTCTTCCTGTAATTTTGTTGATTCTATAAAAGTAACTATATTATCTTGTTACCGCTGATGAAAAACAGGTAAACATATAAATTGAATGAATTCGATACCCAACTAAAGGTGAAAACAGAAAATATATGTTTTTAATTCAATTTTTTGTTTTTGAACATAAGAGCAGTAATATACATGTATGATACACCGTTGGAAAGCTAAAGATTTTAGAAAAAATATCATCTCATACACAAGCTTTTAAAAGTTAATAGAGAGTAATGGAAAGAAGATAAAACTAACTGATTATTTTAGATAATAATGTAATAGATTTTTTAATAAAACACACGTTTCTATAGAAATCCATTTAATTAATTCTTTAATAGTTTCACTCATATTTATCTCTAACTGTATTTGAAAATCCTTTCATTGATTTTAAAAATGGAAGTAAGTGAAAGTCGTGTGTTGCTCGCATCAGATTTTTTTTTTTTTGAGATGTGGGCTTTGGAAAATAAGCTGGTTCATGTTCCCTCTCCTTCAAAAATAGTGAGAGCGCATTCAAAACAGAAACTCTCACTGAAAGAACGTTAAAAAAACAGCCGACAAAAAAAGTCCAATTATATTCCAGCTTCCTCTCGTCGTTTTAAGTAGCTTAAGTTAAAAAAGGGGTAAAATAGGTAATTAGTATTCTATAAAGTATCCGGAGACAAGAGAGAGAATACCCTAACAAGAGAACTGTATTAGCAAAACTTGGCGCGGACAGTATTACCATTACCGGCACCTGGCACACCTCAACGAGCCCTCGGCCTCTGCAAGGCAAGCAGTATACAGGTTATATCTAACGCTGGCCGCTTCCTATAACAAGGGCGGTTAGTGCAAAATTATTTGGAACAGAGATATCAGAGTCGTCGATAAATATTTAAAAAAACTCTGGTGCGAGCAACACACGACTTTCACTTACCTACATTTTTAAAATCAATGAAAGAATTTCAAATACAGTTAGAGATAAAAATACGTGAAACTATTAAAGAATTAATTAAATTGAATTTAAATACAAACATGTGTTTTGTTAAAAAATCTATTATATTATTATCTAAAATAATCAGTTAGTTTTATCTTATTTTCATCACTCTCTATTAACTTTTAAAAACTTGAGTATAAGATAATATTACTTCTAAAATTTTTAGCTTTCCAACGGTATATCATACATGTATATTACTGCTCTTATGTTCAAAACAAAAAATTGCATTAAAAAAATATTTTTTCGGTTTTCTCCTTTAGTTGGGTATCGAATTCATTCAATTTATATATTTACCTGTTTTCCATCAGCGTTAAGAATATATGGATAGAGTAGAGGAATAAAAGGTCACCCTAGGCTGGACGACAAGGCTGGAAGAATGAAGAGAGGAACTGAGAGGAACACCATACCTACAAAGAATTAATTATGTAGCCCACCTAAATTGTAATCAAAAACCTTCCCCAATTGTTTCAAATACACCAATATTTAATAAACAAAAGTGGGGCCTTGGTCCTCATCATGTCGCTCAAGCCGCAGAGAGGAAGTTATCCTGGCCAGATTAAGGATTGGCCACATGACCCATCTTCATCTCATTACCAAGCAGCCACCTCCTAAGTGCCCACATTGTAACAATATCCTGACTGTCGGCCACATTTTAGAAGAATGCCTTTCTTATAGGACAGGTTTAAAGAAATTTGGGCTTATACCTAATATATCCTTCATACTCTCCGATAATGAAAACAACATCTCGGCGCTGTTCAGGTTTCTTAAGAGACACCTACTATTTAATAAAATATATTCTTTTAATTTAACTTATTTTTATTTTATTTATTTATTTTTTTACTATTTTATCTAATTATAATACGCCTAGTTTATTAGTTTTGATTTATTTATTTATTTATACTTAAAGAGAACTATAGGCGTTTATGACGCCTCAAAGCCCCAAACAACAACCAATATTTAATCCCATAACTTTTTTCACTCATTCAATACAGTCCAGTAGTTCTGGCTGTCACTTGGTCTAGTTCTAATCATTCTTCATAACGATGGTTAGACCAAACAGATACTATTGATAAACATGTTATCATCCCTAACTATCCCTAGCCACCGGCGATAATATACGTTGAGGATTTCCCTCGTGTTATTGAAGTAGCCCGTCCAAGTGCACTCAGGGACGGCTGGAAGGTGAAAAACAAAACCGTGTAAAATGTTTGTTTTTGGAAGTGATAACTGTTGTGCGACGGAAGGGAGGGCGTCGAGGGCAAAGATAAATATTTACAGGCCAGGGGGAGGCAGAGGGGGGTTCCCGAGGGGCAAGTGACCGTCGCACAAAAAAAGTTGACAAGGGATCTAGTAATCCACGTCGATATTGCTCTAGCCTTCTACTCGTATCTACCCTTACGGTAAACCTTCAAGTACATAACGATATAGAGCATCTCAGAGTTAAAATAAAAAATCTGGTGTGGGCAACACACGACTTTCACTTACCTCGATTTTTAAAATCAATGAAAGAATTTTCAAATACAGTTAGAGATAAAAATACGTGAAACTATTGAGGAACTAATCAAATTGAATTTATATAGAAATATGTGTTTTATTAAAAAATCTATTATATTATTATCTAAAATAATCAGTTAGTTTTATCTTCTTCTCATCACTCTCTATTAACTTCTAAAAGCTTGTGTATGAGATGATATTTTTTCTAAAATCTTTAGCTTTCCAACGGTATATCATACATGTATATTACTACTCTTATGTTCAAAAACGTTGTCTTCAATATGAAATTTCAGTTTCATAGGACATACCGTTTCCGCCCGGGAGTTACCACACACACACACAGACCTTTTTGCGGGACTTGGTTATTTGGACTCAGGGGACCGTAAAACGTGTATTTCCGTTGAAAACTGGAATTCGAAAATGTTCACGATCGCAATACTTTCCCTTACTATATATAGTAAGTGAAAGTAAAAATATTAAGTGGTAAAAATAGTCGACCGTATAACGAAAATGAAGAATGAAAAGGTTTAGGTTGCCTGAAACTCGACTACCTAGCAGATGCTTGTTTACTCCTGCCTGGAAGACCTGATGAAGACCTTCAACATAGTTCGAAACGTTAGTAATACATACTTTTTTACTATAATATTTTTCGATGGCAATATGAACTCTATCTATATATCATATAACACTTAACACATACACATACACAGATCTTTTAGCGGGACTCTTTCATTAGGACTAATAACACCCTAAAACGTGTATTTTCAATGAAAACTCGAATACGACATTTTTTAAGATCTAATTTTCGGTTACTATATATTAGGGGTGGGCATAATCGAATGATCGTCATAATCGGATGATTTAAATAATCGAATAATTTCATAATCGAATGATTAGTATGCATTGTAAGAGACGACGGGTTTGAACCCGTGACCTTTGGCATAGGAGGCTGTTATGCTAACCACCCAGCTACTAATCGAATTAATAACAATAATAACAGTTCTTTTAGCCCTGATGAAAACAAGCAACATGGGTCAAAACGTTGAATAATAAATATGTTACTACAGCTTTCTATTCTTTTATGACCCCAACATGAACAATCAAAGAAAGCATATTTTTCTTCTAAATTGCCTTTTTTTTTAAATAAGACTTTTTAAGAGTAAAAATATCGTGATCGAGAATTGAATTCATAATTTTTTTTTTACATTCTCCTAATCGCTTATCAGAGAGTTTGAAAACTCTTTGGAATGAAAACAGGTGCTTGGGATGACGCCTTATTCCTATTTTCGTGAGTGGATCCTAGTAGGCTGACAAGTATAAAAATAATTAGTGGTAGCTGTAACTGAATTAATATATATATATATATATATATATATATATATATATATATATATATATATATATATATATATATATATATATATATATATAATATATATAGAAGGACAATAGAGCTTACTAAACTATAACGTAATCATGGTCAGAGATAGGGGTGGGCATAATCGAATGATCGTCATAATCGGATAATCGGACTTCGATGATTTAAATAATCGAATGATTAGTATGCATTGTGAGAGACGATATGTTACAATTGCCGTCTGTATAGTGGCTGAGCTGGCTGAGCCTTGGTAATATGCATATAATTTATGTCATGGAAAAAAAAAAAAGGTCGTTCGATTATCCGAGCTCCTTATAATCCCTCGATTATCGTTAAACACTTCAGTTCGAATGATCATTCCCTGATCCGATCATCGTCATTCGATTATGCCCACCCCTACTACATATATTTCATAGATAGGCAAGTAAAGAAAATCATTATAAAAACAAAAATAACGAACTGATATATACTACAAACCTTGTATGGTATACGAATTAAATATATACGTTAACATACCGTTTGAAAGCAAAAATTTGAAACTATGTTTATTTTATAAGCAACTATAAGTGGAAGGTAATGTTAAGTAAATAATATGACATAAACATAAGTGATTATTGCACATAAAAATTTAATACTGTAATGTAATGTAATATAAAACATATGTTTCCAACGAACCTGCATATGATTCTCTTAACTTTTTTTTCAACTCTATCATTGTTGTATTCATATGTGTTGCACGCATCAGATTTTTCGAACAGATATTATTAAATTTAATACCTTTATTATGCCAGGGTCAATAATAACCTGAAGATTGATGACGTGTAGCCGATATATATTTATCCCAAAATATATATAAGATGATATTCTAGGGAGAGTATTATCGGATATAGGTTGCCGTGAATGGAGGGGATGCACCGCGCGACCTGATTGGCAGATTCATATCCGGAATATTGATTGGCTAATCAATCAGGGTTGACACAATCGCTTCCCCGTCCTTCTTTTTTTTTTTTTTTTTTTCCTTCCTAGGGGGGGGGGGGGCGCCATCCCTCAAAGATAGATCGATGGCCTCAGAGAACCCTCATCCAGAGCTCCAATCTCTTCCGCTGATGGTAAGTTCTACTTCATCAGCGTGTCTTCGGCCCGAGTATGTCTATCTCGAGTACAGGACGAATGTAAAAAATCTGGTGCGGGCAACACACGACTTTCACTTACCTCGATTTTTAAAATCAATGAAAGAATTTTCAAATACAGTTAGAGATAAAAATACGTGAAACTATTAAGGAATTAATCAAATTGAATTTGTATAGAAACATGTGTTTTATTAACAAATCTATTATATTATTATCTAAAATAATCAGTAAGTTTTATCTTCTTCTCATCACTCTCTATTAACTTCTAAAAGCTTCTGTATGAGATAATATTTTTTCAAAATCCTTTAGCTTTCCAACGGTATATCATACATGTATATTACTGCTCTTATGTTCAAAAACGAAAAATTGCATTAAAAACATATTTTTTCTGTTTTCTCCCTTAGTTGGGTATCGAATTCATTGCGAATTGGAAACTATTGCGATACTACCCAAATGTCATTAACCACCCTCAATCATCTATTTCACCCGTCACTTAATTACCAATTATCAGTCATTTAGACAATAATGGGACAATAAGATGTAAAGTTATTCTAAGAGAGTACTATAACATTGTACAAGACGGAAACTGGCAAACTTCTCCAGAGGATTTAATGACGTTAGGCAAGTTGCAATTGCTTGGATCAACTGGAGGAAACTAAATCAGGAATAATATTTAATTTTAATGAGTGGAATGGATATTAACAATTTACTCTTAGCGCTGTTCTCCATCTTGTCTCTGAATTTGGAATATTCAACGGTTTTTAACTTGGTTTTATCATGTATTAAAGAAAATTTTACTATTTTAACTTAGACTTAACTATATATGAAATATATAGTAAGAGGGAGTATTGCGTTAATGTTCGAATTAAAATTTTCGCCGGAAATACACGTTTTAGGGGCCCTTAGTCGAAATGACCAAGAGTTAGGGGTGGAGATAATCGAATGACCATTATCAGATGATTCTATTATTTCAATCATTCGGATTAATCGGTTTGGTGAAACGAATAATCAATCAAATTAATTTTTTTTAACAATATATATATTCAGAAATACAAAAATATTACGGGTTGGGATATTCGAATGACTTTATTTATTTATTTTTTTTTTTTTGCTCATCACATAAATTGTGCTATATTGTCTTTCCAGAATACATAGGAATCATTCGATCATTCGATTATTGAAATCATTTAAGTCCGATCATTCGATTATGCCCACCCCTAGAAAGCGTGTGTGTGTATGAGTGAACAGTCTAGCTCAAAAAACGATAAGTTGAATAAAACTGAAATTGCATTTTTTAAGAGCGAATATGCCTAAGATGTAACAGGATCAACGAAATCGGCAAACCAAACCACTTTATTAATTAAATTGAATTTCTATAGAAACATGTGTTTTATTAAAAAATCTATTATATTATTATCTAAAATAATCAGTTAGTTTTATCTTCTTTTCATCACTCTCTATTAACTTTTAAAAGCTTGTGTATGAAATAATATTTTTTCTAAGATGTTTAGCTTTCCAACGGTATATCATGCATGTACATTACTGCTCTTATGTTCAAAAACGAAAAATTACATTAAAAGTATTTTTTCTGTTTTCTTCTTTAGTTGGCTATCGAAATCATTCAATTTATATATTTATCTGTTTTTCTTCAGTGGTAACAGGATAATATAGTTATTTTTATAGAACCAACAAAATTAAAGGTACTTTAGAGGAAGAAATTTAAAATATCGGCATTTAAGCCCTGTTAGATCATTTTTATCAGAATGAAACCTACATGATATTAAAGCACATTAAATTTTACATCGATATAGCGAGTTTAATCAAGATCGTCGGAACCGTTTTCGAGAAAATCGAAAAAAGGTGCAAAATGCATGGTATAAAGTGCCTCTTCTGGTAAGCTCATTTTGATGAAAAAGGGTTTGTAACATCTCGGGCGTATATTTGTCTTAAATATGAAATTTCAGTTTCATAGGACTTACCGTTTCCACCCGGGTGTTACCACACACATACAAACAGAGACCTTTTTGCGGAACTTGGTTATTTGGACTCAGGGGACCCTAAAACGTGTATTTCCGTTGAAAACTGGAATTCGAAAATGTTCACGATCGCAAAACTTTCCCTTACTATATATAGTAAGTGAAAGTAAAAAGGAACTATTTAACATAAACAAATAAACTAAACCAATTTTTTTATGATAATTAAATATACGAATTAATAGATGATATATAATAATCCTAATATTTTCTTGCCAAGTGCACTTTTGTTACGATTAACTCATAATCCCAAAGTTTAGTATTAAAATTTTAGTTTTGTTCCATCTATCATTATCGACACTAGGGGTGGGCATAATCGGATGATTGTCATAATCGAATGATCGGACTTCGATTATTTCCATAATCGAATGATTAAAAGGTACAAATATCCATAAAATGTGTGTGATGAGGAAAAAAAAAAAAACTTGCAATTACTCGATTACCGTTTAAAAACTCATTTCGAATGATCATTCGTTTCTCCGAACCGATTAATCCGATAATCGATTAATTCAAATGATTGAAATAATCGAATCATCTGATAATCGTCATTAGATAGTGCCCACCCCTACTAGACACTCACACAAAACTTTTTTTTTTTTTGGGTTATTTGGGCTCAGGGGAGTTGATCTTTTAAATAATATTTAACTTAAAACTTAAAGGTTCTGGTATAACCATTTCAATATTTTGCCAAATTAAAGAAAGAACAAAACAAAAAGAAAAAAAAGATTACAACCTAAATTTGCACCAATTACGATAATCCTCGGAACTCTTAGAAGGCGCAGTTATACTCGAGAAGACAAGAGCTCAACGAGAGCATTACATAAGATATGGCCCAGCGGGGTCAACACACAGCGGAGCGGATGTTATCAGCTCGGAGGATACAGCAGAGGTAGCGTACGTTATCGGGGCGGCTAGTAGCGCCACCTGATTGATACCTCGCCAAGGTCGCTACCCCCACCACCGCATTCCCCCTCCGAATCTACCCCCACCACCGCCTTCCGCGCATGCGCCCCCTCCCCTCCGCTCGCGGAGCGGCGCAGACGGCACTCAGAGTCCGTGCCGGCAAGATCTCTCCCGCACCTCTTCCAGCTCAGTGTCGGATTCACTAAACACTCAGTTGGCTGGTGCATTCATTAGTTCAATAAGGACATCCTTAATCAACAAAAACTTCTCTGGACGCGCCGAGATTAGCATTGCGAAAATCACGTCGATCAACCAAAAACGTTAAGGTAGGTTAGTGATGCTAATGGCCGTCAAGTAATAAACATCCAACTAATAAAAAAATAAGAAATTTCTTACTAAAACACGTAAATTTTACCGCAAAAATTAGTCACTAACATCAAATAATGTGTTGTTTAGATTTCAAAATGAACATACCTCTCATCATATTGAAAGTAACGTGTTAGAAATAGACTTGCCGTTTGTTACTCAAAGTTCGCGAAAATTACATTTCTTGTTTATTTATATACATATATAGACAGAGTAATACATATTACCTATAAAAATATAAAATAAACTTTATTCACATATTTACATTTTTACAAAATGTTAACAATGATTTTGGATGAGTCATCCTTACAATCAGAAAATATTTTGGTTTTTTTGTGATTATAGTACCTTAGCCTAAATGGCAAACATATGGTGAAATAAAATTGACGTTATATTGCGATTATAGAAAAATTATACAAAAAACCTACGCATAAAAACTACACATAAAATAATTGAGAACACATAAATATTTGAAAATTCATAAAATAATTGAAAATACATGAAATAATTGAAAATACAAAAATTAATAGAAAATAAATATTATGATTGAAAATTATAAAATTTAAAAATTTATAACATAAGAAAGTAAGTTAATTTAATAATACATGTTTTGTTCTCTTATGGGTATATCGTTTTAGTGAAAATTTATTGTAATTACAGATTTCTTTTATTAATGGTTTAGAGACTGGAGTTTTACTTAAGTAAGAAGCTGTTTGTGAATGGACAAGTTGTTTGATTGTAGGAAGCTGCAAGTCTTGGAGCATTGATGATATTTTAGTGTATCGCGGGAAATTATTAATTAACCGCATTGACAAGTTTTCAATTCTCTCAAGTTTTTGGAAATTAGTCGAGCAGGATGAGCTTCAGACAGGAGAGGCGGGCGTATCTGATTAACAGGCGGATAACTAATTTATAAATTGTTAATTTGTTTTGAGTTAATTACCTATGATATTAACCAATCACATACATTTATTCGCTTTTTCATCAGTGATATTTTTCTAAAATCTTAAGCTTTCTCACGGTACATAATACTTCTATGTTACTGTTCTTGTGTTCAGAAAAAAAAAAATTACCTAAAAAATAGTTTAGCTCTTTTCTCCTTAACGCGTATGACGAATTCCTTCAACTCATATATTTACATATTTTTTTTATCAATGCTAAAAAGATGATATGGTTCATTTTTTTCAATCTACAAAATTAAAAGATACTTTATAAGAAGAAAATTTAAAATATCTACATTTAAAGCCCTGTCAGACTATTTAAATCAGAATTAAACTTACATGATATTAAAGCCTTAAGTAAATTTTACCTCATACATCATTAACTCAAATTAAAAACAATACTAACATTTAAAAAAAATTCACTTCTTAACAAAACCAAAAGAACGTGTTATAATGAACAATCTAAAAAGAACCATGCCTTACGAATATTACAATTAGATGTTAATTTAATAATAATAATAAATTATTTATTTATTCTGGTATAATTCCCTTCAGGATAATATTACAGACAAATTAAATTAGAACTTCAGTATCATACAGTACAAAAAAAAAAAAAAAAAACAGTAAAAATAAAGAAAATGGATAATAGTAATAAATTAACAGGTAACCTCTTATAATAATTTATAAAAAAAAAATAGACAAAAAAGTAAATAACATATTAAATGTTCATATAATATCAAATACAGTGATAATTAAAATAAATTTAATTGCTAATAAAAATGTGTAAAATAAAATACATAAATGTATAAATACAATGCAAAATTGTTTACGTTATATGTAAAATACGTTTATATGAAACAGTAATAAATATTACTTCGCTATAGTTTTAAAGTTATCGACTACGGTTATTATTTAAGGACAGATCAAAATTCTAATCCAAGCATATTATTATTAATTTTTTGCATACGGTTTACCTAGCGTTTTCACCTACAAATATTACATCTTTTAATAATTTATATACTTTTATGGTAAGAGTGATAACATATAAATTGATATACCTTAGTTACATTTGTCACTATCGCAATGGATAAAGTGTTATTATTAAGCAACGGAATTTAATTTTAATTTGTCAAATTTCCAATAGCAATGGCAATAGGCAGACCCATAATTATTCAATACGTTTTAGCTTTTGAACATGATTGTTTCATATCGTTCTAAATCCCTTTAACATTATGCAAGTATAATTAATCTCATTAATACCGTGAGAAAGAAAAAAAAAAAAAAAAAAAAAAAAAAAAAAAAAAAAAAAAAAAAAAAAAGCATTTTCAGGTTTCAGAAGTAAGTTATAATATTTTATTAATGGACAAAATCAAAGTAACATGTTTTATTGAATTTCCTCCCTTTTAATTTTTAATTTTTATCAATTAATAAATTATAATTTAATATATACCCGTTTTTTGAAACAAGTAGTTAATAAATAATTATTATGTTTGTTTTATTATTAGCATTATTTTTTGTAATATACCCCATTTTTTTTTGTATTAATTTTTAGCAATTCACGACTGTATTAAAGAACACAATAAATAAATCCGAGGATTAATAAAAAAGTCATGAAAATGTCTTGAGAAAGAACTACCCAGTGGTAGCACTTCACTAAGTATTTTAACTCAGGCCACTTTTTCAGTCGCCTTGGAGGGTTATAAGGAATATCTTAGGAAGAAAAATTACGGACAAGTGCTTTTGTATGGGCAGGAAGCTTAGAATGAAAAGAGGAGTATCAATCACAGGATATGCCTGCAACAAATGGGATGTGGGATGATTTGTGACAAAATAAGGGGCATTTAGGATTTTGGATTGTAAGGGCTGGATGCTTGAGGAATTAGATGGTTTCGTAGAGCCCCAAATCTCGATTCCACATGTCCAAATAGGTCTGATTTCGTATGACTATTCGCTTTTGTGCTGGACTAACCACAAACACACACAGACTTTTTTGGACTCAAGGGACCCTAAAACGAGTATTTTCGTTGAAAACTGTAATTAAAAAATTTTCACGATTCCAATACTTTCTCTTACTATATATTTCATATATAGGTAAGTGAAAGTGCAATAATATAAATAACCTTTGTGATAGATATAAGGGCTATATGCTTCGACCATGTACAAGTATTACAGTACTACAAAATAATAATAATAATAATAGGCTTACCGAACCCGAAGGTTCGATGCGGATACCACCAAACTTCGTATGCACAAACTCGTTTAATGTTCGCCGGTCAAGCCCAAGTCCCCGAGATCAGCTTTAACGCAATCCTCCTATCGACGCTTCGGCCTACCAGTCGATTCAGCGAGTACCAACTTTCTCGGAATCCGTTCCTTACCGGGCGCAACAATTTTACTCGCTTATTTGAGTCTCCGCGACGCTATTAACTAAATTATATTCACAGGATACAAGTTCCGCAATTCCGCGTTATGCAACCTTCTAAACTCCCCAGTGGCCTCATCTCTCTTTAGACCAAATATTTTACGCAGTACCTTATTTTCGAAAACCTTAAGCCGTTGTTCATCCCTCAAAGTAAGCGGCCACGTTTCACATCCGTAAAGAACCGTTGGAAGAATAATAGTTTTATAAATTCTAATCTTTAAGTTTTTAGATAGAAGCCGCGAACTAAGTAACTTAGCAACTGAATAATAACACGCATTTCCCACCTTTAACCGGGGCTTTAAAGAGTTTATACAGTATTACTAAATAGCAGTAGACAAACCCCAGGATCGCTTCGACACAGCAGAGCTAGGAGGTGAGCAGCATGCTAAGGAGGATAGATCTCTTCCTCTGCACAGAGATAGGTCGGGGGAGGGTGGAATATGGAAGGAAGGGTAGATTATGGCGTTACTTCTGCATCGCTTCTCACCCTTCTATCTTCACCGCCCGCCAAATATCAATAACTGCAGCCTCAACCCAAGGCTCTGCGATCCCAATCCTAAGAACTTAAAGTCCTAGGTGACGATCACTATCAAAATAGTCCAAAAAAAAAAAAAAAAAAAATCTTTACTTTCACTTACTATATATAGTAAGGGAATTTATTGCGATCGTGAAAATTTTCGAATTCCAGTTTTCAACGGAAATACACGTTTTAGGGTCCCCTGAGTCCAAATAACCAAGTCCCGCAAAAAGATGTGTGTGTGTGTCCGTGTGTGTTAACTCCCGGGCGGAAACGGTAAGTCTTATGAAATTGAAATTTCATATTTAAGAATAATATACGCCCGAGATGTTACAAAACCTTGTCGGAAAACGGTTCCGACGAATTTGATTAAGCTCGCTATATCGATGTAAAATTTAATAGACTTAAACGTCATGTAGGTTTCATTCTGATTAAAATAGTCTGACAGGACTTTAAATGCCGATATTTTAAATTTCTTCCTCTAAAGTACCTTTAATTTTGTAGATTCTATAAAAATAACTATATTATCTTGTTACCACTGAAGAAAAACAGATAAATATATAAATTGAATGATTTCGATAGCCAACAAAAGGAGAAAACAGAAAAAATATTTTTTAATACAGTTTTTCGTTTTTGAACATAAGAACAGTAATATACATGTATGATATACCGTTGGAAAGCTAAAGATTTTAGAAAAAATATTATCTCACTCACAAGCTTTTAAAAGTTAATAGAGAGCGATGAAAATAAGATAAAATTAACTGATTGTTTTAGATAATAATATAATACATTTTTTGATTAAACACATGTTTATACAGAAATTTAATTTAATTAATTCTTTAATAGTTTCACGTATTTTTATCTTTAATTGTATTTGAAAATTCTTTAATTGATTTTAAAAACGGAGGTAAGTGAAAGTTGTGTGTTGCCCGCACCAGAATTGAAATGTAATATTGATTCGGCAACATTTTGAAACGCATTGTAGGTCTTCATCAGGGCAAAGAGGCGAGGTATCGATTGAGGTCATTACACAACTCCTCTCTTCTGATGAAGACCCACAAATAGTGTCGAAACGACAGTAATAAATAAGCAACAATATTACATTTTATTTCTTGATCGTCTATAACGAACTATAAAAAATGACAAGTCAGACCTCGTTCCTTTGATATATCTATCCGTCATTTTAGGCTTTACTTTGTTTGTTTATTTATTTAACGTCACTTAATGCTAGTATGGCTAATCGGACGATGCTGCAGTGGGAGTCCTAAATGTTGCCTATCCAGTTTTTATTAGGATAGGGATCTTTAACGAGTACCTGACATCGCACAGGCTCGGGACCACCTTTTAACGTCCCCTCCGAAGGACGGCGTAACTAAGAATTTTTTACTCCCATTAAAATATCCTAGGACCACCTGCGGGTTTGAACCCGTGACCTTTAGCATGGGAGGCTGTTACGCTAGCCACCCAGCTACAAGTGTTCCCTAGGCTTTACTTTAAAAAAAAGAGACATGTCACATCTGGACAAGGTATCGTCGCTGAATGTTGTCTTGGTAGTACCGGCTAAACAAATAAGCCAAAGTATCTACTTGTATAATTAAAAAAAAAATAATAACAAGAAGAAATTCAAGCATATCAAAGAGAAAAGGGAAACATAAAGTTTTATAGATACATTAGGAACGTCGTAGTAAATATTAGGTTCATTGAAATCCACCAGACTATGCACGGTACATGTCTTTCGTCCCATCACACCCAAGACCTAAAATTAAAAAATCAAAAGTTTCTACTAAAACAACATTTTCCTTGTATAGGTGCGTATACATAAAATTAAAGACATGGGCAGACTATAAAAGAAAACCCAAAATCTGTGATAAATGTGTGTATATATATATATATATATATATATATATATATATATATATATATATATATATATATATATATATATATATATATATATATTGGACGGTTTAACATTTTATCTGTATTTAAAGTTAAAAATAGAACAATAAATAAAGTTTGCCAAAATGTCTATCAGTCTATCGTTATAAAATTCTCTTATATAAATATGTTTTATCACACGATTAAATAATAGGCAAAAAAATTATTTTTAAAAATAGAGAAAAAGTATAAATTTTCATGCAATAAAGGCAACGAGAAGAAATCACTTGTAGTGTAGTGGCTAGCATGGCCACCTTCTATCCACAAGGTCACGGGTTCAAACTCGGAAGATAGGTCAAGAATTTTCAAAATTTAGGGAAACATCCTTGGTTATGTAGTCCTTTCAAGACGTAAAAGGAATGGTAGATCCCTGACCTAATTAAACCTTGTTTGACAAAATTTAGGGCTAAAACTGTATCATCGTCCGACCAACCGACAGTAGCTTAAAGCTGACTTCAAATCAATAAACAAACAAAGTTAAGGCCAAGTCCAAACTTATAATTTTTTTATAACTGTATTGTACAAAACGTCTAGTAAATAGGCCAAAAGAAATCTGGTGACGATACCTCAAGGTCTCTGGTGTGGGATTGGAAAGTTTCAGAGGCAACAGTTAGATCAGTATTGACTGATAACACACAAGTGTCATCAGCATAAGTAGAAAGGAAAGTGATGGGTTAGGATGGGATAGGATGGGATATCAGCTGTATAAACTGTGTAATGGCTGGGTCCTAGGATACTGCATTGAGGAACACCAGCAAACTGACTAAAAATTGATCAATAGGAATTATTATGTTTTACTTTGAAGGATCTGGCAGTGAGGTAATAAAATAGAATAGAATTAGTAATCTAGATAAGCCATTTAGTGCCATTTACTTAGCACATTTTTCTGAAAAATGATTATATCGATTTTGATTAAAATCGGTGTATCGTTGTGAAATTTAATGGACTTTACTATCATATAGGTTCCACCCTGATTGAAACGGTGTGTTAGGGCTTAAATGTAGGTTTTTTTAAAAATAAGTTCAACAATCCTTAGTCCTCCTGTCCTTTGGAAGAGACGTAAAAAAGTGTATCCTAGCCTGAGAAATGCTCCGTGCTCGTTAAAGATCCCTATCCTAATTAATCTTGGATAGGGAAAATTTAGGACATCAACTGTATCATCGTCCGATTAACCGACAGTAGCATAAAAGTGAAGTCATATGAAGAAACAAAAGTTACAAGGCCAAGTCACAACTTATAGTTACCACATATGTTTTTGTTTGTTTATTTATTTAACCTCAGTTTATGCTACTAAGGCTAATCAGACGATGCTACAGTGGGAGATCAGGTTCGGGACCAACTTTTTACGTTCCCTCCGAAGGAAGGCATGACTAAGAATTTTTTAATCCCATTAAAAAGTGCCACCTGCAATTTTAAGCCCGCGACCTTTGGCATAGAAAGCCACAACGCTATAGTGACCCCTGGTTAAATGTTCCAAACAAAAAAAAAAAAACTGGAAGGAATTAGTCCGGGTGGCGGTCATTAAATGAAACAACTAAATAGTTTCAACTATTTTATTGTTTGCCAACGTTTCGACCCTCTTTGTGGGTCATCATCAGGGCGCATGGTGGGAGGAACAGTGTGCCGATTCTCTCACCGATTCTCCCACCATGCGCCCTGATGATGACCCACAAAGGGGGTCGAAACGTTGGCAAACAATAAAATAGTTGAAACTATTTAGATGTTTCATTTAATGATCGCCACCCGGACTAATTCCTTCCAGTAATTCTCAACGGTCAACTAATTACATCCACAAAAAAAAAAAAAGTTTAATTATTTATAACACCAAAAACGAATAGTAAGAAAGGTAAAAAGAAGACAAGAAGGGTCGTATATATATAGAGGACTGTGGCAGACACTTCTACTGATAGGGAGTGGTGGGGGCAATCTCATCGCGATCCTGCCGCTGATGTCTGTCCCAGGATCGTAGGGCAGTACCCTATCTCACTAGAGGGTGTCCTCTACCTTTAAACCATGCGTGGTCTTAACCCGTATTTTAGTTTAGAAATGGATTATAGTAGTTACAGAGCAATCATCTTGTTTAAGAGATCTATTTATATTATACTGCAAATTTGTTCCTACGATATAATAAAAAAAAAATTAAATAATTGAAGTTCAACAACAATTTTTTTTATTAAGTAAAATTACAATCTGTCCCAATTTGGACATTAATAGTAGTGCTGAAAGATATCATACATACTACATTCATACAATACTTACACGGCATAAAATTACAATAAAATATACACAATAATGAAACAATACAATAAAGTCAAGAATTCACTTATACCTATATACACATACACACACTCATACATACATCACATTGAGTGGAGAATCTAGCCAGTGCTAGAACTCCAATATATTTACAAAAAGTCGCGGGGCCACTGCCGTTTCAACCTTCTAGGTGGGTTGTATGGATGAGTGAAGCTGGATAGGAATTGAGCTAGAGGATTATAATGATGAATGAGGTTCTGGTGGAATTTAGAAAATTTGGATGGAATTAGGTCTGAAATAAATGGAACATTAAGGTCGTGGTGCAAGGTATAATTGGAGACATAATAAGGAGCATTTACTATTGTTCGGAGGACTTTGGATTGAAAGGATTGAATGCGTTTGATGTTAGAACGTTTAGCTTTCCCCCAAAGTTAAAGTCCGTAGGTCCAGATGGGCTTCAGTATTGTCTTGTAGATTAATAATTTGTTGTCAACTGTTAAGTTCAGATTTTCTGTTGAGTAGTCGGTATAACTGTCCGAATAGTCGGTTGAGTTCTTGTCTTAAATAACAAATAATTAACTAAGAAAAATAGGCCACAGCATTACCAGTTTAAAAAAAAAAAAATCTGGTGCAGGCAATACACGACTTTCACTTATCTCGGTTGTTAATAAAAGTTAAATTTTTTTAAATAAAGTAGGAGCTGTAAACAATTTTAAAGAATTACATCCAGTTTCTTAGGGAAACATATATTTTAGATGAAATAAGAAAATAATTTAAAATTGATATGTACAATGATCACCTAAGTATATAACCTATTTGGTACTTTACATTGCCTTTGATAAATTTGTATATTAAGCTAAAACCTTTAGCAGTTATATTATACATCTATATTACATAAGGGGTACTCACTACGTATGGTATAGCATGCTATTTGTGCTATTTTGCTAAGCCCATCAATTTTATACAGGAAATAACTGTAGAAACTCGACGGGTTTAGCAAAATAACACAAATAGCATGCTATAGCAAACGTAGTGAGTACCCCTATAATATGCAATTTAAATCCACGATCCATACTCAGGAAACAAGATCCCGGACTTTCCGACCTCTATGCGCCTTCCCATAGAACCCAAAAATATGAATTTTCCTTCTTAGCCCGGTCCACTGTCCCGTGGAATACTCACCCATCAAACATCCGTCATGCTCCTTCCCAATCTTCTTTCAAATCTCTCCTTTTTAAAAACCTTCTCCCTTCCCAACCAGATGCTAACTAATTTCAGTATAGCGATTGAAGTGATGTGAGAAATGTCTACACTTGACATCAATGAGAGTAAAGTTGATTTTCATTTTTATTTTAAATTATTCTAATGTTTTTTTGGTTTGTTAATTCTGTATTACATTAAAATGTTATTGTAATATTTTTTATTTTTCATTTCTTTCTCTCTTCATCATTTAAAATAATTGTATATATTTAGAAAAATATAAATAGAAAGAAATTTTATTCTGGGACTTTGTCCCTTAAGAATAACATGAAATTTACAAGTAAAGGTAGCACATCTGGCCAGAAAACATTAAATAGATATAATTATGTACATAGGTAAAAGAGGTAGAAAAATAAATTTATATAAATGTATGTACATACAAACCTCTATGTACCAAAGAAAAGAAAAAGCATAAAAAAGTAAAATAAACAAATAGTAAATAAAAAGGAAAAAACAACTAATTTTGAACACACTAATAAAAAAATAAAAATAATAATATATAAATATGTACCTATATGAAATAAAATAAAAAAAAGGTAAACATAAGATATTCAGTCATTATAATGATTATAATGAAAAATCTAATTTAAAATTGATGATCAACAAGCGTCAGTTTGGGATAATAGGTGTTGGAAAAGGTGATATTTGAATTTGGATAAGGAAGAAGCATGACGTTTATTGGAAGGAATGGAATTCCAGGATGTAATGGAACGGGCAAAAAGGATCGATCGAAGGCTTTAGTTCTGTGGGATGGCATATTAAGGTCGGAATGGCGCGATCTTGTTTCAAGCAAGATGACTGAGGATTTAAATTGAAGGAGGCTGTAGATATAGAAAGGATGCTGGGATTTTATAGCTTATTGTAATCATTAATGTTATTAGATTTTTTGTTGTTGTTTTTTTGTATGTTTTCTATAGCCAGTTATCATCCTTTTTTTTTTTTTTCTTTTTGTACATCTATGTTATTCTTAAAGAAACCTAGTCCCAGAATAAAGTTTTTTCATTCACATTTTGTTTGTTTAACGTCACTTTATGCTACTATGGCTAATCGGACGATGCTACAGTGGGAGTCCTAAATTTTGCCTATCCAGGTTTTATTAGAATAAGGATCTTTAACGAGTACCTGACATCGCATAGGATCGGGACCACCTTTTAACGTCCCCTCCGAAGGACGGCATAACTAAGGATTTTTTACTCCCATTAAAAAATCCTAGGGCCACCCGCAGGTTTGAACCCGCGACCTTTGGCATAGAAAGCTGTTATGCTAGCAACTACGCTATGGGTGACCCCAATTGATTAGTTTATCATTCATGATTAGTTTATCAAATTCTTTTATCTTGAATATTTAGTTACTTTGAATGCTAATAAGATGATATGGTTATTTTTTGGCATCTATAATCTACAAATAAAATATATATAAAACTATTTTTTTTAATTAATTGAAAGTTTTAAAATTGATTTTATGAAAGCAGGAAAACAGAGGTTGTGTGTCACACGCATTAGATTCTTATATCTGGACTATATATTTAAAAACCTGACTGATATTGTAATAAATTAGTCCGAGTTTTACAGTAAAAAGTAAAATAAAATTATAATATAAAGAGATAGTAATAAATAATAATTATATAAGCACACACATATATATATATATATATATATATATATATATATATATATATATATATATATATATATATATATATATAATTGAATGAGGAAGAAGACAATGTAATTCAAGAAATAATTGCATTAAGAAAAAAAATTAAAAGGCTGTATAAATATGAAATCAAAACAAAAATATATAAAAATGAAAGGAATGACCAGATTGGCTGTATCAGACCGAGTGTTAATTGTAAGATCCGACAGGATTGGCCGGATAGTGAGAGAGGGGTGGGGAGAAAGCAGTGCTGCCAACAACCCTTTGAGGCAAAATTAAATTAAATCTATTCAGTGAGGGGCCATTTACCAAATTTATATGACGGGGGGGGCGGAGGATTTATAATTAAAAAGACTTATCTGTCAGCCCTGCCTGCCCGCACTTTATCAAGTGGACCCCCTCGAATTATTTCCATTTCCATTATCCGCCATAATTGTTTTAATACTCGTATGCGTTCGTGTTTGATATGCATACCGCAATCAGTGAGGGCGATGAATTTTATATATATGATACCTTATTTTTTTTCTGAAGAAAAAACACCTTTTATGCATGCATGCTACGTATAAAATACAAACAGTAAATAGCATCTATAGAATCACAACAAAGCAGCTCAAGTATTTATCAAGAAAATAAGCTAAAATTGTCGTTAAAGAGATTTTAATAGCTGGTTTCATTATTATTATAAATAAAAAAAATAAAGACAAAAACAAATCTGGTGCAGGCAACAAAAAACAATTACTCAGCTTTTAAAATAACCATTAAGTTGAATAAAACGTGTTTTCATTTTCGTTGGAAACGTATGATTTAGACTAAATAATATAAATATAATAAATTGTTCATCAGTAAAAAGTGTGTTCCTCATTTGTCACTTTATATAACCTTTTATAACTTCGGGTATCAGATAATATTTTTTTCTAAAATCATTCTCTTTCCAAAAGTATACTGCACGTCTATATTACTACATCATATTAAAGCCCATTAAATTTTACATCGATGTAGGGTGTTTCATCAAAATCGTTAGAGCCGTTTTTGAGTAAACCGTAAAAAGGTGCCAAACGCATGGTATTAAATGGTTCTTCTGGTTAGCTCATTTCAATGAAAAAAAAATCTGTAACATCTCGGGCGTATAGTTGTCTTAAATATGAAATTTCAGTTTCATAGGACTTTTCGTTTATGCGCGGGAGTTACCACACACGGACACACACAGAACTTTTTGCGGGACTTGGTCGTTTGGGCTCAGGAGACCCTAAAACGTGTATTTCTGTTGAAAACTGGAATTAGAAAATGTTCACGATTGCAACACATTCCCTTACTATATATTTCATATAAAGGTAAGAGAAAGTAGAAACCCAAAATTACGTTAAAAAAAAATATTTTTGCTCTTTTATCCTTTATTTGGTCATCGAATTCGTCCAACTTATATATATTTATATTTAACCGCTTATCAGCAGAAAAATTATGACGACGCTGCTGATAAGCGGTAAAATAATTTAATATGTAACATGGATATGCATGGTAGGTAACATATTTATTAATAAAAAAATATTATTTGTTAATATTAGATGTTAAAAATGTATAAATGCAATAAAACTTTAATTGATTACAGAAGCTTAAAAATGGCCATAGAGGCTAAAACGTTGCAATGTCTGGAAATTAATTTTTTTTTTTTTTAAATATATCCAAGATTTCTTTTGTTTCGATTCGACCTAATATTTACCGAACAAAAGAACACTTGAGACAATGATGAGAAAATAATAATAGGCTTACCGAACCCGAAGATTCGATGCCGATACCACCAACTTCAGCCAACACAGACTCGTCCAATGTTCACCGTTCAAGCCCAAAGTCAAAAACATAGGAATAGATAAGTAAAAGGACGTAAAAATACTGTAAGTAAGTAAGAAAATGTTCAAGTAGATAAACATACTCTAATTTAAAATCTCTATCAAACAGTGCTTTAATCTTATTAATTGGATAAACAACAAATGTTCTAAAAAATAAAAGAAATAATCTATAAGATTGATTTACAGAGTTAAGTAAAACTTTCGATTCGATTTCCGATTAGGTGAATCAGATCCTAATTCAATACTTCCTACATTACTGACCAGCAACTTTAAAAAAAAAAAAGAAAAGAAAAAAAAATCCGACGAAGTTGGAAATAGCAAAGTTCGAAAAGAGAACTAACAGAAAGAAACACAATGGAGAGAGAAGAATGACAGGGAAGAGATTGATTGGAAAAGTTGGTTATTTGTAGGAGGGTATGAAATTAGGGGGTTAGTGGAGTGGGGAGGATACGATGCGGCTCGCCCCCCACCCCAGCGACCCCTTCAGCGGTCGATGCCTATCTCCTTAACCCTTTATATCGTAGCCATCTCTCTTATAGCCTTAGTGCCCGCATCCTCTGAGGGGCTTAGGTTGGCCAGCTGTGTGGTCGCCAAACTGCCGGTTAGTTTCTCGTGTAGGAAGAACACGAATAATACATTAGAATATTCCTTTAGGGATCAAATAATTCGCACTTGATAATTAAACTAATAATAAATAGGTGGAGACGTTTTAGACCTAAATTTTAGGCCTTTTTCAAAGCAAAGAAGAAAAGATATAGGAAGTATTTCTTTTGCATGTTTGTTTATAATAAATTTCGAAGATTTTCCTCCAATTACAGCTAACCAATCCGTTCATAAAAAAAAAACAATACTTATTATATTGTAAATCTTGAGGAAGCCCGACAGATCATAGAGAAAAATCAAAAAAGAACCCTATCTCGTTCAATGATTTGACAAAATTTATCGAAATGTTCTCGAATACTGATAATTTGGGTGAAAAAATTTAACTAAGAATTCACAAGCGAGTTGATATAAAAAAATGTCTGATAGATCGTCGTTCCAAATCAACTATCACGAAGCTGCTGAAAAAAAATGTGTGACTTAAAAGAAACCGTAATTACACCCCGGACTATAGCAGTTAACATTAATTTGTAAAATCAGGAAACATACAGGAAAATTAGAATGACACCTTAAGTGAAATATGAGTGCAGTGAAATTTGTATTTATTATTATTTTTTTTAATATATAAGAAATATGTGAACAACAATTGAGGCGTTGATTTTCAAAAGGTACTATATCCATTCTGGGGAATTTTACAGGAAGCGCGAAAATCTCTCATTACTATATTATTAAACTAGCTAATTTGGGTCTTTTCGCATTAAGATCTAGAATTATTTCTTTACTATATTAATAAAACCATATTAAAGTTATGAAATGAAATGTTCTGGCATCATTTAGAACGAAACTAAATGTATAAGTATCTTAAGAAATTAATAGCATTTCTAAATTACGTTATTAAAGGACATGAGTGTTCATTAGATACAATCAAATTTAAAATTTAGATAAAACTAAATGATGAGAATACAAATATGTAAAAAAATCAATTTCGTAAAAAATGTCCTTTAGTACCTTTTGGAAATAAACGTCTCAATTGCGTTCAATTATTAACCTTTATAGTGTATTTGTGAAATCAAATATTTATGTCGTATGCCAATTAACCACATAAGGGTAGATGCATTTATATAAATAAATAATAATAAATAGGTGACGACGTTTTAGACCTAAATTTTAGGCCTTTTTCAAAGCAAAGAAGAAAAGATACACTTCCTTTGCATGTTTGTTAAACTCTTGATGGTTAACCAAAAAAATCAGAACAGTGACAAACCTCATTATTAACTGAAAATCTAGTATATACTAGGGGTGAGCATAATCGAATGATCGTCATAATCGGATGATCGAATGATTAATATGAATTTTGAGAGACAATATTCCACAATTCTCCCGTTTCAATGATGGCTGAGCCTCGGTGCAAATATGCATATCATTTATGTAATGAGAAAAAAAAAAACCAAAAAAAACCCCGATAAATCGATTGATTCGAATGATTGAAATAATCGAATGGTCCGATAATCGTCATTCGATTATGCCCACCCCTAGTATATACTATGGTCTAACCTAATAGCTTATAGTATAGACAACGCCTTTCATACTTTGACATCAATTTCTTTCTCCAGGAGTTGGAATGAGGGACTTCCTAGCCTGAAAAAATAGTTCGTTTTTGAATGTCAGGAGGATGCACCCCATAGCCCATGCTATGTTTATCAAATATAATACATTCGCTGATTGTAACTTATACAGGTGCAAATAAAATTAAGTTGAAAAAATTCTACCTATGCTGATGACACTTCTGTGTTATCAGTCAACAACGATTCAATTATTGCCTCCAAAACTCTTCAATCCCATATCAGAGACCTTGAAGTATGGTGTCAGAATTGGAGAATAAAAATAAATTCCAATAAATCCCACCAAATAACCTTCACCCTTCGTCGTAAACCTATGACAACCTGCCCAACAGTATCCTTCAATAACACTCCTCTTGTCCCAGTTGAACAGATCCGATACCTAGGATTGCACCTGGACAAACGTCTCACTTGGAACCCTCATACGACTACTTCAACACTTACTTGGACAAACGCTCAAACCTTCACTTAAGTGCAAAAGATCATCTACATGACTATCATAAGACCAATATGGACTTACGGAGTAGAGATTTGGAGCTCTACTAAACCATCAAATTCATCTCGTCCCCAATCCTTACGATCCAAAACCCTTCGAAAAATCCTCAATGCTTCTTATTTTGTCACAAATAAACTCATCCATAAAGACCTTAATAATCCCTTTGTTGCTGACTTGGCCCGAACCAGGTACCACTCCTTTCATGACAAACTCCATTCCCACTCTAAACCACTAGTTTCAACCTTGCTTCCTCAACAATCCCTGATAATCCTCCGAGACGTCTGAAAAGAAGATGGCCCCGAGACCTTCTTGTTTAACATAGTCTTTGGGGAGCTGCCAATGGGTAGTATCCCTACATATGAATCATGTCAACATATCTTGTATCACATTTACTAAATGTATTTTATTATACAGTTGTAAATACCAATAAATATATTTAAAAAAAAAAAAAGTTGAAAACATTCTCCCAAAATATCTCCCACATGCTATTATTGATCTAATGGCTGCTAAACCAGAGGAAGGGACCTAGGAGCGCGTGACTATTGAAGGAGATGCTATAATGGAGGATAGCAGCCATTATCCAATATCACCAAGGAGTTCACCGAAGGCTGTCTCCATCCCAAGATCTCACGGTCGCTGAGGGTAAGCTACCTGCGAAGATCACGCACACGCCCAAGAATGAGGATACTTCTGCAGAGGGTTTGAACGTGGTATGGTCGATATATATTAAGCATAGTATATCATAGAAAGGACTAAAATTTCAGGAAAACAAATTATTTCCTTTTTTTTTTTCTTTTTTAAATATAATTGTTGGTATTTACAACTGTATAATAAAATACACTTAGATAATTTAAAATCAATTAAAATTGCTTAAGGTTCTTTATTCTCTTAAGGCGGTTTATTACACTTCTGTGGCTAATCAGACGATGCTACAGTGAGATTCCTAAATTTTGCCTATCCAGGTATAATCAGGAAAGGGATCTTTAACGAGTACCTGACATCGCACAGGATCGGGATCACCTTTTTACATCCCCTCCAAAGGAAGACATAAATAATAAGAGAATTTTCACTACTAAAAAATCTTAGGACCACCTTGCCAAATTTAAACTGTTATGTTAGCCACTATAACATAGGTGTCCCAAAAAATTGTTCAATTTATTGATGTTATACAGGATTTTTTAGTATACCATATTTTCTCTACTCCAATACATCTACTATATTAGATCATAAGACATACAATGACCAAACCACCAATGAGAAAACACACAAGACATATATATGTAAGTACTCAGCTGACCTATTTTGAACTATGAAATAATGCAACATTAGCACACAATGGCCCATCAAAGACTCATCTTGAACCCATTCATTTATCAAAAGCACGTACCATTTTTTGCAATTCCTCTCACGTTTTAAGAGCATTAGTGATTTTTTTATTTTTTATTAAGATTTTTATTCTCAGATTAAATTAGCTACACCGCTTTAAATAATTCGTATAATTTAAATATTACGCACAAAAAAACAAAGATCTACAGGTATTATACGTCTGTATTACTATTGGCATGTCCGTAAAAAAAAAAAAAAAAAAAAATGTTAATCGTCTATTTACCTGCATTTGGTTATCAATTTT
Source organism: Piezodorus guildinii (assembly GCA_023052935.1). Classification (NCBI taxonomy): domain Eukaryota; kingdom Metazoa; phylum Arthropoda; class Insecta; order Hemiptera; family Pentatomidae; genus Piezodorus; species Piezodorus guildinii. Next base: position 148,278,120 of record CM041296.1, on the reverse strand, counting down.
TTTTCTTGTATATTTACTAGTTTTTAACAATGTAAAAGATGTAATGGTTAATTTTTTCGAATCTGCAAAATTAAAGGTACTTATTCGTATATATTACAATTTGTCATAATAGACAATAATAATAGTGCTACAGGATCTCATTCATACAATACTTACAATATAAACAAAAGGAAAGTCAAATTACATAAAATAAAAAAACGTATACAATAACAAAATTAAGTAGACAAAATAAATACAAATAAATGAAGTTAACAAATAAATAAACAAAACATGTCACATTCATACCTATGTACAATATTTACAATCAGTTCGGGAACCCCGGACGGGGCTTGTCCCCCCACTTGTGGAAGGACAAGCAGAGTCTAAAGGATCCCAGCGCCTCCCTCTCAGCCGCGGTGAGAGCCAGCGGAAGCTAAGTGAGGGCGCCACAGCCACAATCACACCGCACTTGAGAGGAGAATCTGACCAGTGTCAGAACTCCAGCATACGTATTTACAAAATATCTCGGTTCCACTGCCGTTTCAACCTTCTAGGTGGGTTGTATGGATGAGTGGAGTTGGATAAGGATCGTGCTAGAGGATTAGGATGATAAATGAGGTTCTGGTGGAATTTGGAAATGTTTGATGGAATTAGCTCTGAAATAAATGGAACATTAAGGTCGTGGTGCAAGGTATAGTTGGAGACATAATAAGGAGCATTTACTATTATTCGGAGGACTTTGGATTGAAAGGATTAAATGCGTTTGATGTTAGAACGTTTAGCTGTCCCCCACAGTTCAAGTCCGTAGGTCCAGATGAGCTTCAGTATTGTCTTATAAATTAATAATTTGTTGTCAACTGTAAGAAAGGTACTAAAAAAAAAGTAATTATCAATTTATCGTGGACAGATTTCGCTAATTCTTCTTTTGTCGTGTTTATAACAGTCAGGAGAAGGAGGATCTTAAGGAATAAAAAAAGAGAAAAGGTTACTTCGGTAGATAAATTTTTTTTTTGTTCTTAATTAATAACAATAATAATAACAATCTCTCTATCTACATGTATAAAAATCTGGAGCAGGCAAAACACGACTTTCACTTACCTCCGTTTTTAAAATCAACTAAAGAATGTTCAAATACAATAGGATATCAAAATGAGTGAAACCATTAAATAAATAATTAAATGGAATTTCTATAAAAACATGTGTTCTATTGAAAAATCCATTATATTATTATCTAAAATAATAACTTAATTTTATCGGCTTTTCATCACTCTATATTAATTTTAAAAGCTTGTGTATGAGATAATATTTTTTTTCTAAAATCTTTAGCTTTCCAACGGTATATCATACATGTATATTACTGCTCTCATGTTCAAAAACAAAAAATTGTATTAAAAAAATATTTCTTCTGTTTTCTCCTTTAGTTTGGTATCGAATTGATTCCATTTATATATTTACTTGTTTTTCATCAGTGGTAACAAGATAATCTAGTTATTATTAAAACAAAATTAAAGGTACTTTAGAGAAAGACAATTTAAAATATCGGCAGTCAAGCCCTGTCAGACTATTTTTATCAGAATGAAACCTTTATGATATTAAGATCTATTATAGCTTTTTTTTCAGTCAAATTCATAATTTTTTCAGTCAAATTCATAATTTTTTCAATCGAATTCATAATTTTTTCAGTCAAATTCATAATTTTTTCAGTCAAATTCATAATTTTTTCAGTCAAATTCATAATTTTTTCAATCAAATTCATAATTTTTTCAGTCAATTTCATAATTTCTTGTACCCATTTTATACAGTCAATTTAATGAGGTTTTGCAATCAAGAACTTAACATTTTTATTAAATCTTCTTCTTGTTTTTCCATTAAACGTTACTTTATGTTACTGTGCTTAATCCGACGGTGCCGCGGGAGTTTTTGGAGTTTTGCATATCCAGGTTTACTTAAGATAGGGATCTTTCACGAGTTACACTTTTTAAATCTTTTAAGGGTCACTTGTGGAGCACAAATATAGGGTGATCTGCTGGTTTTGGACTTGCGACCTTTAGCATATAAGGCTGTTATGCTAGCCACTACTCCACAGGTGACCCTCAATTTTCGAAAAATCCACAGTGTTTGAACATGCCGGTTTTGAACACGTGATCTTGGGCATATTGATATTTAACACCTTGCTGAATGCATCGAGGGTCACCTGTGGAGTAGTGGCTAGCATAACAGGCCCCTTTTAAAGGACGAAATAACCAAGGATTTTTAATTCCTAAAAGCAAATATAGGGCCATCTGCCAGGTATGAACCTTAATCATAGAGAGCTGTTATGCTAGCCACTACTCCACAGGTGACCCTCGATGCATTCAGCAAGGTGTTAAATATCAATATGCCCAAGATCACGTGTTCAAAACCGGCATGTTCAAACACCTGTGGATTTTTGGAACATTGAGGGTCACCTGTGGAGTAGTGGCTAGCATAACAGCCTTCTATGCTTAAGGTCGCAAGTCCAAAACCAGCAGATCGCCCTATATTTGTGCTCCACAAGTGACCCTTAAAAGATTTAAAAAGTGTAACTCGTAAAAGATCCCTATCTTAAGTAAACCTGAATAGGCAAAACTCAAGACACCCGCGGCACCGTCGGATTAAGCACAGTAACATAAAGTGACGTTAAATGGATAAACAAGAACAAGATTTAATAAAAATGTTAAGTTCTTGATTGCAAAACCTCATTCACTTAACTGTATAATATGGGTACAAGAAATTATGAAATTGACTGAAAAAATTATGAATTTGATTGAAAAAATTATGAATTTGACTGAAAAAATTATGAATTTGACTGAAAAAATTATGAATTTGACTGAAAAAAATTATGAATTCGATTGAAAAAATTATGAATTTGACTGAAAAAATTATGAATTTGACTGAAAAAAGCTATAAATATTACATCGATATAGCGAGCTTAATCAAAATCATTAGTGCCGTTTTTGAGAAAATCGTAAAAAGAGTCTAAACTCATAGTATAAAGTGGCTCTCCTGGTTCGCTGATTTTGTTAAAATTTTCACTTTCATAAAATTCGTCGTTTTCAAGCCTTGGTCCGTTGGATTTATGGTGCCCTAAAACATGTATTTTCAATCGAAAATTTGTACGATCGGTAAAGTATTGACCTTCATATATATTTCTAAATTTAATAGATACATCAGTGTAAATTCTGCATTTACTGTTGTTTTAACGAAAAATACTTTTTCATCTAAGTCCAAATCGTCAAGTCTCATTAAACGGCCTGCGTGATATAAGGAAGGAAATGGAGAGACATAAAAAAACAAATAAATCTAAGTGATGGTTTTATATAAGAATTTTTATTGCTGTATTTTTTTTTTTACTGTAAAATAAATTTTTAGATCGAAACTAAATGTAATTCTTCAACCTTTTTTTCATTTACATTTGAATGTTCTAAAATTTATTTTTTTAAAAAGTGCCGACTGTTGAACGCACAAGATTTTTACTTCATTTGCATTGCGAATAGTGAAAATTTTCGAATTCCAAGTTTTCAATGGAAATATACATTTTAGGGTTCCCGGAGTCCAAATTACCAAGTCCCACAAAAAGATGTGTGAGTGTGGTAAGTATAGCACAAAAACGAAAATTCCTATGAAACTGAAATTTCATATTTAAGACAACTATACATCCGAGTTGTTACAAAACCTTTTTCATCAAAATTAGCTAACCAGAAGAGCCACTTTATACTCTCCAATTTGCGTCTATTTAAGATGTTCTTATAAACGGCTCTTACAATTTTGATTAAACTCCCTATATCGATGTAAAATTAAGCGGGCTTTGAAATAATGTAGGTTTCATTCTGATTGAAATAGTCTGAAAGGGCTTAAATGCCGATATTTCAAAATGTCTTTATCTAAAGTACCTTCAATTTTGTAGATTTTATAAAATTTATCATAGCATGAAGTTAGTATTGCTAAAAAACTGGTAAATATATAAATTGAACGAATTCGATATCCAACTAAAGGAGAAAACTGCAAAGATATTTTTTTAATGCAATTTTTTGTTTTTGAACATAAGAGCAGTAATATACATGTATGATATACTGTTGGAAAGCTAAAGATTTTAGAAAAGTTATTATTTTGTACACACAATTGTTAAAGTTAATGGAAAGTGATGAATAGCTGAAGAAACTAACTGATTGTCGTAGATAATATGCTAAGAGATTATTTAATAAAACACATGTTTCTACTGATATTCAATGTAATTAATTCTTTAACAATTAATTTTCGTTTTTCAAATTGTTTTATAAATATATATATATATATATATATATATATATATATATATATATATATATATATATATATATATATATATATATATATAACGAAGATAAGTGAAAGTCGTGTGTTGCGCGCACCCTATTTTTTCAATACAATACCGTATTATTCACACATTAGGGGTACTCATGACGTTTGCTATAGCAAGCTTTTTTGTGCTATTTTGCTAAACCCGTCGAGTTTCTACAAAAGCATGCAATGGGCTGTGCTATAGTGCTATTGGCCGCCATTTTATCTATGGCTTTGATTTATAAAAACCTAAACCTCGCAACACGTATCTGTGTTTTTAATGATTTTCCCATTTCCTCAAATTCACCAAGATGTTAACAAAGCAGAATAAGGACTAAACATAAGATAAATAGTTCAAATGAAGACATTCAACTTTTGTTGCAAGAAAATGATAGAAAACGGAGACAAAATTGAGGTTAGTAACTTTTTACTTGAAGTCAATAAGCATTTTATATGAAAATTAATTGATTATCTTGCACTACATGAGTTATTTTAAACTAAATTAGGATAGTAAACTCTGATAATGTGAGATAAGGAGACATTTTTTTCCTTATTTCGTTATACCTTGTGTATTTGTCGTTTTTATAATTAGTATACCAACATCCCTTTTTACTTTCACTTACTATATATAGTAAGGGGAAGTATTGCGATCGTGAAAATTTCCGAATTCCAGATTTCAACGGAAATACACGTTTTAGGGTCCCCTGAGTCCAAATAACCAAGTCCCGCAAAAAGGTCTGTGTGTGTGTGTGTGTGTGTGTGTGGTAACTCCCGGGCGGAAACGGTAAGTACTATGAAACTGAAATTTCATATTTAAGACAAATATACGCCGAGACGTGACAAAACTTTTTTCATCAAAATGAGCCTACCAGAAGAGGCACTTTATACCATGCATTTTGCACCTTTTTTCGATTTTCTCAAAAACGGTTCCGACGATTTTGATTAAACTCGCTATATCGATGTAAAATTTAATGGGATTTAATATCATGTAGGTTTTATTTAGATAAAAATGGTCTGACAGGGCTTAAATGCCGATATTTTAAATTTTCTACCACTAAAGTACCTTTAATTTTGTAGATTCAATAATAATAATAACTAGATTATCTTGTTAACGCTGATGAAAAACTGGTAAATATATAAATTGAATAAATTCGATACCCAACTAAAGGAGAAAACAGAAAAAATATTTTTTTAATGCAATTTTTCGTTTTTGAACATAAGAGCAGTAATATACATGTATGATAAACCGTTGGAAAGCTAAAGATTTTAGAAAAATTATCATCTCATACACAAGCTTTTAAAAGTTAATAGAGAGTGATGAAATGAACATAAAAATAACTGATTATTTTAGATAATAATATAATTGATTTTTGAATCAAACACATGTTTCTATAGAAATTTAATTTAATTAATTCCTTAATAATTTCACGTTTTTTTATCTCTAACTGTATTTGAAAATTCTTTCATTGATTTTAAAAATGGAGGTAAGTGAAAGTCGTGTGTTGCCCGCACCAGATTTTTTACTTATGAGTTTATCAGAAAAACTGACGTATCAATGATAATATTTCCTCTTTAGATTAGGAATACAAAAATTATTAATATGTAATTTAAAAACTTTATTAATTAATTCAATCTATCCAGATAAATTTATCTGTAAGTGCAAGGTAAACTCAAATTACAATTTCTGTCAGTAATCGAACTAATTTTATGTTTTTTATAGTTCTAGAAACCTTCAAAGCAAATTTTTTGTAGAAAACTGGTAGAAGAGAAACCCATCCTCATGGAATTGTAACTTAAAAAGGTTTAAACTAGAAAAACGAAATAAAAAAATATAAATTGTCTATAAAATACAACCTTAATAATTGAGCAATATTTTTATTTTGTATTCTTGTAATATTTACTATCAAGATTTGATTACCTTTCTGTATTTTTATTTCATAATACTATTTCTAAGTTTTTAGTAAATACAATGATAATTATTAAGTTAGAAAAGAAATTCTCTCAACTACTGAAAGTTTCTTTTAAAATAAATAGTTTTTTCTTCTTTAAGAGGCTGATAGAGAACAATGATGTATTATTTTGTGAATTTTATCGACATCTTCATAGGGAGGGATGGTTTTATAATTATTTCAACGAGAATAACATCTTTTAAACGAGAATGATTAAAAAAAAAAGAGTCTAATATGTGAAAATAACGATTGCATAAGTTAGAAATGTGGTGGCCAATAGCACAATAGCACTCTTCTGTAGCATAGGCTGAGGTCTGCTACTCAGAATTGCTATTGCTATTGTTGTGCCAGTGCCCCATCAAACTAAAATTCTTTCATTTAACTGGAAACCCTCTAGATGGAAAATTCCAGCGGTGTGCTGCTGACGTGTCAATTAAGTGAACTAAGCTATCTACAAAACCTCCAACTTTTAAGGAAGGTTTTGCTAGGTTGCGTTTCTTTAAGTTAAGTTGTTTATGAGTGTCTGGTGTTTTAAACAATTTAAAAAACAAGTGAAATCAAGGTAGGTAAGATTTATGATTCGATATTTATCATAAAGATGAAGATTTTTAATAAGTGAGTCACAATTACGAGAGCAAATAGTTAAGTCCTTTTCAAATTATTGTACACCTTAAGTTATAGTGGTTCTGTTTGCTACAATCTTCTGATAAGAATAATAGACAGGATATTTACTTTAATGTCCCTTTTCTGGATATACATTTATCAATAGTTAAGGGTTAATTTTCATTTTAAAAAAGCAACTCTATTAATAGTCGACATAATCATACTCCACTCTTTCATATTTAACCTTTCAGAGATAAACATAAACAATAATTATCAAAGCTTTAATTTTTCCTATTTTAATTTCTGGTAAAGGAAGAGACACATTAAGTTATAAAATTATATGCCTTATTACTTTTGTCTATTCTTTCCTTGGTCACAAGAAAAGATGCATATTTCTCATAATAAAAGATACAAAACAACAAAGATATGAACATAAACTTCGGTGTAAGCTGCAAAGATTGATATACCAGAAGTATAAGGATGAACTAGTACTCCAATGGGACAGGGGAAAAAAGGATTTGTTTTTTAAAGAGCATTTAACGAGGAAGGAACAATCCCTTTGTTTAGTGAATAAAACAAAATTAATATTAATAACTTATTATAACCAGTTTGGCCTAAACCCATCACAGTTCTTTATTTCAATAGTTATGTTGTTTATGATTATAAAATTAATATGAATTTACTTATTTTATATCATATATGTATTGACCTAAATATTTAGTAGTAACTGGTAACTCAAAAATATATACTCTGACTGTCCATAAGAAACCATTGCAGTAAATTTATTTATTATTTATTAAAAACAAGAAATTTGACTTAAAATTTAATTTGTCATCTGCATTTCCTTTGCAATAAGGAAATTTGTGGACTGCTGAAGCAGTGGCTTAGCATTCAGTAAATTTAAAATTAATAATTGAACAGAATTTGCAAGTCCTTTTTCATTTTACATTTCATCTTGTATAGTGATTCACTTATTTAAAACCAACTACTTTATGTTAAATGTAAAATGATAAGTCTTACCTTATTTAGAATATATTCAATAAAACACAAGTTCGGACTCCGTTACTACTCTATGTGTTCAACATGATGTAATATTAGTATACAATAGTGTGAAGTTATCTTTAATACTGTTTAAATTATTATTTTATATAAATAAAGAAGTTTTAATCCTGTGTTTGTGTTTAATTTCCTAGTTCTATCAATTTACCCTATATTAATAATTATAAAACTAGTTTGGTACAAATTAAAAAAAAAAAAATATGAGGCTATCACTTCGTTATCATTGTCTTGTATTAAGATTTACACATGAATACAGCAAATCTCTCTTCTTGAAGTTATTTATTTGTGTCACAAATGTAAATAACTTAAACATCATCAAATATATGTCTTATGCTGGATAAATTAGGTCAAGAACCGATTCAATTAAAAAAAAAAAGAAGGTATTTATTTATTATTACAGAACTTTATTAAGAGTTTGCAAATGCTTCTAAAATAATTATAGTTATTGCCAGTATTAACAGGTCTAAGATTTCATAAACTTCCAATCCGTACAAGGTTTTAAGTATTCTTCATTATTTAACTGAGTGAATTCTGCACTGAATCACTTGTATAATATAAAATAATAACAATATAATTGCAACTTTTTTCATTTTAACTACATTTTGTTCTAAATTATAATTTCCTATCAAAACTTAATTATAAAATTTATAACAAACCTACATGTTATAGTAAATTATAGAATTTAAATAGTGCCTAGAATTAAACTCTAATTTAACTTTTTTTTTTTATGGAGCATTGGCATACGATAGTAAATAAAGGAAATACTTTTTAAAAAAAAGTTTATTAACAAAAATAAATAAAATTAATTTAATATATTATATCAAAAGTACATGTATAATCTGTATAAGGAAGTGTTGCTGATCTAACTTTGCGTTATATATCTATACACACAGAACAGAAATGAAAATGCAAGTAACAATAATTTACTTTTATTAATTATAAATTGAATGTTTAAAGAGTAATAAATATTTATTTGTTAAATTAAAATTTATATTTTAATGGGTATTAAAAGTTGTAATTACAGGGCCAATTTAATCTGTTGGTTTGGAAAGATAACAAAAACAAAAAGGGTCTCCTATTTCTTCATGTTTACATTCACTTTCACTAAGCCAAAAAGGATATTTACTTTTTTTTCTTTCATAATTGCTTAAAATACACGTCTAGTGTCTTTACTAATTGTGTCTCCATCAATAACATCAAACAATTGGCAATTTTAGAATGAACACTTGGTCGTCTTCAATATTTTATTAAATGGTGAAAGAAATTCACTTGTAAGAGTGCTTTAAACAAAATGTCATCTAAATTTGGTAAAACTGAATTTTACATATCTTTAAATTTTAATATAGAGCCAATTCGAAAGGTAAAGAAGACCTAAAGCATAATATTCTCTACACAGTCTTCTATAATCTCATTCTTTTCTTCTACCAAATCACAATCTAAAAGTTCTACTGAGCAATCATATGCCTAAAGTTCAATAATCTTTTTTCTTGACAACTATTAGACATAATAAGTGAAATAAACTATTGAAAAATAAGCAAATAGAAGGTTAACACTACTTTATAAGTTATCAACCAACAGGTTACAAACAAACGAGGTTACAAAAATAAAATGTCTTCCGACTGCGCATGCCCAGCAGTAGAAATATACTAGGTATATTTCTTGTACAATTAAATTACTAGGTATATTTGTATATACTTTATACAAACGTATAAAGTTGCCAAATACCATCTGTAGGTAACGGGCTTGTCTCTTTAGCAATATACAATAGTCTTATAATAGGGTTATCGTGAACGATGGAACTTGGCTTTCATCTACAAAAAATCGCAATAGCAAACGTAGTGAGTACCCTAGAAAAGAAGTTGTAGAAACTCGACGGGTTTAGCAAAATAGCACAAAAAGCTTGCTATAGCAAACGTCGTGAGTACCCCTATTATTAAATTTTATGTAACCCACATTGCTATCCATGCAATAATATTCTACCTCTATTTGAGTTTCGTTCTCTTCTATATTTACACCATTTTTAAAACGGCAGATTACACCTCGTCATAAAATATAATCGATTCGTCAGAGATAATTTTTCGACTCAAGTTTTCCTCGTTGCAATTAGAATAACAACAACCGACAATTATTTTCACAACGACAGAAATACAAAGCTATGAGACGGACTGATGCAAATGGCACACGTGATAATAGAACTATAAAATAGTTTCCTGCGTGCTTAAATGAGTTTTAATGCGCACCGAGCACCTTATGCATTATGCGTAATGATAATATTCGACCTTCATTGTAATTTATGAATCTTTTTTTTTTTTTTTTTTTTGCAGTATCAGAATCATGATTCTTCTTTGTAATTTTAAATTGGAAGTTACCATACACTCAATTCTGTATTATCACATAAAATATTGGGTTGTTTCACATGAAATGTCCGTTTTTATAGTTTCTACATTTGTATTATAAAACATTAGCTTCCAAATCAATTACCCACTTTTTAGTATACCCCCAAATATGAACATGGAAACACGCGATTTTCGAGTAATATTTTTGTACGAGTTTAAACTCGCAGCTGAGGCCGGTAGAAATATTTGCAAGGCATTTGGGGAGGGGAGTGTTCAAGCAACTCCAACAGGGTTTTGAAGACGTTACGTTTTTGTGTGAAAAAAAATACACAAAATATATTATAAACCTCCAACCCAGGCTTTCTATGCCAAAGGTTATGCCGTCCTTCGGAGGGGATGTTAAAAGGTGGTCCCGAGCCTGTGCGATGTCAGGTACTCGTTAAAGATCGCTATCCTAATTAAACCTGGATAGGCAAAATTTAGGACTCCCACTGTAGCATCGTCCGATTAGCCACAGCAGCATAAAAGGGACGTTAAACGAATAAACAATAAACCTCCAACCCCAATTTATATCTATGCCAGTAACATTAACCTCAGAATAAGATTCTGATCTCCGTAATATCACAGGATATAGGATACAAATGTTTCTACTTTTGCTTCATTACTATTGTAACATACATTACATTATCTTAGGTTAATTTGAATTAATAAATTAATGCAACATTACCTCCATTTCGGTCAAAAGCAATGTAAGAATATTTGATGACTAACCTGAAACAAAAATAAAATATATAATGTATATATAAACCTTAAATTAAAAAAAAAAAAAAAAAAAAAATCTATATATATATAAATATTAAACCACTATAACCCATGAAGAGTTTTGGGCTCAGTAAATGTGATTCGTACTGTTTCTAGGCCAACGGTCGTGTAATGAGGTGAACCGTTTTCAAGAAAATCGAAAAAAGGTGCAAAATGCATAGTATAAAGTAGCTCTTCTGGTAAGCTAATTTTTATGGAAACAGTTTTGTAACTTCTCGGGCGTATATTTGTCTTAGATATGAAATTTCAGTTTCATAGGACTTACCCTCTCCGTCCGAGAGTTACCACACACACACACACACACACACACACACACACAAGACCTTTTTGCGGGACTTGGTTATTTGGACTCAGGGGACCCTAAAACGTTTATTTCCGTTTAAAACTGAAATTCGAAAATTTTCACGATCGCAATACTTCCCCTTACTATATATAGTAAGTGAAAGTAATACGTGAAACCATTAAATAATTAATTAACTGAATTTCTATAGAGACATGTGTTTTATTAAAAAATCGAATATATAATTATCTAAAACAATCACTTAGTTTTTATCGGCTTTTTATCACTCTCTATTAACTTTTAAAAGCTTGTGTATGAGATAATATTTTTTCTAAAATCTTCAGCTTTCCAACGGTATATCATACATGTATGTCACTGTTCTTAAGTTCAAAAACGAAAAATTGCATTAAAAAAATTTATTCTGTTTTCTCCTTTAGTTGGGTATCGGATTCATTCAATTTATATATTTACATGTTTTTCATCAGTGGTAACAAGATAATATAGTTATTTTTATAGAATCAAAAAAATTAAAGGTACTTTAGATGAAGAAGATCGCAATACTTTCCCTTACTATATATAGTGAAAGTAATTAGAGGATTGATGAAATATTTTATTTTAAAGTAACTAGACCAAAAGAATTTTTCTTTTGTCATTGTTTTTTGTTCTAAGGAACTTGGTCCCAGAATAAAGATTTTTTTTCATTCTATTTTATTGATTTAGAAATAATCTAAAAAAAAAATTTAAAACACCGGTAAATATCTCCCTCTTTGAAAGAACTCCAGAGGACCTTCTAAACATTTAAGATGGATTGTTTTCCATATACAGAGAGAAAGGAATGAGAAAAAGAGGGAGAGAGAGAAGAAACCACAAAGCGGTAAAGTACAGTCGAGGAAGGAGATGGTAGACTGACATCTTGGAACTGGCTGTACGGCACTACAATAGTGGGCTTAGCCTCACATCATCGCCTTACCCTCCGCACGCTGAAGCTAAGTCAAGTCTTCCAAGCATTTTATATCGGAGTGGAATCTAACTGCTTTACTTCAGCACCTCAAAGTTATTTATTTATTTATTTGTTCTGTAATATTTTATATTTTTTTACTTTAACTTACATATAAATGAAATAAATAGTAAGGGAAAGTACTGCGATCGTGAAAATTTTCGAATTGTGTGTCTGTGTGCGGTAAGACTAGCGCAAAAACTGAAAGCCGTACGAAACTTCACTAAAATAAGTCAACCGGAAAAGCCAGTTTAAACCATGCATTTTTAAACTCTTTTACGATTTTCTTGAAACGGTTCTAACGATTTTGATTAAACTCCCTATATCGATGTAATGTGTAATAAGGTTTGATATCATGTAGGTTCATCCTGATTAAAATGGTCTGACAAGCCTTAAATGCCAATATTTTAAAATTTCTTCCTTTAAAGTACCTTTAATTTGGTAGATTTCATGAAACTGACCATATCATCTAATTAGCATTGCTAAAAAACAGCTAAATATATAATAATGATAATAATAATAGGCTTACTGAACCCGAAGGTTCGATGCCGATACCACCATATTCCGTCTACACAGACTCGTCCAATGTTCGCCGGTCAAGCCAAAGCTCCCGAGATCAGCCATAACGCAATCCTCCCATCGACGCTTCGGCCTACCTTTCGGACGTCTACCAATCGGTTCGGCGAGTACCAACTTTCTCGGAATACGCTCCTCATCGAGCCCAAAAACTTTACTCGCCCATTAGAGTTCTCCGCGATGCTATCAACTCAATTATATTCACAGGGTAAAAACTCCGCCATTCCGCGTTGTGCAATCTTTAAACTCCCCAGTGGCCTGATCTCTTTTCGGACCAAATATTTCACGCAGTACCTTATTTTCGAAAACCTTAAGCCGTTGTTCATCCTTCAAAGTTACTGGTCACGTTTCACATCCGTAAAGAACCGTCGGAAGAATAATAGTTTTATAAATTCTAACCTCTAAGTTTTTAGATAGAAGCCGCGAACTAAGTAACTTAGCAACTGAATAATACCACAGCATTTCCTAACTTCAACCGGGACTTTATTTCTTCCTGGATTTCATTTTTCTTGTTATCATTGAACCTGAGTACTTGAATTTCTCCACGTGTTCAAAAGTATGCCCTGATACATCATACAAATCATCGGCATACCCTAAAACCGGAATCCTGTCACCCATATTTAAACCTTTATTGCTAAAAAAACGCTGAAAATATAAGTTGTACGAATTCGATACCCAACTAAAGGAGAAAACTGCAAAGATATTTTTTTAATGCAATTTTTATTTTTTGAACTAAAGAACAGTAATATACAAGTGTAATATACCGTTCGAAAGCTAATGATTTTAGAAAAAATATTATCTTGTACATACTATTGTAAAAGTTCACGGAGAGTGATGAAAATCCGATAAAACAAACTGATTATCGTAAGTAATAATATAATACATGATTTAATAAAATACATGTTTCTATTAAAATCCAATGCATAATTCATTAATAATTTGTAATCTTTGTAAAATTGTTTTAAAATTCTTAATTTGATATAAATAAAGGAGGTAAGTAATATTTGTGTTGCGCGAAGCAGATTTTTTAACATTAATGACACCTCATTAAAATTACACCGTTTGCCGTATATAGTAAAACTTAAAACAATTTAATACGATGACAGTTATTAATACAAAATAAATTTTATAGCCTCGATTATTAAAAAAAAGAACAATAAGAATTAATCAGTTCAGTTTTTTTTTTTTTTTAACATCCATAATGCCAGTATAATTAATTAAGTAATTAATTATGGGAAGGACAGTATAAAAAAGAAGCCAAGCTATAAATCGCTTTTAAACACGGCCTCTGAACTCCTAACTGGGTTAATAGATTTAGTAGCTGTGTCTTCCTTCTAGCATGTTTGCTTCCAGCTCTTTTTAGTGTTAATTTTAACTATCTCCATTTAGAATATATATATATATATATATATATATATATATATATATATATATATATATATATATATATAATATATATACATATATATATATAGATAGATAGATATATATAAATAAAATAATAATAACAATAATTCTTAATTTATTCTGGGACAAGTCTCCCTTTAGAATAATACAGCAGGAAACAAAAAGTGGACTTAATTAAGACTATAGTCTCAGAGTATAATAATTGAAAACAATATAATTGAACTAATAACCTGAACAAAGAAGATAACATAAAAGATAAATTCAAATAAAAATGCACAAACAAGAAAAAAAATCTGGTGCGGGCAACACACGACTTTCGCTTACCTCCATTTGTAAAATCAATGAAAGAATATTCAAATTCAGTTAAAGACAAAAATACGCAAAACTATTAAAGAATTAATTAAATTGAATTTATATAGAAACATGTGTTTTATTAAAAAATCTATTATATTATTATCTAAAATAATCAGTTAGTTTTATCTTCTTTTCATCACTCTCTATTAACATTAAAAAGATAATATTTTTTCTAACATCTTAAGCTTTACATCGGTATATCATACATGTATATTACTGCTCTTATGTTCAAAAACGAAAAATTGCATTAAACAAATATTTTTTCTGTTTTCTCCTTTAGTTGGGTATCGATTCAATCAATTTATATATTTACCTGTTTTTCATCAGTGGTAACAAGATAATATAGTTATTTTTATAGAATCTACAAAATTAAAGGTACTTTAGAAGAAGAAAACTTAAAATATCGGCATTTAAGCCCTGTCAGACCATTTTTATCGAAATAAAACCTACATGATATTAAAGCCCATTAAATTTTACATCAATATAGCGAGTTTAATCAAAATCGTCGGAACCGTTTTTTGAGAAAATCGAAAAAAGGTGCAAAATGCATAGTATATAAGTGCCTCTTCTGGTAGGCTCATTTTGATGAAAAAAGTTTTGTCACGTCTCGGGCGTATAGTTGTCTTAAATATGAAATTTCAGTTTCATAGGACTTACCGTTTTCCGCCCGGGAGTTAACCACACACACACACACACACAGACCTTTTTGCGGGACTTGGTTATTTGGACTCAGGGGACCCTAAAACGTGTATTTCCGTTGAAAACTGGAATTCGAAAATTTTCACGATCGCAATACTTCCCCTTACTATATGTAGTAAGTGAAAGTAAAAAGAAAAAAAAAACACAGCTACATTACCATCATTAAAACACCTAGTATTTACCTCTATAAAATAACAAAAAATGACCTGGTAATGAGCGTATAAAATATTTAATCAACAGCCATTTGGGAACGAAATGGCTGATGGTAATGTTCAGATACAACTAAATGTTGAACCCTTATAGAAATCAGGCCATTAGTATCGAAGAAAACCCAGACGAATTTCGTTGTATCTAAGTTAATAAAATTACACAAATTTTCAAGTCAGGTAATATACAGGTACTTATAAGGTACAGAACACGTGAACCACGACAGTTTATATTGTATCACATTTATTAAATGTGATAAAAAATAAAATTTAAAAAAATCTAATATAAGTTATGTACAACACGATGTATATTAACATAAAAAGAATTATTAGCGAGCAACACCGCCGGGTATAGCCAGTTTTATATAAATTCGTCAGAATCTTTTCCATTTATTTTCCCCTCTAAGTTACTATCGATAATTAAAAATAAAACAATTATATAATTAATGGTTTATTAACCTCTGTAAGATAAAAGGTAGGCCCTTAATTTTTCCTTTAGGCGTCATTAAGGGGGAAAATTGGCCCAATTTATTAAAAGGCCTAAAAATCATCGGGGCTAAATTTAATCCTTTCGTCAATTTAAGATTAAGGAGAGACGAGAGGCGGAGTAAGTTTCGCGACAGTGACTATCACGGACTATCAGTGGTCGAGTGGACACGTGCTAGGAAGTGATACGGAGCGGGGCAGCGGGAATCGATCCTGTGCCTCGGGTGAAGGCCAACACTGAGCCTCTCTTTCAATTATTTCACCTCATCGACCACCTCTATATCTATCTTTCTCTTTGACAATATTTTGTGCCAATATGAAAGAAAAAAAAAAAAAAGGCAGAAAACACACAACTTCAGTTTACATAAATAATAAACAAGCTTTTACTATCTATTAAAAGTAATTTACAGTAATATTTCTAGTACAGTAATTTACTAAATAGTAAATTAAAAAGGAAGTGTTCAATAGAAATTAAGTTTTTATATGTGAAATAAATTATTCAGGTAAAAAATCTGGTGCGCGCAACACACGACTTTGAATAGAAACATGTGTTTTATTAAATTGTCAATTATATTATTATCTACGACAATCAGTTAGTTTTATCGGCTTTTTATCACTCTCTATTAACTTTTAGAATTATGTGTATATCATCATATTTTTCCTAAAATCTTTAGCTTTACAATGGTATATCATATATTTATATTGCTGTTCTTAAGATCAAAATAAAAAAATTGCATTGAAAAAATATGTTTTCAGTTTTCTCCTTTAGTTATTTTTCAAATTCGCTCAGCTTATATATCTACCAGTTTTTTACCAATACTAATCGGATGATATGGTCAATTTTATAAAATCTACAAAATTATAGGTACTCTAGAGGTAGAAATTTTGAAATATCTATACTAATATTATAGAACTACTGGTTCGAATTTAAAAATTCTTTTTTTTTGTTAGATAGTCCATTTATGGAGGAAGGCTATAGGCTATATAACATCACGCTGCGACCAATAGGAGTGAGGAATCAGTGAAAAATCTGGAATTACGGGGAAAATTAACCTCGAATCCCAACGATTCAAAATGTTTTTACCATTTATTTAAAAAAAAAAAAAAAAATCAATTTCCCGTTAATTTTTCTTTAGCCGTAACAATTAATATATAACAGGAGCAAACATTTAAACACGTAGGAACCGATTTACGTCAAGATTGGGTTGCGGAGAAAATCAGTATGTTGTTCTGCAACAAGAAAAAAATCTGAAAATATCATTTACGCAGAAGTACCTTTAGAAAGAGAAAGATTATAGAAAAAATATTATCAGGTACAGAAACTTGTAAAAGGTAATATAAAGTGACAAATTGGGAATGAACGTATTACTGATTAACAATTTTTAAAAAGTCACATTATTTAATCTAAATCATATGTTTTCAACGAAAATGAAATCACGTTTTATTAAAATCAATTTAAAATATTTTTTTAAATCACCTATTACTTTCACTTACTATATATAGTAAGGGGAAGTAGTGCGATCGTGAAAATTTTCGAATTCCAGTTTTCAACGGAAATACATGTTTTAGGGTCCCCTGAGTCCAAATAACCAAGTCCCACAAAAAGGTCTATGTGTGTGTGTGTAACCCTGGAGCCCGGTAACTCCCGGGCGGAAACGGTTAGTCCTATGAAACTGAAATTTTATATTTAAGACAAATATACGCCCGAGACATTAAAAAACCTTTTTCGTCAAAATGAGTTTACCAAAAGAGCCATTTTATACAATGCAGTTTGCACCTTTTTTCGATTTTCTCGGAATCCGTTCCGATGATTTTGATTAAACTCGCTATATCAATGTAAAGTTTAATGGGCTTTAATATCATTTAGGTTTTATTTAGATAAAAATAGTCTGACACAGCTTAAATGCCGATATTTTAATTTTCTTCCTCTAAAGTACCTTTAATTTTGTAGATTCAATAATAATAACTAGATTATCTTGTTAACGCTGATGAAAAACAGGTAAATATATAAATTGAATAAATTCGATACCCAACTAAAGGAGAAAACTGAAAAAAATATTTTTTTAATGCAATTTTTCGTTTTTGAACATAAGAGCAGTAATATACATGTATGATATACCGTTGGAAAGCTAAAGATTTTAGAAAAAATATCATATCATACAAAAGCTTTTAAAAGTTAATAGAGAGTGATGAGAAGAAGATAAAACTAACTGATCATTTTATATAATAATATAATAGATTTTTTAATAAAACACATGTTTCTATATAAATTCAATTTGTTTAATTCCTTAATAGTTTCACGTATTTTTATCTCTAACTGTATTTGAAAATTGTTTCATTGATTTTAAAAACCGAGGTAAGTGAAAGTCGTGTGTTGCCCGCACCAGATTTTTTTTTGAACGATTGGGGTTGTCTCTAGTAGGATTAAGAAAAAAAAAATTGTGTGACATAGCATAGTTTTTAATCGACGGAAGATGTGAATCCGATAACATAGTTCAGATACGCGTGTACCGAGCATAATTATTACGATGCTCATGCATGTGTTCTGTACCACCTCCATTTTCCGATAATTGGAATGGCATGTGTAACTCGAGACCCGGGGCAGCGTAGGTAAGTATGGAACGGATGACAGTTTTGTAGAGAATTAGTTTGTAATGTATTCTTATACAATTTATTGTAAATAGGTAAAAAGTAACTGAATAATGTCGATTGCCCTCGTCAGATTTCCTTTTTATTTTCTTAATATTATAATATGACCTTTGTAATGTTATTTCTTCTCCTTTTTATATTTACTCGGTGGGTTAGTTATATCTCCCGATGTATTCTATCAATTCTCATTCTATTCAGTTTGTAGAAGTTTAAAAAAAAAAAAAAATCACAACTGAAAAGTTCTTTATACAGTCCCTCGTATAAAAAGCCGCCGTATTCGGTTTTTCTTTCTATTGGCTCTATTTACTTTCAAATAAATCAACAATGTCACTGTAGTTAAACAGGAAGTTTATTTTCAATATGTTTTATTATTCTGTACAAGTTAGTTCTAATAAATAAATGTTAATAAAAACAAAAAAATTTGCCGCATTCAATCAATTTTATTTAACTTTCCTCTTTTGTAGGAATCAATTCTAAAATATTAATTAATTAGTTTTTTTTAAAAAGGGTAGCCCGTGGCTGAGTGGCTAGCGCGCTAGTCTCTCATGCTAGAGGTTGTGAGTTCGAATCCAAGTCCCGGCGGGGCTTTTATAAACATGCAATTAAATAGGGATTCACTCACAGCCTTTGTCCCGGGTATGTGAGAACCGTCAGCCAAATGGTGGCCACTCACAAAATTAGGCCTAGAGAGTGATAACCCTACCCTACAAAATGCATAGAGAAATGTGATTTTAATCACCCAGGTAAGAAGAAGTGGTTTTTTAAAAACTAAACTTGGTGCTGAATAAAATATAATTAATTTTAACTTAAATAATATATAAATATTATTTATTATTACCATAGTTACTTATGTTTATACCCATTTTAAATTTAACAAATTTTTATGTTACTTAGTTTGTTTTTCTTATAAAATATTATACTTGTATACTCTGCTCGTACGTACAGAAGAAAAAAAAATAGAAACTTTTTCGACTGTTTCATTCTAAAGTTGATTGCAAATTCTGTCATATATTATATTTGCCAACTAAAAGATAAGATGAATTAGATTAAAAAATAAGCTAAGGTTTTTTTTTTTTTAATATCGCCTGAAATATGGGCGCGTCCATTTGTCTATCATATTTATATCCAATGGTTTGGGACTGCATGGCATCCAATGGTGTCGGAAAGTTATGCTTCTTTGAAAGTATAATGAATGCTGAAAGGTATGTAGACATTTCGCGACATAATCTGCTTTCCATTGATAAAGAAATAGGACTGGAGAATACGTTTTATATTTCAGCAAGACAGCGATCCTAAACACACAGCCAGTAAAACGAAGGAATGGTTTTGTACAATGTACGGAGACAATTGAAAACACCCCCTCAGTCTCCGGATATAAATACCATTGAAAATTTATGGAATGTTTTGGATTTGAAGATAAGAAAACACGAAATTTCTTCAAAAATATGTTGTTAGAGAAATGGGAAAAAATTGGACCTGAGGTCACAGAAAATCTTGTTTCTACGATGTAAAGAAGATAACAAGCTATAATTGATGCCGAAGGAATCATAACAAATTATTAATGGCTTTTATTTATTTAAATAGGATATTTTTATTATTAATAAATGGCTGTGCCAATAATTTTTACTTACATTTTTACAATTTATTTTCCTTATTAATTTCTACCTTGATTATTTCAATTTTTTTTTTCTGGCTATATCAATAGTTTTTAATGTCTATTCAAAAATAAAATTTATTACTCAATAATAATTTACATGCTTTAAAAATTAAATGGAAAAAACAGTTTGTGCCAATACTTTTTTGACCCATTGTAAATTCGAACATTTTCACGACTGCAATACTTCCCTAACTGTAAATTTGATACCTAGATAATTGAAATTAAAAATGACCAGGTAATGAACCTATAAAACATTTAATCAATACAAGTTCGAAACGAAATGGCAGATGCTAATTTCCTGGTGCAACATAATACCAAACCTGGCAGATCATTATTCTAATTAAAATTGAACAGGATAAATTTAGAAGCCCCCACTGTAGCATATCCCGATTAGCCACACCAGCATGAATTGACGTTAAATGAATAAAAAATAAACAGTACGGATGACTATCCTAGAGGTGGGCATAATCGAATGATCGTCATAATCGGATGATCGGACTTCGATAATTTGAATAATCGAATGATTTCATAATCGAATGATCGAATCATTAATATGCTTTCTGAGAGGCAATATGGCTGGCTAAGCCTAGGTGCAAATGTGCATAAAATTTATGTGATGAGCCAAAAAAAAAAAAAAAAAAAAAAAAAATAATAATAAAAAGTCGTTCGATTATCTTATACGTTAAATACGTTAGACGATTGGGGTCACCAATAGCTTAGTTGCTAGCATAACAGCTTTATATGCCAAAGGTCGCGGGTTCAAACCAGCGGGTGGCCCTAGGATTTTTAATGGGAGTAAAAAATCCTTAGTTATGTTGTCCTTCGGAGGGAGCGTTAAAAGGTGGTCCCGAGCCTGTACTCGTTAAAGATCCCTATCCTAATAAAACCTGGATAGGCAAAATTTAGGACTCCCACTGTAGCATCGCCCGATTAGCCATAGTAGCATAAAGTGACGTTAAACGAATAAACAAACAAACAAACAAACGTTAGACGATTCAGTTCGAATGATCATTCGTTTCTCCAAACCGATTAATCTGATAATCGATTAATTCGGGTGATTGAAATAATGAATGGTCCGATAATCGTCATTCGATTATGCCCACCCCTAGACTATACCTCGTGAAATATTGAACGTGGCATCACTGAATCACCATAACTTCCCTCATTAAAACATTACAAATAACATATGTTATTTAAAATAACTTTATATTAACCTTTTACGAATCATTTGATTGCAAATTAACTATTATACGAGCTTCTGGAGAACGCTTAACATTTTAAAAAACGCTACAAATTATTACACAATAGTTTATTATTTCCAAATAACAATATTAGGGTACAACTGTTTATAAGGTCGTTGATAGGCAATTAAGTAATATAAAAAGCACTAATTCAAAGTATCATATCATAACACTACTACTGATTTTAAAACACAATATTTAAGCCAGTTGTAAACCAAATCAAATAGCACTAAAAGCAAATTCTTTTATTTAATAGGAGAAACGGATTTTTTTTTATTCGTTTTTTTGGTTAAAAAACACTAATAAATTGTTTTTTCTATCTTCAAAAATAACTGAGTTATTGAAAAAAAAAATAATCGGGCGCCATTTTAAAACTAACCAGCTGATATCAACGTCTAGGTGTTAGGATCATCGCTGAACGGTCTAGTATTTTCGAGGCGAATTAAAAAAAAAATGGTCCAGTAGTTTCGGAGAAATGCCGCAGATGGCGGACAAACGGATTTTGTTATTATTCGTTTTTCGGATTCTACGCATCTTGAAACGTTAGCCAAGTTAGTTCAATGTGCAGTCAAAAGAACATACAATTAAGATATAAACTTAATAAACTGGTGCCGTCGTTTCGGCCTAAATTATAGGCCTTCTTCAGGGCGTCCGAGGGCGGACGGCGGACAAACGGGTTTTTTTTTTTTTATTCATACATTAAAATTAATGCATACAGCAAAACAACGTTTGCCAGGTAAGGTAGTACTAAAAAATAAATATAATTAAGAAGATTTAAAAATCGAATAAACATTTATAATTAAATTGAAAAAACAAAGGGAAGGTTTATCATTCACGGATGAAAGCGGCGGCTAATCCAGAATAACTTTTATCAGCTTCACAACCCACTGCCTCTCCCTCTTTCCCCCATAAATTCCTATTATCGGATCAGCCGAAAAAATAAAACGTTCTTTTTTCTTGAATAAATATTTTTTTCTCATTTCCACAATGAGAGCAGCTGTCACAGACTCAGATAATTTTAGGTTTAAGATAAAAAGAAAGAGGAAAATAGTATTTAAAATAAAAAATTCTGACGAAAAAAAGAAAAATTAAACGATGTTCTTCACGTTCGATATTAGAGAATGTAATGAAATGAAAAGAAATTTTATTTGGGACGAGTTGTCCCCTAAGAATAACAAAAAAAAGTGTAATATAAACGATAATTGTCTTTTCGGTTAAGTTTTCAGTTTAACAATAAAATGCAGATGTTGTGACTATAGATAGTTATCATCTATAGCTTTTAAATATTAGGATTGATACTTTAGGAGATGGAGAAATAGTTGGTGTTGGAAAGTGGATAATGATAAGGTTTTACGAATGGATACATGCGAGGAATTCAAAAATAAGGTAGCACGAATGACAAAGGGTGTTTTGAAGGAGGCAGAGCTGTGAGAGGGTATATACAAGTTTATAGTTTGGGATCTATTGTTTACTGAATGGGCAGAGCAACAAGTGGTAAGCATATCAAGAATATAAGGAGGTTTTTTTGTGTTGAACAATCGAAAGAGACTGACACCAAGGAGGTGCTGCCGACGGAAAGAGGAATAGAGCCGATTCAACTCGGTATACCTACCAACGAGAAACATGGAGCGTCTGGGGATTCCACTTGTGATTCTAATGAAACAATTCATAAGTCTTTTGAGTCCATATCGAATTTCTTAGACTTAGACAGATAACGGGTTTTAGGTGTGATAGAGTCACGAAAGGGACTTAGGGGAGCCCGTGGCTGAGTGGCTAGCGCGCTAGTCCCTCATGCTATAGGTAATGAGTTCGAATGCCAGTCCCGGCGGGACTTTTATGAGTATATAATTAAATGGGGATTCACTCACAGCCTCTCCCCCGGGTATGTGAGACCCGTCAGCCTAATGGTGGTCACTCACAAAAATAGGCGTAAGGAGTGATGACCCTACCCTATAAAATCTCATCGTGAATCGTGATTATATTCTCTCAGGTGATTATACCAAGAGGCCAAGGGCAGACACGGCCTGTCGCGCCAGAGAAAAAAAAAAAAAGTCACGAAAACTTAGGTTTGTTTTAGCAGAGCGATGGATTTTCGGGCGATTTGAGAAATACGATTACTCTCCAAGATAAGTTCTGATCAATAATAACTCCAAGGTTTCTTACTGAGGTGTGGAAGTGGATAGGTATGTTATTGAGGTAAATGTGGAGGTAAAGATAATATGGAAGCGAATTTACAATGTTCTTGGAACCAATGAGAATGGCTTTGGTTTTTTCAGCATTCAACTTTAAATTATTTGTCGCAGCCTATGTATTGATGACATTATCTTGTAGTTTTTGGATAGCCTTTAGCATTTCGGATGGAAAGAAAGAAGATTATGAGACAAGCATAACTGGCTGGTGACCATTGGATGTTTTTATAACAGTAAAAATCCTTAGTGGAAGTAATTAGCTGACCGTTGAGAATTACTGGAAGTAATTAGTCCGGCGGTCAGTAAATGAAAAAACTAAATAGTTTCAACTATTTATTTTCCATTTAAATCTCGAATTATATCAATATTTCCGGTTTATTGAGTTTCCATTCGCCCAAAATACACCTGATGATGACCCACAACGGGGGTCGAAACATAGGCATAAAATAAATAGTTGAAAATACTTAATTTTTTCATTCACTGACCGCCACCCGAACCAATTACTTCCAGTAAAAAATTCTTAAATGATGCACAAAAGGACCTTAACTATTCCTTTTTTAGAATATATAAACATTATTGACCAAGTAAACATGATTTTATAAACACGGAGAGGATTAGATTGAAATATTTAAAAACGCTATGGACTTATTTTACAAGCCAATACATACATGTAGATCTTATCTTTAATGTAACACCCGCCAGAGAACGTATAACGTGTCAAAACTTTCGTATGTACGCCTATTTATTTATTTTTTGTTGTGTAATTTTTTGATGAAACTTTTCCTACAAAAAAAAAAAAAAAAGTTTAACAAACAAGAGCCATTTTAAAATTTAATTGTTTCTCTTACGATGATGCAAAGATCATCCGGAATCATATGTACAATAATTACGTTATTTTTAATTATTATAATTATCATTATTTACTAAATGGTAATATCCATTCCGACAAAGAACGCCAAGGCGGGAAGCGGAACAAGAGAACACTATCGAGCTGCGACAAATCGATTTGGATTCAAATATTTAACATCCCTTCTCGGCAAACTTTTGTCCCAATAATAACTTTTTTTCTCTCCCACTGAAACGCTTACCTTATAATAAATTAAACCCCATTTGTTATGAAAAATTCTGGTGCGGGCAACACATGACTTTCACTTACCTCCATTTTTAAAATCGATGAAAGAATTTTAAAATACAATTAAAGATAAAAATACGTGAAACTATTAAGGAATTAATCAAATTGAATTTATATAGAAACATGTGTTTCATTAAAAAATCTATTATATTATTATATAAATAATCAGTTAGTTTTATGTTCATTTCATCACTCTCTATTAACTTTTAAAAGCTTGTGTATGAGATGATATTTTTTCTAAAATCTTTAGCTTTACAACGGTATATCATACATGTATATTACTGCTCTTATGTTCAAAAACGAAAAATTGCATCAAAAAAATATTTTTTCTGTTTTCTCCTTTAGTTGGGTATCGAATTTATTCAATTTATATATTTACCTGTTTTTCATCAGCGTTTACAAGATAATATAGTTATTATTATTGAATCTACAAAATTAAAGGTACTTTAGAGAAAGAAAATTAAAAATATCGGCATTTAAGCCCTGTCAGACCATTTTAATCAGAATAAAACCTACATGATATTAAAGCCCATTAAATTTTACATCGATATAGCGAGTTTAATCAAAATCGTCGGAACCGTTTTCGAGAAAATTGAAAAAAGGTGCAAAATGCATGGTATAAAGTGCCTCTTCTGGTAAGCTCATATTGATGAAAAATGTTTTGTCACGTCTCGGGTGTATAGTTGTCTTAAATATGAAATTTCAGTTTCATAGGACTTACCGTTTCCGCTCGGGAGTTACCACACACACACACACACACACACACACACACACAGACCTTTTTGCGGGACTTAATTATTTGGACTCAGGGGACCCTAAAATGTGTATTTCCGTTGAAAACTGGAATTCGAAAATTTTCACGATCGCAATACTTTCCCTTACTATATATAGTAGGTGAAAGTAATACCATCTGAAAAAAACAAACTATTTTACCTTTAACTTGTTTACAACATAGATAAAAAAAATCTGGTGCCGTCAACACTTACAAGACTTTCACTTACCTCCGTTTTAAAAATCAATTAAAGAATTTCAAGTACAGTAAGAGATTAGAGTTCTTTTTGCCTCGCCAGTAGTGTCTCATCCTTTGGCTGAACTTCTCTTTTCTTTCTGCAGACCATTTGGGTCTGTATGTTTTCTGATTGTTTTGCTCTAGAGTTACTTCCCATTTGTTTATTTTGTCTCTAAATATGATTCTGTCTTGGATTTCATCTTGTCTTATGTCTGTTCTTTGTAAGTCTTCTAGTGTCTCTTGCTGTTGCTTCGTGTATTTGTCGTGTCAGTCTTGTTTCAGGTAGTCTTTGTATGTGCCTATAGAATTTCAGTCTTCTTTTCCTGATGTCTGTCTCGATGTTGGCGTGTTTTTCTGTTGTTCTCTTGCTTTGCAGTCTGTATCCATCGTCTGTTCTTCTTGGTCCTAGTACCTTTCTGATGATCTTCCTCTCCTCTTTCTTTAGTTCTTCGATTTGTCCTTTGCAGTTTAGTGCCAGTGTTCCACTCGCGTACAATGCCATCGATTCTATTACAGTTCTGTAGTGTCTTATCTTTGTGTTGGTTGAAATTGATGTTTTGTATTATATGTTCTGTGTCATTGATAGTGCTCCCTTTACTTTCTGTAGTCTTATCTGTTGTGCCTGTTTTTCTTGCCCTGTTGGTTCGATAATTTCCCCCAAGTATTTGAAGTGATTAAACCTATTGTCATTTTTTTATTATTATTATTTTAATAATTAGTCGCGTTTTTTTTCTTTTAAAACAGTTATGAATGTTTTATCTATTCTCAAAAATAACAAAGATATTTAATTATATCACTTTTAATCGACCGCTATTTTAAAAATAACGAGCTGATATCAACGTCCAGGTGTTAGGATCATAGTTGCATACACTCGTATGTTTGTGGCGAAATTAAAAAAATCGGTCAAGTATTTTTTGTGAAAAGCCGCGGACAGCGTACGGCAGACAAACAGATGTTTTTATTTATTCGTTTTTCAGGTTTTACGTATCTTGAAACGTAAGCCCACAAATTTTGAAAGTGGTTAATTTCTTTTTTTTTTTTTTTTGGTCGATTACAAAGTTTCACAATTGAAAATACGAGGCATGATTTTTAAGTAAGTACCGTTTTGGAATTAAAAAAATAACGTGTAAAGATATCCCAATAATTTTATTTTTACATGAAAGCCTGTATCTTAATCTACCTTTCTACATAATTTCCATGAATTCTGAGCACTTGTCATAACGCGGTACCAGTTTTTGAATACACTCCTCAAAAATTTCTGCCGCCTGCCTTGGTAACCACTGCGTCACAATTGTTTTGACTTCGTTATCGTTTTGAAGACGCCGACCGCCCAGGTGTTTCTTCAAGTGCAGGAACAAATGGTAGTCGCTGGTCGCCAGTGAGGGCTGTATGGAGGATGATCTAGAGTTTCCCATTTAAATGACTTGATGAGATCTTTGGTCCGATTAGCCTGATCTGGCGCCCAAGTTGCGCGCACCAGATTTTTGTTGAATTAAACTGGTTAAGATTATTTATTTTATTTTTTTCAATGTATAATTACTAATCCCATAAACCTTATTATTAAAATTCTTTTCATTAAAATTTATTCAAGCTGGCGAGAGAAGGTAAAATTATTACCTGCCTGCTTTGTGTGGGTTCCGAAGACCTTTTTCGGCCGTCCGTTGAACCCTAAAACCCTAGAGCCATAGAATATTTTCCCCGATTCTAGATTTTTTTTTCCCCCCAGATAATTTTCGCTGATGAAAATTCATTCCATGTAGGTGTCTCTTTCAAGATTAATAACTTTATACTCTGTGATTAATGTTGAATTTAAATCTCAAGCCTGAAAATCAAGCAGTCAGTAGTTACGGAATTCCCACTGAAAAAAAGGTAGATTTTCAATTCTGTCCCATGAAAAATAATGATAAGACATTGCTCATTAACTGTCTATTTAAATGAGTTGAATTCAATATTAATTTTAATCCATGGCACTTCTCGGCTCTAAAGATTTTGATTAAACTCGCCAAATCGATGTAAATTTAACGGGCTTCGATGTCATGTAGGTTTCATTCTCATTGATTTAGTCTGACAGGGCTTATAAATGTCGATATTTTAAATTTTTGTTCCTCTAAATTACATTTTAGTTTATAGATTCGGAAAAAAAAAAAAAAAAATATATATATATATATATATATATATATATATATATATATATATATATATATATAAGAGGAATGCGGCTTCTATCTAAAAACTTAAAGGTTAGGATTTATAAAACTTTTATTATTCCGTTCCCTCGAAAAATTTTTACGAGGGAAATCCTACTCTTCAGAAGATGACGTCAAAACCTTTTACTGTTCTTCAGGAATAAGGACAGTGATTTTTGGAAAAATCATAATGTATCTTCCAAGCCGTTGGGAGAGAGTAATCGCTAACGGTGGTAACTATTTTGTAGACTAAGTAAATAAATTGTAAGTTGTTCATTAATTTTAATTTTTGTCCGAATTTCTCTGCGGGCTTTCCGGACAATCCAATGTATATTGAGATTATCTACCAGTAGACTTATACACACTTATAGGACACTTATATAACAAACTTCAACGATTATGAAATATGACTATTTTTTTTTTACATTCATGCCTGACTCGGCAATCAACCTTTGGTCGCTCATTCACACGAGATCATTAGTCATACATATCCACAACGTAATCCATTTCATTTTTCGATAACATTCTTATCAGTAGTTCTATTTTGATGGAGAAATACCAGAGAAAGATAGCGGTTTCTCATCTCACACAATAATCTAGCAAAGATTATTTAAATGGCTACACCCACTTCCTCATGTTCTTTCATTTATATAACATTTTTATTTTCGCTTGCATATATATGAAATATATAGTTAGGAAATTTATTGCCATCGTGAAAAGAGTTTTCACCGGAAATACAAGTTTTAGGGTCTCCTGAGTCCAAATGACCAAGTCAAGCAAAAAGGTGTGTGTGTGTGTGATAGGTCTAACACGAAAATGAAATATCGTACAAAACCGAAATTTAATATTTAAGACAACTATACGCCCGAGATATTACAGCAACTATTTCATCAAAATCGGCTAACGAGAAGAGCCACTTTATACCATTCATTTTGCACTTTTTAACGATTTTCTCAAAAACGGCAGTAACGATTTTAATAATAACTCCCTACTCCGATGTAAAATTTAATGGGCTTTAATATAATGTAGGTTTCATTCTATTGTTAAGGGAAACAGGGCAATAAGGGAACATGCTGAATGTTCGCAACATTTTTTAAAAGAAGGTTAATAAATTGAAATTTTTACACATGAGTTCCATTATAAAATAAGTGGTTCCTATAGATAAATTATGTTTTGGAGAAAACCAAATGAAGAATAGTAGGTAGAAACAATTGGGAGTCAGTCTTTTTTTTACTTTCACTTACAATATATAGTAAGGGGAAGTATTGCGATCGTAAAAGTTTTTGAATTCCAGTTTTCAACGGAAATACACGTTTCAGGGTCCCCTGAGTCCAAATAACCAAGTCCCGCAAAAAGGTCTGTGTGTGTTTTTCGTGTGTCTGGTCTGAGTGTGTGTATGTGTGTGTCTGTGTGTGTGTGTGTGTGTGTGTGTGTGTGTGTGTGTGTGTGTGGTAACTCCCGGGCGGAAACGGTAAGTCCTATGAAACTGAAATTTCATATTTAAGACAAATATACGCGAGAGACGGGACAAAACTTTTTTCATCAAAATGAGCTTACCAGAAGAGGCACTTTATACCAAGCATTTTGCACCTTTTTTCGATTTTCTCGAAAACGGTTCCGACGATTTTGATTAAACTCGCTATATCGATGTAAACCTTAATGGGCTTTAATATCATGTAGGTTTTATTTGGATAAAAATAGTCTGACAGGGCTTAAATGCTGATATTTTCCCCAAAAGTACCTTTAATTTTGTAGATTCAATAATAATAACTAGATTATCTTGTTAACACTGATGAAAAACAGGTAAATATATAAATTGAATAAATTCGATACCGAACTAAAGGAGAAAACAGAAAAAATATTTTTTTAATGCAATTTTTCGTTTTTGAACATAAGAGCAGTAATATACATGTATGATATACCGTTGGAAAGCTAAAGATTTTAGAAAAAATATTATCTCATACACAAGCTTTTAGAAGTTAATAGAGAGTGATGAGAAGAAGATAAAAAACTAACTGATTATTTTAGATAATAATATAATAGATTTTTTAATAAAACACATGTTTCTATAGAAATTCAATTTGATTAATTCCTTAATAGTTTCACGTATTTTTATCTCTTACTGTATTTGAAAATTGATTTCAACAATCGAGGTATGTGAAAGTCGTGTGTTGCCCGCACCAGATTTTTTTATATATATTAAAATTTTGCCGACGTTTCGGCTCAAACTTGTAAGCCATTAGCAAGGCATTACTGAGCCATGTCAAGCATGATTTGGTTTACGCTTGACAAGGCTCAGTAATGCCCTGACGATGGCTCACAGGTTTGTGCCGAAACTTCGGCAAAATTAAAACATTAAAAAAAAAGCGACTGTCTCCCAATTATTTCTACTTACAATAATTTCAATAGTGGACTATACATCCTCAATATAGTCCAAATAAAGAATGCAGTATGTCATAGTAAAACTCTTCGAGCGATCAGTGATGGTTAGGCCTCTTCTTCGAAAGATTTGTGTGTATTTTTTTAGTATGAAAAGTAATCGAGAAATGGCGAATAAATTCAATTTTAAACATAACCTTGATTGTATTACATTTTTTCTAAAAAGTTTTAGAAATCCTACTTCCATTGTTGCTTTTAAATTTAATTAAGTTTAATTAAGAAAACAGATGGAAAACAGAGAGGTCACTTTTAGCTGAGTGGTTAGCATATCAGCCTCCCATGCCAAAGGTCACCGGTTCAAACCCGCGGGTGGTCCTAGGATTTTTTAATGGGAGTGAAAAATCTTTAGTTATGCCGTCCTTCAGAGGAAACGTTAAAAGGTAGTCCCGAGTCTGTGCGATGTAAGGTAATCGTTAAAGATATCCTAATAAAACCTGGATAGGCGAAATTTAGGACTTCCACTGTAGCATCGTCCGATTATCCATATTAGTATAAAGTGACGTTAAATAAATAAACAAAAAAACTAAAAAGGAAAATTAGGAAAGGAGATATTCAAAATTGAAATGACCTCAAGGAAGAATAAGTGTTCGAGTGGAATATGAGAGAATATGAACTGAGGCTTAAAATTATTTTTTTAAAGAGGAATAGTTAAAATATTAAAAAACAAAACAACAAAAAACGATGAAAATTATTACACAATGGCTTATTCTTTCCAAATAACTATATTAAGGTATAAATGTTTATTATAGATGGAATAATCAGGAGTCAGTCTTTTTCGACGACACAGACTCGTCCAATGTTCACCGGTCAAGCCCAAGCCCCCGAGATCAGCCTTAACGCAATCCTCCCATCGACGCATCGGCCTACCAGTCGGTTCAGCGAATACCAACTTTCTCGGAATCCGCTCTTCATCGAGCCCAACAACTTTACTCGTCAATTTGAGTCACCGCGATGCTATCAAATCAATTATATTCACAGGATACAAGCTCCGCAAATCCGCGTTGTGTAACCTTCTAAACTCCCCAGTGGCCTCATCTCTCTTCGCACCAAATATTTTACGCAGTACCTTATCGTCGAAAACCTTAAGCCGTTGTTCATCCTTCAAAGTAAGCTGCCACGTTTCACATCCGTAAAGAACCGTCGGAAGAATAATAGTTTTATAAATTCTAATCTTTAAGTTTTTAGATAGAAGCCGCGAACTAAGTAACTTAGCAACTGAATAATAACACGCATTTCCCACCTTTAACCGGGACTTTATTTCTTCCTGGATTTCATTTTTTCTAGTTATAATTGAACCTAAATACTTGAATTTCTCTACGTGTTCAAAAGTATGACCTGATACATCAATATCACCAAGATCGACACCGTTTCTGCTACTAATCATATACTTCGTCTTATCGCTATTTAATTCGAGTCCTATTTCTTTACCGGTTTTTATTAACACACTTGTATTTAGTTGTATGGTTTCCTTGTCTTCACCTAGAAGTACCAGATCATCGGCATACCCCAAGACCGGAATCTTGTCACCAATATTTAAGCCTTCAACGATCATTTTAGAAAAATAAATTAATTAATATATAAAATTGTAAAAGCTAGCGGAGAGTGACGAAAAGTGAATAAACATAAGTGATCATAGTGGCTAACATAACAGCCTTCTTTGATAAATGTGGTCCTAGAATTGTTTAATGGAAGAAAAAACTCCTTAGTTATACTCTCCGTCGGAGTAGACGTAAAAAGGTTCGGTACCCGTTAAATATTCTTATCCTAATTAAACCTGGTCAAGCAAAATTTAAGACAACGATTCATATTGTTATGTTATTTTAGTTAAAAATAATCCTCTTTTATTCAACATTAAGTTTAATTTAAAATAATTAACTAATATTTTTTAGAATTGATTTCGACAAAAGAGGGAATTTAAAAGTAATTTTTTAATGCGTCCAAGCATTTTTATTTTTTATTAAAATTTATTTATTAGAACTAAAGAAACTGAATAATAAACAGTACTGAAAATAAACATCCTGTTTATCTACAGTGAAATTGTTGATTTATTTTAAAGTAAATAGAGTCAATAGAAATAAAAACAGAATATAAAAGTGGCTTTTTATACGAGATACCGTATAAAAGACTTTTCAGTCGGTTTCTTTGTAAACTTCTACAAACTGAATAGAATGAGAATTAATAGAAAACCTCAGGAGATATAACTAACCCACCGAGTAAATATAAAAAGGAGAAGAAAAAACATTGCATAGAAACATCACAAAGGTCAGATTGCAATTTTACAAAAATAGAAAAAAAAAATCTAGAGATGGCATCAAACAATATTCAATTACATTTCACACATTTAAAAAATTTTTATAACGATATAATTATTAAGCAACTACATTGATTGTAAAAAGTATACGGGATTCCTATTATTCGGTAATTTACTCGGGTATTCGAGAATTCCCGGATTATTGGCATGCCGCGTGACGAGCAACTGTTAACAATCATTCCGCACTACGGAGCCAGGAGCAGTCACTTCCGATAGTACAGTGACTGGATACAAGGACTTGCGGGCTGATTGTTAATATGCACCAGCTTTAATATCATATAGGTTTGGTACTGATTAAAATAGTTTGACAGGGCATAAATACCGATATTTTAAATTTGTCTTCTTCTAAAGTACCTTCAATTATGCCAATTCTATAAAAATAACCATATTAGCTTGTTACTATCGATTAAAAACAGTTGAATATATAAGATGAACGAATTCGATATCTAACTAAAAGAGAAAATGAAAAAATATTTTTTTAATGCAATATTTGTTTTTCGAACATAATAACAGTAATTTACATGTATATTATACCGTTGTAAAGCTAAACGCTTTAGAAAAAATATTATCTTATACATATTATCGCTTTTAAAAGTTAATAAAGAGTGTATTTTATTTGTATTTTATAAGAGTGTATATGGTGCGGGCAACATACGGCTAACTTACCTCCGATTTAAAAATCTATTATAGAATTTTCAAATACAGTTAGAAATAAAAATTAGTGAAACTATTAAAGAATTAATAAATGGAATTTTTATAGAATCATGTGTTTTATTAAAAAATCGATTATATTATTATCTAAAATAATCAGTTAGTTTTATTGGCTTTTCATCTTTCTTTATTACATTTTAAAAGCTTGTGTATAAGATAATATTTTTTCTGAAATCTTTAGCTTTCAAACGGTATTTTATACATGTATATTACTGTTTTTATGTTCAAAAACAAAAAATTGCATTAAAAAAATATTTTTTCGGTTTTCTCCTTTAGTTGTTTTTGAAATTCGCACAACTTACATATTTAGCTGTTATTTATCAATAACAAGAAGGTATAGTTATTTTTATAGAATCTACAAAATTAAAGGTACTTAAAATATCGGCATTTAAGCCCTGTATTTATGTATATATTTAGAAAAAGACTGACTCCTGATTATTCCACCTATAATAAACATTTATATACCTTTATATAGTTATTTGGAAAGAATAAACCATTGTGTAATAATTTGCAGAGTTTTTTTTTTTTTACTTACACTTACTATACATGTAGGAGGAAGTTTGGGATCGTGAAAATTTTCGAATTCCAGTTTTCAACGGAAATACACGTTTTAGGGTCCCCTGAGTCAAAATAACCAAGTCGAGCAAAATGGTCGTGTGTGTGTGTGTGTGTGTGTGTGTGTGTGTGTGTGTGTGTGTGTTTGAGGTAACTCCCGGGCGGAAACGGTAAGTCCTATGAAACTGAAATTTCATATTTAAGACAACTATACGCCCGAGACGTGACAAAACTTTTTTCATCAAAATGAGCTTACCAGAAGAGGCACTTCATACCATGCATTTTGCACCTTTTTTCGATTTTCTCAAAAACTGTTTTGACTATTTTGAATAAACTCGCTATATCGATGTAAAATTTAATAAGCTTTAACGTCATGTAGGTTTTATTCTGATTAAAGTAGTATGACATGGCTTAAATGCCGATAATTTAAATTTTCTTCCCCTAAAGTACCTTTAATTTTGTAGATTCAATAATAATAACTAGATTATCTTGTTAACGCTGATTAAAAACAGGTAAATATATAAATTGAATAAATTCGATACCCAACAAAAGGAGAAAACAGTTAAATATTTTTTTAAATGCAATTTTTCGTTTTTGAACATAAGAGCAGTAATATACATGTATGATATACCGTTGGAAAGCAAAAGATTTTAGAAAAAATATTATCTCATACACAAGCTTTTAAAAGTTAATAGAGAATGATAAAAAGCCGATAAAACTAAGTGATTGTTTTAGATAATAATATAATCGATTTTTTAATAAAACACATGTTTCTATAGAAATTCAATTTAATTAATTCGTTAATAGTTTCACGTATTTTTATCTCTAACTGTATTTGAAAATTCTTTCATTGATTTTAAAAATGGAGGTAAGTGAAAGTCGTGTGTTGCCCGCACCACATTTTTTTTTAAATATTTTAACTATTCCTCTTTTAAAAAATAATTTTCAGCCTCGGTTCATATTCTCTCATATTCCAGTCGAACACTTATTCTTCCTTGAGGTCATTTTCATTTTGAATATTTCCTTTCCTAATTTTACTTTTTGATTTGTTTGTTTATTTATTTAACGTCACTTTATGGTAATTGGACGATGCTACAGTGGGAGTCCTAAATTTTGCCAATCCAGGTTTTATTAGGATATCTTTAACGAGTACCTGACATCGCACAGGCTTGGGACCACCTTTTAACTCCCCCTCCGAAGGACGGCATAACTAAGGATTTTTTACTCCCATTAGAAAATCCTAGGACCACTCGCGGGTTTGAACCCGTGACCTTTGCATAGGAGGCTGTTATGCTAACCACTCAGCTACAAGTGAGCTCTCTGTTTTCTTAATTAAACTTAATTAAATTTAAAAGCAACAATGGAAGTGGGATTTCTAGAACTTTTTAGAAAAATGTAATAGAATCAAGGCAGCGCTTATGTTTAAAATTGAATTTATTAGATATTTTTTAATTACTTTTCATAATGAAAAAATACTCACAAATCTTTCGAAGAAGAGGCCTAACCATTAATGATCGCTCGAAGAGTTTTACTATGACATACTGCATTCTTTATTTGGACTGTATTGAGGATGAATAGTCCACTATTGAAATTATTGTAAGTAGTGGATCACTTGTAGCTGGGTGGCTAGCGTAACAGCCTCCCATGCAAAGGTCACGGGTTCAATCCCGCAGGTGGTCCTAGGATTTTTTAATGGGAGTAAAAAATCCTTAGTTACGCCGTCCTTCGGAGGGGACGTTAAAAGGTGGTCCCGAGCCTGTGCGATGTCAGGTACTAGTTAAAGATCCCTTTCCTAATAAAACCTGGATAGGCAAAATTTAAGACTCCCACTGTAGCATCGTCCGATTAGCCAACGTAGCATAAAGTTGACGTTAAATAAATAAATATTGTAAGTAGAAATAAATGGGAGACAGACGTTTTTTTTTTTTATATTTTAATTTTGCCAAAGTTTCGGCACAAACCTGTGAGCCATCGTCAGGGCATTACTGAGCCTTGTCAAGCGTAAACCAAATTATGCTTGGACATGGCTCAGTAATGCCTTGCTAATGGCTCACAAGCTTGAGCCGAAACGTAGGCAAAATTAAAAATATTTAGAAAAAGACTGACTCCTGATTATTCCACCTATGATATCTTATTATCATTTTACATTTGTTTCCATATTATATTACTGTCACCCTATTATTATTATATAGCTAATAATTAAGCTGCTATGTAGTAAATTATCAAAAAGTTTGAATTTAAATTATTATTATTATTTTAATTATTTACGGAGTTGATCTCTGGGGCTCGACTAAACCATCGAATTTTTCTCGTATCCAAACCCCTACAGTCCAAAATCCTCAATGCTCCTTACTTTGTCACCAATAAACTCATCCATAAAGACCTTAACGTCCCATATGTTGTTGATTTGGCCCGTACGAGGTATCAATCCTTCCATGACAAACTCCATTCCCGCCCTAATCCTTTCGTTTCAATCCTTTCTTCCTCTTCAATTCCTGACAATCCTCCGAGGCGTCTGAAAAGGAGATGGCCCCGGGACCTTCTATATTTTTAGAGTGCTTCCATTGGGAAGTTTCTCTACATGTGTTTCATGCCTTTTTATATTTCATTCAAATTCATTTGTTATACAGTTGTAAATTCCAATAAATAAAAATTAAAAAATTATTGTAGTATAATGTAATTTTTTTTTTTGTATAATTTGGCCATGGCCTGCTGGTGGATGATGTATAATTTTTTTTTTTAAATACCTAACGTATTATTAAGTTTATACTTGCATTGGTTATTATCTTGTTTCTCTTAGCCCTGATTAAGGCCCACGATGTAAGCCGAAGCGTAGACAAACAATTAAAATAAGTACTGCGTTTTAATGTGTTTATTTCTAATGACCGCACCCCAAATCATCTTCCTCAACATAGATAATTAAAAGTAAACATAGATAACAAAAAAAAAAACAGTGTGTGTACACAAATCGAGAAGACCTTCAAGAAGAAGGAAAACGTATATATACATAAAAACAATATAACAGGACGTGAAGGGACACTTGATACTGACAGAAGGATCTATTTCCCACGGCTAAGAAATGCAGGAGACAGCGAAAAGGAAAAAAAAAAGTCATAAACAAGGCTACAACAGACTCAATGACTGATGACAAGGTCATGTCTCCCTGACGATAACCCAACACTTTTACTCGACTTTAAAACCTAGATATTCATCTTATACTAGGAAATTTTAAATTTTATATTATTAAAATAACCTCTGGCATTCCATATTTAATTTTAATAGTTGTAAAAAAATTACTTTTACCGAAAAAAATCTGGTGCGGGCAACAAACGACTTTCAGTTACCTTGACTGTTAAAATCAATTAAAGAATTTTCAAATACAGTTAGAGATAAAAATTAGTGAAACTATTAAATAATTAATTAAATTGAATTTATATAGAACCACGTGTTTTATTAAAAAATCTATTATATTATTATATAAAACAATCACTTAGTTTTATGGGCTTTTTATCACTCTCTATTAACTTCTAAAATCTTGTGTATGAGATAATATTTTTTCTAAAATCTATAGCTTTCCAACGGTATATCATACATGTTTGTTACAGTTCTTAAGTTCAAAAACGAAAAATTGCATTAAAAATATATATTTTTATGTTTTATCCTTTAGTTGGGTATCGAATTCATTCAATTTATATATTTACCTGTTTTCATCAGTGGTAACAAGATAATATAGTTATTTTTATAGAATCATCAAAATTAAATTTACCCTAACCTCCCTTTATATGTAATATATAGTATATAATTTTTTTTTTCTTTTTTAATTTTTTTTTTTTCGGAATGTTTTCTTAATATAAACACTTAAAAGAGTACACATTGACTTCCATTTCTCACTTAATTACTTTATTTCATAAGCTTTTCATATTTGTCGACGTTTCGGGGCTGTTTCCCCATTTTCAAGACTTATTTTTTATTTCCATACCCATCATTTTATTTCATAGCATACTGCTATTTGTCCTTATTGGTGTTCATTGGCACACTGTGTGCTTTCAGTGAGCTATTGAACACAGTGTGCTATGAAATAAAATGATGGGTGATATATGAAATAGTAATTATATAATGAAAAAGATAAGTCTTGAAAATGGGAAAACAGCCCCGAAACGTCGACAAATATGAAAAGCTTATGAAATAAAGTGATTAAGTGAGAAATGGAAGTCAATGTGTGCTCTTTTAAGTGTTTATAGAATATAATAGGGGTACTCACTACGTTTGCTATAGCATGCTGTTTGTGCTATTGTGCTAAACCCATCAATTTTATACTTGACGGGTTTAGCAAAATACCACAAATAGCATGCTATAGCAAACGTAGTGAGTACCCCTAATGTATATAAGGTAAAGATTTTTTCACGATAGCAATAAGTTTTCAAATCAGTTTTTTAACCGGAAATACACGTTTTAGGGCCTCCAAATGGCTAAATCCTTGCAAAAATGTATGTGTGATAAGTCTTAAACAAAACCGAAAAGTCGCAAATAAATGTAATTTTGTATTTAAAACGACCGAGATATTACTTACTTATATTAGTAATTTCTTTTTTTTTTTTTTTTTTTTTTTTTTTTTAATCAAACTCACTAAGCGTGATCGAGGGCTGATTACCTCATTGCACTGCCGTTGTACTAGAAACAGTATATGTACTGAGCCCAAGACCCATCATGGGTTGTAGTGGTACGGATTTTCTTTCTTTCAAATGCAATTTCTATATCCACGACTGTCAATACCAAAAATTGATATATACAGTTATACCCTAATATAGTTATTTAGAAACAATAAACGATTGTGTAATAATTTGTAGTGATTTTTCTAAATTAGAAACCAATATTATTCCTAAACAGTAAGGTCCTAGCGGGAAAATTTATAAAACATAACATATCCTCCAATAAATTTCTGACTAGTACATCTAGACATATCTCTGTTCAAACTATACATATGTGTGTATGTATTTTATATCAATTATTATTATAGAAGAGTAATTTTAATTATGAATGACTGTGGGGGACAGCCAAATTTTCTAACATCAAACGCATTCAATCCTTCCAATCAAAAGTCCTCCGAACAATAGTTAATGCTCCTTATTATGTATCCAACCATACCTTACACCGCGACCTAAATATTCCATTTATTTTAGACCTTATACCATTAAAATTCTCTAAATTCCATCAGAACCTTATCCATGACCCTAATCTCCTAGCTCAATCCTTATCCAGCTCCACACATCCTTACCATCCCCCTAGAAGGTTGAAACGGCAGTGGTCTCGAGACCTCTTGTAAAATGTATATTGGAGTTCTCTGGCATTGGCTAGATTCTCCACTCACATGCTGTATGCTTGAGAATTGTATATATTTTTATTGATTTTGTTTTGTATATATGTATATTGTATTATTATTATATAAATTTATTGTTTTCTATATATCGTGTGAATGTAGTATGAATGTTGTACTTTATCACTATTAAAAATGTCCTAAATTGGACAGATTGTAATATTGCTCAATAAAGAATTCTTTCTAAAAAAAAAAAAAAAATTATGAATGTAGTAGTTGGAACAATCTCTTCTCTTTCTTTATATATTTATTTATAATAACATAAATAAAACTTGATTATAACAACGTTTCGAGCTACTTTCTCTGCCTCATCTTCAGATTATAAAAAAAATAATCTAAAATACAATTCAACATTATAAGCAAAAACATATAAATAATATCAAATATTAACAACAATTTAGAATTCAATTATCACTTACATATTTACAATATGTTTATAAAATAACTTTATTAAAAATTTTACTTACATATATTTCCATATTATATCATAATATTGGTCATTTAATAATGCACTATTATTCATACATAGCTCCTATATACGAATGATTTTGTCAATTGTTGTTAAAATAATCTCTGCTTCACTATCACATAAAAATTGTTTTAACATTTTACTGCTAAATATTTGCAACTATGAAGCAGACTAAACATGTGTGTATATATTATGTATATGTATGTTTATGTTTATTATATATATATATATATATATTAGGCCCGGCTATTTCTTACTCAATTAAGTTATCAATTTACCTTTCGCGGTCTAGCGGAGCCTATTCCAGGCAAAGCCATTTGGCCTAGCCCCAGAACCAGGAGACGGGCCAAATTAAACGAGAGGTAGATACTAGGAGCCCGCTTTATTAATACTAAATCATATTAATAATTATATACTCGGTCATCCTCAGATCTACCACCCGTGAAATTATCAACTTCCCCGCAGGAAGTCAAGGTACCACTTAACCATTCACTATACTCGGAGCGGTTTTGCTAGACGTATAGTGTAGAGGGTAGGCATTTCTTTAAAATTACAGATTTTTAGCCTTTGAAAAGTTTTTTTACAATTCAGATTTATATGTTATCAACAAATCCCACCAAATCACCTTTACCCTTCGTTGCACAAGATGTCTTTCTGCCCGCTTCCTTCTCTGGCACGACAGGCGGTGTAGACCCTTGGCCGCTTGGTGTAATCTTCTCGGAGAATATACTCACCACTTTTCTATTGGGTTGTTTCACATGAAATGTCCGTTTTTATAGTTTCTGAAATACATAAAGGATTTTGCAGGTCTCTATTATGAACATGGAGACACGCGATTTTCGAGCAATATTTTTGTACGAGTTTAAACTCGGCCATACAGCAGCTGAGGCCGCTAGAAATATTTGCAAGGCGTTTGGGGAAGGGAGTGTGCCCGAGGAAGGCCTCCGTCCGGAATAGACAACGATGTCCTCAAACATACAGTAGAAGGAAACCCCTACCAAACAGTCAAAGGATTCTCAGCACAACTAAATGCAAGTGCATCTACTGCTTCCAAACATTTAAAGTGTATTGGGAAAGTAAAAAAGCTGGATACATGGGTACCTCATGATCTCACCGAGCGACAGATGACCCCACGTTTCAAAACATACCATGCAAAAATTGAAAAAACTGGGCTACGAAGTTCTTCCGCACCCACCATATTCACCCGACTTGTCTCCAACGTAATCTGTTCATTCAACAGAAATATTGTAACACTTATATAACTTTTAAAATATAATTTTTTAACAACATTTTATTGGTATTTACAACTTTATCACCAAAAAAAAAAAATGCATCTAGTAAATGTGATGTGTTATATATTGGGTTGTTTCACATGAAATGTACGTTTTTATAGTTTCTGAAATACATTAAGGATTTGGCAGGTCTCTGTTGTTTTCTTCCGAATGTTTGCATACTTAAAGTAAACAGTTAATAATCCTCTACCTTTGTATTATAAACATTAGCTTCCTAATCAATTACCCACTTTTTAGTATACCTCCGAATATGAACATGGAATCACGCGATTTTCAAGCAATATTTTGGTGCGAGTTTAAACTCGGCCATTCAGCAGCTGAGACCGCTAGAAATATTTGCAAGGCGTTTAGGGAAGATTATTAATGAACGGACTATTCGCTGTTGGTTTGCTAAGTTTTCAGCCGGGGATACCGACTTGGAAAACTTGCCCCGAGGAAGACCTCCGTCCGTAATAGACAACGATGTCCTCAAACATACAGTAGAAGGAAACCCCTATCAAACATTTAAAGTACTCTCAGCACAACTAAATGTAAGTGCATCTACCGTTTTCAGACATTTAAAGTGTATTGGGAAAGTAAAAAGCTCGATACATGGGTACCTCATGATCAAAACATACCGTGCAAAAACTGAAAGAACTGGGCTACGAAGTTCTTCCGAACCCACCATATTCTCCCGACTTGTCTCCATCATATTACCACCTGTTCAGGAATTTAGACAACTTCGTCAAAGAAAAACTTTTTGAAAATGATGATCTAGTGAAACGTGCGTTTTCAGATTTTGTTTTACTTCAAAGCTGAGAGTTTTTTAGTTCTGGATAAAAAAGTTGGTGTCACGTTGGGAAAAATGTGTAGAAAAAAAGGTAATACTTGGAATAAAATTACTTGTTTCATATCGTATTTTTAATAAAAATCTTACCTGAAAACGGACGTTTGATGTGATAAAACCCAATGATGAAATTTTATAGGGTAGAGTCATCACTCCTACGCCTATTTTGGTGAGTAGCCACCAGTAGGCTGTTGGGTCTCACATACACGGGGGAGAAGCTGTGAGTGAATCCAAAATTTAATTCCCGCCGGGACTGAGATTCGAACTCACAACCTATAGCATGAGAACTAGCGCGCTACTTTAAGAAATTTACAACTGTATTAAATAAACACAACAAGTAAATAGGCTTTATATATGATTAGAACACATGGTAGTACTGAGAAGAAACTACCCATTGGTAGCACTCCAATGTCTCATTAATGTTAGGAGGTCTCTTGGCCATCTTCTTTTAAGGCGCCTCGGTGGGTTGTCGGGAATAGATATAGAGAGTGAGGTCACGATATTGGGGTTTTAGTGGGCAGGGAGTTTGGAATGAAGAGAGGTATATCTGTAACGGGCCAAGTCTTCAACAAATGGGATATTTAGGTCTTAAGTGACATTAAATAAATAAACAAACAAACTGTCAACATTCTCAATTAGTTTTGCCATTGTTATTTTGCCACTAGTAGTTCAGCAACCAACTACCCGCCAAGCAAATCGCAGCCATTACAAAGCAGAGTAGTGATGGAGCGATGGACGACACCCAGAACGGCAGAGATTGGATACAGAGGGGTAGGCCTGGAGGTGACAGAGTGCGGCCATTAATCATCAACGCTGTTCCAAACTGTTTTCATCCCCTCTGCACAACCCCTGGGCCCCCTCCGGCCAAAATTTTGTACAGAAGATAATTTAAAAAACCACATTGTTCGAGAGATTATGGATCATTTCCGGAGTAATGCATGATCCGGCAATGCTTGGATATTGCTAAGATACAGTCGTAATAAATTCGATCCAATTAAGTATTTCGGTTTTAAAAAAATAAAGAACGTTTCTTAGTTCTTGGTTAGAAGTAATAACTACTACAAAATAAAATCTGTAATTACATCTAATCAACAATGATAACAACTTTGAATTTATATGTATAATGATAACGAGATTTTTAATATTGGTAAAATATCCTTAGAGATGTTTTGTC
Source organism: Piezodorus guildinii (assembly GCA_023052935.1). Taxonomy (NCBI): domain Eukaryota; kingdom Metazoa; phylum Arthropoda; class Insecta; order Hemiptera; family Pentatomidae; genus Piezodorus; species Piezodorus guildinii. The sequence goes on along the minus strand of CM041296.1, from coordinate 148,234,815 downwards.
AGAAACATTCCATAAAGTTAGAATCGGTCATGTTTACTCTGAGAGATTTGAGGTGCGATCGGGTTTGAAACAGGGTGACTCCCTTTCACCTGGGTTATTTAATATAGCTTTAGAATATGTCATAGAAAAGGTGATGTGTACCACGAAAGGTTTAAATATGGGTGACAGGATTACCGGTTTTAGGGTATGCCGACAACGCCTTGACAACTTGACGCCTAACTTGGAATCCTCATACACGACTAAAACGACAAGAAACTGCTCGCCGCTTTAGGCTACTTAAACATTTACTTGACAAACGCTCAAACCTCCTCTGAACTACAAAAGGCTCATCTACATGACTATTATAAGACCAATCTGGACTTACGGATTTGAGCCTGGGGCTTTACTGAACCATCCAATTCTTCCCGCATCCAATCCTTACAATCCAAAATTCTTCGTAAAATCCTCAACGCTCCTTACTTTGTCACGAAAAACTTGTCCATAAAGACCTTAATTTTCCAATATTACTGATTTTGCCCGAACCAGGTATCAATCCTTTCATGACCAACTCCATTCTCACTCTGACCCACTAGTTTCAATTCTTTCTTTCTCTTCAATACCGGATAATCCTCCGAGATGCCTGAAAAGGAAATGGCCCCAGGACCTTCTAGTTTAGAATATTTTTAGAGTGCTTTCAACGGGAAGTTTTTCTCCATGTATATCATGTCATTGTATATTCGAAGTATTTACCTTCTATTTGTACACATTTTTCCCAACGTGACACCAACTATTTTATCCCCGAACTGAAAAACTCTGAGCTTTGAAGTGAAACAAAATCTGAAAATACACTTTTCACTTGATCGTCATTTTCAAAAAGTTTTTCTTTGACAAAGTTGTCTAAATTCCAGAACTGGTGGTAATCTGCTGGAGACAAGCCGGGAGAATATGGTGGGTGGGAAGAACTCCGTAGATCAGTTCTTTCAATTTTTGCACGGTATGTTTTGAAACATGGGGTCTTGCTGCCGCTCAGTGAGATCATGAGGTACCTATCTATCGAGCTTTTTTACTTTCCCAATACACTTTAAATGTCTGGAAACGGTAGATGCACTTGATTTAGTTGTGCTGAGCGTACTTTAACTGTTTGATAGGGGTTTCCTTCTACTGTATGTTTGAGGACATCGTTGCCTATTACGGACGTAGGTCTTCCTCGGGCAAGTTTCCAAGTCGGTATCCCCAGCTGAAAACTTAGCAAACCAACGGCGATGGTCCGTTCATTAACACTCTCTTTCCCAAACGCCTTGCAAATATTTCTAGCGGCCTCAGCTGCTGAATCGCCGAGTTTAAACTCGTACAAAAATATTACTCGAAAATCGCGTGTTTCCTTGCTCCAATTTGGAGTTATACTAAAAAGTGGGTAATTGATTGGGAATTTAGCTTAAAAACATTAGTGTTTATAATACAAAGGTAGAGGATCAGTAACTAATTAATAAAAAACAACAGAGACCTACAAAATCCTTTATGTACTTCAGGAAATATAAAAACGGACATTTCATGTGAAACAACCCAATATATAACACGTCACATTTACTAGATGCATTTTTTTTTGGTGATACAGTTGTAAATACAAATAAAAATTGTTAAAAAAATATATTTTAAAAGTTATACAAGTGTTACAATATTTCTGTTGAATGTTTAAAACCACAGACCGACAGAGAGAAGGAGAGAGAGAGAAGACTGGGGCTCATAAAGGAAGCGGTTTCTTGAAATATTCAGTGCTTCATTAACTTGGTTCAGGTTTGACCTTTCGATCCCAGAGCCCAGAACTTCAAGGGTTAGCCTGTCTTCTTAGAGGTTCAAGTATACGTCTCGGCATCAAAATATAGGGTAATAGGACATAATAAATTAATATTATCGAAAAAAAAAGGTTTACTTTGTAGGAAGCGGTTATATTTTATAAAAAAAAAAACAAAAAAAACACACGACTTTCACTTACCTCGATTTTTAAAATCAATAAAAGAATTTTTAAATACAGTAAGAGATAAAAATACGTGAAACTATTAAAGAATTAATTAAATTGAATTTCTATAAAAACATGTGTTTTATTAAAAAAATCTATTATATTATTATCTAAAATAATTAGTTAGTTGTATCTTCTTTTCATCACTCTCTATTAACTTTTGAAAGCTTGAGTATGAGATAATATTTTTTGTAACATCTTTAGCTTTCCAACGGTATATCATACATGTATATTACGTACTGTTCTTATGTTGAAAAACAAATAAAAAATATATATTTTTTTTCAGTTTTCTCCTTTAGTTTTTTTAAAATTCGCACAACTTATTTACATATTTACCTGTTTTTTATCAGTGGTAACAAGATAATATAGTTACCTTTATAGAATCAACAAAATTAAAGGTACTTTAGAGAAAGAAAATTTAAAATATCGGCATTTATGCCCTGTCAGACAATTTTAATCCAAACGAGACCTAAATGATATTAAAGCCTATTAAATTTTACATCGATATAACGAGTTTAATCTAAATCGTCGAAACTGTTTTCGAGAAAATTGAAAAAAGGTCCAAAATGCATCGTATGAAGTGCCTCTTCTGGTTAAGTTCATTTTTATGAAAAAGGTTTTGTAACGTCTTGGGCGTATATTTGTCCTAAATATGAAATTTTTGTTTCAAAGGACTTATCGTTTCCGCCCGGGAGTTACAACATACACACACAGACCTTTTTGCGGGACTTGGTTATTTGGACTCAGGGGATCCTAAAACGTGTATTTCCGTTGAAAACTGGAATTCGAAAATTTTCACGATCGCAATACTTTCCCTTGCTACAATAGTAAGTGAAAGTAAAAAAGTAAAGCAAAAAATCTGGTTCGGGCAACACACGACTTTCACTTACCTCGGTTGTTAAAATTGATTTAAGATCTATAAAACAAAGTTTTTATTTATAGTAATTTACAACTGTATTAAAGAACACAATGAGTAAATATGTAGAATGAAAAAAAAGTCATGAAAATGTCTTGAGAAAGGACTACCCAGTGGTAGCATTTAACTGACTATTTTAAGGCAGTAGGTCCCGAGGCCACCTTCTTTTCAATCGCCTCGGAGGGTTATCAGAGATATCTAAGGAAGATAAATTACGGACAAGTGGGTTCGTGTGGTCAGGGAGCTTAGAATGAAAAGAGGTGTATCTATCACGTGCTATGTCTGCAACAAATGGGATGTTTAGGTCATTATGAAGGAGTTGATATGTGACAAAATAAGGAGCATTCAGGATTTTGCGAAGGATTTTGGATTGTAAGGATTGGATGCGGGAGGAATTAAATGGTTTGGTAGAGCCCCAAAGTCCATGTGTCCAAATAGGTCTAATAATAGTAATGTAAATGAGTCTTTTGTAATGTACTGGAAGTTTTAAACGTTTGTCTAGTAAGTGTTGAAGTAATCGGTATCTTCGAGCAGTTTCTTGTAGTTTCAGTCTTGTGTGAGGATTAAAAGAAAGTTAAACTTGAAAAAAGTTTTAACAATTATACTAAGTTTCGTTAGAAACATATGTCTCACATTAAATAATATAAAATAATGTACAATAAGATTCGGAAAAATATGGTGGGCGCGAAACACCCGACTTTCACATACCTCCGTCGTTGAAATCAATTTAATAATTTCCAAATACACTTAGGGATAAAAATAAATTGTTAAAGAATTTTTTAAATAAGAATCAGAATTAAACCTACATCATATGAAAGCCCATTAAATTTTACATCCATATAGCGAGTTTGATCAATATAGTTAGAGCCCTTTTTGAGAAAATCGTAAAAACGTCCAAAATTAATGATATAAAGTGGCTCTTCTGGTTGGCTGATTTTGATTAAACAGTTGCTGTAACATTACAGGCACATAATTGTGTAAAATTTGAAATTTCAGACTCGTACGACATTTCGTATTCGCGCTGGACTTACCACACACACAGACCTTTCTGCGATACTTGGTCATTTGGACTCAGGAAACACTAAAACGAGTATTTCCGGTGAAAACTGGAATTACAAAAATTTCACGATCGCATTACTTTCCCTTACTATATATTTCATATATATATAGGTCAGTGAAAGTAAGAACTTTAGTTTGTCGGGAAAGCAATCCTACCGCAGGTTTTGTAAATATTAAAGGTTGGAATCACCGGTAGCAGGGCGGTTTACATAACAGCATCCTATGCCAAAGGCCATAGGTTCAAACCCAAAGGTGGTCCTAGGATTTTTTCATGGGAGTATAAAATCCTTAGTTATGCCGTCCTTCGGAGGGGACGTTAAAGGTGGTCCCGAGATCAAGCACTCGTTAAAGACCCCTATCCTAATAAAACCTGGATAGGCAAAATTTAGGACTCCCACTGTAGCGTCGTCCGATTAGCCATAGTAGCATAAAGTGACGTTAAATAAATTTAAACAAACAAAACAAATATTAAAGGCTATTAAATTATGTTTTTCATTGCGGGCACATCGTATAAATATATTTGAGTTTAATGATAAGATAAAACTGGCCAATAAATCAAATTAAGTTCTTAATTTCAATGTATCGTTATCATGCGATTTCCAACATTATACGTCTATATTACTACACATAATATAAGAATTTTTTTTTTTGAAGACTAAATAACAAAAATTAAATTTTCCCTTTCAAAGAAAAACTTAAGTGCAATGTATTTAAGATATAAAACAACCTTTTAGAAAAGAATAATGTTAATAATAGAGAAAACTATATCAAAATTCATCGTGTGGTTTAGAAGGATTTGCGGAAACCAAATATCGCAAAATCACTTTTTATACATACAGATGGAATGTATTGCAACCATGATAATGTTAACATTACGAGACACCCTGTTGGGGGTGGCCGAGCGTGTTAGTGCGCATTGCTGTGAGCACGCGTTGCCTAGCAACAGATAACCGAAAAGTTAAAACCACATAATTACGAGTTCGACTCTCGTGCTGGGGGATTTTATCTCGCGCCATATAACCCCCGTATAAGCCTTCAAAGGCGAGGTAGGGGTGGACAAAAAAAAAAAAAAAAAAAAAAAGACACCCTGTATAACAATTATTACATTCCGGAATTTCGAAAGAATACGATTTTTTTTAAATAAACTTATTTTCCTAATTTAACTAAAGTAAACATATCAAGGTGTATTACTGGACGTAACAAGAGAGGGGGAGGCAGATTTCCTTTGACTCGAGATTGCTAAGGTGACAAAGCCTCAACACTCTCGACAGCTCGACGGATCAGATCCTATTACTCCAGAGACGAGCGTAGCTTGAAGATAATAATTATGTATATAAGTGTAGATACGTACGAAGTAACACCGTAGCTAGCTCCCGACCACAGAGTGCAGCACTGTGATCAGGAGCTAGCTATAGTGCTACAACGACCAGGCCCCATTCTCGCCAACACTTAATCTAAACTAATACTATTCAACATTAACTTTAAATCATAACTTTTCTATCTCATTTATATATTCTCATTCCGCCGCACAGTGAGCAAAATCACCAATGTAGGTGGACAAAAGTCAAGTCAAAAGTTCGGAATTTTCCAGTGCTTCACCTTTTTATTATTAGTAGACAAGACCCTTAATACTAATATTTTCCGCCATACCGTGTTTCAAATAAATAGTAAATGAGTGAATCATTCCTGTTCGCACAAGTGAATATACATTGCAATCTACCTGTAGAGTTAATTTAGCAAATTGTAAATGTATGCCCTTATTCATTAGGAAAAAAACTATATAACCCCCAAGTTACTCCAAGGATTTGTTTCATCAATCCTTCTAGTCTTTAAATGTTGCATAGAATTTTTACGTTTTGGGTGATACATAATTTTTTTCAGAAACAACACTCCGAATCACAAACAATCTATAATTTGAAGAGTTTACAAAATGATATAAAATACATCTATTAACAGATTTTAGCAGTTCCAAGCCATAATTAGATTTTTTGTATTATTTTTCCCGTATTCTGGGACTTCAAACGTAAAATATTGGGAACTTTTAGTTTTTAGAAAGTAAATTTGATGTTTGACCACTTTGCGGTAGCCAATCTTTTCCAAAAAATGAATTAGTTTTTATAATTTTGTCGCATAATTTTCTTCTATATTTTTTTCTTTAATCTAGGACCCCAAAGGTTAAATATGGATAAGTTTCAGAATGTGTCCACCTAAATCGGTCATTTTTCCACTGTGCGCCGGTTTACCTCAAGGTTGTATCTTGAGTCCAATCCTTTATACCTCATATACAGGTGATACTCCATTTCGTCCTAGCATTATCTTCACTACTTACGCTGTTGAAACATGCGTGTTATCCGTGATAATGGCAAACTTGCTCTAAATCCTTCATAGTGTCATAAGTGGAGAATCGATATCAATCTTACTCCAAATTACCTCTACCTTCGCCACAAACCTATGTCTGTCCTACTGGATAATTTGGGAATACTGCACTTACCTACGTTAATCAGATCCTTTACCTAGGAGTTATATTGATAAACGACTTACATGGAATCCTCACACTAGACTGAAACGACAAGAAACTGCTCGCAAATACCATTTGTTTAAAACATTTATTTAAAAACGCTCAATCTGCACACCTACTACAAAAAACTACTCTATATTACCATCATTAAGCCCATTTGGACATATCGAATAAAACTATGAGGTTAGACCAGTCATCGAATTCCTCACGCATACAATCCTTCCAATCCAAAATCCTCAGAAAGATCCTAAATGCCCTTTACTTTTTCGCCAATAAAATAATCCAGAAGACCTGAATATCCTGTTATTTGCCGACTTAGCCCGAAGTAAATATACCTCATTTCACTCCTAATTACCAGTTCACCAAAACCCACTTGTCCACAACTGCTCGCTCCTTCTATCCTGATAATCCTCCGAGGCGGCTGAAATAGCCTATGGCCACGAGACCTACTGATTTAAATAAACATTGTAGTGCTACCGCTGGGTAGTTTCTTCTAATGCCTAAATTAAGCTTATATAATCAATGATTGGATTTACTTAATTAATTTTGGTTTATAAATTTATGTAATCAAACTTTGTGATCGACCGAAAAAAATTCCAACCTCAAAATCTGACTTAGCTTTTACAAAAACTCCGTATGTGCGCCATCCGCGGCATTTCTCCGAAACCAATGGACTATATTTTTTTTTTATTCAATACAAAAATACAAGGGCATGCAACGTTGATTTTAACAACTAGACGTTGATATCAACTGGTTATTTTTAAAATAGTGGCCGTTTAAAAGTGAAGTAATTCAATAACTCACTTATTTTTGAAGATAGAAAAAAAAAATTATCAGTATTTTTTAACAAAAAAAAAACGCGATTTATTATATAAAAGAGAAAAAAAATTGAAATATTACCTATAAATTCGTCCAAAACTCATTTATTTTTAAAGATAGAGAAAAATATTAGAGGGTTTTAAATGCAGTAAACCGTGATAAACAGGAAAACAAAATAATTAAAACAAAAAAAGTTAATTTATATATCCAAGTCACAAATTATAATAAATGTAATTCCATCAAAACTCGGCAATTATTGAAGATAGGAAAAAATCGAAAAGATTATCAGTTATAAACATTATATAGTTATTTGTAAATGAAAAAAAAAAAAAAAACATTCTGGAATAATTTAAAGCGTTGGGATCACCTGTAGCAGAGTGGTTAACATAACAGCCTCCTATGTCAAAGGTTCAAACCCGCAGGTGGTCCAAGGATTTTTCAATGGCAGTAAAAAATCCTTAGTTATGCCGTCTTTCGGTGGGGAAGTTAAAAGGCGGTCCCGAGCCTGTGGGTTATCAGGTACTCGTCAAAGATCCTGTTTATCGTACCCCATGTCATGGCTATAAGGGTTTCAGTTGCAGAGAACATTACGATTTTCATTATTCATGGAATTGAAATTATTTATTTACTTCATATGTATTCAAGTTGTAAGAAAAAAATATTTTAATTTATCTATTACTTTCACTTACTATATGTAGTAAGGGAAAGTATTGCGATCGTGAAAATTATCGAATTCCAGTTTTCAACGGAAATACACATTTTAGGGTCCCCTGAGTCCAAATAACCAAGTCCCGCAAAAAGGTCTGTTGTGTGTGTGTGTGTGTTTGTGTGTGTGTGTGTGTGTGTGGTAACTCCCGGGCGGAAACGGTAAGTCCTACGAAACTGAAATTTCATATTTAAGACAAATATACGCCGGAGACGTGACAAAACATTTTTCATCAAAATGAGCTTACCAGAAAAGGCACTTTATACCATGCATTTTGCACTTTTTTCGATTTTCTCGAAAACGGTTCCGACGATTTTAATTGGTCTGACAGGGCTTAAATGCCGATATTTTAAATTTTCTTTCTCTAAAGTACCTTTAATTTTGTTGATTCTATAAAAATAACTATATTATCTTGTTACCACTGTTGAAAAACAGGTAAATTTATAAATTGAATAAATTCGATACCCAACTAAAGAAGAAAATAGAAAAATTTGGTTTTTAATGCAATTTTTTGTTTTTTAACTTAAGAGCAGTAATATACATGTATGATATACCGTTGGAAAGCTAAAGATTTTATAAAAAATATTATCTTATACTCAAGATTTTAAAAGTTAATAGAGAGTGATGAAATGAAGATAAAACTAACTGATTATTTTACATAACAATATAATAGATTATTTAATAAAACACATGTTTCTATATAAATTCAATTTAATTAATTCTTTAATAGTTTCACGTATTTTTCTCTCTAACTGTATTTGAAAATTCTTTCATTGATTTTAAAAATGGAGGTAATTGAAAGTCGTGTGTTGCCCGCACCAGATTTTTTTTATTTTAGGTTACTTATCTTTCTTTCCATCTGGAGCTGTTTTTAATATACATATTATGCACATATTTATGAAGAAAAAAACAAAAAACATAATAATTATTATACATGCATGTTCAAATGAATATTTAATATTATGTTAATAATGTTTAACATATAATGCTCTGTCTGTTTGATTCATTTATATTATAATCCGGATGAAAGGCTACGAATATCTTCTTAAACCTCGTGGCACGCATTACAACACTTTAAACACTAACTTTTACACATAAAGGAAGCAATTATTTAAAGAAATTACCACGGCTTCCTTCCTAATGCTGAAAGCTGATTATAATTTTTATTTATTTATTTATTTTTTTTTTCGTAAATACTAAATCGGTTTTATACTTTTATTTTTAATGAATATCATAATAATTGACCGTTAAGATATTTAGAAGAGTTTAGTCCGGTTAGTGCAAGAGAAACAATGAAATAGTTTTTACTATATAATTATTGTATTGACAGTGTTTCGACCCCCATTTCGGTTCATCAGGGCTAAAAAAGACAAAGAAGAATAGAATGAGTCTATAACAACACATATATAAGTAAGAACAATTAAGATATTTTGGAAAAAATAAATAGAGTTCAAAAAGGTTTTAAAAAATCTAGTGCGGGCAATACACGACTTTCACTTACCTCCGTTTTTAAAATCGATTAAAGAATTAATTAAATGGAATTTCTATAGAAACATGTGTTTTTATTAAAAAATCGATTTTATTATTATCTAAAATAATCAGTTTGTTTTATCGGCTTTTCATCACTCTCTATTAACTTTTGCAAGCTTCTGTATAGATAATATTTTTTTCTAAAATCTTTTTCAACGGTATATCATACATGTATATTACTCTTCTTATGTTCAAAAATAAAAATTGCATTAAACAAATATTTTTTAAGTTTTCTCCTTAAGTTGTTTATCAAATTCGATCACTTGCATATTTAGCTGTTAATTACCAATGGTTACAAGATAATATAGTTATTTTTATAGAATCTACAAAATTAAAATATCGGCATTAAAGCCCTGTCAGACCATTTTTATCCGATTGAAACCTAAACGATATTAAAGCCCATTAAATTTTACATCGATATAGCGAGTTTAATCAAAATCGTCGGGACCGTTTTCGAGAAAATCGAAAAAAGGTGCAAAATACATGGTATAAAGTGGCTCTTCTGGTAAGCTCATTTTGATGAAAAAGATTTTGTAATGTTCTCGGGAGTATAGTTGTCTTAAATATGAAATTTCAGTTTCATAGGACTTACCGTTTACGCCCGGGAGTTACCACACACAGACCTTTTTGCGGAATTCGGTTATTTGGACTCAGGGGACCCTAAAATGTGTATTTCCGTTGAAAACGGTGTATTATACATTTACGTTACTGAAAACCAGAAATTACATTAAAAATCTGGTGCAGGCAACACACGACTTTCACTTACCTCGACTGTTAAAAACTATTAAATATACTTCAATCTGAAAAATATTCGAAGTTGATTTCAATAAAATGTGTATTCATTTCCGTTTGAAACATATGATTTAGATTAAATAGTATAACTATATTAAATCAGTGAAAAGTGTATTCCTTATTCGTCACTTAATATTACCTTTTACAACTTTGGGTGTCAGATAATTTTTTTTATTTTTTAAATATTTCTCCTGAAACGGTATATTTTACGTCTATATTACTGTTCTTATTATAAAAAACACAAAAAATGGATTAAAAATATGTGTTCACAGTTCTCTTTTAGTTGTTTATCAAATTCGCTCAACTTGAATATTTATCAATACTAATAAGATGATTTATTTGCAATTCACATATGGGATGAATGATTTCTCTTTAATACTCATTGCCCAAGAATTGTATTATCTCTTAATAAAATAATTTTTTTTTTAAATATGATGATATGGTTAATCTTTTGAAATGTACAAAATTAAAGATAGTTTAGAGAAAGAAAATTTAAAATATCGGCCTTTAGGCCCTGTCAGACTATTTCAATCAGCATATATAATATATATATATAATAATAATAATATTTATTTGTTTTCGGGATAATCCCCATACAAAGGAGTTGGTCAGTACAGTTCAATATGTTCATAAATACAAAAATAAAAAAAATTGGAGATTATTTACAGGCATTGTGAATATACAATAAACAAGTAAAGCGTATTTTTTTAAATCAAATACAAAAATGAAAAGCAAAACAAAAAAATACATATACAAAACAAAAAAAAAAAAAAGAACAATTGAGGAATTTAAAGTTATCCTTAGTGAAAATATAAATGTTTCAAATTTATAATATTGTGTAAATTATTCTAAACAATTAAAATTAAGTAAACAATTTTATTAAACCAAGTAAAAGAAAAAACAAATAAACACAAGTAATCTCACTTCACATTTTTTTTTTTTTTTTTTTTTTTTTTTTTGAATTTTACAACTGTATATTACATAAATACAATAAGTAAAAGTGATGAATTATAATAAAAGGCGTATAAGGCTTGTGAAGAAACTACCCAGCGGTAGTACTTCGATGTTTATTTAAGTAAGTAGATCCCGAGGCCATCTTCTTTTCAATCGCCTCGGAGGGTTGTCAGGAATATGCGAGGTTGATAGGTTGCGGACAAGAGGGTTTATATGAGTTGGGAGTTTGGAATTAAAAGTGGTATATCTGGTTCGAGAAAGGTCTGCCACAAATGGGATATTAAGGTCGTTATGGATGATTTTATTTGTGACGAAATAAGGAGCATTTAGGATTTTGCGAAGGATTTTGGATTGTAAGGATTGGATGCGGGAGGAATTAGATGGCTTAGTAGAGCCCCAAAGCTCGATTCCATATGTCCAGATTGGTCTGATGACAGTGATATAAATGGGCTTTTTGTAGTGAATTGGAAGTTTTGAACGTTTGTCTAGTAAGTGTTGTAGTAATCGGTATCTACGGGCAGTTTCCTGTCGTTTTAGTCTCGTGTGAGGGTTCCATGTAAGACGTTTGTCAAGATGGAGTCCTAGGTATCGGATTTGTTCAACAGGTATGATTGGCGTATTATTAAAGGATACGGTAGGGCAGGAGGTCATCGGTTTTCGACGAAGGGTAAAGGTTATTTGATGGGATTTTTTAGGATTTATTTTAATCCTCCAGTTCCGACACCATTCCTCAATGGCTGTGATGTGGGACTGAAGGATTTGGGATGCAGCGGTTGGATCGTTATGGACGGATAACACACAAGTGTCATCCGCGTAAGTTGTGAGGACAGTGCTAGGATGGAGTTCATTTTAATAAAACTTTAATAAGGCATTGACCGGAAAATCTATATCATGAACCTTATTCATTTATTATAAACGATCTAATTTTTAAACTACCCAATGTATAGTAAAAAATGTCATTTATTTCTGCACTATACAGATTTCCTAAATGGATTATGTTCTATTAATAATTTAATTATATAATATATATATATATAAATTATATATATATATATTATATATATAAATATATATATTAGTGCTTCCTAAGGTCTTTATACATTGGGCATTCTATCAAAAGATGATATAGATTTTCCGGCTTTTGTAAATTGCACACAGTGCAGTTTTCATCCCCCTCCAGTTTATATGATTTCCCCTCACTGTACACTACAGGTCTTGTCAAGTTGGCTACCCTAAGCTGGCTCACTATTCGCTGCTTCTTGATTGCTGTTCTGAAATTTAGGTATTCTTCACCTTGGAGAAAGCTGCTTATGTTTCTGAATTCTGGGTTATATTTTGAGTTAAGCGCTGAGTTAATATCTATACTCAGGCAATGCTTTTTAAATCTATTGGTTATGTTTTTGAGATGCCGTCGGGCTTCTTCTGGTTTTATATTTCAATCAGCATTAAACCTCCACCATAATTATGCCCATCTAATTTGAAAGTTGATGAAAAGTAAAATTACTGGCAAATTGTAGACGCTTAATTTAGTAGGACGATTGGGATAAGAAAAATCTCTAGTTTACTCGTTCCTAATCATACTAAAACATTTTATTCCATAATTTTTAAATAGTGTTATTAAAATAGTAAAAATAAAAAAATAATTTCAGATTTTAATGCGAAAATAATCAAATAAGTTCGTTCAATAATACAGTAAAACGATTTTCGCGCTTTTTGACAAACCACATACCATCCGAAATAGAAAAGAACCACTATTTTTGACTCGATTCTCCTTTTAAAAGGATAAGAAACGAAATATTTGTTATTTACGAATTATTTAAAAAACAAATTTTATATATTTAAACACCTGACGGAGGAGGTCAAGGAAATATTAAGATTTATTAGCAGTTAAGCAAACGAATAAGAAGATATCGAGTTGGCATTTTCTTCGGAAATGATAATAAGAACGTAGTCTGATTTCAATGACAAAATTAAAAGAATAATTGATGAACTTGTGTATTTAAAATTATTAGTTTGACAAAAGTGGAGAATTAAAATCAACCCTACTAAATCCCATCAAATTACCTTCACCCTTCGTCGAAAACCTATGTCCGCCTGTCCCACTATTTCCTTTAACAATATTCCACTCACCTCAGTTGAACAGATCTGGTACCTAGGACTCCATCTAGACAAACGTCTTACTTGGAATCCTCACACTAGACTGAAACGACAAGAAACAGCTCGTAGATACCGCTTACTACAACACTTACTGGACAAATGATCAAACTTTCCATATACTACAAAAAATTAATTTATATTACCATCATTAGGCCTATTTGGACATATGAGATTGAGTTATGGGGATCCACCAAACCATCCAATTCTTCCCCCATTCAATCCTTGCAATCCAAAATCCTTCGAAAGATTCTAAACGCCCCTTACTTTGTCACCAATAAAATAATTCATAAAGACCTAAATATCCCATTAGTCGCAGATCTAGCCCGAACTAGATATTCCTCCTTTTATTCCAAATTACTCGTCCACTCCAACCCACTCGTCCGCAAACTCTCATCTCCTATTCCTGATCATCTTCCTAGGCGGCTGAAAAGAGATGGCCTCGAGACCTACTTAGCTGAATAAACACTGAAGTGCTACCACTGGGTAGTTTCTTCACATGCCTGTATCACGCCCACTTGATCTATTAGCACTTTTACTTAATGTATTTTATTGTAATGCAGTTGTAAATTTCTTTTATAAAAAAAAAAAAAAAGAAATAGTTTGACAAGGGTCAAGTAAGTATTACAGGGTATATAATAGTAATAACTTTAAGCAGCCATGTTATATATTATACGATAATTTTCCTAAACTAGAGAAGGATTTAAGTTTAAAGTTTAAAGGTAAGTACACCAACTGCGAATAGTATAGGGAGCGAATAGTGGAAGCCAGCCAGAACTGATATAGCCGGCTGATAGAGTTCTGCCAATCACGATAGCGAAAAATACCAACTAGTTTCCAAGTGAAAGAGCCATCTCTGTTCACCGGTTAGGTCCCATCACAAGTTGACATAATTAGAAATTTTTAAAAGGTTTTTAAAATTACGATTTAGATCAGCATATCATAAAGAAATTAAAATAAAAAAGAGACAATATCTCATTAAAGCAGAGAAGAATTAGCACATCACAAACCAACCGTCAAAGAGAGACACAAAATGAAGAAAACGAAAGGTTTCTATTAGGTATCCCAAGAACTATTTTTTAATACCACAATATATTTAAATGACTGCAAAGACATTTTACAATTTAAATACTAAATTAAAACTTCAGTATAATTCAGTAATATTAATTTAGTATTTAATTACAATTTAAAACTAAATTGTTTAGCTCCATAATGCGAGGCCTTATAGTACTATTATTATTGTCCAGTTGAGACATAATTGTAATATACTGAATAAAAGTTTAATAAAAATATATATATATATTATATATATATATAAATATAAATAATAAATAATATATATATGGGATAACTTTGTAGAAAAATAATACAGTAAACCCTCTTTTTAACGAACACGGTTATAACGAACACCCGTTTATAACGAACTATAGTTGCGGCCCCTTGAAAAATGAATAGAAAACTGTGTTTTTTCCTCGTTTATAACGAAATATTCTCTTATAACGAAGTTCGTAATTCGTGTACGAAGTACGAACTAGGGGTGGGCATAATCGAATGACGATTATCGGATCATTTGATTATCACAATCATTCGGATTAATCGATTATCGGATTAATCGGTTTGGACAAGCGAATGATCATTCGAACTGAACTGTTTAACGATAACCGAGGGATTATAAGGAGCTCGGATAATCGGACGACTTTTTTTTCTTTTTTTTTTGCTCATCACATAAATCGTCTCTCACAATGCATACTAATCATTGGATTATGAAATCATGCGATTATTTAAATCATCGAAGTCTGATCATCCGATTATGACGATCATTCGTCATTATGCCCACCCCTATAACGAACTACTTTTGTGGACCTCAGAATTAAATTTGTTCGGTTATAACGAAAAATGAAGAAGAAAAAAAATAGTAATTCCCGGTAAAGTGCGGTACCTTTCTGTCCTAATCCTTCTAGCCTCTCCCATCTATTCAGCTGAATTCTGTGATTCAGTCTGTGACAGCTTCAGGCTTCTAGAGTTTCAGCTTGTTATGTTTTTTTATTACTTCGAGGTCAATCCTGTCTCCTATTTCGTTTCAAGTGCGCTTCCGCTTCGTGTACACTATGTCAAAGAGAAATCCATTGATTCAAATACAAAGTTGTACTCAAAACAAAAAATTGCGAAAAATACGGGATATCAAAATCGACTCTATCAACGATTATCGCTGATAAAGATAAAACCACCTCCATTGTGTCTTAATCGGGATGTGCAAAAAAAAAAAAAATATTCGCATATAACGAATTATTTTATAACGAACATAGATTTGTTTAGTCCCTTGGAGTTCGTTATAACGAGGTTTACTGTATATACCGATCGTATATTCATAAAATGTTGATAGTACTGCGGATACTCAATATACGGTTGATAGTTCGATCAATTTTTTACTATCATCTATGTTCATAAGTCTTAGAAGACCAGATATATGACATTTATCTGCGGAATTGCGGAGCTTGTACCTGTCAGTATAATTGAGTTGATAGCATCACGGAGATTCAAATGGGCTTGTAAGGTTGTTGGGCTCGATGAAAACACGGTAGGCGTCCGAAAGGTTGGCCGTAGTGTAGATGGGAGGATTGCGTTAGATCTGATCTCGAGGGCTTGGGCTTGAACCGTGATCATTGTACGAATCGTGCAGGCGGTATTTAGAGTATCAGAATCGAACCTTCGGGTTCGGTAGGCCGATTGCTATCATATTTAAAAAATATCAATGAATCATAAAATATTAATAAATCATAAAATTCATTCAAAGAAACAAATATAGAGGGTACAGTTAATTAAGAGATTGGTACTGTTTCTAGGCCTAGGTCCCCACTCCCTCCCTATTTTTGGGTACCCACTTTATAGAGGCTGGGTGTGCCACAGGAGGGTCTCATATGCCAGGATCGCCTAACGGGTAAAATAACTAAATAAATAATATTCTGTCACAGCCGGGATTCGAACCCAGGACCTGGAGAACCGAAGACTACTACTCTATACTCTTGACTAGCCGCTCACTAGAAAAATGTACATTGAATGTTTTCAAGAATTATGTACTACGTAAGATATTTGGTTTTAAGAGGTGTAAGATAAGACCACTGTGGAATTTTGAAGGTTAAACAACGTGGAATTACTGAGCATGTAACTAATAATATAACTGAGTTTATAGCCATGCGAAGTTGCTAAACTCAGTAAAGAACGAATTTTAAAAAAAATTAGTTAACGCGGGCCACTGGTAGGCGTCCATAAAGGAAGGTCAAAGCGTTAGCGGGATGATTGTGTTAAGTCTGATCTCAGGGGCTAGGACTCGAACTGTGATCATTGCGGGAGCCTGCGTCGAGTCGGCCTGGTCATCTGTTGGGTTTGAAACTTTGGCATCAAAGGCTATTACGATTGCCACTACACCACGGTTGACAAAACACTGTACATTGTACTTGAATATAACGCGACCTCACATTAAGAGCCAACCCAGTTTTAAGACTATTAACATATAATATAGAAACAAGAATTTCAATATATAAAAAGAAGTAGATGCAAATAAAATACGGCTGGTTTAATAATGTAAATTATTTTAATCTTGGTTTTAATATTTCTTATTGTTTTTAGTTATCAACTTTCGAAAATGAAGCACTGTTCATTAAAACGTTAAAAACTATTAGAATATGTTTTAATTCTATTAAATAGATGTTTTTATTTAAGAAGAGAATAGTTCTACATTTATTAATATAAAAATAATAAAGTGGATATAATTAGTTGACCATTGAGAATTACTAAAAGGAATTATTTAGTAGTATCGGCATTGAACCTTCGGGTTCGCTAAGACTATTATTATTATTAAGACTATTAAAATATCAAATTATACCTTATGCTTTCAGATATGTTGAAAATAGTCCAAGAGATGACTTACCTGTAAAACAAAAGAAAGAAAATCATTAAAATTGTCAACAAAACAATTATAAATTATATATAATTTGTAAACAAATATTTTATATTTCTGTTGGTAGTATATGATACCAACTATTTATTACGTATCGACATTTATCAAAAATCCATGATAAATCAGCCATAAGATTATGTAAGTGTCATAGCTCTAAAATAGTAACAAAACCTTAGTTTTCTCGTCCTTAAGAGTGCACGTAAAAAGGAGGTACCAAGCCTGTGCGATGTCAGGTACTCATAAAAGATCTCCACGGTTATTTATATATATATATTGAAATACTTTTAATTTACTACCATTCGTGGACCTAACACATTTTAATATTTGTCATAACGTGGCTGAAATAACCAAAATAAATATTCTGCTACTTCCGTTGTTCAAACCCGCTACCAGGAGAACTGTTGTCCTATCAACTATACCTATCCAGGAAATCCTTGGTAATGCCTTCTTTTAAAGGGGACGTAAAATGGTGGGTACTCCTTAAACTTGAATAGGCAAACTTAAGAGATCCCGCCGCACAGTGGGCAATATGACCGATTTAGGTGGACAAAATTCTGAAACTTGTCTATATTTAACCTTTAGGGTCCCATATTACGGAAAAAACTATTTTAAAAAATTATAAAAACTAATTAATTTTTAACACCGTGGTCAAACATCAAATTTATTTGCTAAAATCTAAAACTCCCCTATATTTTACGTTTGAAGTCCCAGAATACGGGAAAAACAATACAAAAAATCTAATTATGACTCGGAGTTGCTAAAATCTGCTAATAGATGTATTTTATAAGGTTTAGGAAATTCTTGAAATTATATATTGTAAAATTTTTGATTCGTAGTGTTTTGTCTGAAAAAAATTATGTATCACCCAAAACGCAAAAAATCGCAAAAATTCTTTGTAATATCTAAAGACTAGAAGGATTGGTAAAACAAATCCTACAAACAAGTCCTTGGGGTAACTTGGGAGTTATATAGTTTTTCGTTATTGAATGAGGGCGTACATTTACAAATTGCTAAATCAACTCTACAGGTAAGATTGCAATGTATATTCAATAACGAGTTTGGAAATATAATGCCTTACCTGTCTCAGCAATGCCCATTGTTAAATAAAAGCAAAAAGACTTTGCTCTAAATACACCTTAAACAGAATAAATGGCCATCGATTCAGAAAACGTTAATAAAATTTTTCTCAAGTTTTAAAAATAACTGAGTTATTGAATAAAATCACTTTTAATCGGCCGCCATTTTAAAAATAATCTTCTAATATTAACGTCTAGGTGTTAGGATCATCGTCGCATGGACTAGTATTTTTGTGGCGAATTTCCAAAAAATTAGTCCAGTAGTGTCGGAGAAATGCATTTTCCATTCGTTAACTCTCAAATTTTGTAGTTTTTTTTTTTTTTTTTTTACTTCTTTAACGAAGGTTTATTATTGAAAATAATAAACCATAACATACCAAACATAAGAAATTGTAGAAATATAAAATAAATGGTAAATCGAAGATATATGATTATATTCCTTAACATGATCCGAGGGAAGAAGCTAAGTGAAAAATAGCACAAATTTTATAATTTGATATAGATAGTTATAATAATAAGAATACTTTCAAGGTATTTAGCAATGAATACAGTAACTATGCTAAGAGCACAACTAGGATCTGTAGAATACCCTTCACGAGGAGACTACAGAGGAGATGCCGAAAGCAGAACAGATGTTTTCAAGGACGTCCACACCAAAGTTCTACTCGGTCGTCTGTGTTGGATTGTCGGCTCCTGGGTATTCGGTGTTCGTTCGGGTGGAACCGTTAAAAGCAAGAGTATTCGTGGGAGGATTCTATAGCGAGGACCCAGGTAGAAGGTTCAAACCCGGAAGATGGCACAAGGATTTTTTAAACTGAGTACAAAATCCTTGTCTATTCTTTCTTTGGAGGGGATGCAAAATAGTGACCCCGATAATGTGTGATGTCAAGAACCCCGTCTTAATTAAAACTGGATAGGCAAAATTTAGGGCTCCCGCTGTAATATCGTCCGATTATCCACAGAAGCATAAATCGAAAAATTCAATAATAATAGGGACATTGGTGACGTTAAAGAATCTATGAATGGAAAAGTTGTTTAAGAATAAAAAAAAAAAAGCTAGTCCTGAGCCGACGTTACACACTTCTATAATATGATTTCTTAATAAGTTACCAAACTATTATTTTTTTAAAAATCTCGTGCGCGCAACACACGACTTTCACTTACTTCCATTATTTATATCAATTTTGGGATCACTTGTAGCTGGGTGGCTAGCGTAACAGCCTTCCATGCCAAAGGTCACGGGTTCAAACCCGCAGGCGGTCCTAGGATTTTTTAATGTGAGTAAAAAATCCTTAGTTACGCCGTCTTTCGGAGGGGACATTAAAAGGTGGTCCCGAGCATGTGCGATGTCAGGTACTCGTTAAAGATCCCTATCCTAATAAAACCTGGATAGGCAAAATTTAGGACTCCCACTGTAGCATCGTCCGATTAGCCATAGTAGCATAAAGTGACGTTAAATAAATACATAAACAAACAATAAATTAGATTTTAATAGAAACATGTGATTTATTAAATAATCTATTATATTATCATCTACGAAAACTCTCCTTTAACTTTTCCAATAGTATGTATAAGATAATATTCTTTCTAAAATCTTTAGCTTTCCAACGGTATATTATACATGCATATTAATATTCTTTTGTTCAAAAACAAAAATTCCATAAAAAAAAAATACATTCCCAGTTTTCTCGTTTAGTTGGATATCGAATTCGTAAAATTTATAAATTTACCTGTTTTTTTTTTTTGCAATGCTAATCAGACGATATGTTTAATTTTTCCTAATTTACAAAATTGAAGGTACTTTAGAGGAAGAAATTATGAAATATCGGCACTTGAGCCGCACAAGCCGCTGTGACTTAAGACAATAGAAAACAATAATTTTCCGTGTAAAGAAGTATAATTCAGATAATTTTAAATAAATTACTTAACAAAAGAGAAGGATCCTAATTATGAGAGGAAAATGAATGACGATATCCTCTTTAAGTTGTCGCTCCACCCACGGCTTCAAGGTTAGCAGTCTTCAAGGTTCCTACTGGCAAAAAGGCGACTCTAGTGCAAATTTGTTGCGAAAATCCTAGTTCGGCTCTTTATAGCATTTAGTTTATAACTTTTATATTTTTTTGTAAAATCGAAATACTATCCATTTACGGAAATTATTATTTCTTCTCCTTTGAAAGGGTATCGAATAGCTTTATAAAAAAGTGAAGCTTGAAACATAAAAATTATAATAATAAAAACCATAAAAACTAATATAAAGCATTAGGTACTTCTATTAATTTTCTTTATTCATTTAAAACATATTAACATATTTTTACTTTCACTTACTATATATAGTAAGGGGAAGTATTGCGATCGTGAAAATTTTCGAATTCCAGTTTTCAACGGAAATACACGTTTTAGGGTCCACTGAGTCCAAATAACCAAGTCCCGCAAAAAGGTCTGTGTGTGTGTGTGTGGTAACTCCCGGGCGGAAACGGTAAGTCCTATGAAACTGAAATTTCATATTTAAGACAACTATACGCCCCAGACGTGACAAAACTTTTTTCATCAAAATGAGCTTACCAGAAGAGGTACTTTATACCATGCAATTTGCAATTTTTTTCAATTTTCTCGAAAACGGTTCTGACGATTTTGATTAAACTCGCTATATCGATGTAAAATTTAATAAGCTTTAATATCATGTAGGTTTTATTTGGATAAAAATGGTCTGACAGGGCTTAAATGCCGATATTTTAAATTTTCTTCCCCTAAAGTACCTTTAATTTTGTAGATTCAGTAAAAATAACTATATTATCTTGTTAACGCTGATGAAATACAGGTAAATATATAAATTGAATAAATTCGATACCCAACTAAAGGAGAAAACAGAAAAAATATTTTTTTAATGCAATTTTTCGTTTTTGAACATAAGAGCAGTAATATACATGTATGATATACCGTTGGAAAGCTAAAGATTTTAGAAAAAATATCATCTCATACACAAGCTTTTAAAAGTTAATAGAGAGTGATGAAATGAACATAAAACTAACTGATTATTTTAGATAATAATATAATAGATTTTTTAATAAAACGCATGTTTCTATGTAAATTTAATTTGATTAATTCCTTAATAATTTCACGTATTTTTATCTCTAACTGTATTTGGAAATTCTTTCATTGATTTTAAAAATGGAGGTAAGTAAAAGTCGTGTATTGCCCGCACCAGATTTTTTTATCGACATTTCGGGTTCTTATCCCCATTTTCATGAATAAAAACAATATAATTTTTTTTAAATAAGTGAAAAAGCTAGGTCAACATACATTTTGGTTTATTATTTCAATAATGAACGTTTGTAAAAAAAAAAAAAAAAAATGTTCGTTAAGGATCCCTATGCTAGTAAAAATTTCTTAAAGAATATTAAGCACCCCCGCTGTAGCATCATCCAATTAGCCTTAGTAGCATGAAAGTGACATTCAATGGACAAAACATTAAAAAAAAAAACTGCAAATATATAACTAGAAAATTAATGGTCTTATAAATTAAATTTTAAAGGACCTGGGACTTTATTAAACAGATTGTTAAGATTCTTTTGCATCTAACGTCACTTTTTGCAGCTGTGGCTAATCGGTCGATGCTACAGTAACAGTTCTAAATTTTGTCTATACAGATTTAATTAGGATAAGGATCTTTAACGAGAAATAATAAGGCCAGTTGCCAGTAATGAACCCGAGACCTTGGGCATAGAAGTCTGTTATGCTGGCCACTACACCACAGAGATTCGTAATATTTCTATAGCCCGCAAGTGGTGAACGAGTGATTAAGAACAGATCACGCTCATTATTAAAAAAGGGCATGTAATTTTTGAGGTACTCACTTTATAGAGTCCGACGAGCAAGTTTTGGGTTGTTTCACATGAAATGCCCGTTTTTATAGTTTCTGAAATACATAAAGGATTTTGCAGGTCTCTGTTGTTTTCTTCCGAATGTTTACATATTTAAAGTAAACAGTTACTAATCCTCTACCTGTGTATTATAAACATTAGCTTCCTTACCAATTACCCGCTTTTTACACTCGATTTTCGAGTAATATTTTTGTAAGAGTTTAAACTCGGCCATTCAGCAGCTGAGGCCGCTGGAAATATTTGAAAGGCGTTTGGGGAAGGGAGTGTTAATGAACGGACCATTCGCCGTTGGTTTGCTGAGTTTTCAGCGAGGAATACCGACTTGGAAAACTTGCCCCGAGGAAGACCTCCGTCCGTAATAGACAACGATGTTCTCAAACATACAGTAGAAGGAAACCATTACCAAACAGCTAAAGGATTCTCAGCAAGTGCATCTACCGTTTACAGACATTTAAAGTGTATTGGGAAAGTAAAAAAGCTCGATATATGGGTACCTCATGATCTCACTGAGCGGCAGCAAGATTGTTGTTTCAAAACATACCGTGCAACAATTGTAAGAACTGGGCTACGAAGTTAACCAAGCAGCTGAAAGTAACATCAAGACGGAAATTAAAATTTATAATTATGGCCTTGAAGTTTACAAACAGCTGAGCTAGCTAAGAGAAGCAATGGAACACGAGTCGTTCGTTAAAAGTGAAATGGAAAAGGAAAGACGTGCGAGATCAAGGTCAGAGGATAGTCCCGACCGGGAACCGGTTCCTCCGGAGGAATTTAACGTTACCGCATCCTCTGTAACAGGTTACTCCGGGAGCAGGTTCTCGGTGCCCGGGTGTCTGCCGCGGGGGTAGTGACTGTGTAGAGTCGTCGTTTAGGAAATACATAAAGGAATACATAGCAGACGCTGATTTCCAAAAATTTTTTTTTTAAATGATATTTTGACACATTACTTTCACTTACCTATATACGAAATATATAATTAGGGAAAGTATTGCAACCGTGAAATTTTTCTAATTCTAGTTTTCGACCAAAATTCACGTATTAGGGTCTCCTGAGTCCAAATAACCAACGTAACGCTGAAAGGTCTGTGTGTGTGTGTAAGTCTAGCTCGAATATGGATAGTCGTAAGAAGATGAAATTTCATATCTAAGACTAGTATACTAATATTTTTATTCCAAACTCCCTGCCAACAGAAACCCACTTGTCCATAAGTAATCTTACTTAGATAGCCCTGATAACCCTCCGAGGCGACTGAAAAGAAGGTGGCCTTGGGATTTAGTACCTTTTAGAATGAAATGAAATTTTTAAATATGGTTTTAAAGGATTTTTATATTTTTTAGATAAAATCTGATGACGGATCTAGATTAATCTAAACCAATAAAATACAAATATGTCAAAATATCAATTACGGAAAAAATGTCCTTTAGTACCTTTTGGAAATCAACGTCTCAATTATACTCACAGCGTACAAGCTCCGCAATACCGCGTTGTGCATCCTTCTGAACTCCCCAGTGGCCTCATCTCTTTCTGTACCAAATATTTTACGCTATACCTTATTTTTGAAAACCTTAAAACGTTGTTATCCCTCAAAGTATGCGGCCGCGTTTCACATCCGTAAAGAACCGTCCGAAGAATAATAGTTTTATAAATTCTAACCTTTAAGTTTTTTAAGCGTCAGAAGCCGCAAGCTGAGTAACTTCACAACTGAATAATAACACTCATTTCCAGTAGTCCCCTAAGGAATACAAACAAAGTACAATACAAATGTCGGATGTCTGGTCTGTTAAGACTTAAGATTGATCGAAATCTGAAAAAAAAAAATCTGAAAAATATTGATCGAACGATCGACCGTATTTTAAATAGCCATTTAAAAAAACAGTACACACAGCGATACTTCGCAAGGATTTACACTTAGCAATAATTAGCTACACTAAGAAGATTCTTATCATTGTTTATTATCTAGAATTATATTCTTATGATAAACTGGAGATTTTTCCGCTTTTCGCTTTGCTATCGCTTTATATAGACTAGGAAACGAAACATTAAACCCTTCATTAAAGCTGACTCACAGCGCTGAACCTAACCTTCATTCAAACCCACACCAACATCAACCAGCTACGTAAGGTAGGCACAACACCTCTTTTGTATTGCAATCTACCTCAAAACAGGCTCAAAGCTGGGTACAGTTTTATTCAAAAGTGATATTTTATTCTCTGAGCTAAGGTAAGGCAGGACTCGTAAAGCTTTATAGAAGGATTTTTTTTCTTAATTTTAGTTATTTATTGATATTAACAACTGTATTGATTGATGCCTTCAGTAAATTAGGTTTTAGATAAAAAAACATGAAAAATAAATGAAGACAAACTGCACTCCAATAAGTAATCAAAACTTATCTTTTTTTTCAGACGCCACGGAGGATTGTCAGGAATGGAAGTGGAAGCTAGGATTGAAACTAGTGGGTTAATGTGGGAGTTGAGTTTGTCTTTGGAAGGATTGATACCTGGTTCGGGCCAAATCAGCTACAAAAGGAATGATAAGGTCTTTGTGGATGAGCTTATAGCGTGACATGGGAAGGAGCGTTGAGGATTTTTCTGAGGATTTTGGATTGGATACGGGAAGAATTTGATGGTTTAGTAGAGCCAACACATTTTTTTTTTTTTTTTTTATCTTTCATTGATATTTACAACTGTACAATTTACATAGTACAATAAGTAAATTTGCTAAAAACAGACAATTGGCTTGAAAAAGACATCAAAAGAATCTACCCAGCGGTAGCACTTCAATGTTTATTTGTTCAGTAGGTCTCGGAGGCCACCGTATTTTCAGACGCCTCGGACGATTATCGGGAATATATGTCGATGAGAGGATGCGGACAAGCGGGTTTGTATGGGCGGGTAATTTGGAATGAAAGGAGGTGTATCTTTTTTTGGTCGATTTCTGTAACTAGTGGGATATTCAGGTCTCTATGGATGAGTTTGTCGTTGTTGGTAACAAAGTAAAGAGCGTCTAGGATTTGACGAAGGATTTTGGATTGGAAGAATTGGGTGCGGGAGGAGTTCGATGGTTTAGTGGAGCCCCATAGCTCTATGCCATAAGTCCAGATAGGTCTAATAATGGTTGCGTAAATGAGCTTTTTGAAGTAAAGAGGGAGTTTTGATCGTTTGTCAAGTAAGTGTTTTAATAGTCGATATCTACGAGCAGTTTCCTGTCGTTTAATTCTTGTATGAGGTTTCCATGTAAGACGTTTGTCAAGATAAAGTCCAAGGTTTTCAAACCATTAAATATTTTCCTGTAGAATTCTTTAAATTCAATATAATATCTTTGGCAACTATTTTGCTTGCACTATCAGTGTAGAGATTCAATGTTATCACAGCTGAAGTGGTGTTGAGGTGAGAATAAAGCATTCTTTAATGATTTTATGAGTGTGAACTTTGGTAAAGATACACCACACATTATTGTCTTCATACTGATGAATTGTGAATTTTTTTTAAATAATGATGCATTAGCATAATTCTCTTTCAAATCTATCACAAACTAGTAAATACAAATTAAAAACAAAACCGAGCATACTAAAATTGAAAGCGTTTTGTAGTGGTCATGTAGATGAGCCTTTTGTGGAAGGAAAAATAATTTTACTAATGTCCTTTATCTAATTACACCTACTTATTATTATTTTCTTTTCCACGAGCGTCGAGAAGGATCAATAATTTCGTTCTGATTTGTGAGATGGTTTAGAAAAAAATGTTGATTTTTCAATCGCACAGGCTCGAGGCCATCTTTTTACGTCCCTTCTGACAGAGGGCATAACTAAGGATTTCTTGCTCCTATTAAAAAATCCTAGAGCAACCTGCGGGTTTGAACCCGTGAACTTGAACAGAGAAGTCTGTTAAGTAAGCCACTATGCTACAAGTGAACCCTTTATTTTAAATTTAAATAATATAACATAAAGTAATAAGCGTAATATCCCTAAGTAGTCCAGCAATTTGCAGGCCGATAATACAAGTGCACATTTCGACGGAATAATCGATTTTTGATGAGAATATATTCGAGTCGATTATATCTTAATCATTAAACAATGACTCCTAGCATTTCGAGTCTAGTGTTATCAACATCCAAAGTTTACAATATACATTATGTACAGTAAAACGCGACAAAAAAATCTTGTGCTCGCAACACACGAGTTTCATTAACCATGCTTTTTAAAATCAAGTTCTTTATTAACTTGAAACTAAAATGTAAATTACATTGTTTTCATGGAACCTTAAATTAAGGTTTAATAATATAACTATAGAAATTAATATCTAAAAGCAATTAACCATATTCCATTTTATTCATTTACAACTATATATGCCAAATAAATATGTTAGAAAACATTTTTTCCATAATCTTTAGATCTCCAATGCAATATTATACTTCTTGTTTACTATCGCTTCCCCACACCCCCCTAAAAAAAAACTGTAAAATATTTCTGTTGTTACTTAAAAGTCCTTTAGGAACAAAAATTAGTACTTCGGCATTTAAATTCTTACAAACTATTTCAATCCGAATGAAATCTACATCATATTAAAGGCAATTAGGTTTACGTGGATAAGGCCAGTTTGAGCAATTTTTTTTTTTTTTAATTGTGCAAAATAAAATGAATTTTATTCGCCGATTTTGTTGAAAATGTTGCGCATACATAATATTTGCAGTCATTTAGAATAAATAAAAGATTTAGTTTTCGATTAAAAAAAAAAACTTATTAAACTGACTACATAAAATAGGTTAAAGAAATTATGAAATTGATTTCTAATTTGGTTTTTCATGAGATCCTTCTCCAGACTGAAACAAAAACGTGGATTTTTATACATATAGATTACATAATATTTTGGAATCTAAACATGTATTTCTGATAAAAACTGAAACTGAAAATGTTTCATGACCGCAATACTTTTCGTTACTATATATTTCATACATATATTTAAGCAAAAGTGAAATGCAGGAACATTTGAATTTGCCTCTCAGGTATGTTATTATAAATTTGACTGAATAAAATTTAGATTAATAAAGACTTAATTGCTTGCACATATAAATAGAAATCTAAGACTAACTGACTGAACTGTAGTGAACTTATATATATTTTTGTTACTCTTAAAAAAAAGGTATACATCGATATGTAAACGCAACGAAAACTATTTAAAAATACTAAATCTAAGCAAATTTTTTTTTAAATTTCACTCACTATATATAGTAAGGGAGAGTATTGCGATCGCGAAAATTTTGGAATTCCAGTTTTCGACGGAAACACACGTTTTAGGGGCTCCTGAGTCCAAATAACCAAGTCCTGCAAAAAGGTCTGTGTGTGTGGTAACTCCCGGGCGGAAACGATAAGTCCTATGAAACTGAAATTTCATATTTAAGACAAATATACGCCCAAGACATTACAAAACTTTTTTCATCAAAATGAGCTTACCAGAAGAGCCACTTTATAACATGCATTTTGATCCTTTTTTCGATTTTCTCGAAAACGGTTCCGACGATTTTGATTAAACTCTCTATATCGATGTCCAATTTAATGGGTTTTAATATCATGTAGGTTTTATTCTGATTAAAGTAGTATGACATGGCTTAAATGCCGATATTTTAAATTTTCTTCCTCTAAAGTACCTTTAATTTTGTAGATTCTATAAAAATAGCCATATTATCTTTTTAGCATTGATAAATAACAGGTAAATATATAAATTGAATGAATTCGATAGCCATCTAAGGAAGGAAACTGAAAAAATAGTTTTTTAATGCATTTTTTTTGTTTTTGATCATATGAACAGTAATATACATGTATAATATACCGTTGGAAAGCTAAAGATTTTAGAAAAAATATTATCTTAAACACAAGCTTTTAAAAATTATTAGAGAGTGATGAAAAGCCGATAAAACTAACTGATTGTCGGAGATAATAATATAATAGATTATTTACTAAAACACATGTTTCTATTAAATTCTATTTTGTAACAATTTATTTTCGTTTATTAATTTTTTTAAAAATTCTTGGATTGATATAAATAACGGAGGTAAGTGAAAGTCGTGAGTTGCCCGCACCACATTTTTAGTCTAACATCTGAAAGTGCTTTCATAATTTATCGTAATAGTGAACGCTTCAACTATCACCACTAACGATAATATCATCACATGGCGATTAAAACCAACTGCACCATGGCGTCATCCCACACTCTATTAAGTGATAGATAAACAATCAGCTGTTTTTTTTTCTTTTTAGAAACACATGTTGGAGTCTCCAACCTTCTTGCAATAACATTACACAAAATGCATTGTATAAAATGAATTGTCTCCGACAATCAGTTAGTTTTATCGACTTTTCATCACTCTCTATTAATTTTTAAAAGCTTGTGTTTAAGATAATATTTTTTCTAAAATCTTTAGCTTTCCAACGGTATATTATACATGTATATTACTGTTTATATGTTCAAAAACAAAAAAATGCATTAAAAAACTATTTTTTCAGTTTTCTCCCTTAGTTGGTTATCGAATTCATTCAATTTACATACTTAGCTGTTATTTATCAATGCCAACAAGATAATATGGCTATTTTTATTGAATCTACAAAATTAAAGGTAATTTAGGGGAAGAAAAATTAAAATATTGGCAATTAAGCCATGTCATACTACATTAATCAGAATAAAACATACATGACGTTAAAGCTTATTAAATGTTACATCGATATAGCGAGTTTAATCAAAATCTTCGGAACTTTTTTCGAGAAAATCGAAAAAAAGGTGCAAAATGCATCGTATAAAGTGCCTCTTCTGGTAAGCTCATTTTGATAAAAAATGGTTTTGTAACGTCTCAGGCGTATATTTGTCTTAAATATGAAATGTCAGTTTCACATTTAAGACAAATATATCAGTTATCCCAAAAAGGGCTCAGTGAAAAATTATGAAACCCATACAGATAAGTACTAATTACTACTAATAAGTAATAAAGGATAAAATTTAGTGTTTTTTTTATATTATTATTAATGGTTTTATATTCACGAAAATATAGAAAATAACTGGTCGAAAAATAACGAAAATCATAAATTTCTACTAGCAAAATTAATGATAATTGGACGACCTCGAATAGATTGACCCATATACCAAATACTTCGTGTAAGAGTAAATAAAAATAAACATTATTAATTAAATAATATAAACGTTTTTAAAGGTATTTTTGGGGTATATAAAATATTTTTGGGGTATATAAAATATTTTTAGAATGCGGTTCTGATCATGAATTAGTAATCGCGAAACTTCGACAAAAACTAAATACAAAAAAGAGAACACCGAACTATATTCGTCCCGAGAATTTTGATTTAGTTAAATTGAACAACCCCGAAATTAGAAAACAATTCGCGATAGAAGTAAAAAATCGGTTCGAAGCTTTGGAATCCTCAGACGAGGAACACAAAGATGTAAACAAATTATGGAAAGGGATCAGGGATAATATTAAAGAGGTCGGTAATTTATGTCTTGGAAAAATTGAAAATAAAAAGAACAAACCTTGGTTCGACAGGGATTGTCAAAATATGTGCGAAAAAAGAAAAACCGCTAAACTGAATTCCTTAAATAATCCAAGCGATAATAATGTGGCTTATTTTCGGTTAGTAAAGAATGAAACTTCAAAACTCTTAAAAAATAAGAAAAGAGAGTATCTTAAAGGCAAAATAATAGAAATAGAAAAACACAGAAACGAAAATAACGTAAGAGAGATGTACAAAGGTATAAACAAATCGCGTAAAAGATTTGAACCTTTATTGAATGCGGTTAAAGATGCAAATAACAATATAATTGCTGATCCTTCTGAGATATTAAATAAATTTAAACAACACTTTGACGGCATCTTAAATTCGGAAAATAATAATCAATCCCCTCTCTCTGAATATCAGAGCGCTGAACCATGGATAGACGCACCGAGTAAAGAGGAAGTCGAAATGGCGATAGGAAAATTAAAACGTTATAAGGCTGCAGGAAATGATAACATTAAGAGTGAATTAATCAAGGCGTGTGGAGAAGCGGGCGTTTCCAAAATACATTTTTTAGTTAAAAAGATCTGGGAAACTGAAAAAATGCCAGAAGAATGGAAAGAATCAATACTTATTTCGATTCACAAAAAAGGACCGAGGTCGGATTGTAACAACTATCGTGGGATCTCTCTTCTCCCAGTATGCTATAAAATATTCTCGGCAATTCTAACTAGTCGAATTACGGAATACGCTGAGGAAATTATCGGAGATTACCAATGTGGTTTTAGGCGGAATCGCTCGACTATTGACCAAATATTTTCCTTACGTCAAATATTAGAGAAAAAATTGGAATACAACGGTGTAGTCCATCAACTATATATCGATTTTAAAAAGGCTTATGATTCAATAGACCGTCAGAAGCTATATAACATCATGATTGAACAGGGGATACCTAGAAAGTTAGTAAATCTAGTAGAGATGTGTTTGTCGGAAACATTTCATAAAGTTAGAATCGGTCATAATTACTCCGAGAGATTTGAGGTGCGATCGGGTTTGAAACAGGGTGACTCCCTTTCACCTGTGTTATTTAATATAGCTTTAGAATATGTCATAGAAAAGGTGATGTGTACCGAGAAAGGCTTAAATATGGGTGACAAGATTCCGGTTTTGGGGTATGCCGATGATCTGGTACTGCTAGGTGAAGACACGGAAACCATACGACTAAATACAAGTGTGTTAATAAAAACCGGTAAAGAAATAGGACTCGAATTAAATACCGATAAGACGAAGTATATGATTAGTAGCAGAAACGGTGTCGATCTTGGTGATATTGATGTATCAGGTCATACTTTTGAACACGTAGAGAAATTCAAGTATTTAGGTTCAATTATAACTAGAAAAAATGAAATCCAGGAAGAAATAAAGTCCCGGTTAAAGGTGGGAAATGCGTGTTATTATTCAGTTGCTAAGTTACTTAGTTCGCGACTTCTATCTAAAAACTTAAAGATTAGAATTTATAAAACTATTATTCTTCCAACGGTTCTTTACGGATGTGAAACGTGGCCGCTTACTTTGAAGGATGAACAACGGCTTAAGGTTTTCGAAAATAAGGTATTGCGTAAAATATTTGGTCCAAAGAGAGATGAGGCCACTGGGGAGTTTAGAAGGTTGCACAACGCGGAATTGCGGAACTTGCATCCTGTGAATATAATTGAGCTGATTGCATCGCGGAGACTCAAATGGGCGAGTAAAGTTGTTGGGCTCGATGACGAGCGGATTCCGAGAAAGTTGGTATTTGCTGATCCGACTGGTAGGCGTCCAAAAGGTAGGCCGAAGCGGAGATGGGAGGATTGCGTTAAGGCTGATCTCGGCAGCTTGGGCTTGAATGGTGAACATTGGACGAGTCTGTGTAGGCGGAATTTGGTGGTATCGGCATCGAACCTTCGGGTTCGCTAAGCCTATTATTATTATTATTATTATAAAATATTTTTGGGGTATATAAAATATATTAATTAGTCTAATACCAACCTACTTTAGTAACAAAGACACATAACAGGAAAAAAATAAAATAAAAAAATAACAGAGAAATAACTCTATTTTACAACTAAGGTCACCTCGAGATATAAATAGTTGTAGAGAACAAGTGCACGAGGTTAGACAAGAACTCAAAGCTATTCAACTCTAAAAGATCGTAAAACCATCAAAACTAACTTTATTCTGTCACATGGCGCAATAAAACACGACAACTGCTGTAATTTAAGGACAAAATATTACTTCTTAATATAACCACTATTCCAGTCTAAGGGACTGCACTGTCATTTTTAATTGCTAATTAAAAACGGGCGTCCACTAAGGATTGCTTTACCGAGTACAATAAATAACAAAAGTTATTTAGTAAGATTACAGTAACGCACAAGTTATAATTACGATTTTTTTTTTTTTTTTTTTTTACTTTCACTTACCTATATATGGAATATATAGTAAGGAAAAGTATTGTGATCGTGAAAATTTTTGAATTTGATTTTACACCGGAAATACGCGTTTTAGGGTCTC
The DNA here is from genome assembly GCA_023052935.1 of Piezodorus guildinii. Taxonomy (NCBI): domain Eukaryota; kingdom Metazoa; phylum Arthropoda; class Insecta; order Hemiptera; family Pentatomidae; genus Piezodorus; species Piezodorus guildinii. The sequence goes on along the minus strand of CM041296.1, from coordinate 148,202,408 downwards.
CTGAGTGCAATTGAGACGTTGATTTCCAAAAAGTACTAAAGGACATTTTTTACGAAATTGATTTTTTGTCATATTTGTATTCTCATCAATTAGTTATATCTAAATCTCCTAATTGATTTTATCCTATAAACACCATATCCCTTTATAAACTCAATTTAGAAATATAATTTTTTTCTAAATGAAATAATTACACATTTAATTTCGTTCCAAATTATACCAGAACATCTTATTTCATATCTTTAATATGATGTTATTAATATACTAAAAAAATAATTCAGGATTTTAATGCGAAAAGAATCAAATTAGCTAATTTAATAATATAACAAATAGTGATTTTCGAGCCTCCTGTAAAATTTCCTAGAATGGATATAGTACCTTTTGGAAATCAACGTCTCAATTGACCAAGTCAAGCAAAAAGATCTGTGTTTGTGTGTGGTAAGTCTACCGCGAAAACCATATGTCGTGCGAAACTGAAATTTCATGTTTAAGACAACTATACGCCCGTGATTTTACTGACACTATTTCATCAAAATCAGCTGACCAGAAGTGCCACTTTATAACATTCATTTTGCACCCGTTTTTACGATTTTCTCAAAAACGGTCATACGATTTTGATTAAACTCTATATATCGATGTAAAATTTGATGGGCTTTAATATTATCTAAGTTCCATTGTGATTGAAATCGTTTGACAGGGCTTATTTTAAGACAGGGGACCGATAATTTAAATTTTCTTCCCCTAAAATCCTTTTAATTTTATACATATTATAAAAATTACCATATCATCTTGTTACTGTTAATATATAAGTTGAATGAATGTAGCGGAGTCTTTTTTAGTAAAGTGGGACGTTAGAAATAGAAAAGTTAATATGTTTTCTTTAATTTTTTAAGTTAATAATAATCTCTCTACCTACACATAAAAAATGAATCCTCGGACATAGCCGACTTACACATGGCTACTTAATTACGAGAGAAGCCCCTCCTAAATGCTCACATTGCAAAAACATTATTATACAGTATTATTATTATTATTATCACACAGTATTATTCACCAGCTGGGTATACCGCCCGACATATCAACGATTCTGCAGGATGATGAGCCCGTAATAAATGCAGTAATTAAATGTCTAACCAAAGTCAAACTGTTAAACAGCCTCTGACTATCTAACACATCTATCGAAGACGTACCCTCTTTATCATGTATCTGTTTAATTTCTTATCCTATTATAATCTATTGTTTTTATTATTTAATTTATTATTTTACCTTTTTTTTTATTTATTATTTTTTTTTTTTTGATTTATCTTAAGCTAAGAATAAACACCTTTGAAGGATAAACCATAATAACTAACCATGGGGCGTTGATGACCAAGCTGTTGTACGCCCTAAAACCGAACAAAACAAACAAACAAGAATGAATCCCTATTCCTCCCCTTGGTCATAGTTAAGACAGAACAACGTCTGTAAGGTTGGCTAGTTAATTAATAAATTTTAACCTTAAAAACAAAACTCCATCCTCGCACTGTCCTCAATACTTATGCTGATGACACGTGTGTCTTATCCGTCCATAATGACAGACTAATGCTTACAACTACAGCTTCCCACACCGTTAAGTCCCACATCACAGCCATTGAAGAATGGTGTCAAAATTGGAGGATTAAAATAAATCACAACAAATCCCACCAAATCACCTTTACCCTTCGTCGCAAACCGATGAGTTTCTGCCACCCAGTATCCTTTAATAACATCATCCTTACTTCTGTAGAACAAATCCGATACCTAGGTCTCCATCTTGACAAGCGCCTTACTTGGAATCCTCACACAAGACTGAAACAACAAGAAACTGCTCGAAGATATCGATTACTACAACACTTACTAGACAAACGTTTAAAACTTCCAGTATATTACAAAAGACTCATTTACATCACTATTATCAGACCTGTTTGGACATATGGAATCGAGCTTTGGGGCTCTACGAAACCATCTAATTCCTCCCTCATCCAGTCCTTACAATCCAAAATCCTTCGCAAAATCCTGAATGCTCCTTATTTTGTCACAAATCAACTCCTCCATAATGACTTAAACATCCCATTTGTTGCAGCCATAGCCCGTGATAGATACACTTCTTTCCATTCTAAGCTCCCTGCCCATACAAATCCACTTCTCCGTAATTTTTCTTCCTCAGATATCCCTGATAACCCTCCAAGGCGACTGAAAAGAAGGTGGCCTCGGGACTTACTGAGTTAAAATAGTTAGTGAAGTGCTACTTGTACTGGGTAGTTCTTTCTCAAGACATTTTCATGACTTTTTTTTTTCATTCCTCATATTTACTTATTGTGTTGTTTAACACAGTTGTAAATTACTATAAATAAAAAAAAAATGTAAAAAAACCAAAAATAGAACTAATTACTTCATAACATATTAATTCTTGATAATGATAATAAAATAATGATACTTGGTGAAACCGCAATGTTAATGTAAGAGAGACACTGGAGAGAGAGAGATTTTAAGTAGCCCCATTTGCCGCAACCAAGTAACACAGGACCACTATGCGGTATTCACAACTCCCAACTAACTTTCCTACCTTTTTATTTAAACAACTTACGATCCACATCTTTCTTTTGGAATTATTTCATTTATGAAAGATTAATAAAGTTTTTTTATTTAGATTATTTGGCAAAAATCGCATATTAATATTTCTTACATTCGCTATATAAAATATATAGTTAGTGAAAGAATTAAAATTTCCATTTTCAACGTAATTACACATTTTAGTGTCTTCCGAGTCCAGATGACTAAGTCCCGCAAAAGTCTGTGTATGGATGTGAGTACGGTAGGTCCAGAACGAAAATGAAAAATTTTAAAAAATATTTCGTATGGTACTGAAATTTCATATTAACAAGTCTATAGACTTGTCTATACCTTGTGGAATGTTACTATAACTTTTTTACTTATATTATCTGATTTTTAAAAAATTATGCTTTTTAGCATTGATAAATGACGGCTAAATATGCAAGTTGAGGATAGTTAATAACTAACTTAAGGGTAAAAGGAAAAACATATATGTTTATTATACCGTTGGAAAGCAAAAGATTTTAGAAAAAAAAAAAAAAAAAAAGAAAAAAACCTTACACACAAACTTGTAAAAGTTAATAGAGAGAAAAGAAAGACCGAAAAAACTGATTGTCTTAGATAATAATAAAATAAATTATTTAATAAAATAAAACACATGTTTCTATAGAAACTCAAAGTAATGCTTTTTACCTTTTCTCTAACTGTATGTAAAAATTCTTGAAATAATTTTGACAACGGAGGTAACTGAAAGTCGTGATTTGTGCGCACCGTTTTTTTTTTATTTATTTATTATCCGGTACTACGTATAAACGTTAAGCCCTCAAAAAAACAGGCCGTATAGGCCCTTGGCCGCGTAGTTTAATCTCCTGCGACAGTATACTTACCACGTTTCTCGATGAAATATTATAGGTTTGAGTCATCACTCCATACGCCTTTTTTTGTGAGTGACCACCAATAGGCTGACGGGCCTCACATACTCGGGGAAGAGGCTGTGAGGTAATCCCCATTTTAATTATATGCATATAAATGCCGGGACTGGGATTCGAACTCACAACCTTTAGCATGAGGGACTAGACTCAGCCAAGGGCTCCGCTTAATTTACTTGTTTATTTATTTATTTTATTTTTTTAGGCTGTGGTTGAGGAAAGTCCGATATCTTTTAGTTGGCAAATATGATATATGAAAGATTTTGATAATCAACTAACTATAGAACGAAACAGTCGAAAATTGTTCAATTTTTTTTTTTTTTTTTCTGTAAGTACGAGTTGATAAGTATAATATTTTAGAAGAAAAAAAAATGAAGTAACATTTGTTAAATTTAATGGTTACTGACAAAAAACGAATAAACATAAGTAACTATGGTAATAACAATTAATATTATTATAGTTAAAATTAATTATATTTATTCAACATCAAGGTTAGTTTTTAAATAACTAATAAATATTTTATAATTGATTTCGACAAAAATAAAAGTTAAATAAAATTAATTAAATGCGGCAGTATTTTTTGTTTTTATTAACATTTATTTATTATAACTAAGGAAACGGAATAATTAGAATAACCTTTGGTGGGCGAGACTCTTGCGCTTGTCACTTAGCCACGAGTTATCCCTCCTCAAAATTTTAGGGAGCTTAGTTTGTTTTGTTTTTTGACCATGACAAAGGTTCATTGTTGAAAATTGTATACCAAAAATCAAATTCAATAAATTTATAAATCAGATTACCTAAAAAACGAAAAAAGAATCATTGAAATCGGTTCAGAACAAGCAGAGATATAGCGTTTTGAAACTAGCAGTGGTGATTTGCAATTTTCCTTTGAATCATTCATTGCTTTTCATATTAAATAATTGCCTATAAAAAGGAAAAAAAATCATTGATATAGTTATTGAGAAATAATAAACCATTGTGTAATAATTTGCAGCCTTTTATTTTTTTTATTTTTATCTATTCCCCCTTCGAATGAAATTATTTAGCATGCTAAATCAAAGATGATGTGTACTCCACCCTTAAATCGTATAGTTATGCAGTAGGGAAACAATTACGCTCCTAATGCACTTGCTATTCGCGTCACTACGGTTGTTTTTTCTTGAATGACCTCGATGGGATAATAATCATTAATTTGCAACTTAACTTGCAAGGAGAGGCGAAGGATACTTCAAGAGATCGGAATTATAAAAAAGAGAGAATTATTAAATGATAAAAAAAAAATAAAAGAAAAGAAAAAACACACCAATATCGATCAGGATCAGACAATGAAAAGAAAGATAATTAATTGTTTTTCCTTCTTTTCGTATTTATGTATTATGTACCCCTATTATGTGTTTTGAACTAATAATCAAGTTTGTTTTTCACATTCGGAAAGTACTGCGATGTGACAATTTTCGAACTCGAGTTTTCACCGGTAATACACATTTTAGAGTACTCTTGAGTCCAAATGACCAAGTCTAACAAAAAGATCTGTGTGTGTGTAGCGGAGTATAGTAAGTCTAGTGAAATAACTAAAAACCGTACGAAACTAAAATTTCATATGTAAGACAATTATACGCCCGAGATGTCACAGAAACGTTTTCATCGAAATCAATTAACCAGAAGAGCCACTTTATACCATGCATTTTGCACCTTTTTAAGATTGTTTCAAAAACAGCTCAAAGGATTTTGATTAAACTCACTATATTGATGTAAAATTTAATGGCCTTTAATATCACATAGGTTTCATTCTGATTGAAGTTATCTGACAGAGCTTAAATGGGGATATGTTAAATTTTCTTCCTCTAAAGTACCTTTAATTTTGTACATTCTAAAATATTAACCATATCATCTTAATGCTATTGATGAAAGATGGCTAAATATACAAGTTGAAAGAATTTGATGGCCAACTGAAGGATAAAAGAGCAAAACTATTATTTTTTTATGTAATTTAATTTTTGATTTTTGATAATATGGACGTATAATATACCGTTTTACAGAGAAAGATTTTAGAAAAAATATTATCTAATACACAGAATTGTAAAGGTTAAAGGAAAATTATGAAAGCCGATAAAACTAACTGCTTTTTGTAGGTAAAAATATAACAGTTTTTTAAATTAAAAACAAGTTTCTATTGAAATTAAATTTAATAAATTCTTTAACAATTTATTTTTATCTCTAAATGTACTTAAAAATTCTTAAATTCATTTTAACAATGGAGGTAATTGAATGTCGTGTGTTGCGAGCACCAGATTTGTTTTTTGAAACAGAGAGAACTTATTCAAGGTCTGAATAAAAGTCTGACAGTTGACTAATTAATTATAATTATCTAAAATACCGTTAATTTTTGTAAATACTGGAAGGAATTAGTTCGGACGGCGGTCAGTAAATAAAACAATTAATTATATTTAACTATTTATTTTCTGCCAACGTTTCGACCCCAATTGTGGGTCATCATCAGGGCTAAAAAGATACAAAAGGGATACAAGTGTAGTAACATATCTATGTGCAGGAACAATTCAAGAGAAACCAGGAAAAAATGGGGTATATATGAATTATTAAATGTGACAATAACATTAAATACGATATTTTATATCCTATTGTGTTGAAGGATGTCAATATTTAAAACATAAAAATAGAAATAGATGTGTAAATAAATCGATCAATTAAACTACTATGACTTTAGTATAATAAAGAAAGGTCTCATTCATTAAAAAGAAAAACAATTAATTGTTTTTTCTTGTTTTGGTATTGATATATTATGTGTTTTAAACCAATAATCAAGTTTGTTTTTTAAATTCCAAATTCCTCCCACATCCAGTCCTTACAATCCAAAATCCTGAATGCTCCTTATTTTGTCACAAATCAACTCCTCCATAATGACCTAAACATCCCATTTGTTGCCGACATAGCCCGTGATAGATACTCCTCTTCTCATTCTAAACTCCCTGCCCATACAAACCCACTTGTCCGTAACTTATCTTCCTCAGATATCCCTAATAACCCTCCGTGGCGACTGAAAAGAAGGTGGCCTCGGGACCTACTGTCTTAAAATAGTTAGTAAAGGGCTACCACTGGGTAGTTCTTTCTCAAGACATTTTCATGACTTTTTATTTTCATATTACACACATTTGGCGTCTCACAAGGCAGTAACCTCGGACCCATTCTCTTCACAGTCTATACAGCTGGCATCCCAACTAATCCTAACACTTTAATCTCTACGTATGCTGATGACATTTGTGTGTTATCAGTCAATAACGATCCTACTATTGCCTCTCAAACCCTACAATCCCACATCAGAGACCTTCAGATATGGTATCAGTTGAAATAAATTCAGACAGATACCACCAAATCTTAATAACCTTTACCCTCCGTCGTAAACCAATGACATCCTGCCCTACAGTATCCTTTAATGATATCCCGCTTGTCTCGGTCGAACAGATCCGATATCTAGGTCTCCTGCTTGACAAACGTCTCACATAGAAGCCGCTCACTAGACTGACACGACAAGAAACTGCTCGCCGCTTTCGATTACTTCAACACTTACTTGTCAAACGCTCTAACCTCCCACTTAACTACAAAAGACTCCTCTACATTACTATCATTAGGCCTATATGGACTTACGGAGTTGAACTTTGGGGCTCTACTAAACCTTCAAATTCTTCTCGGATCCAATCCTTACAATCCAAAATCCTTCGTAAAATCCTCAACGCTATTTATCTTTTGTCATCTACACATTTACTTGTTGTATTTTGAAGTACAGTTGTAAATTTCAATAAATGATGTTGTAAAAAAATAAAAAAAATATTACACATTTACTTATTGTATTCTTTAGTACAGTTGTAAATTACTATAAATAATAAAAAAAAAATATATATTAAAAAAAATCCAAATCATATTCGGAAAGTATTGCGATCGTGAAAATTTTCGAACTCGAGTTTACACTAAAAATACACGATTTATGGTCCCCTGAGTCCAAATTAATTGTTTCATTTCGGACACGTTTGGAGGATGGAAGGAAACAGGATGGTCAAGAAATTAATTCACATACTGTTTGAAATGAAAACGGTTGTAACCTGGGTTAAGAAAGTAAAATAACGAATAATTGAAGAAATAAGAAACAGAAAAAAAAAATGGAGAAAAGGTCATGAAGGGTTGTTTCCAAGTCGAATACAAGAAGGTAAGAACGGGTCATTATTTGTTAGTGGACGGAAGAATGGAAACAGCGGTTTTCTGAACAGGTGAAGTCTTCTTGGGGTAGGAGATGGAGAATAAGAAATTGAAGTCATACAATCCTGATCTCCAAATGGTCTAATCGAATAATAATAAAAAAAAAGGGCTGTACAGAACAAATTACTACCAAAAATAATGTAAAATAAAAGATAATGTAAGTCATAGACTAAAGATGTTAATCACAATTTGTTCTGTACAGTCTTTGAATATTGTAATACTGTCTTTGGCATCAAGATTTTTAGTTTTGGCATCATACAATGAATCAGGTAACAAACGGGCCAGTTAACGAAACGCCAGATAAGAGAAGATATATCGCTTATTGGAAAACGGTTTCGGAGTCTGTTCGGTTAACATCTCCATCAGGGAGAGAGTTCATTAAATGCTAGAGCGATAGGGCGGGATGCCAAACCACTTGGGAACAACACACCAGTAACGAAACAAAAACTGACTCAATGCCACGGGCGGCAGTGGTCCCGAGGGATTAGATCCCCTCCCTTCGGTATATCATCGCCAATCCATGGGATATAACCTTCTCTGTCTATATTCCCACTTCGATCCTATTCCAAATAAATTGCATGGAACGGCCATTAGTGAAAATATTGGATTGTGAAATGAGTAAGTAGTGTTTTTGGTTTATTTTTAATTATGAATCTTTGGAATCAAGAAAAAAACTAATCACCCCCCAAAAAAGTTAGAGCCTACGTTTAAAGATCCGCAGAATCCGAATAACGAATTAAAAAAATACGTGCTGGAAGGAATTAGTCCGGGTGGCGGTCATTCAATGAAACAACTAAATAGTTTCAACTAATTATCGTTTGCCAACGTTTCGACCCCCTTTCTGGGTCATCATCAAGGCGCATGGGGGGAAACTGAGTTTTAGTTTTAGTTTCCATACACCCACCATGCGCCCTGATGCTGACCCACAAAGGGGGTTCGAAACGTAGGCAAAGAATAAATAGTTGAAACTATTTAGTTGTTTCATTTAATGACCGCCACCCGGACTAATTCCTTCCAGTAATTCTCAACGGTCAACTAAATTACATCAGGTAAAAAAAATCCGTATGTCCATCTTATGCCGTCCGCAGCATTTTTCCGAAATTACTGGACCGATTTCTTTGAAATTCGCCACAAAAATACAAGGACATGCAACGATGATTCTAACACTTAAGACTTTAATATCAACTAGTAATTTTTAAAATGGTGGCCGATTAAAAGTGATGTAATTGAATAAATCAGTTATTTTTTAATAAAAATAAAACATTTTTGTACCTCCATTATTTTCGAAGATAGAGAACTAATTTAATAGTGTTTTTAATCAATTCTAGGTGATTCTTTTTTGCTTCATCTTAACTTAAGACTTGACCGATTCCCTTGGTCATAGTTTTTTGTTATTTATTTATTGAAAAATATTACAATTTGTTTCTTAATGAACAGTAGTAATAGTGATGTGATAAACATTCATACAATATATACAGAAACTTATGATAAAGTCAAATTACATAAAATTGGAAATAAATAATTTCAAATGGTCATAGTTAAGATAGGATCTATCGGGTCAGCTAGTTCTTTTTAAAATTTTAACAAACCCATGAAGACCTCTTCATAGGTTTGTTAAAATTTTGTTGTAGGTATATTGGGTGCATTACTTTCTAGAGATTCGCACTGTTGATCATGCCTATTCGCTAGCTTTAATATCGACATATACCTATATAAAAATAAACATCTGCCCATGGACGAACTACAGCAGCAACAGGAGAGCTAATGATGCTAGCTCTACCTATAGGCTATTAGCATAATCACTTCTACTTGTCCCATCTCCTTCAACTCCTCAGCCATCCCACATTAGCAATAGTTTATCCCGACTCTCCGTTCACGGTGTCTCTTGTAATTATAGAAGTCATCATCTGTCATTAGCCAGGCACGCTATCGGATTGTTATAATGGATGAGTCGCTCCATTCTCGAAGAGTCCATTTGTAAGAAACAAAATATGTGCATAAGTATATTCCTCAACATTTCTAAGATGGTTTCTCATCATCCTCCGAGTTTAGGGCGGATGTCTACAGTTCATCACATAGTGAAGATCAGTACTGGTGTCAAGTGTAGCTAGCGTATTTGCTACCATAACACCCTTTGAACTCGGCAGTATCCCAATAAATTTTTAAAGAGAGTGAAGAGAAGAAGAAGAAAATAAACTTTATTTACATATTTACAAATTGACAAAATATTTATAAATGATTTCGGATGAGACATCCTTACAATCAGCAAATGTTTGGTTCATTTGGTAGTTATAGTCTAATTAACTAATCTATAATTAGTGGTAAAATTAAATTGTGATTATATATGGTTGTAGGAAAAATTATACAAAAACCTACAAAAAAAAAAAAAAAAAAAAAAAAAACGATAACATAATTGATAATATAAAATTAGAAATTAAAACAAACTAGCTTAAGTTAGTAACGCATGTTTAGTTCTTTTATGAGTGTAGCGTTTTAGAGATGTTTTATTATAGTTACCGATTTCCTTTATTAATGGATTTTTGGAGACTGGTGTTTTACTGAAGTAAGAAGCTGTTTGAGTATGGACAAAATGTTTAATTGTTGGAAGCTGCAAGTCCTGGAGCATAGATGATATTTTAGTGTAGCGTAAGTAATTGATAGATTTTGAATTCTTTCAAGTTTCTGGTAGTTAGTCAAGCAGGTTGAGCTCCAGACTGACGAGGCGTATGTAATTAACGGGCGAATAACTGATTTGTATATTGTCAATTCGTTACGAGGGCTCAAATGGAATTTTTGTTGAAGTATGGGAACATTTTAAATATTAATTTTTTGGCTTTATCGATTTTTCTGTTGATATGATCTGTGAAAGTAAGAGATTTGTCTAATGTTATGCCTAGGTACTGTACGGATTTTGACCATGGGATGAGAGCTGAATTTATCTTGATTTGGTGCTTTATTTGTGGGCGACGTTTAGTAAGAGAATGAAAGATCCTTTGGAAGAGACGTAAAATGGTGGTCCCGAGTCTTTTCTAAGCAAAATTTAGGATTCAAATTGCAACATCGTCCGATTAGCCACAAAAGCATAATGAATGAATAAACGAACAAATAAAAACTCGTACCGTCATTAGAACGAAAGTTGTGCAAGGAGGTGAATATGTCGAGAACACATTCAGATTTCCAGATTTTTTTCCTCAAGTATTATTTACACACTTTATTAAAGCAAATCAGACCAAATGGCTGAAATAACAATAAATAATTATCCTATTACAACTGGCTTCGAACCCTTAAAAGTATTCTATCCATTTATCAGTTGTCCTAATATAGTTATTTTTAAATAATAAACCAATGAGCAATAATTTACAGCGCTTTTTAAATACCTTCCATATAATATATCTGTGGCGGTCGTGAATAAGTGGTTAAGTCAAAATCATTCATTTTACAGGTGAGCGACTTAAACTTTACGTAATACCCAAAATAGAGTTATAACATACACATTTCATTCCACCCCAAATTTCTTTCAACAAGAAATTTCTTTAACAAATTAAACACGACGTGGGAGACGGTCTGAGGGAGCGATACGTGGAGTTAACTCATATTTGATAGGACTCGAGTTATACAGTTTTTCACGACCGCCACCATATCATTATATAATTTGACATGAAATGTATATATTGAGGGTTTACGGTCGACTCTTGATGTGATAATATGACAATATTGGGGTAATTAAAAGTAAGGAAAATAAGGAAAAAGTACTGACTTCCAATTGTAAGTAAATAGTATCTGGAGTAACGTTGTCAGTAATAACACATGTTTCATGTTCACACATGATCAAGTGTGAGGTATTTCAAGCGGTGGTGGGATCTGTAATGTACTTTAAAGGGCGGGGATTCCATAATTTTCAACAATTAAAATATATTCATTGACTATTTTTGAAAAAACTTTTTAACTTACCAAAGAACACACCTGACAACGTGTTGTACCTGGAAACGGGTAGAGATCTGTTATGTTTTAATACATGAAGTTTACCCTGTAATGTAAAATTATATGCACTGAAGGCATGAAAAACAAAAAATTGTAGATGGCTAAAGACTGATTTAAACTGCCCATTCGATAAGGAGTATCGGTGTCGAGGTGGAAAAGTCATATGAATGAATCAATAGCTCTTGCTAGAGAAAGTTTCAAAAACGAATTAATGACACCGTTTTGGGTGCCTAACATCATTTATTTTATAAGAAGCTAGGTAATCGCGTTGATTACATTAATGATGAGAACCATATACAGGACGTTTCGTAATTTGTTTCGGCTCAAACATATGAGCCATCATCAGGGTTGCACTTAATAAGAAAACAAAAGAGACGCATATCAACACGGTATGACGATGGAACAATAAATGTAATTAAGATAGCAATGACAAAGTAAATTAATAATTAACACCTATTATAATTTTAATAGTCGTTGCTACATCCTTAAAAAAAAAAATATATATATATATATACACACACACATATATTTATATAGTTGGTTGGAAAACATTTAGAAATGTCAGACACAGTGATGGAATGTATGGCCTTTAAATGCAAATGTCCGCCAACTTTAGGCCGAGTCTTCCTGAAAAATAAAATAATGAAGTCATACCCACGAACTTTTATTTAAAAAAAAAACAAAAAAAAAACTCGTTAATATTAGATATTTCATTATAGCAATATAATAAAATTTGCTTAATTTTTAGCCATTTTTATTAAATTGGATATAATTAGTGGCGGTCGATAAATGAAACAATTGAGACGTTGATTTCCAAAAGGTACTATATCCATTCTAGGAAATTTTACAGGAAGCCCGAAAATCTCTCATTACTATATTATTAAACTACCTAATTTGGGTCTTTTTGCCTTAAAATTTAGAATTATTTTTTTACTATAATAATAACATCATATTAAAGTTATGAAATGAATTTTTTTAGAATGATTTGGAACGAAATAAATGCGTAATTAGTACTTTTAGAAAATGACCGCATTTCTAAATCGCGTTTTTTAAGGACTTGAGAATTCATCAGATAACATCAAATAGAATATTTAGATAGAACTAAATGATGAGAATACAAATATGTAAAAAAATCAATTTCGTAAAAAATGTCCTTTTGTACCTTTTGGAAATCAACGTCTCAATTAGGTTGTTTCAACCATTTATTTTACGAAAGGTAGATAGAATTTCGTACGCACTTTCCTATCTACCTACCTTCAATCCATTCCACCAATTGTACCTAGTTTCCATTCGCCTACAATACGGTACGCATCTCCACTACACTCCATATTTCATGTAATGTTTATATCTTTGTATATTATCTTTAGTCGTTATCTGCTCTGTATAGGCCTCTTATTATAATACCTTAGTCATTGTAAATTAATTAATCGATTTCTTTACACTTCTAGTTCCTTTTTATATTTTAATATTTACATCCTTTAGCTTAATATTTTTTTTAATAGTATATTTAAACTTATTGTAAATGTATCTTTTTAGCACCGATGATGACCCACAATGGGGGTCGAAACGTTGGCAGAAAATAAATGGTTGAAACTACCTAATTGTTTTATTCATCGACCACCACCTGGACTAATTCCTTCTAGCATATTTATTAAAATTAAGCTAATATACCAGCGGATTTCATTGAACACAATTAATAATATTTATTTAACAACAATATTCTAACTTCGGAAAGTATGGATCGCGTTTTAAATTCACTAATCTGAACCTCGGTGGTAAATTGCTCGAATGATGTTGATGATGTTTACACAGCGTAGGAATGATGCTGTTGTGCAAATACCAAGTTAATGAAACCGTTTGTCGCACATGAGGATCGTAATTGTTTGCCAATGTTTGGGTATAGGAGAAAAATCATTTTGATTCGCACGTAAAATTAAAAAATAAAATAAATAATTTATAAACTTTATAAAACTTTTATTTGTTTTTTATTATCATTTATTATTGGAATTTACAACTGTACCAATTAATACATCAAGTAAATTAGCTAACAGAGGAATACATGAAAAAGACATGAAGAGAAAATGCCCATTGGCAGCTCTGCACTGGGTAATCTAAATTAGAAGGTATCGAGGAAATCTTCTTTTCTGACACCTCGGAGGATTGTCAGGCATGGAAGAGGAAGCAAGGATTGAAACTAGTGGGTAAGAGTGAGAGTGGAGTTTGTCATGGAAGGATTGATACCTGGTTCGGACCAAATCAGTAACCTGTGGGATATTAAGGTGTTTATGTCAGGGCAGAGCCCGTGGCTGAGTGGCTAGCGCGCTAGTCTCTCATGCTAGAGGTTCTGAGTTCGAATCCTAGTCCCGGCGGGGCTTTTATAAGGATATAATTAAATGGGGATTCACTCACAACCTCTCCTCCGAGTATGAGAGACCCGTAGGCAAATGGTGGCCACTCACAAAAATAGGCGTAAGGAGTGATGACTCTACCCTGTAAAATCTCATCGTGAATCGTAAGTATATTCTCCCAGGAGATTACACCGCGAGGCCAAGGGCCTACACGGCCTGTCGCGACAGAGGAAATCATAAGGTCTTTATGGATGAGTTTATTCATGACAAAGTAAGGAGCATTGAGGATTTTTCGAAGGGTTTTGGAATGTAAGGATTGAATACGGGAAGAATTTGATGGTTTAGTAGAGCCCCAGAGCTCAACTCCGTAGGTCCAGATAGGCCTTATGATGGTAATATAGATGAGCTTTTTGTAGATAAGTGGAATGTTAGAGCGTCTGTCCAGTAATTGTTGAAGTAAGCGAAAGCGTTGGGCAGTTTCTTGTCCTTTCAGTCTAGTAGCGGATCTGTTCAACCGGTACAAGCGGAATATTATCAAAGGACACTCTAGGGAAGGATGTCATAGGTACTTATGAAAGTTTATAAAGTTCTTTTTTTTATAATGATTGTTTATCCAACTTGTTCCAGCGGATGTACTTTAAATATAAGCAAAGCTTTCTTTTGTGGATTTAGTCAAGTTTCACGAAAAAATGTGGTTGTTGCGTAAATCCAATACAACTGAAAACGGAGACATGTTCCCTTTGTCTTGTTCCTAAATCTACCAAACCAAGAATCAAGTTTAATATTAACACACACACACACACACACACACACACACACATATATATATATATATATATATATATATATATATATATATACAGTTAAAAAAACAAAAAACACCGGAAATATCACTCATTGGCTATTTCTAATTATTGGCTTCCTGGAAGATCTTTGATCTCTCATATCTAATGATTGATAAAGCGTAATTACATAATATCAGCTCCGCCATATTGAAATATATCACATATAGAAGAATAAATAACAAATCTCCCATTCACAATTTAGATAAAGGCATTACCGTTTGACATCCTTAGAGGCCTTAATCACCACAATCTGGTTAAATGCCAATAAACCAACACCAACCAACCATTAACAAAATCATTTACGTCACTTCATTAAAAATCTGGTGCGGGCAACTCACAAATTTCACTTACCTAGACTGATGAAATCAATTTAAAAACTATTAAATATACTTCAATAAGAAAAGTATTCCAAGTTGATTTTAATAAAACGTGTATTTATTTTTGTTGGAAACATATGATTTAGATTAACAAATATAACTATATTAAATTCTTGATCAGTAATAGGTTTATTCGCCATTTTTCACTTTATGTTACATTTTCTTCCTCAGATATCCCTGATAACCCTCCAAGGCGACTGAAAATATTGTGGCCTCGGGACCTATTGAGTTAAAATAGTGAAGTGCTACCACTGGGTAGTTCTTTCTCATGACTTTTTTTTTCTCATTCCTCATATTTACTTATTGTGTTCTTTAACCACAATCTTCTACAGCTGTAAATTACTATAAATAAATTTAAAAAAGGATTTAGGAGACCCTAAAACGTATATTACCTTTAAAAACTGGTATTCGAAAATTTTCACGATCGCAATACTTTCCCTTACTATATATTTCATATATAGGTAAGTGAAAGTAAAAAATGATACACAAATCCAACCCAGCGTCAACAGCCCAGCGCTTTAAACTCAGTTTTAAAAGAGAGAGAGAAGAGAACGGCTCGGCTCAAGTCGAAGATCTTGGAGACTTAAACCGAGTTAGGACGAGCTAAGTGCTACTTAACGCCCGCTCAACTCCACTTCCTCATCTTCCACTCCTAGGCTAAATACACTAATACCTTAATGGAAGGGAGATTGTCGGCGAGAGAAGAATGTACAGGAGGGTTAGCATAATCCTTATTGACATCTGTCTTATTTTTTCCCTTGTTTTAAACATTTTATAATTCTACCTGAAAAGCGTTTGCAAGATGATAAAATAAATATATCTAAAGCAGCTAGGATGGGGTAAAAAGGATAAACGTAAAGATTCTAAATATATCTAAAGCAGCTAGGATGGGGTAAAAAGGATAAACGTAAAGATTCTCAATAGAGTGTACTTCAAGGTAATAGGGTGGTAAGTGCCCTACACGATATCATTCCTATGAAATCTTGGAGCTATTTTCTAGCTATTAGTTCTAGACAATATAAATAGAGTTTAAGTTTAAAATCGATGTATTGGTTATGTTTAATAATAATTCCTCTAATTGAAACCTATTTAATTCAATATTTCCCTTCATGCTACCAATTAATATTGGTAAACACGACACCTTTGATAAAGAACCTCAATGGTTCCAAAAAGTACATTATATAAATACATTAAATATGTTAATCAATCTAGTTACTTTCACTTACTACACTGCCGGACAAAATTAAAGGATCACTTCAATATTTTGAAATTACTGAACTGTATAGGGTATTTTTGAAAATATTCTTTTTTCTTTGGAAGTCACACTTTATTATATGGGTAATAAAAAATAAAAAATTCTTTTCTAGAAAATTTTAATAGGAAAACAAATAAAAAAAAAAATGTCCTACAGTCTCAAAATGAAAAAGTAAATCTTTGAAATGAAATAAAATAACAAAACTAAATAAAAAGGAAGAATTCGAGGAAAACGATCAATAATTGGTATTCCCACCTCTAGCTCTGATAATTACTTCCATTCTCCTGCCCATTTCAGCGACCAGGGTTCTTACATGTTGTTCTGGGATGTTGTTTCACTCTTCCACTAACATTTCCCCCCTTAAAACTGCCAAATTTTGTGGGTCTCGGGCGAGGACACGTCTTCCAAGCATGTCCCATATATGCTCTATTGGGTTCATATCTGGACTTCTGTGTGGCCAAACTATAGCATTTCCAAGTCAATTGTAACCTTTTCCAAGTCAAATGTAACTTTTTCCAAGTCAAATATAACTTTTTCCAAGTCAAATGTAACCTTTTCCAAGTCAAATGTAACCCTTTCCATTTCAAATGTCACCTTTTCCAAGTCAAATGTCACCTTTTCCATTTCAAATGTTACCTTTTCCAAGTCAAATGTCACCTTTTTCTTCACTTCTAGCCTTAAATATTCCGTTTTATTTATTTATTTATTGAAAAATAATTAGTTTATTTAACATTATGACTTTTTTAATAATTTTGGCATATAATAATTCATATTTTTTTTGGGTCTCTTAGATATTTGATATCAAGTTCTGTTTTTTACTAGCTAATATTTAAAAAAATTAATTATCGTCTGTTTAGTTTTAAGATAGTTGTTGATTTTGATTTTTTAGAGAGGAGGGATAGATTTTTGGAATAATTAATGTGTTTTCGGGTATTATAATTAAATTTTTCGAGCTGTATTTTTTATCGCTCGCGTGCATTTTAACTCGCATTAAATTTTAATGTTTTTTATTGATATAGGGATTAATTAATGTGCTTTCGGGTGGTTATGATTACGTTTTTTGAGCTGTATCTTTTATCGGTCATGCGTATTTCAACTCATATTTAGTTTTAATGTTTTTTATTGATATAGGGATTAATTAATGTGCTTTCGGGTGGTTATGATTACGTTTTTTGAGCTGTATCTTTTATCGGTCATGCGTATTTCAACTCATATTTAGTTTTAATGTTTTTTATTGATATAGGGATTAATTAATGTGCTTTCGGGTGGTTATGATTACGTTTTTTGAGCTGTATCTTTTATCGGTCATGCGTATTTCAACTCATATTTACTTTTAATGTTTTTTATTGATATAGGGATTAATTATTTTGCTTTCGGGTGGTTATGATAAGGTTTTTCGAGCTGTATTTTTTTCGCTCGCGCTTATTTTATCTAAAATTTACTTTTTATGTGTTTTATTGATATAGGGATTAATTAATGTGCTTTCGGGTGGTTATGATTACGTTTTTCGAGCTGTATTTTTTATCGCTCATGCGTATTTCAACTCGCATTTACTTTTAATGTTTTTTATTGATATAAGGGATTAATTATTTTGCTTTCGGGTGGTTATGATTACGTTTTTCGAGCTGTATTTTTTATCGCTCGCGCTTATTTTATCTAAAATTTACTTTTTATGTGTTTTATTGATATAGGGATTAATTAATGTGCTTTCGGGTGGTTATGATTACGTTTTTCGAGCTGTATTTTTTATCGCTCATGCGTATTTAAACTCGCATTTACTTTTTATGTGTTTTATTGATATAGGGATTAATTAATGTGCTTTCGGGTGGCTATGATTACGTTTTTCGATCTGTATTTTTTATCGCTCTCGCTTATTTTAACTAATATTTACTTTTTATGTTTTCATATTGATATAGGTGTTGAAAATGTGTTTTCGGGTCCTATAATTATGTTTTTTTAGTTTTATTTATTTATCGCTCCCGCGCATTTTAACTCGAATTTACTTTTAATGTTTTTTATATATAGAGAGATAATTAATGTGCTTTTAGGTGGTTATGATTACGTTTTTGAGCTGTATCTTTTATCGCTTATGCGTATTTCAATTCGGATTTACTTTTGATATTTTTTATTGTTATAGACAATTGTAATTATCTTTTCGGGTCTTGTGATTACGTTGTTTAAGCTGTTTTTATTGTCGCTTGCTCTCATTTCAACTTACATTTGCAGTGGTCTTTCTTTGTTTTTGTTTTAGGGGATTCTCATAACGTGTTTTGAACTTTATTCTTTTATGCGCTTGGGAATTTCTACAAACCGTAGGTATTATGTTATAATATGATGTAAAAATTATTTATTGTTTTTTTGCAGGATCTGATTACATTTTTGATTTGGACGTTACATCGCGATTGCGCATTCTTCTAGATCACTTTTCATTTAAGTTAAAATGTGCACTAGCTATAAATAAATGTCATAAACTCTATTAGTATTTCCGAAAACACTATAAACGATCCCTCTATCGAATATTTATGAAATAGAAAGAGTAACTTAAAATGAGTAACAAATTTACTAAAACTAATCCTTTTATAAAATAATAATAATAAAAAAAAAAAAATAAATAAAAAACCTAAACGATGTATATTCCAGCAACGTTATAATGAGAACCCAAAACAAAACAATCAATCCCAATATCAATAAAAAACATTAAAAGTAAATGCGAGTTGAAATACGTATGAGCGATAAAAAATACAGATCGAAAAACGTAATCATAACCACCCGAAAGAACATTAAGTAATCCCTATATCAATAAAAAACATTAAAAGTAAATGCGAGTTGAAATACGCATGAGCGATAAAAAATACAGATCGAAAAACGTAATCATAGCCACCCGAAAGCACATTAATTAATCCCTATATCAATAAAACACATAAAAAGTAAATGCGAGTTTAAATACGCATGAGCGATAAAAAATACAGCTCGAAAAACGTAATCATAACCACCCGAAAGCAAAATAATTAATCCCTATATCAATAAAAAACATTAAAAGTAAATGCGAGTTGAAATACGCATGAGCGATAAAAAATACAGCTCGAAAAACGTAATCATAACCACCCGAAAGCACATTAATTAATCCCTATATCAATAAAACACATAAAAAGTAAATTTTAGATAAAATAAGCGCGAGCGAAAAAAATACAGCTCGAAAAACCTTATCATAACCACCCGAAAGCAAAATAATTAATCCCTATATCAATAAAAAACATTAAAAGTAAATATGAGTTGAAATACGCATGACCGATAAAAGATACAGCTCAAAAAACGTAATCATAACCACCCGAAAGCACATTAATTAATCCCTATATCAATAAAAAACATTAAAACTAAATATGAGTTGAAATACGCATGACCGATAAAAGATACAGCTCAAAAAACGTAATCATAACCACCCGAAAGCACATTAATTAATCCCTATATCAATAAAAAACATTAAAACTAAATATGAGTTGAAATACGCATGACCGATAAAAGATACAGCTCAAAAAACGTAATCATAACCACCCGAAAGCACATTAATTAATCCCTATATCAATAAAAAACATTAAAATTTAATGCGAGTTAAAATGCACGCGAGCGATAAAAAATACAGCTCGAAAAATTTAATTATAATACCCGAAAACACATTAATTATTCCAAAAATCTATCCCTCCTCTCTAAAAAATCAAAATCAACAACTATCTTAAAACTAAACAGACGATAATTAATTTTTTTAAATATTAGCTAGTAAAAAACAGAACTTGATATCAAATATCTAAGAAACCCAAAAAAAATATCAATTATTATATGCCAAAATTATTAAAAAAGTCATAATGTTAAATAAACTAATTATTTTTCAATAAATAAATAAATAAAACGGAATATTTAAGGCTAGAAGTGAAGAAAAAGTGACATTTGACTTGGAAAAGGTAACATTTGAAATGGAAAAGGTGACATTTGACTTGGAAAAGGTGACATTTGAAATGGAAAGGGTTACATTTGACTTGGAAAAGGTTACATTTGACTTGGAAAAAGTTACACTTGACTTGGAAAAGGTGACATTTGAAATGGAAAGGGTTACATTTGACTTGGAAAAGGTTACATTTGACTTGGAAAAAGTTACATTTGACTTGGAAAAGGTTACAATTGACTTGGAAATGCTATATAACGTCAATTTCTTCTTGTCTGAGAAAACTTTGCACTGATCGAGCAACGTGAGGACGGGCATTATCGTGCATAAAAATAAAGTTACCTGCGATATTTCTGGCGAAAGGTATTAAATGTGGCTCAAGTACCTCATTAATGTACCTGTCAGCAGTTATAGAGCCACGGTTCACAAGAACCAACTCTGTACGGGAGTTTAAATTTATGCTCCCCCACACCATCACTGACCCACCACCAAACGCAACCCTTGGAGAAAAAGTGCATGGAGCATACCTC
Source organism: Piezodorus guildinii (assembly GCA_023052935.1). NCBI lineage: Eukaryota > Metazoa > Arthropoda > Insecta > Hemiptera > Pentatomidae > Piezodorus > Piezodorus guildinii. The sequence goes on along the minus strand of CM041296.1, from coordinate 148,181,369 downwards.
TCTCCCCGCCTTCTCCATATCTTTCCCGTCCATCTGGAGATCGGAGACAGAATTTTGACTCATCACTGAATAATACGAGGCTCCAATCTTCCAGAGTCCAGTTTAGGTGCTCCCGAGCAAACCTCAAGCGCTCAACCCGGTGTTCCCTGGAGAGAAGAGGTCCAGTAGCTGAAGGATGGGAGGTCAACCCATAATCGTTGAGTCATCTTCTCACGGTTCGCTCTGAAATTTGCACATTCCTGAACCTCTGGGGGAGACCACGCAGACTGTTACCAGTTGATCGGCGATCCCGAAGAGCATGCAGTTGCAAAAATCTCTCGTCACGGCGGGAGGTTGACCTCGGACGGCCTTGTCTGACTCTTCTTGTATGCCCTCCAATTTGACGATGCCTATTAAGCACCCTGGACACTACGGATTGTGACCGCTGGAGCCGTTGCGCAATATGCCTTTGAGAAAACTCTTCTTCACTCAAAGCAACAGCACAAATCGATTCCTCTTCGGTCAATGCTCTTCTGTTGGCCATCACATATGAAGAGAGAAAGTAAGAGGGTTAACTGACCCTTTTCTCCATAAACGGGTGGGAATATAAACCGGTAGAGGATTAACTTGATAAGATACAACACAAAGTCCAGTCTGGGACAAAGGAATTCCTATTTTTATCTCTTATGTATTAATAATAAAAATATTTGTAAGTGATCCTTTAATTTTGTCCGGCAGTGTATATATAGTAAAGGAAAGTATTGTGATCGTGAAAATTTTCGAATTCCAGTTTTCAACGGAAATACACATTTTAGGGTCCACTGAGTCCAAATAACCAAGTCCGCAAAAAGCTGTGTGAGTGTGTGTGTGGTAACTCCCGAGCGGAAACGGTAAGTCCTATGAAACTGAAATTTCATATTTAAGACAACTATACGCCCGAGACATTACAAAACCTTTTCATTAAAATGAGCTTACCAGAAGAGCCACTTTATACCGAGTATTTTGCACTTTTTTTTTCGATTTTCTCGAAGACGGTTCTGACGATTTTTATTAACCTCGCTATATCGAAGTAAAATTTAATGGGCTTTAATATCATGTAGGTTTCATTCTGATTAAAATGATCCTACAGGGCTTAAATGCCGATATATTAAATTTTCTTCCCCTAAAGTACCTTTAATTTTGTCGACTTTAGATTTTAGCATGCCTTTACCCTTTTTTCTCCCTCCTAATGTTTGTCTCTCAACGGGTAAACTAAAACTATCTGCCAAAAACTCGAATCTTAAAAAAATTAAATAAAAAAAGGCACAAAATAAACGCAATATTACAAGTTCAAAGCATAAAACTATTAAACATTTGCAAAAGGTAAGAAGCGAAGACAGACTAGCATACTTCCTGGTTGTGGAGTGGGTGCATCGAACCAGGAATACCATTCCACCACTGTGGTAATGAGAGCGGAACACAGTCCACTCTACTAGGACCCAGCTAGCATTATATATATATAATTTGGATAAGTAAAATAAACGTTTATTATGTTAATTAATTAATTAATAAATGTCAGACTTTCATTCAGACCTTGAAAAGTTCTCTATATTAAAAAAAAATTTGGAATAAAGTTAAGATAAATGTGAGTAACATAAGAAGCCATTTTTTTAATTTTTTTTTTTTTACGATTTTACAGGGTTTTTTTGTTTTGTTTTTTAAGAATAGATTTCCTCCATTTTATCCATTGATATAAATATAAAAGCATATAATTTCTTTCATATTTTTATGAAAATCGTTTTAAGGCATAGAACCTCGTTTTAAAGTTGTTTTTTTAAAAAGATTTATTGAGATATATTACAGTCTGTAAAGCTTAAACCAGTAATATAACCGGAATAACGCAAGGTTTCTGGACACAAACGAAACTTTAATTTTGTTTCTGAGCACAATTGTGTAAGTCATTATTACTAGAAATGAGGCTTTTTCAAATTCTGGAAGGTCCATGCGTTTCTCTTTCAGTTAATGAGTAAACAGGCTTACACTGTACAAATAAACATATCACCTTCTAAGCATAAACGATTGACACTTTGATATATGAAAAACTCTCATTTATAGAAAAAGTGAGCGAAGATTTACATATTTATGAAACAAATACATTAAAATATTTGTCTTAGGTATAACAGCTACAATAACCACTTTATAACCGCTTTAATATCATGTAGGTTTCTTTCTGATTGAAATAGTCTGAAAGCGCTAAAATCCCAGTATTTAAATTTTATTTTCCCTGAAGTTTTTTACTTGGGAAAAAATAAACTAAGCATTTTAGAATGGAATAAAAAATATTTTATTCTGTCCCAATAAGTTCCCTAATAAGAACATAAATGTCAAAAATAAAAATAACACATCTGGTCATAATATTTTAAATATTGGGTTGTTTAACATGAAATGTCCGTTTTTATAGTTTCTGAAATACATAAAGGATTTTACAGGTCTCTGTTGTTTTCTTCCAAATGTTTACATATTTAAAGTAAACAGTTACTAACTAATCTTCTACCTTTGTATTACATTAGCTTCCCAATCAACTACCCACTTTTTAGTATACTTCCAAATATGAACATGGAAACACGCGATTTTCGAGTAATATTTTTGTACGAGTTTAAAACTCGGCCATTCAGCAGCTGAGGCCGCTAGAAATATTTGCAAGGCGTTTGGGGGAGTGTTAATGAACGGACCATTCACCGTTGGTTCGCTAAGTTTTCAGCTGGGGATACCGACTTTGTTGTTGTTGATGTCCTCAAACATACAGTAGAAGGAAACCCCTACCAAACAGTTAAAGGACTCTCAGCACAACTAAATGCAAGTGCATCTACCGTTTCCAGACATTTAAATTGTATTGGGAAAGTAAAAAAGCTCGATACATGGGTACCTCATGATCTCACTGAGCGGCAGCAAGACCCCATGTTTCAAAACATACCGTGCAAGAATTGAAAGAACTGGACTACGAAGTTCTTCCTCCCCCAATATATTCTCCCGATTTGTCTCCAACAGATTACCACCTGTTTAGGAATTTAGACAACTTTGTCAAAGGAAAACTTTTTGAAAATGACGATCAAGTGAAAAGTGCGTTTTCAGATTTTGTTTCACTTCAAAGCTCAGAGTTTTTCAGTTCGGGGATAAAAAAGTTGGTGTCACGTTGGAAAAAATGTGTAGAAAAAGAAGGTAAATACTTGGAATAAAATTATCTTGTTTTCATATCGTATTTTTAATAATAATACTTTACCCTGAAAACGGATATTTCATGTAACACAGCCTAAGAGATTTGAGATGAATGAGTTTGATAAGCAACTAAAGTAGAAAAGAGCAAAGATATTTTTTTGTTTTCTCCAAAAAAGATAAAAACTGAAAACTATATGTATAATATACTTTTGGAAAGCTAACGATTTAAGAATAAATGTTATATTCTTTAATGCGTTTTAGAAGCTAATAGGTGATAAAAATAACTAATTGAAGTAGGTAATAATATAATTTTTTATTATTTAATGAAACACATGTTTCTATCGAAATTCAATCTAATCAATTCTTTAATCTATTTTTATCTCTATCTGCATTTAATTTTTTTTAAATTGATAAAACGACGGAGGTAAGTGACATATGTGTTTTAAGCGCACGAAATATCGTTTTATTGGATCGGTGAGAGAGGCAGATAGGGACTGGAATGTTGAACTTCCCTACTTTGGCCAAATCCCAAGTTCCGGCCCAAGATTAGTTAATCAAGCACCTTACACCAAGTCACTTCAACTTCTCCGAAACGGCACATTTCGCTACTTCAAAACTCGATCCACACCGTGTAATGAATTAAAGAAGAGTATTGTATGATTTCTTAAAGCTTTAATACTTATTGCCCAAGAGATTGGCATCTTATTTTTAAATATATATATATATATATATATATATATACCATATATATGATGAACAGGTAATACCGATATAGAAAGTTAATTTATCTTGTAGCGATAAGCTTGTTGGGAAAATTCAATGAACTTAGAATCGCTTTGAAACAGGGTGACTACCTTTTACCTGTTGTATTTAATATATCATTAGAATATGTCATAAAATCTGGTGCAGGCAACACACGACTTCTAGCAAGTCTTCAGTGCTTCTAGCAAGAAACTTAAATTTTTATAATTTATAAAATTATTACTGTTCCGACGATTTTATACGGATGTGAAACGAGACCCCTTTAAAGTATGAACGAAGCATTAAGGTTATCGAAAATAAGGTACTGCGTAAAATATTAGTCCAAAAAGGATAAGGCCGCTAGAATATTCAGAAGGTCTCACAACGCGGAGACTCAATTGGGCACGTAAGTAAGCATGTAGGGCACTGTGAAGAACGAATTCTGAAAAAGTTGATACACGCTAAACCGACTGGTAGATGTTTAAGAGGTATGGCGAAGCGTCATTGGGAGGATTGTGTTAGGTCTGATCTCAGAGGCTTGGGCTTGAACGCTGATCATTGGGAGGAGTATGTGGAGGCGGTATTTGGTAGTATCGGCATCCAACCATTGGATTCGGTAAGGTCTATTAGTATTAAAATATCAAATTATACCTTATGCATGCAGCTCTATTGAAAATAGTCCAAGACAAGAGATGACTTACCTGTAAAACAAAAGAAAAGAAAAAAACATTAAAATTGGGTTCGGTAGGCGAAATATTATTTTATAATAATAATAATAATAATGATATATATATATATATATATATATATATATATATCCAATTATAGAACAGAATAGAAAAATAAACTTTATTCTGGGACATAGTCCCTTAAGAATAACATTGATGTTACAAATATATATAGCACTTCTGGCCAGAATACATTAAATAGATTGAATTATTTACATAAATAAAGTAGTTAAAAAAAATAAATAAATATACACACACATACATACAAAAATCACAAAGTAATAATAAGTAATATACGCTATTTTCAAATATTTTCATACTAATATTATTAGACAATATTATATTATTATCATTTTATTTAAATTTATTTTTCCATGTTGTATTACTGTTATCTAATAATTGTACTTAACTTATTATTATTTTATATTAATTTTATTGTTGTTATCTTGTCTCTTTTAGCCCTGAAGAAGGACCACAATGTAGGCCGAAACGTTGGCACACAATTTAAGTGCGCTTTTCTTGATTACCACACTATCAACCAACTTTTCCATCATATATCCTCAGCAGTCAACAATAGTTAATTAATAAAGTTACAAGAGCTGGGTAAGCTCTAAGATGATCTCCAGATTTCAAGAGGGATCCATCTAAACCAGATATAACCGACAAAATAATTATCTTCCTCAGCCGGATTCGGACCCGCTACCACTAGATTATCAGCACAAAGATCACATTCAATTAATTAATTCCGACTAATATTCTCCACGAAGCCTCCTCCATCTTATTAGCCCGCAACGATAATAATAGAGGGGCCATTATAACGTTTTAATTATTAAAGCTGGAAAAGCCTCAAAGGCTGTGGAAGAATCCCTTTCCTCACAAAAGGGCCTTATTGAGGCAGGGTAGAGGCTAGGTCGGCCGCTGTCGGTTCAAAAGGAACAAAGTAATAGCCGACCTGGACCGACCTCAGGGTGGGTGGCAGGAGGACCTCTTAGTCGGCCGATCGATAGCTTGCGTTTCACTATCGTCGCTCCAACCGACTTAGTTATAGGTATCGTGTAAAAAAAAAAAAAAAAAAAAAAAAAAAAAAAAAAAAAAAAAAAAAAACTGGTGCGGGCAACACACGACTTTCACTTACCTCCAATTTTTAAATCAATGAAAGAATTTTCAAATACAGTTAGAGATAAAAATATGTGAAACTATTATAGAATTAATTAAATTGAATTTATATAGAAACATGTGTTTTATTAAAAAATTTATTATATTATTATCTAAAACAATCACTTAGTTTTATCGGCTTTTTATGAGATAATATTTTTTCTAAAATCTTTAGCTTTTACAACGGTATATCATACATGTATATTACTGTTCTTATGTTTAATAACGAAAAACTGCATTAAAAATTTTTTTTTTCTGTTTTCTCCTTTAGTTGCGTATCGAATTCATTCAATTTATATATTTATCTGTTTTTCATCAGTGGTAACAAGATAATATAGTTCTTTTTATGGAATCAACAATATTAAAGGTACTTTAGAGAAAGAAAATTTAAAATATCATTATTTAAGCCCTCTCAGATCATTTTAATCAGAATGAAACCTACATGGTATTAAAGCCCATTAAATTTTACATCGATATAGGGAGTTTAATCAAAATCGTCGGAACCGTTTTAGAGAAAATCGAAAAAAAGTGCAAAATGCATAGTATAAAGTGGCTCTTCTGGTAAGCTCATTTTTTGAAAAAGGTTTTGTAACGTCTCGGGCGTATATTTGTCTTAAATATGAAATTTCAGTTTCATAGGACTTTTCGTTTTCGCCCGGGAGTTACCACACACACACACACACACACACACAGACCTTTTTTCGCGACTTGGTTATTTGGACTCAGGGCTCTAAAACGTGAAATTTTGTCGAATACTGGAATTTGAAAATTTTCACGATCGCAAAATTTCCCCCTACATTATATTTCAGGTAAGTGAAAGTAATGAACCCGTACAAAAAAAATAATAAATGTGATAAAAAATATATGATATATTCGATATTTCGAAACACTCCACAATTGTTTTCTGCGAATTATAAAACGATCAAACAGTGGACAATATGACCGATTAGGTGGACAAAATTCTGAAACTTATCTATATTTAACCTTTGGCGACCAGATTACAGAAAAAAATATTTTAAAAATTATAAAAACTAATTAATTTTTTTACACGATTGGCGAGCGCACAGTGGTCAAACATCAACTTTATTTGCTAAAATCTAAAATTTCCGTATATTTTAGGTTTGAAGCCCAGAATACGGAAAAAGTAATACAAAAAATCTAATTATGGCTCGGAGTTGCTAAAACCTGCTAATAGATGTATTTTATATCATCTAGTAAAATCTTAAAATTATAGATTGCAAAACTTTAGATTCGGAGTTTTGTGTCTGAAAAAAATCATGTATCACACAAAACGCTAAAAATTGCAAAAATTCTTTGTAATATCGAAAGACTAGATGGATTGATGAAACAAATCCTTGGGGTAACTTGGGGATTATATAGTTTTTCGTTATTGAATAGGGGTATACATTTACAAATTTCTGAATAAACTCTACAGGTGAGATTGCAACGTATATTAAACAACGAATTTGGAAATATAATGTCTTACCTGTCTTTACAATGCCCATTGTTAAATAAAAGCAAAAAATGCTTTGCTCTAAATACACCTTAAACACAATAAATGGCCATCGAATAAAGATAATCCCACTGCCGGTTATTAGGCACTTGTGCGAACAGGAATGATTCATTCATTTACTATTTATTTGTAAACACGGTATGGCGGGGAATATTAGAATAAGGGTCTTGCCAACTAATAATAAAAAAATGAAGCACCGAAAAATTCCAAACTTTTGTCCACCTAAATTGGGGATTTAGACCACTATGCGCCTTTTCGTCCTTTCTAGCTGACATGAATACCACTATAATAATTTTCTATTTTAGGGCAAAATACGGCCTGAACTTATTCCAGGACGACAATAGAAATTTTGTGTAAAAAAACTGAGACTATTCACAAGTCAGAAATATTGAACCTTGTTTTAAAATTCCCGAAAATATCCTAAGGCTGGCATGCGGTCGGAGAATCGCCTGAAGCTAAGCCGGAGCACTCACTAATAGGGAAGCCTAGTATTTATAAATGAGAGCACACGTCAGGAGATATGACAAACGACTGCTTGGGACGAACCGAGCACATGTCACTTCTTCTCTAGCCGTCCAAATAACTTGCTTAATCTCCTTTCGATACGTCTCATGTCTCTCCTACTTCATTCACCTTCCTGGTTATTCACAAGCCACATTCACTCGCAAAGTAATCACTTTTATTCATGTGTTTACGTAACAAAAATCTAGTGCAGGCAACACACGACTTTCACTGACCTCGACTGTTAAAATCAATTTCACAACTATCACATAAATTATAGGTGGAATAATCAGGAATCAGTCATTTTTTGAATTTTTTTAATTTTTCCAACGTTTCGGCTCAAGCTTGTGAACCATCATCAGGACTACAAAAATCAGAACAAAAGAGATACATATTAAAAAAAAAAACCATATCTTGTCAGTTTTGATAAAAATCGATAAATATACGAGTTGAACGAATTTGATAACCAACTAAAGAAAAAGGAGAGAGAATATTATTTTATACAAATTTAGAACATAGGAATAGTAACTTAGATTTATAATATAATATAGTTGGGAAGCTGAAGATTTTAGAAAAAAATATTATCTTATGTACTAAGTTGTGAAAGATAACGTAATGGGACGAATATGGCATAAATATAGCTAATTTTTGTACAAAGCAAATATTATACTGTTATATTATTCAATCTAAAACATGCAATTCATTAAACTTTTTTGAACAATTAACATCATTAAAAAGTTCTTAAATTTATTTAATCAACTCAAGTAAGTGAAAGTAGTCTGTCACAATTCAATACTATTGTGGTTAGAGGCTTATATTGACACTCTTTCAGCCTCTATCGTAGTGTAGCTCGACCCTGTCATATAACTATCTAGTATCGATAAACTCAAGGATATTATATCCTTAATACTTTCCTCATAGAGATTAGATTCTGAAATACAGAAGGAAAACTGAAGAGCCAAAGAACAGAATCCTGGACAGTGACATGGAGTGAAGGTAGCCGGAGCAGGCAATTCTACTGATTGCCTCCACTCTCCTATCTGCCACTCTGATCCAGGTTTAGCTAGCGAGTCCCTCTGTGTTCTCTGTCTATGTCTTGGGAAGGCAAGAGCGAGTTTAGGGATCCCAGCATAAGGCAATCTTTTTTTTCTTCTTTTTTTTGTCATTTTTACTTTCACTTACTATATATAATAAGGGAAAGTATTGCGATCGTGAAAATTTTCGAAATCCAGTTTTCAACGGAAATACACATTTTAGGGTCCCCTGAGTCCAAATAACCAAGTCCCGTAAAAAGATCTGTGTGGTAACTCCCGGGCGGAAACGAAAAGTCCTATAAAACTGAAATTTCATATTTAAAACAAATATACGCCCGAGACGTTAAAAAACCTTTTTCATTAAAATGAGCTTACCAGAAGAGCCACTTTATACCATGTATTTTGCACCTTTTTTCGATTTTCTCGAAAACGGTTCCGAATATTTTGATTAAACTCGCTATATCGATGTAAAAATTAATGGGTTTTAATATTAAGTAGGTTTGAATTACGTAATTTTTTTTTAATACAAATATTGATCTTCATGATTCAACATTTCATCATTCGAAGATTTATTGAAATGAATCAATTTATAAATGGTTGCTTGGATAAATGTAACCTCACAAATTACTATTAATTATTTAATTACATCAATATTAGTTTGGGGCTCCTTAATATGAGTATGAGATACGAACATATAATTTGGAAAAGCGATCAGCTGTAATTGGATCTTACTTCCAGTCACTAATATTTGAAATATAAAGTAAGTGAATGTATTGCGATCGTGAAAATTTTAGTATTCCAGTTTTAAACGGGAATACACGTTTTATGGCCTCCTAGTCTTGGGTGAAAAGGTATCTGTGTGTGAGGTACGTCCGCCACGAAAACTGAAGTGTTTACGAAACTGAAACTTTATACTTACAAGTCTTATTCTGGGATCACCTGTAACAGGATGGCTAGCATAACAGCCTTTTATACCAAAGGTCAAGTGATCAATCCCATAGGTGGTCCTAGGAATTTTTAATTAGAGCAAAAAATCCTTATTTATGCCGTCCTACGGAGGGGACGTTAAAAGGTGGTCCCGAGCCTGTGCGATGTTAGGTACTCGTTAAGATCCCTATCCTAATTTGACCTGGATTGGCAGAATTTAGGACTCACACTGTAGCATCGTCCGATTAGCCACAGTAGCATGAAGTGACGTTTAATAAATAAACAAACAAACAAGGTATATATATATATATATATATATATAGTTCGATCAGTTCTCGATCGACTGTTGATAATATAAGTTTCTGTTGTTCTCAGGTTTCAGTCAATGAATAAACAATTTTATCTATGCGACGTTTCGAGATTTATTGTTCTCATAATCATGCCTTAACAATGGAAAAACAAAAAAAACAGAACATTAATATTATTATACAATAATTAATATATGATGTTATTGTTAGAGATATAGAAAAGAATATCTCAAAAAGATATTTTAATTACTTTAATGTAAATCCTAATTTAAAATATCTATGTACCTACTGTATGAGGATTCATCAGAGATCAGCCTTAAAGCAATCCTCCTATCGACGCTTCGGCCTACCTTTCGGACGCCTACCAGTCGAATTAGCGAATAACAACTTTTTTGGAATCCGTACATCACCGAGCCCAACATCTTTACGCGCCCATTTGAGTCTCCGCGATGCTATCAACTCAATTATATTCACAGGTTACAAACTCCGCAACTCCGCGTTGTGCAACCTTCTAAACTCCCCAGTGCCCTCATCTCTCTACGGACCAAATATTTTACGCAGTACCTTATTTTCGAAAACCTTAAGCCGTTGTTCATCCCTCAAAGTAAGCGGCCACGTTTCACATCTGTAAAGAACCGTCGGAAGAATTATAGTTTTATAAACTCTAACCTTTAAGTTTTTAGACAGAAGCCGCGAGTTAAGTAATTTAGCATCTGAATAATAACACGCATTTCCCACCTTTAACCGGGAGTTCATTTTTTCCTGGATTTCATTTTTTCTTGTTATCATTGAACCTAAATACTTGAATTTTTCCACGTGTTGAAAAGTATTCCCTGAAATATTAATATCATCAAGATCGCCACCGTGTCTGCTACTAATCATATATTTCGTCTTATCGGTATTTAATTCGAGACCTAATATATATATATAAATTTTATTTTTCATTTCTCTCTCTTTTCATCAATTAAAATAATTGTAAATATTTATTGTAATCATTATTATTATTATTAGTATTATTTTGTATGAGTTTTTTGGCAAGTTGTAATCATTTTTTTTTTCTACATGTGTATTATTCTTAAGGGACTTAGTCCTAGAAAAAAGTTCTTTTTTCATTCATTCATTCATTCATTCATATAAGGATTTGGGTTCGAAAGTAACTACAAACTCAGTCTAAATGTTTTAACTTCTTTTACTTTCACATAAAATCGTTGAGCGAAAGAGTTTCAACTAGACAGTATGGTATTTAGTGCTGCAATAGGAACTGGTTTCAGGTCGTTTGATTTTTATTAGATTTTTTTTTTCATGAGGTCTACAGTTAACGAAGTAACTAGGCTAAACGAATTCTTGTCGGATTGCTCAGTAAGCAAATACTGAATTTCCCACAAATAATTGAAGAATAAAAAAAAAAAAAAAAAATCGATTCATGTATTCAAGCAATTAAATAATAATTGCTATTTATTAGGTATAAACCGAGATTAATTAATCACGGGATATTCTTTTTTTTTTTTTTTTTTTTCTAAATACCTTCGAGAGATCGTAGAAAATAAGAGGTGAAAAATGAAGATATCTCAAAGAGATTTCCTCGTTATGTAAATTAATAAAACAAAACCTAAAAAAAAAAATTAAAAAAAAAAAGAAAGTCGGAATCCATTGATAAAATATCGCAATGGATACGACCCGTTTCTTTTCCTCAAACAAATGACTCCCTATATCGCCGAAGATCACCAGGAAGGAATGTAAACAATTCCTATTTACAGATTCCTACAGAGAGATCTAAATCGCAGACGTTTAGCATAACAAGATAATCGATACATCGATTAAATTAATAAAGTCGGATTTAATTGCTTTTATAGGGTCCTTTAAATTTTCAAGGATTTTTATTAGTTACCTGTATATATGGTGTATGATAACTAATTAATGAGTAAGGTGAACATTTATTCTTACGCAGTATACAGAACAAAACCCTATATCCTATAACATAAATAAGAATAAATAAGTTTGTTTTTTTAAATTGTCCATTTTTAGGACTAGAAGAAGAAATTCCCACTTGGGTATTCTACTCAACATTGCTGAGTGAACAGCATACTTAAATAATCCTGAAGACGATTTCAATGAAAAACATATGGGGAGATACTGAGAAATAGAAATACATAGACTTTAGTCCCCAGAGTCCAAATAACCAAGTCCCGCAAAAAGGTCTGTGTGTGTGTGGTAACTCCCGGACGGAAACGGTAAGTCCTATGAAACTGAAATTTCATTATGATCATATCAATTGGAAACGATCTCTTCTTTTTTTTTGTTCATATGTATTTATTTATTCATACATTGTTTGAAAACATTGAATGGAGCAGGAAGGCATTAGATAAAGACCAGTTGAGTACACATTCAAATACACAGAACAAATTGATATATGTGATGATGAAATATTAACATTTGATGTTGTGATTAAAATATATTTTTAATGACCTATATTGTATAAAAATATGGAAATGGATATAACATTGAATATCTGAAGATGAGGCATGTGAAGCCTCGAAACGTTGTAAAGATTGACATGTATGAATAAATAAATACATATGAACAAAAAAAAGAAGAGATCGTTTCCAATTGATATGATCATAGTCTAATATACTCTCCTATAATAGTGATTGATATGAAATTTCATATTTATGACAAAAAAACGCCCGAGACGTTACAAAACCTTTTTCATCGAAATGAGCTCACAAGAAGAGCCACTTTCTTCCATGTATTTTGCACCTTTTTTCGATTTTCACGAAAACGGTTCCGACGATTTTGATTAAACTCGCTATATCGATGTAAAATTTAATGGGCTTTAATACCAAGTAGTGTTCATTCTGATTAAAATGGTCTGACAGGGCTTAAATAAATTTTACATTTTTTTCCTGTAAAGTACCTTTAATTTCGTAGATTTTATCAAAATATATATATTATCTTGTTACCACCGATGAAAAACACATAAATCCATAAGTTGAACGAATTCGATATTATAACTAAAGGAGAAAACTGAAAAAAAAAAATATTTTTTCAATGCAATTTTTTTATTTTGAACATAGCAACAGTAATATACACGTATAATATACCGTTGGAAAGCTAAATATTTCAGTATTAATATTATCTAATGTACAAACTTGTAAAAGATAATAAAGAGTGATGAAAAGCAGATAAAACTGATTATTTTAGATAATAATATAATCGATTTTTTAATAAAACACATGTTTCTATAAAATTTCAATTTAATTAATTCTTTAATAGTTTCACGTATTTTTATCTCTAACTGTATTTGAAAATTCTTGATTCGTGTGAAAGTCGTGTGTTGCCCCCACCAGATTTTTTGCATTGTTCTCGGTCATTTCTTTTATATATGATAGTGGGATCTACTATCGGTGCTTCCTTTTCTGTGGCACTAAATGCCAAGATGTCCACAAATCTGGATGACCCATCTGTATCATGGCAAAACACCTCTTAAAAACATTGGTATTTTATCCTTTTCAAAAGTTCTGCTATCTGCGGCCGGGTAACGAGAACCATGTCACGCAGACACTTATCCAACACATGTGCAGGGCTTTCTGAATCAAATTGTAATTTTTTTTTTTTTAAGTTATGCATCACCATTACATACAATGGTATCTTTCTACTTAGAGATCTAGAGGGGAAAATACCAGAATATTTTATTATATTTTAAAATGGTAAAAATATAATGCATCACAAAAAATAAATATTCGTATTGTGGTGGTTTAGAAGAAAAACCTGTATCTCTAAATTAAATCTAAGGTCTCGGGTTCAGTACATATTCCGTGATGTTTTTCGTTTTCCTTATTTTTCATTATCCACTTAATGAAAAAGCTTGGCGTGCCTCATAAGAGTCTCCTTGTCCCATGGTCGTACCAGGGTTGAAATATCAGAATTAATATTTATCCTGCCACAGGCGGTTACGGAACTACCGTATTCCACATTATCAAATCCGCGGGTAACACCGTGTCGTTAGGTAAATTCATTTAAAAAATACTACTATCCAACCAAATAAATATAACCCTTTGAATACTGATAGATTCATGCAGACCAGAGGAAAGGACTGGATGAAGGATGGGCGCTAGAAATGGAAATAATAACTCAGAAGTGAGAGAGCGGAGGGAGAAGAATGCACGGCTGCAACCGGTTCTCGCGAACTTTACAATACGTCTGCCTGTCTGTCTGCCTCCTCGGGCTTTGCTGCTTCATAGCGTCTGCGTTAGCGATTCGCGAGGAGTGTAGAGGTTCCCTTAGAGGGTATGTGTTAGATCATAAGAAGTTAATTACTATTCAGATGCATATGGCCCAACAATTATTTACTTTCACTTAACTAAAAATCTGGTGCGGGCAACACACGACTTTCACTTACCTCCGATTTTAAAATCAATTAAAGAATTTTCAAATACAGTTAGATATAAAAATACGTGAAACTATTAAAGAATTAATTAAATTGAATTTCTATAGAAACATGTGTTTTATTAAAAAATCTATTATATTATTATCTAAATTAATCAGTTAGTTTTATCTTCTTTTCATCACTCTCTATTAACTTTTAAAAACTTGTGTATGAGATAATATGTTTTCTAAAATCTTTAGCTTTCCAGCGCTCTATCATACATGTATATTACTGCTCCTATGTTCAAAAACAAAAAATTGCATTACAATTTGTTTTTTTCTGTTTTATCCTTTGGTTGCGTATCGAATTCATTCAATTTATATATTTACCTGTTTTTCATGAGTGGTAACAAGATAATAACTATATCATATAGTTATTTTTATAGAATCGACAAAATTAAAGGTACTTTAGAAGAAGAAAATTTAAAATATCGGACATGTCATAATATTTTAATCGGAATGAAACCTAAATGATATTAAAGCCCATTAAATTTTACATCGATTAGCGTGTTTAATCAATATCGTCAAAACCGTTTTTGAGAAAATCGAAAAAAGGTGCGAAATGCATAGTATAAAGTGGCTCTTCTGGTAAACTCATTTTGATGAAAAAGGTTTTGTAACGTTTCGGGCGTATATTTGTCTTAAATATGAAATTTCAGTTTCATAGGACTTACCGTTTCCGCCCGGGAGTTACCACACACACACACAGACCTTTTTGCGGGACTTGGTTATTTGGACTCAGGGGACCCAAAAATGTGTATTTACGTTGAAAACTTGAATTCGAAAATTTTCACTATCGCAATACTTTCCCTTACTATATATAGTATGTGAAAGTAAAAATGAAATATATAGAAAGGCAAAGTACTGCGATTTTCAAAATTTTCTAATTCGTTTTCAACGGAAATACACGTTTTAGGGTCTCCTTAGACCAAATAACCAAGTCCCGCAAAAAGGTCTGTTTGTGGTAAGTCCAGTATGAAAACGAAAAGTTGTACGAACGAAAAGGAAATTTCATTATATCAATAAATTCTAAACCACGGAGGGTCTCGTATAATTATTAAGGTAGATTTCGGGCTGAATAAATTCTTCCATAAATACTCTATTTTTTATTTCATCAGCATGACGTTTCGGGATCTTCTCCCATCTTCAGAAGTCTACAAAGTATATTAAGCTATAACCATTACATTAAAAATACTAAACCATTCACTTCAGTTTAGTATTTTTAATGTAATGGTAATTGCTTAATTTGCTTTGTAGACTTCTGGAGATGGGAGAATATCCCGAAACGTCAATGCTGATGAAATAAAAAATTGAGTGTTTATGGAAGAATTTATTCAGCCCGAAATTTCATATTTATGACAACTATACGCCCGAGATGTTACAGCAACTTTTTCATCAAAAGCGGCTTAATGACATTGATGAAGGACGGCTAAATATAGAATTGGACGAATTTTATGACCAGCTAAAAGATAAAAAACAAAACTATTTTCTCATGCAATTTTAGTTTTTTTGATAATAAAATATAAACAGGAATATAGAGGTATAATATACCGTTGGAAAGAAAGAGTTTATAGAAAATATGTTATCTGATACAAAACGTTGTATAAGGTTAAATATTAAGTGACGAATAGGGAATAAACTTTATTACTGATTAACAATTTAATATAGTTATATTATTTAATCTAAATCATGTTTCCAACGAAAATGATATCACGTTTTATTAAAATTAACTGAAAATATTTTTTAAATTGAAGTATGTACTGTTGTACAAACTCCGTAAATTCCTTCCTCCTACATACTTCCTAATCATCCGGTCCTAACTCTCTGACAGATCATTCAAAATAAACCACAATAGTTCCTATTCATCTCTTTTCACCCAGTCTGCTGGTGCCCCTCAAGGCAGTATCCTAGGACCCATTCTCTGCACAGTCTATACACCTGATATCCCAACCCATCCTAACACATTCCTTTCTACCTATGCCGATGACACTTGCGTGTTTTTTTTTTACATCAATCTTTATTTACATAACATACATCTGCTCAAACTCTCCAATCCCACATCAGAGACCTTGAGGTATGGTGTCAGAATTGGAGAATGAAAATCAATTCCCAAAAACCTATGACATCCTGCCCTACAGTGTCCTTTAATGATATTCCGCTTGTCCAGGTTGAACAGATCCGCTATTTAAGACTCCTGCATGACAAACGACTTACATGGATTCCCCACACAAGACTGAAAAAACAAGAAACTGCACCACAATTTCGGCTACTCCAACACTTACTAGACAGACGCTCTAACCTTTCACTTAACTAAAAAAGACTCATTTACATGACCATCATAAGGCCTATCTGTACGTACGGAGTTGAGCTTTGGGGCTCTACTAAACCATCAAACTCTATCCGTATCCAATCCTTACAATCCAAAATCCTTCGCAAAATCCTTAACGCTCCTTACTTTGTCACGAATAAAATCATCCACAATGATCTTAATGTTCCATATGTTGCTGATTTGGCCCATACCAGGTATCACACCTTCCATGAAAAACTCCACTCCCACTCTAATCCATTAGTTTCAATCCTGGCTTCCTCTTCAATTTCTGATAATCCTCCGAGGCGTCTAAAAAAGAAGATGGCCTCGAGACCTTCTTGTTTAGACTCACTACCAAAGAGTGCTGCCAATGGGCAGTTTCTCTTCAAATTTATTTCATGTGTTATAACATTTCAAAATATTTACTTGATGTATTTTTTGCACAGTTGTAAATTTCAATAATAAAAAAAGAAAAAGAAAAAAAAAGAAAACTGAAGTATAATTAATTGTTTTTAAATTAATTTTAACAGACGTGGTTAATTGAAAGTTGTGTGCAGCCCGCACCAGATTTTTATAGCTTAAATAAGCGAAATTACACTATTTCATCATACATATTTGAAAAATATCATTTTACATTTTAATTTAAATTGTCAATACTGATTAAAAACATGTTCATAAGTATTTACCTGTTATTCTCACTTAATACATTTTTTTTTCATCATATAGCTTACTGCTATTTGTCCTTATGATTTGTCTATTGGCTCATTGTTTCTTTTGTTTTTATTTTATACTTTGTGCTATTGCATATAATATAATACAAAATAAATGTAGATTAACAATCGCATATCGGATATCAATAACGAAATAATTAAAGTAATCGTTACAAAAATTAAAAAAAAAAAGTATTCGTTGCCGACCAAGTTATGGAAAAGTAATCACACGGAGAGAGAATATTGCGTTGCCTTTACCGAAAAGTTGATTTATTCGGGACACGTTTCGGAAAAGCGAATGCTCCACACGTAATTCTCACAACAGGGCCTTTCGTAATTACCGCTATTCTTTTTTAATGTACAATAATAATTTCTTTTTTTGTTATAAATTTAACTAAAATCTGCCAAGAGTGATTTTTAAACACACTTGTAGTGTGATCATATCACTCGTCTCTCCCAGTCTAACTATATCTTAAGTATTGTGGATGTGATTAGTTGACCGTTGAGAATTACTGGAAGGAATTAGTCCGGGTGGCGGTCATTAAATGAAACAACTAAACAGTTTCAACTATTTATTGTTTGCCAACGTTTCGACCCCCTTTGTGGGTCATCATCAGGGCGCATGGTGGGAGAATGGAAAGATATTACTCAGAGGGAGAATAAGGAAATATATATAACTTAGTAATTAACAATATAAAGACGTTAGTTATCGGTAATGTTGTATCATGAAGGTTATAGTGACTGTTACCAACTTATCTCGCGTTATATTCTTCCAAAAAGTACTATATCCCTTTTAATTCTTTCCAAAAAGTACTATATCTATGTTTCGTTCCAAAAAGTACTATATCCATATTATATTGTTTAAAATCATCGGAAAAGTGCAATAATTTGAAAAAATGAGTCGGCAACACACTTAAAAATCAGCTTTAGATTTTAATTAAAAAAGAATCACGTAAATTGGTCCAATAATAAATAAATGACAGATTTTAGCGTTTCCTGTAAAATTTCCCAAAGTGGATATAGTACTTTTTGTAAAGCAACGTCTCAATTATCCCACAACAGTTCGAACCCAGGACCCTGAAATTTGGATTCGACTAAACTATCTTCGAGCTACTCCGGTTTCATATGTAACATACATTTCCTCTTAATCAGAATAGTAATATCACGTTATGCCATTAAAGCCTAGAAATTACTGTCTGTAAAATACAATAACCAAGAGATCCACTTCATGATGCACTTTCCAGTTCAGCGAAGCATAACATGAATAAAATTAATGCATATAAGTAGTGCAATGCAATATACGCAAGTGCATGCCGAGTCGAGTCGTAGGGAGAAAATAAAAAGAATTTAAAATTGAAATTTTATTAAATATAATAAATTACATAATTATTTACAAAATTAATATACTTCGGAATGACAGAAATATAACAATAATAAAAATTTCCAGATCAACCACTTTAGTTCACAGTACTTTTTGGTTGTAAAATAAGTTATTTGCGTTTTTCTTGTAAATATTTTTAATCAATTATTCTATATAAGACCCATATTACTCAATTTTTACTTTCACTTAAATATATACCAGTATAAAATATATAGTAAGGGAAAGTATTGCGATCGTGAAAATTTTCTAATTCCAGTTTTCAACGGAAATACACATTTTAGGGCCCCCTGAGTCCAAATAACCAAGTCCCGCAAAAAGGTGTGTGTATGTGTGGTAACTCCCGGGCGGAAACGGTAAGTCCTATGAAACTGAAATTTCATATTTAAGACAAATATACGCCCGAGACGTTACAAAACCTTTTTTATCAAAATGAGCTTACCAGAAGAGCCACTTTAAACCATGCATTTTGCACTTTTTTTTTTAACGTCATGTAAGTTTCATCCTGATTATAATAGTCTGACAGGGCTTAAATGCCGATATTTTAAATTTTCTTTCTCTAAAGTACCTTTAATTTTGTAGGTTCTATAAAAATAACCATATTACCCAGTTAGCATTGATAAAAAAAACAGCTAAATATGTAAGTTGTGCGAATTTAAAACACAACTAAAGGAGAAAACTGAAAAAAAATATTTTTTTAATTTAATTTTTTGTTGTTGAACATAAGAACAGTAATGTACATGTATGATATACCGTTGGAAAGCTTGAGATTTTATAAAAAATATTATCTTTACACAATTATACACAAGCTTTTAAACGTTAATAGAAAGTGATGAAAAACCAATAAAACTAACTGATTATTTAAGATAATAATATAATAGAATTTTAAATAAAACACATGTTTCTTTGGAAATTCCATTTAATTAATTCTTCAATGGTTTCACTCAATTTTGTCTTTTACTGTACTTGAAAATTCTGAAAAACGGAGGTAAGTGAAAGTCGTGTGTTGCCCGCACCAGATTTTTAAGACTGGCTTCTAACTCACCACCATTTGTTTCAAACGATTCCCTTCACACCTACTTAGGTATTCCGATTACAACAAACGATTTCACAACTAAAAATTGGACACATTAACTAACTTGTTTATCACATCCCTGAAATAACTCATAGACTGAAGAGGAGTTGGATAAGAGACCTCCTGACCTCAAAATATGATTGTGCTGAATATCAGAAAGAACCTAATTCATACAAGTTAATTTCCTGCACAGCTATGCTTATTCCATAATTAATTATTCTGAAATAATAAACCATTTTATAATAATTTGAGGGGCGTTTTGATAATATTATTGGACAATTTAGAAAAAAAAACCTTATATCTCCTAAATTTCATATTTAAGATGGGTATCTTCCTGAAATGTTGCAGCACTTATTCAATACAGTCGGTCACTAAAAGAACCACTTTATACAATGTATATGTTTTGCAAATTTGAAGATTTTCTCAAAAACGGCTGTTTTAATTTTGATCAAACTCGCAAAAATGGTGTAAAATTTATTTATCAATATATTTATAACAATGATATTATCAATATCATCTAGGCTTCATTCTAATAGAAATAGTCTGGCAGGTCTTAAATGGCGATATTTTAAATTTTCTTTCTGTAAAGTACCCTCAATTTTCTAGATTGAAAAAAATTAACCGTTTCATCTTGTTTGTTGTTTGTTTATTTATTTAACGTCACTTTATGCTACTGTGGCGAATCGGACGATGCTACAGTGGTGGTCCTAAAATTTGCCTATCCAGGTTTATTTAGGATTGGTGTCTTTGACGAGTACCAGACGCACAATACTCCCATTAAAAAAATCTAAGGGTCACCTGCGGTTTTGAACCCACGACCTTGGGCATAGAAGGCTGTTATGCTAACTACTAAACCACAGATGACCCAGACAGTAATAATATATCAGGCCCGTCAGACTAACGGAGGCAACACACAACTACTGTGAATAGCAAAGAATATACGAAGCGGAGAGATGACGGACGGCGACCGCGAAAAGTAACCGCTATTTTAATTGGAGCCTCCAGCCTCGAAGTTATTTTAACAGACATTTTCCGCGATCCTGGGATAATAGAATGAAAAAGCTGAGGCAAATCGCTGGGAGCAAACTCATTATATCCACGATAGGGAATGGAATTAGGATAACTTTTGTACTTAAAAATGTTTTTGTATTGTTTTTTTTAACAAAAATAAATCGTAATATTATAAATTAAAACGAGATAAAACATACAAATGGATTAATAATTATTGATTACATCAAGCTGTCTTACATTAAAAAAATCCAATGCAAGTCACACACGACTTTCACTTATCACAGTTGTCAAAATCAATTTGTGAACTTTTAAATAAACCTACATTTAAAAAAAAAGCTAACTGTTTTCTAGCCTAAAAACATCGAGTTTTTCAGACTAAATAATCTAACAATAGAAATTATTATGAATAGGAACCTCTTAGTTTTAGTCGTTTTCCATAACTCTCCATTTCCTTAAGCAACTTTGAACATGAGATGTTATTTTCAAAAACCTTTAGCTATCTAGCGGTATATTATACATATATTTTACTATTCTGATGTTTAAAAAAAAATCCTAGCCCTTTTCTTCTAAGTTGGTGAATACAATTTGTACATTTAGCAGTTTTTTTTATTTTTACTTTCACTTACCTATATATGAAATATATAGTAAGAGAGTGTATTGCGATCGTGAAAATATTCGAATTCCAGTTTTCAACGGAAATAATCGTTTTAAGGTCCAGATGACCAGGTCCAGCAAAAAGGCTGTGTGTGTTGTACCTCCCGGGCCAAAACGAAAAGTCCTATTAAACTGAAATTTTATATCCAAGACCACTATACTTCCGAGATGTTACAAAAACTTTTTCATCAAAATCAGCTTACCAGAAGAGTCACTTTATACCATGCATTTTGCACTTTTTTACGATTTTCTCAAAAACGGCTTTAACGATTTTGATTAAACTCTATACATAGATGTAAAAATTGATGTAGGTTTTATTCTGATTGAAATAGTCTGGCAGGGCTTAATTGCCGATATTTTAAAATTTCTTCCTCTAAAGTACCTTTAATTTTGTTGATTCTATAAAAATAAATATATTATCTTGTTACCACTGATGAAAAACAGGCAAATATATAAATTGAATGAATTCGATATCCAACTAAAGGAGAAAACAGAAAAATATTTTCTTAATGCAATTTTTCGTTTTTGAACATAAGAGCAGTAATATACATGTATGATATACCGTTGGAAAGCTAAAGATTTTAGAAAAATTATTATCTCATAAACAAGCTTTTAAAAGTTAATAGATAGTGATGAAATGAACATAAAACTAACTGATTATTTTAGATAATAATATAATAGATCTTTTAATAAAACACACGTTTCTATATAAATTCAATTTAATTAATTCCTTAATAGTTTCACGTATTTTTATCCTTAACTGTTTTGGAAAATTTATTCATTGATTTTAAAAATGGAGGTAAGTGAAAGTCATGTGTTGCCCGCACCAGATTTTTTTTTCATCATATAGTTACTTCTGTTTGTCTAATTTTTTTGATACAATATAATCTTGTTGTCAAAGATAAAAAAAAAATAGGAATATACCGTTGGAAAGCTAAAGGTTTTAGAAAAAAATATTATCTTATATACAAGATTGTTAAAGTTAATAAAAATTGATGAAAAGCCAATAAAAATAACTGATTATTTTAGATAATAATATAATAGATTTTTTAATAAAACACGTGTTCTACAGAAATTTAATTTAATTAATTCTTTAATGTTTTTAATAATTTTTATCTCTAACACAGTATTTGAAAATTCTTTAATCGATTTTGAAAGTGGAAGGCGTGTGTTGTCCGCGCCAGATATATTTTTAGAATATTCCAAATTAAAGGTACTTTAGGGGTAGAAAATTTAAAATATAAATGTGTAAGCCCTGCCATAATATTAAATTTAGAATTAAACCTACATGATATTGAAGCCGATTTAATTTTAAACCGTTATTGCGAGTTGAATAAAAATCGTTAGAGCCGTTTTTTTTTTTTTTTGGTGAGAAAATGGGTAGAATGCCCGGTATAAAGTGGCACTTCTGGTTCGCCCATATTGATGAAAATGTTACTGTATTATCTAGGGCCATATGGTTGTCCTAAATATGAAATTTAGCAATAAATTTCCTTACTACATATACATCATATATAGTTGAGTGAAAGTAAAAAATATATTTTCCTAGAAGACGTTAGGTAGAACGGACATCCTGCTAGGGACCCACAGGGGAGGTTATTTATTACACGAGCACTGGACACAAGAAGTGACCCATCGAATGCTCCAGGGAGCTGATTGGACGATATCTCAGTCTAAGGGTAGCACTTCTATTTCCGGGCTTCTCTGTCTCTCAGGAATATTGGTGTCCTCTCTACTCTACGACACAAAATATTTCTATCTCAAATATCGGATGATCTTCGAGTAATATGGCACAGAGATTAATATTTAATAACAACGATTTAGAGGAAAGGGCCTACGAAAGATCATCTTAAGGCAAGAAGAAGAAAATAGGGGCAACGTTTTTGTTTTTTAAAACAGAAAAAACATTACTTCTTTAGACACAGTCCCAGAGTCAAGTATGTATCTTTTTTCTTACTGATTAGGATCTTTTTTCATCGCCCATTTCTTTCTCCCTCTTTCCATACTCATATCTTTCTCCATTACATATCCTGACATATAATTCTTAGTTTAATATTACATTATTTTAAAATTTAAAATTATTTTTTATTCATACTATTTCTTTCTTTAATGACTATGTTCTTTTTATATATTACCTATACTCTTAACTATGTTTTTAATATATTACCGTCATATATCACTTCAAAATTGTTCATATTTAAAATTTTAATTATTCACATATTTTTCCTTTGTCATTTTTCCATTTGCTTAGTCTCTCTTTATATATTCCTATTACAATATTATCATCTCGATTCTGTTTACTTCCATACTTTATAACTATCATCTTAATTTTGTTTATTTCCATACTTTATAACTGTCATCTTATTATCATATTACATTTAATTTTATTCATGTTCCCATATTATATTACTGTCATATTATTATTATATACCTAACGCATTATTAAGTCTATATATTACATTGGTTGTTATTTTGTTTCTTTTAGCCCTGATGAAGGCCCACATTGTAGGCCGAAACGTCGGCACATAATTAAAATAGCACTTGTTTTAAATGTGTGTTTCTAATTTATGACCGCACCCCCAACCATCTTCCTCATCTAATTTCTCAACCGTCAAAAATAACTCCATCATTATTTTTTTTTTAGGGTTCATCTTGCATTGTGAGGTCTTGCAATATCGCGTTGGAGAGAGAATGGAGAGAATGACGCCTTTTCGGTTGACAATCGCTGGCTACTTTTCTATTAAGGATTGATTGACTCGCTGCATTTGTTCGCTGTAGAGGCCTGATGCTCTCTCGAGTGAGTAAACCATCCAGTTTGTTTGTGTTAGCTAAAGATGAGCTCACAAAAAATATTGTTCACGATATAGCATTAACAGATTGATATTGTTTGTTAGTGATTCTGTCGTAAATAATTAATGATATATATAATTATAAAGTATAAATTAAAAAAATTTATGCTCGGTGGTTTGCTATTTTTATATTCCCATCCCTCTTTCACTTATATACCACATCCTTACACATTTACAATAAGTTAGTTTTTTTTTTTTTTTTACATAAATGTCTTGGAAATAATTTATATAGCAAAACTACGTTTGCCGGGTCAGCTAATATAATAATAATAATAATTTTATTTATTTGTCTTAAGGGCAATCCCCATTGATAGAGCTGGCCTGGCACAGCACAATTGATAAATTTATCACCAGCAAATATTTATTTATTACTAATTACAATACGAGTACATATTTAAAACAAAAACAACAAAACACATATACAGCAATAAGCATAAAGGTGCTGCTATTTCTATGATTAATAGAACAAATACGTAAATAACATAAATTAAATATAAGAATGTCAATAAATAATGTAAAAAATAATAGTACCAAAACCTTTATAGTGATTAACATTCTGAGAAGAAATATGTTGAAATCTTATTTTAAGATTTTTTCTGACAAAAATAAATAATGATTTCAGGTCTATTACGTGGGGTCCCGCAAGAATTTTATAAAAGCCATCAATACTCACATCATTTAATACGGGCATAAATCGGGTTCTATTGTCATGGTATGCGGGACATCGAGCAAAAAAATGGAAACAATCTTCCAATGCGTCTCCGTCAAAAACAGTGCACGGCTTCTGTGGGTCCAGACTATACTTCTGCGGACCGACACTAAAGGAGATGGCGTACTTTCCCGACTGATCTGGGCTAAAGTGCTAACATACGCGATATTGCATCCTAACATTAGCTTACTTCAGGGTCAGCTAATATTATATATATATATATATATATATATATAATATATATATATATATATATATATATATATATATATATATATATATATATATATATAATCGGACGAACCCGCAATAGATTGCGGCCCTAACCTGCACTTAGATGACCTTGCTTTCAGCTCTAGAATGCTATAATCTTCAAGAGGAAAAACAAGACTAAAAACTAAACACACTTCCTCCCATCAACTTCATCTTTACGCCAGAGATCTTCAAACTACAGCTGCGTGCTTACGTCTGAGAACGAGAACAGCACGCATATTTAATTTTCATAACATTATATATTTCTTTGAATAATCTATAGCTGGAACAATGTTTGCATAGTCCTGGATTCGAATCCAGCTGAGAAAGAAAGACACTCTAGGGCCATTGGTTTCCAACTTTCATCATTTTCCACTTGTTTTATGATTTTTTTTTTATTTAAAAAATAATAATAACTGACATCGCTGAGTCTGGGGACCACTATTTTACGCACCCTTCGAGAGACGGCATAACCAAAGACTATTACTTTCGTTGAATCCACCTCGGACTTGAGCACGCGACTTTCTTCTTGTGTGCCACTGTCCCTTTAAATTCGACCGAGTAAAATTGGGGTCGGGACTAAATAATAACATTATTAGTAAAACAAAATATCAGAGGTAATTGATTCCCAGGAGTAGAGTACAAAAATCGGAAAGTCTGCGCGCGAAAAACACATTTTATTCTATATCTCTGGGTTCTAGTTAAGGGATACAAATAAGTTTAGTATCAAATTTAACCTATTTGAAAGCAAAAATAATTTTTTAAAAAGTGATTAAAATATTCAAGTTTCATGCTTTATAATAACCCTAAAAATATAAATAATCTCTGTGTACAAATATACAAATTTTGTAAATTTGTTTAAAATTTTTTTAACTTTATAATTTCTCGCTATTATACCTATTTCATCACTATTTTTTGACTTTCATCACTTTATTTATTTTTTAACTTTATAACGTCTCACATTAATTAAATAAGTAATTAATTAAAAACTGTAAAATATAACACACCTTTTATTAAAATGTCTTCCCCTCTTTTGTTTTTGTTTGTAGAAATTATTACATTTATCAATTGTCATTACTACAATTCACTTTAAAAAATTATTACATTTATCAATTATAAATAATCTCGTCAAAGTAGAACTTTTAATAAGGTTTCTTAAAAACTGTGCTCAAATTAAGATTCCTCACTCCTAAAAGAAGTTAAAATTTTTTTAGTTAATTTGAATTATATTGTGCGGGCAACACACGACTTTTACTTACCTCAACTGTTAAAATCAATTTAAAAACTATTAAATATACTCCAATTAAAGTTAATAATTATTAATAAACGATTTCATTGATACGTGTAACTATTTTCGTTGGAAACATATTATTTAGAACTATAGTCTAATTTCTGAACAATAATAAGTTTATCCTCTATTCGTCACTTGATATTACCTTTTACAAGTTTAAGTATGTGATAATATTTTTTTCTAAAATATTTCTCTTTCTAACGGTATATAATACGTCTATATTATTGTTCTTAAAAAAATAGTTTTTCTTTTTTATCCTTTATTTGGCCATCAAATTCGTTCAACTTGTATATTTGGCCGTCCTTCATCAATGACAATAAGATGATATGGTTAATCTTTTGGAATGTACAAAATTAAAAATACTTTAGAGGAAGAAAATTTAAAATATCAACTTTTAAGCCCTGTCAGACCATTTTAATCCGAATGAAACCTAAATGATAATAAAGCTCATTAAATTTTACATCGATATAGCCAGTTTAATCAAAACGTTAGAGCCGCTTTTGAGAAAAAACGTAAAAAAGTGCAAAATGCATAGTATAAGGTGGCGCTCAAGCGAAAAAGTTGCTGTAACATGTCAGGTGTAATTGTCTTAAATGTGAACTTTCAGTTTCGTACTTTTCGTTTTTGCGCTAGGCCACATACAAACACCAACAGACATTTTTTCGGGACGAGGTCATTTGGACTCAGGGGACCCTAAAACGTTTATATCAGGTCGAAAGCTTGAATTCGAAAATGTTCACGACCGTAATACTTCCCCTTACTGTATATTTTTATATATATATATATATATATATATATATATATATATATATATATATATATATATACTAACTAATTAAATAAAATTAATTATTTATACTTGTTTTCCCTCTAACTGTATATGAAAATTCCTAAATTGATTTTAACAACAGAGGTAAGTGAAAATCGTTTGTTGCAGATTTTTTTCTACTGAAAATGGTCCAAATGCAACTTCAAATTATACTCATGGTCTTATAATCAAATTAAAATCAACATAAAATGAAATGTTCGCAGGCAAAGCCTCTAGTGTTCCATCTAGTATGCATGTATATGTATATGTATATACACTTCGACAATTACGACTAATTATAAGGAAAAGATTATTATTGAAGATAGGCAGAGAGTATAGCTGAATAGGGACTGGCCATTGAGAGGCCATAACCTTGGTCTGGAATTGCCAATTCATCCCAATAACAACTGACGGAGCTAGCTCGATTCAACCTTCCATCTTCTTCAACATACTACAATACGTTTTAAATACACTCTTCGGGAGGACAGAAAAAGAAGAAAAAAATCTAAGAATAACATACAAAGAAACAGTGCAGTAGTATAATTATTAGAATCCGAGTTTTCAACTGAAACACAGGGTCAAATAATCCGGTGCGGGCAACACACGACTTTCACTTTACCCCCAATCAATGAAAGAATTTTCAAATACAGCTAAAGATAAAAAAACGTGGAACTATTAAAGAATTAATTAAATTGAATTTATATAGAAACATGTGTTTTATTAAAAAATCTATTATATTATTATCTAAAATAATCAGTTAGTTTTATCTTCATTTTATCACTCTCTATTAACCTTTTAAAAGCTTGTGTATGAGATAATATTTTTTCTAAAATCTTCAGGATTCCAACGGTATATCATGCAAGTATATTACTGTTCTTATGTTAAAAATCAAAAAATTGCATTAAAAAAAATATTTTTTTTGTTTTCTCCTTTAGTTGGGTATCGAATTCATTCAATTTATATATTTACCTGTTTTTCATCAGTGGTAACAAGATAATATAGTTATTTTTCTAGAACCAACAAAATTAAAGGTACTTTAGAGAAAGAAAATTTAATATATCGGCATTTAAGTCCTGTCAGGCCATTTTAATCCGAATGAAACCTAAATGATATTAAAGCTCATTAAATTTTACATCGATATACCGAGTTTAATCAAAATTGTCGAAATCGTTTTCGAGCAAATCGAAAAAAGGTGCAAAATGCATGGTATAAAGTGGCTCTTCTGGTAAGCTCATTTTGATGAAAAATGTTTTGTAACGTTCCGGGCGTATACTTGTCTTAAATATAAAATTTTAGTTTCATAGGACTTTTCGTTTACGCGCGGGAGTGTGTCCGTGTGTGGTAACACGGACACACACACAGAACTTTTTCGTTTACGCCCGAAAAGGACTAATTTGCTATTTCAAAGGATATGCCCGATTTTCATATTTTAAGGACTGTTTTAAATTTTTTTTTTTTTTTTCATTCTAAGTTAAAGTCGCCATTCTCGTTGAAAGGATTCTTAACAATTGACATTTCTTGTAACCAGGATACGGTTCAAAATGGAAGAGAACCTCTATTTTTGACTCGATTCTCCTTTTAAAAGGATACGAATCGAAATAAATCACTGGTAACTAGGATTACCATACTAAAAAGGACACTTTTTAATATAGAAACTCTCTTCCCGATGCAAGAAGCTGTCCGAAATAACTTAAGTCTAACTGTCTATATTAGGGTGGGTGAGGTGGGTTACGCCCGAAAAGGACTAATTTGCTATTTCAAAGGATATGCCCGATTTTCATATTTTAAGGACTGTTTTAAATTTTTTTTTTTTTTTTTTTTTCATTCTAAGTTAAAGTCGCCATTCTCGTTGAAAGGATTCTTAACAATTGACATTTATTGTAACCAGGATACGGTTCAAAATGGAAGAGAACCTCTATTTTTGACTCGATTCTCCTTTTAAAAGGATACGAATCGAAATAAATCACTGGTAACTAGGATTACCATACTAAAAAGGACACTTTTTAATATAGAAACTCTCTTCCCGATGCAAGAAGCTGTCCGAAATAACTTAAGTCTAACTGTCTATATTAGGGTGGGTGAGGTGGGTTACGTCCGAAAAGGACTAATTTACTATTTGAAAGGATATGCCCGATTTTCATATTTTAAGGACTGTTTTAATTTTTGTTTTTTTTCATTCTAAGTTAAAGTCGCCATTCTCGTTGAAAGGATTCTTAACAATTGACATTTATTATAACCAGGTCTATATTAAAAAGTGTCCTTTTTAGTGTGGTAATCCTAGTTACCAGTGAATTATTTCGATTCGTATCCTTTTAAAAGGAGAATCGAGTCAAAAATGGAGGTTCTCTTCCATTTTGAACCGTATCCTGGTTACGATAAATGTCAATTGTTAAGAATCCTTTCAACGAGAATGGCGACTTTAACTTAGAACGAAAATAATTAAAACAGTCCTTAAAATATGAAAATCGGGCATATCCTTTGAAATAGCAAATTAGTCCTTTTATGAAATAAGTCTAACTGTCTATATTAGGGCGGGTGAGGTGGGTTACGCCCGAAAAGGACTAATTTGCTATTTCAAAGGATATGCCCGATTTTCATATTTTAAGGACTGTTTTAATTTTTTTTCGTTCTAAGTTAAAGTCGCCATTCTCGTTGAAAGGATTCTTAACAATTGACATTTATTGTAACCAGGATACGGTTCAAAATGGAAGAGAACCTCCATTTTTGACTCGATTCTCCTTTAAAAAGGATACGAATCGAAATAAATCAATGGTAACTAGGATTACCACACTAAAAAGGATACTTTTTAATATAGAAACTCTCTTCCCGATGCAAGAAGCTCTTTTTAACTTTTTCGTCCGATTAGCCATAGTAGCATAAAGTGACGTTAAACAAATAAACAAATAAACACACAGAACTTTTTGCGGGACTTGGTTATTTGGACTCAGAGGACCCTAAAATGTGTATTTCCGTTGATTATAATTAAAACTATATATAGTAAGTGAAAGTAAAAACAAAATTGGCGCGCTGTGCTTCATTGACAAGCCGCCAGGTTGCAGCACGGTCAACTTTAATTTTCCTTTTCGGGAACCCAAAAAGCAGTTAGTTTTATAGGCTTTTCATCATTCTCCATTACCCTTTACAATTCCGGGAATATTATTAGATAATATTTTTTCTAAAATCTTTAGCTATCCAACAGTATATTATACATCTATATTACTGTTGTTATGTTCAAAAAATGCATAAAAAAATATTTGTTCAGTTTTCTCCTTTAGTTGTTTATCAAATTCGCTCAACGTGCATATGTAGCTGTTAATTATCAATGGTAACACGATAATATAGTTATTTTTATATAGAATCTAAAAAATATAATATGGTAATCATTTAAATCGGAGTTTTCAACTGAAACACAGGGTCATTCAGAAACTTAATGACCAATGATCTGCGGGGTCATCTGTTGTTTACTGGCTAGCATAACAATCTTCTACGCACTAGGTTACGGTATCACTCATAGATTTTTTTAAAGGAACTACAACATGCTTGGTTATACCGTTATTGCTGTTTCAAAGCAAACGATTGTAACATACTCATTATGTAAAAATGTTTTGTTATGTTGTATTATTTAAAAACTCTATTTTATGAAATTCAATTTTAAAAAATAAAAAAAAAACTGTACCACTACAACCCATAAAGGGTCTTCGGCACAGTACACAAGATTTGTAATGTTTCTAGACCAACGGAGAGGCAAGGAGGTGATAATGTCGAGATAAAACTCCCCCAATTTTCGGGTACACGCTGGGGTCTCCATACCCAGCGATGTCGACGTATCTTCTTTATCCCGATCCTGTTCGATCCCAGGTACTCGTTAAAGAACCCATCCTAATTAAACTTGGATAAGCAAAATTTAAACCTCCCACAGCAGCTTCGTCCGATTAGTCACAGTAGCATAAAGTGACCTTAAACGAATAAGAAAATAAACTCGCAAATGTTCAAACTTACACTAGAATATAAACAATAAACCCTACTCCATAAAATTATAATTGTACTTACAACTTCTACGATATTGAAATGAAATCGCCTTACCTGAAAAAAAAAAGGAAAACAATATATAATTAATATTCTCGTATACATAAATCAAGAAATTAATGATAATAATAATTATATTAGAAATATGAACATATTATTTTTTTTAAATCACACATATGCATATCATAAGTACAATAGACATAATAAGCCAGATAAGGCTCAGAGTCCTGCAGCATCATGGCGGCGCCTATTTCCCGCCAAAAATCATAGTCTTTACTAAACGGTCGTTCACTATAACATTAGAGAGTTTTTCTTAATGTTATAATTTTCACTATATAAATATATATACACACACACACACACACACATATATATATATATATATATATATATATATATATATATATATATATAAAATATAAATTAAGGAAAGCATTGAGATCCTGAAAATATTAGTATTAGATTTTTTTTAGAGGAACTATCAAGTATTAAGATCTACTTAGTCTAAATGACCAAGTCAAGAAAAGGGTTCACTTTGTGTGTTTGTTTAGCATCTAGCACAAAAATGAAAAATAATATGATATTGACAGTTCATATTTAAGACATATCTACATGTTTAAGATGTTACAGCAACTTTTCTTTTAAAATAGTAACGGGAAAAAAAAAGGCTATAACACTTATAATACAAATTGAGATAAATACACTATAGATAGATAGATAACCAGGTATAAAAAATGTTCTTGAATATTCCTGTAGTTATTTCCATAGTCTGAGAATATCCTGAAATACGTATTGGGTTGTTTCACATGAAATGTCCGTTTTTATAGTTTCTGAATTACATTAAGGATTTTGCAGGTCTCTGTTGTTTTCTTCCGAATGTTTACATATTTAAAGTAAACAGTTACTAATCCTCTACCTTTGTATTATAAACATTAGCTTCCTAATAAATTACCCACTTTTTAGTACACCTCCAAATATGAATATGGAACCACGCGATTATCGAGAAATATTTTTGTACGAGTTCGAACTCGGCCATTCAGCAGCTGAGGCCGCTAGAAATATTTGCATGGCGTTTGGGGAAGGGAGTGTTAATGAACGGACCATTCGCCGTTGGTTTGCTAAGTTTTCAGCTGGTGATACCGACTTCGAAAACTTGCCCCGAGGAAGACCTCCGTCCGTAATAGACAACGATGTCCTCAAACATACAGTAGAAGGAAACCCCTACCAAACTGTTAAAGGACTCTCAGCACAACTAAATGCAAGTGCTTCTACCGTTTCCAGGCATTTAAAGTGTATTGGGAAAGTGAAAAAGCCCGATACATGATCTCACTGAGCGGCAGCAAGATCCCATTTTTAAAAACATACCGTGCAAAAATTGAAAGAACTGGGCTACGTAGTTTTTCTGCACCCACCATATTCTCCCGATTTGTCTCCAACAGATTACCACCTGTTCAGGAAATTAGACAAATTCGTCAAAGGAAAACTTTTTGAAAATGATGATCGTGTGAAAAGTGCGTTTTCAGATTTTGTTTCACTTCAAAGCTCAGAGTTTTTCAATTCGGGGATAAAAAAATTGGTGTCACGTTGGGAAAAATGTGTAGAAAAAGAAGGTAAATACTTCGAATAAAATTATCTTGTTTTCATATATAATGATGGAGTTTTGTTGACCGTAGAGAAACTAGATGAGGAAGATGGTTGGGGGTGCGGTCATAAATTAAAAACACACAATTAAAAATAAGCGTTATTTTAATTATGTGCCGACGTTTCGGCCTACAATGTGGCCTTCATCAGGGCTAAAAGAAACAAGATAACAACCAATGTAATTATAGACTTAATAATGCGTTAGGTATATAATAATAATATGACAGTAATAAAGTATGGGAACATAAATAATATTAAATGTAAAATGATAATAAGATGACAATTATAAAGTATGGAAATAAGGTGACAGTTATAAAGTATGGAAATAAACAAAATTAAGATGATAGTTATAAAGTATGGAAGTAGACATAATTGAGATGATAATATTATAATGAGAATATATAAATAGAGACTAAGTAAATGAAAAAAAAAAAAAAAATGATAAAGGAAAAATATGTGAACAATTAAAATTTTAAATATTAACAATTTTGAGTTGATATATGACGGTAATATATTAAAAACATAGTTAAGAGTATAGGTAATATATAAAAAAATATAGTCATTACAAAAAAATAATAATTTAAATTTTAAAATAATGTAATATTAAACTAATAATTATATGTCAGGATATGTAACGGAGAAAGATATGAGTATGGAAAGGGGGAGAAAGAAATGGGCGATGAAAAAAGACCCTTATCAATAAGAAAAAATACTTACGTGACTCCGTTTTACGACTTTTAAAATTTAAATTATTATTTTTTATTCATACTGTTTCTCTTTTGTAATGACTATATTTTTTTATATATTACCTATACTCTTAACTATGTTTTTAATATATTACCGTCATATATCAACTCAAAATTGTTAATATTTAAAATTTTAATTGTTCACATATTTTTCCTTTATCATTTTTTTTTTTCATTTACTTAGTCTCTATTTATATATTCTCATTATAATATTATCATCTCAATTATGTCTACTTCCATACTTTATAACTATCATCTTAATTTTGTTTATTTCCATACTTTATAACTGTCACCTTATTTCCATACTTTATAATTGTCATCTTATTATCATTTTACATTTAATATTATTTATGTTCCCATACTTTATTACTGTCATATTATTATTATATACCTAACGCATTATTAAGTCTATAATTACATTGGTTGTTATCTTGTTTCTTTTAGCCCTGATGAAGGCCCACATTGTAGGCCGAAACGTCGGCACATAATTAAAATAACGCTTATTTTTAATTGTGTGTTTTTAATTTATGACCGCACCCCCAACCATCTTCCTCATCTTGTTTTCATATAGTATTTTAAAAAAAAATCCTTTACCTTGAAAACGGACATTTCATGTGACACAACCCAATATAATGAGTAAGATTTAATTAATTTAAGCTGAATAGGATACATTTAGGACTTCTTCCACTGTAGCATCGTCCGATTGGCTATAATAACATTGAAGTGAAATTAAATAAATAAACAAGTACTTGTTTGTATATTATAGTTCCTTTCGTTAAATACCATTGTTCACGAATAATAAGCCTACTTGATTATCAACGTCTAATAAATCTCCAGAATTTCCTTTTTAATTTATCCTAAACATAAATTTTTCATTATATTGCTTCAGATCAATATAAACTTCCCCCTCCTTTCAAAAGTTTTATTTCAGAGAAGTTTTAAATTAAAAAATCCTTCCACAACAAAGGATGAAAATATACGAGAAAAGTTTTCTTGTTAGTTATTTGGAATATTCAAGTATTTTATAAAAATAAACCTTTTATAAAAAAAAAACACATCATTTTGAAAACAATAATAGGGATAAAATATCTAATAAACGTGTGGACTTAATTACGTAACGTGTAAGCTTGCTGGTATTTTTTATAAGTCTAATCTCGGGGGCTTGGGCTTAAACCGTGATCATTTTTGGACGAATCAGTAGTGGCAATATTTAGTAGTATCGGCATTGAACCTTGGGGTTCGGTAGGCCTATTATTATTATTATTATAATTATAATATTAGACACATCATCTTGTTAGCATTAATAAATAACAGCTAAATACGAAAGTTAAGCGCATTTCATACAGCTGATAGTTTAGAAAACGTAAAATATACGCTGAAAATGATTACACAATGGTTTCATATTCCCAAATGACTATAAGAGGGTATAAATACTTATTTATAGCTGCTAATATTTTCTGTTTATCGCGCTTTACTGGACCTCAAACTCTATATATATATTTGTCATCATCTTAAATAACAACTAACCTATTTACTATTTACTGAGCCCTATTTACGGGTAATATTTCAATATTTTTTTTATTTAATAATTATATGCCATATTTTTGTTAAAGAGCACTTATAATTTTTTTTTTCTACCTCCAAAAATAAAGGAGTTACAAGCGTATATATAAAAGATTTCAATTTTTTTTTTCCCTTCAAAATCGCGTTTTTTTGTTTTTTGAGTTAAAAAACATTTATACTTTTTTTTCTCTATCTTCAATAATAACTGAGTTATTGAATTAAATCACATTTCATAGGGCGCCATTTTAAAAATCATCGTCTGGTATTAATGTCTAGATGTTAGTCCTCACCTTCTGAAAACTGTTCCTCATATCCCAACCTTGTTCCTCAATAGTAATCCTATAAAGTTCCACCCTACTGTCCGAAATCTGGGAGTTACCTTCGACCAAACTCTATCCTTCAAAAATCAAATTTCCGAAATCTCTCGACGTACCCTTTCAACCTTAAAGCGACTGTATTCCCTCCGTCACCTATTCCCGCTTGAAACCCGAATACTCCTCGTTACCTCCCTAATATTTCCCCACTTCGACTATTTTTTTTTCCTTTATTTATTTTTTTTATTTATTTATTTTTTTTTTTAACGAGGGTAGGTGGAAATCTTCAAAAGACGCGGATAGGCCCGTACCTATCCGTGTGTGGGATTTCTACCCACTAAAACCAACCTCCCTACACCTGTTCCTCACCCTCTTTTAGGCATTACTTCGTGGAGGAGAGTGGCTGTGTGCCGCCCCGTTGTTAGGCGCCTTACCCTATATTTCTAGGCTCGCCTCTCCTTCTCTTCCATTCTTAATTTCTTGATGACGTCCGCAGCCAGACGTTGGCCCGCCATCCAGTTCTCCTGAGAAAGTAGCATGAGGTTGACGATGTTGTCAGGTGTAGCTTCTGATCTGCATATTTCTTGAAATTCTTCCCTCTCTACTTGAAAGCGAGGACAGCAGAAGAATATGTGTTCTACTGTCTCATCTATTGTTGGGCATCTTGGACATTCTGCTGTATTGTCCAACTTAAACCGTAATTGGTAGGCTCTGAAGCAGCCATGTCCAGTGAGCATTTGGGTTAGGTAGTAATCCACTTCCCCGTGGCTTCTATTCATCCAGGGTTGGATGCAAGGTAGCAGCCTATGGGTCCACCTTCCGCTCGCTGCCAAATCCCAGCGTCGCTGCCACTTTTGGACTGTCTGCTTCGGTATATGGTGGTGTGTCTGGGGATCTTGAGGTAAAAATAAAACGCTTAATCAATTCCTTTGTTCGCTTCATCTTCGGGGTCCCTAGATACACCTCTGTATCCCAATTTTATGGCGAGTTGAAGTGGCTTAACCCTTCCAATCGT
This sequence comes from Piezodorus guildinii, assembly GCA_023052935.1. NCBI lineage: Eukaryota > Metazoa > Arthropoda > Insecta > Hemiptera > Pentatomidae > Piezodorus > Piezodorus guildinii. Next base: position 148,144,513 of record CM041296.1, on the reverse strand, counting down.
GGCAAGTATTTCCTTGCGTCATTCCTTTACCAAATTATCCAATCCCGCCGTCCGTCATATATTTTTGACCTCCTACAGTTCAAATCCTCTGTCCATTCCCGTTCTACACGCTCCAGGCCTTCGGATTTATACAGTACGGCCCACAGAACTGCACATTTCGACAGATCCTTTCTCATTCGATCCTCCATCCTATGGAATTCTATCCCTTCTTCCATCCGTCACTCCAATTCTCTTTCTACCTTCAAATCTCGCATATTTGATCACTTATCGAACATCCAGGCCAAATAGAATTCTAAATAAGCTTTTTATTTATTTTGTTTGTTTTCATCCTATTTAAATATGTATATTTTATACCATTAATTATTAACTTGTTTATATTTAATTAATTTACTGTAAGACTCTAAAGCCCTTTTTTTGTACATTTGGTATATTTTATTCTAAAGGGACATGTCCCAGAATAATAAAGAACTTATTTATTATTATTATTATTACACTTGCATGTCCAAGTAGTACGGAAAAATGCCGCGGACGGTGGACAAACGTTTTTTTATTTTTGTTATTCGGGTTCTAAGTATCTTGAGACGTAAGCTCTCACATTTTGAGGAGGGGAGCGGGTATTTATTATAATTTTTTTTTTTTTTTTTGGTCGATTCCAATGGTTCATAATTAAAAATATTAAAACAAAATTTTCCATAATTTTCACTCAACAATCCTATTATTTCATTCTTTCTCTCCTAAAAGCCTTTTGCCATTTTCAAGGATTCATCTCATCCTCATAGACTAATCACAAAGCATCTCTTTCCCGCTTTATTTAAATCATTATCAATTATAAAAGTTAATAAAGTAATGTCACGAGTCATAAAGTTGGTCTTAAAGAGATTAGCAACACTTACCACCACCAATCCACCTACTTGCCAACTTACGGCGGGTTTAATCACCATCAAGAAGTTTCCAACGAAAACGCTGCCATAATTCGTCCTAAAACCTAAAACCGTTCCCTATAGAGAGGAGAGAAATATTAATATTCGAGCGAGGTGGCACATCTACATCGTACGCGACATGAGGAACATGAGGAAACGACAACAATTTGCCTGAGCCGGCTTCTTGAATACAAATAGTTAGGCAGTCCAATAAGTGGCGATATGTCGGGCCGGAACATACACCTGGCTAATTACCTGCCTAAACGGCACCTTCTTAATTACATCATCGCCCAACTCCAAAGTGCTCCTGGGGCCACACAGCCTTACAGATTAAACGGATAGATGCTTGGTCATCAATCAGCGACCACTATAACGCCATGTCATCCCCCATCATGTCTACGAGCTTCTATAAGGTTAACTAGGGGGAGTTATAGTGTCAAAAAAAACTAGAAGATATATGAAGTATGGGGTATTCCAATGATTCAGAAATATTTATTAGGGCGTCCCATACCTTTCTTCAGTATACCTTCACTTACTGTGGTTTGCTCTAATGTGGCTTGTTTAACAGCCTTCTATACCTAATGCCGCGTGTTTAACACGTTCACGCCATCGTGACCCACCGGTGGGTCACACTTAACTATCCCGTGGGGTGACGTCTTTCTTAACATTATATAGGAATAAACAAGCATGGAGGTTTATTTAATATACATTTTATAACTTTTGATATCCCCACTCAAAGGACTGTTATAGGTTAATTTCACTTGATTACTTTTCTTTAAGAATTTTATTTAGCTATGCGTGATTTCTTTTCATATTTATATTCTTATAACATGATATAACAATATAATATATAATAATAATAGTATAAGAATCATTTTTAATAATAAGTAATAATATAAGAATGTTTTTTTCAAGTATTTCCATAATTTCTCCTTCAAGTCATATGTGTATGTCAAAACATTAACAATCCTGCGTTGTTGGAAGCCTGGAACTGTTGTGATCTCGCATTAAACGCGTTAGAACTTGAAACAGTGTGGCCCCTCCTCACGAAGCGTAAGCAGCAAACACAGCCTTACGTAGATGTTCGCCGCCGCACAGTGGGCCAAATCACCAATTTTTGGACAAATTAGATGGACAAAAGTTTGGAATTGTCCAGAGCTTCACCTTTTTATTATTAGTTGGCAAGACCCTTAATACTAATATTTCCCGCCATGCCGTGTTTACAAATTAATAGTAAATAAGTGAATCATTACTGCTCGCACAAGTGCCTAATAACCGGCAGTGGGATTATCTTTATTCGATGGTCATTTATTGTATTCAAGGTGTATTTAGCGCAAAGTCTTTTTGCTTTTATTTAACAATGGACATTGCTGAGACAGGTAAGACATTATATTTCCAAACTTCTTATTGAATATACATTGCAATCTCACCTGTAGAGTTAATTTAGCAATTTGTAAATGTATGCCCTTATTCAATAACGAAAAACTATATAACCCCCAAGTTACCCCTAGGATTTGTTTCATCAATCCTTTTAGTCTATAAATATTACATAGAAGTTTTACATTTTTTTGCGTTTTGAGTGATACATCATTTTTTTTTCAGAAACCACACTCCAAATCAAAAGTTTTACAATCTATAATTTCAAAAAATTTCTAAATCATTTAAGATACATCTATTAGCCGGTTTTAGCAACTCCGAGCCATAATTAGATTTTTAGTTTTATTTTTCCCATATTCTGGGACTTCAAACGTAAAATATGTTTTAGATTTTAGCAAATAACTTTTATGTAGACCACTGTGCGCTCGCCAATCGTGTCAAAAAATTACTTAATTTCTAAATTTTTTTCCTAAAACTTTTTTAATATTTTTTTTTCGTTATCTGGGACCCCAAAGATCGGTCATATTGCCCACTGTACGGCGTAAACGTGTTAAACTTAGTAGGTGGTCCTAGGTTTATTTAATTGCAATAATTGTAAAATTTATGATAAAATTTATTGTAAAACACCTCTAATAATGTCTTCCTTTGGAGGAGACATTAAAAAGTGGTCCCGAGACTGTGCACTGTCAGGTACTCGTTAAAGATTCCTATCCTAATAAAACCTGGTTTGGAAAAATTTAGGATTCCCACTGTAGCATCGTCTGATTAGCCATAGACAAAGAGAAAGGGACGTTAAATGAATAAACAAACTAATAAGATAAAGAGTAATTTAATTTCATTAATAAACTGAAAATGTCTTTCTGTTCAAAATCAGACTTAAATATGTATGTACTTTTTAACATAGCTAATAGTTTGTAGCGTTTTCCTATGTTTCAATTTTATTTATTTCTGTGTTTATAAAATCATGCTTACCTGGTCAATAATGTTCACATATTCTAAAAATCTGGTGCGCGCAACACACGCGACTTTCACTTACCTCCATTATTTATATCAATTCAAGAATCTTTAAACAAATTTATAAATGAAAATAAATTGTTAAAGAATAATTTAAATTAGATTTTAATAGGAAAGTGTTTAAATAAATAATCTACGACAATCAGTTTTTTTTTTTATCGGCTTTTCATCAATCTCCGTTAACTTTTACAATAGTATGTATTAGATAATACTTCTTCTAAAAACTTTAGCATTCAAACGGTATATTATACGTGTATATTACAGTTCTTAAGTTTAAAAACAAACAATTGAATTAAAACAATATTTTTGCAGTTTTCTCCATTAGTTGTATATTGAATTCGTTCAACCTACCTTTTTACGGAACTTGGTTATTTGGACAAAGGGGACCCTACAACGAGTATTTCCGTTGAAAACTGGAATTCGAAAATTTTCAAGATCGCAATACTTTCCCTTATTATATTTCATTTATAAGTAAGCGAAAGTAAAAAAGGATTAATTAAGATGCTTTTATGCATCAGTTTCAACAAAGGTTCCTTATCTTTAAGCGGTATTTTCTTGCTCAAAATAGAAGAGAAAAAAAAATTATTTTCTTCACTTAATGAGTTTATATTTCCAACAAAAAAAATCCGCTGCACAGACGGTTAAAAAAAGTTGCAGTGTGTATCGGGATGGTGCCTTCCGTCTGTATCGGGGTCGTCCGATCATTATTGACAATGATGAAATTCCAAAAATTAACTGAAAGATGGCGGCAACGTGTAATAGATCAAAATGGGTCATATATGTAATTTATTAAAAATATTTACAATAATCTGAAGTTTTTTTCATTATAATCAGCAGTAAAAAGCCCTACCAACTGATTTTACAAGCCGATACATACTAAATACTTCTGCGCTTCCCAAATTATCACACCTCCGCTAAGAAGACAGAGGTGTTGAGGGTTGAGGTCCTCGGTATTGATTTGACACGGAATGACCCACTTGTACAAAAGTTTGTGTATTCAACTTGCTTACGAGAGCTTTGCCATCGTCATGGAAACGACACGTAGCCATGTTGTTACAGAGCCTATAGTATATCTCTGCTGTATGGCGGTAACAGTGAAAGTGCCTTTATAAAAGTATAAAAATAATTAAAATACCATCTGTTCCGTCTTAAATTGCCCGAATTTCACACAGGTATTTTTAAACATTTGGAGCGCGTAACACACGACTTTCACATACTTCCGTTGTTGAATCAATTTAAGAATTTTTAAATACATTTAGAGATAAAAATAAATTGTTTAAGAGGCTAGCATAACAGCCTCCTATGCCAAAGGTCACGGGTTGAAACCCGCAGGGGGTTCTAGGATTTTTTAATGGGAGTTATGCCTTCCTTCGGAGAGGACGTTAAAAGGTGGTCCCGAACCTGTGCGATGTCAGGTACTCGTTTAAGATCCCTATCTTAATAAAACCTGAATGGGCAAAATTTAGGACTCCCACTGTAGCATCGTTCGATCAGCCTTAGTAGCGTAAAGAGACGTTAAATAAATAAACTAACAAACAAATTGTTTAAGAATTAATTAAATTGAATTTCACTAGAACCATGTGTTTTATTAACTAATCAATTATCTTTTCATCAACAACAATCAGGTTCATTCGGCTATCCGTTATATATATTTTTTTTTCTAAAATCTTTAGCTATCCAAAAGTATATTATACATCTATATTACTATTCTTGTGTTCAAAAACTGTTTGTATAATGTTATTTTAGCACTTTTCTTCTTGCGCTCCACATGCATATTTAGCTGTTATTTATTAATGTTAACAAGATGATGTGTCTACAAAATTAGAGGTAATTTAGAAGAAGATTTAAAATATGGGCATTTAAGCCCTGTCAGACTATTTCAATCAGAATGAAACCTACATGATATTAAAGCCCATTATATTTTATATAGTGAGTTTAATCAAAATCGTTAGAGCCGTTTTTTAGAACAACGAAAATAGGTTAAAAATGGATAGTATAAAGTGACTTTTCTGGTTGGTTGACTTTGGTAAAAAAGTTGCTTTAACATCTCGGGCGTATAGTACACACACTCACACACAGACCTTTTGCGTGACTTGGTCGTTTGGTCTAAGGAGACCCGTCCTTAAAACGTGTATTTCCGTTGAAAACTGGATTCAAATATTTTCACGATCACAATACTTTCCTTTGCTATATATTCAATACTAGCTGTTGCGCGCGACTTCGTCTGCGTCAATTTCAGTTATTATGATCTGTATTAAGACGTTTTAAAAGAATATTGGGTTGTCCGGAAAGTTCGTAGGAAAATTTGGACAAATTAAAATTGAAGAGCTTAAAATTTATTTATTTAATCTACAATATAGTTACCACCGTTAGCGATTACCCTTTCCCAACGGCTTGAAAGGCCATTATCCCTTTTTTCCAAAAATCACTGTCCTTCCTCCTGAAGAACAATAATAGGTCCGTTCTGACGCCATCTTCTGAAGAGTAGGATTTCACGTGTAGAAAATTACCGAGGGGAAAAGATGGAAATCCGAAGGAGCTATGTCAGAAAAGTACGGTGGGTAAAACCTCCCATCTGAAGGTTAATAACTTTTGCCGAGTCGTTAAAGACACATGGAGCCTAGCGTTGTCTTGTGAGATAGCACTCCTTTCCGATTCTCCAACTCTGGCTGTTTCTCTTTAATTGCTGCCATCAATCGATCTAACTGGGTCCGTATTTATAGTAAAAGTACGTACTTATAGTTGGGTTTTGTGGAATGAGCTCAAAATGTATGGGTCCCTTCCAATCTCACCATAAAATGAGTATCACCTTTCTTGGATGCAAGCCGGCCTTTGGTGTTGCAAGCGGCGTCGTTCCAGGCAACCCCTGAGATTTTTTTCGGGTGGTGTTGATGTAGAGAATCCATTTTTCGTCCCCAGTAACAACTCGTTTCAAAAATGGATCCTCCACATTTTTTTTTCAGCAGTAAATCACAACATGAAATCCTTTCAAAAAGATTCCTTTCACTGAGCTCATGGGGAATCCAAACGTCGTAACGACAGACGTACCCGGCCTACTTTAGATGATCAAAAACGGTCGATTTGCAGGCTCTTAACTCCGCAGCTATCTCACCAACAGTAATTCGTGGATTGTTTGCGATGACCGTCATAATATCCTCGACGTCAAGAGTTGGACTCCGGCCTGCCCGGGGTTGGTCTTCCAAATTGAAGATCCTCTAAACAGCGAAAACCACTTCTGATCCGTGCTATCAGCAATTGAATCGCTGCTATACACGGAACGAATCTTTCTTGCAGTTTGGGCTACGTTTTTTCCTTTTTTTTAAAATAACAGCATATTGGTTTGCAATAAACTACTCTACTGATCCTTAACAAAGACGAATTCAGTGTGTAAACATAGTTTATTCCATGAGGATTAAAGGCATATAAATAAACATTAGCCTCGTGATTCATTTTTAGTACAAAAAAACAGAAGATAAATTTTATTTTAATAACCTCTAACGAATTTTTGGACGATCCAATATTTTAAAGTATTTCTGCTTAAATGATATTTTTGGTTTTATTTTCTTGTGGCAGAAGAACATACTGATTTTCTCCACGACCCGATCTTGACGTAAATCGATTCCTACGTGTTTAAATGCTTGCCCATGTGATTTATTAATTGTTACGGCAAAAGATAGCTTAACGGTAAATTGAATTATTTTAAAATTAAAAGGTAAATAATTTGGAATCGTTGGGATTCGAGGTCAATTTTCCCCGTTTTTTCCCAGATTTTCCACTGATTCTTCGGTCCTATTGGTCGCAGCGTGATGTTATATAGCCTATAGCCTTCCTCGATAAATGGACTATCCAACACAAAAATAATTTTTATAGGTGGAATAGTCAGGAATCAGTCATTTTTGAAAAGTTTTTAATTTTGCAACGTTTCAGCTCAGTTGTGAGCATCATCAGGGCATTACTGAGCCATGTCTAAGCATAACCATCATTTATGCTTGGACATGGCTCAGTAATGCCCTGATAATGGCTCACAAGCTTGAGCCAAAACGTTGGCAAAATTAAAAACTTTTCAAAAATGACTGATTCCTGACTATTCCACCTATAATAGTTTCTACAGTCGACTATACACCCTCAATATAAAAAGAATTTTTCAATTTGAACCAGTAGTTTCTGAGATTAGCGCGTTCAAACAAACAAACTCTTCAGCTTTATAATATTAGTATAGATATAGATAAGTGAAAGTAAAAATGACGTTAAATGAATGAAAATAAACTAAAATTTAAACAAAATAAGTATTTACTTAAATACTCACAAATAAATCAAATACTGTTCATTATTTTTTAAATGTCAAAAAATTATGTTTGTGATTTACAGTGGCGGAGACCTGCCAGTGATCCCAAGCAATTAGATCACTTATACATATGTATATCCGAGCCACTCTATCAACTCTTCGTAGCCTTGGCCTACCGGTTGGTCGAGTACTATAAAGGGGAGTTTTCAAATCTCTTCTGAGCAGTTCTTCCCCTGGCATCCTTGCGACGTGGCCAGGCCAACTGAACCTCCCAATCTTCATTAACTTTAGAACATCCATTTCTCCAAAAAGGTCATAAAGTTCCTTCTAATTCTCCAAACCATTTCCATCTTGCACAAGGTCAACTATACGCCTTAAGATTTTCCATTCAAAAGTTAATAGCCTATTACCATTTTTTTCTAAGATGGTCCAGGTCTGAGAAGCTGATGTAAGAACAGAGCCTATCAAGGTTTTATGAGCGGTTTGGTCCTTAATTTTTTTTTTATTTCATAGCCCCTTGTAGTTTGGTTCAAATTCTCCAATATGTTGGTTTGTTGGCTATCTCTTCTACTGCACATGGTACATTTTAAGAGAGGGTTGAGGAGGCGGGAAAAGATGTCTTCTTCATAGGTATGTCTTTGATATTCTTCCTGTGACGGGGCTAACCGGATTTTTGATTCATTGATTAATCCCCAGTGAAGGCTGAGGCTCCCTACATCTTGTTGCCAGCTTTGTGGCCTACTTGTTAGGGAAAGAGTCTGAAAAATAGGGTTCGTACAAAATTTTAGGCTGTCAAAGAATTTAATCTGTCTTCTAGTGATGTAGTCAGTCACTGTCGGGAGTTTCAAGGTAGAGTGCAGTATGTCTCTTTTAGCCTTTCGTAGTGCCGTATGTCTTACTATACGTCTCAGCACGCCGTTCTGAAACTGTTGGAGCTTCTTCGCCGTGGCAGGTTTTATTGTATATTAGCTAACATGGGTGCACCACGCAGTAGTGATGGCCTCATCACGCTTTTATAAATTATCAATTATGGTCCTTATGCTATTGGTCCTTAGACTTATGCTATTTCGGACCGATTCTTGCATCGGGAAGAGAGTTACTATATTAAAAACGATCTATTTAGTGTGATAATCCTGATTACAAGAATCATTTTAAAAGGAGAATCGAGTCAAAAATGGTGGTTCTCTTCCATTTTGAGTCGTATCCTAGTTACAATAAATATCAATTGTTAAGAATCCTTTCAACAAGAATGGCGACTTTAACTTAGAATTAAAAAAAATCTGGTGCGGGCAACACACTACTTTCACATACCTCCATTTTTAAAATCAATGAAAGCATTTTCTAATACAGTTAGAGATAAAAATACGTGAAACCATTAAAGAATTAATTAAATTGAATTTCTACAGAAACACGTGTTTTATTTAAAAATCTATTATATTATTATCTAAAATAATCAGATTTATCGGCTTTTCATCACTCTTTATTAACATTCACAAGTTTGTTCTATATCTGTTTACCGGAGGTTCTATATCTCCATGTTCTTAATTAGAACACTTGGAATGTTAAATTTATCCAAGTAGAAGAGCGTTAACGAGACTAAATTAATTGATTCTTTGTATGGTAGTATTAAGAATTTTAGTCATTGTTGTCAGACCCTATCCATAAATACGGTACGTGCTTTCCATTCTACTTTTTTTCCTACGTATTTTCCATCCTACCTACCCCCATCTACCAAACAGTACCTAGTTTCCATTCCCCCACCATGCGGTACGTATCTCGACTCTACTTCATATTTTTATCTTTCATATTTCATGTAAATTATTGATATCTGTGTACATTTTGTTTAGTAAACATTTTTTTTCTTTCTGCATAACACTTTCTTTATTATACTATAGCCATTGTATTTTAATGAAGTTTTTTACATATATAGTCCCTTCGTTATATTTTAATACCGACGTTCTCTAGCTCAATAGGTTATATATTGTATGTAATGTCATTGAAATTGTATTTCTTTTGCATATTTTTAGCCCTGATGATGACCCACAAAGGGGGATCGAAACGTTGGAAAACAATAAATAGTTAAAACTATTTAGTTGTTCCATTTAATGACCGCCACCCGAACTAATTCCTTCAAAAAACTTTTTTTTATATTATTTATTTATTTGACAGTAATGTAACAATGCCTGAAAAACCTCTTTCAGGATTCTTCTGAATTCGTGGGCGAAGAATCCTCCCAGTGAAGGCACTCTTTGGCGTGGAAGATCTGCTAAAGAAGTAGGTCTCTGCTCCAGAGGCGTTTCAGTCTCCTTGGTGGGTTTTGTTGTTAATGTATCAGTCAGTAATGTTTGTACCAGTAGGTTTGGATGTCCAGCGAGTGAGTCGTGAAAATGTTTGTAATATTTTTTAATGATATCCGTTACGATTGGTATGTTGAGGTCTTTGTGTAATGATTTATTGGTTACGTAAAAGGGACAGTGAGTGATGAAGCGGAGGAATTTAGATTGAAAAATTTTGAATTGTCTGCAAGTGTGATTTTTCGCATGAGCCCCACAGCTGAATACCGTACGTCCATATAGGTTTAAGTAACATGTTGTATATGATGATTTTGTTGCTTAGTGATAGTTTGTTTTCATGGTGAAGAAGTCGTCTAAGTATTGATAGTCGATGATTCAGTCTTTTTTTTTTTAATGTAGTTACGTGTGATTTCCATGTCAGGCGTGATTTGTTTATTTATAACGTCCCTTTATGCTACTATGGCTAATCGGACGATGCTACAGTGGGAGTCCTAAATTTTGCCTACCCAGGTTTTATTAAGATAGGGATCTTTATCCAGTACCTGACATCGCACAGGCTCGGGACGACCACCTTTTAACGTCCCCTCCGAAGGACGGTATAACTAAGGATTTTTTACTCCCATTAAAAAATCCTAGAACCACTTGCGGGTTCGAACCCGTGACCTTTGGCATAGGAGGCTGTTATGCTGACCACCCAGCTACAGATCCCTCAAATTGTTAGGTATAATTATTAGTAATAATTTTATGCCTTCACTTCACTTTACATACTTTATGTTCGAAAAACTCAAAATTACATTTTAAACAATACTTTTGCTTCTACTTATACCGTTCCTTTTTTAATATTACCTTAGCGATAAAAGGTTAAAGATGCACAGGCGTTGATGACCTTGAAGTTTTACGCCTTAAAGCCCAAACAAACAAACAAACATGTCAGGCGTCTATCCATTGTGAGTCCTAAGTATTTTGTTTCTGTTTGTTTGGGTAACTGAGCATTGTAAAGTGTTAGTGGAGAGAAATCGGAATGCCTAAGCGTGAATGTTACTTGAGAAACTTTTAAACTTTTTTTTAACTCTAACTTTATTTAAAAGTTCTTAAATTTATTTTTACAACGGAGGAAAGTAAAAATCGTGTGTTGCACGCACCAGATTTATATATTTGAATATAACTAAAGTTCCTGGCCATGCCGACCCTAAATATCCCATTGTTAAACCCTCTAAAACAGAACACGACACTCCTCATTATGCCGTTTCCTCTCCCCTCTCCCCAAAAGCGTTATCTATAAAAGAGGGAAATGAGGCTTTTGAATTATAGCTGTAAATATTGCCTTTGGCAGGGAATGCCGTTACCGTCCCGGGCCCCCCCTCCCGACCAAATTTATTAGCGAATACATTTATCCCGTCCCGGTGTGTGTTGTCGGATAAACCTCCCGCCATTGGCTCCCTGTCAAGAAGCGGTCCACTTCTAAGCCGCCTGGTCTTTTGTATATCATCCTAACGGGCGGTAAATATTTGGACGGGGGTTTTCTTTATGGAAGAGGTAAAAACGAAAAAAAACAGAAAAAAGTAAAACTGTATCAGGTGCTTCTTGATGACTCACTACAATATGCGTTTAAAGAAGTGAGACATCTACAGAAAGTGAAAATATTTATTGTATACGCTGAGCTATCCGTGGAAGAACAGTACTTTAAAGTGATAACTTAAATACAGGGAGGTTCGATTAAAAAAAAATAGCGGACTGTATAGATCAAAGAAAAATAAAATAATGAAAGGTAACGCCGAATCACAATACATTTATTAAAACTAAAATACCTATAAACAAGATAAGAAACAAAATTAACCTAATAAAATTGATATAAGAAAATATAAGAAACAAAATTAAACTAATTATACACTTTTTTTTATTTTTTTTTTTTTTTATTCATGAATGGCATTGGCATACACCATACAGCCATTTTATATATTATGTCTTATTAGTAAAAACTATTACAATTACCGATTTACCAAATTACAACTACCAATTACAATTACCAATTTATTACAATTATCAAATTCTTTTGTTAATCGATTGTAAATATTTATTTATAATGAAAACTTTCTTATTGTTCGTAAATTTTAATAAATTTTCATAACTAATAAATATTCTGAATATTATTTATTTCAAAAATCATCTTTTCTCTTTGAGTTTTGTATGCCGGGCACACCAATAATATGGGTTTTAGGGTCTCCCTATCACCACATTTGTCACATTGCGGAGATTCTGATACACCTATTTTATGAAGGTAATTGTTGCAGATCCCGTGATTTGTCCTTAATCTAATATATGTTTTTACCACGTTTTTACTAAAATTTGTTTCCGCCAACCAAGGTTTTCGAATAATTTTGGGAAATATGGTTTTGTAAAATTGTCCAGTGGGTTTTCCTGATTTAACTGTTGCCAAATTTAAACATATACAAAATATAGGAATCAAAAGTAGACAGTTTTAAGAATGATAATTAAGAAATTAACTGTTCCAATAATGGATATAGATCACGTAAAGATGTCCAGTTGAGTGTTGAAGAAAACGACCGCAACGGCCGCTCTTCCAAGTTCCAAGGGGAACGATGACAAGATGAAGAAATACGTTTGCAAACGTTCAAAATTCTTGAGAGGAGACTTGGGTATATGGGACGGCACAGCTTCACCGTTCAGACGCTATCTTAATACTCGCCTCGCCACGAGCCCGTCATAAAACAACTGAAATACGATCGTCTTCTGTCTTTCTCTTCTAATTTTTTTCATTCACTTTCGTTTCAAAAACTTTAAATTATATTTAAAATAATTATTTTTAAAAACAAATATAACATAAAATAAATACATTATCATATAAATGATTTGGTTTTTTTTTATTTTCAATTAAACCACAATAAAAAGCTTACCAGGTTATAACATATGGCGTAAACAATGGTTTACAGTATATATTATGGGAGAAGTTGGTTGATGGTACAGTCCAATAAACACACAATTAAGTATAAACTTTATTTAATGGTCAAGACGTTTCGGAATAAATTATAGGTCTTCTTCAGGGCGATTAAAGGAGTGAGAGACATTCATTTCACTGCAACCTCGACCAACTTCTCCCATGAAAATAATTTTGTGTGAAAATGGGTAAAATAGTTTAAGGATTATTCGATCTAAAAAATAATTAGAGGTGAGCATTTATGTGCAATATAAAACGCTGCAAATTATTAAATGGACAAACACAATAGTTTATTACGTGGCTTACGAAGAAATATATTTTAAAGAGCATTGGTAGCATCCGATAATCAACATCCCCTAAGTAATGTATCAGTAACAAGAAACATTTATCCTCCAGTTATAAATCAGTTAATATCTGAAATGCAGCCTATGCTACAAGCAGTATATTCTCGAAAAGGTTCCCTAGACCTCAATACACCTTTACCGTGCAGAATGCTACAATTTGAAAGCAATTGCAAGCTAACTACGAATCAAGGTTGTAAATCGTCTTACGATCCTAATTTATTGAAACAATTAGCTCTCAGTATGATAGATAACCATTATTCCGACTACGTGAAGATATATACTGACGCCTCAAAAACTTGCAATCAAACAGCGTTAGCCATAGTGGATCCAGGTAAAGAACATACAATTTCACTCTCCATACCTAATAAATTTAGTATTTTCAGTGCTGAACTCCTTGCAATTTTGAAAGCCATGAGATTATTGTCGTAATACATATTCAAGTACTAACGTAGTTATACTGACAGACTCCGCCTCCTCTTGTAAGCTACTAAAAACAATCAATAGCAGAAAAATTACTTCATATTTAATATTTGAAATAATTAACTCCATAATCTCCGACAACAACCACTACATATTTCAATGGATTCCAAGCCACGTAGGATTATCTGGAAATGAGGCTGCTGACAGAGCTGCTGGGACAACGCAACCATTGAAAGAGAACGCCAAGGTACCCATGAAGGATCTCCTAAGACACTTAAGGAAAGAAGAAATAAGAGAATGGCAAGATAGGTATGACTGGGAGTCACAATCAAAAGGGAGAGACTTTTATAAGGTACAACCTACTGTGAGCCTTGTTCCATGGTTGCTCGGCATCAGCAACTTACAAGTATCGTACGAATCGTAAGACTGAGGACTAACCACGGGTGTACTTACAAGCATCTTGCTCTTATGAAAATAAAAAAAGATGGAAAATGTGAAGTCTGCGGACAGCCAGAAGACCCGCGACACTTAGTTTTCAGGTGCAAAAAATACAAAAGAGAACAGGACATTAAACAAGAGGAAGAAGCTGAATTTTTAAACAACTTGGACAAAGTGAATATAAAAAGGATAGAACTGTTCTTTAAAAAAAACACAAATTGTAAACTTTAATTTTAATCAATGCTGCCAATAACTCTGTACTTTTACATGCATCTCTTTTAAATTGTTCACTGACCAAATAAGATTTGTTATCAAGTCTTGAGGGTCATTTGTAATATAAATAAATAACAATAGTTTATTATTTTAAAATAACTTATTTTTTATATATCTTCAATAATAAACGCGTTTTGGTGGAATTGGTTATATTATAATTTGTGGCTTCTATAATCAAAAATAACTGAGTAATGGGCGTATTTATGGGTAAAATAATAATTTTTTTTCTCTTTTTGTTTTTTAATTATTCGAGCGTACAAACAGGTTTTTTTTTATATTCGGATTCTACGCATCTTGAAACGTGAGCCCTTAAATTTTAAGGGAGAGGGGATAATTTTTTTTTTGTCTTATACCCAGGTTCATTATTGAAAATAATAAACCAATATGTATAGAGTTTTAAAATCACTAAACAAAGATAAAAAAAGAATCATAGAAATTGGTTCAGAAATAACAGAGATATATCGTTTTGAAATTAGCAGTGGTGATATACCAATTTCTTTTGAATTATTTATTGCTTTTCATATTACTTAATTGCCTATCGACAGCTATATAAACAGTTATACCCTAATATTGTTATTTGGAAATAATAAACCATTGTGTAATAATTTGCAGCGTTTTTTCATTCCATCCAAAATATAAATAATAGGTCATGGTAGGAATCACCTCTAGCAGAGTGATTAGCATAACAGCCTTCTATGCCAAATGTTTCAAACCCGCAGGGGGTCACAGCATTTTTCAATGGCAGAAAAAACTGAGGAGTTATACCGTCCTTCGGAAGGAACGTAAATAGGTGGTCCCGAGGTACTCGTTAAAGATCCCTATCATAATTAAATCTGGATAGGCAAAACTTAGGACTCCCACTGTAGCATCGAGAAGCCAAAATAGTATAAAGTGACGAATAAATAAATAAACAGAGAGAGAGAGAGTTCTTAATATTTTCAAATTCCACTTACAAGAATAGGATATATTTATAGTTAGGAAAAATATTGGGGTGTTCAAAATATTTCAATCCAGTTTCATAATCGGAAATTCACGTGTTATTTTCTGATGAGTCTAAACAACCAACCAATATCAATAATCTGTTAATTAACTTTATTAGGGAAAAAATAAATATATTTTCCTAAGTTTATTGTTTGTTTATTCCTTAAACGTTACTAAATGCTACTGTGACTAATAGGAAACCTGGATAGGCAAAATTTAGTACTAACACTATAGGACAAATGTTACATAACAAATAACATTAATAATTAAAAATCTGTTGAAATGTTACCGGTTAAAAAATAAAATAAAATTAATACCCCGTACTCTAGCATACATACACAGATCAAAGTATAAAAGCCAACAGACAATAAAATATTATTATCCACCCAATAATGATCATTGACCCTGCCTTGAAATACAATATTTAAATATACGAGAGACTGACAGAAATATCCTAGACTATTTGTCTCCAAAATAAATACCCATTCTGGCCAAGGTGTTCGTCTCTAATATTACAAAGCAGTTTCTACCTTTTTGTTCAGAAATATTTTAAATAGCCAAAATAAACAACAATACTTTGATCTCTGTAACTTAAATTTAGTCATATATAGGTTGAAAATAAGCTTTGAGAACATAAACGGTACCCACTACCATTTAAATATTTAAACATTTCTTGCTACCCCGAAAAATAAATAAGAGACAATGCATAAGTAATTGTTTAAAATATCACAGTGAACTAATTCTGAAGCTCTATACTTTTTTTTTACTTTCACTTACTATATATAGTAAGGGAAGTATTGCGATCGTGAAAATTTTCGAATTCCAGGAATATACGTTTTAGGGCCCCTGATTCCAAATAACCAAGTCCCGCAAAAAGGTCTTGTGTGTGTGTGTGTGTGTGTGTGTGTGTGTGTGTGTGGTAACTCCCGGGCGGAAACGGTAAGTCCGATGATACTGAAATTTCATATTTAATACCACTATATGCCTGAGATGTTACAAAACCTTTTTCATCAAAATAAGCTTACCAGAAGAGCCACTTTATACCATGCATTTTGCACATTTCTTCGATTTTCTCAAAAACGGTTCCGACGATTTTGTTAAAACTCTCTATATCGATGTAAAATTAGATGGGCTTTAATATCATGTAGTTTTTATTCTGATAAAAATGGTCTGACAGGGCTTAAATGCCGATCTTTTAAATTTTGTTCCTCTAAAGTACCCTTAATTTTGTAGAATTTATAAAAGCAACTATACTATCTTGTTACCATTGATAAAAAACAGAAAAATATATAAGTTGAACGAATTCGATATCTAACTAAAGGAGAAAATTGTAAAAATATTTTGTTCATGCAATTTTTATTTTTTGATGTTAAGAACAGTAATATACATGTATAATATACCGTTGGTATGCTAAATATTTTAGAAAAATTGATTTCACTCATGCTATTGTAAAAGTACAACGAAATGCCGATAAAACAAACAAACTGATTTTCATCAATAATAATAGAATAGATAATTAACTAAAACACATGTTTTTAGTAAAATTTAATTTATTTCATTCTCTAACAATCTATTTGTATCGTTAGATGTATTTAAAAATTCTTAAAATGATATTTACAACGGAGGTAAGTGAAAGTCCTGTGTTGCGAGCACCAGATTTTTTTTCTTTTTCTTTAAGCGTAAATGAGTAATAGACAGTATATTAAGGCAACATTATTTTTTTTTTTGTTCGTCGCGGTAAGATCCTTTACATATTTTTTTCTACTACAATGAAAAATAACAAAGTTATAGGTGTATATATAGGTAAAATTTAATTTCTGCTTTATAATTAACTGCGTCTGTAATAATTCTAAAACTCTTAACAACTTTTTCTGTATCTTATCAAAAAATAACTGAGTTACGGCCAGTACATATCTACGGATCTATATCTATATATATACATATATAAAACTTACAAACTATATATTAAAAAAAAAAATTTGGTCCGGGCATTGTGTGTTGCCTTTCACTTACATTGGCTGTTAAAATCAATTAAAACTATTAAATTAATTTAAATTTATAGCTTTATATGATAAAATAATATATATATTAAGTTTCGTTGGAAACATATGATGTAGATTAAATAATACAGCAATATCAAATTTTCACGTATGCTTATCAGTAATAATCGTATGCCCTATAGTTACTTTACATTGCTTTTTACAACTATTTGAATAAGATAGGTATTTTTGAGAAATAAAATTTAAAATAGGTATCAGCATTAAAGCCCTGTCAGACTATTTCAATCAGATTGAAACCTATATGATATTAAAATTTAAATCGATATAGTTTAGTCAAAAACAACAGTTTTTGAGAACGCATGAGCTAAAGTACCACTTTCAGTCAGTCGAATTTACTGAACATTTTTTTGTAACATCTCGGCCGTTGTCTTAAATATGAAATTTCAGTTTCATGCGTCTTTTCGTTTTCGCACTAGACTTACCACACAAACAAATAATAATAATAAAATAAAAAATCGTGGATGGGAGCATTACGGTCTTCTTGAAGTATCTAAATATAGATGTACATTATAAATTCTGACGGAGCCGAGGCAAGAATGTATATAAGACGGTCGTTGTACGAGCGACATGAGACCGGTTTGGTGGGTCTTTTTGTAAATTTATTTCCAGCGGTAATTATGAAAACGGAGGCCTCGCTGCTAAATTCGCCGGTACACCGAACGCAGAGCGTCGACGGGCATGATATAGATTAAATACAAATAGTATAATAGTATTATATGAAAAAACTCTGGTGCACACAAAACAAGCCTTTCTCAAAATCGAGTTTTGAATAAACTTGAAATTTAAATAATAATTATATTTTTTTATGGAAAAAAAATCAAACAAATAAATACTATCTAATTCTTGACAAAATCAAAATAAGAACATTCAAATTAAGTAAGAGTTGAAAGAATTACATGGAGTTTCGAAGGAAAACAATAAAATCCGGCATTCAAGCCTTGTCAGAAAATTAAAATCAGTATGAAACCTCTATACGATATTAAAACACATTTAACATGTATATATCGAATTTCATCAAAATCTTATGAATCGTTTTTGACAAATGTACAAAGTGGTCCATAAATGGTGGGCGGATTTCGATAAAAAAAAGTTGCTTTAACATCTCAGGTATATACGCTTCTAAACCCGCAGGTGATCCTAGGATTTTTTAATGGGAGCAAAAAAAAGCATTAGTTATGCCGTTCCTCGGAAGGGACGTAAAAAGGTGGTCCCAAGCCTGTGCGATGTCAGGTATTCGTTAAAGATCTCTATCCTAATAAAACCTGAATAGGCAAAATTTAGGACTCCCACTATAGCATCGTCCGATTAGACACAGTAGATAGATAGATTGATAGATAGAAAAGTCTGTTTTTATTTTTCAAAATTACATCAAATAGCCAGTAAAAAAAAAAAAAATAAATAAACAAATTACAAATTACGAAATACAATAATAAAAATCAGTACACACTACATGGTCTATTGACCGTCCGTGGAGTCTGTATTTATTAACAAAATTAATCTTTAATCTATCAATATAAATAATCAATAACAAAATAAGAAACAAACACTTCCCATGTTATAAATTACTAAAATTAATTCATAAATAGTCAAATTCACAATTAGTTAAATTTAATTTAACAAATTCACTAATAGTTAAATTCTCTCGTTAGTAACATTCAATAAGAGAAAGCCGATCTGAAGAAATTAACTAACGCTTCCATCCAATCTTTTCCATTTATCAGACACAGTAGCATAACGGGACGTTAAACAAATAAACAAACATACAATATACGCTTCTAAAATATCTTACAACACCAAGCTATTCGGGCGACTTAAAAATGTATTTATTCTCTTTAAAAACTGTAATCCAAAAATTTTCACGAACCCGAAACTTAGGTAAGTGAAAGCAAAACTCATATAGGCATAGGTGGTTAAACCTCATTTGGTTGTAATTTAAAGTTTAAAAAAATAAAGAAAAAAAAAAAAAAAAAACCTCATCTACATGACCATCATCTAAACTATCTGGACTTAGGGGCTCGACTAAACCATCGAATTCCTCTCGTATCCAATCCTTACAATCCAAAATCCTTAATGCTCCTTACTTTGTCACGAACAAACTTACGTACGAACAAACTCATCCGTAAAGACCTTAATGTTAAATATGTTTTGCTGATTTGGCTCGAATCCTTTCATGAAAATATCTGTTCCAACTATAACCCACTATTTCTCCCATACTATCCGTTGCTCTTTCTCAATATAATCCCTATTCCTTTCCAGAAAACGGTCAAAAATCTCAGAGTTACCTTTAACCAAAACCTATCCTGGAATAACCATGTATCCGAAACATTCCGAAAATCCATTTCCATACTCAAAAAGATTCCGTGAATCCTTACCTTTAAAAACCCGTCAGCTAGTGGTTTCCTCTATTATCTTCCCAAACTTTGACTACGGCTGCCTGGTGTACGGAGGAATAACTGATGAACTAGAAATAAAATTAAAACGACTTATGAATTGTTTTATCAGATTCATTTTCGGAGCCCGTAGACGTGACCATATTTCTGGTTATTATACCATCTTAAAATGGCTCTATCATTCTGTTCGACCTCAATATTTCCTGGTTCCTGCTTATTTTATTATAAGAGCTCCTCATCCTTCGATCAGATATCCATCCGTTAAATACTAGAACCCAATCAATCAATTTTTATACCCCATTATATAAAACTGCATCGTTTCACAAATCGTTTCTCGTTCGTTCCTTATCCTTCTGGAATTTGCTGCCCATCTCCGTTCGTAAAGCCACCTCTCTCTCTTCCTTCAAACATCGACTGTTCTACTACCTACTCACATCTCAATCTTCCGTTGCAATGTAAAACATAGATATATATATAGTATAAATTATAAAGGATTTCTTTCTGTTCATTGTTCATTATTCTAAGGGGACTTGATCCCAGAATAAAAAAAAAATTTCATTTCATTTATATGGACTCAAGTTTGCCAAATTTACGGACCCGTTAAAAAGACACATATTCTAAAAATACAAATACTCAATTTTTAAGACTGGCTTCGAACTCACCACCGTTTGTTTCAAACGATTCTCTTCATACCTACTTAGGTATTCCGATTACAACAAACGACTCATAAACGATTTCACAACAAACAAAATGGACTCATTAACTAATCTTTTCATAACATAGCTACAACTGAGATCCCAGAAATAACTAGGCATAAATATGATTGTGCTGAATATCAGAAAGATCCTGCATGACTCAATTTAATTTTCTGCACGGCTATATAAATGATTATTCCATAATTTAATTATTCTAATATTATTATATTATATATTATTAATATTATATCTATCTATTATAGATATTATTATTATATCTCTGTCTATATGTATAAACATAGCTTGACCGATTATGCTAAGAATAGTTAAGATAGGACATGGTCTGTCGGGTCAGCTAGTATGATATGAAATAAGTGTATGTAAAACAGTTTATTTATAGATTAATTCAACACAAACATTTAACATATCCTTCTACAAGAATAAAATATATATATAATATATATATATATATATATATATATATATATATATATATATATATATATATATATTTTCTTTAAGTTACCAGACGATAAGGATTTCTTTCTGTTTATTGTTCGTTATTCTAAGGGGACTTGATTCCTAGAATAATTTTTTTTTTTTTTTCAATTCATCCTTGCTTCCTTTTCAATTCCTAAAATCCTCCGAGGCGCCTAAAAGGAAGATGTCCTCGAGACCTTTTAGTTTAGATTAGCTACTGGAGTGCTGTCAATGGGCAGTTTTTTCTCAAGTCTTTTTAAGTAAATTTCAATATATATTGGGTTGATGCAAAATTAATGCAGGTTTCCTCTATTGCAATATCTTAATTCAATTGTAAAACAAAGCTATCAACATTGATCATTTATCATACCAAACAAACTATCTAATACCTCTCTTTACATGAATTTGTTTAGTAAAATCGTTTGGTTAGTTGTTCAAAGGTCTTGAATCGAATGAAAGTGCGATTTCGTCAATTTATTTTACGAATTTAATAGCGCAGGCTGCGCAATAGGCTCGTAATATTGAAAAGGTGGGGTCAGGGGGCTTTTAATGAGTGACGGTGCACGTTGGTTCAGAATTTCGCAGAGGAGATTTCGACTCGAAGAAAGGAAGGTCTGTGGCCGTATCTTGCTATGACAACGACCAGGAATTTCAAGTGAGAAGGACCCAACAAAACCACACGAGTAAATGCGGCGAAACTGAAACTCAAAATTGCAAGTCTTTGCCAATTGATGAATCGAAGGCCATCTGCTCCATCGATAAGCCAGACCACCTCTTCCAACAACGCTTCGAAACTGCAAGTTGGCTCGACTCCAACTCCTATTACTATCTCAATCTTCCCTTTTCACATCTGAAAACTGTTTTGAGGAGAAAAATTTCAAAACAGTTACAGACATTGAAATTTTTACCGTGATTTCATGTGAGTACCGATTCGGATTTTTTTTTCTGTGATATAAAAAGTTGTTGAAGTTGGCAAAAGTGCATGATTCAGATAAATTATTTTGATTAAATATATATGTTAAAGTAAAGATATTTTTACATTTCCTCTAAAACCTCATAATTTCGCATAACCATATTTCTTTCTGTTTATTGTTCGTTATTCTAAGGGACTTGATTCCTAGAATAAAAATTTTTTTTTTCATTTCATCCTTGCTTCCTTTTTCAATTCCCAACAATCCTCCGAGGCGCCTAAAAAGGAAGATGTCCTCGAGACCTTTTAGTTTAGATTAGTAGAGTGCTGTAATGGCAGTTTTTCCAAGTCTTTAAGTAAATTCAATATAATATTTAATCTTTGAAAAGATTCTTTCTGTATCTTCGGTTACTAAACAACGCCCCTTTTCAACAAAATTGGAACCGGTCCTAAGACAGAGAGTAGAGTACACACTTTGAAGGAGACAATCAGAGATGACTGGGACAAAGGGGTAGATAGCCCGTAGCGATGTAGAACAGAGGCAAACCAACCCCGGGCGGTATTGAAATATTCAATGTGGCGCGGTTGAAAGTTTGAGGTAGCTGGTACGTTGGAGGGAGGCGGGCACTCAAGCTGATTGTGCCTCTTTGGCTGTCTGATGAATTATAGCTGCCTCTTGCCGAAACGTTCCAGGCTTCCGAATTAAAGTTTCACCTCTCGGCTACAATTACATCCCGGACCATTTTGCAACATTATCTCCTCCTAACTTTGGCGATAACAAACACTAAATTCCATTGATAACGCGTGAAAACTTTAATAATTATAAAATGTAAGATTGTAGAAAGATAATTCGTGCTGAAAACAGACATTTACCGAAATGAGAAGGAATACGACTCAACTCGTTGGAGGAAATTCGTTTCCTCATTAGCTCGTGAATGCAAACACCCGTACAGGGCCACAGGCGCGTGGGCATACACGTGGACCAATTTTATGAATGAATTTTAGCTTCAAAATGCGTATTTTTCTGCGCTGAATTTTTTTAAAGAGGAAGAAATAATTATGTTCTATTATTTCAAAACGATATTATTAATATCGGTGTAGAATTGGACGGGCTTTAATATCATGAAGGTTTCATTCTGATTGAAATAGTCTTACAGGGCTTGAATGCTGATTATTTAAAATTTCTTCCTCTAAAGTACCTCCAATCTAGTAGTTTTTATGAAATTGACTATATCATATGATTAGTATTGCTAAAAAAAACAGGTAAATATATAAGTTGAACGAATTCGATATCTAACTAAAAGAGATAACTGCAAAAGTATTTTTTAATGCAATTTTTTGTTTTTGAATTTAATAACAGTAATACACATGACTGCGACTTTGTTGTGCAACTTGGTCTGCGTCAATTTATGTTATTATAACCGCTATTAAGAAGATTTTAAAAGAATATATTTTAAAGTACTTCTGCGTAAATGATATTTTTAGTTTTATTTCTTGTGGTAGAATAACATACTGATTTTCTACGCAACCCGATCTTGACAATGTGACATATAGCGTGTCAAAAGCAGTCTTGACGTAAATCGACTTCTACGGGTTTAAATGTTTGCCTCTGTAATTTATTAATTGTTAAGGCAAAAGATAACTTAACAGTAAATTGAATTATTACTTTCACTTACTATATATAGTAAGGGGAAGTATTGAGATCGTGAAAATTTTCGATTCCAGTTTTCAACGGAAATACACGTTTTAGGGTCCCCTGAGTCCAAATAACCAAAACCCGCAAAGAGGTCTGTGTGTGTGTGTTTGTGTTGTGTGTGTTTGTGTGTGTGTGTGTGTGTGTGTGTGTGTGTTGTGTGTGGGGAATGTGTGTGTGTGTGTGTGTGTGGTAACTCCCGGGCGGAAACGGTAAGTCCTATGAAACTGAAATTTCTTATTTAAGACAACTATACGCCCGAGACGTTACAAAACCTTTTTCATCAAAATGAGCTAACCAGAAGAGCCACTTTATACCATGCATTTTGCACCTTTTTTCGATTTTCTCGAAAACGGTTCCGACGATTTTGATAAAACTCGCTATATCGATGTAAAATTTAATGGGCTTTAATATCATGTAGTATTTGTTTGGATAAAAATCGTCTGACAGGGCTTAAATACCGATATTTTAAATTTTTTTTCCCCTAAAGTACCTTTAATTTTGTAGGTTCAATAATAATAACTAGATTATCTTGTTAACGATGATGAAAAACAGGTAAATATATAAATTGAATAAATTCTATAACCAACTAAAGGAGAAAACAGAAAAATAATTTTTTTAATGCAATTTTTCGTTTTTGAACATAAGAGAAGTAAGATATACCGTTGAAAAGCTAAAGATTTTAGAAAAAATATCATCTCATACACAAGATTTTAGAAGTTAATAGAGAGTGATGAGAAGAAGATAAAACTAACTGATTATTTTATATAATAAAATAAAAGATTTTTTAATAAAACACATGTTTCTATATAAATTAAATTTATTTAATTCTTTAATAGTTTCACGTATTTTTAACTCTAACTCTATTTGAAAATTCTTTCAAAAAAAAAAAAAAAAAAAAAAAAATTAATTTCCATCAGAACCTCCTTCATCATCCTAATCCTTTAGCTCAATCCCTCTCCAGCTCCACCCACCCCTACAATCCTCCACGAAGATTGAAACGGCAGTGGCCCCGCGACGTTCTATAACATTTATACTGGAGTTCTGACACTGGTCAGATCCTCCACTCATGTACTGTATGTTTGTGGCTATTGCGCCCTAACTCAGCCTCTACTGGCTAAGACCAGTGATGCGGCTGAGAGAGAGGCGCTGGGATCTCTTGGATTCCGCTTTATTCCTCCCCAAGTGGAGGGAAAAGCCCAGTCTGGGGTCCCCTTAGCAGTTGTAAATATTGTATATAGTTATGTTTGTTTGTATGATTTTTATTTATTTGCCAACTTTGTATTTATTTCAATTATAGGTTGTTGTTGTTTTGTTTTTTTTATTTTGTTATATTTTATTGTACATATAAATGATTTTTTTTTTCTATTTTATGTAATTTGACTTTATCGTTATATTCTGTATATATTGTATGAATGTGGTCCTATATCTCTATTACTATTGTTCATTCTGAAACAGATTGTAATATTTCTCAATAAATAAATATAAAAAAAAAAAAAAAATTTTTAAAATGGAGGTAAGTGAAAGTCATGTGTTGCCCGCACTAGGTATTTTTTTATTGCTTGAATAACGTTTATTGTTAAAAAAAAAAAAATTAGGTGTGGTCCAATAAAAATAAAACATATAATTTAGGATCTAGGCGGACCTCGCCATTAAAATGTTTGTATTATCCAGTCCGCGAAAAACGTTTGTGTTGAGTGTTGAAAGGGCCAAAAATGGGGACAAGATTTTTTTTTTCTTTCTTTCTTTCTATTATGCACCCTGGATAGAATAGTCCACTACACTATAATTAAAGGCCAGTTTAATCCCGAAGAGGACAAGACAACAGCTGCAACTCACTCCTCCCTCTCGAGACCGAAAGGACTAAATTTAAAACCCCTTCGGAGTTTATTAATGAGACTGCGAAAGACATAAGCTGGCTGCCGGTCGCTTCGAGACACTTAAACCCCAAACAGGTGGAGAACGTCAGGGCACCTGGCACTCGGAGCAACGGAAATAAATAAATACCGCACAGTCCCTGAACCTTAAAATATAGCCAAAAGTTGTTTGTATCGGGGTGAGGGCTTCTTCTCTCAGGTTCATCACTCATCTCTGCGTCAGCGATACGACAAATTCTAAAATAATTCGTGCGGGATAATGTTTATTTTTTTTCTAAAATCCCTTTAGCAAAAAAAAAAAAGAAATGCAAATTAATAATATTATGCAAATTAAGGAAGGTGTACCTCAGAGCAGTGTTTTAGGACGAATATTGTTTAACATTTACATGTCAGATGTTCCCCAGCACAATGGGACTCTTTTGGCTAGTTTTGCTGATGATACAGCTGTTCTTTGTTCAGATAAGGATCCTTTACAAGCGGCAATGTCCCTCTAAAACCACCTTGATGAAATTTCTGCTTGGGCTTCTAGGTGGAAAATAAAGATGAACGAGTCCAAGAGTGCTCATGTAGTGTTCATTCTGAACCATAAACCTTATCCTCCCATTAACTTTAATAATATTTCTTTTCCGACTTCCGACGAAATTAGATATTTAGGTATTCACTTGTACAAAAGACTGACCTGGAGGACCCACATTCGACAAAAACGCAAAGAACTCAAAAGACGATACGGTCTTTTATCTAGATTACTTGACAGACGTTCTAAATTATCATTAACCAACAAACTAACTCTTTACAAAGTTTTGCTAAAACCAATCTGGACATACTGAATAGAACTGTGGGGCTCTGCTAAACCATCAAGTATCCAAAGAATACAGTCTTTTCAGTCGAAAGTGCTGCGCAAAATAGTGGACGCACAGTTCTACGTATCAAATGACGTTATACATAACGAATTAAACAATTACAATTACAACACCAACCCTCTTACAGAAACATTAAAATGCTATACGAATCCTTACAGCCCATCCCGACGACTACGCAGGGCACAGACCCAAGAGATATGCTGATCACTTAACGAACTATGCTGTGATGAGCCGCTGCTTCAGCAGTCCACAAATTTGCTTATTGCAAAGGAAATGCAGATGGCAAATTAAATTTTATGTCAAATTTTTTTTTTTGTAATAAATAAACAAAATGTATTCATAGAAGTTGTTGGCATTACAATTGTATTTGCTATCTGCTTTTTATGCAATAAGCAAATATGCTAACAAAAGATGTAACAAACTACATGAGATAGATAAAAAAAAAAACTAATAACTTTTAATATTTCAGGTCTCTTGGCCAGCGCCTCGATAGTCTTCTGGGCGGATTATATGGGTTTGAGGCAGTTGATAGGTTTTGAGTCAGTGGGTTTGAATTTAGGGTCAGTCTGTCATGAAATTTATTGTAGCGATCAGTGGCAGTTGCAATGACGAATGGAATGTCTAGGTCAGTATGTAGTGTCTCGTTAGATACGTAAAAAGGGGCATTTATAATTTTCCTAAGTAATTTTGATTGAAATGATTGAATAATTTTGATGTTTGACTTTTTTTCTGTTCCTCATAACTTAATGCCATGAGTCCAAATGGGTTTTATTAGTACTTTATAAATAGTTAATTTGTTCGTCAATGATAATTTTGAAAGTTTGTCTAGTAACTTTGAAAGAAGTCCATATCGTTGATTTAGTTCTTTTCTTTTGAGGTGGTATGCCCATGTTAGTCGTTTGTCAAGGTAAAGTCCTAAATAACGTACTGTGTCTTAAACTGGTATTGGAATATTATCGTAAAAGACCTGGGGGCAGGAGTTATGTTTTAAAGAAATGTGACGAACAGGCTCTTTGATTGATTTATTTTTATTTTCCATGTTTTTGCCCAGCAAGCTATGTCGTCCAGATGTTCTTGGAGTGCCTTAGAAGCCTTAGAGGCATCTTTGTTGGATGTCAGGATAGCTGAAACGTCGGCAAAGGTTGCTATAAGTGTTTCTGGATGCTGTGGGATGTCAGAGCAATATATATTAAAAAGTGTTGGACCTAAAACGCTGCCTTGAGGTACACCTGCTTTTATTTGTTTAATATTAGAGAACTCAGAACCTACTCTAAAACGGAAAAAACCTATCTTTTAAGTACGAATGTAAAATTAAATAATATGTTGAACTAAGAAATGTTTTTAACTTAGCGAGCAAACCATCGTGCCATATTCTGTCAAAGGCCTGACTCATATCCATAAACACTCCCGGACAGTAAATCATTAAAGATAAAATATTTAAATTTGAAAACCTTTAGAAGGAAAGAAACCGATAACTCGTTAAACTTTTAATTTTTTTTTTTTTTTTTTGCTTCTCCCGGGGGATGTGAAACTCGTCAGCCACATGAAGGCCACTCACAAAATTAGGCGTAGGGAGTGATGAACCTACACTACAAAATGCATGAGAATCGTAGAGTGTATGTAAACTCCATAGAGTTTTCATCGCATGGCCTAGGGCTTACACGGCCTTTCGCGCCACTATAAAAAATAAAAAAACAAAACAAAGATTTTGTCTTACCACATACAAACAGAAACACAGAACTTTTGGCGCGATTTTGTCATTTGGACTCGAGGGACCCTAAAACGTGTATTTCCGTTGAAAACTTTTTTTTCCTTTTTTTTTTTTTTAAACATATTTATTGATTTTTACAACTGTATTAAATACAAATACATCTAGTAAATGTGATGGTAATATATGAAACTGCCATGAAGTACATTTAGAGACACTACCCAGTGGCAGCACTCTTAAAATATTCTTAACTTGAAGGTCCCGAGGCCACCTTTTTTTCAGACACAGTAGGATTATCAGGGATCGAAAGAAAGCAAGGATTGGATTGGGAATGGAGTTTGACAAGGAAGGAATGGAACCTGGTTCGGACTATAGTCAGCAACATATGGAATATTAAGGTCTTTAAGTCTAATAGGACAACGCCACGGTAGCACAAAAGTGAAGTTAAATGAATACAAAAACAAACCACAATATGGGATCACTTGTAGCTGGGTGGCTAGCATAACAGCCTCCTATGCCAAAAATCACGGGTTCAAGCCCGCAGGTGATACTAGGATTTTTTAAAGGAGTAAAAAATCCTTAGTTATGCCGTCCTTCGGAGGGGACGTTAAAAGGTGGTCCCGAGCCTGTGCGATGTCAGGTACTCGTTAAAGATCCCTATCCTAATAAAACCTGGATACGCAAAATTTAGGATTCCCACTGTAGCATCGTCCCATTAGCCATAGCAGCATAAAATTACGTTCAATAAATAAGCATAAAGAAACCACAATATGATATCGGAGATTAAAATACTTGGCTTCAGAAAATAATCTAGACCGAGAGAGAGCCGAAGCGGACTTATTAAAACTTAGACTAAAACTTCTCAGAGAGTTTGCTAATATCTAAGTCTTAGCAAAGCGAGGAAGGAGGCAATAACCTACCGCAATAATAACCTTATGTGTCATAACCGAACCGTCATTATCGGATAATTACGTCATATATAAATGATTAATTCATATTTTATCAAAAGTGATTCTATTAACTTCATTAAGACATAAAAACTTATTTAACGGCCATAATAATTAGCCGACTATTAAACAGGAGATCGTTTTACGACTTCGATTAATTTTTTACAGTCCTATGCGAATAATTAAGACGTTTATTTCTAAGTGGGTAATATAGAAAGTTTAGGAAATTTCAAATTGAACGCAAAAGTCAGTAATTATTAAAATTATTTATTAGATTAATTTAGCGTTATTTTATTTGGATTGGATGTTTGTCATGGAAGGAGCGGTACCTGGTTCGGGCTAAGTCAGCAACATATGGAATATTAAGGTCTTTATGAATGAGTTTGTTGGTGACAAAATAAGGAGAATTGAGGATTTTCCGAAGGATTTTGGATTGTAAAGATTGGATACGAGAAGAATTCGATGGTTTAGTAGAGCCCCATAGCTCTACTCCGTAGGTCCATATCGGTCCTTATGATGGTAATATAGATGAGCCTTTTGTAGTAAAGTGGAAGGTTTGAGCGTTTGTCCAGTAAGTGTTGAAGTAGTCGGAAACGTCGGGCAGTTTCTTGTCGTTTTAGTCTTGTATGAGGATTCCAAGTAAGACGTTTGTCGAGATGGAGTCCTAGGTATCGGATATAATCAACAGGGACTAAAGGAGAGTTATTAAAGGATACTGAAGGGCAGGAAGTCATAGGTTTACGGCGAAGGGTAAAAGTAATTTGGTGTGATTTGTTGGAATTAATTTTTATCCTCCAATTCTGACACCATACTTCTCGGTCCTCGGATGTGGGATTGAAGAATGTGGAGGCAGTAACTGGATCATTATCTAATGATAGCACACACGTGTCATCAGCATAAGTAGAAAGGAAAGTGTTAGGATGGATTAGGTATGGGTAAACCTAGGATGCTACCTTGAGGAACACCAGCAGACTGAGAAAAAAAGGAAGAATAGGAACCATGGTGATTTACTTTAAAAGATCTATCAGTGAGGTAGGACTGGATAATGAGGTAATATGTAGGAGGGAGAACTTGTCGGAGCTTGTAAAGCAACCCCAGGTGCCAAACTCGAGCAAATATAAAACTTATTTTTGTAAATTACCTTACATTAACTGATTTAGTTTTACGTTTTGTAAGAAAATGTTTTAGTATGATTTGGAAGAAAATTAAATTTGTACTTACAATTCTTACCAATTTTAGAGAAAAAAACCCACTATTTTTAAACGGTTAATTGTTACTTTCACCTACCTGAAATGTACAGGTGAATTTTGTTTGATTTTAGATGTCACCGGAAATACACGTTTTAGTTTTTGAGTCTAACTGGCCAAGTCCCGCAAAAAGGTCTCTGTGTGGTTATATTTATTCTAGTTATTCTAGCACGCAAAAGAAAAGTCGTGCGAAACTGAAATATCATAAATTAGGAGCTTGTATGGGTGACGTGTTACTGCAACATTTTCATCAAAATGAGCAAACCAGAAGAGCCACTTTATACTTTGCATTTCGCACCTCTTTACGATTTTTACAAAAAAGGGCTTTAATTGTTTTGATTGATAGACGTAAAATTTAATGGGCTTTAACATCATGTAGGTTTCATTCAGATTGAAATAGTCTCACAGGGTTAAATGCCAATATTTACATTTTGTAACTTTAATTTTGCAGGTTCAAAAATTTTTTTTTCCTTTTTTTTTTGCACGAATTGCTTCACATCTTTCATCTTCCTTTTTCTCCAATATTCTATATTCTATCTTCCTGGAATGTTCCTCCCGCTCTTCCTTTGTCCATTTTCTCCCCTATTTCTTTGTTTTTCCTGTAGGAACCCCAACTTCTTTTATTTTTTCCAGAAAAGCTCTCTATCTAAGCAGTCTATTTTCTTGATTTTTAACCTATCGAGCTCCTCTTTTATAAATATATCTTATTATTATTGATATAAAAATATTAAGCTCGAGCAGAATCTTTGAAAAAGATTTGACCGTGAGGTTGATTAGGGAAATTAGGGAAGATAAAAGTCCTTGTGGGTGCCAAAGAGGTGAGAAAGGGGAGAGTATGGAGCGAGGAACGGAGAAGAGTCCAGTCTGAGAGAATGAAGAAGAGGTGGGAAGAGAGAAACAGAGTGGAATGTGTGGGAAAAAAAATAAATAAAAAAAATAAAACGGCCCTAAATACCAAAATAACGCATAATCTATACAAGTAATACAGTTGCATACATACCGTTAGTAAGCTAAAGATTTTATAAAAAATATTATCAGATACACAAAATTGTATAAGGTAATGGAGAGTGACGAAAAACAGATAAATCTAACTGATTGTTGTAGATAATAACATAATAAATTATTTAATGAAACACATGCTTATATCGATACTCAAATCATTATTAAACATTTTTACACCCCTAACTTTACTTTAAATTTTTTTTATTGATTTTAACCACGTAGGTAAGTGAAAGTTTTCTGTTGCGCACGCCAGATTTTTGTAAACTATATTTACTTCATTAGATATTTAGATATAGAGTGGCTTGCATGCTAGTCTCCCACACTGAAGGTTGTGAGATCGATTTCCAGCCTCGGAAGGACTTTTTCAAGCACGTAAATATACGGGAATTCACTCACAGCCTCTGCCACGGTTATGTGAGACCCGTCAGCCAATTGTGGCCACTCACAAAAATAAGCACAGGGAGTGATCACCCTACCCTATAAAATCCATCGTGAAACGAGAGTATAATCTCCCAGGATCGGAAAAAATATATTTTTTATTCCTTTCTTTTTATGTTTCATGGCCTTATTTTAGCTCAACTGTTTTTAATGTATGTTAATGTTTTATGGTAATTTATTTTACAAACACCTATACTGTTATTTTTTGGCCCTAATAAAGAACCACTGCATCGTTAGAAATGTTGGTAAATAAATAATTTTTTGTTTAAAAGGATTTCCTTATCTATTATGACCGTTACCCGAATCACTCATCCTTCATATTTTGAACAATACCTTTTACCATCCATCTCTCACAGATTTCGCTCTAGCCTCGGATAAAACTTATTCCAAAGACTAAGGACTGGATAAATTCAATGGCAGAACTACAAGATTCTGAAATGAAATATGTTAATGGCGGCCTCGAAAACGGAATAAAAAAGCTATTTGCCAAGCTCCCGCCTCCCGATAAATCTCCAACACTCTCGCTCGAAGCAAAGTAAACATTCATCTTACCTATCCATAAGGTAGGAGGTAGGAATTTACAACTGCCTTCGAGAACGACGTAAGGGGCGTTTTAACCTCGAAATTATGATCGTAACAAGTAATAAAAATCTGGTGCGGCCAACACACGACTTCCACTTACTTTCGTTGTTAAAATCGATTAAAGAATATTCAAATACAGTTAGAGATAAAAATGGTGGAACTAACGAAAAAATAATTAAATTTAATTTAATAAAAAATTATTATATTATTATCTAAAATAATCAGTTAGTTCATCACTTAATCATAAGTGATTAATAAAATAATCTTCATTTCATCACTCTCTATTAACTTTTAATACCTTGTGTAGGAGATAATATTTTTTTATAAAATCTTTAGCTTTCCAACGGTATTTCATACATGTATATTACTGTTTCTATGTTCAAAATAATATGTTAAAAAAATTGTATTAAAAAAAATATGTTTTCTGTTTTCTCCTTTAGTTTGGTATCGAATTTATTCAATTTATATATTTACCTATTTTTCATCAATGGTAACAAGATAATATAGTTATTTTTATAGAATAAACAAAATTAAAGGCACTTTAGAGAAAGAAAATTTAAAATATCGGCATTTAAGCCCTGTCAGACCATTTTAACCCGAATGAAACCTACATAATATTAAAGCCCATTATATTTTACATCGATATAGCGAGTTTAATCAAAATCGTCGGAACCGTTTTCGAGAAAATCGAAAAAAAATGTGCAAAATGCATGGTATGAAGTGGCTCTTCTGGTAAGCTCATTTTGATGAAAAAGGTTTAGTAAAGTCTTGGTATATTTGTCTTAAATATGAAAATGTGTATTTCTGTTGAAAACTGGAATTCGAAAATTTTCACGATCGCAATACTTTACTTAAAAAAGTTGCTATAATATCTCAGACATATAGGCGTCTAAAATATGAACAACAATATTAGAGTATAACTGTTTATATAGCTATTAATAGGCAATTAAGTAATATGAAAAGCACTAATTTCAAAACTCAATATCTCAGGTAATTGTAAACCAATTTTAAGTTCCCGAGCTGATTGTAAATATTGTACATAGGTATGAATGTGACATGTTTTGTTTATTTATTTGTCAACTTCATTTATTTGTATTTATTTTGTCTACTTAATTTTGTTATTGTATACGTTTACTTATTTTGATTTTATTTTATGTAATTTGACTTTCCTTTTGTTTATATTGTAAATATTGTATGAATGAGATCCTGTAGCACTATTATTATTGTCTATTATGACAAATTGTAATATACACGAATAAAAAAAAAAAAAAAAAAAAAAAAAAAAAAAAAAAAATTATTCTTTTTTCAATCTGTCGAAAATTTAATTTTCTATCACACTAAAAAAATATTTTTTTAGGAGAAACGGATTTTTTATTATTCGTTATCCGGATGATTCTACGCATCTTGAAACGTAAGCTCTCGAATTTTTAGGGGGCTAATTTTATTTTTAATAATAAACCTATATTAAAAAATGATAAAACTGGAATCGTATTCTAAAATCTTTAGAATATAGAAAAAAAAAATTATATATATAAAAGAGAGACAGACCTAAGTTTATTCGCTAGTTGAGAGGAAGATAAGTGCCATCGGGAAGACTTGGTAGGGTACTTAAGTTCTGGGCTTAGGGCCGTCTCGGGGCACTTGTTCCGGTAATAGGATTCAACGGCGAACCACAGTTCTCTTTGTCTTAATACTATTATTATAATGTTATGCCAAACCATTTTATTTTTACTTTTGTCTTCTGTATAATAAAATCTGAGTATTATTTTTAAGGAAAAGGTTGCATAGATCATAGCATAGGTAAGGTAATTAATAATAAAATAGATTAAAAAGAAAAGGAAAGAAGAAAACTGTCTACTTCTAAAACCCATTCAGTCTTTTATTAAGTAGGTATACTGTTGTTATGTATTTGTGATACTGAGGGCTCTTAATTCATAATCGAATAATTATTGTATTAATCAAGTTAATATTGGGTTGTGTCACATGATATGTCCGTTTTCAAGGTAAAGGATTTTTATTAAAAATACGATATGAAAACAAGATAACTTTATTCGAAGTATTTACCTTTTTTTCTACACATTTTTCCCAAAGTGACACCAACTTTTTTATCCCCGAACTAAAAAACTCTGAGCTTTGAAGTGAAACAAAATCTGAAAACGCAATTTTCACTTGATCACCATTTTCAAATAGTTTTCCTTTGACGAAGTTGTCTAAAATCCTGAACAGGTGGTAATCTGTTGCAGACAAGTCAGGAGAATATGGTGGTTGCGGAAGAACTTCGAAGCCCAGTTCTTTTAATTTTTGCACGGTATGTTTTGAAACATGGGGTCTTGCTGCCGCTCAGTGAGATCATGAGGTACCCATGTATCGAGCATTTTTACTTTCCCAATACACTTTAAATGTCTGGAAAGGGTAGATGCACTTGCATTTAGTTAGGCTGAGAGTCCTTAAACTGTTTGGTAGGGGTTTCCTTCTACTGTATGTTTGAGGACACCGTGGTCTATTACGGACGGAGGTCTTCCTCGGGGCAAGTTTTCCGTTCATTAACACTCCCTTCCCCAAACGCCTTGCAAATATTTCTAGCGGCCTCAGCTGCTGAATGGCCGAGTTTAAACTCGTACTAAAATATTACTCGAAAATCGCGTGTTTCCATGTTCGTATTTGGAGGTATACTAAAAAGTGGGTAATTGATTGGGAAGCTCAGTGAGATCATGAGGTACCCATGTATCGAGCATTTTCCTTTCCCAATACACTTTAAATGTCTGGAAACTGTAGATGCACTTGCATTTAGTTGTTCTGAGAGTCCTTTAACTGTTTAGTAGGGGTTTCCTTCTACTGTATGTTTGAGGACATCGTTGTCTATTACGGACGGAGGTGTTCCTCGGGGCAAGTTTTCCACGTCGGTATCCCCAGCTGAAAACTTAGCAAACCAACGGCGAATGGTCCGTTCATTAACACTCCCTTCCCCAAACGCCTTGCAAATATTTCTAGCGGCTTCAACTGCTGAATGGCCGAGTTTAAACTCGTGCAAAAATATTACTCGAAAATCGCGTGTTTCTATGTTCATATTTGGAGGTATACTAAAAAGTGGGTAATTGATTGGGAAACTAATGTTTATAATACAAAGGTAGAGGATTAGTAACTGTTTACTTTAAATATGTAAGCATTCGGAAGAAAACAACAGAGACCTGCAAAATCCTTTATGTATTTCAGAAACTATAAAAACGCACATTTCATCTGAAACAACCCAATAGGCGTACAGTGGAAAAGATGACCGATTTAGGTGGACAAAATTCTTAAACTTGAACTTACCAGAAGAGCCACTTTATACAATGCATTTTGCACCTTTTTTCGATTTTCTTTAAAATGGTTCCGGCAATTTTGATTAAACTCGCTATATTAATGTAAAATTTGATAGGCTTTAACATTATGTAGGTTTCTTTCTGATAAAAATAGTCTGACAGGTCTTAAATGCCGATATTTTAAATTTTCTTCTTCTAACTTACCTTTAATTTTGTAGATTCTACAAAAATAACTATAAT
Source organism: Piezodorus guildinii (assembly GCA_023052935.1). NCBI lineage: Eukaryota > Metazoa > Arthropoda > Insecta > Hemiptera > Pentatomidae > Piezodorus > Piezodorus guildinii. The sequence goes on along the minus strand of CM041296.1, from coordinate 148,108,780 downwards.
ATGTATTTAGCATTGATAAATAACAGCTAAATATGTAAGTTGTACGAATTTGAGAAACAAATATAGGAGAAAACTGAAAAAATATTTTTTTAAAGCAATTTTTTGTTTTTGAACATAAGAGCAGGAATAAACATATATGATATGCCGCTAAAAAGGTAAATGTTTTAGAAAAAATATTAACATATAAACAAGCTTTTAAAAATTAATAGAGAGTGATGAAAAGCCGATAAAACTAACTGATTATTTTATATAATAATATGATCGATTTTTTAATAAAACACATGTTTCTATAGAAATTCCATTTAATTAATTCTGTAATGGTTTCACTCATTTTTATCTCTTCCTGTACTTGAAAATTCTTTCTAAAAACGGAGGTAAGCGGAAGTCGTGTGTTGCCCGCACCAGATTTTTTTTAGTTGATTGAAAGATTTTTTTTTTGTTTATTAATAATATATATAAATAAACCAAATACCTAACAGACGGAAACCCATGCCGGTATTTCGTGTTCTCTAGCCACTCCATCCGTTTGGGCAAACGTTTGCCCAATCCATCCGAGTACTGTCCTCACAACCTACGCAGATGACACTTGTGTGTTATCCGTAAATAATGACCCATCTGTTGCTTCCAAAACCCTTCAATGTCACATTTCTTCCATTGAAGAATGGTGTCAAAAGTGGAGAATTAAAATCAACCCTACTAACCTACTAAATCCCATCAAATTACCTTCACCCTTCGTCGAAAACCTATGTCCGCCTGTCCCACTATTTCCTTTAACAATATTCCACTCACATCAGTTGAACAGATCCGGTACCTATGACTCCATCTAGACAAACGTCTTACTTGGAATCCTCATACTAGACTGAAACGACAAGAAACAGCTCGTAGATACCGCTTACTACAAAACTTATTGGACAAACGATCAAACCTTTCCACATACTACAAAAAAATAATTTATATAACCATCATTAGGCCTATTTGGACATATGGGATTGAGTTATGGGGATCCACCAGACCATCCAATTTCTCCCGCATTCAATCCTTGCAATCCAAAATCCTCCGAAAGATCCTAAACGCCCCTTACTTTGTCACCAATAAAATAATTCATAAAGACCTGAATATCCTATTAGTCGCAGATCTAGCCCGAACTAGATATTCCTCCTTCACTCGTCTGCAAACTCTCATCTCCTATTCCTGATCATCTTCCTAGGCGGCTGAAAAGACGATGGACTCGAGACCTACTTAGTTGAATAAACACTAAAGTGCTACCACTGGGTAGTTTCTTCACATGCCTATATCACGCCCACTTGATCTATTAGCACATTTACTTAAGGTATTTTATTGTATAATACAGTTGTAAATTTCTTTTAAAAAAAAAAATTCGACATATAATTTAATCTAGGAACGAATTTGCAAGTGATTGCCTCTCTTCAATCCTTTTAGCTTGAAGTATCGCTTAGAATCCAGACACAGATATATCTCAAAGACCATTCTAATAACAGTGAGAGCACTTCCCTTAGCTTTAGTGCAAGCATCCACCGTTCTATGTCATCGTTAATCTTGTAAATTAAATAACTACTGAAGATTTTATAGGTTATGTATGTTTCAATTCGTATATACTTTTATTTATATATATATAACGTGTTTATGAAGGAAGCTGCACACAACACATCATTACGAATCCAAAGATGCTAATATCCCTAATCTTTAAAATAAATCCAATTTCCCTTGGTCGAGGCATACCGCTTGAACGGTTGGACCTATTTCCTTTATTCATTTTTTGTTTGTGTCTTTATTATTGTCAAAAGAAGGATGTTGTGAAAAAAAAAACAACTACAAAAGCTAATATGGTCGTTTAGTTTTCTTTAATTTTTACTTTCACTTACCTACATATGAAACATATAGTAATGGAAAATATTGCGAACGTGAAAATTTTCGAATCCGAAAAAAAAAAAAATTTACGAATAAAATATGTTGTTTTTTTCTCCTTCAGTTGCCTATAAAATTCTTTCAAGTTTTATATTTATCTATTTTTTTATCAATACTAACTAGATAATATTTTATATATTTTAAAATGTACATAATTGAACGTACTTGAGGGTAAAAAAAATTGGCACGTAAAACCTGTCAGTCTGTTTTAATCAGAATGAAACCTGTATCGTATTAAATGCATTGTATAAATGGTATATGGTGGCTCGTATTATGGTAAGACGAATTAGATGAAAGAATTAGTCGCTGTACAATCTCAGGCATATGCGCTTCTAAAATATGAAATTTCAGATTCATATAACATTTAGTTTTCGCGATAGACCAAACACGGGACTCAGCCGACCTTACTTCTTATGAAAACTCTTTTTTTTTTTTTTTAATTATATTTTATTGAAATTTACAACTGTATGCTACAATACATCAAGTAAATATGCTGATAAAGAATATGTACATGAAAAACGTGAAGAGAAACTGCCCATTGGCAACACTCTAGTAATCAATCTAAACAAGAAGGTCTCGAGGCCATCTTCTCTTCAGACGCCTCGGTGGATTATCAGGGATTGTAGAGGAACCCAGGATTGAAACTAGTGGATTAGAGTGGGAATGGAGTTTGTCATGGAAGGAATGATACCTGGTACGGGCCAAATCGGCTACATACGGAACTTGAAGGTCTTTATGAATGATTTTGTTTGTGAAAAAGTAAGGAGCGTTGAGGATTTTACGAAGGATTTTGGATTGTAAGGATTGGATACGGGAAGAATTGGATGGTTTAGTAGAGCCCCATAGCTCAACTCCGTAGGTCCAGATAGGCCTCATGATTGTCATGTAAATGAGTCTTTTGTAGTTTAATGAAAGGTTAGAGCGTCTGTCTAGTAATTGTTGGAGTAGCCGAAAACGTCGAGCAGTTTCTTGTCTTTTCAGTCTTGTATGCGGATTCCATGTAAGTCGTTTGTCAAGCAGGAGTCCTAAATAGCAGATCTATTCAACCGGGACAAGCGGAATATCATTAAAGGACATTGTAGGACAGGATATCATAGGTTTTCGACGAAGGGTGAAGGTAATTTGATGGGATTTATTGGGATTGATTTTAATTCTCCAATTCTGACACCATACCGGTTCCGGTTCGGTCATCAATTATGTATTTTATTTTATTCTTAAGGGACTTTAGTCCCAGGATAATAAAGAAGTTTTTTCATTTCATTTCATACCTCAAGGTCTCTGATATGGGATTGGAGAGTTTGAGAGGCAATACTAGAATCATTATGAACTGATAGCACGCAAGTGTCATCGGCATAGGTAGAAAGGAAATCGGCATAGGTAGAAAGGAATGTGTTAGGAAGGATGGGTTGGGATATCAGCTGTATAAACTGTGTAAAGGATGGGTCCCAGAATGCTGCCCTGAGGAACACCAGCAGACTGGATAAGAAGAGATGAATAGGAGCGATTGTGGTTTATTTTGAAGGATCTGTCGGAGAGGTAGGACTGGATGATTAGAAAGAATGTTGGAGGAAGGAATCCACGGAGTTTATACAGCAGTCCTTATGAAAACTCGAATTAGAAAATTCATATATAGATAAGTCGGAGTAAAAAGACTGTAATAAATTGTTTAAATAAAACAAAATAATAAAGGTTTTTAGGCTTCCTGTAAAATTACTGTGAACATAGTCTCTATTGACAAACATCGACTCTATTGCTATTCCTAATTTTACAGTTATAGAATGAAACTTGACTAATAAATAATATACAGTAATTATTAATAACTGACTTTGTCTATACCTAGGACTACCACGGATAACCCTAAACCAGGTACCTAAAAAAGTACCGACAAAGGACACATACCTGTACTTAGGACACAGTACCCACCTCCTGCACCTGAAAGCACTAGCTTTGACCGCTCATGCCGCCTCCTCATCCCCTCTGCAATGTCTTGCTATATATGCCCTTGGATCCTCAAAACTCATTACTCGAGTTTCATAACGGAGTATTGCGACGAATGGTAAGGCATACTTCACTACAGAGGACAAAGACAGACCAGCTATATGAAATCCTAGACCTCCCGACAGTGACGGAGTTTATCTCCCGCAGGCATATCAAATTCTTTGATAGCCTCCGGTACTGCAAGAACCCACTGTTTAACACACTGACTCCAACAGGACGGCCACAGCGCTGGCAGGACCACGTACAAACCCTCACACTGGACTGAGTAAACACAACTTACTTTCACTGACTCAACTAGACTAGTGAGCCCCATCACTAGAACAGACTCCTAATATTTCCCAACTCCGAAAATCTTCCTATCCTCAGACCCCTCTTAGAATGCATGTGATGCAGTAAAAGAGGATCCTTGATTCCTTCCCTTATCCTTCCTAGATTTCAACCCCAAATCCCATGGGGCTTAGAAAAAAAAAAAAAAAAAAAAAAAAAAAAAATCATCACTCTAGGTGTAACATTACTTGTGTCACACTCAAAGGAAACCTCGGAATGCACACTTGTAGTCACCCAAATTCCTCAGGACAGTGTATTGTAGTTAGAATGTTTATTATCTTCTCATAACAAAAGCAATATTTTAATATCTTCACTGATTGTGATTCATTAACTTACGATGCTGTTTGGTGTTTCAGTGTTATCTAGATCCAGGTCTATCTACAATCTAGATTCGAGTATTTCCCACTAGATGTCGTGTTTACATTCCGTGTTGTCACAAGGAAAGGGTCAGCAGAGGTTTCCAACAATTGTCGAGCTTGTAACTTCATTTATGATGCAGTTTAAAATTAGAATCGTCTCGATGATCAATAAGCCTGGGTTTTGGAAAATTCGTCCTCTAAGTGGTTGAGAAAAAATATATTTCTCTCTAAACCTTTGACAAAGTGGCTTCTCGAACAGCATAAAACCCATAAATCTCCTATAAACTATAAGTACACATTTATAACAGCAATAAAATACTGTTGCACTATTTTTTTTGCAATATTGTTAATACATTCACTTACCTATATATAAATATATATATTGTTTTTTTTATAACTTTATTTATTTATCAACACCTGTCTATACATACATATAACAATCAGTGGATTGTCTGTCAGATATATTACAATATAGGGGCATGTCAGGCATGAGGAAGATGACAATACCCAGTGGTAGGGGTGGGCATAATCGAATGAACATCACAATCGAATGGTCGGACTTCGATTTTTTAAATAATCGAATAATCGACTGATTCATATGTATTCTGAAAGGCAATATGGTACAATTCCTCCCTGAACCGGCTGACCTTAGGGCGCAAATATGCACATAATTTATGTAATGAGAAAAAAAAAACTTATCCTAAATTATCCTAGAAATTTGTTGTGAAATCGAGAGTAGTGAGTTCGTATGTATTCGCTGACGGTAGGCATGTGCAAGTCTATATGTAAAGTTGTGTTTGAAACATACGAAGTATTTTTGACTGAAAAGTTTGAAGTCTATGTATATCAGTCTTTTTTGCAGATCCGAAGATTTGAGAGGTGTAAGACCATATTGGTTTTTAGTAAGTATGTATATGTGGCAATTTTCTGTCTTAATTTTAGTTTAGATTGTCACCTGAGTAGTGTGTGCAGTAGTCTACTTCTTTGGTTTAATGTCTTTCGATTTTTTCTTAATGTGCGGACACTTACCTATATATGAAATTGGTATATATGATATACCTTTAATACATAAACAGCCGTGAAAATTTTCGAATTCCACTTTTTAACGGAAATACACGTTTTAGGGATTTCCTGAGTCTAAATTACGTAGGCCCGTAAAAAGGTCTGTGGTAAGTCTCACGCAAAAACGATAAGTTTTATAAAACTGAAATTTCATATTTTAAGAGCGTCCATTCTTGGGATGTTACAGCATATTTTTCATCCAAATCGGCTAACCAGAAGAACCACTTTATACCATGCATTTTGCACCTTTATACGATTTTCTCAATAATGGCTCTAACGATTTTGATTAAACTTACTATACGGTTGTAAAATTTAATGGGCATCAATATCATGTAGGTCTCATTTTGATTAAAATAGTCTGACAGGGCATAAATGCCGATATTTTAAATTTTCTTCCTCTAAAGTACCTTTAATTCTGTATATTTTGTAAAATTTACCATATTATTAAATTAGCATTGCTAAAAAATAGCTAAATATGCAAGTTGAACGAATTTGATAATCAACTAAAGAAGAAAAGAGTTATACAAGAAATTGTAAAAGTTAACGGAGTATGATGAAAAGCCGATAAAACTAACAGATGGTCGTAAATAATAATATAAAATACTATTTAATAAAACACGTGTTTCTATTGAAATTCAATGTAATTAATTAAGCAAAACATTGCATTATTATCATTATGTAAATCGAACGATGATTGAAACTATACTATCATGATTAAAGGATAACTGAAATCATGTAAGAAATTAATTTGTAGGTATATGTACTTGTAAATATTGTATATAAATAAACTTTATTATTATAATGTAATAATGTACATAAAAATTCATAAGAACAATTGATTATTTGATTGAAATTGATTTTAATAACAGAGGTAAGTGAAAGTCGTGTGTAGCGCGCACCAGAATTTTTATAATTATGATTTTCTCTTTTTTTTTTTAAATGCCAATTTATTTTTATTATTATTTTTTTTTTGGGTTTCATTATATAAATTAAGGTGGTTTGTATTTACCTTTTTTTTTTGTATGATTTACAATCTGTAATTGGGCCTAAACTTGTTGATGTAAAATAAAAATTTAAATAAAACATAAAAATAAATGTGTAAACCATTATTCAATTATTCCAAGTATGATAAAAACAAAGAATGTTTTGTAGGCACTGAATAGAATGTGGTTTGAAGTAGTGTGTCGATACTCCACTTAATCATATTTCAATGTTTAAACCAACAATAATTATTTCTTCATAATAGGACAAAATAAAACGTTAGAATTAATAAGGAAACTAATATAAAGAATGTCTATTAAAACATTAATAAAAAAAATTTTAAAATGTGGACACACACGTTCTATAAACTTGAGTTTATTACGCCAGTAATGGCCACTTACATGACATGTTTCGGCTTCCATTGTTATTTGTTTTGAACGTGCGCATGGAAAATAATTCAAGATCCTTTCGAGAGAGCAGAAGGAAAAGCCACAAAAGTGAAATAGGGTAATAAGAAAGATAGGAAGGTTTATGCGGGGGAATTGATGGGACTCCCAACATCTTGTACATCTGCCCGCGGCAATAAAGAGAGTAAAATACTTGGATGGAGTTCCCACACGTCGGGATGTCGTCCTCAACTTGAACATATTTCTAGGTCACGTCTAGCTTCCGTACCTACTAGTCAATATAAAAAATGCGGTGCGAGCAACACACGACTTTCACTTACCTCCGCTATTAAAATCAATTTAAGCACTTGTTTGACCGATTTAGGGCTCATCGCAGAAACCAAGAATCGCGAGATTGAAACGTCCATTTTTATAGTTTCTGAAAAACATAAAGGATTTTGCAGGTCTCTGTTGTTTTCTTCCGAATGTTTAAACATTTAAAGTAAACAGTTACTAATTATCTACCTTTGTATTATAAACATTAGCTTCCCAATCAATTACCCACATTTTAGTATACCTCCAAATTTGAACATGGAAACACGCGATTTTCGAGTCATATTTTGTACGAGTTTAAACTCGGCCATTCAGCAGCTAAGGCCGCTTGAAATATTTGCAAGGCGTTTCGGGAAGGGAGTG